>JAYKKI010000023.1:26450000-27777500 GCA_039881145.1 Druceiella hillmani | reverse complement strand
TTTTTTAGTGTCGCCACCATATCTTGATTGATTTCCTTTAGTGTTAACTCTTTAGTCAACATATGCTTAATAACAGTTCAACATGATCAAAAATTTGTCAAGTACGAGAAGAACTCGCATTATACTCTCAGGTTTACCAAAATCATATAAGCCAATGATATGGCGATCAAGAGCTCCGGCATAAAACAACGGCTTTCATCGCCTCGGCTAGTAATGATGAGGCATGGTACTTGGACTCAAGTGCTTCCATACACATGACAAAGCAGAACTGTCTTTCTCAAAAAGTCGTCACAGATTTTTCCAACGACACTAAAAATGGATGCTCTGTAACTGGCTATGCATTTCTTAAGAATGGTGCCGCCGTCACATAATTCAGTCAGGGGCAGCCAACTGTGGCCCTGTCTACAACAGAAGCGGAGTTCATAGCAGACTTTGCAGTCACCGAAGAAGCAATATGGTAGAAGGAATTATTGTGTGACCTTGGTGAGTTTAATAAAAAGTCTGTGCTTTTAAATATAAATGAGTATGATAAAATGGCGAATTTCACAAAAGATGCAAACATATAGACATTAAGTATCAATCTGCAACTAAGAAACTACTATAGAATTGAATTATGTAATTACAACTGATAAATATGTAGACATGGCTACAAAAATATTATCCAAAACAAAAAGTATACCAATGAAAGAAGGAATTGGGATATTAAGAGTGTATTAGCTAGAGTGATGTTAGCTGTTTGCTAATCTAAAACGTACACTACACGGTTATTTATTTGAACTTTGTCATCAATCAATACTATGCACATTAAACGCAGTCAAAATGTATTATTCATATATTTGATTAACTAACACATATTATTTATAATTTCAAGCGATGAATAAATTACTATAGGCTGTCCAAATCACTTTTATTGTCTCAAGACACCAAATTTGAATTTGAGTCGACATAGTCGAGAATGAACCATGAACTCCTTAATGAATGGCAGTAAATCAAGTATGATTCAAAATATTTGCTACGTGCAGTTGTTACTTTACAAAATAAATACACCGTCGTCCTTGCCAGGGTCTGATGATGAGTTCTGGAGATGAACAATGGGGCTCATTAACGATTGGTAGTAAATTGAATGTGATTCTAAATATTTGATACCGGTAGACCTTACTTTGCAAAATAACTACACTGTCAACGATGTCAGAGTCTAATGATCCGTTCTGGAGATAAACAATAGAACTTCTTATCGGATGGTAGTAAATCAAACGTAATTCAAGATATTTGCTACTGGTAATTTTTACTTTACAAAATAACTGCCCCATCGACTATGTCAGGTTGATAAGTAACTACACTCACCGTCAGACGATGAGTTCTGAAGATGAATGATGCAAGTACCTAAGGGATGGTAGTAAAACAATCGTTATTCAATACATATGCTACTGGTTAGTTGTTATTTTAGTTATTACTTTGCAAAGTCTGATATTTCGAATATTAAGAATGGAACTCCTCAAGTGGTAGTTATTACTTTGCCAAATCTGATATTGAACTTACCAACAACAACTAGGTATGTGTTTATAATCAACTTTAGACAAAGAAGAAATTATCTTTATACTAACTTTTTCCCTTGACTTTTAATAATTACGCAATATTTTAAAAGAGAATATAATTCAATGATAGGTATAGTATGTATGCTCATTAATAATAAAATATTAATCTCATTTCACAATTTATTAGCTAAGGATTCGATTCATGGCCGGGTGTTTCAACATTCATAATTTTTTTAAAAATTTTTTTTTGTACTTTGCGTTTGGCCGTAAGGTTAAGATAAGCAAAAGTCTGCAAATATGAACAGCTGAAGAGTACTTCTTTTATAAAAGGATTTTTACCTTAACTACCATGATTTTCGGGAGGTATCTGGAGGCCGAAACACAAACCTGTTGGTATTTATATATATTAAAAGAACCAAATATAGTACATTTTAATGGTTTTGCAGAAAACGTATTATACCGGGCATAGTGTATTGAGTGGGAAGTAATGTAATAATTGAAGCATTATTCTGAGAAAAAAAACATATATCTACGTTCGTAGCTTCGTAAAAGTAGTTTAAAAAATAATATATGTATGTCAATTACTATAAAAAATATAATGGTTACTTCATCTCGAAATCTTCGACAAATGATTAAATATTTATTTCAAATTGACATTCTTATATTAATTTTTGTGCTTCTTGTATAATCTGAAAAACGTTTAAATACACATTAAAAAGGGAAGATATGCAGAAATGCATTTTTGACGGTCAATACACCTTGATACTTATCTGACAACATAATTTTAAAACCGTACTTTCATCGAACTGTCACAAAATCATCAGTGTAACTGATATCGATTTACGCTTATGAATTTTGCGGTAAAATTCTTGAAATCGTTTCTAATTATTCTTTTACGAAAATAATAGAAATTAATTTAATTTGTTTGCCAATTGCTATAGTTTGACTGTAATTGATTAAGTGGCGACATTCGAAGCTTCGTACTTGAGTTTTATTTCATTACATCATTTTCGTCGTACCAACACAAAATCATCAGTGTTTTAAATAGATACCGATTTACGGAAAAAAAATGCGGAAAAATGCATGAAATAATTTCTAGTTATTCTTTTACGAAAATAATTACAAATTAATTTTGTTTTTTTTCCAATAGCTATAGTATGACTGTAATTTATTAACTGGCGACGACGTAATGCAAAATCTAATTAAAATGTCGAAACGAAATCAACAAATCAAAAAATGATATGCAGGATTTCACCACAGGCGTTATAACAATGTTTCACTTCACGTTATGCTTTTACTTTTATTCTCCATTCAGATATGTTTGCTTGATAAGACTAAACTATTAGTTATTGTTTTGAGAATAACCAACGCAGGTCTGCGTGGTTATTTATCTATCTGCCTGTTGCACAAACTCAAAACTCAAAAATTTAAATTTTAACATTTTGTTGTATAGAACGTAAACAATTTTTTCTCAGCAATAGCTACTTTTAGTAATAGTAACCTAATCTGTGACTTCTTTTTATTATTTACAATAAAGTCTAGTATCATCTCGTCAGCAATGATACAATTTAAACTATATAATGGCGATGTCGATCTCACGGACCGATGATTTTGGATATAAAATATGTTCAAATAAAAGTACTGCATAAAAATCCTTCAAATTATTCTGAAGTAGAATAAAAACAACAATATTTAATTAAAACAATTTATTAATTCTTTTACACAACAAAAAGTTTAACTTAGGTTAATATCACTGGTTAAAGTTTTGTTCTTTTTTAAGCAAAAAAAATATAATATGAAACTCTAGAAAAACCCCCGATTACTTAAAAAAAACTAAAATGTGTTTTAAGACCCCATTATACCCAAATTAATCATTTTCGATTTGAAATCTTACATACAAATTATATATATTTATTTCTGAAAAATATAGATATAGATCTGAAAAATATGAAAAATATAAGTAGACTATTCCCAACAGGATCTTGTACCAGAAACATGATAGATAAAACTTTCCTTGACAGAGTTTATTACTGAAATAACCTCCGTTTTCAAAATATATTTTGGAAACAAAGGTTATTTCAAAATGTATTTTCAATACTTTTGGGTCTAACTAATAGCTCCTTATTTGTCGAAACCACTTTTCGTCAATCGCCTGCGGGTTTTCGAAGGAGAAGGTTGTGTCATAGCGTGCTTGCTCTGTTTCCATATTCAATTTTCTTGGAAAGTTCTTACACGCGCAAACTAGAGGCGCGACTATGACCAGGATAATAATACCCAGATCTTAGTCACTATTAAAGCTAAAAACATCGAGATAAACTCAAAGGTTCGGTTTCAATGGACAGTTCTTACACTATAAATTTGAGAACCTTATGATATCAAAATAATGACACCTGGATCTAAGTCAATATTACAACTAGAACCTTCGAGTGTGTGTTCCAATATCAATTTTGTTAGGCAGCTCTTACACGTTCAAACTTGAGGGTCTGATGAGGACTAAGATAATAATATCTGTATCTTAACCACTTTTACAGATAGAAACCTCAAATTTGAAGTCAAACGATCGATTTTAATGGCCAGTTCTTACACCAATTGTTTGAGTGCCAAAATTTGAGTGTCTGATGATATCCAAAACCATAACACCTATAGCTAGAACCTTCTAGTTTGAACTCCAATACCCTGTTTTTTTTAACAGTTCTTACATGCCTAATCTCTAAGGTATGATTATGACCAAGGGGATAACATCTGTATCTTAGGCAATATTGCAGGTACAGACTTCGAGTTTGAGCCCACATTTTCGGTTTTAACGGTGACTTTTTACACTTATAAATTCGAGAGGTGATGACCAGGATGATAACATCTAGACCTAAACTATTATTGTAATTAAATGTTTCAAGTTTGGGCTCTAATTTTATTGGACAGTTCTTATAAGTACGAACTTAAGGCTCTGATGATGACTAAGATAATAACACCTGAATCTTAGCCATTATGATAGTTGAAAACTTTGGCTAAAAAGCTAAGCTTAAATGTTCATTCTCTATAGAGAATGACTTAAATGTTCATTCCTTTCTAGAGGGTCTCAATCGGGGATGGCACTTGTTTCGTTTCCAAGTATTGAGATATTCCAGGATCATCTGACCTTCCTAGTTTTCTGAATTTATATTTTGTGGATTACATACGCAATGTAGAGTATGCATATGGATGAAAAGTTGAAATAACAGTAATGTCAACTACAATCTCGTCCACTGACTGACACCAACCAAACGGAACCGAATGTGTACAAAAGGTCTACTTTTGGCTCGTTGCATTGCCAATATTTTGACAAGAAACTCATTGAGAGATCTTAAGAGAATTAACTGCAAAAATTCCAAAAAATGACTAAGGTACTGTCACTCAACAAGACCCGGTTCCTAAGAAGGCCTACATTTAAAGACTCGAACTTGCCTTTGCCTTAATAATTTTAAATTTCGCACAAATATGTGAAAACATTAAAAAACAAAAGTGCAGCCCTACTCCTACTGTATCGCGCCTCCATTACGACAGCAGTAGTCAATTTTTCAATGACCGAGTAATGCAATACTCTTCTTTAATAATCGCAACAATACACTTTTTTAAAAATTTCGATGAAAACAGTGACCATTTTCACCCATTAAACCTTTTTCTCCCATTAAACCTTTTTATTTAAATTTCAAAACGAAAAACAAAACGCAAAAAAAAAACAAAAGTTAACCAAGTTTCATTATTTTATTGTTTTTCGTTTTTTTGACGAGGTTTTACTGTGATACGGTAATATGCAAATAAAGCCCACTTGTATCATAAGAAAACATTTGATAGGCCTTACTAAGACTACTGCAGTATCGGGAATATTTATAGCATGCAAATGTATGCTCTCTTAAATCAATATCAATACCGTGCCAGAATTATTAATATTTATACCTCTTCGTCAGGGCTAGAAAACCCAGAAAATTTGGATCCTTGTTCCAAAGAAGAAGTTCACCTATATCAGCCCCAAGGAAATAAATATTCGATTCTGAAGATCCTTTATCAAAATTAAACGAAAATTCTGGAACACAAACGGTAAAATCTAGAACTAATTTGGGCTCCCAATTTTGTAATTGTTAATTCTACCGAAAAACGCAAAGCTTTACAGCATATTGGACAATGGAGCGCTAAAATTTTGTATGATGCCCTTAGAGACAAGGTTAAAAAGATTCGAGGAAGTAAAGAAGGAATGAGTTGAAAATTACAGACAGTACGACGAAAAAGGTTAAAAAGGAGTTAAAAAGTTGGAACTAATTTAAAGAAAAGACAATCAGTGAGAATATCAGAAAGAAAAAAAGAGAAAGGTGAGGTGTTGAACTGCCAAGATTAGCAATCTTGATAGAACAGATGGGATGCCAAGTTTGTAATCATTAAAAATATGTGGGTTTAACGGAGAAGATTTCAAGTGTCCAAACGGCGAGTAAGAATTTAGGTGGAAAATGATTCGTTGATTTTTGTGATGTCGGTAAGATAAGTGTCGGTTTTCCCTTAGGGCAAAAGATTTAATTTCTTTATTATCAAAATTTGTTTGTTTTTCTAATACTCCAAATAAGACCCACAGTAAATTGTGGTTAAAAATGAGTGGCTGCTTATAATTAGTTGCTTAGTTTATTAGTTAACCATAGAAGACAAAAATGAGTTCCATTTTCATTTCATGATATTTTTTTTATTTGATTAGTTTCATTTAATTTGTATATAATAGTTTTTTGTTTTAATACATCAAGAAGGCTCATAACTTGATTTTAGCTAAATTATTATGCTAAGAATTTAAATGATTATTTGACTAAATGGTTATTTGGCACAATTATAGACATTAATTTTATTTAATACACATAGTAATAGACCTCATTAGGTAACAAGCTTCCTAACAATACCCATAGGTTTTTAAAAAAAATATTCTAACATTAAAACTATGAACAACCAATTTCTTCCATACTCATAGTACTTTCATTAATTACGCAATTCTCTGATATTACAGACATTTTGCAAAAAGTGGGCCTTGTTAGGCGATTGTACCCTATTTCAAAAAATATTCGTTATGTAAACATTTTACGATTATTTTATACGTATAAATGCAAATATATATTTCTATTAACAACATATGGATGGTATAACGGTGCCGTTTTATTCCATATATGATTGTAAATAAACAAAAATTATGATTCAGACATGTACAGAAAGAACCCACTAAATATACACGTATCTTATAGTGGATGCCTATAAACCTTTTTTACACAATGATAATTTATTTGAAAAATCTTTTTCTAAACAACGTGTGATATATAGTCGGTTATTGCGAATTATAGTCCTATATGCCTTTTTGAAACAAACGTATTGAAACGAACTGAAATTATTTTTTAATTTCTAGGATTTCTGATATTTTCAATTTTGGAGCATAAGCTGAGAACATATAGTGGATATCGATTACATATTATAATTTTATGTTATAATTAAACATAGAATATCACGGCAAGCCAAGACCTTGTTATCCTAGCAAAACTGTAATTTAGACAGTGGCGATCATCAAGGTCTACCTCATTTTAAGCGTTACTGTTATTCAAATGACATCCGGTTTGTAACAATTTTGATTGAGTTACCCATCAAAGCATAATTTCATATTTATGCTTTCTTCCTACTTTGATTGAGTTTTCCATCAAAGCACAATTTCATATTTACCCTTGCTAAGAATATGGAAAAACTACATTGTGTTTCCATGGAATTTAGACGTGTCCCACTTAAAAGGGCTTCCTAAGTTCTATTTTTTAATAGTTCACATTATTTTTAGGCTGTTTACTAGAACAACTGCTCTTGCAATATTGCGGCAAATTAATTTATACAATATTCACATCACAGTCAAATAAAAATTATTTATTTAGTAATGACTAAATTTTGGTCATTATGTAACTTTTTCTTTGCCTCCAAAAAAATGTTAATGAGGAAATCTGTAATTTTCTTCCTTTGCCTCGCCATCATACAAATCTTATTCTTTTCCTACTTTTAATTTTACTATCTGAAGCTCTAATTGAATCTTTATTTCCTTAGTTTTCGGTAGAGCTCGCCGCGTAATTAAAATATACAAAAATAAAAAATGGGTATGGAATAGATATATCTTCATAGGTACTCCCAATAATAGGTGGACGATGAACTAAAATCAACAAAAGGTGGACGATGGACTACTAGGTGGACGATGAACTAAAATCAACAAAAAAACCGCAGCAATATGACGGGAAATTTTATGTATACAAAAATATACAATGAATATTATGATTATTATAATTTTCCTTGCTTTTTACATCATCTTAAAAATGCTGTGGAAAATGCTTATCTCAAACAAATGCACTTACGTTCGCGTTTCGAATAAAATGTTCTCTGTCTATATGTTAAATCACGTCCCGTATATTTCTGCTTATTGTTCTTTATTTTAAATATATACTTGAATAACTGAATTATCTGGCGTTGACAATAAATTTTCAAATAATAACATCTCCATTTCAAGATAAATAACTTGTTTTTACGATACTTGGTCCTAATATAACAACCATAAATTTCGAATTAAACCATGTGAATTTTACATACCTGAACATCTGGCGTGTCAGTAAAGTTTGAAGTCATCGCTACGATGGCTACACCGATGGAAATGCGTAGACCGTACGTCACGACCAGGCACAAGAATAACAGCATTGACTGAACATGACGCACTCCAAGTCCGGCTGATAGTAAACACAGGTCAAATAAACATATTAACATAAAAAGTATGTAAGCCCATAACTAAATAGAAATATTATGGAATAAGTAATGCTGAATGTTTCTTTAGACTATCATAGTTAAGGAAATTTAATTATATAACCAAATTCATGATAGAAGATTATAAGTAATTATTTATTGAATATATTTGTATAAATTCATTATTACTTAATTTGTATTCACAACTAAATAAAACTACGTGATGTAGCATTATTTATACTTTAGTTAAATTCTTAACCATTGCCTAGGTTCCATTTTATGACTACATATTCAGGTGAATATGTGGTCATAAAATGGGACCGGCTGGGGTGGGCTATTTGTAAATAAAAAAAATAATTACAAATAGCCCACCCGCAGATGTGGTCATACAACGAAACCTAGGTCGTGGTTCAGAATTTATATAAAGTAGAAATAATACGACATCACGTAGTTTCATTTAGTTGTGAATAAAAATTAAGTGACAAGTAATTAATAAATTTGAATATACGATTACCATAACGACTATGAGTAAAGAGACTTACACTAAAAATATTAATAATTTTCATATTACCTTTATTAACAAATTAAAACAACAAATAAACTATTCATATGTAGCTGCCACTTTTATTTTTTATATACATTATTTCGTAACATGCAGTACGTGACGCGCAGTAGAATATTGTTTTCCACTTCCTGAACATTTTAATATTTATCATTTGACCATTCATTATAGTTCTACTGAATGACACAGCTCTTAAAAAGTTAATTTTTATTAATTGTACTTATTATTGTTGTGATTTATCTCACTTTGAAAATAATAAGTATTCATATCTAATAATAATATTAATTCTAGTTTTACTGAATGACACAGCTCTTCAAAAGTTAATTTTTATTATTGTACTTATTATTGTTCTGATTTATCTCACTTTGAAAATAATAAGTATTCATATCTAACAATAATATTAATTATAGATTTACTGAATGACACAGCTCTTAAAAAGTTAATTTTTATTATTGTACTTATTATTGTTCTGATTTATCTCACTTTGAAAATAATAAATATTCAAATCTAACTATAAAGATAAATATTAAACAGGTCAAGAAATAAAATATACCAAATATTATTAATTTCAACTTGGTTTGTCACTTTCAATAACAAAAAACATAAATTTCTGCCTCCTCTTTCCATGACACGAAATAGCATAAATAAACTTGGAAAATAACTTAGAAAACCGCTTCTAACTTACAAATTTTTTTTTTTTTCATATTGTAACTTATGTCAATGTATATGAACCAAAGTTCTCGATTTCCCAGTACGAGTATTTGTTTAAATTTTTAAAACAAGTATAAAATTCACGTGTAATGTGGAAACTTCATATGTGATGTGGAAAAGAATACTGTTTACTTGTGTTAAACGCACAGGACGATCAACATTTCGCACTTGACTTGTATATTACATCGTCAAATTATATTTCGAAATTGCGTTTCATATATCGACCACAAGAGTTGTCAGTGATCTCTTGAAAAAAAACGAATTATGTCACATTGCAGTGACATTATGTAAAGTGTCAAATTAACTTTTGTGATAAGAATCGCATGCATTACATAATCAAAAATTATTGAAAATAAAATTGAGGACGTTCTTACCCTCTTTTATTGTTTCTTCGCCTACTTTATTGTACTCGGGGTCTATTTTGTCTTTTTTGTTAGTCATTTTTATGTAACAGCATTAACAGATTCGTCGTTAACAATAATGTATTACAATTACCACTCCTTGTTTTTTCCCCTTTTGGATGATTTACAAATCTCGAGTAAAGTAATAATTGTCTCACTGGTGACGACTTGATAATAAAATTATATCAAAAACTTAGTTATATATAACTTGTTCCATAATTACCTCAAGACGTACCATAAATCATAATGTTGGTTAAGAAGATAACAGATCATCGTACGTGGAACATAATCAAACATAATACGATAATAATTTCACAGTACTGGTATGCAACATTGAAGTCATAAATATGGTCATTTGCTTGAGAAATTGACGTCATCTTAATTTCTACATTGTCCTACGGTTACGACATTAGACAGTATTGTTTGTTAATAGATTGTACAATTCTTTAATAATTTTCATAGCTTATGTATATTTAAATTATAATATCCTAATAATTTGAGGGAATATTATATATATATATATATATATATATATATATAGATATATATATATATATATATGTATATATATATATATATATGGATTTACCCTATTTTTAGTAATAATAATTATTTTACGTTACTCAATAATGGCCTTGAAGGATCATTTCTTCTAATTCCTTCAGTTTGAATATAAAATTAATCTTCCTTCCATATTCTTTTGTGTGGCATAATTTCTCGAAAACTTTTATCAGTTTTGCAGATATTAATTTAATTTTCAAATTTCTTCTTTGACGTCATCCATTACGAATATGTTTTTTCATGCATTTTTTACGTTTTTTTAAAATGTAGTCACTATCTTGTATTGAATAATTATAATAGACACCTTATTGTTATATTCGATATCCCCAATTTATGAAATCGAATGTTGAATATATTCGATCGGCAAGCTGCATTTTTATAATTAATTGAATATATATTGAGATCTCATCTCACATTACTTTGTATAGTCATCATTGTATATATTCTTCTACTTTTAGTATTAGTAGTCTACTCTAGTAACATAATCGCAAGTAACCGCATAATACATACAAGTTATGGCACCCAATACACTACTCACTACTTAAAATGACAGTCAAAAAGAAGAAAAATTATAAATAAAAAAGTTTTATCTTAGTACTCACTAGAATCGACAAAATTTCGAGCCACATTTGGCAGCTAGATAAAAAATTCTTAAAAAAAAACAGAGGTAAGGAGATCAAGTGGTACACCTTTACTAGACGATGAGTCTTTTGAATAAATGATTACACCCATGTCTGAATCTATTATTTATATTAACACAAGGATTTGTTTGACGTTTATTCTATCCATTGCATAAACTGTTATAACCCATTGGTCACAGTAGGTAAGTTGACTAATATAATTGTTTTGTTATATTAAGTCTAAATATTGAAATTTGGTTATTAGTTTGTTATGTAAATATTTCACTAAACTAATAATTGAAAATGTTACTATCTCCAAGAATATTTACTTATAAATTTTCCAATTTAACAGAATTTAACAGAAATTACATAATTTTAAAAGAAATTACACGCATAACAAGAAGTCCCATAACTGATATCTAATCTAGTTATTTTCTTTAGATATAAAGTATATATTTACAATTTAAAACGTTGAACCTTATCGGTCAATAAATTACTTTTATGAGTATCCTTCATTGAGATGAGATTAAAGTGTCATGGTAACGAGAGAGAGATAAAGATAAAAGGTGATAAAGCAATTAAGGTGATCACGATGCTATAAGTATCGTAAACATAACGGTAAGTTCTATAACTATATACAAATTGTAATTGTTTCAACTCGTGTCGCAACCGGAAGTGACTGCCAATTTTACGATCAATATAAAATAGTAAGTCTATGCATTATTCTTCATCACATTTACAAAATAAGAGCAATTTTTTTCCAAATAGTATCAATATTTTTCGCATCATAAACATTTTCTGAAACTCAAATCGGGACACCAATATTTTCATATTTTTTATACCCATCACGATTTTGGGGTATATCATAAAATAAACTATAAGCATAGCGTAAATAGCGTATAATTTTATTTGAAAAACAATTCACAAGTGGATTTTTGCTAGTATTAGTTATTTTTACCAATAAATAGCGATTGTTTCATCTTGAATTCCCTTTGATTTCTTTATTTTATATGAAAAATATTAATTTCGAAATAATAATTGTAATTAAAAATACTGATCAATAGTTGAATATTAATAATATAATATAAATGAATATTTTTATAAATATGTATGCTTAAAATTTTATTACAACATTAAAATAAATAATTCCAAAAATATTCAGAAGAATATTTGCTATTAGATGTATATACGTGTTTCTTGCTTAAAAAAGTTTCTTGTAAAAAATTAAATTATGATAAAGAATTTTGATGCGATTACTTTCTGTTAGTAGAGAAGGGATTAAAATTAAAGATTAATTCTATTGAATTTTTTACATACATTCTTCCATTTTCAAGAGTGAGATTAGTTTTGAGTTTGAAAATTCTTGAAGTTAATATATTTTGTAAAAACGAATGCATACACATACACACACACATACGCACGCACGCACGCACACACACACACAAGCATATACACACACACACACACGCACACGCAGATGCACACGCAGGCGTACACGCACACACACACATATACACAGTGTCCGGGAAAAAATGTCGGACAAAGAAAGACGTTATTAGCTGACTGAAAAATAGTGAAAAATAATAAATAAAATGCATTTTTTTCCAGAAATTTGAAAATAATCATAATTATTTGTAATTTTTTTCAAACACATACTTGCGCACGTCAATGGGCACCGCTCGGATTAATGACCGCGAAACGGCCGTTCAAGACATTGTACATAAAATAATTTATACGTTGCCATCCCAGTATTTCGTTTCATTGATTGGTTAAATAATATGAAATATAAATATATTATTAATGTACTCCGTCATTTTTTTAGTTCCTTGGAAACCACTCATTCCATGACTTTTTTCAGGTGTATAAAGTATTCAATAGAAAAGTAATTTTACTAACAATTATTTCACAAACAATTTTATTAATTTAATGTTCGTATAAAATTATTTCACTTGTTTGTTTAAGAAGTCTTGAAAGAGATGTTCAAAATGTTTTCCGTTTTGTTCTAAACACAACCGCATTCTCCTTATAATTGAATTAGTAACATTATCCACCATTTGAGTATTTCTCTTAATTTTATTAAAACTGTCGATAATCCTTTCTCGTAAAGTTTCTTCATCCGGGCATTCAATTGAGGATACATCGGATTTGACACTACTCCGAAGAAAAGAATCGAGTGGTGATAAATCTGGGGATCTCGGAAGCCAACGTACAGGTCCACTGATTTCTATCCTGTGACAAAAATATTACTCGTCTAAATACTCACTTACCCAAAGGTCGAAGTGAGAGGTGCTCCGTCACGCTGACACCACATATCTCTGACTACGCTCAAAGGCAGATTTGAAATAAGGTCTCCCACTTCAATATGCAAAAAATACAAATAATTGCACATGTTATTCTGATAGGTAAAACGGTAAGAAAAACGAACCTACGAGCTGATTATTAAATTAAATGTGGATTTATATGACTCCAGTAGTGTTCGTTATGCACATTACATATTCCATGTCGTATTAATGTGCTTTTATCTGGCCATAAAATAAGTCGAACAGATGTTGGCGAATCCTCATTCATAGCCACTGGAAAAAATTACGATGAGGGCGAAATATTTTTCGGTGAATTGTTGTACAGCACGATAGTGGAACGGATGCTGCTGATTTCTCAGCGTTTCTCCTACGAGACCTTCAGCAAATGCATAGAGGATAGCATCTTTAGCTACGTGATACCTTCTATCAACTGAGCGTCCTCTATAAAACGAGGGCGTTACCTGACCAGCACTAATAACCCGACCAGCCAACCGTGCGATGACCCGTTCATTTGGCTTTCTAGCACGATTTGGATAAATAGCCGAATACCTTATACTCACCTGGTGAGCGTTACAATCACGTGCACCTAAGCACATCAGCATGTCATAATTTTTCGAATTGGATTAGCGAACAGTAGAAATTATAAGTTATAAAAAAACAATAATTAACAAAAACAAACGCTAATACTCCAGAAAACCGAAATACTTTGAATATAAAAACGACACGATACATTCCAAGCGCGGCATTTAATTTTTGTTCAAAGCGCATAAGTAATATTACTTTGCGCCAAACACCATCCTTTCTCAAACTGGGGTCACGTTTACTATTAAAGGGGTCACAATCTGCCCAATAAATGAGACCTGTATCCTAAACTACATATACTTATAAAATTTAATATTAACAAGTAATAAGAACAGGAAAAAATAAACTTTTTGCTTATTAATTAACTTTAATTTCATTCAAATTATTAACGTTAAGTAAATCAAAAGAATTTTGGCCAAAGTAAAATAAAAATAATTTAATACACATTTAAATTAACTTATAATCCAAAAACCGATGTACAATTATCGATTATGATTTTGATTATTAAAAAATATTTCTATTAGCAAAGACAAAATAAAACAAATATAAAATTCTTCTTTAAAAATGACAACTTTATATTTTTACTTGAAATCAACGAGATACTTCTAAAATTTTACGAACTAAATATTGCATAGTATGAAGACAGCTTCTTACAATAGTTTTATGTGACGTTTAAAGCTACGTTCCGTATATGTAATAACAAAACCTATTAAAGAATTATATTTTCTAAATCTTTTCGTTGTAAGATTTCTTTCGAATATAGTATAATCGTTGATATCGTAAGGCTGCGTTACAGTTTTGGAACATCTAGCTATTTTTGGTTTCGCACGTCGGCTTTCTTTTGAAACAAGAAATCGTTTGGAACAACCGGAAATAAATCTTAGCCAATCCAATCTATTTCACGTTAGCTAATAGCTAATAGGAATCATTAAAGGTATTATAATGCCCCGTCCCTTTCTATCATGCCACTTTTCAAAGTAACTTCTCAGTAAAAACGGAGTATTGCTGAAAACACATGTATGTGTGGTCTCATACTTGACGTACAAAAACCGTTTAATTAGTAAAATAAACTACAGAAGTAAAATGTAGAAATTAAATACCTTCGTCTGTTACACTATTTAAATTAATTTTAATTATTGTTTTATCGATTTTACTATATATAGACGAGAAGTTAATAGGAGATAAATATTTTCACTCGTTTTATAGTTCAGACTTTAATTTTATTGCATCTATCGATCGGCCTATGACGAGAACTAAAAGATTAGCAAAATTTTAATACGATTAATACTCAAATGATTGATAAGGTGATTAAATTATAATTAGGACAATGCTATTATTGTTTACAATAAGATGGTTAATATTATATATTTAAAGCTAGTCAAACAAGTGAAGTAATTTTTCAGTATATGTTAAATAAATATAATTTAATTGAAATATTTTTTGTGCGCAATATTTAATACAAACTATTTAAGTCATGTGATAAGTGATTTCCGCATACGACAACATGAGTGAGTACATTAGTAATTAATTTATTATGTTTTTAGTTGTCATGTTTGATGTTATTTAATAAGTAAATTAAATTCAATACTTAGCTGTAATGGGGCGGGTATTAGCGAAATAATAATATCAACTCTTCGAAACATTGAATAATAGAGTATATGCAGTGGTTGCGTATGACTTACGTGAGTATGTGCGTGCGTTAGAGGTGTTAAGTGTGTTAAACAGAGTTATGTATAATTTTTTTTTCGCATTCAATTAGAAAAATACGCGCTTTACTTTTTATTTCAATGACAATTTATTCCTTTATAGCCAACGAATAGCATCTTTCTTTGTCCGGCATTTTTCCCCGGACTTCGTGTTTATCAGAAATGGAGTTTAAATATATACAAGGCTAGCTATCTTCTAGAAAGCTTATGGATGCTGATGTATGCTTATGAAAATGAATGTGTGCTAAGGAAGGTGGTCATTGTTTATAACATCTAATCAGCGACGTATGCTCGTTTAATTGCTTATCACTTTAAACAGGTTGAACGTGAGCGACACGGCTGTATCGTTTAGAAATAATACACTTCAAAATTCTGTAAGTAGTACGCTTAGATAAGTTTTCGAATATTACCGCAGCTAATAGCTTGCGTTCGTAAGTTTATACAGCTGAATGCAACTGATACGCATAAATGTCGTTAAAACCGTCTAGCAAAAGACGAATCAATGTAGACATTGGGTTATTACTTCTTTGTATGAAGGTAGCATTGAAAGTTAATATTAAAGTGGAAATTATAAACAATATTAATATAATTAATATAAAAAATTAAACCATTTACAAAATTTATCATTTTTGCATTGAGATTTCAAAAAGTGTCCCTCGCATTCTTATGCATCATTTTATACGATGAAACTAATGATAGAAAAAGTTGGCCCACTCTTTCTTGAACGTCACTTTCACAGCATTTTCGAAGACAGTCACCGATTCTTCGACATCCGGGAATCATATTCTCGGCAGTTTATATTTAATTATCGGAAATAAATAGAAACCTCATGGTATATGATCAGGGCTGTATGACCTATGATTTTTACACTCGACATAATCAAATATTCGGTCGTGCGTCTGCGCTTCGTTCTTTTTTAACAAGCGTAGGCAATTTTTCAGAAGGAAACACCAACTATGCAGATTGCCTATTAGTAACTAATAATTTTAATTTTGCCACCGTAAGTGATTTGGCTAGGAAACACGAAACAACACAACTTACCTAGAATCTATAACGGATTTATCAATCTACATTACGAAATTTAAATAATATTTGTATCCACTAATCACCTGAATTTGTAATAGTAATTAATCAAAGATTTTAATAAAATTATTTATAATAATGCGGAATTGGGTTGTTGTTAATTAAATTTATGAAATCTTGTTTTTTCTGTTCAGAGATTTTAATTTTTTCTGCATAAAGTTGTTCGAAATTAAGATTTTCCATGTTAATTTTATTTCGATGGTTAGTTATATATAACGTTACCACCTTGAAATCAGTTTCGGAACTAAGGTGTTTTATAGAAAAATGATTCTTTATTTTCTGCTTCAACTCTAATAACTCTTTTATCGATTATTTTCACAGGCTAATTTTTAATATTATTGGTGGGAACATTTACCTATTTTGTTGAATATGGTTTTGATGTAAAAAAACACCTAAACGACATTTCGTTCAAAATACACATCATTCAATTTACCTTCGCTGAACGAATTATGGAAAAATATTGTTCAGCTGAAGAAATTGGCCCGTTATTTTGGCATTACCACCCTTATTTTGGCCTTCTATAAAAAAATTGTGATATATTGATAATATGAATGGACAATTTTTTTTGCTGACCGCAGCAATTATTGGTCTAAAACACGACATAGATTGGCTCTGAGGCATTATATGAAACTTTTACGAAATATTTCCTGATACACGCTGCTATTTTACCTCGATTACCATGCTAAGCAAAACATTCTACCCGTTTTGTTTTTAAGATGTAAATAATAAAATTTAAAATATCTAACATTTACGAATAATAAAAATAAGACACGTCACCACGAGGATAATTCAGAACAGCTTATAAATCATAAGTTACCATTAAACGATTATTGTCTCGGTATTTATCCCTATTTTTCTTTTCTCTTGACAGGTGTTTCTCAATATGATCTTTTTCATATCCAGGCTGTTAATTATCTTTTTCTTTACCTATGACATTATTCAAAGCCACACAAGTCTCACATAAATCATTATTTGGCGCATAACAGGCCATGTTGATATCATTGTTAAAGATACAATTATAATTCAAATAATTTCCAAACGCTCGGCTGTCTATGATAAGTGTCAATTTAATGTGATAGGGATTTTCACATTTGATTAACTGTGGAGTTTTTAAATGATGACCGTGTTTGCTCCATCAAACTTCTTTGACTACGTTGTTTGTTTCAGAATTTCTTTGTTTTTCGCGGCTATTTTTAGGACTTCATCATTAATCGATGTAGCCCACTTGAGAAAAGTCTGCAAACTCAATTTTTTTTTCAAATTAAAGGGTTACATTACGAGATAAAAATGAAGCTGGTGATTCTTTGGTTTAGATTTGTAAACATTCCTAACCTTTATTACTTTTTGTAGAATGATCCTTAAAAAAAATAAAATCAAAATAACACAAAATTGTTTTCAGAAATAAATCATGCCTTGTGTTACAACTTTGTTTTTATTATTGTTTTCGGTGTAAAAAGACTTAAATATAATAAAACTATGCAGAGTGAAATAATTTTAAATTTATATGGTAATAACCATTGCTAAAATTTTGTGACAAAAAGAAATTTAGAAAATTTGACACAGTTTCAATGAACATAGTAGTACGACTTGTAAGTTATATACATTAACGATACCGGTAAACATTCAGGTCCTAAAGTTTCTATCAAAGCAGAAATTATCTTAAAATAATGCCATGTTTTACATACAAATATTTTTCTAACAACATTTTCCTTTTGCTAAGTACAGCATTTTTCAAAGTTAATACTTTTTACAACATACAAGTGACATCCATTAGTCACCTTGACGCGTGTTAAACTGAATAATAGTGAGTAGCTTAAATACGCCTTAAGACAAATGCAGAAAAAAAGGAAAAAACACAACTCCACTGCTGATCTGTATGAGCAAACTTCATCCCAAAAAGTTCAGTAAGATTCAGTTTAAGATTGGCTGTATCAATAACTCAAAACCCATTTTTTTGGAGTATTACTTTATTTATCCGAGCAAGCGTTATGTATATTTAATGTGCAATAAAAGTATTGCCAGACAATTAGTTCAATATTTTCTTATATCTTACTCGCACATTTATTATTTTACTTAAAACTTCTTTTTGAAAAGTATCAATTTCTCTCAAGAAAGTTTGTGAAACGTGTATATTGTTTTCAAACTTCAAACTGGCACGTAAATAATAACGTTATATTAACTTATGTCAAAGTTTCATTGGTAAAGTAACTTATAAATAATTTTCACTTTAGTAAGTTTCCTTCACTTTGTTTCATAGGTGAATATCAATACGCCTGTATTGATTCCATGTAATCAGACGGATTTCTGTTTTATACATTACATTCAATATTTGATTGAGCTTAGACTCTAACAAAGCTTTAATTACGGATGTTAAGTGAAATGTTTAAAAAAGCCAACGAAAGTGAAAAAGTTCCAAAATCTACTAAAACATAATTACTTGGATTGACGTAAAATGGTAATAGATAACTATTTAATAATATAATTTTTCTAAATGTTCATTACTTGAGTACTGTAAGATATATATCCGATTTAATATTATTAATTTTTTGTAGACTAACCCTTATTTAAATTTTAAGTACATTTAAATTTTTATATTTACAGTGGAAACTCGATTAACCGAACTAATGAATAATCATTAGTTCGGTTAATCGAGTCTCCACTCCTTGCGATAACGCAAGATATTCTGATAATCGAAAATCAGGATAATTGAATATATGAAGAAAAGCGATTTTTGTGCAAATGTATTATTAACTCTAGGAAGATAACTTACCTCGCCCACGTACACATAATGCTAGGTGTTTATTCAAAACAACTAAAACAAATTAAATTTATCAACCAAAATCAATGTTTATTAAGAGATTAGACATACATTATATGTTCCTACATATTTTCATAAATTACTAATATAGTTCAACCTTAGTCATGAAATTACTACTAAGAAAAATCATATTTGGTAATTGTCACTTGACATAAACATTTTTTTTCTTTATTACTACTACATTACGAATTCGTTTTAACTGCAGTAAACTCATGGTATCACACTCTGTTTTTCGCACCATTTGAAAGCTGTTTCCAGGGCTCGAAATGCTTCTGCATGAGATGGCCGTGCATCACTTCCTGTATTTACGTTTTCTTCTGTTTCATCTTCTTATATTTCCTGTAGTTCGATTACCTGCAATGAGTTTTCAACAATTTTATCATCCGACATGATCTGAAAACCTTGATCATTACTGTCACAAGTGAGCCACTCTCTCATATCAACAGCGTCACATTCCTGGAATATTTTTATATTTGAGATTAGCTCATTTATATCTTCAAAAATAGAAGCATCCGTATTGGTTATTTCATTCTCCCGTTTTAGTATTCTGTTCCACGCTTTGTTCAAAGTCTTCCTTTGAATGAAATCTCACGCATCTACAACCCTATAACAAAACTCCTTTGAATTTATTTGCTTGAAAAATGACAAAATGACTGCTGCGTTTTCTTCATCAATAGATAACAATCTACGTAAAAGTTGTTTTCTATAAAGTTGTTTTAATATTACAGTAACATTTTGGTCCATTGGTTGCAGCAATGTTGTCACATTCGGAGGTAAAAATTTTACTCTAAATATACCATTTTCTCTAACAGTTTAGCCGAAGGATCCATTAACACATTATCTAATAAAATTAGGAAATTTCCTTGTTACCAATTTTGTTTTGATATTTTTTACTTCAGGGATAAAAGTATTGTCATATCAGTCAATGAATAACTCGGTGCAAAAAATGCGCTTTTTTTGATTTTTGGATTTCCCGATGAAGAGCAAAGGTATTTTATGAGTCCTGGTAGCGTTAGCGCAAGTTAGGTTTATATCCTCGAGCTTAATTCCCTCGCTAAGAAGCTAAAGATTTTGATGGTAATGATTTCCAATTTAATCCGTGTTTATCAGCGTTATAAACAAAATACCAAGCCATGCATGGCCAAAAATGATTTTGTCCATTTCTTTCCTAAAACAATCTTTAAAATAATTATCTGCATCTACATCAACTGACATTTTTTCACTTTATATTTCCAATTCGGGAATTCCATAACGAGATTTAATTCTATACAATCATCCGTTACTTGCCACAAACGATTCATCACTACCTACTTTTTTATTTAACTGTAATGCTTTTTCACAGAGCAAAGACCAGATATCGATTGACCAGCAAATCGTTTTTGTATAAACTGACAACATAAAGCTTCTTCCAAAAATTCATTTTTCGTTCCCTCATCACTTTTCATTGTTTACTTCCATCTTCACTATCTAATTTGCAGGTGTATTATAAAACTGAATCGGTATTTTTCTTAATATCACTTATAGTGGAAGTACCTACACAATACTATCAGCTAACTTACGACCAGACTCTCCTTTTTTTAATGAATCAATAATATTTCTTTTATCTTTACCACCACACCACACCACTCGCTTACGCTTTGGTATTTTTAAGTACAGACGTGAGAGAGAAAAGACGCAATGCACCAGAGTAATGATTGTAACTATGTAAAAGAATGACGAAATGGTCTATCGTGCGGGCGCAAACGGATAGTGCTAATTGTGACATGTCAGTTTTTTAATCGCTGTTGACAATCCGGATAATAACGAATCCGTATAACTAAGGTTCGAATAATCGCGAATCCGTATAACTTATCACCACAAAAGCAATTTCTTCCAGTCTATCGAATAAAGATAAATTGTAACAAGGTGGATTTCAAGAGATTGTTTATATGAAAGAAAAGAAAAAAATATTTAAAAGAATAGTAATAATAACAAAAAAACTTGAGAGGTGTCAAGGGACACCCGGATGAAACAAAGTTCCTTTAAATTAATTAGTGAAGGAATTGTAATAAAATTTTATTTCTTTTAAGTTATAATAATAATTATAGTTATTATTTTTTATTATTTATTATGTACAAAAAACCTGTAAACACTCAACAAAAATAATCATCGCGACACCACACTGTTCAATGCGAAATAGAAAGACGAAACGAAAATAACTGGCTTGCTTTCTATGAGAGAGAGAGAGACAGACAGAGAAACACGCGCACGCCGCACGGCTTGCAGCGCGCTAGCAACTATAGCAAAAAGTATCGTTACAACTTTTGGTCTTAATTTTTTCCGTCTAGGCCCCTTTCGTAACGCGCCATAAGGAACTTCGTTCCAATTAAACCCGAAAAAGGTTAAAAATCGACATCTGGAATAAGAAAAATTTAAAGGGAAGAAGGACAGTGTAAGGCAGCTAAACATGGAAAATATAAATAAGATTTGTATAATTATTGAGACAATTATTTCATACTTTACATGAAATAATCGTGATATTGAATATACTTGGCGTTAATTTTGTAGAAATTCATTATTTACAATTAAATGAAACTACGTGATGTAGTATTATTTCTACTATCTTTAATTTCTTTACCACGACCTAGGTTTCGTTGTATTACAACATCTTCAGGTGGGATATAAGCATAATATAATCGTCTCAAAAATTAAATATTTTTAATTATTATATTATATTTTTAATTATTATATTATATTAATTATTATATAAAGAAATTTGGTCAACTGTATACAGATGACAGTTAAAATAATATCAATAAATATGATAAAAAACGGCATAGTGCGTGTTATAAGATTAATAAAATAAGATTCTATAGTAGCATAAATTTGTTGTTGATATTTATATCATTTGAAATTTTTGATGCAATCGAACTAATTTTAATTAAAAGTTCAATACAAATGCTAGCATCTAGATTTTTATAGATATCTCAAACTGATGGTTTAAAATTTAAAAAGGGAACGGTGGTATAATATACAATGTTCCAAAGCTCAATATTTTGTGAACTGATCTTAAAAATACAAAAAAGTAAATGGAACCTCAAATTCATTTTAAAAATATTTATATAAAGTCGTACGATATTCGAAGAAATGTCCGAAAACAAAATTCATTTCACATGGATGGGCGGATACATCAGATTGTTTTTTTTTAATTTTTCTATATATTTACAGGAATAAATATATTCAGGTATGTATGGAGTATTAACTTGGAAAATATAATGTGCATAGTTGTGAAATTATAGAAACTATGAGATTCAAAGCACGCACATCTAGCAAGCAATTCGCGCCGAGATGATCCGCTCTCTTTAAAATATTATGAATTTAGTCTACTGCTTTTTGTGAACCGATACATATGAAAGCCTGTTGTTTAAAAACAGATTAAAACCTTCCGCTACACCTGAATAGACTCGGAGAACTACGCACGGACACATGCACATTGCGAAATTATAAAGGTTCCTTATTTTATCATGAAATGCTCACATGAAAGCGACAGAAGGACTTCTTCTTATGAAATGCCAGCTACTAAATCAACCCACTCTGTACAAATATCAAGCAATTTCACAGACTGTTAAAGACCAAGTTGACGAGACATAAAACAGCACAAAAAATATTAATTGACTTAAACTAGCTAATTAAACATCATAAAGTCTAAAGAGTCAAATGAGCTATTTAATTAAGGAGTATAAAAATAATAAATTTAATATTATTTCTTGCTGTATCATCAGTGACTTAGAATACTTATAAGATGGATTGATTACCAGATTTGAAAGATTTTGAATTTTTTGCCAAAATAATGGAGCGCTATCTCATTGCTTTCTAGAGAAATCTAATTAGGTATTTTAATATAATTTAACACATAAATATAACATTTAATTTGGTTGAAGTGGAAAATTTGAATGTCAAAAATATATTTTAATTTATTTATTTTGAATTCTCAAAGAAATATTTATCAAAATTTAATGAAATTTTATGTGAATACTGCAAGTATCGTGGGGATATATGTAGAAATACACTATAGGAAGTTTTTCCAATAAGTGATTGTGAGAAATTGAATCATGAGGCAGCTAGCCTTTATTGGAACAAATTATTTTATGAGTTATTAAAGGTGTGTTATTTTCAAAAAAATGAGTGCTAGGTGGATAGTGCCGACGATGAATTAGTACTCTTTTGGTAATTTTGTGCCTATCATATAGGTACCTTCTTTACAAAGTAATATCATTCGGTCCCGAATATAGGATACAACATTTTTTTTTCAAACATTTATTTTCATTGTAATTTGTGATTAATTGATAAGCCATAATGATATTCCCAAAGAAATATATAATAATTTTTTTGATAACTTTCAAAAGACATTGCCAATATCTAACCACAAATATTGGACACCTTATTCTGTTCCGACTTCCGCAATATTGTAATCCCAACTGAGAATCGATTCCGTAAACAGTTTCAATATCAATATATTGTAATTTATACCTAAAGGATATATATGTTACCGTTAATATTATCTAGTGAGCAATATCGAATATCAAATCTGACTACACTTATAATTATTCACTCTCCAACATGCATGTGAGTAAATGTGCAATTTGTTGTGCATTCAGAATAAGCTGGATTGAACGCAGCTATTTCTGTCTGAGGTAGTTACCAAAATTATTTTTTATTGATAAAATTATTACATTATTAATTTAAAATATAATAATTTTATCAGTAAAAAATAATTAATAATAAGATAAAATATTATTAAAAATTATTATATAATTGTTAAAATGTTATGCGTTTTCAAAATTGGGCATATGGTACTGTTAAAGATCGTATGATATAAAATAACAACAATTAAATGCGTTTACCTGTAACGACGGTAGACTCGACTTGTTTGTTTCATCTTATCAATTACCATTCATCATTGAGCATACGAGTTTCTGTCAAGTAGTTTTACAATAGAGAACGTTGAGTTGTGGACAATTTGTTTGTAATTTTTTCCAGTTTTTTTTTAATTCCAGTCACGAAACTAAATATGTATTGATACAACTTTGGATACAAGATAAACGACAAACTTCGGATCGATTTTCATAATGGTAAAAATACTATGATTGGACATCTTGTTTCAGTGCTAATAGTAGTAGAGCAGAGTATCTGTTCCAGTTTTTTTCGTAGCGAGGCACCAATTTATGTTTAGTGATTTATATATCAGTACAAACTATTATAAATATTATATGTTTTTGGTCATTATTTCCATAAGGAGACTATATAAATAACGAAAGTGAGAAATTTATATTGTCATTATTTTTAATAAAAAATGTAAAAAATATATATAAAATATTACTAGAGCATTTCCTATCTCAAAAGGTTTGGGTCGTATACCTAGTTGTTTACGAGACAAATGGGTTTAAAAATCATTTATTTCAAAACCGATTCAAGGTTGAGATTCAAAAACTGAATAGATATATCATAAAAAAATCAGAACACATCCGAATAAAAATATTGAAACCACATTTCAAATCGTAGAATATACAATCAGAGTGTAAGAACCCTACAAAATTCACATATGACGAATAAATTACATATAAAAACATGGGGACACATTTTGGCATGATCATTTTCTTAAACTACTTAGTAATATATATTATTAAGTAATTTTATATCTTTAGTTATTGCACTCTCGAAGATGTGACAAGGAATTATACATCTTAAAGGTAATAACGAATGCCATTTTGTACAACAGCGACTCAGTTTTGATACAATATTGTATGCACCAGAAAAACTAAAATGTAATTACTCCTTTTCTTTTATTTGAAATAAAACATATTTTTCGAATTCAATCTAAGAAATAATTAGTACTTAATTTAATTAACACTTAAAGGTTTGCCACTCAATTTTCTAATAATAAAAATATGTTTTCTTAATTTTGCTTGAATAACAGTTTTCTACATCTTATTTATTATTTTAAGTAAAGATTTGTTGTTATTTTGCGATGAAAGTATATATTTAGTGTGATCAATTTGTTCAATCAAATTGCAAATGTAACAAAAATAACATTCTAATTTGTTTTGTATTTATGTACATATATACACATGTCAATTTACATACACTTAAACTGCATTTAGATAAATAACTTTAAAATACTCAACAATATCATCCTCAACTTTACCTCTGAACTTTCTGTATATAATCAATCGCTTTTAGCCTCGAAACAGTAAATTGAAACCCGAAAATTTTAACGATGAATTCTACGCAGCAAAATAAATCAATACTCCTCTGGGAAATATCAAAGCTTATACCATTTGAATGATGGCTTTCCTGCGCTCGATCATTCCACGTAACGAGATTGAAAATGACAATGTCTAATGGTCCCTCGCTAGGAACATTCTAAGCACAAATTGCAATAATGAATGTCATTACCGAGTGAATCGAAAGGCACTACGTGAAAGTTTATTTAGCACAAAGACAGGTATTCGCAAAGAAAATTATATAATATCAGTATCCTTATATTCCATTAAGTTCTCAAAAAGTATTTTAGGAACAGGAACGTATATATTTAATAACAATTTCAAGACAATAATCCGTTAATTATTGTTTTATTATAACTTTCTGTTCC
The DNA here is from genome assembly GCA_039881145.1 of Druceiella hillmani. Lineage (NCBI taxonomy): Eukaryota > Metazoa > Arthropoda > Insecta > Lepidoptera > Hepialidae > Druceiella > Druceiella hillmani. Next base: position 27,751,228 of record JAYKKI010000023.1, on the reverse strand, counting down.
TTTCTCTTTCTTTTATTTATTGGTTGTAAGTAATAAAAATAATACATATGGAAGTACAAGGGAAGATTTAGAGTGTTACCTATTAACGTATGTACATACATAAAGGTGTCGTTCACCTCAAATACCTGTCTAAATGTCCCTATATTTTATAAGTGAACTTCACGGATTCAACACTTTAGTTATACTAAACTAAATTAAAATTAATATTGCAAACTAAACCTTAAAAAAAGAAGAATAAAATTTGATACAAAAAAAATTCAGAATACAGAAAAGTTTTAAATAAGGATAAGAGGCCATTTATCTTTTTATGAGAAATCTAAGGACAATTGGTAAAGAATGTCGTATAAACACGTTGGATACTACCGTATATATCCGCTATCTTAATCACAGCCACAGTACCAAAATTAATTATAAACTGCACAATATTCTAAAACACTATTATGATTTTATCAATCCCTTTAAATTTTGTCTGAAAAAATAACTGCTCTCTTTATCAAAATACTTATACTTGCGTACGATGTTCTGAACCGAAACTAATTCAACTTTTTGGTTACATTTTATATTTGCTAAGTTTTTAAATATTTCAGAACCAATATTTCAACCACTTATATGAATAGCATTACAAAGACACGCAATCAACGGTAATGAGGATATCTCAATATTACAGTAGCTATCATGCTGTTTTTAATATAAACTTTTATATTTAATGATTGGAATTTTCAGCGTTTATACGGTTTAATGATGCATATTGTCCCAGCTTTCCCCAAATGAGACACTTTACTTTTCGGTCGATTAAAATATCCCAAAAAATAAAACAATTATATCAATAACATTAAACCAGATTGCGTTATTATGAAATAAACCATAGACTACTTACCCACCAGCAGCAATAAGCATGTTGTGATTCATTAAGTGTGGCCGTTGAGTATGGCCTTATTTTATGCATCACAGTTAACGGTATCGTTTAACTTTCGTAAGCATATCTTAATATATAGTACTCCGTACTCGTTTTTTTTTAAACAACTACCAAAAATAAAATTAAAAATGCAATAATACAAACAGACAATAAAATAGCAGAAAAAATAAGAAAACACTAATAAAACTATAAAAGCACGTACACAACAACACACGTACGACAAACATTAATTTTCTAGTAGCCGAGGATAATACACTAATATATCGGGAATTAATAACTCACAAAACAAACAAAACGAATGTAACCCATGTCTCCGCCGCACCTGTACTTTGTTCTTTCAATATTCAAATTGCCCTTAGAAAGAGCCATGCTATAATTTCTTCCCGTAATTTGACAATACCTTTACTGGGCGACTCATCTATTAACCAGATGAGTCGCCCAGTAAAGGTTCGCACATATATGGTGAACTTTATTTTATGCGCGCGAGAGCTACGCCCACGCTGCTTGCGTGATGTTCCGTTCCTCCCTCACTTTGCTATTGTCTGCAGTATAGCAAGGACGCATTTTTCGTAGGTAGGTTTACTTGTAACTACTACCAGTTTTATAGGACGTTAAAGCCATCACAACCATAGTCAACAGGAACAAATGAATAATTTACGCATTTACTTTAGCGCACGAGCAGAGTTTGAAGTGCGTTTTTCATGCGTTGCACGAACAGAACGTGTATTGAACGCATGCAATTCGTGATTCTGGATAACCTGTAGCCGCAAAACAGAGCATAGTTCGTGCGTTCATTGCTTAATCCGATAAATAGGCACATTAAAGGTATTCGCACAGTGTTACACAAAAAAATACCTAACACATGCTTATTATTTTGAGAAACAACAATGCCAACAAACATGATCGTGCAAACCAAAAAATCATATTTTATTGCAGTTTTTTTTTATTTTTACCAGTAATTTTTTTTTTTAATAAAGTATTTTTATGAAACGCATATTAACATTGTATGTTTAGTCACATTTGAATCTTTATGGCAAACTATTAGGCATCGTGCAGCACATCGTGGGTCCATGTTATAACTATCTGAATTCAAATTTAATTATATCTTGAAAACCCCGTACCTGATTAATATATTTATCCAAGGTGTTGGAGATTTAGTAGTAAAATAAAAACAAATGGGCACGTAGTATAAACAAATAATGAATAAGACAAAAAATATACACCAATTCCAATAAACATCACTTTTACTAGGGAACAGTCGTAAACCACCAAGCAACTTCTTAATAACATTTCTAAACGGGTCAACAGAGCAAAAAAAATGTCAAGACTGTCGTGCAGGCGTGTAACTGCCAGTAGTACCAAGAACTACTAATTTCAATATCATATTGTTTTACTAATCTAAATGCATTTCAGTCGGAGTGGAAAAAAATTGAATACGACGGCCATTAAGAAATGTTTTGAGTGGAGCTATTTTAATGTGAACACAGATGAGCCATCATTAACAGCAACTCGTAAAAAATAATGAAGTAAAATACTCAGCAAGTATATATTCTGACCGCGTTGCGAATTGAAATGGTTAATAATAAAAAATCAAAAACAGATTTAATCGATGTCGTCTCTTTTTTATTATCAACGTTATTTAGGTATACAAACAGTGTATACAAACATAGAAAATATATACAAACAACGTGAAACTAATAGAAAACATCATTACTCAAGACAGTCAAAAAATGTTTAAATGCGCATTATCTATGACATAGTATCCTGCGATGTATCGCTTTTGTAAAGAAAGAAGTAATTCCAAAACAATACCGTAATAAAACTGGTCAGAAAGGTAGCCAAAAATGTTTGAAATGCACAGTACGTATGATATGATATCTTATATTATATCGCTCTCGTCAAGAAGTAGCAAATCCAAAAAAATATGGATTTTGATTAGATTTTGAAATCTTGCGAAACAATCACATTCAACAAATTATGTTTAAACATATTAAAAAAATTCAAGTATGTAATAGTCGATGATCTTCATAGGTTTAGTGATACGTTCCTATATTTTATGATCCTAAGAAAGCAAGTTATTTTCGGAAAGTTTTCTTCCAACATTTATATTATATAAAAAAAAATAAACCGGTACTTTCGCAACTACGCACTTGCTCTAGTAACAGTAACGAGGTGAGCAGGAAAACTGTCTAAACTGGGTAAACAAGCTATATCACATTGTTAAATATTGTAATATACGAAGGCGAGGATCGTTCATGAATTTTCTGACGGCAGTTCATTGAAATGAAGTGAAGTCGGTAAAAAATTGAATGTATGATTTTTGGAAATATGAGAAACACGCATTTAAGTTATTTTAATGATATATATAGTACGCACTAGAAAACATTAACCATCATATTATTTTATTCACAGTTTAAACATTTTAGTTACATATACAGATACATCATCACATTATTTGATTCTGAAAGTGTTCAAGTCACCTCAGCCATAATATTGGGAAATCTGATACTATGGACGCGCCAAAAATAGGGATTTTAGTTTCGTGTGAATGCTAATGATGTTGAAATGTGACTTTCGTAAAACACAAATTTATATTATATTTTCTGTCCAAAATTTACCAAGAGTAACAATATTATAATGGGATTAAAAATTCTAATAAGAAATAATACCACATTCCTTACCTACTATAATCTAAAATCAGCAGGCATCTAAAAATAAGTTCAAAAAGTATCATTAGAAGTTTTTTTTTATATTAAATGGAATTATTTTATCATAATAGTCGAAGTATATAATATAAGGTCCTACGGCTATTTAAAAGGCTGCGGACGATGAATGGTTTGATACCTAGTAAATTTAACATTTGCTTATAATAATTATAAAATCTTTTGATTAAATAACGTAGGAAGAATATAATTTAGTTCATAATCATCAATATTTGACCTATCTATAAATCTCAATCTTGTCATAATAGAAATACGAGCGTTCTATGTGTAGATTTACAAGTAATTACAATATAATGTACAATGAAAGGCAACTGTTCGTAATCTGTCGAGATTGGGTACATTAGAAATACGTTCTAGAAAAAAGAAACGATTTCTTCACACGACTCACTACCTTCTCCAGCTATCTGCATTCTTACAAAAACTTGACAGATTTTCTTGAATCAACTAACTAGTTATCACACTCCAAGTAGTTGTTTACACACTTAATGAAATTTAAATGATAATGGTGTCATCCTGAATAGATAACTAATGAATTGTATTTCACGTACTTACGTTGTCAGTATGAAAGTATTGGTGTGTTCGTATACATATAAAACCCAGTAGCATTGCACGTATGCGCTGTTATTATCACCTACCTTGTGTTTGTAAATTACAGAGAATATTTTTAGAGCGACAACTACTGGAATGAAATATCAAACGATTATTGTGAGAGTGAGATAACTGCCAAAATGGCCAACAACCACAATGATGAGGCAACATTTGAGAAGACCGTGGTCGAAAGTAATTATAATTTATCTTCATTTTTATAAATGCATATATTAATATTTTTCATTTTAAATTTGAAAAAAATTTCGGAAACGCTTGTAAAATTGTTCATGTTACAATAAAGAACTACTTTTTCATTTGATCATAATTATTTATTAAGAACGGGTATTAAAACTTCTTAATTTGTTATGTATTTTATAAATACCTTAATGGCTTAAGCTGGGTGGAGTTACTATTTTGATTACAATTTTATTGCTTTCAAATATTAAATTTTAAATAATTAATCAATAAATATCTCCAAAAATAGTTGCACTGACTTCACGCGAACCACAAACTTGTACGCATATATGCGTACTATATTGAAAATTGTAGTGTTTTTTTGTTATAGAATTTGCAAAATATTTTTATTGTCATATTTACAAAGTACGATCATTCATTGACTACTTTCCGCTAAATGCAATTCGTGCTAAATAAATACGCTCAATTTCCTTCCGGTTTATTTGTATATTGATAATACCCTAATTAGCTTTTTCTCGACAAAAGGTTTTATGGAATGCTGCTTATAGAGTGCTAGCGATATAATAAATTGAAATAAATTGGTCAAGGTATTTTTGTAAAGAAATATCTTTGTTATTTATGAGTTTCCGTATAGGGAAATAAAGAAAACGAAGCTCTTATCTGAACATCCATGTTCCTTCCGTCTGCCAGTCTAAGGCGTGTTTGCCTGAAAATTGTTTGATACAAAAACATAAAATTTATAATAATAATAAATATTTATAGTTATTTATTAAAGCTACTAAGAATAGTGATTAATATTTATAGTCCACGATTAATAGTATAAATATCTATTATTTATAGTTATTACTACAAAATACTTAAATAATTATGACTAAAAATATAATTCAGATTCATAAATATCGCTGTTAAAATAAAGAAAAAATTTTTAAAAATTTATAACACTATTTTTTTCTGAAATTTATGTAAGACAGTTTTAAAGATTTTATTGAAAATTCCCACAATGCTTTTGTCAAAAATTATTTGTGGCAGAAACTTACAATTTGACCCCATGTTAAAGCATTAGCCGCATATATTTTAAGTATTATCGAAAAATATTTACATACGAATTTCAGAAATTGTAAACAGAATTGGCAAAAAATTATATCATGTGGGATATTAGGTGACGCAGCAAGTTCTAAAGATACAGAATTGTTTCTTAAAAATTTTTTTTACGTATCTCTAGAAATGTTGTTGAAAATTACTTTAAAATATTAACCCAGGAAGGATTAATACCTTTTTTTTTAAATTACTACATGATGACAATGTCATTGTAAGTTTACCTAACTTTCAATAGAAAATTACAGCAATGATTTTAAATTTCATAGCTTCTGAGAAATTCACAATATTTTTACAGCAATGGAAAATATGCTAGGTTAGTTTACATGGTCAAAAATAATAGTAATATTTTTAAATAGGTTAATAAAAATACTATGTAACCTCAAATGTATGTTCCTTACGAAACTATCATAGTGCGAGTTCTATTCGAACTTAACAAGTTTTGTTTGTATGGCATTTGGATACATTCTAGTAAAAAAAAATAAAAAAACTTTATCTATACAAAACTCTGAAATGCCAAATCTAATAAAAATATGTGCAACGATTTAGATATTTTGATGTTTCCTTCAACTTTTTCGCTCCTATAGTAGCTCAAAATTAAAAAAATACTAGCTAGCGTTGCATGCATCAGTCCCGTTCGGCATCTAGTCTTGGAAGCAAATCAAATTTCAAGAATGTATTGTAGCATACTAAGTAGATCCACATACGTACGTTTCTTAATCAATAAATGAAATTATATTGACTCTAGTCAATCAGGTTGCTTACAATCTTCCTGCCTCGTTTCAGTGCTCTTGTAATCTGAAACTTCTTTCTACGTGACCTTGCCTTCTTTATTGATTGATAGCTTTAAGTAAATTGTATATAATTTATAGAGCTGGGAAAGAACAGATGTCATTCTTTATTGGAATATTTTCATCGAGAAAATATTTATTTTGAAATATCGCAAAATTAAAATCCTTTAAATTAATGTGCCATCGTTCTCTTTTCTTTCTTAACTCTGTAAATGCAAATACCTTTCCTACACCTTAATACCTTATCTACACCTTACCTACAAATAAAGTACCCAAAATCATAAAAATGACCGCGTAAATTATTCAATCTCTATTTATGAGTTGCTATAGTTCTAAAGTTAACTTAACGCATTCCAATTATCCTGAAATTGACGAGAACAAAATATAATACTTCATAATTTGTATATGCAAATAATCTGATAAAAGAAATATTTTGTTTTTTGCCAGTTTGAATTTAAAATTGTTACTTGTTTACAAGAAAAATTTTTTTTTTATAAATTTACAGGTTATCACATTTAATAATCTACCTTCTTATTTTAAATATCGTGATCACAAACTACAAAAATATCGAAAATTTAATATTAATTTAAAGTATTACAAAAGCGTCGTTCGATTCAATGAACATTTTGCAATGCCTTTTTAAATTGCACTTTTATTTACTTATAAAATAAAGGCATTGTATTTAAAAAACTATGTGTCTTGTATTGCATTTGCTCATTGGAAGTATTATTTGTTGTATGATAAAACTGAAATAACTCGTTATCACATTACAAATAAATGTAAAATCATCACCTGTAACGTTTTACATAAATCCTCAGTTGAATCAATTTAAACCGTAATTATTGTCTTTAATGATAAATAAACTTGAAGCTAAGAGTCGTTAATTTTTTTTCAATCACGATATTCATATTTTTAATAACGTTATTGCGTAATTTTCTCCAGGGCCTGGGTTTGGAGCGCGGCATTTGCAAGTGTTAATCATGCACCTATGTATGGTTGTCATGTTTATTGTGAGGAGTAGTATGGGCGTTGCTATCTTGGCGATGGCCGAGAAGCCAAGAAATGGAACTGATATACCGGTATGTATGAGGATATGGTTTTAAGTACCTGACCGAAGTGTGACTTAAATTTTATTGACTTATTTTAACTATATATTATAATATATACATACATATATATATATATATATATATATATATATATATATATATATATATATATATATATATATATATATATATACATAGAGTTAAAATAATTCAATAGTATACTACATATTACCATAATATACATATGCCAATAGTATACTACTATGTATTGCCCACAGTTTCACTTGCGTAGATTTTCATTTAATGCGATTAGGTTCTCATGCAGGTTTTTGGACTCTCGAAACCCGTAAGCAATTACATTCAATGTAAATAGTGCATCATTTGTTGATATGTTATGGTATTACATTTTTATTATTGGTTAAAATATTTATTATCCACAAGAAAATAAGCTATTTTTTCGAACAAAAGTATGGTCTGCAATTTCATTGTGATCATGATCTATATTTGTAAATATTTCATAATATTATTGTCACTTGTATACGTGATTGATAAACAAATATGATTTTTGATGATTTTTGTTTCAAGTATACACTTAGTTTTATGAATCGTTATTAACTTAGGTTGATAACTATAATATTAAGTGTGCCTTGTTTGTTCGATTAATACATCTTAAGTAAAAATTAATTCTGTCTAAGTTTGCATGTGTATATCTAAGCTTAAACACGTATCGTATAATTATTCTACAATTCCCGTAAGACACCAGTCTCAATAAACAAATCAACTTATCAATGGACAAATAATTTTTTTTTATGGTAACGTCTATTTCTAATTCTGTCGTTTTTAGGAATAAAGAAAATAAATAAAAATTTTAAAAAGAAAACTCTCTTTAGAAACGAAATTCGATATAAGGCACTGAAAAGCTAACAATAATTATAATTTATCTTAACTGGGAATTCTAATGACAATTGATACTGATGTCTTCTAAACAAGTTTTAATAATTACTTTGGAGTCGACGTAAAGTCCAAACAATGCAATAAGATGTTAAAGCCTATTCAAGGTATAATAAAAAAAATCCAACGTAAAATTTGTTGGAGTTGACTTTTTCAGGAGTTTAGGATAAGCCATGTTCGATAAAGAGTTAATATTTGAGTTAAAAGCGTAAGGCGATTTTCTCGAAATTTTCTCGAACGGAACTTTTAAATATTTTCATTCATATAAGAATTAATATTAGAAACAAAATAATTCATTTCTAAAAGCCTTTATTATTTATAAAAGCATGCTTATTTTCAATTTTTTAAATTATGAATTTATTTTTCCTTGTTTAGTCTTATAGAGAAGAATATTGTTTTGAACTTGCTTGATAATATACCATATGGGCCCCATGGTTTCACTCGCGTGAAATTCGGAATAGGAAAAGTTATTAAAATTATTTTCATTGATATATTGCTTTTAGGTATAAATTATTACCATACCAAATTTCCGGTAAGCTTGAAACAATCAATTTCTTCAATCTGACTTCCGCTTCTATATCAATAAATCAATCCGGTGATACCATTTTATTATGTTACATAAGAACACGGAACAACTGCCAAGTTTTATGATGATTGGAAGTGCATGAAATTTAGTTTCGTAGATTCCATTACTAACTATATTTATTTATATATCGACCCAACAAAGGCATGTTAAAAATACTAATATTTCGTAATACGTACTTGAAAAACGGAACTGTTTTTCAATTGTTATTACACATCTTGTTTAGCATTAATAAATATAAGTTTTATGTTCTCCCGGTATTATAAAAAGTTTGTTTTGAAGTTTTTTTTAAAAAAAATTGTTTGCTAGATTCTTGTAGTTATTAAAATGAAACGAGAGAGAAAAGGGAGGATAATTGCGAAAATGAGAAAGGAAATTCATAGAATATTCAAGAGAATGCAGGGTAAATACAGATTTTCACAAATGAGAGCTTATACCAGTAGGATCGTAAGGAACGAGAGTCTGGAGGATTATATTAAGCGCCTCAAATCCCCTTTCTGGAATTTGTTTGAAAATTAATATTAATTAAATTTTGAGAAATAACAGGTAAATTATAACTAAATATTTCTTCCTTCAAAAATTAGATCTTGCTCAATATTAAAAATTATAAACAATCCCTTACAAAAAGTATTAGAATAGTAATGACCATAAATTAACCTTTTAGAACAGTGACAAAAATGAAATTTCTAAAACGATTTTATTATCCCGACATTATTTTGTCGAAAAAAATTTAAACAGTTTTTTTCATTTTTCTCAATACTCTAGGAGGATATACATCTAAGAAGACTCGACTCGTTTGAAGATACCTCTGCAAATATTTCTAGGATCTGATAATGTATTAAACTAGTAAAAAGGGTAATAAAAAATGTACAAGCTATAGCTTTCTTCGTACTTTGAATAAACCGTTTCATAAATCGATAGCGGATAAGCGCCTAGAACATGTCGTTTTATTGTTTTTCATATCACTATAGAACGCTCCAAAACAAGAAGTTGCAGAAGGATGCCATAATCGTCACAACATAAAAAAGATGCCACGGTTTTTAGTAAATATCGATTAATTTCGTAATGTCCGTCCGCCAATCTATCCGTTCTTAACTGTCACATCTTTGCGTAGAATTTTTCATGGAAGTAAAATGTTCTATATTAAATGCTTTATATGAAGATCTATCTAATCTAATTATCTAAATATCTATCTAATTAATAAATGACAAAATCCTAAAATAATGTTTTTAATGTATCTACATTTGTAAAGTGGTAATGGATTTTTTTGTCACGTCTCATCAAGTCAGAAGCATTAGCTTGGTTATTAAAATGATATTGTAGTTCTATTCATTGTACTATTTTTCGTCTTGGGTTTCGTTTGCAAAATATTAAGCTTCAAAGTGATGTACAATATTTTCGACCTTCCCTAATTTTTCGACTATGGGTTTATTTTTTTAAAACAATTTTATACATCAGCACTGATTTTAATTTTCGATTAAAATTAAATTAGTTACCTTGCATCAATATTCAGAGATACATCTCTTCATGAGTTCTCAAATGATCTTTTCATGAGTTCTCCAAAATTGAATGATATGGAAAATCGACGTGCTGTTCAAATATTTAGCTTGACGATGGTCCAACTAGAACGTGATTTTTTAATGTCGAGTGAAAAATATTATTGAAATATACTGTTATTATTTATAACAGACCTTTTATCTTTAAATAGCTTAGATTTTTTAGGAATCCAAAATAAAAAACAACCATGCCTAAGCGGGACATATACAATATACAACTAATAGCTTTGCAGTTAATTTTTTCATCTGTCTTTTCAGTTAATTTTTAATTATCACAATAATTTCTTATTTTTGTAAACTTTACGTGAGAGAGAATTTTTGACATAGGTTGCCACGCTGCATTTGTGAGTGCGACAGAAAACTGGATCACGAAGTATTTAATAATTGGAAAACTATTATAGATAGATATATTAATAAAGTATTGCATATAGCATGTTTTTTATATTCATTTTCTTTACGCTGATATCATTGTCCGCTGCAAACGTAAGGCAAAATTAAAGTATGAAAACTTGGGCAGAAATGCAAATTAATTTAGTCTAGTCCCGTCTTTCACTATGTGAGCGAGATATATGAGGTGTAATTTGTTTTTTCCTATTATGCTTTGTCAAATATATTACAAATAAAATTTCAATAGATAATAATTATTTAGATATCATCCTTCGAACTGTGGAAATTTTTAAAAAAATACACTCAGTCCGAAATATGTATAATAAATATTAATAAAATTTCAAATAATATCAATAGAATTCAAATTTGAAGAGTTCCAGCGCTGAAGTAAAGGTATGCCCGAAACAATTCTTATTCATCATGTAACCGTCGACGTATCCTACTTCTTCAACAAAACCACCTCGAATTGATTGGAACAGAAATTAGCATGTAGCAATGAGCATAACCGAGAACTTAGTTCATTTTCATTAATGACCTCGCTGGGACACCAATTCCATTCGCGAAATATTAAAGTGTTATTTTTAGTTGGTTATTTTTTTGCTACTCTTTAGTGAAGAGAGAATCCTTATAATGTTTTAAGCTTATCCATCCGTCTTTCATAACCTGACAGTTTCTACAGTTCCAGGCTTGCATTCATGAAATATTCCTAATAAATGTCTCAGATTTAAATCTCAATTAATATGAAGGAAATAATAAATAAATAAATAAAATTAATGTATGTGATGCAATTTGATTGCTAACAATTTTTTTTTTCAGTTGTAAAATATTATTAAAATGTAATTGGGTTCGTTTTTACGTATTTTGGTGCATTTTTAACACGCTTTTATTAGGTCGACCTATAACTAACTGTAGTTAGTCAGTAATAGAATCGACGAAACTAAATTTCATGCATTAATAATTATTGTATCATTATGAACTTGGCAGTTGTGTGGTTCTGATGATCTAAATATCCAATATCCATGAAGGGAATAAAAAATAATTTCAAACGTTATCTCTCAGATAAAAATAAATCCCTCTATGGGTTAATAGTACGGTGTATTTAATGAGCTCGCATACTTTACACAGATTAGAATCGCTACAATAGATGTTTAAACACCCAAGTATGTGTATGTGCTTACACACACATACACGCATACGCGTACGCGCGCACGCAGGCACGCACGCATACACGCACGCGCGCACGCATACACCCACGTGCGCACGCACGCAAACACGCACACACACGCACACGCGCGCACACACATACGCACAACAAACACATACACACACACACTCAGAGACACTCACACATATACATATGATGACATCAAATCCATTCGTTTGGAATAGGAATTATATCGTTACAGTTATGGCATTTGTCTTCATATAAAAAACTGACGTTTAAGTAATTGTCGATCATTTTAATTTGATGAGTCACATTACATAAACTATTTTCATAGTTTACTTTTTATTGTTTCAATATGAAATACCATTTAGACCAGATGTCAATTACATCAAAGAAACGACTGTTTGGGGTATTTTTTTTATTTCAATTTTTCGTTTTTAGCTTTTAAAAGGCATTGTGATAATTTTTTAAGGTGTACGATTGGGACAAGAAGAAACAAGATGTAATATTGTCATCATTCTTTTGGGGTTACATGATGTCCCAAATACCTGCAGGAATACTCGCGAAACGATTTGGTGCTAGGATGCTACTGGGAGTAGCGATCACTTTAAACACACTGTTTTGCTTTTTGATACCGATAAGCGCTAATTACGTAAGTACTTTTTTGTTCGTTTAATTATAGAAATCTCTGACCTATATCGACTTAGTGTCTGTGACATATTCGTTTGTTAAATTTATTATGTATGTTTGAGTATACCGCAATACCTCTTCAGTCAATACTTTTATTTTAAATAAGTGGGAGTAGCTAAGATTAAAAAAAAAAGCATTAATTTATTCAATAAATTTTGCATCCAAAAAATTTAGTTGTTAGATGTATCAAAATTCTTAGTTAGTTATATATTTACGTGTAATAATTCTTATTTTGTAATCCATTAGCATGACTTTGCTTAATATTAGTAATTTAAAAAAATTATTATTTAGGGTTGGCTGGTTGTATGTATGCTTAGAATGTCTACAGGCATAATACAGGGTTGCCTTTTTCCATCTATGCACACTCTAATGGGGAAATGGATACCAGTCGAAGAAAGAGCGCGATTCGGTGTTGTCGTAATTTGTGGTATGTATACATTTATTTACTTTTTCATAATCAACAATTATTGATATCTCGTAGAATACAATTCAAAAAACTACCAGAACTTAAAAGACTTTATATAAACAAAGTTCTAATTGATTATTTATGGTAGAGAGTACGCAATTCCAGAGCAAACAATTGCAGACAGTAATTTAAAAAGCATAATAGCCAGAGCTTCAATTAATTGACCAAAATGAAAGAAACATTTTACATGTCGAACTTCCGATCCTACAGTACATAAATATACTAATAAATAGTCTCATATTGATTTTTATTATTTTTGTGCCTATAAAATCTTGCATTTACCGCAAACCGCAAATGCTTCTCGAATTCTAAATCTACTATCACCTCATATTGTGTTTTTATGACTAAGAGCATTGCACGTCTACCTTAAAAATTTGCCAACAACTTTGATTTCCAATTTGTAACGGATTCATATACTTGCTCCTAAACAGTTGTAATTTTCTCATATATTAGGCAATCTTTACCCAACACGCCTTTCTGGATCACATCTACACATATGAATTAGCACGAACACTGTTTCGTAGTGATTCGCACATGTGAATTTCCCAGTGGTTTAATAATTGCTCACTGCGAAACATGATAATTTTCGTAACACAAAAAAAAAACAGAAAATTTAGTGAGATTTTGTAGTCGGGTGTTATCGGGTAAAAAGTAGGTATGCTTCTCTTGCAGGTAGTCAGGTCGGCACTGTAATTTCGATGCCCCTCTCCGGATATCTTGCTTCGACGTCGTATGGTTGGCCGCTTATATTTAAGGTATTAGCGGCGATTTCTCTCTTGGTCAATGTATTATGGTTCATTATCGCTGCGGATACCCCAGCCCAGAGTCGTTTTATCAAAGATAAAGAGAGAATATACATTGAGAATTCATTACAATCGAATTCTACGCCTACCGTAAGTACAAAGTGCTTAGTCATCTTATTTGTCCTTTAATTGTCGGCAATAATTTCAGTTATATTATTGGAACTATCATTGTTTTATATTTACATTTATTAAAAAAGATAAATTGAAATTATTCCACGATGTCGCGGATAGAAACATAAAATAAAATCTAAATGATGGTCACATTAAAAATTATTTATATTTAAAAGAAGTACGCAAAGAAAATAAATACATAAAAATTAGGTCACTAAAATTTATCTGCAGTTATTTATACAAATTTTACTGTAACAGAATATATTAAATAATCGCGGTTTTTCATAATGGTCTGTGTGTAAAAATACTGGTACTGGCTTTTAAAAAACAAAGATATTCATGTTAATGAAGGAAAGAAGCATAGTCGAATAGCGTAAACAGACATCATTGTTGCTAGTGACATGTCTGACTTGCTATTGTAGTTAAATGAAATTAAATCAAAAGAAAATACGAAACGCCACAATAAAGGTGAGTTAATACAATATACCGTAATAAAGACTGAGTAACAATAAATACCAATACTCAAATATAAGAAAATTATTAATATATAACAAAAGACAAATATTTTTGTACCAAAAAGCGTATTAAATTTAAAAATTGTGCTATTATATCCACAAAGTACCCATATAATTAAGTACTATTGTTTCATTCATAGGTTAGATAGTACGTTTTTGTATTAAACATATTATAAAATTAACAAAAGGAAAGTTAGTAAACTATTACATATGATAAAAGTAATGATTAACAAGAAAATATACCATGTAAACTAAATAGGAAAAGTGGCTTACCGTTATCCGTAAGCCTTTTCTATCGTTATAGCAGGGCGACTGATGACATGATTTTCCTTTGTGTAATGAATAAAATAATTGATGATGGGTGTTGGGTTATTCTAAGTTCTTTATAATCAAAATACTTTTACAGAAAATACATAGTCGTCGATAAGAATAATAATACTTATACTCAATTAAAGTAACTATTTATTTATTTTAAATTTAACAAGTAACGCTAACTTAATGTCGGCGCATCTACTGAGAATTTCCATTTAAACCGATTTTATTCATAAATAAAAAGAATTATTTTAAAGAAAAATTATTGATATCAGTTACTGTCATAGGACCGCTAAAAGACTATACGAATAATTAAAGAAATATTTATATATTACGTTTTACCCATCGTTGATATGATGAAACAATGTTATATTTGCAAATTTTTCATTACATTCGACAATGTCAAGCAAGACCAATTTTATGTCTTATTGCTCTTTATTTTAGGAACTATATATATATATATATATATATATATATATATATATATATATGTACATATATATATATATATATATATATATATATATATATATATATAACTGTAAATTGGAAACTATTCTCGTTTAGTCTTTTTCGAATTATTTCCCGTTTTGATGCTACGTTATTGGAATTTGGCGAAAAAATTATAAGCATATAGTTGTACATATTATAGCTGTTTCGTTTTTGATCGTCCTTAGAATACCAGATTATCTATAATTATACCAGATTATTTATAATTATATAACAAAGCCACATCAAAACAATCTTGCTCTTATTTCAGTTACGTTTGAAAATCCCGTGGAAAAGTATATTAACTTCGAAGCCGGTATATGCTTTCATAATCGCCCATGCTGGTGTCAACTGGATATTCGTGTTATTTTTCGTAGAGTTGCCGAGTTTCATAAAACATGTATTGGGAACAGACGATAGCCTCGTAAGTATAAACGGTTATATTATATCGTTCTTCTTATTTATAAACATATCGATGAACTTTCAGGAGTTTTAAATAAGTTTTGAAATTCATCAAGTCACATTTTAATCATTACTTTAAAATGAATAAAAATCTAAAACAAATTCATTGTGTAGCCATATATAATCTTACATAATATGTATCATAACTAATATTATAAATACGAAAGTTTGGATAGATGGACGGATTTATGCACGTTTGTTGCTCGATAATCTATCTGGGTAAAAACAGATCATAGTCTAGATATTTTATTACAATCTTAAGTAGTTCCTGAGATCCTAAGATCCATCTTCTATGATGTATATCGGGCTCTGACATGTTCGCGCAGTTTAGCCTGTAAAAAAAATTCTGTGTCATCATCAAATCATCCTATGTTTCCAAAATTTCTAAAATCCGAACATGGCTTATATGTGAAAGCGTACAATTTTTTTTCTCTTATAATTCTCTCTTTATCTCGACATGATGTAACTGAATTAAAACGGAACTAGTTACGTTACCTGTACTTTGTCTACGCAAATGAAGTTACCGACAGGAACTAGTTACTAATTACGAATTGAATTGAGTTAATAATTAAATCCATTGATAATAAAACTTATATAAAAGTTTTTTTTTTCTTATTTACTTTATTATTAATGTACGAATAGCATTGAACTATCGTTCTGAAAGTGGTCCTGATGAACAATTACCACATTTTCAACATTATACGTACACACCTATGTGTTTTATTTGACTCTCTGTCCCTTTCATTATTTTTCCGCGCGTGATGTTACCTGCGGCCTTAATTTTTATTTCTTTTACATTAATTTAACGAATCTATTGAGTATAACGTCTTTCGTTTGCATATGATAACATTCACTTTAAAAAAATTACAATATTTTACGTTACAGGCCGGATTATTGTCATCACTACCCTTCATAACAATGGCAATAATGGGGGTGACGTTCAGCTTTATTTGTGATTATCTCTACAATCGAGGAATATTTAGTTTAACAAAGCTCAGGAAAACATTTCAAACTATAGGTATGTCATTATACATTATGAGTTAACGCGAATATCACAAAAGATTTATTCTCTAACAGCAGCTAAACAAGAGTTGGTTCTTATAAAAGAATTACAATAGTAGCAAAAATATATACGTCATTAGTAGCAAAAATATGTACGACCAAATATACATTTCCAGATTAAACAAAAATAGTTTACTTTATTTCATTACATACAGACTTAAAATTAATTTTTTTACAATTTATTGTGTTAATTCGGAATACATATAAATATAAAATTACAACTGAATGGCAGATACCACTTTAATCCGTTTTGAAAAAAAAGTTTATAATTATTTATATAAGTATACATTTCCGGATTAAAAAAATAGTTTACTTCATTTCATTAAATACAAAGGTAAAATTGTTTTTTTTAGAATTTAAAAAATTCTAATTGTGTTAATTCGGAATACATGTAAATATATAACTACAACTGAATGGCGGATACCCCTTTAATTTGTAAAAAATTGTAAAAATTTTAAAATTTTAAAAATTTGTAAAAATTTGTAAAACTTTTATGCAAAATTAGGAAACTCAGCCTTTCATTTGTGTGTTTCAGCCACTGTGGGAGTGTCTATTGCTTTGATATCGGCGTCGTTTATACCTAAAGAGTATTTGGGTCTCTCTGTATTTATGCTGACGTGTTCACTCGGCTGTTTCTCTGCCATTAAATGCGGCTCTGAAGTAAGTAACATATTTCACCCCCTAGTAGATTAAATTCTGAGTACTTTCTTATAGACCCTGCAGATAAAAAGTTACAACTGATAATTTATATTGTTCTTATGGTATTAAAAGTTATCGGTATAATATTTAACACGTGTATGAAAATTTACGATATTTTTTTCAACAATTAAAATTAAATATTTAAAAAAGAAATATCTCCAAGGTGCTTAAAAAGTTCAAATTGTTCTTGACAAATTTATATATATAATATTATATATATATATATATATATAATTATATATAATATATATATAATATTATATATATATATATATATATATATATATATATATGTATATATATATATATATATTTATATATACATATACATACATATATATATATATATATATATATATATATATATATATATATATATACATACAATATACTACCATTTGAATGCCCACTGTTTTACCACCGTTTTCAGTTTTTCTCAAATAAATTAAGCTCTTGTTATCAAATCTGTTGTAAGTACATTTTCAAATATAACTTTTATTTTTGTTATGTTTGAATATTATTGTTAGATACAAGTTTGTTGACAACAGCAATTCATAAATAAATACATTGTAAAATTACTTAATAAATACATTTTACAACAGTGTTTTCAGACTCTTCAGTAGTATAAATTTGCTTATGAAATGTTTATCTCACAAATACATGTTATAACTCCGCTTTTAAAGTAATATTTATCTTTTCTAATAGCTAAACAACATCGATATGGCCCCGAATTTTGCAGGTTTAACATTCGCTATAGCGAACTGTGTCTCCAATTCGCTTGCAATTTTAACGCCCATCACTGCAGGACTAATAACAGCCGCTGATCCTGTAAGTTAAGCTATATTCTTTATAAATTGTGGGTTATGCCTGAAATACAATGATCTTTATAAATTGTGGGCTATGCCTGAAATACAATGATCTTTAAAAATTGTGGGTTATGCCTGAAATACAATGATCTATATAAATTGTGGGTTATGCCTGAAATACAATGATCTTTATAAATTGTGGGTTATGCCTGAAATAGAATGATCTTTATAAATTGTGGGTTATGCCTGAAATACAACGATCTTTATAAATTATGGGTTATGCCTGAAATACAATGATCTTTATAAATTGTGGGTTATGCCTGAAATACAATGATCTTTATAAATTGTGGGTTATGCCTGAAATACAATGATCTTTATAAATTGTGGGCTATGCCTGAAATACAATGATCTTTATAAATTGTCGGTTATGCCTGAAATACAATGATCTATATAAATTGTGGGTTATGCCTGAAATACAATGATCTTTATAAATTGTGGGTTATGCCTGAAATACAACGATCTTTATAAATTATGGGTTATGCCTGAAATACAATGATCTTTATAAATTGTGGGTTATGCCTGAAATACAATCGTTACTTTAGTCAAAATATGAAGTATTCGAAAGTGCATACAATTATAATTGTATTTATAAATTATGACGAATCCTAAACTTTTCGCGAAAAGCTCAAATATTACCAATGTTATATTCAGTCCATATTAGCTACTAGACCGGATTGAAAAGCTAGCCGCCTGGATATAAAAATAAATACAGATGTTTTCCAAGTTGCGAGTACTTTTATTATTCAATATAGATATCATCTAGATCAATGCACTTTATCCATCTGGTTTCTCAGCCATTGTACCTTTTTTACATTAGACAGTTTTACCTTAATGCCCTCAAACTACGCGTTGACTGCAGATTCCACTTCTTACAAATGTTTGGCCCCTAAAGTTTTTTTAATTGAAAAAGAAATGAAAGACGGATAATGTCCGATTAGATGGGTTTGGCAGAAATTTAACCGACAATTATGCATATCATTAATGATATCTAACGTATATGGTAACATGCGTCTTTTTTTATGAAATAAACCACTTTCGTTAATACTTTTGGCCGCTTTTACTTCATTTTATCCCCCAAATGACTTAAAAGAATGCAATAGTAAGTCGAGTTTATGATGCTACTCTTTTCTAGATAATGAACAATGATTACATCCTTAGAGTTTTAGGAAACTTATGCAATTACTTAATTTTCCATCGAAATCACTTTGGCTTACGTTGGAGTTACTGTGGTCTCCGATGACCGAATCGCAGATTTTTAAACCGACATGCAACGAGGTACATTCTTTTTTTTTAATGCAAAGATATAGATTCTTCTTCTACTGCGATCACGTTTTCATGGATCTGCTGTGAATTCAATCCTTTCTAAAGTGGTACTTAATAAGGCGCTCAATTCCATCACGTTCAAGAAATTCGTTACTCGTCAACAATTAAATCGGTAGAAAATCGGAACTAGAAGCAACAGAACAATGTAAATTTTACAATGACAACACAATACACTGTACAATGACAACTAATGAGTTGGTAAATCTAATGGAGATTGTATTATATTGTCATTATTTCTGTATGAGAAGCGAACTTTTTAACCCACCCTCGTAAGAAAAAAGTCTTATGTAGCATGTTAACCAAATGACCCTAATTACGTTATGCCAAAGTTGACCGTTATCGAGATATTTGTTTTTTTTTTAAATCTGGGTAGACATTTTTAAAAATTAATAAAAAAAACAATACAATTCTATGATATTTACTTTTATTTCCTAGTTTTTACACATTCTGATACATAATAAACAGCAATTACATTTAAATAATCTGTACAAAATTTTTCACCAAAGCTTCGGAAGTCAACAAATTTTCTAATTTTTGTCAAATACTTGAACAAAAATGATTAATTTCTGCAAAAAATCACTAATGTATATAATTGTCGGAACGTTTCAAAATCTGCATATTATTCGTTATGGTTGTCATCTGCGTATTATTAGCTATCCAATATGTTTTAAAATTGTCATTACTATCACAATTTCAAGAAATAATCTTTTCACAAAAAACGAATTCAGAGATTTCTCAGAACTCTTGGGAGTTTTGTTAAACAATTACTTCCATTTAGACAAAATAAATGCCAGTGGCTAAGCTATAAATGAACATAGGCTTGTAAAGTTCCGAGAGTGCAGTGCTATTTCATTTGAAGTAATGTTTATTTTCTGCTATTGTTTGTTTGACAATAAGAAGAAAGGTTTCGGAAACCAGTACATGTTAAGCACATAATGATTATGACATTATTTATCATTACATAAAACGTGAAGCTTTCTTCTTCAAATTGAAACCACAAGAAGTTAGTCTATTTGTACCACTTTTATCTTGCGGATACATTCTAAACGTACATTGAGTTTTATTTCGGAATTATTAGACTTGGCTTTGCTTATTAGATGTATCTGTATTCTTTTGTGACTCGCCTTGTGTACTGGACTGTGCGTGATTGCTCTCTCGACGACTTGGCGCTATTAAAAGACTGTCATGGATGCAGAAGGAAATCATTTACGACATCCGTATTCGAACAAGGAATACGCCGATATAATGTATTGTTACGGATATTGTGACGGTAAAGCTGCCGTTGCTCGTCGTGAGTATCATTGTCGATTTCCTGACTGACGGATATCTGACAATATTGTATTCGTTGACATGTATCGAAGAATTAGAGAGACAGGACGTGTGCAAAGGCGACAGCATGATATTGGTAGACAGCGCATGTATACTCAGGATGAAGAAGAAGAAACTCTTCGTCTTTTTGCAGAAGAACCCATAATATCTACAAATATTGTAACAAACCAACTAAGTATGTCGCAATGGAAAGTGTTATTCACTGCTGACACTGCAGGATTGTATCCATAGCATTAGACACCCGTGCATGTAATCGAAGAAGAAGATACTGTCAGACGGTTAAAGTTCTGCAGATTCCTGCTAAATGGTGAAGTAAAGGATCTCATGTTTTTTAGAAAAAATATTGTGGACAAACGAGTTGATGTTTGACCAAGATGGCGTTACGAATTACCATAACGTTCATTTTAGTTAACTATAAGAAGACCCAAACAAAAAGAGACCAACAGGGTCACAGCGACGTTTCTCGTTGAAAGTGTGGATGGGAATAATTAACGACAATTTATTTGGTCCATATTTTCTTCCCCATAATTTAAACACAGAAGCGTACGAACAGTTTTTAAGGGAAAATATGTTTGGGCTACTTGAAGACTTGCCTCTAATGTTTTATCAAAATTACGAATGTCCTGCACATTTTATAATTACTGCAAGACAGTGGTTGGATCATGAATTTCCCGATCGATAGTGGAAGACAAGATGCCCAAACCTGACGTCGATGGACGTCTGAAGATATATGAACGTATTGATTTACGACTTATCGCCTGTGCCTGTGTAAATGATCTTAGAGAGCGAATAATAAACGCAGCAAATTAAATAAGGATCAATTTATCTAGTTCTGTAGCAAAAAGTCGGTAAAAAAAGGAAAAGAATACGTACCTTCATCCCAAATAGAAGGTCACATTTTAAAAACTAACTGTTAATACCTTCTTAAATTACTTTATTTTTAAATATTTATAATAAACTTTAAATAAAGAACTTTTTTTAAATTTAGTAGAGGTTATTTTCCCTTTCACTAAAATAGTTTGTTCAATAGTTTTGTAACTTAAGATACGTATTTGTATCTTATCAGATAGCTAATAACACGTAGACAGTTTTAAAATATTCCGCCGACTATGTGTATCAGTGACTTTTTGCAAAAAACCAATAATCTTTTTTCGAGATTTTGATAAATATTACAAAACTTGTTGACTTGCGGAGCTCTTATTAAATCAATTGTACAGATTATTTAATCAAAATTACTGTTTATTATGTATCAGAATGAGTACACACCGTAAAATAAAAGTAAATGCCATGAAATTCCATTATTTTTTTATTAATTTTTAAAAATGTGTACCTCTAAAAAATTTATAAAATTGCAAATATCTCGGTTAGGGTCTATTTTTATAAAATGTACTTAGGGGTCATTTGGTTGCTAATAACACAAAATTTTTATGACATATAAACAGTAACCCTATATATATATATATATATATATATATATATATATATATATACTTATATATATATATATATATATATATATATATATATATACATATATATATATATATATATATATATACAAACCGACAAACTGGTTATATATCTAATGAATCCAATGTATTTAATGTCCATTTTTTTATATTTAAGTAAGATTGTTTTATTCGGCTCATTCAGGGGAAACATTGTCCTTTCAAAAAATTATGAAAAATAGACATTATAGAAAAATATTCCATTAAGATTGCTAGTAGCGGTGGTTCTGAATGGAAGCCAAATATATATATATTGGATAAGAGTGATAAAAATATACAGTAAGTGAGTATAGTTGAAATGAAATATTTTTGAAGGTCGTGCGGAAAAGTTCAAGCAGGAATATAAGCAAAAATATAAAAATTAAAAAAATCTTGAAGTGATTTCATTTCGTAGGACAAAGAGATGAGAAATCTTCTAAAATATATATTACGAAAATATTTTTGCCTTGTATCGTATTTACTATAAGAAAATATGTTGAAAAGCAATGAAAATTAGCCGGATTAAATAGACGAGATGTTAAAGAGTTAATTGCGTAATGTTATAGATAATTTGGCTTTTTAAAATAATTTACAGAGCGATCCAAAACGATGGGCGATTGTATTTTTCATAGCCGTTGGTATCATGACGTCATCGCACTTGGTATTTCTTAAATTTGGATCATCAGAGAAGCAACCGTGGAACGATGATCAAATTAATCAAGAGCCCGAAATAAATAAAGGTAATCATATATTACAGGTATTATTGTGTGCGAATAGATATTGCCACTCTAATCGTGCATACAGTAATTCATTACACGAGTTTACTTCAAAATGTTATAACATGTATAAGACAAAACCAAAAGTCAGAAAAATTATTAAGAAGATTCATTCAGCACGTGGGAAGAAAATCAGTTTTTTTTACTTGGTGACGAGAAGAACTATTGTTTTCTTCAGTTAAAATAAACTTTGGAAAAAAAGTCTTAGGAATGTTTACATTTTTCAAGAAAATGTTTAATTTTTACTCTAATGTTAAGATAACATTTATTTCATATTAAAATAGTTACAGTTTTAATCTATTTAGAAATCAAATTATAGAATGATAACTATACATGTTATTTACACTTGCAAGTCGCAATTATCGTTGATATTATGTTTAGTATATTTGCTTACAAATAACGGTCTTCGATCAAACTATTCCTACTGTTGGTACAGAAATTTGGAGACGTGGAATTTCTTATAGTAAAGGAAAATAGTCATTAATTACGATTATCCAGATTTAGAATCAATTATAGTTAGTTCATACTAATTGATGAAGTGCAACAATGAATTATAAATTATCAATAAAAACATACAATGATAAGATTATTCGAATCGCTCAACTAAAATTATTAGTTTTTAATTTACACGGATGTATAAAAGAGAGAAAATAGGCAAGAAATTCACCAAACAATTCGATTAACCTGTCATATCAAAAGCGAATTAATTTTCAAATCAACAAAACTTGACTTTCCCAGTTCAAAAAATCTGAAATATATGTAGACAATGCTTATGTTGTCGTAAAGGATAAGTGGTAAAAATTTTATTATTTTCCTTTAATGAGTGAAGAGTGATGGCTAAACGTTCATAATTTTCGAAAATTCAGAATTTAAGTGCGAAAAGTACCAGTCAACTTGGAAATATTTATCATACATCTTTTACAAGTTAACTATAACAAGTTAAATCCATCACATATTACATTAGTATCGAGACAATTACGTTTAGGTTAGGCTACTTCCATATATTTTAATCACAATTAAATATTCTAAATGATTCACTTTTCTTTGCAGAACTACACAAATTGTTGAATTTAAACATCAATCAAATAGTACCAAGCAAAGACGACCTTGTTAAGGACGACACACAACCTTCATGATGTGTAATTAGCATAATAAAAAGTACAGGGTAATAAAAATAATAAAAAAATACGATGGTATTTTTACTGCTTACATATATGTATGTATATATATATATATATATATATATATATATATATATATATATATATATATATATATACACATACATATATATATATATATATATATATACACATATATTATAATGGAGAACATTCTACGCTTTTTTTACCTGAATGTTAAGTTTATTGTCTCAGAGCTTTCCCTTCCAGTAATCAGTAGAAATTCGAATGTTATTTGTGGACCGTTTGAGTATCTGCAATACAACACATTAAGTTTATAAGGTCCATTATATAAATTACATGGATTTCGTATTCAAAAATTCAGGGAAAACTTTATTGTTTTTCACTCCTAGATGAAGATATATTTCAGTTAATTTTAACTTCGAGTATTTCTACTTGTAATGCGTCACAATATTTTACATAGGTAAAGTTAAATGCTCTTTCCACGCGATACAGTATATTGTCAGTCGTCAACATAAAGGAGTTAATTTTTTTTTGAACCCACTTCAAAGTAAGCGGACGTACGAGAATATCATACTCGTACATCAAATATACCTTAAAAAAAGGTCTTAATATAAGAGCAAAATCTATAAAAATAAAGTAAATTCTAACCGAAATCATGTAATCAAACAGTTAGTACAAAAATTACCGAGACGTGTCGTGGGCCATACGGTTGGAATGAAGTTCCTTTCGCTGTACATTACGTATGAAATATATATTATCTACACTAATGAAAATATTTCAGCAGAACAGACGTTGTCAATTGTAAGATTTGAAAAAAATATGAATGGCAATGAAACAATCCGAGAAACGTCTTTTAAGGAGACAAAACTTGCATAATACGTGAACAATTATTAATTTTGGTATCAGTTAATATATGCAGAAATTTTCGTCATTGAAAATAACATATGATACCAAAATTTAAGTTTAAAATGATTTCTATTTTAGTTACTTTAAATTAAATTTTAAAGTAGTTAAATTAATTTCAAAATTAAATGTATTATAAAAAAGTATTACAAAATCAGTTTGACAAATGCTTGGCTTACAATGGAAAACCAGTAGAAAAATAAAGTGGTGGACCACTCATCTGTTAAATTTTTATTATTAATATTTTTACTTTTTATTAAATTAATTAAAGTAAATTTAAAATTAAATTTAATCATTTTAAGGATTTAAATTTGTTTATTTTTATTTCAATTTTTATTTTTATTTAATTACTTTTATCTTCATTATTTCATATTAAAAATTTAAATGAATATAACTAATGGTTCAATTTACTAAAACAATCTAAATAAAGTTTAATTAATATTGATATTAAAAGAATATGCTGACAATTTAGTGCAATTTATTAACTTTAAGTATTTAATACACGATAAAGTAATAATTTATAATTTATAATGCAAGCATAGGATTGTTATCAGGCGTGTACTTTATACTACCACAGGATTGTTATCAGGAAGTGTTGATTGTAAAATTTTATCATTCGTTTGCAATAGATAAGCAGACTTCAGTCTATCAATAGAGATATTTTTCTCTCGTTCTCTTTGATTTTCACACAAAAATATTTATCGTTTCTGTTTAATACCGTGAAAGGTCCTGCAGAAGGTGGTTCCAATGCTTTTCTTACACGATTAATTCTCACAAATACATGTGAACATGCATTAAATCTTTATGTACAAAAACCTTGTAGTTAGATTTTGTTGAGGCCCTATTGGCTTCAATTCACTCATGATATTCTGTAGAGTAGTGCCAAAGATCTCTGGATCTACCTTCGACATCGGATGGTCGAAAAACTCTCCAGGTGTTTGTATTATGTGTTACTATTATTGTGTATCTCCAAGATGTTTATAGAGTCTTTGTGTTTATGTTAGTATTTGTGTTATAGAGTCATTATTGTCTGACCTAATGGCTGCTCTTAGTTCAAGTCTTACTCGACTGTTGAAAACGTCACTAACCATTTAGTATGACAATGGGCTATGATTGTACTTCTAATTGTTGGATGACAACGTTCCACTTTTCCATTGCATTGAGGATGGTAGGGTGTTGTGTGCAACACTTTAGCACCATAAACTGCAGCAAGGCTTCTCAACAAGTGAGATTCAAATTTTCTTCCCTGGTCAGTTACAATTGTAGCTGGGGCACCAAATCTAGTTATACAGTATTCGTAAAATTCTCTGGGCACCTTTTAAGCTGTGATATCTGCCAGTGGTATTGCCTCCATCCACCAGGAGAAACGGTCAATGCATGTCAAGTAATAAGTCATTCCTTCCGAAGGTGGTAAGGGTCCTATTAGATCAATATGAATCATCATGAACCTTTCATCAGGAACTGGAAGCTCTGCAAGTTTGGATTTGGTGTGTCTTGAAAATTTGAATGTTGCCCATTCTTTCACTATTTTTTTCATATCTGGCCAAATGAATTTTTCTGTCGTCTATTTAATTGTTGACCTTATGCCAGGATGGAAAAACTATGTATGTGCTCAAAAGTTTTCTTTCTGAAACAGGGTGATATATAAGGTCGAATTTTCTTTTACGAAATATCACACCAAAGAGTCTTCGCAGATGAAAATGTAGAAGCTTTGAATTTTAAAGATGGGTTATTCATCAAGCTTTGTAATTCTTTATCCTTAGCTTATTCATCTGCAATGGCATCATAATAAAAAATCACTGATACTGTTTCAATTCTGGAAAGAGTATCCGCAACTATATTGTCATTTTCAGCTGTTTGTCGGATATTAGTTGAAAACTGGGATATATATATATATATATATATATATATATATATATATATATATATTACAGTTGTCGTTGCTGTCGTTGTGAAACTTTTTCATTATTTTGTAAAAAAGCAAATATAATCGGTTTATGATCTGTAAATATTGTAGAATCATTACTTTCTAGCAGGTGTTTAAAGTGCTCCACTGAAAGGTAAATACTTAACAGTTCTCTGTCATATGTGTTATATATTCTATCATATTATATCTCTCATATGTATTATATAGTTTCATTTAATTTCTTTGACATAAATGAAATTGGCCGCCATGTTCCTTCTTCATACTGTTGTATTATTGACCCAACTACCCAATCTGATACATCTGTGCACAAGGCTAATGGGATTTCGAGTTTCGGGAAGCTAAGGAGCGCAGCATTGACAAGATCCGCTTTCCACTTTTCAAATTGCTTCATGGCTTCATCTGTCCATGGAACTTTTCTCCTATTCTTTTCCTTGCCCCTTTTAGTTCATGGAGAGTTGGAGAGAGCTTGAGTGTGGGCTGCGTCCTTTAGGTGACGGCGATAGAAGTTGACCATTCTAAGGACAATGAGAAAATCTTGTATTGTTACGGACAGTTTGTAATCTAATATTGATTGAACTTTATCTGGAGGAGGACTTAAACCAGTAAGAATGATTTTATGTCCTAGAAATTCAATATAGAGAATATTGAACAAAAAAACTGATTTGGCGACGTTGATACACAGTTCATACTGATTTAACCTTTCAAAAACTAATTTGAGATGTGTTCTTTGTTCTTCTTCTCCTGATGAGACAATAAGCACTTCATCTATATAGGAGAAGATAAAGTCTAAGCCTTTGAAAACGTTATGTACGAATCTTTAAAATGTTGCTGGGCCATTTCTTAACGCAAAACTCATGACATTGGATTCATACAAGCCAAGAGGAGTTATAATTGCTGTTTTGGGCTTATCTTACTCGGCTGTGGCAATATGCTTTGAACAAGTCCAGCTTTGAGAAGATTGATTTATATCCCAGGATAAGATAGAAATCTTCAATGCGTGGGATGGGGTATCTATCTGGAATTTTTTGGTAATTGAGTAGACAATAATCTCCATAAGCTCTCATTGTTCCATTTTAATTTTTTATCAGGTGTAAAGGACTTGCCAACTGGGATTTGGAAAGTCTGATAATTCCATTATCCAGCATGAAATTGAACTCTCGTTTGGCCAAATTGAGTTTTTTTCGATCTAGTTGTCTGGCACGAGAATAAACTGGCTATCCCTTTGTGGTGATGTGATGCTCAATGCCATGTTTTGAATGTTTGGTTTTGTTATATTAGGATATTGCTGAAAACTTGACTTTATCACTAAGTGTGCTTAATCTGAGATTTTTTGAATATTTGTTACTTCCCCTAAGATCGAAAAGTTTGTTACTATGTCAATTATTTTCTTGCTGTGGATGTCAATTAATAATTAAAATTTATCGAGAAAATCCGCGCCTAATACTCCCTTTGACACTTTTTTCACTTTTTGATGAAGTCCAAGGTTCAGTTACGGTAGGATTTTTAGGCCACAAGTTGGGATTTCAGATCCGTTTGTGGCATACAGATTGTACTTACAATCTTTTTTTCGGTTCTGGTTAGGGGAATAATGGTCGGGGGAATTGTTTCTGGTCTTTACAAACAGTCTGTATTTGCAAATCTATATTTTCAAAAATGCGGTATTTTGACGCTCCCCTTGTTCGCCTCCATCGGTGTTTGATTCAATTCACTAGTTTTTGCATCACGAACCTGCTTGTCGGAGTTTGATTTGACATTCGCAGTTTTTTTTTCTCAATAAGTTCGTCTGATTTGCCGTTCTCCATAACTGAAAATCACGTCGGAGTCACCAATATGTTGCTGCACGATGTAAATAAATCTAGTTCAGAGTTCTATTTTTGCACGTGGATTGCGTGATTTTATTTTTATTTGTTTTGTACAGTAACAATTTTTCGTTTATTCTGACTAAATAAATCTAAAATAAATTAAACTTTTCCTTTAGATTTTATTACTTTTTTTAGAATCGCATTTATATGAAAACGTTTAACTCTTTTATTTACCCGGCAATCAACTTTCATTTGCCGGTTAGTTGAGTATTTTAAAAAATTTAAATTGTTAAATTTCCTTTGTAAACCTCTACTACATTACATAAAGCTTGTATGTTTTCCGATTGTATCTGAATCCAGTGACTTTCTTTGTTGCACTAAAATGGAAGCTACGATCTCTGGACATAAATAATATGTGAATTGTGTCATCAGATTTCAACCCTATTTGCACAAAATGTGTTCTCTAAGAAGTCTGCAGATATACTAACTTGTGAGCGACTGGAATTCTTAAGAAGTTAATATGTATTAGTATCTCAGCAAATAAACAAATGTACATGTAGTGAATTTCTATGTGGGACAATTATATTATTTTAATGTGTATATTGTATTATCAATATATTTTTGGAATAAACAATGAAAATGTTTTTATATAATAAAGTACTTCAAATTCCAACCTTTCATATATAAAGGTGTTTATAACCTAGATTGGGAAAAATTACAACTTGTCAAATTGCTACGGTTTTGCAGTACCACGCTTTTACATATGTAAAATATATTTCTATGAACATGCTCATAGAGGGAAGAATATTTTCATGCGTTCTCGCCCACGTATACACCTGAAGCTGGCCACATATAACTGTAGACCTGATGTATAGCGATGATGGAATTTTTGTCACTTGTTTTTAATGACTTGAATACAATTAAATAATTTTAAGCTAAATTAATTGTTCCTTTTTTACATTATATTGAATCACATTAAATCCTTTAATGTGCTTTTCTATGTCATATTTCTCAACGTTCCGGTTAAACAAATCAAAAATTCAAATAGTATTGTAATATTCAAAGGTTAACTTACTTAGTATTTTGTGGAACTCCTTCAGTAATATCAAGAATATATTGTCAAACGTACGATATTTAATAAAATCTTTTACGCTATACGTCAACACTACTTTTAAGATCAGGTATTATATTAATTTTTTTTCTGTTTCAATGTAAATGACATACTAATTAATAAAGTGAAAAATAATTACTAAAATTATTTTTTTAAATTATTGATTAAATTCAATTGATAATATAAAGATAAAGGAGTTTTAAATTGTTATGTTAAAATACGTTATTAAAATCTATGAGGAATGTAATAAAATGTAAAACGAAAGTGTTTATTAAATAGTATCGTTTAACCAAAACAATTTTTTTTAGGTTTTAATGAAAAATATTAACTAGGAAGAGATGGAGTCTATTTTTTTCATACATTCAAATATTTTGTAAAACTTTATATCCTGATTTTTATAATTTAAAAAACCTGAATCAGCAAACAAAAATTTTAAAGCAATGAACATAATAATAAATATGTAATGCACAGGAACCTTTCGGCATTTCATAGAATTTGTTTACCAAATAGAACTTCGTCCATTGTCAGCCAAACCCTCAAATCTTTTAAGCTAATTCACACTCTACAATCAATTCACTTACTTTACAATTTTTTATAACCAGTAAAATAAATTTTGTTCATTTTGCAATATGTCAGTTTTACCATTTATTAACTTTACATCATAATGCATTTTGTCACATTTTTCTTGTAGTACATGGTATAACTTGGTGAAGTATATTGTAGGCACATACTCA
Source organism: Druceiella hillmani (assembly GCA_039881145.1). NCBI lineage: Eukaryota > Metazoa > Arthropoda > Insecta > Lepidoptera > Hepialidae > Druceiella > Druceiella hillmani. Next base: position 27,720,217 of record JAYKKI010000023.1, on the reverse strand, counting down.
AAATGAGGTATATACAGAAAATCAACAACATACCTGATATCTCGTCGTAGAATCAATATGTATAATGCCAATAATATTTAATGCAAAATATTTAAAAATATGTTTAGATAAATATTTAAAATAATTCTTACTAAACATAAAATTACAAATATCGCTCGTCATTTGAACGCGCCATGTTTTTAACAGTTGACTATTAAAATATAGACTAAGATAAAACGAAATTAAAGTTATAAGATTTGTTTTTCATATTATTTGTTATGAATCTAAAATATAATTAAGTCAATTCAATTTACTCACTTTAACTGACACGTGAGACAAATCAAAACCAAATGTAATGATGTCAGCATGAAATGATATTCTAGTACTATTTTTAAAACTAATATGAATATATTTAATACAATAACAAGTTTAAAAACTCACATATTTAAACAATCGCACTCATCATAAGTGTAAATTTTAGGTTATTTTCTCATTCACGATATACGCAGTGTCATTCTTATATTTATATGTAACATATTATTAAAACGCACTTTTTCCGCATATTTAATAAATGCGTGTCACTGTTTATACTAGCTAATTAAATATTCCGCCTTATTTTAATGGATATATCCTAAAGGAAATTATTTTCTAAAGTATTAAATTATTATTTTCATTTGAGAATTACAGTCGGGAAATGTTTTTCTTGCAATGAAATACCGACCATATTGAATATATCTGAGTGTAAATTATTCCCTTTCTATCGTCTGGTTCCATATTTCTTATTTTCACTTGCATTGGCGGACATAGTATTTACTTATTGGAGTTTACGCCTTAAGAATCGATTGTTATATATAGGTCTAAAAATTTTATGAGAAGCAGTTTTGATGTAGGAGGTTATCTCTGAAACTACTCATCCGAATTTAAAAATTCTTTCACCAATATTTAGAATATATTATTATGTTAAAAAAATTGTATACAGTATAAAAAAGTTAAATTTTGTAAGTTTGGATGCTGGAGGTAATCTCCAAAACTACTCATCCAATTCCAAAAATTCCTTCACCAATATTTAGAAAGGACCTTCAGGATGGACATATGTTGTATATTATCACATGAAAAAAAATTCATGGAGACCAGATGCAATACAATTAAACGAAAAAAGAGTCAAGTTAATGCGTTTCTTATGAACGCTACCTTAACGATAAGAGATATATTGATAGATGATATTGATATTTATATTTATATATCAAACATATTTGGGAAACTTGACTAATTATATAGACCTATTTTATAGTCATCTCACTTAAAATCGACTAAATTAATAAGAACACCTTCAGCATACCTCATGTATTTTTCTTCGTTGATAATTTTTTAAAATCGTTCGCAATTCGTCGTAACTTAATTCTGAATTTTCAAATTTAGGAACACATACTCAAGCATGCATACACGTGTAATGGGAAGTATATGCTTTACTGGTAATTTGATATAATATTTTAAGAAGGGTAGTAGAAATTATTTTACAATAATTTTATTTATTTAAAGCTATTATTCCTTTGAAAAACTAGAAAACAATTTTTATACTAATTACTTTAAAGACTACTTTTTTTATTACTTAGTCCAAGAGGTATATATGGTGCAAAAATGCCAGGTGATTTAATAAGAAAACACTAAGAAAGGTGGGATTTACTGAGATCGTGTTTTTATTATTTTATTAGGGCAAATCATTTTACGTCATATCCGTCATGAAAATGTACTAATGTGAAAGTGATGGTAATAATTTTAATAGTATCTGAGGTAATATAAAATATTCTTAAACTTAAACAAAAGCACTTTTTACTTATTGAAAGGGGTAACCATGTCGTGAACGCAGTAAGACCAGTTTTCATAAAATTGTCATAGATTGCGCAGGTGCTTTTTTGCTCCACAATTGACATATTTTCATAAAATTGTTTATGTGTTAACTACGATTAATAATGAGGCCAAATTATAGTAATAAAATGTATGCGGGCGTCTTATTTTGATGTATTTTGTGGCGGAAAGGCAGTTGAAGCATGTAGAGAATACCAGCGACGTTATTCACCTCCGAATACCCCATATAAGTGTTTCCGGCTTCATGAACAGACGTATTTGAGAAACAGAAAGTTTTGAGACAAGGGATATTGATGGTGGTAGGTCACTTGTTTATGACGCTCGCTACGATAAAACTATTACTGGATATTTCCGCCGTGATCTGACGACTTCCACCGACATCTCAGCTCGGCATCTTGGGATGCCACAATGGAAGATTTGGCACATGATTCATGGTTTCGATTATACCCGTACCGATACACGCCCGTTCATACACTAAAAAGTAGATCCAATCCGATGAATAGATTTTTATCTATTAATTATAAAAACTTACATCTAAAACCTAAAGTTCATGAAAAAAATCTTTAGGCATATAAAGCCAAGTTCAATCACTATAATATTACCAATTATACTACATTGGTCACAAAAAAAAAGATGGAAATCTAATAAAGTTTAAAGCGACGGTTTTCCAATATGTGTGGATTATATGTGATAAAGGGACATTTTGTGGGCCCCTACTTTCTGCTATAAAACCTAAATTACTAGAAAACTTTCGGAATTAGTAGAAGATTTTCCACTGACCACGCTACAAAGTATAATATTCAAACATGATTGTTGCCATCCACCAAAGTATGATATTCCAGCATGATTTCGTTTGTCTGTACGTCAATGGCTTAATAACAATTATCCACAACCCTGGATCGGTAGACAAAGCCTCGTCGCTTGTCCCGCAAGATGTTCTGACTTAACGCCATAGGATTTTTGTATTTGGAGACACGTGAAGTCTTTCGTCTGTCAATTAAGGGTTCGAAATATAGAAAATTTGAAACAAAGAATAATTATCGAAACCAATGTTATAAGGAATCATTTGATGTCGAGAATTACAAAGAGCATAGGGCAATAACTTCAGCATGCATGCCTTAGAAATACAGGGCCCCAATTTGAACAAGACGTGTAATGAGATGAATGATTGTGAACAAATTTTAATTTCTTTTGGCTAATAAATAATTATTCATTACCATTTTTTTATTATTTTTGGACCAATCTTACTTAGTTGAATGGATGCAACCTATCTATTCATTATGAGCTATTTTTATTGAACTACCTGGAAAGTTTGTTATATACTCTTTGCAAAAAAACGGGCACTTATAGGAATAAAAAATATCAGAGTTATTTTATTATTATTTGATGCATTTTATATGGCGATATGATGAGAATATAGTCATTTATTATTAAGATATCGTTTTTACCTACTTCGGTCATTGAAAATGCGAATAAATAGAAAAAAAGCGATGTAAAGTCCACAGACGAGCGTTTTTTACTGGTACATTAAGAATGGCTAAAATTTATTTTTGAATATTTTTTATTAATTTAACATAAAATTTAAAAATTTAGTAACGAGTATGGCCTCCTCTAGTTAAAATTAATGCGCTTAATCTGCTAAGCATACTTTCGACGACGTTTTTGATAATTTCTTGAGGAATACGTTCCCATTGAGCGACGATCACATTTTTAAGGGCCTGAATGTTTTCTGGAGCTGGTTTTAAGGCTCTAACGAGTCGTTTGAGATTATCCCATATATGTTCTATCGGAATGAGGTCGGAACTTCTAGCTGGCCAGTCTACCCGATAAATTCCGGCCTGCTGCATATACGCATCAATGTCTCTAGAGCGGTGGGCGGTAGCTTTGTCGTCCATAAAAATGGACTCGGGTCCAACTGCTGTTAATGCGGGTTGGGCATGAGGAATAAGAACCTCTGTTATGTACCTTTGCGCATTAAGTGTGCCATTTTCAATAAAAACTAACTCGGTACGGTCATCTGAGTTAATACCAGCCCAAAATATTACGGAGCCTCCACCGTAAGTGAAAAAACCAAAGCACACTTCTGCGAATCGTTCTCCAGGTCTTCGTAAGATTCGCCGACGTCGATCCTCACCACTAATCGATACACGAACTTCATCGGAGAATAAAACACTATTCCAGTCTTGTTGAATCCATGACGAAAAATTTTAAGCGAATCTCAATCTGGCAACTCGATGCTCACGGAGCAATGTAGGGCTCCAAGCTGGCGATAGCTACTTATATTGACGGTCTGAAGTCTCCTTCTGATTGTCCATAGACTTACTCCTGTACCTCTAACGTCCTCCAGGTTCTGTTTGAGATCCATGTACGTAACTTGACGATTTCGTAGCGCTTGACTGACTATGAAGTGGTCGTCACGTGGTTCAGTGCACCGTTTTCTTCCAGAACCGCGGCTTCTACTGACGGAGCCCGTTTCTTGGTATCGTTGCCAGGTCCATTGAATGGTGGAACGGCTCACATTATACTGCTGAGACACATAACATTGGCTACAGCCCTCTTCAAGCAGCGCAATCATTTTACTAGCTCTTATAGTTTATTCAACCATACTGAGAACAGCAAACAGAAGTGAACTAATGCAGCAAACAGCAGAAATTTAATTAAAATTACAATTAATACAACCTTTTAATAAATAATATGTTTTTAATAATATGATAAAATCAAAACGTTTTTTATATAAAAGAGTGTATATATATATATATATATATATATATATATATATATATATATATATATGTGTGTGTGTGTGTGTGTGTGTGTGTGTGTGTGCGTGCGTGTATGTAAGTGTTTGTGTGCATATGTATGTAAGAAATCCTAGTCTTGGAGTAGTAATAAGTATAATTACTTTTTAAAATACAAGTTTCAATAACAATACCTGAAATTTAATTTTTTAGAATTATTTTTGATTTGATGCGATTATTTTATTACACAGTTTAGCATATTATTTAAGAAAGCAACTGTCCAATATGATATAGTCTTTCCGCGAACTAAATTAAATATTGTATTATGTGAAACGAAGACAAATTCAGTAATCCTAATTGGTTACTTAACTTGGTTGCATAAAATATTTCAAATTAGAATCGATTTCATGATTACGTTCGCCATATGTAAAACGACTTAGGTCGTACGCACAGACTTAATATACTGCGTATAAACGATAAAAGCATAAGAACAAGAAAATATTCCATTTGACATTACTATGAGTGCAAAATTGATGAAAATACGTGCACCTTTTAAATTGTTTTGACAGATAATAATCTCCTACAGTCTTTGATGACACTTTATTAGCGTTCCGCCTCCGCGTTAGTATTTATATAAACCTTCAACTTTAATTTTCTGAAAAGTATTTAGAATAATCAATGGTGTCTTGTCAGTATTGAATTGTGAAGTAATATATAGGAGAAACCTAAATAAAGAGACGTTGTAGGTGTAAACACGATTTACATATTTACTTTTATCATCTCATATTTTCTGCTAAATTATTATTCAACTAAACTTTGTATAATAACATATTATACTATATATACCCCATTTTACGTTTTACTGTCTGATTTTAAGTTCTGAAAATAAAATTGCGGGATATTGTATCAGAGAAATAGTATAATTTCGTCTACAGGGATTGACGCTATTCAAGCGACAAAATCATATCGATATGTATATACAATATTCAAGTGAAAAAAAATTTAAAATTGGGGTACAAAATTATATGTTAAAAAAATTTTAGTAACACTACTAGCGCTTTTACCAGCACAGTTAGTCTATTGCAAGAACTATTCAATACTGCCATGTTTTTTGAACTCATCTCAATATGAGAATTCGGAAATCGCTATGCTATTTATTATCCTTGTCAATTTCACACTTAAATGAAACTACGTGATGTAGTATTATTTCTACTTTCTTTAATTTCTTTACCACGACCTAGGTTCTTTGCTAATATCGCACCTGAAGATGTTGTAATACAACGAAACCTGTTTGAAATATACACATTATTTTAAGGAATATTAAGAACTTTAACTTTGGCAAGACCAATCACCATAAGACAGTTTTAGATATATACAAATTATTTACAATATTTTTTTGAGTTCGCACCTTAAGAATCGATTTTCAAATATAGTGCCCGGTATACAGTTTTATGAGGAGTAAAATCGAAAGTTCAAAGAGCACGAAGATCAGAGCATTAAAAACAATTAAATGCTAGGTGGCCTCTCCGCCCAACATTTCTGCGCATCTTTGGAGTGTGATGTCAATATGTTTATTTGGAATCACCTGCGCAGTACGCACAGCGCATCAAGCGTTAGCTAATTTCGGGTACATCTTTAATTGATATATCAAATTATTTACTAAGAGTTGTAAGCATCGTTTATTTTGGCTGAAAGTATTGTGTTTAACAAAATTAATCAAATTAATATAAGGAGAAGAAACTACACGGAAACAGAGAAAAGGCTATTGTTGCAGCTATTGGTTTCTTACAAAGATGTAATTGAAAATAAACACACCGACGGAGCAAACTTAAAGGTGAAAAAACGCCGAGATCCCTGTATAATACTTGTGGTATTATTAATAAAAGGGTCAAATTTTCACGTTTATAATGCAAATAGAATTTATTTATTATTTATTGAAAAACTCACGAAACAAGTTACAGTCACGTAGATGTATAGTAAAAATAACAGAGTATAAAACTAGGCTGTAACTCTATGTGTGCACAAAATGGTTAGAGTATTTATGTATACATTTTCAAGAGTTACTCGAGAGTGACTCACTTTCAAGAGTTGTATTATTAAATATATTACAAAATGTAATGATCAATTAGTAAAGTTATTATTAACTTAGAATTATATTATTTTCTGCATACTGAACAAAACATTGATTCTATCATAGCTGATGCAAAATGAAATCAACTGTGCCGACTTAGGCTTAATATAAAAGCCAAGCAGAGAAAGAATTGGCAAGTGAAAGGCAGCAGGGGATGGCTACCGGCGGACGAGACGCGATTAGCGACATCCAAATTGACCCCGTCGGTTCCTTAATAGAACCTGGGCTAATTGTGGATATTTTAGAAACTGATTATCATGGTAATGGAGCACCGAATATTTTTAGATTGATTTATTTGAACTGAATTGGATTCGAATTTATATTTAATACTGAGGAATCAATATTACAAACGAAAGGAGATTGTAATATAATCACCTTGAAAAGTATAAAATGTAAAATTAATTTAATAACTTTTCTATTAGACTTTTCTTTTATTTCTAGTAATACGCAAAAATGTGTTGAAATTTAAAATTTTTAATATTCATGAATTGACATTGCATTAATTAGTCAATTATCTACAGATCCGTCTGCGCAACAATCGACGACTAGGAGTGAAGTATTTGCTGTAGCCGCGGAAACTTTGCTAACTTCGTCCGAAGCAACGGAGATGTTCCTGCCGGTTAGCCTAGGGGTGAGGTTCAGGAAACCATGTTGGACGTGGACACGAAGGTACCAATACGCAAGAGACACCAGCAACCAGCATTCGGATATCGGGCTCAGTTTCAACCAACGTCAGTTGCTTCGGACGGAAAAATTAAAAATAAACTGTATGAGACATGAATGGAGCAGAGATAAACGAGGAGAATACAATGGAAAGAAGACGAGCTCCATGAAATCTGCAAGGAAATTTTGTAAAGTCAATCTCGAGAAGCGAAGGTTCGTGCTGAATTTGGAAAGGGAGCTGAAAAATAAACGAAATACGTTTTTAGATTATTATTTCTTTTTACCTACACATTTCGATTTTATTTTATGTACCCGATTTTATTTTTCGTACTATTTTCAATTTCCTTACTTTTATTTCTATAATTTTTTTTATGGATCTAATATCAATATGCAAAGCCATCACTTGTAGTCACTCAAACATATGTGTATTTACGCACACAATGTGATACTAGGTCAATTTTCGGTGATACGGGAAAAGTATAGTATGTTCGTCTATTCGTAATATATAAGTCTATAGTCGTGAAAGACGACGTCTCTTATTTAATATACCAATTTTTCAAAGATACGCAATAAATTATCTCTAAAGCAAACTTCTACTTTTGCGGTTTATGTTTATGGTTAGTAGACTCGACGAAATCTAAAACACATTAACTGTATCACTAAACATTAAATTCGCATTAACTGTTATCGGACGAATCTGAGTGTCGGCGATAACTAGTGTAATTATAGGGAAAAATAATTCACGATATCTGTTAACAACCCATAAGCAGTAATGATTTCTCGCAGATCTCAAATAAATGAAGTTGTTATTTTCTCATGACTTAATACGAATTAGTCGTAAGTCGCTATTATTTGAACATAATATTATTTTTATTGCGATCCATTAATCTGGCTATACACACGCTTCTTCTTGGAAATAATAGCCAATAGATAAAAACTCTCCCTCCTTCCGCAGACACGATCAGTTTTCCACGTCATAAGTTAATATCTTTATATATAATTCATAATTAAATTATCCAACAAATTTTGTTCGCTTACTACTTCATAATTTTATTGACTAAATCGTTCAGAATAATACCCATAATTAATGTCACAAGACGCGAACCAGGGTTGCTGACGGGTGTATCGATTTACTCATATGCATGGTTCTTATTTCGTAATCAGTATTGAAAATATATGTGATTACGAATTATGTCAGCCTTGTTTCTAGCCAACTCATTACATCTGGCAAATCGGTCAAACGGTATAAAAAATTTGATTTTGTTGCCTTTCTCTAGATTCTCAAATTTACTTTTATATTTTATATTTATTTCTTTAATTATATTATAAATGTTAATTAAAAATTTATAAATTATTATTTGAATTAACTATTTGATTAAAAAAATGTTCATTAATGTATCCCTTCTACTATTAAGTGGAAAAACTGAGGAAATAAAATATTTGTGAGAGATAATTTACATACTAGCACTTCAATGATAATATTTGATGAACAACAAAATAGATTAATATAATTAGAAACGTCTGTCTGATCCTAGTACTCGAGTGAATGTATCTGCTCAATAAATCTTACTTCAATTTAAATGGTTGATTTTCTTCTACTGTACCACTTAACGATGACATTGACTACGCCTTTCGACTGCAAACTGCTAGTATGTACATATGTATATGCGTAGTTGTTATTATCCATAGTATAATACTCTGCCTTACTTATGAAGTTGCTGACTTTTGTTTCGGTAACTTATAGTACTGAAATATAACGTACGTTGGGTTTTTGTTTTCCAAATCAAGTCAATTTTATTTTTAAATTATAATATTCTGCTTCATAAGTTAATTATTTTTTTGGCTTTCCTAGTGAAACAGGGAACCTTTATAACTTCGTTATATCCATCTGTTACAAAACTTACGCTTTCTACGATTTTAAAACTATATATGTGAACTTTATAAGTATGTGCTTAATGTGGAAATCTCAGTTAATATTTAGCAATATTTAAAAAACGAAAGAACTGTTTTTAAAGTTCTTCTTCAATAATGTAAAATTTTCACGCGTCTCTTAAAATGGAATAATTAGGAGAGTTCTTTCAAAATAAAATTGGGTACATATAAAATTTTTCTTTTAAGCCCTTTTTAAAAATATTAAATTTCAATATTACGTCCTATGTGTTCTTTCTCTCCTCTGGTTTTTCATCAATGAAAGAAAAATATGAAAATGTATTCTGTATACTAGAATTTAAATAGAACTTTCTAATAAACTTATTTTAGCTACATAAATAATTTCAAACATTGCAGACAACCACGAAATCTACACAATTCATACATATGGTGGACTTGTTACTACGAGTGCAATTTATTACAGCCAACCAGAACGTCAGTCCAGTTCTGCACTATGGAAAATGATAGAAAAACGGCCTATGAAAAATGTTTCTTATCAATGTCGTTATTGTGATACTTTTTTATTTTTCAAAGATGCCTATTAAACTAATTACAGGCGATGTTATCTGGCAAAATCTGTACCTTCTTCTATTCCTTTCTGTCAACCTATATCTATAGAATTTAGCAAAGAAACTCCCGAAAAAACTAAAGATGTTGTGGGTGAAATAAAGTGCCAAATAAATTCTTTGAGGTTAACATTAATTAATAAAGACGGCGAGAGGGTGCAAGTGAAGCATGAACTCTTTCTTACTATGATAGAATATGTAGCTCAGGTATCGACGAATACAGCTTCCGCTTCCACATGTACAATATGTGATGCTACTCCACGGTAAATTAACGATTTGGCTAAAGTGACTGCTACACCTGAAAATGAAGATCCTTATCAATACGGACTATCTATATTGCATGCCTGGATTAGTCGCATGGAAATCATACTACATATTTCCTATAATTCTTCGTCTTTGAACGTTACTTAACGTTTTTGCATCTTGCTGAAAGACGTTTACTTTTGCGAAGTTTGTTATAAACTCTGGGAATATCTAGTATAATATAATAAATAAATTATATATATATATATATATATATATATATGCGTGTGTGTGTATAAATAAAAACATTTATATGATCATATAATCAATTAAGATGAGTTCACAATGAAGTCCATGGATTTATAGTGGACTTAATTGTTAAATATTATATTCCTTTTTTATTCCTTTTTTTTAGATATCCCGGTAAATTGGATATTCTCTAAATGATTTTAGCGCGATCAGGAAAAGTTCAAAATTGCTAAACTTATAAGTTACACATTTTTGCTACCTTTTTCTATATTTTACGTAAATGTATTTGTGTTATAATTTTAAAGTTTCTCGTCACATTAATAACCAAAATTAAACATCCCTCAGTCTTATTTTGGTTTTTAGTTCTGATTTCGTTCTATTTATTCCATTATTTTATGCATTTCCTTTATTCGTTCTAGTAAATTATTTTAGCAAATAAACTCTCAAGAAGTATTGGAATTATTTCGTTTAGTACGCCGTGATAACCCTTCTTTTCTTACAATAATTTCAAACCAAGCTAACATTCCAGACTAATATTAATTTATTCAAAGTTGGTACAAAAACATCTAAAAAAATAAACCGTTTTATTCCCCAGTTTCATGTGAGCGAAACAGAGGTTAAAAGTTTGTAGTTAAGGCTTGTAGTTAAAAACTCATGGGGAGAAATTATAATATGTAGCACCAACTAGAATTATTAAATGAAATTAAATGCTAGTCCTTTATTTTCATAACATTTTAACAGAAATGACAAAGAAAAACCAAAAAAAAACTTTCTCTAAATCAGGATTAAAGGAGTGAATCCGTCGCTACTTTATATTGCGATTCTAAAACTCATGTCTATCCGTGACTCGGTTGCAACGTTACTTCGTTATTACTATTGTGTACTTATTTGTTTCAAGTATTACATTTCCTAAAGCAAAGAAAGTTTTCATGATAAAATATCTATACCATTTCACAACCAACCAACTATATCTGTGCAAAAAATCATGGCGATCTGCTGCTCCGTTCTAACGTTAAAGATGAATAAACCAACACACTTGCGCATTTAAGATATTATTTACTATTATAATATTAGTTAGGATGAGATAGCCTATATCATTTTCCGGTCCGCCAACTACCCGTGTGTAAAGATTATAATACAAACGTGAATTGATATAAAAAACAAACCCAGAACATCAAAAAATTCAATGAGCAGAAAGTAAATGCAAACAAAAACTAGAGTAAAAAAAATCCAAAAGGTTTTACACCTTTTGAATTTTATATATATTATTAAATGAGCAAGAAGGTTGCGTAGGACAAGTTTATAAATACAAACACGAATTATTAAATAAAAAAAGTCCAACCCAAAATACACAAAAGGGTATAAGCAAAAAGGTTTACGTCGAAAAAGGTTATAAATCTAAATATGGTTACAAATACAAACAATTGATATATAAAAAAATTAATCCAAAACATTTATAACTGAGTAAGCAAAAAATATTACGCAAAAAAAGAGTATAAATACCTACAAACACGAATTGATGTACAAAAGAAACAAACCAAAATGTCCAAAGACTTAACACGCAAAAAGCGTCGCATAAAGAAAAGTTTATAAATACAAACACGAATTGATAATTATTAAAAAAACAAACCCGAAACATCCAAAATTAGTAAGCAAAATGTATTATTTAAAAAAGATTATAAATACAAACACGAATTGATATAAAAAAACAAACCCAAAAAGTTCAAGGTTGTAAATACAAACACAAATTATATTTTGAGGTACGATGTTTTTAATGCATATTATTTTACGTCATGTCAAAAGAAATGTCAAAATATCATTGGAGCTAAACTGCACTTATACCTAACAAAGACCTATGGTTACAATTAATTGAATTATACCGCTTTTTATTTTTAATGCTTTTTGACCGAAAACCAAGCGATAGAGGCTCACCTAGCACCAAGCCCCAGCGAATACTGTCGCTTTCCGCAAAAGAAGAACAATGGACGGCGCTAAAACGAGTCTACATTCGAGAGGAATAATGTGTTTTATTTTTTTTCGTTAAAATCCTATTATATATCAAATAAAGAACAACTAAGATTATAAAGAAGACGTGGACAGTTAGCCTTTTTAATTCTATTAATAAAGTCTTTTAAATAACAAAGATAGGTTTTGTTTAAAATATATGTTACGAGGTATTTTTTTCAGACAGAAAAATATTTCAGTTGTATTTTGGAAACAAGAAACAACTTTAAGTATATTGTCAGGAATAAGATATGTATACATATCTTTTGCGGCCATAAATTTAGTAGTTTTTGCTTGAAAATTGTTTAAACAAGTTCAATTTACTATCGTCAGGGACATAGAGCCAATCTATAATATCAAATAATTTTTTTGCTACCCAAATTAAAATAACAAGATTTTCAAACTAGTACATAGAAGTTATAAATTACAGAAATGCTCACAGATAAGTTTTGCACGACTATTAATTACGTCTAAAACATAAATATATATATCAAGGACAAGAATATATTGTGCTTTCTGAACCTAATTAAGACAAGAAATACAGTAAATCAAAGAAGACTGACATTGTGTTTAATAATTAACTCACAATATTTATGTTACAATTTACAACTTCGTTAATATCATCCGTTACCACTAAGGGATTAAATTTCATCGTCTAAGAAAATAGACCGGAGGCCTACGTTAAAATCCAGAAGTACACTGACAAAATGTAGTAAATTAGAATGATAAAATTATTGTTATTATAGAATTATGAAGTGATGATTATCGAAAAGAATAAATTTGAAAAGGGACATGATTTTGAAATTTTTGGTAAAGTAAATTAAAATCTTGATTAAAAATAAAATATCAGTCGTACGAGGTGTGATAACTAAATAAAAAATATAAATGCTATTGAAATGAAATTGTTGGTGTTATTTCCTTATTCAATGAGAAATATCATTTAAAAAAATAACCTTTATTCTGTCATCCTTTTTAAGTTTTAACTTTATAGTAATAAATATTAAGATAATGGATCACAAAAATATTTTGACGGCCTATGTTTTGCGATTAATAATCATATTAACAAGATTTCTCAGAATTTCTCCATTTTATTTAATAAAAGTGTAAGTTTAAATAATAATTATTATTGAATATATTTGGCGTTAATTCTGTAGAAATTCGTTATTCACACTTAAATGAAACTACGTTTCACAATCTACTTTCATTATTCACACTTAAATTATCTTTGCTAATATCCCACCTGAAGATGTTGTAATACAACGAAACCTAGTCGTGGTAAAGAAATTAAAGAAAGTAGAAATAATACTACATCACGTAGTTTCATTTAAGTGTGAATAATTATTATTTAAAAATCAACAATAATAAAATGAAACATAAACATGTAATTCTTAGCTTAAATTCTAAGAAGACGTACCAAGAAATGTATATTGTTCCCTATTTATTAGTAGCAGATCCTGACGATGTATCAGTGCAAATTTCGAATGTACCTGGGTTATACATTTTCATCAAGAGGTACATTAGTTACAAAGATGATTTGTAAACATTTTAGCTCTAAGTATTTTTTTTCATTTTTACTTTAACAACAAATATTAAAGTAAAAATAACAGAAAATATTTATTCCAGACAATATAAGAATTTATCTCAGATAGGTGTATCACAAGAAACTATCAATAACTGCCTCCTGCTCGTCTCGAGCAACTATGGAAATGACATATTTGGTACAAGAAATCCAATCTACTTTGATCTACAATCGAATGAAACTATCATTACAATATTCAATCACTTCTGGTTTTCCGTACTATCTATTTATAGCAAATTCTTAGTGTCTGCTTGACAGATGAATTGAAGTATTATTTTTTTTTCAGTACTACTTATACTCTATATTACTAGTTACTACTTATTGAGCGTACTCTAAGCAATAATAAAACTTTTCACCGATCGGTCTTTGATAACTAGCCTATCATCGAAATTTCATTTTTTTTCTATTAACTTGAGAAATAGTAATCAGTAAGCAATATTTATGTTAATCATCTTAATATTCAACATAACAGTTATCACATGTCATGTTGTAATTTATAAGCGCAGTGAGGAACCATCAGAAGTTTTTTTTTCATATTATAACCATTGAATTCCAGATACAATACCAAAACTAAAAAGTTGTTTCTCTGTGATGTTTACAGTGGCATGATTTGTAACAAAATACGTCATATTGGGGCAAATGGATCACTTTCTTTTTGCGTTGGCTTTATGCAGTAATCATCAAATCTCTACAGAGTTTGTGATAAATCTGAAACACTCTCTTGAAATGATATAGTTGTGAATAGATCGACTGCTTACATTCCGGAGAAATTTCGTTGATATTCTTTTCTCATTCCCAACTCCCATTTTAGAAACAATTTTTGTGCAGGGGCAAAAACCTATAACTGGTATTTTTACTCTGTTCAGAAGGTCCATTGAGGGTATGGCGTGCGATGTAGCAAAGGAGTCAATGCTAATTACTTATATTAGAAAGTCAAATGTTTAATAAGTTATTTTCTTTCAATAAGTTTCCCCCCATGTAAGCTGAAGATAATAAATCTCACAATGAAAATTTGAATTTCCTTTAGAAATAATTCTTTATTCAACTGATCTGTAATTTAGTTAACAAAAATACCAGGTATAGATAGTTTTATTTTCTTACCAATTTTTAAATTACTTTGTATATTTTTGAATAGTCTATGTTCTTTGATGTCATATTTTTTAATCGAATTCAGAGGCGACTTTAACCCGGCCCTCTTCCAGAAAGTTCGCGATTTCGTAGTTAATTACTATAAGACTATTAGCCGTAAGGTCGCCCGTAATATTATTATCCTCTTTGAGTAAAAATAACTTCGTTCTGTACGTAACCTATAGACACCAATATTTACTGAAAATTACCTATATGTAGATGACAATATAAAAACACTATCAATATCCAAATTCAAATCAAAAATTTATCATAATAACGTTAATAACAAATTAAATAAATAATGGTCATGTACCTTCTAGAAATTGCTGTCCCCTAATAGTTCGCATCTTAGGGTTACTGTAGATCCGACTAATGTGTCTCGAAAACTATGCGAACCCACGTCCCTCACTCTACGTCTAACGGTAAATTCCTATAAGTTAAGAGATAACGGATGGGACAAGGTTGTGGCACAAATCAATTTTCAAATAGAGCAAACTCTTATTTTTGCTCAGATATTTACGGATCCATAATAGCCTTTAAAATTTGCTAAGGAAAATATTAAGAAATAAGGCCCTTGAATACATAAAGCAGTGGATTATTATGAATTAATTTAATAATCAAATAATATATTAATGAAATATTTCGATCATCAATTATGAAATTATTGGTCGACTGATCGTCATAATCAAAATATTAGTAATATTAATTACAAATTCCAAATTCAAGTCGAATAATATTAAAAATGATCGATTTTCAAAACTCATTTATAGCCACAGTTGATATCGATAATCGATTATTATCCAACACTAAATATACGTCCATTAAAATCAATGGCTTTGTCAAATAAGAGACATAATTTACCTGACTAGAAATAAAAATAGAAAACACTATCTAAAAAAATATAATCGCTTTGATATAATGTGTTCAAAATAAATTTGTAAATTAGATATATACATATATATATATATATATATATATATATATATATATATATATATATATATATATATATATATATATATATCGATGTTTCATTCACGCCATCGATTTTTGAACTATTTCACTATTGATATTAATGAATTGGCTTTAAATTATTCAATATCTATGTTGCATGACTATCGATAATTTCTAAGTAGGGTTAATTAAATCAAACTGCATCTATTTAGCATTTGGCTTAAGTCCGTAAAGCGCTGTCTTAGCACTTGTGTAGAAGAATAGAATAAAATAGCATACTCTCTCTTTTCACACCCTGAAACACGTTTTTATTTGTGGTATTAAATTTTCTTCGCGTTTTTGTTTTTTTGCAAGTCGAATACATAAAGACCTCTTACTTTTCTTTAATACAGGATTTTTTTTATATTTTATGGTGCCAGTGATCGCTTTAAGTAGACACCCTATACGATCTTATGTATGGGGTATGGAACCATATTTATTTCCAGTTTTTTAACAATTTTCCTCAATTTATTACAATAATTTTGTATAATAATGTGTTGTCGCACTTACGTCTTACGTAAGTATTTGGAACGTAAGGCATAGCGTTTCTAAAGGCATTATATACGATGCTTTCCCATCACCAATTAGCTTAGTCAACTTCAAACCATGAATTTTTATATTGGTTTAGAAACCTTCTAAATTAGTATCTATTTACATTCTTGTTGATGAATCTGTTAGATTTTTATCGTATCGATGTTATTGTTTTGTATTGTAATGTCATCGTGTGGACACTGCTTATAAATTACGTCCACTTTATTCCACAACTTACATTTAAAATATAAATTAGAAAAAAATCTCATCTATTTTTCTTGACAAATTCCGTATCAGAAAAACTATCTGAAAAGGAGGCTGTTCATTATTTTATACGTTTTTGAAATGGTAAGAATGTCAAGAGAACGTTTTTTAGAAACAGTAAATTTTATCTATTTGTTTAATGTCTAAGTCAGTTTCGGCAGATCTACTACTTGACATGTTGACAATGAAAGAAATTTATAACAGTTTGTCACTAATTAATTTATGACAGCTAGTCTTTTTTTAAAATTTTATCTCAACATCTTTGTCGTGACTGAAAAAAAAATTTTTGGTTATCTTTCTATATCTACCCATTTAATGAAACTTTATAAAGGATTTGTACCCTAAATTGCATTATTATTAATTTTAGAGATTGATTTAAACATTTTGAAAGTTCAAAATACTACTTGTAAAACTTTTAATTCTTTTCTGTTAGACTTCTGAATTAATTTATATATAACTAGTAAATAAGAGTAGAGTTCATTGCATAATAAAGGTACGTAGCAATAGGGAGCTGTCGTCTTTTGGTTTACCTATTTTTTATCTCATCAAACCAACTTGATTAAAATATTTATTGATCGTAGTACATGTGTACTTTTATTAATAATAGGGTAAATATCATTAAGTTACATTAGAAATGGGCTAAGGTTTGCAACGTGAGGGACAATGCCGTTCATCGCCATGTCCTCCAATGCTGCCGTACCATGTGACCCTACAGAAAACATAGCTGTAATGGGCCATGCCGTATCCAGAATTCGATTTAATATCTTTACTTGGACAATTATTAAGAAAATATATCCGTTACACTCAACACAATACACAAAACTCAAAACAAACACCAGTATCAAAAAATGAGTTTTTAATCAATTTTCCACTTCAAAAAATTAATTTACACTGCTACAATAACGATAATATAAGAAGTAGATATGCTTTATTTTTAACAGAGGTAATGTAGGCACACAAAATAAACAAAAAACCTTACCCACATTTGTATAATTTTACTCAAGGATCAAATATTTTACAAAATCAAAGAAAGTCACAGATCACACAATATTCAATACCCACATCAGTATCCTGAAATATTGCGAATTTTGACGTATTATATAATCAAAACAAATTTAAACGCAAATAAAACACTAAACCAACAATAACCACCTTACGAACGAATCACGCGACGACCTTGCGACCTTGGCGACAGTCGCCCGAATGTTCGCACTTTCCCCTCGCCGCAATCCTAATTGGGTGGAGCGTATTGATAGTGTGACGAGATTAAGATATTTTAGGCTCTAATTCGCCACGTTTAAATTTACAGAACAATATTTGACTGTGCGTAAATAATGATAACATACTTATATTAATTACAGAAAATACTTGTTATTCTAAATCGCCATTAATATATCTCAGATTGTACTGAAAAATATTGAGCAATTAATATAATTTTTATTGCAATGTTGCACTTGAATTTCGGGTAAAATACGTGCTAAAATAGCGATTTTTATGCGCTTTCAATCAAAACATCAGTTTGCTTTTGTTTAATGGTTTCGGAATAAAGCTTGTTTATATTTCTTAAAAACTATATTATTCCAAATTCAACTGAAACAATCAGAAATTACGGATTTATATTGTATGAATTAATCATAGAGAAGCAAGCTCTTAATTTTATATTTACTTTTTACAAAACAAATAAGTATTTCAAAATTTTACCCGAAGAGCTACAAACAAGAAAATAACTGATTTGTTACAATAAATTTACTTAACATATATTATAAAGCCGTAATTATTAATATAACGTAACGGAAAAATTTTTTTTTCTTAAATCCAAATTGAGTGCCAAGAATCCAAAAGACACTTTTATTAATTGGCAGTAATTTTGTTATAAATTTTCATATCAATAGTTGTATTTTTACGTCAATAAACACAACTTCATATATACGAAATTCAAAAAAATACTTTAAAAAAAATAATGTTTCTATAAAAGTCTTAACAATTCATTTATATTTTGTACTAGACAATTAATACAACAAAAGGTATTTTTTCTTAAATAAATAAGACTAGATAACCTATATAGAAACAAATACAAATGACCATTTATCTTATGCTTGACATTTAACGATTAAATTTAAATAACAGAAATCAAAATAGAGCTTTGATTACAACATATCTTAATCGTCAGATTTCATTGTGCATGTCATTATTGTCCATCCATTACAGAAGCCGTAATTTCTGTTTTAATTGTTTTTTTTATCTTCAGACGCTCCAATTAATTGTTTGCATAAACATAAAGTCAACGTAACCATGAATGATAAAATTTAATTGATTGTAAGTGTTAAGAGATAACTAAACTAGTTTATTTGATCAATTTGCTTTGTGATTGTTCTTCATGCTTGCACAATTCAAATGTAATAAAAGGTAGTGTAGAGGAACACAGCGCTCAGATATATTTACCTGTGTTAATTTTTATACAAAACGATGGTTCACAAAGTGTTCTTCGCCTACTAAATTTCTTTTCGAATTTAGTCAAAGTATCGTGAATAAGATTTAAGTGTTTGTATAACCGTGAAAATGATAAAAAATGACGTGTCTAAAGAATTTGCAAAGGATGTTGAAAGTATTTTTTTTATTTCAATTAATATTGATAAATGGTTTTTAAATATATTGGAAAGTAGTGACGTAATATTTTTTAATCAGTTGAATATTTAAATTTTTTTTTAAATATACGCAATATTAAGGAAGACATCAGAAAATTAAATTTCGAAATACTTAGCACAGTTTAAATATTAATTTTCATTCTAATATTATTTTTTAAAATTGAAAAAAAAGGTTTATTTACCTAACAATAAAATAATTTATTGATTAATTTTATTTAATTACATTTTCACTCATATTATGTCAATGGTTAAAAATAAAAAAATAGTACAAGATGCAGTGCTTATATAAGATGAACTGCTTGTATCCAGAAATGTATATCCGCGTATTTTAAAAAATGTATATGTATTTTGAAGTAATATCTATATTTCCCAAAAACAATATTTTTCAAACATAACTTTCGCCAATATTGCAACTTATAAGAAATAACTTTCAATAATTATATTACCTATTTTGTGCCTATCAATTTTTGTTTTATTCTCATCTGTAAAAATATTATTTATGAATTATATTATAAATGGGAAAATATTCTTTATGCGGGATATAGTTTTATATGTTTCTCACCGTGTATTACAACTTTTTAACAAGAAAAATGTTTTTTACAAGAACTTAGAAATTATCCAATATATCGAATATTAATCAATATTCTCGAAACATTTCGGAGATATAAAATGATTTATCACGTTAATTATTCACGTAAATATATAAATAGCTCCAAATTATAATGAGACTGAAATAATATTTCTCATACAATCTTTCTCAATAAAAATATTGCACTATTATAGTAGTTTGTAGTTACACGTTATTTTGTCCTTTATATTTTATAAGTAATATAAAACAATTAACTTGCCTCATCGCATGAAGGCAGGTTCTATATCTTAACATGTAATAAACAATCTGCCAGTAATAAACGTAAATAATAAAATGTAATTCAGATCCTGGCCTTGGGGCACGACATCTACAATTACTCATAATGCACCTCTGCATGGTTATTATGTTCCTTGTGCGGAGCAGCATGGGTGTAGCAGTTATAGCTATGGCAGACAAACCAAAATACGGCACGAACTTCCCAGTAGGTTTTCATTTTATTTTTTCTTATACAAAAATATTATGATTTTATTCGAAAAATATATGAACAGTATTGCGAAATATAATTGTATTTTTTTTTTATTTCTGAATTGTATCGAAAGAGTAATTTTTATGAATTAAAAAGTTTTTATGGTTAAAGTACTTTATTTTTTTAATTTAAACTCGATTAATAGTCAGATTCAACATTTCTTTTAATTCTGAAAAATAATACAAAATTGGAGTTCAATTGTTTTAAACATGACGTTATTAAAATAATTATTTTATATAATAAAAAAAATAGTTCAGTCATAGATCACACGCTATTTTTATGAAATTGAAATTTAATTTTAGCTGGGAAATAACGTAACTATGGCACTATTATATTTAAAAAAAAATAGAGGCAATACTGGCCTCTTTTATCTCCATTGTAGATATGTACGGTTTAATCTGCCATCACAATGCAAATACACAATGCACATAGTTAACGTCACAAAGTTTACATTTTCCTTCATAAGAAGAACTAAATCATTCCACAGTGTGTATCAATTCCGACTTTATTAATCAATACAAATATCCTAAGATATTTGTTAGATGTTTGGTGGGTTACTGCTGTTACCAAATATGTGTTTCAACATAGTAGAATGACGTGCAGTATCCAGATTGATGCTATATACAATAAAATATGAATATTTTTATAATATAAAACTTCATGTTATTTTAGAGTAACGATATTAATATAGGAGTCACGTCCGCCTTATTCAAAATACTTTTGAGTTTTGGGTAAAAGATTAATGCATTTATACACATAGTTTTGTTACTGATTTGGATTACAGGTGTACAATTGGGATAAGAAAGAACAAGATACAATATTATCATCATTCTTTTGGGGTTACATGATATCTCAAATTCCAGCTGGAGTCCTTGCCAAACGATATGGTGCAAAGCTACTCTTGGGAATTGGAATGATTTTCGACTCATTGTTATGTATTTCCATACCAATGGCCGCAACATATGTAAGAATAATATTTAATTCAATTTATTATAATTATTTAATAATAAAAATGATATTTACTTATACTTTTTTATATTTTTATAATGTTTATGGCACATATTTTAATTTAACACTGACTCATCGAATTGTTTAAGTCTGCTTTCACTTATTTATGTTTGTTTTAATAATGAACGTAAAATAATTATTCTAATTTTATCATATTTTTTTTATTAACGTTGTCAAGCCTGCATATAAAAATATTGATACACTTGTCAAAATTAACGACTGTTTTAATTAAAATCTCGTGAGAAGAATTCGTTATTTATATTTTAAGCGCCGCTTTTACGAGCAATCAGAAGTTATATTTTAAATTACCGAATCGATGACAACAAAACGGGAATGTCGTATTAGAAAAGCAAAGATTAGATCGAGGAACGAAGGAAGGTTAACAAATATTGTTTGCATATTTTAATTGAAGTTATGTTTTGGATATTTATATTTTTGAGTGAACTTTCTGCAATCTTTATTGAAATAATTTTTACATATATTCTGTTACATCGGTGTGTACCGGATATTTAAAATAGTTACGTATGCACATATAGCTCGTTCAAAACAAATTCCACATATACATGTTAATTTTGCATAAAAACTTTAGTAATTTTAAAAATTAATAAATGCTTTAAGCAAAATATATTGATATACTCATAGTTCTAAAATATTACGCAACTAACAATAACTTGCGATAAGAAATTACTCAAGTATTAACTTTAAAAACGCCTCATACCTTGTATTTTACAACGTAGGGCTGGCAGACCGTGTGCATT
The DNA here is from genome assembly GCA_039881145.1 of Druceiella hillmani. Classification (NCBI taxonomy): domain Eukaryota; kingdom Metazoa; phylum Arthropoda; class Insecta; order Lepidoptera; family Hepialidae; genus Druceiella; species Druceiella hillmani. Next base: position 27,697,828 of record JAYKKI010000023.1, on the reverse strand, counting down.
CTAAGAATGGGATCGGGACTGATCCAGGGTTGCTTGTTTCCTTGTATGCACACTCTGATCGGTAAATGGATACCTGTGGAAGAAAGAGCTCGATATGGAGCACTTATTATTTCTGGTAATTACTATCTTTATACGAGAGATATTGTATGCAACAATTTTTTATTCATAGACTACTTATTGCGCTTACTTTTGACCTAGAGAGCTCAGTATTGTACACAGATTATTTATATATTAAATTATATTATTTTCTTAAATCAGAGAAATATAATCTAAAGTTTCACAAAATTTAAGTTGTATGTCTTATACTTTTTCAAAATTACGAATTAATTGTAATAATGCAAATAACAAAAATTACAATAAAACTCATTTTTATTTCTAACTAACATCGAAGACTAAAAACGAGTAAATAAGTTAATCAAATTAAATAACGGGACAATGGGTATTCATATCCTAGGCAATTATATCAAAGGTATTAAAGACCATTTCAAGACCAATTAATATTTTTAGGAAAAAAGTATACTCCAATATTGTAGATAGTCAACTATTATTAATTAAGTTGATTCTCAACAGTAGGAAATATGCATATACATCGACACATTTTCATTAATTTATGAATATGAGAAATTGTTAAATGTCCACCTAATTTTTATGACAAAAACGGCAATTACAAAATATAATTATAAGTGGTCTATTAAGTTAAATAACTTTTATTTCGAGATTATATACTGCCAGCATATAAATGGCCAACGCTAAAAATAAAATCATGCTTTCATAAATCATCAAACGAATACATATATCGCCAATTTTTTAATCATATTGTACTGACTAGAGTAAATATTGGTCCGTGTCATGTTTATTCATATGTGTCTATATACTAATATATACATATATAAGTAAACTTAAGTAACGTATCAAGTGAAGTCAATAAATGGTTACAGGTTCGCAAGTAGGCACTGTAATTTCGATGCCTCTCTCCGGATTCCTCGCTTCGACATCTTATGGCTGGCCGCTTATATTTAAAGTGCTGGCTGCCACCTCATTAATTATTATCGTCTTATGGTTCATAATAGCTTCGGACACGCCAGAACAAAGTCGCTTTATTAAATATAAGGAAAGGATGTTTATAGAGAACTCGCTTCAATCAAACGGCACGGTAAATGTCATATAATTCATACGGTAGCACATCGGCGTACTTTTCATTTTCTATTTCGCCCTTTTAATATTTATTCAATCTAACAAAACTATTTTCACCTGACAAATAATTCTATTGATTTTCGTGTTATGAGAATATAAATATAACATCATAGTTGAATATTGAAATTCATTATTCACAATTAAATGAAACTACGTGATGTAGTATTATTTCTACTTTCTTTAAGTTATTTACCGCGACCTAGGTTCCGTTGTATTACATCTTCAGGTGGCCAGTTAGCAAAGATGAAGATGTTGTAATACCACCTGAAGATGTCGTAATACAACGAAACCTAGGTCGCAGTAAAGAACATAATGAAAGTAGAAATAATATTACATCACGTAGTTTAATTTAATTGTCATAGTTGAAATTAAATTGTATTTCGACTTTATCGTACATCTTTATTTTAGTATTTTGTTCACACAAAATAAAATACCTTGATAACAAAAGAATGTAAACTACTGTAATATTTTAATTACAGTAGTTTACAATTCTTTATCAGTTTTTTTTAGTATACGTCTCCTTTTAATTTCTTACAAGCAATTGTCAGCACATAAATTCATCTAATCACCCAGTACTTTTGTAACAATCCAATGAAAAAATAAGTATTTTGTCTTTTAAATTATGGGTCTTTCACTGAATTGAAACCTAAATATCACTGATAAGGCATTTCTTTAAAAGAAATTTTATGACTTTAGTCAAACGGTATTCACAAACAATTTCTATTCTTTTATTATTAAATTTGATTTACTTTTTTTTTATTTTAGGTCCATATGAAAATCCCCTGGAAAGATATTTTGACTTCAAAACCAGTATATGCTATCATTATTGCGCATATGGGTTTAAATTGGGTCTTCGTTTTATTTTTCGTCGAAATGCCCAGTTTCATGAAACACGTGTTAGGTGTCGATGGAAGTCTAGTTAGTATAAATTTACTTTATTAATATTACGTAATTAAGTAATATCAGACCAGTATATCAAGTTAATTATCAATATTCTCATTAGATTTAAAAACAAATAATAGAAATAGCTAAATTCATTAAAATAAACATTTGTATTTTTCCATTAAAATAATCAGTTAAAATAAGAAGATATGTTAGTTAATTGCGTAATCGTTCAGAAACTTTTGAAGAATTTTGTGAAAACTTCTTTAGGAAATTTTGGCCAATAATTATATGACGTATAATATTTAAATATTTTTATTAAAATATGAGAAATTTTTATGACAGTATCAACAATCGTACAAATATTTGATAAGTATTTTAAATGCAATGAATTATAATGCATTGTTTCCGTAATAAGAAATCATTTCATTTTAGTATAAATTATTGATAATTTCATGTAAATAACATTTAATATAAAGCATGTTTTACAGGCAGGATTGCTGTCAGCATTACCATTTGTAACAATGGGGTTGATGGGAATAGTTTTCAGTTGTCTGTGTGATTACATTTATAACCGAAAGATACTCCCGTTAACAAAGATCAGGAAGATATCTCAAACAATAGGTATTTTACCCGTTTATCTTTACTTAAGTACATTTTACAAAAGTACAAATTAGTTGTAATGGTTTTTATCGATTTGCTATTAACTATAAGCTAATGAAAGAAGAGAAATTCAAATAAATGAATACTATTTAGTGCATTGATCTAACAACTCCCTATTATTCATATTTAATTTTAAGTGTTTCAAAATAGAATCAACACCATAAGAAGGAAACAGAAGTTTACGTATTGAGTGCGAGAGAGACGAATGCAACAGAAAGTAGAGAGTCAAACTACGAGCAATTGATATGACTTTGTTTTGTAACGAGAGAACACTGTATTAATTTTCACGGAATGAAGTCATTATAATATGTTTATTAGTATCTCTTTTAGAAATATTAAGCTCAAACAAAACATTTACGTCCAGTGATGATTTTATGTTTCGTGTTGTTTCTTAGATAAGTAATATATTCCCTTGAATGTGTGTATCGATTTGAAATGTTGCTATTGACGTGACTTAAAGTAGTTAATTTATCGAATTTTTACGACTTTCGATATTTAAATGGTGGATGAGACTTCAATATATTTGATATACCTGTAGTATCTGGATGTCCAAGAAATTCTTAAAAATCTAGCGACTGGAATTAATATGAATTATGAGATTAAAATATTTCGCAGTGAAAATGGCTTGTAGCAATACATCCAATTCTTTCATACAATTCCCATTACGATATAAAATCGTCGTATCAGAAACTTGTTAGTTTAAAAAATATGCTGGGCTTAGTTTTTTCCTTTACTATTGTACAGATATTTATAATTTATATTTGAATGTAGAGCCTGATATTACATACAAAAACGCAAATAATTTATAATTTAGTATCGAAAGTGACTTTAGAGTAATACAAATTTACATTCTACAATCATTTCTAAACAAAAATGATTGCTCTTGTTACATATCCATTCTAATGAATATTAAACCACAAAACGAGAATTTAATAAATATTTGAAAAATAATTATTATTACTTTTCTAATTATATGTTCAATATAATTAACAATTTCTATATTTTAATAACTGATTAATTAAATATATATGTTCTAATTTAGGATTATCTGTACAATTTTATTAGCAATGAGTAAAATTGCTTCATTAATACAAAAAGTAAATAATACATGCACAGCATAGCAATGTCATATACGCATACTATACGTCATATTTTATCAAATTCTTTGCATTCACGATTTTTAGTGTGAGTGGCGACACACACGTGTTTTGACTCAGCTCTTATTTTGTTAGTTCGATAGAAAAATTCATTAATACAAAAAGTAAATAATACATGCACAGCATAGCAATGTCATATACGCATACTATACGTCATATTTTATCAAATTCTTTGCATTCACGATTTTTAGTGTGAGTGGCGACGAACACGTGTTTTGACTCAGCTCTTATTTTGTTAGTTCGATAGAAAAATTCATTAATACAAAAAGTAAATAATACATGCTCAGCATAGCAATGTCATATACGCATACTATATGTCATATTTTATCAAATTCTTTGCATTCACGATTTTTAGTGTGAGTGGCGACGAACACGTGTTTTGACTCAGCTCTTATTTTGTTAGTTCGATAGAAAAATTCATTAATACAAAAAGTAAATAATACATGCACAGCATAGCAATGTCATATACGCATACTATACGTCATATTTTATCAAATTCTTTGCATTCACGATTTTTAGTGTGAGTGGCGACACACACGTGTTTTGACTCAGCTCTTATTTTGTTAATTCGATAGAAATATTTTTGAATTCTCTTATGATTTTTCGTCACATTTTTAGTGAGAACTATTTTTTTTAAATCCAACAAATTCCTTTAAATAAAATTAAGTTTCCTCTTAATTGTTTTATAATTACAAGGTATATTGAAATAAATTTTGTAAAGTTTTGTTTTATCCCCTGTCGAATTTAATTTTCACTACGCTGATCTTGTAGTATTTTCCAGGTAATGATTATTGAATAGTCACATTCCTTTCCTGTTTCATATTACTTTCATCTTAAAATTTTTCTTCTAATAGCGAAAAAAATTTAAAAGCTCATAAAATTATGAAGAATTTTATACATGTCACTTGTAACATTTACAGTAACGCCATCAACTCTGACCTTGCCGTAATCAATATAATTTTGCACAAATTTACTTCAAATTATATCAAACACGTTTGATCCTTATTTCACGACATTGTTGAAACTATTTGATCCTTTTAAGTTAAACATTTCCACGAATAAAATGCGACATTTAAATCTCTTTCAGCTTCTGTGGGTAGTTCCATCACTTTGATACTGATATGTTTTATACCTAAAGAGTACATTGCCCTCTCGGTAATCACGCTAACGTGCTCGCTTGGATGTTTTTCAGCAATCAAGGGTGGGTCCACGGTAAGTAATTGCTTTCACTCAAGAATTCGGTACTTATGACTATATTCAGGCATTGATAGTATTTGTCAAGGTTGTCAGACGATTTCAAAAAATGTTGCGCCTCTTTTGATTTGCTTAAAGGTATCGTCACAACATAGTTTACTTACCATTACTGTTATTACGATACATTCATCATAATAAACTTGCTATTGGAATAATGTAACAGTTAAAAACAACACAATTCGAAAAAAAATATTACGACTGACAAATAAATCGTATGCTAATATTATATATAGACAATATTATATTATATTCAGATAGATGTACCTTATGCTAATATTTAATTATTTTCTAAGAAGAAAATTGCCACCCACCAGATTTTAATTATAAAGATAATCATTTTTAACAAGTATTAAGATGCATATATTTTTATTTGTATGCAGGTTTAATTAAACACATTTTTAAGGTATTAATGTTATTATATTTACCTAGATCCTTCGTTATCTATTTGTTATCACTTTGTTATTTTGGTGGAATTATCAAAAATATTCTAAAAAGGTTATGTTGGACAGGAGCAGCCGTGTTTTCTGGCTGCAAAATCAAAGAGAAATAATTGGATTAGGGTATCTGGTCTTTATCTCATATCTTATATTTAAACCAGATCGTCATACTATACATCGTTTACTATCTGTTTCTTGATTGTAAATTATACAGTAATGACAATTTGAAAACATTGCAGTTAAACTGAAACAAAAATAAGTAAAATATGTAGTGCAACTACATGTCGTATATCAACCTGATACTATAGCAGACAATACAGTATTTTCTTAGGAAAATGGTAGGTTTTGAAAAATCAATTAAAATTACATAAATGTTATTTTCGAGTCTAACAATCATTTCCACTCATTAACATACGTAAATAAATGACTGTATCTTTATGGGCAATGTATATTGTTATTGTCTTGTTCGAGATTAATGCTCGCCATCTAATGTCTTTATGGGTAATGTATAGTGTTTTTGTCTTATTCGGGATTAATGCTCGTCTATCAATGTCTAATTTCAATGTTCCATTTATTATTTTGTAAATACCTGGTTGACTATATAAGCTTTTCCTTACTCATTTGCTATTCACTTTCCTTCGAAGCAGGGTCTGTTGCATTTTTGGCAAACTTTCATGCATCTAAGCCAGGTAAGAAAAATAGATTACCAAGATCCTCCGGAGGAAACGTCAAACTAAATTACGTGAATAGAAGAAAATTGCAGTGTCTTTTGAAATATTTTGAGATATCTTTCGTCATTTGGCTTTGTAGCGTCTTTATATAGTCGGTGGTGATACAGTTAGATAGTGCGATATGCGACGGCCAGCTTGAAATTAACTAATGCACACTGTCTAAAAAATTTTCAAATGTCGTTTAAAGAAAACTTTTTGCTTTTTATAGATGAACGAAAAACAAAAAAAATTATGAAATATTTTATTTTCCCTTGGAAAATCTTCAATAAAATTAGTTTCAAGTATTCGTTTTTTTCTTGTCATGGCTCTTTTAATTTATTATTAGTTTTATTTCAAGTTTTAATCTTTCCAGTAATACGGAGACTTTTCTTTAGTAATTTATACAACGTATCAGTCATTTGTGTTGGTATTTAACATTTAAAAATAATATTCCTGATAAGAAAAAACGTCTATATTTAAACTTAGTTTGCTATAAATATTTTTTGTAATTAATTCGTAAATTGATATATGATAACCTTGTTAACTTAATAAGGTATTGTTACTTCAGTAGATAACGATAATTACTGTTAGAAATAAAATATTTGTTTTTGTTAATATTCTTATAGGCTCCTATATAGGCGTACATTATATGAACTAAAGTACGCTACTTCAACCACTTGTGTAATTAACCCTCAAACGGTTTCGTGGGGTTCAAAAGTACCGCACCGGCAATATTTTACTACCATACATACACGCCTTTCAATAAATGCGCCGACGATCCGTGTACCCTTAGTGTTCGGCATAGGCTCTAAGTGGGCGAACGAGCCCAGCGCTGTCATCGTTAGTTTGTGACTTAGGTGAGTACTGGGGTCTAAAAGTACCCCGCGAATCCGATTATGATCGTTATTTTTTATTGTTAGTGTTTTAATTTTTGTTTTATTTTTCAGATTTGACACCTACAATGTCGGGGCAACTAACAGATGAGGCTATATGAAGCTTGCTTGAGGAGAATGAGCAATCCGATTTTGAAGAAATTGATCAAATTTGTTAAAATGAGACTAATTTGAGTGCCGCGCGGTCTATAGTTACCGATCATGATTCCAAAAGTACACAGGAGATGGATGAAGACTCTGTAGAGGACAGCGTAAACCATTGTGAAGAACCACAAAGTTCTGAAAGGCATTTTTAAGATAAGAACTGGTACAAATGGTCTCAAACCGCTCCAACACCTACGCGTACTAGAAGTCACAAAATTGTTACGTTTTTACCTGGTATAAAAGGGACGGCCATTCCATTGCCCAATCTAGCTCCTTTGCAAGCCTGGTCACTACTTATTACTGACGAACTTTTATTATTTATATGTTATGAAATAAATGAAAAAATAACTTGGAGCACTTGAAGCAAAGTTCAACCTCACAGTTTCCTTCTTTCACCAACCACGTTCCTGAACAGAAATCAAAGCGCTCATTTGTCTTTTGTTATTAGCTGGAATATATAAATCTAATCACGAGAGTACGGAAACTCTCTGGGCAAAAGATGGAACTAAAAGAAACGTATTTCGGGATACAATTTCTCTCAAAAGTTTCCTTTATCTATGGTCCGCCTTGAGATTCGACGATACTACGACCCAAGAAGAGGGAAAAACAACAGATCGACTTTATCCAATTTCATTTTTATTTCAACAATTCATTTCAAAATGTAAAGCCAACTATATTTGTTCTGCATATCTTACAATAGACGAAACGTTAACTGCTTACAGAAGTCGATGTCTCTGCCGTAATTATATGCAGTCCCAGCCAGGGAAATACGGCATCAAGATAATGTATATTTGCAATGCAAAAACACATTATTTGTATAACACTTTCATATACTCTGGAAAAGAACTTCAGAGATCAAACACATCGTTATCTGTGCCTAAAAGGAATATTCTTCAGCTGGCTGAGCCTTTTTTCATCATCAACAGGAACATAATCGCTAACAATTAGTTTTTCTCTATTGAGCTGATTCTATCAACCAGCTTAGGTGAGTACTGCGTCCAGCTTTTATGAGTGTCGAAACAAAAAGGTCTAACTTACATTGGAATATTACATAAAAACCAGCGAGAGATACCTTCAGAATTTTTGCCTAAAAGAAATAGACCTGTTAAATAGAAGGTTTATTTGGATTTACTTGAGACAAAACTATAACATAATTTGCATCAAAATAAATAAATCAGCTATTTTAATATTATCAATGTATCATGATTCCTCGACTGATCACGAGTCCAGTGCTTTTAAGCCTGATATCATAACGTTCTACAACTCAACAAAGGGAGATGTAGATGCCCCCGATCAAAAATGCGCTCTTTACTCTGTCTCAAAAAGGTCAAAACAATGGCTAACTCTAATTTTTGGTACAATCCCAAACATATCCACTGTAAACCGCCATATCATATGGACATCGTCAAACATCAGCAAGAAAACTCGTAAACAATTTTTAACATAAATTGGCATGTCTCTTATAGAACCTCACATAGTAGATAGACAAAAAGAGGCAAGCACTTTTTCTCGAGAATTGAGACTTATCGTGGACCAGGTACTTGGTTCTGACAAAGAAACAGAAGATCGTGAAACAGATGGCCGAAGCCAACTCAAAAAAGCGAGAAAAGCGCTTTGGTGGCGACATAGGTAACTATGTCCTCATAATCATGACGTTAAATCAGCAAAAACTTGATTTCAAACGCACATTTCAATGCCAAAAAATCTGCGAGTTCTGTGAAAATTAAAATGTAAGAGGAAAAAATATGACTTTAACCGAAAATTTCTCATCTTGTCCCTGTGGTACTGTAGCTGGTGGAGTCTAATATAATTTACCTATGTGTGGATATATATTATGGTAGGTATGTTTTAGTAGTGATACTCAGGTCACTTTAATGTTTTATAATTTAGATAACTTGGGTAACATTATTTCATCGGACATCAATAACAATTATTTTTTATTGTTATGAAGTATTCTAACGTTAATTAAATACGAGAGCGAATTTATTTGTCAGTTTGTTTTTTTCGCTTTCAAGGTTCAGCTTTTCGATCGGTCTTTATAAAATTTGGTATGCACATAGTCTGTAATGGAAATAGTTTCCATTTTGCGAAAACGAATTCTATAGGAACAAAGCATTTATCAATGGCTAATACATACATTATTACGTACATATATGTCTATTTCATTCCAGTATACGAATTTGTTTATAAACCACGTAGCAAATCTACGTTTTAATGTAAATATTGTTTTGTGTCAGAAACGTTATTTCATAGGATCGGATTAATTTATCTAAACTTGCATATTTTTTAAAAAATATTTTCGTTCTTATTTAACCCTCAAAAATTTACATGTAAATATTTTTAATTTTCAAATATTTAAATATACGCACGTATAATATTATTTATTTTTATACCCAATTTGAAGTTTCTATGTTAAAAAATTTTCCTTAATAATTTTGTGAGCCTTTTTTGCAATATCCCCATGTTACAAAAATTATAAAATAATTTTAGAATTTCTATAAATCGGTCTATCAAATGAATACAAGAAATTTAATTAAAATTCCAATTGCTTTATTCATCCATACAAACATTTTCGTATGAGTATTTTGGACTGTCACTCTTAAGTGATGACGAGTTCTGTCACCAAATAGCTAGACTTGAGGAGTTCTTTGGCCGAAAAATGGTGGCCAGAGTTTTATGATGGATTCGGAAGATGGTTATAGTAACTATCCATTTATAAGGAGTAGATTTATCGTGTTTAGGCTCATTTAACGGGTTTCAGTGAGTCCTTTTATCACACTTAAGAACTAGGGTATAAATACTGAGCCATAAGGCAATTTCTCAATTATGAGGGATACAATTTGATTTGGTGTGACTTGTCTTCACAAGTCCTTTTGATCAAATTTTTATTATGGATCTAGAAGTAATGGCAGAAACTTCTCAATGGTATATCGATGGATTTACTTAAATGGCATGAAGTAATGAGGATATCAATAGTCAGGTAGGCAAATATTTACAAGAACACATGAATATAAAACAAATATTATATTAATTAGTAGGTAGGTAGGCGTATGGATGGCCATCAAAAGCTGCAAATGCCTAGTTCTATTTTAATAAAATAAATGTCATAAATTCTTCGTGGGTTTGTAAGATAGGATATAATAAATACAAAAAATAAGGAAGTAAAAAATTTAAAAAAAAATTAACTGAATTCAAACAAAGTCTAAAGAAGAAACGCTGAGTGTGTTTTTATCATAGAGTACAAAACAATAAAAATACAAGTGATTAATTGGAATTTTTACAATATCGTCTCTGAATATAAGTAAATTTATCAAATATTGCTATTAGCGACTTTTGAGATCGGTGCCACGTAGAATGTGGCTCCTATGAGTAGAAGATGGGTACATACATACGTGACGCCACGACTAAGCATCGATATATGTATTTACTATATTTATGAAATAAAAAATTCTGTTCATCTCAGTATTTCTCATTCATAATTTCTTATCTTATTCACTATTTATTTGAACCACAAGGTTGTAATAACGTTAATTATTCTACTGTAATTCCGCTTCAGTTAATTTCACGATATTTAAAGCAATAAAGAAGACGATTTTGTACCTTTAATAACACATAATTACAAGAGACCATGATAACAGTAAAGTCTAAAAGGAATTATTAACACAATTAAATATAATCGTTGGAAAAACTTGAAGTCGAAAATATCCATTAAATATTTGTATGCAGGTAAGGTTTGTTTTATTTTACGCTTTATATAGCTTTAACTAATATGTATATAAACTAATTACTTTTGTTTCCATAACTTGCATAGTGTTTTCATCATGCATATCTTCATTAGTTATTTAAGTTCTTACTTAATGATATTAGTGGTACTTTATTTAATTTTTTTTGATCACGTTTTATTGGATTACTATCTCTAATTATGTTATTCAAATTTTTGATTTACTTTCCGCGAATACAAAAAAATCATTATATCCATCAGTGCGTGGCGTGCTGCAAATGCAGAGTACTCACATTGCATTTATTTTTGGAATAGTTTATTTCTAATATCCGTCCTAAGTACGCCTAGTTAACGCTAGTGATAGAAGTTTTAGTACTGGATTTTTAATTAGTTACCCCGTAAAATATTTATTATATTGTAATTTATATAGAATATGTAAGATTAAATTTACAATTTCATAGTACGTATAATATTTATATATGATAAAAATATGTTTATTTAAAATATGAAGCTCTTTAAATAAAATGTTAGCATCAAGAAAATTAATTATTTTTTTTAACAGATAAACAACATTGATCTGTCACCGAACTTCGGTGGCGTAATATTCTCCTTGGCGAACTGTGCCTCTAATACGCTAGCCATAGCGACGCCTATTACAGCGGGATTAATAACGGCAGCTGATCCTGTAAGTGGAACAATCTATTCATTTCACTAAACTTCTTAAACTGTAAAGAATATGTGACATCAAGTGTTTGTTTATATATTAATTTACTCTCAGCATTCAGATGATACGTCACAAGCAGGCTGTAAATTTAATGTGCTCGATGTTAATTTAACATCAAATATTAGTTTATAATATAAGAAACACGTTTCGCATAATTTAATTCTAAATGTTTAAATAAATGTAATAATAGAAAATGAGCTAATATCGGTACGGTCTGTCAAAGAGAGAGAAAGATTCAGCAGCTTGTTCAAAATTGATGAGGTGCGAGAGACCCTCGTTGAATTAAATTATTAAAGGCGTCATAACTAAAAGTCAATAGTGTGAAATTAAATTTTCAAGAAATTCCTTGTCAATGGTAAATGTTAGCCCACCAACTTGTAGTCGACAGAGGCAGATTTATATCAAAGTTTCGGTGAAAATTTATGTAAACGCGAGTTTAGAGAGGGATAAACGTATATCGATTTGGTTTTAGTCTTTGTGGGCCAATCCGATATAGAATCAGCAAAAGGTGGATAATAAATAAAATTGTCGGATAGTATATTTCCAAAGATTAAACAAACAGAATAGTTGATCAATACGTGGACAATAAAGTTTCAAAAATACAGATCCAACTAGGACAATATAAGAAAAAAGTTTTAAAATCTTTTGTGCACCATAAGCTAACTGAGATAATAAGATACCTTAGTTAAAATTAATAAAATGAAAAATAATTCTCACAATAATTTTCCGTAGTCGAAAGTTTGTTTTCATAACAGATGGTGCACGTCAGTGGGATTTTCGACAATCAAAAAAACATTATTACAGGAAATATTTTCCTGTTTATAATTTTAAGATATTACGACAACTTATTTTGCGCAAAAGTTTGTTTAGTTTTTCATAGGCGGATTTTAGTTTTATATTAATGTTTATTTCATTTCAAACTTTTATTGTATTACCCTTCTTTTGGAATCTTCCGAGTAAATTTAAAAGAAAAAATATTAGTATAAGGAAAGAGTAATTTAGAATTTTATTAAACGCTTTTACTGGTTCACCTAATAGATACATAGATGTCTTTTTCATTTATCGATATCTGATAATTTCAAGGGAAATATACTAGGTATCATTGTATTTCCCTCCTTCAGGCCTTTAATTTGATGTAAAATGTCGATAAGTTTTAAATTAAATTTTTGTATTATCTGAGACCATATAGCAGCCACTGGACTGGAGCAACCAGTGGACGCCATATTGCTTTTTTATATAGCCGATGATACATTTAATATTAATGACTAATTCAACGATAACTTATTGCTAGAATCGCTCCAGTTGTTTACTCCCTAAAATGGAACATCCAAATCCACATACCCACCCACAAACAAACAAATGTACACCTATTTGACATTATTGTAAGCAGATAAAAAAGGAAACAATATAAAATCTGTGGGCATTGGGATAATAAGCCAGAATTATAAAAAAATATTATGCATCTTCTCGTTTCGGCCCCGGTTTTGCCTGCTTCTAATTTCTCTGTATTCTAGAGTTTTATTTATATATTTTTAATGAAAAATGTTATTTACTTGATGAATGAAATTGAAAAATGAAAAATGCTTTTTTATGTGGATAATCTCTATTAAAAACAAAACAAAACTATTAAAAAAGTAGAGTTCATAAATACCATATTCTTCTCATTGAAAAAAATGTTTATGTTAATACTGTTGTGGGTATAGTACCTGGTGCTTGTATAAAAACATCCACTGAAAAAAATCTATTTATAATAAAATGTCTCACGACGGAATATCAATTTTCCCAGTATTTTATAACTTAAACTAAACAAATTCGTAATGCATTTATAGTTGCCAATATCAGGTAAATAAATTGAGACAATAACATCTATTATATTACACATAAGCAATGGCAGTCCTATCTAAAGGGCTATATGGCTGTGCTCTCCCATCTGAATACCAAAATAGAAACGACCATTTTCTTTTTTGTCCAGCCATACTTTATTCTCGTAAACGTAACAACAAATTTAATTTTTTTTTGTTCAAATTTAAAGTCAATACATTAAAATAAAAGTGAGGAAAAACCTAAAAACAAATACAAACTTTATAAATACCAGATTTTGCAACAAATACCGTAGAGTATATGTAAATATATTACATAAATATTTATGTCATATAGTTACGTGCTGTCTAATAAGTTGCTCCAAATCTCCATACAAAATATTGAAAAAATAGTACTATTAATGAACAGCTAAATCCACGATTTGTAAAAAGCGCTAGGGCGCTGCCCAAAGTACTTTCGATGGAAAATGAAATGAAAGAGGCCTTCGTAAAAAATATTTTTTTGAGTGCTTTTTTTTTCTCCGATTCAAAGATGTTATTTTGACATCACCATTTATTTAATATTTTTTTTAGAAATTATCTTACACAATGCTTTAAATAATGTTTGAGTTAATTAAAGTAAACATAATTCAAACTACATTTTTACACAATAATCAAAAATACAATTTAAAGACAATACATTTAAACATGCGAAATTAACGAAAACAATTTCCAAACGCGACCGACGACGACCAATCGACGCCTTACGCGTGACATGGATGCACAAAAGGACAAACGCAGTCTGTCTCGCTTTCTCTAGCACGACTAGCAATTCGCAAATTTATCGTTTTGTTACAAATATCTAACTGTTATTACCGTAACCTAACAATATATTTGTGTTGTGGCCATTTATGGTAATATAAAATAAAGAATTCGGTGAAAAGTATTAAAGAATTTGGGCCCGTCGCGACGACATGCAAATATTTATGAAAAACTTGTGAATTTATGATTGTGATCTTTTTTTTCCGTCTTTAATGTATAGTACTTTAGCAGTATGTAACATATAGTACCTAAATAAAAAAATTAAAAACACAACTATTCAAATCAGCTTAAGTAATACATTATTAATTTAGGTTCACTCGATAAAAATAATATTCATTTAAAATTAGATAGTGAGTTTCGGGCAGCTATATTACGACATAATTCTTTGATAAGTAAAAACAGGCATTTTATGTATAAAATTTTGTTGACTATAAAGTTTTTGGTAAGTTTAAAGTCGCGCTCAGAGTTCACGATAAAAGTTCAGATTCAAATAATCCGGGAAAATTTAAGGATTTAACATATTTGATTGCTACTTTAGACTATACCATGAAGTTACATTTAAATTCAAATTCAGTTTTTAGCGGAACTACCAACCATATTCAGAACGATATTTCAAACTTGATATTAAAAGTAATGCGAAATGTTATTAAAAACGAAATAAGTATTTCCAAATATTTATTTATTCAGGTCGAAGAAACTACTGATTCGTCATGTAAAACACCATTTTCTATAATTCTTAGGTATATCATTAAAAGAGTGCTTGTTCAGCGCTTTTGGGGCTTCTTTCGACCTGAAGTACGAAATGCTATTGGTATTGGTTCATTTATTTTGAAACAGTTATTTTGAACAAATTTTAAAAATAAATAAAATAACGATTAAATGAATATCTCATATGCCACGATGAAGCAAGCATAATGAGTGGAACTAAGGGTGCTGTTCAAACTTTGATTAAACAGAAATATCCCTAGGTATTTTATATTCACTATTATGCTCATCAATATA
This sequence comes from Druceiella hillmani, assembly GCA_039881145.1. Lineage (NCBI taxonomy): Eukaryota > Metazoa > Arthropoda > Insecta > Lepidoptera > Hepialidae > Druceiella > Druceiella hillmani. Next base: position 27,682,426 of record JAYKKI010000023.1, on the reverse strand, counting down.
ACTTTATATTGCAACAGGCTTTATCTAAAATCCATCATTTCCAACATTTGTCAGTCAGTTTGCAAAGGGTACAGCTATATCTGATAATATTGTAAAAACATTCACCTAAATCTGCACCGACGAGATGAAATTTTCAAAGTCGTGTCGTGATCACTTTACATGTACACATATCCAATATACTGGACAGTTTTAAATTTATAGTAGAAAATTAATCTAACCATTAAGTAACAGTGCAAGTACTGGGCTATTAAAAATATTAACCAAGAGTGAATTTAAATATTGGCTATCTTTCTTATAAAATAATGCCTCACATAGTAATTTTTTTAACAGTATACAAAAATTAGGCTAATTGTTTCGAAAATGCATAACAGTATTGACAATTTTGTTATTGACACTTCAAAAAAGCGGAATCCTTCTTTGGACACTGTCAAGTTGTACTGTAATGGAACACAACAACGCAACGTAAAAACTTGGCGTTTCATTACCAGCCGACGAAAATAATTGTATTTTTGCAATCAAATGAAAAAGATGTTAGTATAATTAATGTTATAGACAGATTTACAAATAGTAATCATTAATTGTACCAAAATTCTTAGTGTGATCAGTTTCATATTTATATTCAATTTTTTTTACTTTTTACTAATTTAGATACTTTCAACTTAAATGGACCATCTTTGAAAACTGAATTAAACGTTTTGTATTCATAGAAATATTCTTACGGGTCTTCCGGATTGTTGACATTATTACAATGCATTATTAAAAATAAATTGGAGGATTTTTTTCAAGAAATTACAAAATTATTAAATATATTAATGATCCTATCCATTACAACCATAGAAACGGAACGTACCTCCTCTTCATCATGTCGCAAGGCAGATCGACTTCGCTTCTTATGTTGTCTCTATGAAAGTAACTTATTCGCGATATATCAAATTTCAATTACCAAGTGGAAGATGTGTGGAAGATATTGATAATCGAAAAGATAGAGGATGAACTTCATTTACAAATAAATTTATGACTTTATTAACCTGCTTATCCGATCTTATATTGTTTAAATAAAGCGTAGACATCCAGACTTTTTTAATTGTAAACGTATATTGTATCGGTATCAGAAACTAGTTGAGTGCGGCAAATGCATTTATGCGTCTGACAAAGAAATGTCTACCAAGCCAAAACCGCTTATAAAGATCAATTTTGTTGTTAACATGAAAGGTCTTTTATTTATTTGATATTGTAAGCAATGTTTTTACCTAAACCTATAATTTGTTTTAAATTTGAATCGCAAATTTACTTAAAATGTAAGTTAAATTAGCACCTATTAATAACGTAAAAAACATACGAACGAACGAGTCTATCAAATTAAAAATTATTCTTACGTCGCTTAACCTTGAAGTTTTTTTTGTTAAATTTCATATTTTTTATGTTTATAATCTTTATAGTATTACTAGGGAATTTGAAAACTTGGCGGCGAAAAGGTTAAAGAAATTATGTTTTGTAAATTAATAACCATATATACATTTCATACGTCATCTTATTTATTAAGAGGACGTGAACTCTATAAGGACACATCTTTAAAACAAAACGAGTTTAAGACTTGACCTCCTGGGTTTGATACGGAATAAGATGTATGGATATATAAATGGGTGCCCTCCCAGATGTTTAAACCAATAACCGTGTATGATTAAATAGATGTACAAATAAAGTGTGACTGAGCACCGCATAATGAAACATCGCAAAACCGTTTTCATCGAACTAAGGCCGTTGTTTAAATATATTAAAATATACATATGGATAAGTAGACCGAAATTTAATTATCGTAACTTAGTTTTTATTTAGAAAGCCTAAACTCTTACAAATTTGGTATTGACGTGAGTGATACTTGTTTACAACATTTAATTATCAGTTTAGGTAAATAAATATTTATATATCATTATAGTAATTCAACTCCAATATTGTTCTACAAAGATAGATAGACGCACTATATTATTACCAATTGGAATTCTCATAATCAGCTATTTTTTTCTAACGATTTTTTTATTTCCACAAGTACATTCTTATTTTGAGTATATATCAAACAGCAAAAGAACTGAATGTAAATATATCGAAAAATAAAACTCAACTTATGAAAAAGTTACAGAACTCTTGAGTAGTTAAAATTGCTAAAACGCTTCGTCAATTTAATTAGGGTCTTACGCGTTGACCAATCATTGAAGATGTCGTAATGCAATGAAACCTTCGTGGTAAAGAACTTAAAGAAAGTAGAAATAATACTACATCACGCACTTTCATTTAATAATGAATAATGAATTTCTACAAAATTGACGCCAAATAAGAGCATTCTTATTCATTAAAATCCACCAGATCAGTTTCAAGGTATAAGGGAACGAAAAACGCATTTATATACAAGCTCATAATTTTATCAAACGTAATACATAAAATATAATAATATAAGATATACGTAATACGTAATAAACAAAATTCATTGTATTGAATCAACTTCAAACGATAATATTTTAGGTCATTGTACATACTTTTGTGTTTTTTCAAAATTAAGTAGCTAAACAACGTTTGAATTATTAGTTCTAATAAAAGGTATCGTATATCATTAATGAAATCAAACGTCGAATTTAAATGAAATATTCTCTCTGACAGACTGATCCGAAGCGATGGGCGTTCGTTTTTTTAATAGCTGCAGCGATAATGCTCACATCGAACTTGGTCTTTGTAAAATTGGGCTCGGCGAAGAAGCAACCGTGGAATGATGTTCTTAAAACTAGCCCAGAGATGAAAGAAGCTAAAGGTTTGTTCAATATTACTTATAAATATTTACATGAGGTTATATGTTACACACAAGAATATTTTTGGTATTTTTAGGGTTCCATACCTCACAAAAAAGGAACCCTTATAGTATGTATCACTTCATTTTACATCTGTAGGTCTGTCAAGTCCCTTTTTCTTAAGAACGCGTAGAGGTATTAAATTGAAATTAATAAAAAAATACTTAGGTCTACGGTTCCTTGGAGCTGTAAAAAATCAAGCTTCTAAGTTATCGCAAGAAGAACCCTAAAAATACGACCATGTATGTCACATATTCTGACACTAGCAACTAAATCAAAACCTATAGAGTACTTACCGTTGAACTAGCATCATGAAATTAAGCAAGATGCCAGGTCTCGCAACACAAGGAAAGGAAAAAAAATCCGAAAATAGTTAATCTGTAATTATATCACATAAAAATATTTTTTTTAAATATCCGTTTATGAAATATGTAGTAGGCAATATATTTTCGTTCTAAAAAGTTAAAATTTTATAAATACTTTAATAAGTATATTATGTGCCATTAAATATTTTTAAAGGCCTAAATGTACACGGAACTCCCATAGTGCGAGTTCCACTTGTATTTGACAAGTTTTTTTAATTTGTGTCAACATAATTGCAAATAAATTAATAAAACAATATTAATGTTAAATTCCTTGTGATCGAATTTTCAATAATAGAAAAATGAAAAGCAATAGGTATAAATATTATATAGAACTCCATACCTGTTAGCTTTTACTTTTGCATTATTCAAAATTCGATCACAAGAAATCGTTTTGTCACTACGTTCTCAAAGACAAAATGATATGTCTGAGAAAATAACTCATAAATTACTAAAGAAACCACAATCCTATTTATTTAAAAGTTATGAAACAAATTATTTCTTTCTCTAACCTTATGTTGGACAGTTTTGTAAAATGGATGAGATTGCAAGTAATTTATTCATAATCATTCAGAAGTTGGTTTATTCAAGTAGGTTTATAAAATCCTCACCACAGCCGAATGAACAAAAAAACTCTACTTTGTAGATTACCAAAGCTCAAAAAAACTTAGATATCTAGCAAATTAAGTAACTTGTAGTTTATTGTTCTACGAACTGTAATACTCCAGTAAAATTGACAGATAACAAACTGACAGGTATCAACAGGCATTGGTTAATGGTATAGGAAGATTTTTTCCAAAATATAACACTAAAGATTTTTTCCAGAATATAACACTAAAGTATAACTTCCAAAATATAACACTAAAGTAATTCAGAACTACATTTAAATATTTCATTAACACAAATAAAACTTTTATAAAGAAATCTAAAGAAAATCTCAATTACGCGTGGCTCGGCACGGTTGCACAGCAGGTTGTTCATGCTTTGAATACTCAACACTAATGATGAATGCTTCAGTGCGTAATGCCGACGTTAAAACAGAGAATGCAATAAGATGCGAAACGATTTTGCTGTTTATAATCGACTTACTTTGTTCTCAGTAAACCATAGAAGTTAGCTTATTGATATACGAATTTATCAACATCGTGTATGGAAACGACATTCAAAAGTGGCAAGCGATGTTCTATTACGAATAAATGTTTTTTGTTCTATTATCCACAATCGTTTTTTTAGAAGTTATTACAACGGAAGTTAGACAACGGAAACGTAAAGATGTAGAAGAACTTTCAAAATACCTAAAAAAACACGATGTGGGGAGGCTGGAGAGTAGGATACATTATTGCAAATGCTTATTCTCTAATATCACTGACACTCATTCCGCATCTTTAGTCCACTAGACAATGAGTTATTTTTAGTTTAAGTTTTTTTAGAAGTTATCGAAAACGGAAACGTAAATATCCAGAAGAACTTTCAAAATACCTAAAAAAGCACGATGTGGGGAGGCTTGAGAGTAGGATACATTATTGGAAATGCATATTCTCTAATATCACTGACACTCATTCCACATCGTTGGTCCACTAGACAATGAGTTATTTTTAGTTTACGTTTTTAAGCACGTATTACATTTTTAATATTTTAATACCAATGCGTGATCTAACTACCGGTATCTTATCAGTAATTGTCATCAATATTTCATTAAGCTATTATCATTACAAATTTCTATAATATTGCGAGATACAAAAAATAATGGAAGATTACATTTAAACCAAAAAATTTCGAATATGATAATGTATTCTAAATAAGTCGGAACTAAAGGTCGGAAACTAAATTTTGATATATCCGTAAATTATATCCGAAGAATAAATTTCTGCAATATTATTATTAGTTTAACTAATTATACGTAAATTATTGTTTTTTTTTTCAGAACTGCACCTGTTAATAAATGTCGATAGCAGTAAGGTATTACCTGATGATGCAAAAATAAGCAATGAAGCTAAATCCACATAAGTTGATGATAATTTTGATATAATATGTATAACTGAAAATTCAATATCTATTTAACATATACCAGTATTATTATTAAACAATATTAGTTGAAGAATATTTATGACCTCTTTATTATTTGGTACTAAACTATTTTTTGCTGTCTCTATAATCTGTCTCTATAAACTAATTTTTGCTGTCTAACTAAATCCGAACTAAATCGATACTCATATATATATATATATATATATATATATATATATATATATATATATATATGTGTGCTGGCTTTTATAGTTACTATATAAAGTTAATCCGTTTATGATACATCTATTTATGTTGTACGATGAATTTAGTAATTTATAATACTAACGATACACACTTTAATCCACAAGGTGCGAAAACTTGAATGCAAAAGGCAATTTGATATTTTAACAATTCATAATTATTCTCAATTAAATGAAACTACGTGATGTAGTCTTATTTCTATTTCTTTACCACGACCTAGGTTTCTTCACACAATCTTTGCTAATACCCCACCTGAAGATGTAATACAACGAAACCTAGTTCGTGGTAAAGAATTTAAAGAAAGTAGAAATAGTACTAGATCACGTAGTTTCATTTAATTGTGAATAATGAATTTCTACAAAATTAACGCATAATGTATAAAAAATTCATAATTAATTAATAATACACCGCATCCATAAATAATTATAGGATACATTAAACAGACCTCAACTATTTTGAGCGTGAAATATTACATAAACATTTTCAAGGAAGTACATGTCTAATAATAAAATAAAATGTGGTAACTAAATTAGTTAAATAAAGCTACTCGTATACGCTACATGGAATACCATTACATCACGACTCCAATTATGGAAGTAATAATTCGTTTCACATAAATTTAAGTAACTTTGTCCCTAGAGGAGAACTTTTGTCACCGTTTAAATTCAAGATTAGTACCATCGATAAATGTGTGTAGTTGGAAACCTAAAACAAAGGATTGGCCTAGCCTTGCCCATTTATATTTGGGGCGGGATCCACTATTCTTTTATCTCTATACACTGGCTACAGACACGTGCCATTTTAATTGAGTTTCACGTGGAATTAATATATTTAAATACCATGGTTAGAACAGGATCATTTTTTTTCGTAATAATTATTACGGTATTTGTATAAAGCATCTTAATCTGAAAAACAAATAATAGAGAAAGTATACGAGTTATTTGATTCGAGGTGCTTTATATAACAATAATGTTGTATTATTGAATGTAATCTCTTTTCAAAATATATATTTTATTTAAATTTAATAAAGCTCCTTTTTAGAGACCCGTACCTTAAAAGGAAAAAATGAACCCTTGTAAAATGACTCTCGTGTCCGTCCGTCTATTCATCTATTGTAGATGTTTTTCTTAAAAAATATTTTACGTAGAAACTTGAACGTAGTGACAAGATAACCTAGAATTTTAGCATAGTGACTGTTAAGGCTGTTGAGATAAATTGACTGACCGTGGAGATAAATATAGTTTAGTATGTTTTATGCACACTAAACCGTATTTATCTCAACAGTCAACACATTTTAACATATGTATATGGAAATTTTAAAAATAATATAGTACTCGGAAAATTGTCATGGTTTTGAAAAATTGCGTCACTAAAAATATGCCCGGAGTTTATCACAAAACTATAACGATGATTCTAAAGTTTATGTAACACATATTTCAAAATAATATTAATATTTGTAAATAGACGATCATGGCCTCATTGAGATAAAAATACCACAAATTCTTAACTAATTTTTTGGGTGTTAAGATTCTTGGATAAATGCGTATAAGAAACGTTTCTATTTATAATGTCAAGTTAAATTTTAGAACATAAAAACGATAAAAAATTAAATTTATACTTCCACCATTTGTTGAAATTAAAAAAAAAATTAATCTGTCTGCCATCATATTACGTGATAGCTAATCGAGAATTTCAACAACATTCGATTACTATTAATAAAATAAAGGAAATTCAATACGTCTCAGGTAGTTATGATCCAACTTTAACGATGCTGGGTTAATAGAAATGCTATGCACCCTTAAATGTATATAAATGTCTAAGTGTGTACGAAACCCTAGTAGTGCGGGTTCTACTCGTATTTGACAAGTTTATTTTGTCGGCTTCAGCACACTTTGCGATACGTCCCTGGCGATAAGGCGCCGTAATGCTACTCTGAGTATTCAATGTCTTTGTTGTTATAACTAGTATTTGAAAAAAATTACGGTTTTATTATAATTAAAAATAATATATGAAAAAAATTATTGATGAAATGAATAAATATTTATTCAACGACACTTCTTATGTTGCGCACTAACCGAGCGGTTCCTTATCTCACTAACTTTTATCTCTTACATTTGTTATTAAACGCTCTAAATTTTCCGTCAAAATTATGACTCGCTATATCAAATTAAGCAAGTAACTGTGAAACCGCAAAACGTAATAGGGTTTGTCACGAACCATTCTAGAGTATGTTTTTAAGTATCACTTTGTTATTATATATGTATATATACATATATATATATATATATATATATATATATATATATATATATATATATATATATATATATATATATATATGAAATCTCACATTAGCTTAATTTTTGTGGATCGCTTGTAAATTGTGCAAATTCAGTAAAAAAAACACTTGTCAATTGTATACGATACTATTAGGGTTTTCCTGTTATATTTTAATGTTATATTGATTTCATTTGGCCATGAAAATTGTATTATGAAACATTTTCTTTTCCGCCTAATTTGATAATAGAAATAAGTTTTCTGGGGTCTGGCAATAAAAAATAAAGAAATGTGTGATTGATTAATGTGAATGAATAATTTGTCGAAAAGAAAATTAAGACGTAAGATATACCATTGTTGACGGTAAAAACGTCTAAGCACGCATAGGACTGATCTGAAATAAAAAGGAAATTTACTAGCGTATTGTTTTAAATGTTTTAAAAGCTGTTTGATATTGATTATGAACGAAATTGTTGTGGATACAAAGAAGTGTACAAGTTGTTAGCAAATGCAGATTTGCTAATTTATGAGATGGCCTATACCTAAATAAATTACTGACGTTTTCAATATCAATTAACCAAACTTTCTACGTTGTATTATGTTACCCGCTTGTCTCAGTTATCTTGTGAAAATCGCCTCTTTAATCCATTGTCTCCACTCCTCAGCTCTAGTCGGCTCTCCTTGTGCAGGTATATAAAGTTTAGGAAATAAACGGACGTTTCAAAAACGTTATTGAAATGTTTAAATATGCCATTTGTCTCTTTCTTCTTCCTTATATTTCAGTTCGAATATTAGATTCTCGAAGATATCCCATAAATACAAAATTCCCTTAAAGGCTACATAGGTTTTTTCATATTATTTAAGAACATATTTCATATAAACATATCGGCATACCGATATATATATATATATATAACTATACTGTCTAGTATCGTTTTGTCTGTTCCAGTTTTAAAAAAATTTACTCACAATCTGCAAGTTTCTGCATTGTAATTGGATGCATTTTTCCATAGTAACGTAATTTGCATTAACTTTTTGACTCTTTCGACTGTTATTTTACCTTTCCATTTCTTTGCAGGCCGCGTTTCACGTGGCTTAACTCCTTTAACTAGCTGTCTGGTGAACTTTTACTTTTGTTTCAAATATTTGGGACATTATTTCCTCTTTATTTCTTTTCTTTTTAGTTATTATTTTTATTACGCTCATGTCTCTGATATTGTCTTCCCTTTTGCTCTGCAAGGTTTCTACTTTTAGTATTTTTTTTTCTTAGACAACGTTTCAGATCACTTATTACCTAAAACATATATTTACATTGCCCAATGGAAGTCCAAAAGAACCCTTTGAAGAAGAAAGTACTGTTTTCAAAGATTATCAAACCTAATAAAATATCAAAGTATCTAAACCGTAAAAAATGTTGATTATAATCTTTTATATTTAAAACAGGAAGGTAACTGATCCAGAGATCGACACACAGCCGAAACCGCTGAACCTTGAATCCTGAAATTTTCCAGATAGATTCTTGATATAACATAAGTGAATAATAAGAGAAGCATTTCGGAAATTCTACCCCTACGGGGGTAAAATAGGGGTTGAAAATTTGTATAAAATGTCCTCGGTTTGTAAGTTAGACACGTTAAATTTTAGATTTGTGCTCTTGGTTAATAAAAAAAATTAATGCCATGAAGGCATTAATTTTTTGGTTTTGGAAATTCTATCCTTAAGAAGGTAAAATAGAGGTTGAAAATTTGTATGAAATTTCCTCGGTTCGTAAGTTAGACACTAAGATAATTTCAGACATCCATTTAATCCAGTAATAAACAATTGTCTCAATTTGGGAAAAATAAGTTCTGATTTTGTTTATCATCTATCAAAGTGCACTGCGTGCAGACAGCCAGAGAGCGCGAGGGGGGGGTGGGTAGACTTTTTGCAGGTGGTATGCGATGACTAAATTTTTCGAAGGTGTAGAAAAGCACGAATCTTAACCATTGAATTTTCACTACCAGGAACCATATTATATGTTGTTAAGAAATTTAAATCCACCAAATTCCTTTGTGATGGAACCTGGCTTCAAATTAAAGTCCCATCTGAACACTGTTACATCTGAACGTATTAGAAGCTACTATGTTGACTGGGTGCGCTAGGGGAGAGACGGTTTTCATACCCCGAATCTCTATGAAACCCAAATACCTACCGTTTCAATTTAAAAGAGTTCAGTTTCCCGTGAATATCTGTTTTACTATGACAATTAATAGATCACAGGGCCGGAGTCTTAAATTCGCTGGGGTTGGTTTAAGGGAGGGGTTTCTTTTCCCATGGTCAATTTTATTTGGCTTGCTCCCGTGTCAGTGCTCCAACTAGCCTGGTCGTTCTGGCATTTAACACGGAATTAGTAAAAAAACGTGGTTTATAAGGAAGGAATGTAGGTTTATTCATATTTCTGTATTAAAAGAAAATAATTTTTAAAAATACAAACCCTAAGCGGGTAAAACAGAAATTTAAAATTTGTATGATTTTATGTTTCCTTTTACTGATTTGCTTCAAATATATTAATGTTTGTAAATAGATGATCATGGCCTCATTGAGATAAAAATACATAGAGTAAAAATAGAGCTTCATGATTTATTTGAATGTTTTGCAATATCGACTTCGGTGCGAGCAAAGCCGCGGGAAAAAGCTAGTTGAAAATAAATGAGCGATATATAACTCCTTTTATTAAATAATAAAATAACAATCATCTATTTACCAAACCAAGTCGTAAAATTAGACTCCAGTCGTAGTGGAATTCCACGGCTCGATATGCTGCGGACGTTCACTACCAGAGACCGATTCCCTCCTGTATATCTAAACTTGTTGTTAAACAAAGTACCTAGACTGAAGTGTTGTAATCCGAAGTTTGATGACAGAGCCTCTAGTTGAGACCCCACAATAGTAATTTAAATTTAAACATCGTTCCCTCAAATTTACCGGTTTTGACAAGGAGTACTCCTGTAGCATCAATAGTTAGGAATTGGAACCCGGAAAACAATGACAGAGTCTCTGCTTAAGACTCACTAACTAATACTAACATAAAAACAACAGATCCGCGAGTCTCATGGTTTAAGCAAGCAGCACTCCTGCAGCATCAGGACTGAGGAGTTTATAGGCGGATTTCAATAATAGAATCTCTACTTGATACCCACTATACTATTTTAAAAATAACAGATCCTCAAATCCTTTAATTTAGGCGGGTAATATCCCTCCCCTCCACATTATAACTAAGGAGATAAAACCCGAAATTCAATAATAAGGTTTTTGCTTGAGACCCATAATACTATCTTAAAAACAGTAAAACTCAATTATCATTATTAAACAGTTCCTGGCCCCACCATCCGGCACCATCGCCTCATTATGCTAAAGAGCAAGTTTATTTCACCCTCAGTTGTGTCTTATTAGATTATTAATAGATCTTTATTATCAAAACTCGATTACGGTACCTCTGCTGGTCAATGTTGAGGTATTTTATGATATATCTTTAATTTCTATAGTCACATTCTGATCAAGTTATCATGGAACTATACTGGGAGTATACCCTTCCACGTAATTTGTATGTAATAAGTCATACTGGAAGTATTCTCTGCTAAATAAAAGAAGAATCATCTATATTAGTTGAGAAATACCTGAGATATGAAGAAACATACATAAAAAGACAGAAAAAAAGTACAGTCGAATTGAGAACCTTATCCTTTTTTGAGGTCATTAATATATACTTGTAGGAACCAATTTTCTGTTAAATCAGAATCTGTATTCTTAATTATATTTCTTAATTTCCATTATTACATATTAACGTACATAATTTAAGCAAGTACCATTTGAGTCCGCGTGAAATTGATACATAGAAATAAATCGTTAAAAATGAAATGGTATATTATGTAAGAATTTTGCTTGTTTGTCATTTTTAAAATAATTTGTAGAAACAGTAAATTTGAAACAGAAACTTTAAACGTTATATATATATATATATATATATATATATATATATATATATATATATATATATATATATATATAAATAAAATTAAAAGTGATCAAAATAAATTGTGTTTCACTTGAACCTGTGAAGAAATAAATACTACTTTCGATTCTGATTCGATCATTTTTCTAAAAACAGTAGGTGAAATTTGTAAATCGCTTATGTTTTGATTAATAAAACCCTAAATTTCCGAAGCGATGAACATATGTATCAAAATAATCAAATCAAAAGTAATCAAACCTCGGTAGCTTTTTCCAAGTGCCTCACGAATTAACCTGACCTAAAAAGATAACTTATAAGTTATTATAATAAAAACAGTCGGTGAAAATTGTTGTAGGCATTCACATATTTTACTCCAAAGATAATATTGACCATACAAAATTTATAAAAAATTGCTCTTTTCCTTTACGTTTAGTAACAAGGTAAAAAATAATTACGCATTTTGCCCATAATATACTGTCAAAAGCGATTCTCAATATGGAACGCGAAATATTGATAAAACATTACAAATATTACTTAATTGTTTAAAAAAGTAAATGACTAAACGAGTGACAAACATGAGTGCGTAGTATGAAACGAAGCAAATCTATCAAATAACAAAAAATGGTTACTTTGTACGCTGAATACAGATAAAAGAAAACTATAAATCGTCATACCTATTTTTATCCGCACATCTATTTTTTTGTTAAATTTACAGCAGGAAATAGTTCGACAGGTTTGTGAAAAAATTCCCACATAATTTAATTCAATTAATTTACTTTTAGGGGTCAAATCATATAAAAGAATTTTCTCGCGATTTTATACCTAAATAAATCTGTCAAAATGAATAGAAAATAAACTACGAGGGTCTCTCACCAACTTCGGTACATATAAAATTTATGGAATTAAAGATATCCAGTATTTCTATTAAATGTTTATACGTATTAATATTATAAACAATTTTGCTTTCCAAAATTTAGTAAATGCCGCCATTGTGGTATATTTTAATATTTTGTAATGTAAAGTTAAACAGTTAGGGGGCGGTGAAAGGGGAATACTTTTTTACTTCCAGAAGATTCATATCTTGCAAAGGGAAGACTCGTATCTTGCGTAACAAAAAATACTTATAATATTTTCAATTACATTTTTAACACAATTTTGCTATAACACCCGACTCAATGGCATTCGCGGAAAAAACATTTTTTATCCCCAAGTTTGACAGGTCCATAACAAAGTCAAAAATTGTAATCTTGTTGTATGTATTGGGATAATTAATTCACGTTTTCCCGTATCATAAATTTCGTTAGAATGAGACTTAAGTTAAAAGGACAACGTGCTGTAAATGGACAGACAGACATGACAAAATTATGAGAGTTAAATTTTTGACCACTAAGCTATAACACTCTAAAAGTAGTGATGATCCATTATTTTGAAATTTTGTTATCTATCTACTTATCAATCCCAATTTTTTTTATTTTTAAACCACTTAACATAAATACTCGTACATAAAATTGAAGCCTAATATATTCTAAATAATAGAAATACATTATTAAAAGTGGGATCGTTTCTCAGAATAAACAAAATTTATTTTATTTCATAGAAGTATAACAAGGGCGTCAGACAAAAATATAAAAAGTATTTAAGTTGCATTTCTAAAAACCTGTTTTCTTTTATGTACACTAATTCCTTTTCTCATATTATCTGGAAATATAAAAGTAACAAAAAAAATTTTTGCAAAAAAGTAAAAATGACACAAAAATAGAAAACTTATTCATAATTTTTACCTGACCCAGTATGTTGATGTTAAAAATTATACATTGTTAAAAGAAATCTTGTAAAATTTGAACATTCCAAAGTTTTGATTTCTCTGTTATAATGTTGTTACGTAATTATTAAAATGTTCGAACCATGAAAGTGAATATAATTAACTCCGTAGTAAAACTTGTACCAATACCTATTTAAAAAGAAGCGTAAAATGTTTTTTTACAAGATTTAATAACACTCTCTGTACTTTAATTATTTTAGCATCGATGAATTTCAATACCTTAAGCGGTGAGGCGCTTCAATACCTTAAGCGGTGAAGCACGTTGCTGAGCAAAATATATAATTAACAACAAGCAATCAACGTTTAATTAATGTTTCATTTATTCTTGGATTTGTTGGTACGTATTTCGATCGGAGTGTGTGAAATAACATTTCTTCATTAAAACGCAGAATGGTGTACTTTTTCCTTTTTTTAACACTTTGTTACACTTTGCAGGAATAGCTTGAAATACCTGTTTCTTGAAGATACAATTACAAGTCAACGATACGTCAATTCAAGTTTTAGTTCACAAAATATTTATTTGATTAATATGCTAACATACTTATAATATAGTTATATAACTTAAAAATGTAAAGTAGGAAAAATGTCGGGAATGTAAAATGGGGTATTAAATAACATATATTACTTATTCAACATTTTTAACTTTAAATTTACTTACAGTTATTCTCTATTCTCCTATAGAAATAATATGAAGTAACCTAGTTTTGATGTGTTAAACAATATCTTGTCGTGACTCATATATTATTGTACTAAGGTATACTACATAGGAAATATTACAGTTAAACAAAATTCTTACAAACTTAATAGATGCAGGCTGTCACAAAATTCAATATCAAGGGGGTACAGGATAGAGACCAGTTTGTGACTACCCAGGAAAATATTAAAAGAATCTAAGCCAATTTTAAAATGTTGAGAATCGACACCTATACAAACATTTTTTGGTACTTTCATGATAAATTTGCAAATTTTATTATTCTGATTTTTGTAACGGTTGCTTACTGCTAAACACTGTTAATGAAAACAATTTGAAAGTTTGAAAGCAAAATTTATTTTTGTTTCAATTTCTTCTTGATATTATTAGAACGCGTTTTCCGCTAACCTTGATACTTCTACCATGGCAAGTTACCCTAGGATTTGGCGCAATTAATAAAGATTAGATCAAAACGGTACAATATATTCTAATATTGCTTTATTTTTTTTAAAACAAACTAATTTTAAATTAAAAGAGTTCATATAAAAGAGTCGACATCATATCATACTATGTATTCATATTACTCTCATTGACAACATTGGCTCTGTGTATTTTGAACTAGATAACCTATGATTTGGAAACTGAACTGACTCGATATTTGTCGGGACTTTCATTTTATGCTATGTAATAAAAGTTGTTCGACGTTTTTTTTTCCGTACCCTCTCCTTAAATCGCATTAAAATACTTTAACATACACTTTATCTATGGAGAGTTCAAATACAATGCTGGTGCTGCAAGCATATACGAATGCTGAATGTTATCCGAATCATTGAGTGTTCGTGAATGTCCACAAAAGATTATCGGAGGGCCATTCACCTGGCCACTGCAGCAATGTAGAAAGACCCAGAGTGGACTACAATGAGGTTTTACAAGAAATCTAAACTAACCCGAGCACTTCAGTATGTGCAATAGATTAAACAACCATATATATACATAATATTAAACAACCTCACAGATTCCACCCGTAGCACATACTACATCTGCAGTCTGTTAATTAGTTCCAAACGAATTGTAGTTTGCAGAAGAATGCTACAAATAAACATTGAAGATAAACATATAATGAAATTCAAAAGAGACGGATACTTAAAGCCGCACAATTTACAGTATTGAAATATCGAGAATACGCATCTGGTACGGAAACATAAGTCTCACTACCAATTAAAATTGAATCTCTAGAGAGGAGTAATAAAATCCAAGTTATTGAACCATTTAAACCTTGAACGAAATGAAACTTACCATGATTTTCTTTAAAATTATCTTTAAAACCAGATTTACTAGAAGACTAAACATTTTGTGTCAAACATGGTACCAAAATTATGGTTACCCTGCCCATTATACTAATTTAGTGCAAAAATACTTCAATGAAAAGTATGCAAATCAACGGATTAGGCGCCCCGGTCCAATTTTGCTACCGCCCCGTTCACCGGATTTAAACCAACTGGACGTCTTTTACCATGATGGCCTGAAGAGAAAGTTTGAAACAAAAGTTTATTCCAAACCCAAATCAAGTATTGCCGAACTACATCGACGAATTTTGGAAGCTGTAAAACATATCAATTTACGACGACATGCACAATTGTTAAAGGATGATTTTTAAGGTGATGGGTACGCATTAAAGCCGTTAGCAGACAATTCGAACACCCTTAGTGCAGGTAATAAAATTATTACAATGTATATATTTTAACTGTTTATTAGTTGCATTGAAACTTCTAACATCTACTATGAATTATGGAATGACGTAAACGACCTTCTCCCTATCCCACTATTTTTTTCCGTAGCGTCACATTCTGTTTCACTCCTTCCCAAATTAAATTACGTCGCTGTCTGTTTCATTGTTCCTCATGTCCATTGATTTTCTATTGCTTATAAATTAGATCGCTTCTAGCCACTGACGTTTACGCTAAAAATTAACATAAGTAACCCACTTTTCATCTCTTGTAACTAGATACTTTAGTCTCTCGTTGGTACGATGGAAACTTAGTAGCTCCAAGCACACATTAGCTCTCCTCTGAAGTTGAAAGGGTGCTAGCTTATGTGGTAGCCAAACGAAATATTTCCACTTCTTTCTCAAAGCGTGAATTTTTTTTTCTATTGTAGTATAAAAACATTAAAATAGCTCTGCCAAACAACACGAACTTAAACTGGGATCTATTTCAATAAGGATTTTACTTTTTTCTAAATCAATTCTAGATGGTAACTTTGGATGAGGTTTATAGGACAGGTGAAATTTCCCTTCTTTGAATCTTTAGAATCAGTGCTTAACTGTGTTATAAAGCGTGATATTTACTGGTTTTGCGCCTTAAACGACATTCATGAACATAGAATCGTCTTAGTTCATTTCGAGATACTCAATACTCAATTGCTAAATGAACAGAAGTTCAAATGCCACACTCTTTATATACCCTAAAAAAATATTCAAGAAGCTTCTATAACATTTCAGAAATTAGTCGATCAAAGTGGCCAATTTGTGAGTTGCCAACTTAATAATAAAATTTGCAAATATGTCATGACAATACCTAGAAATGTCTTACAGGTTTCTATTTTCAACATTTTGCAATAACATTTTAGAACACCTCGAAAACGAAACTCGATAAACTTTGTACACTTTTCTGTTTTATGATTGCCCATTAGAAGATGTTTAAACAATTTCACTTACAGGTCTCATTCTGGATTCGGTGTGATAATCGACATCGCCCCATTTTCTTAAAATTTTCACAACTGTAGATTCTTTAAAAGGAATATCTGAACTCTAAAATAAGTGAGTCGTTAACGAATGGTTCAGTAACGATGTAAAGATAAATTGAAGTTAAATAATTAGATTCCAAATATAGTTTTCTAACGTGCCTGTGTCGTTAAACTAGATTTAATTCTGGTTGATATTTATAATTAATTTACGGCAATATAAATATATTATTTTGAAACTATAACATATACACTAGTGTATTAAAATTAAGAAAAGCGAAGCAAGCCTATTATTATACCATAATATATATACATATATATATTTATATATATATATATATATATATATATATATATATATATGTATATGCATATGTATATATATATATATATATATTTATATATATATATATATATATATATATATGTATATGCATATGTATATATATATATATATTTATATATATATATATATATATACATGGTGGACTTTATAAAAAATTACTAAGTATATAAATCTTTCATGGTCATGGTACACGAAAAATGAAAGATTGTTTTGCCAGAATCTATGAAATAATTGCAATTATTTTAAAGGTAAATAAAGTAGTATACATATACAGTCTGTATAGTTACTAAATAGTGCCACTTTCATCCATAATTGCAATATACCTACTTTTATCAATCATATCTTTCTTTCCTGAAATTTAAAGGTTGTCATAAGTCATTAACATAGAAATGCATCTCTATGTTGTAGTGTTGTAAATGTTTACATATCACTGTTGAATATATCGTTTACTTAATTTTTAAATCATATTTTTTATTTTGTGAGTGAAAATACTTTTTTCAATGATGGAATTGTGATCTTAATGATTTAAGCTAGTTTTCAGACATTAATTTTGACATTTAAATAAAATTGCGATTTTATATTAACTTGAGTGATGTTAACAATTATTTTTAAGGAAAGTTCTTTTACACGAAAGGTATAACTTTTATTAAATTTTCATTGAAATTGACGCTTTCACAAACAATTGACAGCCTGCATTTCACATTGTTTTGTTAAATTATTTAAATTATTTTGTCCGACAGTAACGAACTCAGATGTGTATCGATGGTGTGTGGTTCCTCAATGTAATAATACATAAATTAAAGCTCCAGACAAGTTATTTATTAAAGTTCCAATAAAGGAAAAAGTTGGAAATATGTTACTAAATCTTACAAGATGAGAGCTATCAGCTATATCTTCAAATTCGGTAATTTATTTCTGCGAATACCATTTTGACGCAAGTGTTTACTTTATTTACTATATAACAATTAAGTCGTAAACTTAATATCGAGATCATTTAATAAAATTGTCAATAATAATGTCGGTCACGTTTGAGGTCATGTAATTTCTATAATGTCACCACTGTCTATGTCTACCTAAGAGCTATATTCGTGTTCCAGTTACCAAATGATATGGAAAATTATATTCACAATCATGTGATGGTTTCAGTTTCATAAGTGTGCATGAAGTTAGGGCGTATTCTCTCATGACTTGAATGCCAACCAAACAGAATAAAACAAAGAAAACTACTAGTCGAAGACAGTGAAATAGATTTTGCAGAGAAAAGTATACCTAAAAAATATTTAGAATCTGCAGGCGCTTCACCAAAAAGTTCAGGCTATAATATCAGCAAATAAGTTTCTGTATTCATTGGTTCAAGTGTGTATTTTATGTGTTTGCCTTTTACTCTTATGAATAATATTATTATGATTAAACTAAAAGTTTAATAATAAAATTATATTCGATTATTATTGAAAACAATTTGCTTGCAATCTATAATAATAATATAGTTTGTTGCAAAAATTAGTATAACTTATACTAACTACATATAGAATAATAACACTTATTCATAATCTGTTGTTAAGTATTTATTTTTTAGTTTTGCACACAATCGAAGAACATCAAGAAGAATCATTACCTGCCCAAAATTAGCTGAGAAATCAGTACAAGTAGATATAACACCCAAATTTAGAAGGAAATCTGTACAGACTTAAACTAAATTAATAAACCAATTAATATCACCCATGAAACCCGATCGCTATTCAATCTCTACATCTCCAATGAATATTGTAATTTGTGGTACTACTAAATCAGAGACATTAAACTTATTTAAAGATTCAAAGAGAATATTTACCGTATGTTAACAATTACTATACTATTACTATAATTAATCTGATAGTGAGATTTCATATTCTCCATCTGTAACTCAACGAGAAACATCACCATCGACATAATATCTTCAAATGAAATCTTCTTCTGTAGCGAATTAACTGAAGAGACAAAAGAACAGGCACACATTATTTAAAATAATGAAGAACCCACATTCTTACATAGGTTTTCCTAAAAGCTGTTATTATTTAATAGATTTAATGGACGAAGACAAAAATCCCTACTAACCATGTACTGTTTAGTTGGAAACAAATAAGATTAAACAATCCAATACTTGTTGATGATTTTTCCGTAATCACTATAAATGCGAGTAAAATATTTTTTTTAAAATATATAATATACCGACTAGAAATTGAAACGCAAAAGCCTTCAAAAACTTCGTCTAACACTATTAAATATCTAGTGCCTTGTACACCAAATAGTTCGGTAAATTATTTTTCTCCCGGCTATGGAGGAATGATAACAGATACATGTTTAGTTGAATCATATGATTTTATCAAGTGCCTAGCCCAGTATGCCTCGCCCTAGTACCAGCCTGGTATATGTGTGATGGAAGATAAAGGGAAATATAAACATGTAGAACGATACTTACACAAGGAGGGGGTGCAACTTGTACAACCGCAAGTGTTGTCACTGGACCCAAGTCATCTAAAAGTGAAGGGAAGGAAACGAAGCAAATAGCTAGCTTAATAATTTATGTTGAGACGGTAATTAGATGTTTAAGAAAATTTAATATATTAAAGCCCCATGCATGTCTAAACACAAATTTTGTAAAAATACTTGATGATGTTATTATAATTGCATATGCTTTTATAAATTTCCAAGACTCCCTAATTAAACAAAACTTTTAATTTACCATTTATACATTTTATTTAAATAAAAATTACAACGTGCTTTGGTACAACAATGGATACCCATTTTTTTTCCATAGACCCAGTAAAAGTTTGAGAAAATCTGATACATCTGTGTCAATCAAATGCCACATTTATAATTGCAACGTTCTTGTGCTGTAGATACTATCAGCTGCACAAAAATAACCGTTCCGTGTGCCTGTCAAATACATTTGTCTTCACACTTATAGGACAATTGATCTCAATAATACTATCCTCACAGATACCATCCGCTGACCTTGCGATCATCGGGATCAACATTATGAATCCGCACTTTTACATTGTTTTACCAAGTATATTACCGACAGTTTTTCGCACTTTATTTTCTAATATTCTACCACGTTTCATGGCGGATGTGTCTGGTATACTCCCTCCGATTATTAATGCTATAAGAGATTCATCATTCTTTTTATATCAACTGAATTCAAATGCACGAAATGCTGTGATTCTGTCATAACGCAGTTCAAGCTGTTCTGGTGCTGTTCTCTGGTCTCTTCCTCATTAGACAGTAATATTTTTTCTAAAAATGTTTCACCAGATTTCTCCTTATATTTTATTACATAGATAAACTTTGAGCATTACTACAAATATAACCTGGTTGATATTTTTATAACTCACCGTTATCAAGTTTTCTTTTTCTAAGCTAAGTGCACCATTTGACATTTCCTTCGTTG
The DNA here is from genome assembly GCA_039881145.1 of Druceiella hillmani. Lineage (NCBI taxonomy): Eukaryota > Metazoa > Arthropoda > Insecta > Lepidoptera > Hepialidae > Druceiella > Druceiella hillmani. Next base: position 27,661,657 of record JAYKKI010000023.1, on the reverse strand, counting down.
TCATGTACTTCAGGCTACTTCTCATCCTGGATAGTTTTGATTTCTTTCAGTAACATTCCACAGCTGTACAGAGTGGGTTTTCGTTCCTTCGGTTAATCCACATGAGGATAGCTATATAATGCTTGCAGCTTCTTTTAGAGGCGACAGAATCATGGCACTGTAAAGAAATAATGGCTTCTTCTACTTCATTAACGACTAATGTGACAGCATACAACTTTTCCTGTACCTTATATTCGAGGGGAAATTTTATCATTTACTGTGCACATTTCTCATCAAGTTTGAATTGTACATAGCTTACAACGTTATCGCCATATGATGGTTGTGGAGATCTAAAATTAACAAAATAATATCAGTGATATGTAATATTTTCATACATTCCCAATATAGAGATAAAATATGTACTTTTATGGAAATTTGAGTCCATATTGTGTTTTAATTATTAATTTATGCAATATTTATATAATAGTTTCAACATCTTACGATCGCAATGTTTTCCATCATTAAGCCTGGTAACCATGGTATAGAGCCTGACATATTAAAGGATGCAGTGATATCGGTCATGAACCACCTCAAAAATGGTAAGGCAACAAAAAGAGATTATATCCCCATAGAATCCCTATATAAATATATCAAGGCATTGGGAGAGAATGGTGTACAGATTTTCCGCGCCTTGTGTAATAATATTTGGCGAACTTGCGTTTGGCTGCAGGAATGGGCACATACAGTATTTGTACCATTACACAAGAAAGGCTCCCCTAAATCTTGCAGCAACTATTGCCTAATCACTCTGATCCCACACGCGAACAAAATCCTTCTGCACATAGTTAACGAGCGTCTGAAATCCTACCACCTATCTAGGAAAATATCGCCCAAGCAGGCTGGCTTTGTGAAGGGAAAAGGTATTCGTGAGCAGATCCTAAACTTTCTCTAAATTATAGAAAAGTCCCCGGAATTCAATAAACCTACATACATCTGTTTCGTTTACTTCTAGAAGGCATTCGATTCGGCCAAATGGCCGAAGCCGTGGGGCACACTCTTGGATACGGGTACTACAAAACACCTGGTGTCACTACTGAGGCACCTTTATGAAAATGGAACACCCTCAGTAAGAACAGACGTCTAGTAACTTCTATCATAATGCGGGAGTCCGACAAGGTTTTTTAATTTCTCCGTTACTGTTTAACACATACTCAGAATAATGAGAATTGCTCTCGAAGGTTGGACTGACCGTGTCACCACTGGAGCGCAACAAATATCAAACCTACGCTACGCTGACGATACCACACTGTTTGCACGTAGCGTTCAACACATGGAACGTGTGATTTTGGTTTCAAAATAAATCGCAGCAAGACCAAAATGATGATTATCGACCGTGCAAACAACAATTCGCCAGAGATTACAGAAATAGCGAACTATGAGGAAGTATAATTATATACATGTATATATATATATATACATATATATATATATATATATATATATATATATATATATATATATCTGAAGGCGCTCATATCAAATAATGGCGACTGTACAGACTAAATTAAACGGCGTATAGCAATCTCCAAGGTCACCTATGGATAAACTGAGGAATGTATGAAGGGAGCGAAACATCATCAAAGCCACCAAAACTAGACTTGTTAAGGCCCACATATTTTCCATATTCCTTTATTCTGCTGAAACATGGACTCTACGAGAATGGTCGATACATTGTGGACGGAATTTCGAACCATTGAGTTCATTCTTCGAGACGTGGGCATCAAGCAAAGACTATCAACAACAGTACAAGTACGTATTCTCACTTTCTTTGGAAATATAACACGGCGTGGATATAGGTCCATAGATGGCCTAGTAGTGCAGAGCAAAGTCGAAGACATCAGACCACGCAGCAGATTACCAATGAGGTGGACAGATCAAATAAAGAAGACCTTCAACAGGCCACTGCACGAATGTATAAAGAAGGCGAGAATTCGCGAAGAGTGGCGTTGCATTGTCAAACAGGTCACTAATGTCGACATGACGACCAGGACCACTCTGCAAAGAGTGTAACGACAAAGAAGAAAAAGTTTTAACATTTCGAAATTCAGTCGAACAAAAGTCGTTGTTTGTTGCAAAAAATTATTCCAGCATTAATAAGTCGATTCTTGGCAAATTTGAGCTATTCGCCTTGATGAATCCTTGTTTCATAACTAACGTTTCTTTGTCATACTTTTGGCACAAACCGAGATACTTAATAGTTTACAACGACGAAATACCATTTAATATATAAACAAATACGAGACAGACAAATTTATTGAACGATAAACAAAATGTCTTTTTTGATGTTTACGAAGGCTTGACGTCACGCGTTTCTGATTGGTGTTCGACCTACTATGGCGTATTATGTTTTGTATTTATAATTTTACTAAAACAAATATAATCGCACTTGTAACTTCAAAATGTTATTTTTTTAGAATCTCTCTCTCTCTCTCGTTATTATCTCGAGTCATAATTTCAATGATTCGCAGTGACCTTTATTATGCCAATTTGATATACAAAATAATATTACACCAAATATTAAAGGTGATTTTAAATATATTAAGTACACTTTTATTCTATAAGTATAATTATGCATTCACTGTTTAATATTTATTCGTTTAATATTAAAAATAATAAGAATATTTATATATTCTTAAGTAAAAAGGGGAAAAAAAATTTATTTTACTTTTTGTCATTTACTTCCTTATTTTTTTTATGTTTGGTTTTGTTTCTTTCCTTATGGTTTTTGAATAAATTTCAAAACGCTTAAGCAATTATTTATATTTTGCTCACAATCAGAATAAAACACGTTTTAAAAAAAATATTATTTGAACATATATCAATTTTACAGATTCTCAATTTGTAATAATAAAAAAACAGTTAAATACGAATAGTAGTGTAAAATTTGATGCAGAAAAAGTTGAACACATTTTGATATATTAGTGTCAGACAGATTTTTTTCCGTACCACAATCTAAAAGGAAATATTGAATGCCTTCGAAATTGGAGAGAATGAAAATGTATGGTACATTTTCATCGAGAATGAAAGAATTAGAGAAGGTGTAAGGGAACTAAAATATTGTCTTTTATATAACTAGATACCTTATATAAGGTTTGTTTGAAATCTTACAGCGCTTGTGCTTTCTACTATTAATACGCTTATTACTATTTAAATTTCCCACCATTTATGCTTTCAACAATTTTAAAAATCTGATAAGGCGTATTCTCTTCATATTTGTCAACATATTGGAAAAAGTGATGAAATGAAATAATGAATTCGAAAAAATCTGGTTACTTACGACAGATATTAAAAAATGTTCACAAAATTACTTATTGAAAATTAAACGAATAGGAACCAGATTTACTGTTAAGTAGGTATGGAAATCATGCTAAGAGCATTTCACAGGAATTAAACTTGAAGAAGAAACATTTTATATTATTACTATTGAACTATTTCGAAAAATTATACTAATTTTCACCGTATATACATAATATATATTGAATAGTACAATTTTATATGTGTAATGCAAATTAGTCAGTTGGATATAAATTTAATATATTAATGCAAGTTAACCGAAAATAATTTTGCATTGAAGTAGTTACTAAATATCATTATACTGATTTCTTTTTCACATTATTTCTATACGTGGTAAAAAAGTTAAAGAGTTTGTCCCCGACAAATACAAAACGACAGAGTCTGTACAAAAGGTGAATTTGTTTTTCTTTATTAGATTACTCTTTCTTTCATTGCGAAATTCATGAATATTTTACTATAAAGTTCCGTTAAAATCTGAACTGAAATTATAAATATACTGAAATAATCGTTTATTAACATATCTGTGAAATCAAAACACGTAATCCATCTAATGCAATAAATATAAACACAAATTTTATCAAAGTAAGTACGCTGATATTGCCCCAGATCTAATAGAACTTACCATTGAAAACTCCATAAACGAAATAAACAGATTCTCGGATAAACAGATAAACATTTAAGTAAACAATATTTTTGAATACAATTAATGTTTACCCCACATGTTCAATATGCAGACAGGTTAAAAGTAATTCTGCAATTCTGTTATATGCATAGAGAGAAAAGAACCTAAATTTATACAGCTTAATGCTATACTTACCAAAGTCACTAAATTACAATTACGGAAATAAAGTGAGCTTATGTCGAATAAAACATCTTGTCAATAAAAAATATTTTATGCGGAAGATGACCAAAAACGTCAGCTCCCATCTGGGTTGCTTACATAAGTACCTACTCGTCCCGCTCCATTCCACACTTCATCACTTACCAAGCCCATTTCGCCAATGTATATCCGGATGAAAAATTTCATTGTGCGATTTATAATACACGTAGCACAATCTATCGATGTACATAGGTACGTTATATATTTCTGTATTACTCCATCTAGTAAATAGGCACTTCTTAGTTGTTGTTGTACTAACGCAATGTAAACTTTTTGAAAATATTAAATTTGCATGTCTGTATATTTATATATATATATGTATATATATATATATATATATATATATATATATATATATATTCCTTATATTTTAAATTTACTAAATTACATTAGCTGTATGAAAGTAATAAAACTTTAGAGGACAATATTTTGGCACTTATAAGACAACAAATCACAAAAAACAGGTAGTTAAAAAAAGTTACATAAAAAGCCATTACCTCCCATACGTTTTTAAACACAAGCATTTTCAGTGCCTTACATATTTTTATAAAACTTATGCTTGATTTTCTTGACTTGATTAACGTTGACATAAAAAATCAAAGTAAGTAAATATTTGAAAACATAAAATTACGATATTCCAGAATTCAAAATATGAAAATGATTAAGCCTAGCCGTCACTAGCCACTTTAAATTCAAACCGAGTGATTCAGCACGTAACAAATAGAAATTGTAATGAATACTTGATATGTACATAAACTTGTAGCTCAATTAAACATGCACATATCATTATTCTTCAATGCACTTATCTCAGATCAAAATTATTTTCATATTCTTATTGAGTTTCAATTATCTTCTTAAATTTTCAAAATAGTATGCCACTGGGTATGTATTTAAAAACCGTTTTTCTTTCCTGTCCAAAAACTTTTTTATTCGTTACAAGTGTTTTTCGGGTAATTATCAACCTATTTTTACAATAACATTGGTTTAAGAAAGAATACATATTAACCTTTATCTCATGTCATAGATTTTGTTAAAAGTATTATTCTTTCTTTTGAAAGGTTAGCTAACTTTTATTTTGATGGAAACTCTCTTTATTAAATATATCTCGATTGCCTACTTCAATGAATTGTGAATTTGCATCACGGCCAATTTTTTTTACAATTTGTCCCCGTTATCAAACATTATATTAAAATGATGATAAGACAATAAATGTGATACAAATGAAGGTAATGCAGACGCGGTTCATTTTTAAAATAATTTAATCCTTCCAAATTAATTTTTTATATTATTTAGGCAGACTCATTGCTTACAAACGCCATTGTACGAATGTTTTTTTAGTTTAGGAGTGTTTATTTTGAATTTACATAACTTATTTTCAAATATTCGAAATATGGTACATGTCCGACTTGCAATTTTTATGTGCCACGTGTAAGGAAGATAGCGAGAAGGGCACTATGTCTTTATAACGAATCGTCACGGTGCCGTAACTATATTTTGTACATAATAATTGTTAACTTAGCAGATTATATCAGTATCTGCAAGTGTAAAATAGTATGAAAGGCTATGAATAAATAACATAACTGTTTTTCGCACCAGTATCATAAGCAATGCCCACTGTCACGCCATAAACTGCTACGCACTGTGACGTCTGTTCTCTAAAATAAAAATTTTCAGAAAGCAGGGGTGGGAATAATAAAGATGTATTTGGAAAAAAATAAGAAGAAACAATAAGGACTTTAAATAAATATCAAGTAAATAATGCTTCTGTTTTGATTGAAAACGATATTATTAAACCTTTGACTATGACTTATCACATTTCCACGCTACCTTATTATTTTACTAGAATTATATTGTTTTGTATAGAAAGAATTAATCTAACCTTACCACAAAAATATATGAAGTGTGCTTATATAATTTCTCTACAAAATAAATCTTTTATACTGAATGTAAGACAAATTAAGTACATTGGTTATCTGACTATATCTGAAACAGACTTCAAACGAGTAGGAAGTTCTCTATCGGACTGTCCATTTTTTATGTACGTTTACACATATATCCAGTAAGTGTGAATAGATATGAACGATTCTTTTTTATTCGCTAGTGCATAACTCAAGGGTATTTCCATACAAATTTGGTTAAGACTTTTAACTCACTCCGGAGAGCCAATAGTACTCATCAACGTATAACAGTAGATCAACCATCATTGAATACATAGGTTTCGTTAGGTGCGATTTTTTTGGCAAAGCAATTAAAGTACCAGCCAGATAAGGGTTTAATGATCCCAACAGCACTTCTCAATGGATGACATTTTCTTACTCGTAATTTAAGCATTTTTTAATAATTAAGTAACCATACATATATTAAGGTGAGTCTATGAACATTACCCTCTGCGTTTTCATTACTTAGGATTATGTTTGTACGCACTATTATTTGTGAAAGCCACTGTTGCTAAACATTCTTCCTTAAAATATTCTCAAATATCATAAGATACATTATTCACGCTTTTACGCTCAAATATAATAACTCAGTAATAAACATGGCTCACACTAACGTCCTTATTGCATAGACACAGTAAAAGCGGGGTCGATAATTACTTTTTGTAATATTTTGTAAAAGCGTATTTTTTTAGTTTTTTAAACAATTAATTTATTTTTACTTTTTTAGACTTTTGTTTATGTTTTAAGACTTGTTAAACTGTTTGGTTAATTTCATTGAATTATTGTATTGTCATCGATTCTTTGGACGTGTGCAATATTTCAAATAATTTGTGCGTCTGAAAGTGGGTGAATGTACAATTGAAAATTTTCGTTATTTTTTTTTAAATCTTCTTAATTTTAAACAAATTTTTTTTTATTTTACCAAATTATTGAGCTATTATCGGTTCTTGATACTTGTGAAATATTTTAAATAGTTTGTGAAAATTTAGTTGCAAAATTTCATTATTTTTAAGTCCTTTTTTTTTTAGACTATTTTTTTTATTTCATCAAATTATTATATTGTCAAGAAAACTACACGCAACTGCCAAGTTTCATGACGAGACAAAAACTAGAAGTGCATAAAATTTATTTCGCAGATCCCATTACATAATTAGTTCTATACAATTCGATCTAATAGAAGTGTGATAATGAAAAACTCAATAGTTCGTATAACAATGGAATATGCTTAAAAAGATAACATTCGAAATAATCCTAACATATTTGATTTCGTACGACATCTCGAGATGCTACCTAAATTTTGATTATACATTTACACACTAGTACCATTGTTATCACTTCTATTACAATTTAAAACATTTTATGATAAGATAATAATAAACTCGTAATAAATTTAAAGCTACTTTAATAGGTACCTCTACACTTACGCAGTCTCACACTTTACGACGTGAGACGTAGAAGTTAATTAATATTTTAATATCATTTCACTGACACACTGCGATGAGTGAATTTAATAAAAATGAATTTACCAAGAATTATAATAAAAGTAAGTACACAATTTTAAGAAATTGATTATATTTTTAACTGTATTTTTATAACATTGCCTTTGAATATATTTTCAAATGCGAATATAAAATATGAAGCAATATGATGAACAAATTTCATAACTTATTGTAACACTTCATTATATTAAAAAAATCAAATATAGTATAGAGTTCAAAATTATAACGAATACATTTAGTTTTGATGTCTTACATTTATATATGTCTATGTCATCATGAAATATATATTTACAAAAAGGTACATTTGAATATTGATATGACATATGAGACTCTTTTAGTGACTGTCTTTCTTGAATCGAAAATAATTAAGAGCAAAAAGTATTCCTAATAATTAAGAATAAATTCATTAAAAACAATCTATTTCTGCGGTGAAAATATTACTGAAGGTTCACTAAACCTTACACCGTGAAAGTCAAGTTTTGCAAGTAATGGTCGTTAAGTTATATTTATTAGCAAGGAATAAGCTTAAATGTTAGGAAGTTTTATGAAAATTTATTATCGAATATATTTGGCGTTAATTTTGCAGACATTCATTATAATTTAATTTTTCACAACTAAATGAAACTACACGATGTAGGATTATTTCTACAACAAAACCTAGGTTGTGTTAAAGAATTTAAATAAAGTAAAAATAATACTACATCACATAGTTTAATTTAATTGTGAAAAAAAAATTTTAAAAATTTATTTCCTTCCCTGCTAATTTTTTTCGCAATTGTACGTCTTCGTCGTGTCTACCTTTTTTATGCATCCTCTAGAGTAATGAAAATTTTATTTATGAAGTTTTCATTATTACCTAATCAACATTTAATTATAGATTTGCTGAGAAAATGAGTCTGTTTAGTTCCATGTTTTATTCATAGTATATTGAAAATATCGAATTTTTCAGCGTTTCTTTAGGAATAAGTACACTACCTTATGCCAAATTCCTATGAATCTCATTAGCCTCTGCTTACCTTTGTTCCAGGACCAGGTATGGGTGTACGACATCTCCAAGTAGCAGTGATGTGCGCTTGCGTGACGATCCTCTTTCTGCTGCGAAGTGGGATGTCAGTTGCTATTCTTGCCATGACCGATACCATCAATAATAGGACCGATGTTCCGGTAAGATATTACTATTATTTTGAGGATAGTTTTCAAAATCATATCACGTGGCACCTGAACTGATTGCTGTATTGAAGTGTTATTAAAACAATTAGTGAAAATTCATGACTTTTAAAAATTCTTAATTTTGTAAATGTAGACTATTTCCCATAATTTTATTAATTTTCAACAAATTCAAAATTCACGCCATGTTCTAATAAATTATGAAACTTTATCAACCAATATATTGACCATGTAATCAGGGCGATTAATTGTTTTCTCATTTCACTGAAATATCTAATTTTCCATTTATTGAGTTGTTAAAAAGGTAAATGTTGTGAAAGAAGAACATTAATGGAAACAAAGCATTTGAATTATTTAAATCACGGAGTCCAAGTAGTAGCGGCAAATTGTTTGTTCATGATTGACCGGCACTAAGCAGAACCAAGGAAAGGGAGGGTAAAGGACCTTCCATATAAAATATACACGTGTTCTGGTTACTTTTTAAATAACATTGCCCAATTAACAAAAATATTTAAATAGTTTTGAGTGAATGCCACATCGTTTTTCAATTATTTATAAACAAAGTTAAAAAATTACGGTGGCAATAGGAAAAAGAAAGAGTCATTTTGCCTATGCAGATTATTAGGGTTTGAGTTCTTTCTTGAGGCGGTGAATGGAAAAGACTGACATAGTTTACATTTTACACCTAATTTTATGATTGTCTCTTATTAATGCTACGAAGTAGCGCATTAATGAAAGAAAATCAGCTACAAGCTCATTTACCCTGGATCGCGTGGCGTATAGATTAAGGGGTGGTTGTTTATGTATTTCCACAATAACAATAAGAAATATTTGGTATGGTAGATGAAAAATCTTCCATCAGTTTTCAGAAAGCGTTATTCCATTATGATAGAAAAAACAGTAATTGAAATAAACCACACTTGTGTAATTAACTCCTTGATATAATTCCCATTTCATTAGTCGTAGCATTAGGGAGAAATTAATTTTGTATGTTAATAGGACTATTTCAATTTCACATTTAGGTATTCAAGCAGAAGAAGTTAATGGAAGCACCATTTGGCAAGTCAGTCATATTAACAAACATAACTAATACATTTTTTGTCAGGAAAAAACAAAAAAGTAATTAAATATATTTTCTTTTCATTTAGCTTTATCGCATATTTTGGGACCAGTTAAATATTGTAGTAAACAGCAGAACCATTTTTTTCCGCTTCCACTTTAATTTCTGGTTTATTGTCGTTAGAAAAAATATTGTAAAAATTAATCGGAACCCAAATTTGTATTAATGATATACAAATATAATCTTATATATAAGTGATACATAACATTAATTTTGAATTAAAAAAAAAGTTTGTGGAATAAGTATTATCTTAAACGCCAGGTACGTTCATAGTTTACAAATTAGTAAATTTGTTTCAGATCTACAATTGGGATAAAAGAGAACAAAATTTTATAATGTCAGCATTTTTCTGGGGCTACATGTTAATGCAGATACCGGCTGGTATATTGGCGAGACGATTTGGACCAAAAATGCTATTATTGGGAGCATTAATTGTTAACGGACTTATAAATTTCGTAACACCAATAAGCGCTGCATATGTAAGTTCATTGATTTTTTGAGATTAACCTTTTGTTTCTTTCGTGTCTGTTTAAAAATAATTGCTTCTAAATTTTATTTATAAGACTACATGAATTTATTATGTTCTGGCCAATAATATTTAGAGATCAATTAAAATTTTAAAAATTGTAAAATATTCCAAGCAGCTAAATTGTTAGTGCCCTTTAGGGTTCTGTAGCTCAAAAGGAAGAAACGAAACCCTTATACGATCACTCATGTATGTCTGTCTGTCATAACTCATACGACGTCTAAAATTGTCAACCGTCTAAAATTTTAAACTCAGAATATTTGCGATAGCTAACTCCTTAAAATATTTCAGTGGTAATTTTTGAGAGGCAGATAGTTATCGAGTATTATAAAAATGTTTTTCCTAGGTTCACTTTGTCTTGAAATTCTTAAGTCCATCGTGCCTATGTACAAAAATCTCAGTTAGGGTGACAAAATTGATTAAGAAATTGAGACCGTTGTGCGGACAAAATGGAGTTTTAATCATTTTATATAGGAAATAAGTAATTTTGCATTAAACCAAGCTTTGTAACATATGTTTCCAATGACGGCCCCAAGTAAGTATTTACATAATTTATTGAAAATTATTTAAAAAATTCGACATTAAATCAAATTTTAATTTACGTCAGTCGGATGAAAATGCATTTATCTGACGAGATTTTTTTTAAACATTTTCATTAAATTGCCGAATTTTTTCAAATTCTATAGAGAACATTTTGTAATTTAATTGCAGCCAATAATTAATGAGCATTTTTTAATCTACAATACTTACCTTAATATAATGTAAAAAATAATAATTTATTATGAGGCCTTAAAAAGAAAAGCTCTTGGACATGTGAAATCGTAAATAGCCTCAGGTAGATCTAAAAAATCGAGAAGAAACTAATGAATCAACAAAATATTATCTGTTGAAGAATAGATGCAAGAGTAACAAGCATACAGAGAAGATAAGCTAGTGATATTTTCAAAATATTTTTTCAGCTAAGGGGATTATCAAAAAGTAATAAATAAGTATTATCTTCAATTTGAACCATTTTTGAGAAAACTACATTTTGTTAAATTATATATTGTTAAGTTTTTAAGCACGTTTTATCTTACAAACCTTGTTAATTAGGGAAAGAATTATATAGGTTTTTTCATATACATATTTTTTACGGTTATTGTAAAGATATTATAATGATAGATGAGAGCAACACCAAAAATTATTTTTGGTAAAATTTGATACGTACGTATTTTTCAAACAAGAAATACTACAATTTACGTATTTTTCAAGCAATTATTAACTTTTGGTAAACAATTATTGACTCTTAATATATTTTAAAATTACACAGGGTGGCTGGAAGTTGTTATCAATACTCAGGTGGGTTATGGGACTTACACAGGGATTTTTATTTCCGTGTAACCATACGCTGATTAGCAAATGGTTTCCTATCGAAGAAAGATCTATGTTATCGAGTATCGTGTTTGCAGGTACTATACATTGTTAAGTTTGCTAAACCAAATTAAACTCATTTCATTAATTTTTCATAATAAGATATGAATTTTATAATATTTAAAATATTATCGTTTACATCTTTTGTTAATAAGAAGCATAGTTTTATCAAGTTTCCTTAATATATTAAGAGGAATCATTAAAAATAGATATTTAAGACTATTTACGTCAAAAAATAGGTGTCCAAATAGGAACTATAGTGTCGATGCCCTCTTGTGCGGCTTTTGCTGAATCTAAGTACGGTTGGCCTGCTATATTCATAGTAATGGGTATCGCGGCGTTTGCTATGGCTGCAATATGGTTCTTTTTGGCAGCTAATTCACCAGCAGAGCATCGTCTTATAGGTGCCAGTGAAAGAAATTTTATTGAAACTTCATTTAACACCACAAAAAGTAAGGTATGTTTGATAAAATTTTATTGTGTTTCTAAACGTGCGCATATCCTAATTTTGTCTATATGTACCTAGAAAATAACTGCAATACATTATTTCAGAGAACTTGTAGTTTCAAAAATGAAATTAGAATAAATTTAGTTTATACTGAATAAATTAACAGAACCTTTAAATTCATCTGTAGTTTAAAAATTTTGAATTGATTTTTGGCTAATTACTTAATTAGTTATTTTAGATCTATTTATTAAGGATAATATTAGGTCCCTTGAGCTATAAATTATTATATGTTGAAAAAATCCAGAAATAATACGAGAGAATTGTCAAATAACAAATAACAAAAATCATGTCAGAGCGTTTCATTAATGGAGGTGTTAATATGTATTTATTTAATTAGGTTAATTATTATTCTATCGAAAATAGTACAATAAAAAGTGACCAAATATTGACTGAAACCGTTAACCCTGAAAATAGTCACATAAAAGGGAACAACTTTGCCATAGAAATTTTTTCTATTAAATTGCGATCGAGTTGAAGATTTATGAAATTTGAAGAAGATATTAATCATCGAGTTGAAGATTTATGATTAGAATTTTTAAAATGTGGCTGTAACAATGTTTAACCTGTTTTTTTTTAAATTCGACAGGAGCTAAGCAATTGTTTATCATCTGTATCTTATTATGTATCTTATTATTATAATTAAAGCTAATTGGGAACGTAGCCAAGTTCAAAATAATTTTTGACTGCGTCCATTCAATTCTAATCTCTAATTCATCATGAAGTTGGCCACTTTATCTTACTACTTTTCATGACACTACAATAAGATATCAAGTTTTTGGAAATAAATAACGTACTAAATTTCACCCAGGTAGGTCTACTGGAAATTGGTATGAATTTTGTAGATCTGCATACGAGTGAGTCAACCATGATGCGATGGCCGTGATGCTTTCAAACTTGATGATACACTATGGTGCAACCAGATTATTTACATATTTTTCGTTACTAAATCTTAATAAATTTCATATTGCAATATTTTTGGTAAACCATATGTAAAATATATTGATGGGCGCAAGTTATTACAAGATATAAATTCATGCAATGCATGTGCAAATCTTTTTAGGGTTTCGTAGTTAAAACAAGGAACCCTTAAAATTTCATCATATTTGTTCATCCATCCGTCCATCCGTCTCCCTACTAGTCTCGTTTTTATCACCGTTGCTGAAATATAAAATTTCAAAGTGACCTGCTATGTTCCGTCATTCCTTTAAATGTTCAGCTATGAGTTTAAAAAAGTTGAAACAAATTAGAATGTGGTCGAAAATTTGGAAATATTTTTATTTTATATTAACAATTCCTTACTTGAGGCGGCTTTTATTCACTTATGCTTCCTTTTTTCAGGAAATCCCAACCAAAATTCCATGGAAAAAAATAATGACTTCCCTACCTGTTTGGGCAATCGTATTCGCACATACGGGTTCCATGTGGATGTTTATGATCTTCGTAGTGGAAATACCCAGTTATATCAAACAAATGCTGGGTGTCGATATCAGAAATGTGTGTTATTTCATTTATATTTTAATCACATTTAATTTCAAAACAGAGTGGGTTGATTTTTATATCAAATAGAAAATCAAATTAATTTGCGTGTGTCGTAATATTTTTTTCAGAGCGGAATCTTATCGGCCCTCCCATTTACTGCAATGTGGATTATGTCACTTCTGTTTAGCCTAGTGAGTGATACATTGTATCGAAAAAAAATGTGCACTGTAAGAACCTCGAGGAAGATTTTCCAAAGCATATGTAAGTTGAAGAAAATCTTATATTTTATCTAAAGATTTATGAAATCATAATCTTACATTCCATCTAAAATCTTTGAATTTAAAATAGTTCGAAGTATAAAGAAAAATATGCAGATATATTTATAATAATATTGACTCGCTTTATACTGTTATGGACTTTAATAACTACTTTAAGTAGTCATAATTTATGAATTATTAATACAATTTAGACCAAGTAGAAAAAAAACACTCTTTAAAAGTTTATATTTTACTGAAAGAAATTTTGCTAATCGACTACAATGCAACAAGCTTTAATAAAATGCTACATTAAAATGTTACAGCTTCAGTCGGTCCTGCAATTGGATGTTTACTACTTGGATTTATACCAGCGAATCAAATAAATATTGCTTTAATAGTATTAACTACAACAGTGGGTTTAAGTTCAGCCATGTTTAGTGGATTCTTGGTTGGTATTTCCTTGCATTTAAAAAATTTACGTTCCTTGTTATACTTCGTCCCTTAATAATAAATTCTTAACTAGACAAATATTTTACGAAATTTAAAATCAACATTAAAATTCTCGTAAAGGTGAGTCCCGAAACTTTGTATCGCAAAGTTTGCTGCTTTTAATGAATCCAAACAAGAATTCTCCAGAGTGCAAAAATTATAGGACAATTTCCCTCACCAGCACTCTCTGCAAGCTCATGGAACGGGTTATCCAACGCAGATTCTTGGAACGGCTTACAAAGAACAACAAACTCCACTTCTATCAAACTTCATACCGAACTCATCATAGTACTGTCAGCCAACTCTTACCTCTGTCAGACAATCATCGATGACTTTTAGGAAAAGCCTCACAGAAAAACTGTAGCTGTCTTTTTAGATCATTTGGCAGCATTCGACCGAATTTGGCGACAAAAACTAATCCACATCATTCATGATACAGGAATAAGGGGAAATGCGCTAATATGGATAAACGATTACCTTAGAGATAGAAAATTCTCAGTAAGATTAAATGAAACTTCTTCTAAGTTATGCAGACAGTGAACAGGTATACCACAGGTATCAGTCTTGCGTTCTCCCCTCTTCCTCATTTTTATGAATACCATCCATCCTCATATTCATCCTGACACAAAAATAGCATGCTATGCTGACGAAATCGCAGTCTGGAATTCTCACAACGACCTTAAATTATCTGCAGGAGTTCTTAACATAACCCTCGATCGTATTGCTGCATAGGTAAACCTTAAATTATCCTTTAATGTAGGCGAAACGACATTACAGCATTTTCAATACCGACAGACGAAATAGAAGCACCTTTCACGCCAACCTCAAAATCAAGGACTCTCCAATCAAAAAAGTCGATCTCCTAAAATATCTTGGAGTTCCCTAGATTCTGAGCTCCGTTTTACAAAGCACATCAAACAAACTGCTAGCAAAGTTCTGAGAAAATTAAATAATCTCAGAAAACTTTGTGGAACCACATGGGACTCACGACCTTAAACGCTGAAAAACACATATAGCACCGTCATTATACCAGTTCTGGAATACAATGTACCTATTTGGACTTCAGCCTCTGTCACAGCCAAGCAGAAACTTGATTCGTTACAATATCGAGCTGCCAAAATTTTATCAACAAATAACGAGAAAGCTGAGCAGGAGTGTAGTTTGCCTCCCCTTGAATGCAGATGTAATCTTGCAAACATCAAATTTACAAATAAACTTTGCGGAAACAACACTCACTTAATCTCTTCTAGAGTCTTCAATAACTGGAAACAAGCAGAAGCAACCAGACTCAAAAGACCCTCGACTCTTCAGCTTTATAGTAAGATCAGGAAATAAGTCCATTTGGAATAGTCCTTCTTTGATCTTCTTCAAGAACCCCTCACTCCAAGAAAACTAGTGGAGAACGTTGTTTTTAACTTAAATTTACTGCTACTCAGCTCCAAAAAAAAGACCCCAAAGTCCTAAAATAAAAAGGACTGGATACGATCGAAGAACTTTGAAATTTAGCAGTGGCCTATGCGGACGATTCCTCAGACAAATTTCTAAACAAAGGAGCTGACATTCGCGTTCTTCTTGTCACACGACAGGAAGATTAATCACAATGTGTTAACACAGGCATTATTGCATCTAACTTCACCAGTGAACTCTTTGCAATTAAAAAATCCCTCACCTTATACCTAACTGACTCATAATCTATGAATTCCACAGAGGGATTAATTATCTTCTCGGATTCTAAATCTGCCTTGGAAGCTATTACAAATGAAGCGACAAATATCACCTCTGCAATTAATGCTTTTCTCGAACAGCTGCACTGCAAGGAAAAATCCTGTACGATCCAATGGATCCTAGGATACATCAAAATAAAGGGAAACGAGTGCGCTGGTACTCTAGACAAGGAAGCCAGAGACCCACATTTACGTAACACCGTCACACTTGCAGATGCTGACGCAGTGGCCATATGCAGAATTTTGACCTACACCTTTAAGAAACTCCTCATTACTTATCTCAACTGCCCTAGACATATCACATCTACAACAACCATACTCAGAACTAATCATGTTAAAGTCATGAAGATACATGCAGATAATTCCGGAACTTAAATTCATTGTAAAAACTGTCCCGAAGTCCAGCTCTCCCCAAGCACATCTTTGAGTCTCCACTGAGCGATCTGCTGCAAGGAATCTTGTATAGCAACGAGGCATTATTAATTTTCCTATCTATACGGAACACGACAACACAACAATAAAAATACATCTTTATTTTACATCTTATTTGTTCTCTGTCAGCTGAATCCGTCTTTACCGTACATTTTTAGGTTTACTTATAACTAATTTTGTATTTAAATGAATGTCCGTTAAAATTTATAGGCATATTACAAAGTTAATGAACGCTTTATAGCGTCTTATCGATTGGAAACCTTGGAAACTTGCTTAAGTCTGGTATGAGTCTAATAATAAGGTATTAGACTTTAAAAGAATGCAAAAACTAGAGGTCTTGCTAAACTATTTCAGATAAAAAATTTATATTAAAAAAACATTTGTTCAGAGCTCTTGCCCATTTCCGAATATTCAAGAAGAAAGGATGTCTATAAAATTTAAAATAGGAGTCTTGGAGCGAAGTATTAAAAATAGAAAAAGGTTGCTGAAAGAAAACTCATTTAGAATCTTGAACGATTTTTTTTAAATTTAAAAAATCGACATAGGAAAAACCTGATATAGAACCCTAACAGCACTGCCAAATTATTTACGATACATACACTATTCAAATAAAAGTTGTTCAGGAAAAATATCCGAGTTAATACATAGTGAGGAACGTGTCGAGAGTTGAATGATATAAGATTGATTAAATATGTCATCACTAGCATCGCCGCAAGGTACCGAACAGAACTAAGTTGTATGAATGCTTTGCTTTTTTTCTCGGGTTTCTGAAAGAAAAAAGGTCAGAAAGACAAATTTTTCAAGAGTTGCTACATTTACGGCCTGCTACACATTTATGGCGGTTCTTCGTATTGGTTGTCCTTATACAGAATACATGACAATAAGGGAACACAATATTCGTTAATATAAATACCTAGAATTTTGAAGAAATCAAATCTGATGACCTAGCGATATTCATGGAAACAGCGCTTCAGCATTTTAAATTTTAAGGGCACTCAGATGTATAGTATCAAAGCCTATATGCATAATTTCAAAAACGCCAGTTACGGCTCCAGAAAATATAACAAAAGTTCAGAAATACATAGCCAAGTATGCTCAGAATGTTCGAAGAAACCAAAATTATGCTACAATCCAACATTAACCTCTGGACGTTTTACCTCTACACTGGATACGAATTTGGAGTCTAGACGTACATAGTAAACCAAAAGATATCGTTAAATCTTATACAAATAGAAGAATACGGCACTAACGGGAAGGGTAGCATACTGCGCGGATGTATAAGATGAGAATGTCGCGCATATATTTTAATCATGGAAGTACATGAAAAGACAACAAAATAAAAGGAAATTTCACAGTTTAAAAAGAACTAAAAAGTACGTTTTTATTGCAACAAAGTAAAACGTAAAGAAAATAATTTTTTATCTTAAGAATTATTTTTTAGATTATATGCTTTAATTTTGAACAGTTTCAGATTCCATTTCATATTTCCAACACAGAAGCTTTAAAATAATGTATTCACAATGGATGAAATAATCATTTATATGTTTTAAATAACTAAATTGAGTGAGGCGCCCTATGAAAAAAACAATTTTAACAAACCTGTATAAATAAGAAAACATATAAGAAAAAATAATAAGAAAACATATAAGTGCAAAAAAACGCCACACACATTTACGTTAGTATAGCTCATTACTTAGGAAAAACAGAGAATACAAATATTATATAAAGGCGTCTATGTAGAAAATATTAAATTCACTCTAAACTTAATAATTATAACAGTATTCATAAAATCGAAGCATTATTGTCATATTCTACTAAGAATACTAAAGGGGTAAAAAAGTATTTTTTACTTTTTCGTCTATAAGCGTACTTTTTAACCAACAAAATGATTGTATTTTAAATGCTCATTTCTTTTATTTTACCCATGATAGAAAAAAAACATTTCCTTAAAATACATTTTTTTGGAAAAGTAATGTTCATAGATTTATTGTTTTGTTAATTAGTAATAATAGAGTTATATTACGTTGTGTTACTTATGTCGTCCTATTAATAGATAAATCACATCGACTTATCACCGAATTTTGGTGGACTTCTACTGGGCGTGACAAATGCGATGTCGACGTTTATTAGTTCTTTTGCACCAATAGCCAACGGTCTGATTTTGGCACCTGGTCCGGTAAGTTAAACTATCAAATAGAATAAATAAATTAAGACTATCAAATAATCTAGACAAAACTCTATGTACAGATTAGATTGTTATATTTAATTTTCTTTCATATCTTAAAAGCGCTTAGTTTTAATAATTGCGTATAAACTAAACACATTTGTTTCATTAAAATTAATAATGTGAACAACACGGCTGAAAACGAAATCCATAGAATAGAATTATGTCTGTAGTTTAAGTGTCATGCTTCTATGATAACATCATATGTTTACCAGTTTAATTCAAACATCTTCAAAATCGAAAATAACTGAAATGTGATCATATAGGTACGAACTGTAAAATGTTGATAATATATTGTTATTGTTCAAAATTCTAGCAAGAAATTTTCAGGCTTATTCAATTTTCAGCATGAATTAATACGTTGGAGATATGTTTTCCTTACTGCTGCCGTTTTAAATGTATTATGTAACACAATTTATGCCATATTCGGTCAGGCTGAGCTTCAGGAGTGGAATGAAAGTAAAGAAGTAGCATCTATTGAAACAGGCAAGTATCTGTCATTACGCACTTAATATATCTGCTTTAGACATTCGTACAAAAATCAATATTTTGATCAATTATTGTTAGGTAGTATGAGAATCAATTTAATTTTAATTAAGTTAGATAAATATAAATCGTAAAATTTAGAAAGGGACATGTGTTATAGAATAAATATTAAATAATCGCACTCTAATAACCCCAATTAATAATAAGCTTTTATTTTCTACATTTCGTTACTTAAGTTCGACTAATAATATCTACTATTTATATATATATATATATATATATATATATATATATATACATACATATATAAGCACTAAACCTAATAACGTGTCTCCATTGTAAAAAAAAGTTAACGAGAGGGGGAACACCCGGTTGGAACGAAGTTCCTTTCGCTATATATTATGTATTAAATTGATATTATATACAGGAATAAAATCATCTCAGCATAATAAAACATTCGCTATATCATTCACTAAATAATAAAAATTTGTAAATTACAAAAATATTTTTGGCCAATTCATTTATTTTCATTATTACTTTATTATTTATTAAATATTTAAAATTAATAAAATACAATAAATTATCAACATATTCTTTTATTTTCGTTAATTAATTAAGCTTTATTTAGATTGTTTCAGTAAATTTAACAATTCTTATTCATTTAAACTTTTGAAATATTTAAATTTGAAATAAAATAATTAAAATAAAAATAAGTAACTCTTAACTTTTAATATACCTAAATTTAATTCTAAAAGTAATTTTAAATTTGATTTATTAAAAAAATTAGAATAACTAACCTTAAAAAAAGATAAATAATGAAATTTTAATATTTAAGATAATTAAATTTTAACTTAAAATTAACTTTAAATTTATTTGATTTAATAAATAAATTTTAAAATAATAAAATGAGAAAACGTTAAATTGAAAAGTAAATAAAAATATTTTAGTTTTAAAATATTTAAATTTTAATTTTTAATTGAATTAAATTTAAAATTAATTTCAACATTAAATTTTATTATTCTGATTTTTTTTTTTCATTTCATCAAACACTCAAATAAAGTTTATTTAACAATGAAAATAAATGAATATCTTGACAATTGATTATAATTTATTAATTTTAAAGATAAAGTTATAATTTATAATACATAATGCAAATAAATACAAACTGAATTGTACACGCTCTGACAGATGATTAACTTACTATAAAAGTAATAGAAAAGCCAGTAGAAAAAAAATACATTGACATTTGACATCAATATGATGTGTTTCACAAGAGAGACAAATCTCATTGCAAGATGATTTTGATTGGGCATTTTCACTGTTGTAAATATCAATATAAATAAGTTTAAATAATATTGACGTGTCTTTAGAATTGAGGTTATACATACTCGCACGAACACACATACACATAAAACCGTATATAATATTAAGAGACAGAAAGAAAGGGAAAGTCACCTGGAGGGGGCATAACGCTTTTTCCTTACGTGACGCTTATGCCAATTCGCTCTACTGTAAGACTGCCTAAAAGAACTTCGTTCCAAAACATGAAATGTTTGTAACGACATAAGGCATAAGGTTAAGGCTTCCCTTTTCAACAACGCCAAGAATCGGAAGCTTTTATGAAAATCGACCGGCAAATTTCCATAAAATATTGGGGCGCAATGTTAGTAAATTCAAAATTACAAGGCTTCCCTTTTCAACAACGCCAAGAATCGGAAGCTTTTATGAAAATCGACCGGTAAATTTTCATAAAATATTGGGGCGAAATGTTAGTAAATTCAAAATTACAATTTATATAGATAAAATGTAAACAACAAACGCCTTATAAATTTTATTTAAAAGATCAATCAGACTCAAGAGATTCCATATCTTTAATTGTTTATAAAATGACCGATTATTTTTAGAAATAACCTATGTACAGCGAGATGAAATGATGTACACATTGTGTCCCGTTTATCCTCCGTATATAGATGTAATATGTCCATGAAAATCCTGATACCGATAGGATCATCAAAAATATCCACTTAAAACTCGAAAAGATTGAAAGAGACCATCATTTTGATAATACAGAGCGAATATTAATATCAATTAACATTTTATTTTTAATTAATTTAGCCTATAGGTAAATAATTTGATCGATATTGATAATTTTTAGGGTTCTGTAACTAAATGGCAAAAACGGAACCCTAACAATTTGATCCTATCCGTCTGTCTGTATCTCCGTCTGTCTGTACTTATTCCACAGTCATTTTGGATGATAAGTGTCTTCTATGAAGCGATATACAATTTATTTATAAAAAAATAATATGATTGGCACTCCATACCCGTAACTGAGGGAAAGAAATCCAGTGCAGGCCCATGGCCTGTAAGGTATCGTTAGATAGATCTTAAAAATGATATAGAAGTTCCAAAATAATTACTTTGTTTAAGTCGATGGTTGGTGAAATATGCGCCTCTAAAACCTTAAAAAGTAGCCCTTCCCTCTAACTTTTTAACTAATGTGTATGAAATTTAAAAACAATTAAGGTATTAGAACTTAAAATAAAGTTACAACAAACATTTATTATAATAAGACATATTGTGTAGTTTCTGATGTATGGGATATTTTTGATATGGACCGCAGCAATAACTTTGTTGTTCACTGTCAAAGAAGTACAAACTTGGAAGTTTAATATATTTGGTGCTACGGAACCCTTCGTGCGCGAATCCGATTTGCATTTTATGATCGCTTCTAAGTTCTATGTATACTTCATTAGCGTTTTATTTTCACTTTTATTGTTATTAAAAACTCTTGATATTTAAAAGAAAAAAAAATATATATATATATATATGTATATATATATATATATATATATATGTGTATATATATATATATATATATATATATATATATATATATATATCTCAAAACGAAATACCGCTCACTGACTCATCACGAAAAATCGAAAACTGTATTGTAAACAAACTTGAAATACAAACTTAAAATTATGCATATAGCGTAAGAGTGAACTTAGAAATGACTATTGAAATTCATCTCGTAGGACGGTAAAATTAACAATGCAAATTTGTATGAAATTCTCTTACATTTTTTGGTAACAAACGTGTAAATTGAGATTTAAGCTTCTGGTTTCAAATTAAGAAAAGATATTTCAGGGTTTTTTAAAATTCATCCTCTAATGTCGTAAAATATTGGATGATTCGAAATGCCACTCATTAACTTACTAGCCACAAAGACTTAGTTTTGTTCGTATTTCGTTTAGTAGGAATAAGGAAAAAATAAAAATAAAAACAAAATTATTCTGCAAGAGTTAGTCCAAAAATAGAAATAAATTTGGGAAAAATTATTACTTATTCATTAAAAAATAATAATTTTCCTTAGTGCATATTACAATTTATTTAAAAAGAATAAAACACTTCTCTAGAACAACTTTTATCAAGTTTAGAACCTTAAATTACGAGTGCTAAACAGTTGCGACCTCTTGTGATGGTGCGGGATTATTCTCATCTCTGTCTTATCTGGCACATGTCGATGTCCCAAAGGCTGATAAAATTCGGGTTAACATTGTGCCTCATGTGTCTAAAAAGCTGCAGAGGTTTACTGGCTTCACAATCAACTGGTCTGAAGATTCTTAAGCTTATTACTCTTTACCTTGCTGAAAGATAAAAACGTTTTGTGCCATAAAAATTGAACCTATATTTACGGAACTATTTGCGAATTCAAAGTAGTTGGAGAAATATTTCCATTTGAATTGCGGATCTTTCATGGCGGCACACTACTTGCAATTTTTAGAAAGGCACTACAGCGTGTCAATATTATCCAGTACACAGGATATTTTAACTAAGGACACATTGATGCTTTAATTTAATTGACTAAATCGACAAATTCAGATAACATTGCATTCAAATTCACTAACCTTGATAATGTCCAACATTCATCAACCACCCAGCCAATATAATGTGAACGGAATTTGTTCAATACTGTGTCTCATTCGTAATTCACCTCTAATTCTAATCTCTTCAGTTCAGAAATATGTTTCTTCCACTGGAACTACACTTAAATGTGAAAAAATAAAAAAAAAGTAGAAATATATTTACTTGTTTTTAGTTACGTGGGAAAAAACTAATAAGAAAAACGCTGTTAGAAATATACTGAAAATCATCTCAAGGTCCATAGAGCACTTGTTAAAAAATATTCTGAAATTCATCCTGAAGTCAATAGAGAGCGTGGTAACGCACTGTACGTTATCTCGCTCTCATTGACCTCCAATATTTAGCAAATTATTTGGCATAAAAATAATAATAATGTGAAAAATTCGATTTTGTCAATTAACTAAGACTATAAAGATTTTAACACTGGAAACTGTCGAGTGTTTATTTTCTTGTTTATCAATACGACATTATAACTTGCGAATATTTTTTTATTATAATCTCGACTTCCAATTTTTTAACGATTGCAATACTTTATTCAGTCATGTTATTGCTTGAAAAATTGCATCCGCCAAGTGCAACAATACGAATTCCACTACTACGTGAAAATGGTAATAAACCGAAACATGAATTCCACTTCTATGCCAGAAATGTATTCCACTTCTATCCCTATATAAATACTCTTTCTATAAATATATAACTTCAGCTATGTGAAGTTTAGGCAAATATCAAATAATGACTGAAGATTAATATGAACATATTTTTTTACGTTTCGGTAAAAAAATATGTTCATATTATTTTTTGAGGAGGGTTCCAATGCATGGATCAAACAAACACCCCTTGTAGTTTCCTAAAAAATGTGAATAATAATACGTTGTAAAATTTGATTTTTTTTTTGAAAAGCCTGTGAAGATGAATTAGATCGGTTTTTAAGGACCGGTTTTGAAAGTCTAAGCTTAAAATTGATATGCATTTTTTCTTGTCTTAATTTTTTTAAACCGTAGATTTGAAGAGTCTCTAAATACTAACATTTGATTAGAACTTGGACATGGATTTATTTCGGCTAATTTATATTTAAAATTTTAAGTGAGACGATAACAAAACCTTGTTTTTATCGTTTTTCGGCATGTACTTGACCGATTTTCTCAAAATATTGTCGCAAGAAACTGCAAGTTAGTTTCCTCTCCACACAAAAAGTTACGAATTGCTTACATTCCTAACATTTTCTGGATTCTGTATCTCAAAATGAAAGACGGAACATTAATTAATCACCCACATTTATGTACGTCTGTCACAGCCATTTTTCAAAGAAACTCCTTGATATAGAATATAATTAATTTATATAACATATTGACCCACTCGTAAAATAAATTACGATTGTTTTTTAAATTCAATGTACGGATTACCTAGTATTGGTCACAAAAGTAATATTTTCCTAATTTTAAGTAGTAATATATCTTCAAACATATACTGAAAAATTTACAAAAAATTTGTCTCCCCTCCCCTTATTTCCAAAATCACCCAACCTAAAATTATGAAAAATAATGTATTAGTAGTAGTAAAAAGTTGTAGCGATTATCAAAGTTCATATAATTTTTGAAATGCGAGCTCTTTTTTAACGCTTATTATAGGTATAATAGGCAACACATTTACATTGTGAAAAATTAATATTTGTAAATAGTTGAATAAAAATACCCTTAAATGCATACTTGTGCATTAATATCTAAGACACCCTGCAGTACGAGTTGTATTCGTAATTGAGAGGTTTTCATTCCCAATAAAATTTCGAACTACACGAAATTGTTTACCTTATTATACCATAGACGATAACGACTGTAGGTAAATTCGTACTCATAATACGACAAAACTTAGCATAATCAAAATTTAGCAACATCATCATAATACAAAATATATGATGATATTTCTAAATTCACATAGCCTAAAAGCCGGCTGATTTCGTATCTTCTATTGATTTTTATAAGATTTGTCTAAATTGTCATCTTTCATCTTTTGATTTCAATCAAAATAATTTCTATTTTCCTATTTATGACGCGAGAAATTTTAAAATAAAAACCACAAATATTTCTAAAATTGTAACTAAACGACTCGTTGATCTGAACTTTCTTACTTTGGAGTATTAAAAAGCTTTATATCTAGTTCTCAAGGTTATAATAGTTAATTTTCCCTTAAAGTCTAGAAATAAACTATTACAATTACTAGACTTACAAGAAAATCTAATATTTTCTTATAACTCAAATTATTTTTATCGAATGAATTATATCCAATTTAGCTTTCAAAGACATGATATTTTTTATTTTTGGACAAAGACTCATATATATATATATATATACATATATATATATATATATATATATATATATATATATATATATATTTATATATTTATATATATATATATATATATATATATATATATATATATATATACATGTGTGTGTGTGTGTGTTGCTATATGACTATTAAGATAATTCATGACAAAACCTTCTTTTACAGAATTAACACAACCACTGAAGGAAGAAAAAAATTCTGAAGTTGGAAACAAAATAAGAATCTAATGAATTAATCCTACGAACCTAGTTATTACTGTTGAAGACGTAATTTATATAATGTCTCTTTTAAGTACTTTTATATTATGTTTATATTCATAATAAAGTCAATATTAAAAAATGCATTTAAAATAATTTTTTAAAAAAATGCAACTTTTGAGTTAAGATTTCTTCATCAATAAGCTTAATTGTCTATAATTAAAGAATAACATATATGACTTCTATAAACATTACGTTAGTGCAAATGAATTAAAATGTAAAAGATAAAAACTAAAATTTAGTTATGATAATATCGCATATAAATATAAGCTTATGTTTATTTTCTCCTTTTCATTTGCAATAACATATTTGAGGTTTTGATTTTCCTGGGACAATAGTTAAATAAGTTTAGGTTACAAACGGCTCGAGCCGTTTATCTTCAGCCTTGTCTTTTCACATAGAGCTTTTAATTTTATTGTATACCGGCAGTTCAATATTCTGAATCTTTGTTTGATAATTTTAACAATGATAGATATATTTTAATTAGTTTCCCAGTAAACCAGTATCTTTTATTAATTTTATGCGCATATATATATATATATATATATATACATATATATATATATATATATATATATATATATATATATATATATATATATATGTATATATATATATATATATATATATATTAAGTTGGCTAGTAAGTTTTTAGCTACAACTTCGGGACTTTTATAGAAAGATTCTCGAAACTTCAAAAGGTTTAACTGAATTTTATAAAAGATAATGGATTTAAATCGATATCAAATACGGATTTTATTACTTTATGAATTTCGTACAGGTCACGACGCAAAGACTGTCACAAATAATATATGTCATGCGATTGACTAGTTCACGTTGTGATACGCGACGGCAAATATTTTGTTCAGAAACTTCAGGAATGACCATTTTGAGGATGAACCCCGTACTGGATGTCCTGTTGAATTACGACGCCTAATTGAAGAGGATTTTCGACTAACTCATCAATTGGCCGATGACCTACACTACAGCCATGGCACCATAGAAACACTTTGCACGAATTGGAAAAAGTTCCAAAATATAGTGTGTGGATACCCCACTCATATCACCTTCGGCGCAGACTTGATATTTACCAACGGTTACTTCGCTTCCAACTTCGACTGGCTGAATCAATTAGTAACTGGCAATGAGAATTGGGTTAAATACGTTAACCACACAGCAAACGTTAAAGGCTGGGTGTCGGAGAAACAGGAGTTTCAGTATCCAAACCTGAAATAAGTGCCAAAAAGGGGCATTATTCATTGCGAGTTGCTTGCAAAGGTATCTACAATTAATGCAGATATTTACTGTAAACAATTAGACCAATTAGCTAACAAATTGAGTAATCAACAGGATCGAGTTTATTTTCTACATTATAATGCTAGACGCCGTTGTGTAAAACGTACACTTATCCACCATATTTGCCGGACATTACGCCCTCTGATTTCCATTTATTTAGGGCTCTAAGTAACCATCTGCGGGAAAAAAATTCGATGTTAAAGAAGATCTCCAAATCGACCATACTTATGATATCTCTCCAAATCCAGATCTCAAGTCTTCCAAATCGACCATACTACTTTTTAACCATGGTATGGTGCATACTTAAATTAAATTTATTGTAACATACAAATGTTTTAATATAAATTGTTTGCAGCAACTCGGGGTTAAAAACGTATTACTCAACCCAATATATATATATATATATATATATATATATATATATATATATATATATAACACTGCAGGACAAATATTTGCAAACTTTGTCACAAATTCATTTCTAAAAATAGTCTAAAATTATAATTAAATAATTAATTAAAATAAAGAAAAATTCTTTAGCCAAACATACAAATTTGTACCCATGCCAACTTGCACCAGAATATAATTCAGTTGCCAAGATGCTAGAGTGAAATCATAGACCTTGTAGATATTGTGTTAAATATTCAGCGTATCGATCGACTATATTTAAGAATAAAGAATATAGAGGAACATAGTAGTTTATATCCATATTTTTTCAAAATTTTAGTTTGAGTAGTTTTGGAAATAAATAGGAGAGGATTACATACGAGTATATCTTGCATACTTTTGAATGTATCCCTGAAGAGATAATAGCTGAAATTCTGACATAAATATTTTGGCTCTTTTGGAACTAGCCCGTTCAAGAGGCATCCTATATCTGGAATTTTAAAAAATCGAAAAATTTTAGTTATTGCGATATGTGCTGGTTAATTTGTTTTAACACTATGTCAAATTTCAAGTTTCTACGTTAAACGATTTTTGAGAAAAACGGCTGTGATGCACCTACGTATAGACACGTGAATGATTTTATAAGGGTTCCGTATTTCCTTTCATGATACAGAACTCTAATAATGAATAAATGGTGTAAATAGAAAAAAAATCTTAGTACTAAAAACTATTACTACTCAAGGCACAAGTTCATAAAAGAACAGTTTGTGCCAAATAAATACCTATATTTTGAATCAATACTGTAGATTAGAATAGAACTTCGAACTAAATTTAAATAATCTTAATTATTCACAACACAATGACTTCAATATTCTTTCCAAAATGCCGTCGCCTGCAAAATTTCATTAACGACAGAGAGTTAACTTCGGTCGTAGAAAGTTTTGACAGATGGTTAAATGGAAAGAGGGGGCCAACAGACAAATGGAATGACGGGCCAATAAATAAAAAGGAGTTATAAGGGTTCGTCATTTTTATTATGTATCTGTGCAAACGATATTCACGACACGTTTTTTGCGACTAAAACGAATTTATTTTTATAAATACGAACCTTCTACGTTTCCTTTTGCGTGTTAAAAATTAATTAAATTTTACTTTTAAAACTTCTTTTATTCATATTTTCAAGTCTGAATCCTCTCCTTGCAGGTAACAACGATGAGAGAATACAGAATCAAAAATGGGGAGTTGTTAAAAGGATCATATATATATATATATATATATATATATATATATATATACATATATATATATATATATATATATATATATATATATATATATAAATATATATATATATATATACATATATATATATATATATATATATATATATATATGTATATATGAAAGTAGAGAATGTAAATGTAATGTTCTTATTATTACTATTGAACAATCTCTCCCTTTAATATTAACTGCTGCGTCCTAGAAAAGTTGTTATTTATTTCTCCTTATATTGTCCCTGGTTATATTCAAATTAGACATAAATATACCTACAATAAAAAAATCTAGATCGGTGAAATTAGTTACGGGAATCAATTGAAAAAATTTTAGGTTCATGGGAATACGAGCTTTTTATTCGTGATTTATGATTTAATAAACTGACGATCGGATAAAAATAGCAAATAACAAAACTGTGTCTTACTGTGGCTAGTCCCTTTGTGGCATTTTATTTCGCGTGAAATATAGACACAATTTATACCTCTCTCTTTTATGTCTCTTTTACTCAATTTAATTTTAATTTCCTAGTATAAATTCGACCTCGAAGGCATTATTTTCTGTTAAAATGATTACCTCATGAAATGGCTTAAGAGAGAAATCGGCTTATGAGAAAAACAAAAATAAATTATCGTAGATAACAAGACATGTTAAGAAGGGATTTAACTTATTTTTTTTTGTATTTTATAAATCATTACTTCAAGGTACAGGCTATAAAAGAGTGAAGAAATATTGGCCGATTTCAAGAAATGAACGAATTATAAATGTTTAAACATAACGTTTAGTCCAGGACGCCAATACTGAATTTTGACGTAATTTTAATAAGGCTCATTGTATTGTACGAGAGCGAATGAAACAGGGAGATATCGTCGCTCTATCACCTACTAATAAATTTAAAAACTCGTCACTTGCTTACTTGTGCTGATGGAACTATTTGGATGATTTATGAGATATTCCTTGATGAAGAAACCGGACAAATAGCTACCGCACCTCTTGCTGTAATCGAAAAGAAAAAGCGCAATGACAGAGTTAAGGTTTAGGTATCCTAGGTTTAGGTATTTAGGTAGACTATATGGATTATGTTGGAAACTATAAAAATAAGCGACATGAAAATTTAATATTATTACTATTTATATAATATTATAATTAGTATATGTATATATATATGTATATATATATATATATATATATACACACATATATATATATATATATATATATATATATATATATATATAATGTATATGTAATATTGTATTGCATTAATGAGATTAAGCACGTTCTATGTATTTGCTTTAAAATTAATACGTAATTCATTTGCAACAATCAATATTAAAGGCGAATAAATCTATCTTTTTACCACAGTGTAAAAAAATAGATGTATACGCTCTTAATGTTGATTGTTGCAAATGAATGAGATAATGAATGCAAATGATTTTTTTTTAATTGTTTACTTACATGGGTAAATTATTTCTCACACCTCAATGGCCTAGCACCTTCATACTGTGGTGTTAGGAGCACTGGGGTTAGTGAATGTAACTATAAACTTGATAGGGCAGTAGGTACTTATGGTTCATTAACATTAAAGGGGATAGATGAGAAGACAAACAATTAAGTGGTTAGCTCTTCTTAGCGGGGCTTTTTAATAAGACGTTTACACGCTGCGGTAAAAATCTTCAAATAAAGATCGGTTTAGATTTAGTCATGTAAGTTTTGTTTCTGGTACTTGTTAGGATATTTCTATATATATACATATATATATATATATATATATATATATATATATATATATATATATATATATATATTATATTTCAGTTTATTATTATATTTCTATTAATTACAATTTATATTGTAACAATATTTGGCTGATTAGTGACATAGATTAGAATTATTTCTTATGGAAACTGCATTATATTTACCGCGTAAGGATAAAAAAAATTAATAATTATTGTAGGAGTAGAAAAAATGAAAGGCCATCGATCTCACATCCTCATTAACCAAAAGAAACCATGGACCTACATTTTATGTCTTATCCTATATTTTACCTTAAATTTCTTGGTAGATAACCCAATATTTTGGTAAGGTAAGGTAACGAATATACCAACTACTGGCATTGAATATAACTTCAGATGACATTTTTTACATAAGTCGATATAACATTTTATTTTATATTAAAAAAATCGAGTAACGTAAATTAAAACATTACATGAAGTTATATTTACTCGAATATAACATTTTAATTTACATAATACTCTGTACTCTTCCATAATTTTTCCAGTAGACTCAATACTCTGAACTCTTCCCTACTAACTAAACAAAACTAATATTTATTCGAAGGTTTTATTGAAAAAATATTGTAACTGAATGACGCACAAATAAAAGAAGCAAATTTATATTAAAAACAAATTTATTATTTATATTTACGCCTAGTTCATATTTTATATGTCGTATCTTCAAATTTGGGAAATGTTCAGTTTGTTTTACAACTACAACAAAATACAATATTATTACACTATTTCAACCTTTTCTCGACAAACTGTTATTTTGACAAATACATCCTATTAACACCGATAACAATATGTTGTGCAACGAGTACATTATTTAACGAGATATGAAGGATAATTCGCACTACACTAAAATAAAGAATAAAGTAACAAAAACTGGGAATTTTAAAATTGAATTCGATAACATTTTCAAATACATGTAATTATTTACCTTATGTAACGTGATGTTACGTAATTAAATCTATCGTATATACATAATAAAAACAAACAAATGCACCTACACTTCGTGTGGCATTGACGTTTATATTGCAGATTTCAATTTGAAACTCTCTTCAGCCTCACTGCGTGCAGTTCACTCAAAATAATTTCATTTTATTTAAAAATACTTTCTCGTTATTATATACAGTTATTTTATTTCTTTGAAATGGTATTTTTGTTTAGCGGGACGACTTAGAATTTAATGGTAAGTTTTTATTTCAAAAAATTCGACAGAACGCATGTATTTTACATACAATTTCTTTGATATATGTATATATATATATATATATATATACATACATATATATATATATATATATATATATATATATATATATATATATATATATATGTATATATATATATATATATAAATATATATATATATATATATATATATATATACGTATATACATACATTACAACTTAAATTTTGGCTGACAATTATGTTGTTATATAGTTTATTTTGATTCTAAACGTATTATATTAACGATTTTTATCAGTGCTTTACACTAATCCATTTGCATCATGTTGAAAAATGAGCCAAGTTTTAATTAAAATAAAAAAATAATTATATACAAAATGCAGTATTAAAACGTGCAATTACGGACTTTGGATATAATCAGTAAAGTCATTATATCCTCAAAAAATATATTATTAACAGTTTACGAAGGATGCAGTGACCATTTGAAGTAATAAAAGCGAATACGTAAAGCCGATTATAAAAATTTCGTCGTTTCATACAACAAAACTACATTGAGGCATTGATTAATTTGTATATAAGAACTCTATGAAAGTTTTTTACAATAGTTATTTTTGTAATTTGTAAAATAGCTAAGAATGTTTGTATGGAATGATCCAACGCATTATTCACCGTCAACATTGTGTCACAACTTAAGTAACGAATGGAACAAACGACCGCACTTATTTTGACGAAGGTCAAACTTTACTTGACAGTTTAGTTCTAAACAATACGAGTTGAAATATGATATTCAAATTCTTACAATAGATTGAGTGTAAGCATGCAATTAAACTGTAGCAATGAAACCCTTTACAATTTGCGTTGTAATAAGCGGTGTAACAATTCGACTTCGTCCTTAATTAAGCATATCTTTTATTCCAATGCTAAGAAAAAAATGTGTTAGATTGAAATTTATGTTTAATTAAAGTTAAGGATTAATTGTAATTGTTAGTTAAGAAAATATCAACAGTTACAATACGCCCACTACTAACAAAGATTCAACATTTTGAAGAAATTGATATTTAGTTATGACACCCGATTTTAATGAAACCTGAGTTATTTTACTTCAGTTGAAAATATCTATAACAAGTTAGATCAGCGTTAAAAACATTTCTAGCAAACATTTTTTGACATTTTTTCATGAGATTATAGTGTTCAGACACACGCTAAACTACAGTCACATGTTTAAACTCATCAATAATCAAGAATTATTCTCCCCGCATGGGGTAAGGAAGCTGAAGATATATAAGCATAAAAATAACATACATATTTTAGAAACTAAGTCCGCGATGTCGCTCTATGTATATGGAGCGTATTAGAACATTTCAGTCTGAAACTTGAGACTACCAATAGACGGCGCTGTTACATGTATATAATTATCATATATGCATATAATGCATATAATTTATGTCGAGGCAGGCTTTGAATGAAGAGAGTCCATTTCTTCGGTACATTTTTGATACTAATGATACTATTCTTAATGATTAATGAAATTCTAATTAGTGGATACACCCTTTTGTTACAAGAATTTTTATTTTTTGGATCCACATGACATTATTGTTTGTGGTAAAATTGATGCCTTTTTAATTTTTTTTTGACATACTTTAATTTATCTTTTCGATGCGATTAATAATATCGATTAATACTTCTTCGTTTAAAAGAATTTGTCTTTATATTCGGACATTATTTTATTTCAGTTCCTTGCTCGAAAAAATAAAAAGTAATTTTTTCAAATAATTATGAAGATATCGGCTAGTTTTAGTTCTAAAATTACAGCGAGTTATCGAGTTTTAAACCATGTTTAAAACTCGGAGTGAAAGAAACCAAAAAAGAAGGAATAATCTTATGTGTGTCTATATATATATATATATATATATATATATATATATATATATATATACATGTATATATATATATATATATATATATATATATATATATATACCTATGTTACTACTATATTTATATTACTACTGTACATTACTATATTTATATCACTACTGTATATTACTACTTATTTTCTGAAAATGCACTATTATTATTGAGGATGTACGACGTGACAACTGACAACTACTAATTCATCTGAGATTTCAAAAGTGCTTCACAATCGTTACCTCTAAAACTAAAGAATACTTGCAAGTTAGTGATAATGTACAGTGAATCAATGTCTCATTGACTGTTACAGTGAGTAAATGAGATAGCGATATATTGATAAATTACAAAAGCGGAACTTTTGACATCATTCTGCGTATTCGTAGTGACCGACTGCGATATATCGATAAAACAAATCGGATATAAAATACCCTATAATACGTATTAATGTTTTGCTATAGTATAGACAATTATCGAGGTTCGCAACAATAATTCTTCTTAGGTCAAGACACGATAAAAAAAACTTCGACTCTCCAATCTTCTATAAAATGAATAATGATGTCGGCTAGTAAATAAAATTATTTATTATTTGTTCCGCCTATTATAAATTAATTTTTAAGGACATGTGCGTAAACATTTAAGCTGAGGACTTCAAATCCAACTAAGAGCGGAAAATTATATTCATCTGGTAACTTCATTTATTGAATAAAATGATGCTCCAGAAAACTTGGGCAAGTGGTAATTCTACCAATAATTTTCAAATAGCTGGGAATTCACGGTTTCGATTCATATTTGCAATCAAACCGGTATAGAAGACAATTGGTAAGTTATGTCGTAGTAACCAGTGCTTTTATGTGCCTTAAAAATTATAAAAAGTTAAGTTTTGCAGCAGTAGAGAGGCTAGTAACTATTAATGAAATATGTATTGAAATATAGTGATCGTTTCGATGCGCAAACGTGCGCTGTAACGTGATATGATAAAAATCTGAAAACAATTTCAGCATACTTGACACCTTGTGGTATACCTATCCGATGCGCAAGCCACACTCTTGTGTCTTCGTTCCTACCTCGGAAATGAGCAAAACCTTCAT
The DNA here is from genome assembly GCA_039881145.1 of Druceiella hillmani. NCBI lineage: Eukaryota > Metazoa > Arthropoda > Insecta > Lepidoptera > Hepialidae > Druceiella > Druceiella hillmani. The sequence continues at coordinate 27,626,729 of JAYKKI010000023.1, read as the reverse complement.
TTCAGTCTATCCAATATTCAAACTCAAATAGGTAATCCAAAGAAAATAAAGAGTTGTATTCTTTATACAACTCTTACTGCGATCTTTCAATGGTATAAAGTAACATTTGTTGACTAAAAGGTTACTATACAAGGAAATGTTTGCATTCTAGCCGTTCAGTGTTGGGTTAGCAAAGATTAAATGTCTTGCAGTGCATGCATGTTTGGTGCTTCATAGCATGATTACAATGATAAAACAATACGCAGCGATTTAAATATACACCCCTTATTGGTATTTGGGTATTCAAGTATTCGATTAATATTTCATAATAAGAAATATCGATTATACTAGTAATTCTGTGATTTTCTTCAGTTTTTGTTTTCATTGAGATATTGTTTATGATAATGGAACGTAAAATGTACTATAATCGAGAAAATATTTTTACTGGAAAGTTAATTATATCAATTACATAAAAGGTTCAACTAAAAAGCTCTAAAAGTTATTTTCGACAAAATGTCACACTATGCTAATAAACCAGCAACATGTTTAATATATATAGTTAAATAGGTATAATTAGTAGCAATTATGAATTTATGTATGCAATTATTCTTTTATTGTACAAAACATACCAAACAAAGATAACAAGCAATTGGAAGATAGTCATAAAATATAACTCAGGAAGTATACTTTACAATAATTTTCAAATTGGACCAACTATGATTATACTTGAAGAATAATTCTCATAAATGAATGATCAATAAACGACTTTTTAAAATGAATTTCTCGCTATGAGTCATTAACTGAAAAGACAATTTTTTATTACGTTATATTTGAAATATGAAATATAACTTCGCTATACATAACGTTTAGGAAATACTGTAAACAAATTCTCTGTTATTTATAGATATTCATACGTCTGTTCAACAAAATGTTCTAATATGCAAAAAAACATTTCCAACGCTTGTAAATTTCTTTATTTTTTATCAAAATTTTCCTGATGGATAATTCACCGAGCCTCTGAAGTACATGTCTAATAGCCTGTTTACATTTCTTTAGATACATTACGCTCTCGTTCCACTTGTTTCATTACGATTTACTTGAAGTAAGACTAAACAAATATTAAGCGCGAGAAAAACATTTTCTCTCTAATTTCGTATTTGTTTTTCAAGGAATTTCACTTTGTACGAGTTCTTCACTGGAAATGTGATATTTAAATTTCATATTATATTTACTTAAGGCTAAATAAGCAGAATTAAAGAAGATTTTATTTTTATTGAATACATCATCTGTAAATTACAGAAAACGTATTAAATGGTTTTGTTTATGAAGTTTTATTATATTGAAATTAAACGCTACTAAAATTTAGGAACAGATATCTATTTATATATAACGATGTAGTTTCTTTTTCATAGATTTATATTTCGACAAAATATAACACTTTTAAAGACGTACTTATTAAATAGGTGCACTAGAATGTAATAAAATATATTTATAGTTCCGATACATTTTCATGTAACTAAAACATACTTAACTCAGAATGAGACATAATTTTAGAAGAAAAAAGAATTGAAAAATAGTTCACACCCTGAAAAATATTAAAAGAAAAATATTAATATGGTCCACAACTCCCATTGAACATAATTCTTATTTATGAATGTAATTGTCGACTGAATGTATTGCAAATCCACTTTATTAATTAAGTTAACCTTAACATTTTAAACTTTAACATTACTGATTTTAAATAATATATATAATTAATGATACATTCTAAACGCATTAAGTAAATATTCATTACAAATTTATAACGTATTCGTTTAATCTTATATTTTACTTGAATAAGTAAATACATATCCATTCCTATATTAATGATTCCCTCAACAAAATCAAAAGATCGCCTACAATTTTTAGTAATTTTTGAACAGCTGTAATTTTGCGCAAAATGGTTCTATGAAAATTAAAAAATAAACCCTTAAAACTAATATTCCATACCTTTTTAGCGAATTCTTAATAAATTGTATCTACTACTTTTACAGAGTTACAGATTAAAAAGTAAATTTAAAACAATCCCTAAATTTATTTTCAGTTTTAAAACATTATGCGGGGTGAAATAAATTTTCGATAAAAAAATCTATAATTTTCGCTTTAAATAGTAATTATACAATCATTTTTAACAGAGTTATCCGCTGCCCAGAAAATCATTTTTGACTGAAATCATTTTGATCATTAAAACAACTATACGAATAATCGAATAATAAATATATGGGTTATTCGATTATTTGTTAAGTAACGTACGTAAACATAGTTAAAAATATGTGATACGGTATTTTTTTATTTTCTTATCTTCTTATTTGCAATATCCATTTTAAAGTTATGTCGAAATTAACTTTGTGAAAAACGGAGTCACGTTTTGAAAAATTATTTAATTAATAAAGACTACGATGTTTTAAATGGGCTCTTTTTAATGGTGAATATGAAATAGAAAGAAAAAATGAGCATTATTCCAGCTCATATAGAAACTCGAAGGAATGCCTTTTGGCCATGTTCAATTATGAAACAATAATTGGTCTTGCGTACACTGTAGGCGATTTAATTACGTTCCAATTTACTTTACATTAAAAACGCGTATAATAGATTGAAGCGTCATATTTGAATTTTCATCATATTTCCTGGCATTACAAAACTCGAATTCAAGCGTCTTGAATAATTTTTTCGCTAAATGTACCAAATGTTCTAAACATTGTGCCATCATTCACTCGCAATGTTTCATTCGAAACGGCATTGATGACGGAACTTGCATTCTACTGTACACACAACTGAAAAAAAAATACCAATTTAGCCATCCGCAACTAATAGACAAGCATTTGCAATATTATTTGCATCCATCGTTAATATTAAACGCGTTATAATTTAAAATAACTAGAATAAATTTGATTCATTTTTGCAGAATAATAAGTCTTGTCGATAAAGTTTGCCGTTCAAGCTGATGTTACCAAAACATTAAAATAACCCCAATTTCTTCCAGCTCTAGTATGCGCCAGTATGTGATTACAACCACACTGCTATTTCTTTGGTTCACTACTTATTTGAATAGAAATCATAAACCAAAGTGAAAGTTTAAGCATTTCTATTGAATAATGAGGAGGAGAGGAGTCAGCCGACGAATTTTCTGTCTGCCCGAGTGTGCGCATTATCAGCTGCACCTGTAACAATGCCACGATATAGCATTTGACTGTCTGTTACAATTAATGATGTGCTCTTGCCTTTACACTTTATTTAGCAGATGAGAATATCAGCTGCGCCAACGCAATTATCGTCTCAAAAATCTTAATGACTATTATTTAAATTAATGGTTCATATTACTGTGAACTTTTGCGCAGTTACATAAATCTTGATACGTTTGAAATACAAGCACCTATTGTAATATTAAAATCTAATCCAACTTATATCTGTATGATGTAATTAGCCATAATCACATCTACCACACAGAAAACTGAAGTCTACTTTTTATGACTGCTTAATTAAATTAAATAATATAGGATCAAATCAAAGGTGGTGCGTAGAATTTCTTAGAAGAATATTATTGTTTTCATCACGTTTTATAGTTCGTTATTAATTTAAATATTAACTTTATTTAACATAATAAATAAACAGGGAAGCTCCATATGCTATTTGATATAATTCGTTGAAAATAAAAAAAATCGAACTTTTAAATTTGGCAACATGTAAATAGAAGGAAAAATCATTTAATAAATAGACAAAGCATTTTAAATTTATTTACATACTTTGGAATTACGAATACTTGCACTTATAAACTATTAAAACCCATCTTTATCTAAAAATCGAATTTGTGTTTTTAGTGTTGGCTCAAAAACTAAGTATTTCGCTCTACTTCACTTTTCCTCAAAATAATAATTTAATTAAATTTTTTTGTACGTTCACGTCAATAATGAATATTAATTAAATAATCAATTTATTTTTACATAAAATGTACGGAGTTGCCTCCTTTTTTATGAATATTGCTTTTTATTATTTAACATAGATATGATGTTTATAAGCTGAAAGTTTATGTCAATTAATTCGTTTAATATTTTCAATTTTTTTTAATTTTTATTGTTAACTTCGTTAATTCATTGAAGCACTTAATACGAAATAAAGAGAACAAATTTGAACCAGTTTGCATCTTATACTTATTTCATCTATATAAATTACTCCATTGAGAAAACAATAAATTAACACAATACTTTCGATATGCTTCTTTTCATTTTAGAACATACATTTCGTTCATTCACCGTAAATTAAATCAAATAGTAGTCATATTATGCGTAAAGCAATAAAGGCATCTTTTCTGTTTTTCATGTTGATATTGTTGCAAAACTTACGCCTAATGGAATGAGCAAAAATTCAGAAATTCATTTCAGTCGTGGTTAAAAAAAATTTTAAAACTTGTCAATCCTAACTGTATTACACAATTAGGGATAAACTAATTTTATTTGCCCTAAAAAGTGTAACTCAAATTAATGCACACATTTACACTCCTCTTTGTACAATTTATTTTATTTTGGCTTTTGTTGACAAGCTTAGTTGAATAATCTTAAATACGAGGCGGTAAAACACGCGACTAAAAAAAAACATCATTCCTAAATATTAAAAATTTTCCTTATCGGTAGGTTATATGCCTACCTTAAAATATATTAAAATCGTTTCGTAACTGTTTAAAAATACCAACAAGATTTATTTTATAATTATGACTTAAACCTAACATAGGATTACATTTTTTTTGTTTGAATGTTAATACTGCTTTAAATTACTTCTCGATACAATCTCAAGCCATTTTTCCTCACTGTAATGTTAAGGATTGAGGTGGAAATTTAGTGTGAAAACTTTTCAAAATTGCTGATTCGATATAACCAACTCGAATTAGAAAAAGGGATACATCTAACCGGTAAATCATTTAAAATCATAACTTTCCATTACAACATTGAGTTTTGAATTTTCTTTTTTTTTCGTAACATTCTATACAATAACTGGATGTCGTTCTTTCTTTTTTAAATCAGAATAACTTTTTGGACTTCTTATACCAAAGGCGTTTTTGTCACACTGTCTATCCACTTCAAGAGAAGATTGAGCCTTATAATGCTATAATGTCTTTTTACGTCCTTTATCTAAGAAGTTAATGGAGTCATTTTCGCTTTTTTTGTTGTTGTGATTTTTGGGGCATTCGTTATGATTTTTCTCTCGCGAGTTAATGTAAGTATCAGCATTAGTTACGTTGTTCTTTTTTGCATTATCGACCTCGTCTGTTGTAGTATTATTGATTTCTTTCAATACGATGGGCTTGACTTCACAATTCGTGCAAATGTTGTGAAGATCTTTCTCCTTGGCGTTATTGTTGATTTTCTTTAAATTATCCTGCTTTTCTTCAATTCTATTTAAAGGTGTCACCATTGGTTGTTGTAAGTCTATTGGGGTGCTAAATGGAAAATCTGTTTGCACACTCTGTGTCACCTGTATCACGTTCGGCTTACCGTTTTCTTCTGAAACAAGATAATGGATTGAAATGGAATCTGTAATAGCTTAAAATTAAGGTTAATAAATAAATAGGAAATGGAAATATCAATTTAATTATGGAACTTCATGTTTAGAATTTCACTGATTTTCTAACTCATCTTCATACTTAGACGATTACACGCTATAAAGTATCGCAAGATGCATAAATAGAAACATACTGTATTGAATGAAAAAAGAAGAACTAAGAAGACGAATTTATGAAGATTTTGAAATTCACCAGTATCTTCCAATTTTTAAATAAGCGTGTTTTTATTTCATTCTCAAAACATGTGGAGAATCTTATGTTTTAAATAATTGTCTTTGTAGAAAAGGTTTCGGTAAACATTTCCATGGACGATGACTGTTTGAAGGTCCTTTTTCCTACTATTTTATTTTCTAAACCATTTCTTAATACCAAATATGAAAGATATAATTTGAACGATATAATTTGTTTGAAACGAAAAAGAAAACAAAAAGAATTCGAAAATGGATTCGAGAATTGGTTTAAAAAGATAGAATCGCCTTATAAATGGAAGTTTTAAAGAGCCAATTAAAAAACAACGTTTTTGAAAATTAGAAAACATTTTTTTAACAACGCAAGTAAAAATGCAAATGATAGGACAGACGAAAAAGTGAACAGGAAAAAAAAGGAAAGGAAAAAGAGGGAAAGGAAAGGGTGAATGAATGAACAATATAACGATGAATATTATGTTGAAGGCGAAGATACAAATTATTTCTATTGTTCCGAACTTTACCCAATATCTATATAAGGATTTTGTTCTTGTTTTATGTGTAAAATATGGGTTCACTTATCATGGGCCGACTTATTTGTGAATTACGCTGGCAATAAATTATCAATAGTCACTTAGTTATGAAAATATACCTAATTCTGCCCCAGGGTGTAGGCACTGTAGAGGAAAATAGAAATTTTTTCTCAAATCTTTTTCACAAAGCCATGTTATTTTTTATTACTTTCATATCATCATCATATTCCTAGAAATTCAAATAGAATTTTATCATGTATTTATTGGTATTTTTACTTTAAAAGTGTGGTTAGTGTAAAAATTATGATAACTCAAACCCATTCTGTCCCCAATGTACAATTGAATATTCGACTATATATTCAAAACGAAATTATTAAAAACTTCGTTTATTTATGAAGAAATAAATTAAAATTAATATTTAGGCCTTTTGTTTCAGACATTTTAATTTTTTTTTTAAATAATGGAAGTACCCTATAGGTTATAATTGTTATATGGTACGACACAGCGTTTTATTGCTGGCGTAAAGAAATGTTCACGTCAAAGGTATTTTTTCAGTAAATAAAGTCACCAATAAACGAGAAATGCATGAATCTATGTTTATTTATTTATTTTCGTACTATAATGTATACAATTAATATATATGGTGGACTTATCGCTCCGAAAGCAATCTCTTATACCTAACCAGAACACCAATCCAGCCCCGCTTGAGCGGCCAGGAAATAAACCCGGGTCCTCGCGGTACGCCGAGCCGTCAAAGGCTTTATGCAATGAGATCAACCCAACACACCACGGTGACTAAAATTATGTACCGTATTTTACTTTGTCGAATTTAATCGTTATGTAAAAATGTAATATTTATCGAAAGCTAACTCTTGTAGCAAGAAAACAAATATATTTGAATATAGATTACCACAAAAATAACATTGACAATATTTTAAGTGATCTAAATTGCACTTTTCATTAAAATTCATAAACAAATTTAGTTAATTTCAAGTTGCTGATTACGCAAATTCCAAAATATCAAATCTGCAACTAAATAAAATTAAAAGCAACATAAAAATTTCTGGAAACTGATAATGACTTCTATATGAATAATGGAATGCTGCAACGCGAACATTAACTAATGGTAAGTAATCCTATGCACAGAAAACATTAACATATGTCTTATATCACAGACATATTTTTGTAAAGAATCGTTTATTAGGTTCAAAAACTACTCAAATTATTATTCAATTCATCCCGCTAACACGGCTTGTGAAGGTCGAAACAATTATAATATTAGAAACAATATCAAACATTTGAAGATGAAAAATATGTGACTTGTGATTTACACGCTACAATTGTAACGGTATATATATATATATATATATATATATATATATATATATATATATATAGATTACTCCTTATTTTTTGAAAATTGCACTATTACTATTGAGGATGTACGGCGCGACAACTACTAATTCATCTGAGATTTCAAAAGTGCTTCACAATCGTTACCTCTGAATCAAAAGAATACTTACAAGTTAGTAATAATGTACAGTGAATCAATGTCTTGCCTGTGAGTAAATGAGATAGCAATACATCGATAAAACAAATCGGATATAAAATACCGTATAATACGTATTAATGTTTCGCTATGGCATAGACAATTATCGATGTTTGCTAATTCTTCGTAGGTCAAGACACGTTAAAAAACTTCTACTCTCCAATCTATCATAATATTAATATTTATATATATATATATATATATATATATACATATATATATATATATATATATATATATATATATATATATATATATATATATATATATATATTATATATACATATAATGAAGCAATCTATTTTAATGAATTTTCAACCATTGCGCCTTTTTGTTCAAAGGAAGATAGTTAAAATTTAATTAATTTAGCGCCATGAATAATTTGTTATAATTAATTAAGGAATATTATATCTTAAGTAATATCAAAAGCGTAAACTTACTAACAAACACCGTGAAAAACAACAGTAATTATCTTTGTTATGGTCGTAAATTTTATCCTGTTTTTTACACGTATACATGAGTTACTTTTATACTTACGAAAAACATTTAAGAAACTTAAATTAACTTAAAAAAATAATGGATGCTAAAATTTACAAACATAAATTAAGACTTTATGAGTCAGTGTTACTAACCATGAAACAAGTGGGCGTCGATAAAAACAGCATGAAGTTCCGATGATACTGGATCACGCGTGCCCGTAAATACGGTATCTAAATAAATAAAGTAATGTAGTGCATTTACCATTTCTAATGGGCGAAGGATGGCAGGTGGCTGTAGTGAGGCGTGCTACGACCACTCCCGCTCCACCGCTACTGTATCGCACCGGCATCATACTCTGACGCACGTTGCGTTCCGGATGCACCAAGATGATATATAACTATGAGAAAAAGTACCAAGATGACATATAATACAATAATTTAAGTTAAAATTTGTAATTAATTATACGGAAAATAGAAAGTAGGGAAATAGAAATGAAAATATTGATGCATTTATATAAATATAAAAATATATATATATATATATATATATATATATATATATATATATATATATATATTTCATGTATAGGAAGAGCGAATTCAAACTTTATATAAAAAAATTAAATGAATATTCATCGTCGATGTTTGCAGGGAAGGTCGTAGATACACTGGAGTCTGGCATCTTTGTTGAGGCGGTGTTTGAAACCTTAGTTCGCATATGAGATTACTTACTCTGTTATGAATGATATAGTTGTAGCACATCATTTTCTTTGAAGCATATTTTTGCAGTTACGAAGATCGTTTCTGATAATATATTGGTGACGTTCATGCCTAAATAAGTGTACTCGGGAATTATGGTTGAGTGGAGTCAGGGTGTTTAATGGGAACATAATAAAGGTGATATAAGGTGAATATATGATTTTGAATGAGGGAAATCCCAATGCATAAACTAAGCTGTTTGTATATTCACAAAAGCGTATATAGTTGCTGGTGTTCTGGGATCATATGTATATTTTCGATTGAAACAGATGTAATTAACCTTTTGTTAGACCTCAAATGATTTGACAATAGTAATTCATTGTAATATTTCTCTAATGTTATAATGGAAGAATGAATTTTTATGGATTTAGTAAAAAGACTGCTACTCATGCAATCGTCGATTTGTTATTCAATGTTCAAGACTAGTTCTAAAATTCGAATGGATATTGATGATATTTCTTTTCGGGCTTTTATATTTAATATTAGATTTCCAGTTTTATTGCGAAAATTATTTAATCTATTAATGTCCTCGTTGATTATTTGTTCGTCATAAGAGATTTTAAAAAGAGTTTCTACCATAGAGATAGGGTGTGAAATTGTTTGTGACCCACACGATTGCTAATAATTCGCTGTCTCTTGTGGAATAATTCGTTTCTTCTTTGTTAAGTATTCTTGAAGCATATGCTATTGACAAATCTTTGCCGATTTTTACTTGTGAGAGAACCGCATCAATCGCATATTAAGAAGCATCGATCGTTAAAAGGAATTCTTTGTCGAAATTTGGGTACTGTAAAACTGGAGGGTTGAGAATACATTTGCAATCGTTAAATGGTTTTTCCTGTGAATCTCCCCTTTATCTTAAAAAAGGATGTACTCATATAAAGAGTACATACTTCTTCAAGATAAAGTGTACATCCTTATTTAAGAGACTTATAATAGGTTTAGTCAGCTAACTGAAGTTTGTGATTAATCTACGATTGTAGCCTCTAAGATCTAGGAACGCTTTGATATCTTTACAATATTTAGGTGTAGGGAAATTCTGTATTCCTTCTATTTTGGAGGGGTTAGGTTTTACGCCTACTTTGGAAATAATGTAGCCTAGGTAACTTAGATCATGTCTTAAGAATTCGCACTTATCAGGTTGGATTTTTAATTGATATTTACGGAGTCTAGAGAAAACTCCTTTTAATTTTTGTTCGTGTTCTTGTAAGCTAGATGCTAAAGTAACTATCTCGTCGAGGTAAACAAAACGCCGTTCGTCCTAAAGTTCACAAATGATGTTGTCCATCGCACGTTGGAAGGTAGCGGGTGCATTTTTCAGACCAAAAGGCATACGTAAAAATTCGTAATGCCCGTAAGGTATGCTGAATGCTGTTTTAGGAATATCTTTGGAATGTAGCGCTATTTGATGGAACCCGGAAACTAGATCTAGGGTCGTAAAATAAATGGAATATCCTAACTTGTCTAATATATCCCTTATGTTAAGCAAATGGTAGCGGTCACCTACGGTAACTTCGTTAAGTTTACGATAGTCTATGACCGCCATTTTTGTTTTTCTTATTTGTCGAGTTTTTTTGGAACTACCCACATAGGGCTTGTCCGTGGCGAACTACTATGTCTGATCATGTTTTGGTCAAGTAATTCTGGATTTGAGTTTTGGCTTCTTTTTCATGAACTTGGGGAAATCTATAAGTTTTAGTGTGAAAAGTGGTGTTTGACGTAGTGGGAATATGGTGTTTAGTTTAACTTGTAAATGTGAGGGGTCTCCTTCTACATAAAATATAATTATGACTTTATAGGGATAAACATTTACTATAGGTGTCAAAATTGCCACATCATTATCCTTAGTATTAACACAAGTGATAGGGAAGGCATTGTTTTTTACCTTTATTAATGAATTGGGGAACATGTTATTACTGTTTCTGCCCGGCTATAAAGAATTTGTTTATTTTTTTTTTGAGCTTTGATTGTTATCACTTAAAAGGAATGATGAATACGTTGGATTATGAACACGCATTGTTTTCGATTTTACGTGTATATGGGCATTAAACCTCGACATGAAGTCGTTTCCCAGAATTCTGTCTGCTTCGATGTTTAGATTTGCTACATGGAATTTATGTGAGAGAAGGTGGCCTAATGAGAGATTGGGGGTACCGTAGATCTGGGTTGCCGATTGCTGAGTTGATACACCTACGATAAAGACAGCGTTCGACGCATTGCTAATTTTTTCTCGACCTATAACTGGTATAGCGGCACCCTTGTCTACAAGTAACCTTATAGGTTGGCCGTCTACATGAAACTTACAATGTAATAGATTTTCAGGCGGTATATTAAGAGAGTAGATACTATAAGTTTTCATTGCGACGTTTTTAGTTTTCAATTTTGAATAGGATTTAGATCTAATTTTTGATGGATTGCGTAATAATTTCGATTTAGAAGAATTTGAATTGCTAATTGAAATGGAATTGGATTTTGATTTAGATTTAGTAGAATTAAATTTAGAATTTTACTTAAAGGAATTAGTAGTTATATTAATGTTTGGTTTAGAATTTGATTCCGTGTAGCTGAGTTTTTATGGCTGGTTAACCTTTACGTAAGCTAAATGATTCGAGATCGATTCAGTGTAGCTGAGAGCTTGGGGCTGGTTACCCTATTCGTGAGCTAAAAGAATCGATATTAATTCCGTGATTTGTGCTGAAACGTGGCGAGTTGGCATTTTATATATACTTAAATTATTATGAGTAGATTTTTCACGAGCGGTTAGTATCTTTTTTGGAATTATTTCAAGGTTTTCACTTATTGGGGTAGGTGAGCTAGTCTGTGAGCGATGGGTACCCAGTTTTCGACGATGTACCCAGTTCGAAAACCGCTTGTTGGTTTAAAGAATTTATATCAGAATTTCGCGAGTTTTGTCATTGCCGCATAGAACTATTGTAGGCACGTTTACGACAATCGGCAATGACATGACCAAGGTTTTTACAGTAATTGCAAAACTTTTGGGGGTTTGGGGTAGTAGAAACCGGGATTTGTGATCTAATTGGATTCTGATTAGAAAAGGATGGGGGTAGTAAGGGTCTACGGTAGTTTTAGGTGAGTTAAATTTATATAGGAATTGTCTCGCTTGGTTCATATGGTGAATCTTGTCTTCTTGCATTGCAAATCTACCCGCATCGGATAAACTAGTGAACTCTTTCATCCTGAGCATTATTGACTATCATATTTGACTATCATTTACTTCCGCTGTGATCTTTTCTACAATTTTACTCTTACATAGATCAATTCTGTGGAAATAATCGGTTATTGTTTCGTTGAGTTTTTGGAACATAGCTTGTAGTTCTAAATTTAAATGAGCTAAGGTTTTTACATTTGAAAATTTTTCTAAGACATAATTTTTTAAGCTTTCCAAAGAAAGAAATTGTTTGGAATGAACATCGGCAACTCTGGAGCCTGTTATTTTGTTTAAGGCGTAAACTAATAATGATCGGAGTGCTGATAATGGAGCGAGTGCGAATGCTACGTCACATGAACGAATGAACGGATATATTATTTCTGTATTTTGCAGTGTGTTAAAATCGGGTATTAAATTTATTAGGTAGCCTAGACTCAACGTTTCGGTCGGAGGTTTCTGATCTAATGTATCCTACATATTAAAAGTTTTAGTTGAACTTAAGGATGCGAAAGTAAGATCTATGATTATAAATATATGTATAAATACAGTAGAGATAGGGAAATTATTACAATTAATATGTGTTGACTTATTATAATTATAAGGCTCGGATGAGGAAATGGATTTAGAATAAGTACACTATTTAACCACTGACCACAGGAACTATATCTGGATGCGCATGCTGGACCAGCAAGGTAGTTGAAACTCGAGTACCGTGCGTAGTTGGCTTTGCTTGTCCTAAACGCACGTTGAACCTTGTCTTTATGCAGCTGCAACACGTATCCTACCGACTGCGCCAAATTGTTATGTGACGGAAGGTTAAATTGACTTTTTATAAACAATACTTTAATTTAAATTAATTTATTATAAAAGTAAATAGAAATATACAAAGATACAGAGATGATACCAGTACAAGTGACACAAGTGAAACTCTTATGCTTAATCGTTGAGTGTTTATAGTCTAGGGCTTACAAATAACGTACAGATAAGGTTTGAAAAGAAACTAATATATTAAATATATTTCTTTAACTAGTTGACAGATACATGTTTTTGGTGATATGGACTTATCGTTGAAAACAAGATTAATAGGATGCTTACTTAGAAATCGATCGTCTACTTATTTGTGGTGATGATAACTAAACTGATTACAATATTATATATTACAAAAGTATGGTTATCTATAACAATATTTGAAAACCAAAACAGGATGCGATGTTTATTCTGAAGTAGATCGTTTACTTTATTTATGGAAGTGATAACTTAAATTTATTATGAAGGATGGTTATCTAACATTTACGCAGGATGCTTATCTAACAACAGTATAAAACGATAGCGCGATTTAAAAAGGCGAATAGGGCCATTTGTTGGTTCATCACGGGAATTATAACATCATAATAGTTTATTTTAAATAATTGTATGCCAAATCAAACAATTTATTAGGTTTCTGTCTCGTCATCTGTTTATACATGGAGATCATTTGACGTACATTAGAATGTGGGAGAGTTATATGGTAGTTAACTTACAGAGATGAAATGTAAACGGTAATATTTTAATTAAATAAAGAGTAGAAGATAAATCATGATTGGGATCAACCCACCAGACCAGTATTACATTTCAGTAATACTGGTGCTGTTTGAAATAAAGATACATGTTTTTTGAAAAACGTTATTTACTCTGAGATTTTTTTAGTTTTTTTTGTAAAAAAGTATTTTACGTTTACTTTCATATTACAGCCTATACGTGTGTAGAATTTGACAAAGTTGATTAAATTATTAAACTTTGAAAGTGGAACAGCCATAAAAATTCTCTTTGGTATTTAAAATATTAGTAAATATGAATAAGTAATGATTCTGCACAACAAACGATAGTAAGAATATAAAGAATAAGTATGCAATTGCAGGAATTAGTCATCAACATCACAACAATCGATATAAACGACAATGTTAGTAATTCCCACCTAGAAATCTTAAGTTGCTCACTTAGCATTCCGAAACATTGTATCGATACGTAAAAATATAGAAGGTGGTACACCACTCGTATCGTGCCATGTAAACAGTGTTAAATTTGTATTGTAATAATTTAATAGGTGATGAAAACAACAAAAGAAAATAAGAAAGGAAATTATGCATTACGTTATAAGAAAATTATATCAACAAGTCCTCCAAATTGTTGACATCAATATGTATCGATAATTTAATAATAACAACTCTCGCCACTTTATGCTCAATGTCAAAGTTTTGATCATCCAACTTATTTGCTTAAAATTTAAAAAGATAAAATTAATTAATTTGGTATAAATAAGTTTGCTTTAAACACCTTTTGTTACATAACTACTTACTATAACCTTTTGTGACATAATTTTGTTGCTATAACCTTTTATTACATAATTTTGTTATAAACTAAATTCTTCGTAAATTAGGCTTAATTCGGTAAAAGCAATGTAGTAAAAAAGAAGAAGGCTGCAATTTAATTAATTGAACATAATTTTAACAAAAGAAACTTTTCTTAAAGCAATTTCTTCTTATATTGTGTCATTTTTTTCAATCTCAAGTGAAAGTAGCAGAAATTTTTTAAAGTTAATTTAATCTACGGGCATTATTTAAGGCGCTAAAAATTACTTATTTGCTTATCCAACGGCATATAAATTTATTGAGGGATTTTCCCTTGCCGTTACAATTTTGCTGCTTTCATTTTCCATATAAATTTTGGCTCACATTTTAGACACTGTATCAGGAAAATTGCGACGATTTTTTATCCTTGTTACATTTATAATTTCATTACACATTATATGATTTAATTATTTTTAGCTATACCAAGGGAACGTTACTAGTATAGGTATTATATTGCATATACCTGCTAGACATTTTTATAGTTCTGTGGACAAAATAGTAACCGTTATAATTTCGCCTTATTCGTCTGCTATCTGTCAATCTGTATGTCATAGCTGTTTTACTCGGAGACTATTAGTGCTATAAAGTTGAGAATAGGCAAGGGTATACATATCTAAAACACCTACAAAGGTTCGAGTTAAAATCTTAAAAATCTTTTTTAGAATACCTCCCTTTACATGTAAAATGGAGTGATCTTTTCGTTAGTTTTTAACGATATCCAACACAAAGGGTGTTGGATATCGTTAAAAACTTGAACATTCTTATGATACATGAATCCGTTTACGAAATATTAAGTTTTAAAGGTATCGTTTTTGTTTGAATTACGTGTCTTCACCACTAACCATGTAAACTTCTTTTTTTGAATATCCGAAAATTATTCAGTTTAGTAGTATATATAACGAATTAAAAGGAAACATACCACGAGTAAATAGGTTCTATATATTAAGGGAATTATCGACCGATTTATGATATGTAGTTGGGTTCGTAAAAGAATCAAAGAATCTCCATACAAGTAAGTTAAATACACTACAAAAATATTTTTTAATTTTAAAATATGTGTTTACTAGGTCTGTAAAAAATATAGTAGGAAATATATTTCCATAGTGAAAAAATAATAATATACTAAATACACTTAAATATGTATAATTGCCTAAATGTGTACAGAATCCATTTACTTGAAAGGTTTTCAAATATTTTTGATGATTAATATTAAAATTATATTTCTTGAATTTTTATTATTATGGAAAATTATACTCTCAATATATTAAAAATAATATAACCTGAATTTATCATCACACTTCCCTCGAAATGGAGCAAATAGCAAAAAAAAAACACACACACCACAAAGCTCTATATTACAGGTGAATTTAATCAACTTAATCACCAAATAACAACAGAACCAGAAAGTTTTAGTAAAATCAATAAAAATTTGATTACCAAATTAGGTAATTTTTCTGTGTATTAAGTGTAAATTGCTGAGAAAGAAAATTGTAGAACTTTGGTATAATTCGGTTCTAACCAATACATGCAAAAAAGATGACTTTGTGAAAGCAAAAAGTCGTCATTAAAATGAAGGTATTTCCAATAACACAGGTCATAAAATTCTTTTTTTTAACAATGATAATGTCAATTTCACTGAAGTCCTTTCTAAGTTAACATTTCTGTTGAACTGGGGAATAAAACTATTTCTTTACTTCGGGTCACTTTTTTTGTCGTCTTCCATGCTTTGCTTCCTATTACTTTTCCATCTATATATACCCCTGCATGCACGCGAGCTCCCACGCGCGCACATATATAGAGGGCATGCCTATTAGATCCGATATGGAGGTGGCATTATAAAAGTTTGAGGCTGATTTTGGGTATTTAGGGTGAAATTTGCAAAAAAAAATTAAGTCACACATCTTGATCAACATACATATAAAGTTACATTACAAGAAATCTTGCTGCTTTATATCGAAGAAACTCTCCCTGATGTAAGGACATTTCACCATTACAACGAACCACAACATAAAACGCAGTCCGTCAAATTATTCTTTGCAAAGACGTCTGTGTTAGTATTAGAGTTTTTTCATAAATAGATCAAATCTTAACTTTATACGAAGTCAAGAAACTACACGCACTGGCACTGTAGACCAGTTTTATGATAATTTTCAAAAGTCTTATTGCATCATTTCCATAGAAACGTGTAATCATTTGATGTCGTCGATGCCACACCGAGGTCAAATGATCATAAGATTCTGTTTGATACCCTCGTCTCTATTTTAGAAACAAACTAGGTAATTCTGATTTAGTAAGAAAACAAATCTACAGCTTCGTCGAGTATCGAAAAACACACGGAAATTTTTCCGTCGGCTTTCGTCGTGGGCTTAGTTAGATGTATATAATGTCGTCCGAATGCGTTATACTTGGTTTGTCATTCGGTGAAAATGTTTCTAATTTCAAATTATTATCTCACGCACGTACCGATATCCGCTTACTATATCAGATAACCTAGTATTGTGAGAGCTACCGCATACCAATTTATTTTGCTGTCCGATTCACCACTTTACTATTACGATCATGGAGTATTTGAACGATTTGCGGCCGCTCTACAATTTATAATTTAATGTATTCTCTTTTAACTGTTCGTATTTGTTTCGATCACTTTTGGTAACTTTTATTATTACCTTTCATTTAATCGCTGTCTTTTTCAAATAACTTATGTACTGAATGTATTAAATATATAATCATTAGTATTATGACATTGCCATATCATTTTCGTTTATAAATATAAATAGATGTGTTTTAAAAATGGTATTTTTGTAGAACCCTGAAATACAGACGTTTTATATACCGTGTTCTTGTATGTATTTTGTACAATGATCGTTAAAACCTATTTGTTTGAAACTGGCCGTTACTGAACTGAATATAATCGATAAGCCGAAAATTATACAACGATAAGCAGATAAAGTTTACTTTCTATGATATTCATAACAAACTCCGACTTTTTTTCTACAAATTAAAAAAAAGACAATTTGACAATTTAGGAGGGATATAGAATAAAAGTTGTCCCAAAAACACAATGCACGTATTTTACTTAATTATCGAATAAAATTTTTAAGACAGAAAAAAGATCTTTGAACTTCTTTCCGATATTCTCATTGAATAGTGTGTAATTCCCTTTGCTCTTTGTTCGGTTTCTAAAATTAAAAACTGGTTAGAAGCAAGTGCGTTTCATATGCGTAACAAATATTTTCATAAAAATGCAATAATAATTTCAATTTCCTAAATGGTTGTTTAGCCACGATTACATAATAATCACAGAAAAGTTAGCCATGACATTTCGTTAATGGCTAATTTCGGGGCTAAATCTATGAAATTAGAAACAAAATATTTATTTTTATGCTATAAATAAAAAGATAAAATAATGGAACATCATATATGAGTAACATACAAAAATTATGCATACATCTTAGTCCGATTAAAATGATATGTTAAGAGTAGCATTTTGAAAAATCTTTAATTTCATAATTCATTTTTCGAAGTTAGCGGCCACCGCATTTGCCGCTATCTGAAATAAGGGTGCAAAGTTTTTGCATTCTATCTTCATAAATGTGTCTTCATACAAAACATGGTTAGTTATCAAATTCGTTATTTATATATAATAACATTCTTCATAAATTTACAATAGCAACATTTCATTCTAACTTTAGTAACAAAAAGGTTACAAGCCAAAGAAGATAGAAATTGGAAAAAAAAATGTTTTTTGTGTGCAACAACATTTTTCGTGATTTTTTAAAATATAGCACATTATTTGTGTTTGTAGAGGGTTTTATAATAAATCATTTTCTTTTAAAATATTCTTTATTGTTAAAGATTTTACAACCTTGTATCAAAATGAGAAATCATCTGTGAATGTACATAACAATTAGAATATAGTCTTATTTAGATAATTTATTGGCTTTTTCGTCATCATTTATTTGTTTTGTAATTATTTT
This sequence comes from Druceiella hillmani, assembly GCA_039881145.1. Lineage (NCBI taxonomy): Eukaryota > Metazoa > Arthropoda > Insecta > Lepidoptera > Hepialidae > Druceiella > Druceiella hillmani. The sequence goes on along the minus strand of JAYKKI010000023.1, from coordinate 27,608,119 downwards.
ATTGTTTCTTGTTATTATATCATAATTCATTTACGCAATAGTGTAACAACTATTAACGTGATTCGTTGACAGTAGTGGTGGTACTCCTTTAAGATTTTATTTTATTTCATTGTCGGTTGTGATAAGTACGTAGAAGGATACGGATATATTAATTTTTCGACAAAGATTTTCAAGTCCTTAAACGTGTATTTAGTATAATTTCATTATGAGTAAATGATGTATAAATAACCTTAAACCGAAAGTAAACACTAGTAACCGTAAAACCAGGAGGAGTCAGTAATTGTACGAGTAATTGCAAAAGACGGTAACGACCATAAACAGTTTCTACGGTCAGTTTCTTGGTAACTTTACCTACGTAATTTTATAAAGGTGCTTTAAATATACATTATTATAGACATTATTTTGGTAGTCCAACAGATAATGATGTTCTTTGTTTGCTGTATTAGAAGCTCCATTGGTTGATTTTCATTTTGTAAGTAATTGTTCCATTCGCACTGGTGTGATAATTCAGTGTCTAAAAACCAATATCGACCGTAATAAAATTACGTAATAAAACTTTAAAACTACAATTTTGAATGTGTAAAATAAACATTCAGATGACTTGCGGCCCAAATTTCAAGTCATAAAAAATGTTCCAGACCTAGTTTCTAAATATCATATTCATGGCAGTAAATGATTTCATATAAAAAATGTAAAAAGGAGCAAATGGAAAAATGAAAAGAGATGAAATCCTAGAATTTGTTTTTTCTTTCTTGATTAAAAATGATCTATATTGCCAATTTCATGTGATAGATTTAGCAAAGTCATGTGATGTCAATGTCAATTCCAACTAGTGTGCAATTAGAGAACAATTCTAGAAAAAAATGCAGTTATTAAATTATATAAAACAAATGTTGAATTGGGCCGCGATCCTATCATTTTTTTAAAAGTCTCAGTTATGAAGTCATTTTTAAAAAAATATCTTCTAATAAAAAGAAAGACCCTTGTGAGGAAAGACTGCAAAAAATTAGAGAGGGGATATTCGCACGCAATATTACAAATATATATATATATATATATATATATATATATATATATATATATATATATATATATATATATATATATATATACTATACAGTCTCTTCAAAATCTCAAAATGTACGAGGTGAACAATAATCGACAAAGGGTGTATAGATATATCGCTAATATTACAGACCGACTGTTATGCGCATTTTCCATTGAAAGAGCGGGAAGCGGGAGCAGGCGCGGGAGCGGGTACGGGAGCGGGAGCGGGATCTAGAACGAGAGCGGAAGAGAAAGAAGTAGGGATCAAAAAGCACGTTAAAGATCATTTTTGACCATTCTATTCAGATTCAAAGCAAATCTAATACAGTCAAAGAGTAATTCAGGTTCCTACGGGAAACTCGAAATGCACCGAACAACGCTTGGTTACCGGGTACTGTTTATATTAAACAAGTAAACTATTAGGGACATGATTAACAAATTAACCGTAAGTAATTATTATTTCAAAAGGGCAAAATTTTATATAGATCAGCGCTTACCTTGGGTGCGAAAAGGCACGCGACGGTGACGCTGGCGCTGAGAGAGATGGTGACGGCCATGCTGGTGACGCGCAGTGGCACGTGACTGCTGGTTCCGAAGTAAAGCGGCACGAATGCCAGCCAGATCACGCACGTCGTATACATCGTGAATCCTGGTCGTTATTAAAGCACGTTAATTTAGTGCCACTTTACGTTTATCTGCGTATCTAATACCCAAATAATAAACACCAATAACTACACTCCTCAACTTTTAATTCAATTATTTTCCTTTCGAACTTGTAATTCAATTGAATATCTAGCTTGTACCAATTTTGAATGCGTCGGTCTATTCTTTATATTAAGACAAAATATAACAAGGAAAAAAGTAACATTCGCTTTAAGTGAATAATTATGAAAAAATTGTACAAAACAAATAATTCTCTAATTGATATCCCCAAAAAAGAACATTGCAACTCACTTTTTGTAACATTGCAGGAAAGTCTGACAAAGTTACAAAACGTCATACAAAACCTTTGACACAATAACTTTCGGATTCCAGAAAGTTAAAAATACTTAGAGATATAACGATTAAAAAGTCACATAGTGAAAAAAAGTAATTACAAGAATATAATTAAAACTCAAAACGACCACAATAAGGGTAATAATGTTCTTCCATAGAGGTACCGTAATGCAAAAAAGACAGACTGGTATTTTTTTATACTCAAAAAGCAAAACAAGTACTCGATTAATTAGAAAATTATTAAGTCAAATTAATATAGATACGCATATACATGTACTTACCTTACATGAGTAACTGAAATACACAATACATCTATTTTTTACTGAAGGTTTTATATCAAAAAAACCGTATCAAAATAATTAATTACTTTTCACTCCCTCGCTCACTCAATATATATATATATATATATATATATATATATATTTATATATATATATATATGTATATATATATATGTATATATATATCTATATATATATACATATATATATATATATATATATATATATATATATGTATGTATGTATATACACACACATATACGGATACATAGGTACCCAAAGTATACCAGATATAAAGATTTACAAAACAATTTTTCGAGTTTTATATTAGACAGTTCTGCTTTATAAAACAAAATTATAAAAATAAACCCATTAAGTACGAGTACAACTCGCAATAAAAGCGTTCCATACACATTTAGAAATGTATAAACATTTTACGGATATATAATACTTCTAATAAATTATTTCCAAGCATTATTTATCATCGTGTATACTATCTAGTATATCTACAGGTCAAAGGTAAATCGTTTTCGGAATATCTCAAAAAATGTGAATGAAATCTAGAACCTTTGCTTTACGATCCGGGTTTCTTTACTATTTTTATAATTTTGGCATTACAGGTTTTGGAGGTGAAGTTGGGAAGGAGGTAGAGGAAGAAAATATTTTTATGGACATTTTCAACAAAGCCTCTAGAAACCGTATTACATAAAATTCCAAAAAAATAATTTCAGATTTATTAACGTGCTCTTTTTCTTTAAGCTGATATTATAAAATAGATTAAACAAAAAAAAATAGTACTTTATTTGCCCCTAAAAATTTCCTTATGAATATTTTGAGTATTCCCTATCGAATATACCTCGGTCAATATATTTTATTATTGTGCCAAATTTCAGGCTTTTATATCAAATGGTTTACTAGTATGAAAATAAAAAAAAATCTAAAATCTCTATTAAAATATTTTTGATTATGTGTGTAAATACGAATTATGTTTTCACTATGCCAAATTTCATGCAAGTTAAGTTTTTTTCTTATGAGGTATGGAACTCTAAAAACAGCTTACAAGAAGTTTAGACCAAGTTTACTCAAAGTTATATAAACAAAGTAGATATAAGCGGCTATTCTAAATCTCATAATTTTTGAAAAATTACCATTTACGCTTAAAAAGATCTATTAGGTAATATATGTACAGGTTAAAAAAACGCTAATAATTTGTAAATAGATTAAGTAGGGATATTGGATCACCTTAAATGTTTATGCATCTCTAACGGTATACGTACTTATACTTTGTAGTATGAGATTCCACTCGTAGTTAAGAGATTTTTATTTTTAAATATGTTTTTAATTTTTCTCTGCGAAGTACTAACAAATTAAGAGCAAACATTAGTGTTTATTAATATTTGAAACCTAAATGAAATTACTTAAAATTATACCTTAAGTGAAACTAACTCCAATTAAAACTTAAATTATACAAATTAAAAAAAACTGAAGACAGCTCAAGTTTTTTGCATTATAAGAAAAATGGACAAAATTAAAGTATGAAGCAAACGTTAATTAAAATATTAATATATTCAAATTGAAATATTAATATACTGTTTCAATTGGTTCAAAATCGTCTTTAGTTTCACATTACAACAACAAATGAGCGAATAATAAAACTGTATACAATATGAAACAGAATTTTATTCTGAGAATCATTACGCGAAATTAAATATTTAATTTCGCGTAATGATTCTTTACTAATAAAAAAAAATTAATTAATATTATTTGGCTTAGGGAAAACTCTGAGCTTAATTACTAAATGAAATGAGCTGTGCTAAGTAGACGTAAATAAATATTATAGTAACGCCTCTTTGCACGTGCTTCATACCAATAAATTACTACTTCATATCAATAAAATGATTATTCACCAATATGTTTACTCTCGTTGAAAGCCTCCGGTATCTTCCTCGTTAGGACGGCGTAAACGGTACAAACGACAATAAGAACGATAGGGTAGAAGAAAGCAATCATATAGCTGGCATCCACATAGGAGTCGCAAACCAGTAGGTTGTCCTCACGCGTTGGGTGGTGATGCATTGCCCGAGCCGGCGACATTATCATCCAAGCAGCGTTTATGAAAACCTATGGACGAGAATTAAATAAAAAATCAGCGAAACCAAAAATAAACTTCATATTTAAAGTTATTTGACATTTTTTGTCATTTATTCCATAAAAAGGAATTTACGATAATTGTAAAATATTCAGTCTTTTCGTCAAGCTTATAAATATCGATTGGAGTTATAAATATAAGTATATTATATTAAAAGTATAACAAAATCCAATAAGCCGAAGAATCTGTGAGGACGATATTATACGTGGTGATATACAAAATCAAAATGATCCCATATTTCACAGTTTTCGAGAAAAAACGCACGACGCGCTATTAAATTACATGGGCCAGTACTACCCGCATCTATGAACACTTCAATGGTCGCGTTATGTAACAAGACGTAAACGATCGCACAGATGATTTAGACGAGGTTAGCGACACAGTTTAGATCGAGATTTTATTAAAAAATAAATTAGAATACAAATAAACATTTGAACTTATTACTTTCAGAGATCATCCGACTTACTAAAAACAAACACTTTTTTAACACAAATATTGCATGTGTATTTTCAGTGTTCAGGGCTACTTATCTATCAGTTTCTTGGCTACTTGGCCATTCTATTTTTTTTTCATAGGGCATTACAAAAATGTCAGTTTAACCTTTTTATGCGTTTCATTTTTATTCGTTTATATACTGACGATTTCGTCAAGTATAAATCTATATCTCTAAGGAAACAATGACGAAATATTTTTCTTTGGTCTTGATTATAAATACACATAAAGCGTTTAACAAATTAAAAATAATGTCAATAACCAGAGTGTACGTGTACGTTTTTATAATAATACATCGTTTTGTGTACATCCATAAAGTCAGTAAATAATCCTTCATAGTATTATTCACGAAACCAAAATGACAAGAGAAGAAAAATTATTTCAAAATTTGTTTACTTACGCAGTCGGTCGCAAAAAAAAAAACAAAGTAATTTAACCTCATATCTAACTAAGGAACATGGCCTCTAATAAGGTGACGCAACATACTTTTTAGTTTTATTAATTAGGTGATTCTATTTTGCAACATTAAAAATAAAACAAAAAAGTTCGCGCGACCACCGCAGTGTTAAAATATCGGTTGCCATCACCCCCAAAAACTAATTGTAGGTGTTTAAAATAAAACAAAAATTGGAAAGATACACACACTATAATAAAATATTCTAAAATATCACAGAAAACACTCAAAAATGTCTTTGGCGTTAATCTAGCCACTCACGTTACGGACATATATATTCCAGTAAAATAAGATCTGCAATGCCAATTCAAAGCCCAGGACATACTTTTGTGTAAGAAGTTGTATTAAGACCTGTTAATTCGTCCGGCGACAATTAAAAAAATAATAAAACCGCTCTAAAAACGGGTCTTTCTCTGATGAAGAAAAAAAAATAAATACGGAAAACAATCAAGAATAAAAGTTGTAGGATGTAATCTAAATAAGAATTTATCATTGTTTTAATTAGGTATTTTTTTAAGTTTTTAGAAGAAATGTATTCAAAATTAATAAAAAATTAGCAGTAAAATTTTTCGGGCGTATTTCTTCAGAACCTTTTATTTAATCATGTATTTTTTTTTAATTGCTTTCTCTATTTAACAGTAAGTTAAATAACAAATCCAAAAAAATCTTACGTGCGGAAAAAGGCACTAGAAAATATTAAAGCACGCCTACATTTTTTTCCTATTCCTAGATGTTTGTTTACTATATAATAATAGAAATATGTTAGCAAAAATTAACTGAAAAAATTGTAAAAAATTTTTTGACAGTCCTGGTGTCATTAGTAAAAATTAGTTTTCACGGGGCTTTTTTCAACCCATGTCGGAAGAATTGGATGTTTGATTGATATGTGGGATGTTAAATTTTTACTTCAAACTTTTTCTGATATTTTAACGGTTTCGGTGTAATTCGTGAAAAGTCCGGAGTTTCAAGGTTTTTTTTAAATTTGTCCAACCTTCATCGGAAGGATTGGACATTTTTAATTCCAAGGTATATAAACTAGGCTTAATACAAATTCTGTTCAAAAAGCAGTATACAATTCAGACCCTATTTCATTGAACTATTGGATAAAACTATAACCACAAAGTTCCTATGTATTCTGCATCTAGAGAAATTATGTAAGTTGATGATGTCCCATTCTGTATCTATATTTTTTATTTATTAGCAAGATAAATATATTTGTAATTCAAAACGTATGTCAAATATAATTTAAAACCTAATGTAGCCAATATCTGACATTTTTCTAGTTTATTATAATTTTTATTATATATGCCAATAGCTTATGTAAAATTTTACACGTATTTATTTTTATAATATTTTATTTTATTATGATAAATATTGTTTAGCATAGTGTTAATATATTTATAATTTATCTGTACTTTTTTATAGGGATCTTGTACGTCGAAAGCTATACATTTGGTTCATTCAAATGTATAGCTTTCGACGACTTTTCGGTTTTTTATTACTTATCCTATGGTAGCATGAGGTTATGCCTGTTTTATAATATAGTGGTACTAGAGACAAAAGCGAAAAATACATTTACGTCGAACCTCTTGTTGAAAGCTGCGCGTAAATATATTTTTTATTATGACAGGTTTTGAATTGGCGAAGCTATTAACCAATCTACTACAATCTACAAAAAGAGTAATACGTTATTTGAAGAGTGCATTGCGGATTTGAATCAACTGGCTCAAAGGAGGCAGTTTTCATCCCTTCTTTGGAACTGAATTATCTTAAAATAATTTTTCCTACTTCTAGCCAGTTTTGGTTATCGGCAAGTTTCTACATTATCATATGAACTATTTGACCTATACGCCCACTATAAATTCTAAATCAAAACTTATATTAAAGAAATAACTGGGTCTTAATCCGTAATAAAACAATATGACGAATATAATAAAACATATGTAAAGAAAAATAAATGACTGATTTCCCAAGCGGAATATTGATGATACGAAATAAAATGTTTTCGGAACTTAGTGTTATGAAGATCAATAATTTCACAAGTGGAAATTCTAATAATTATTTTCAAATGATTATAAATCATTTGTTATTATATAATCTTCATAAATGCTAGGGCTAATGCTTGGGCTCTCTATCGATTATAAATAACTTAGCAAAGCTTGAGCTTAAATTTGTATTCCATACCCACTTTAATCAAACTTAAGACTTTGTCAAAACATTAAAATTGGCCACCTTCCCATTTCTTTACTTTGATGGTGTTTCAAATGTGTATTAAAATTTCAACTGCGTAACTGTATAATTTAATTGTGTTGAAAATAAATGTGTTGGCTCTGGAAATGCCCAGGTTCATAACTGTAATATTTTTGCAATTCACAAACAAATAATTTACATTTATATTTTATTAATTTCTGCATGACACATAATAGAGATTATCATCTGAAAACTACTTAAAAATTATGAATTTTTTTTCATGCGTAGCCTCTCAAGGATCAAGAGCTATATGAAAATGATATATTAAAATTATAAGGGACATGACAATTATTACGAATAAAAATTTTTCATCTATAAAGAAATGAGTCATAGAAAAAATTGACAGAATTAATAGAAGAAAGATGAAAAAGCAAAGAGTCAAAAACATCTTGTTAAGGTTTAGACATAGTAAAAATTATTTTAGGGCTTTCTAACTTAATCGATCAAGCGTTTTTTTTAATAAATCTGTATCTAAATTCTAATACTATACACTTGATGATAACCTGTCAGTTAGGTATCGTGACATCTCAGTGTATGATGATAAGTAATCACTTAACACATGTTTTCAATAAAACTTTGCAGTGTGTCCTATATACTGCAATGAAATACAATGGTACTTTATACATTACCTGCACCGACACAAGACCTGCACATACAGCGAGCTGTGAGCGCGGTGATATGAGGAGCGGGCGTTTGGCCGAACGACGGCCGGCTCGGAAGATTCGCGCAATTCGGTTGGTCTTGGTCAGCAGTGCCGCATACACGACAGTAAAACAGAAGCCAGCAAAGAATCTATGACGTAAAAGGTAATTCAATAAATTACATATTAACCAATTCGTCAAGATGACAAAATTATTTTTCGCTGCAAATAAGACGATAAACGAGAAAGAAAAAAAAGGTTTCAATTTGTAGAGAATTTTAAGACCAAAATTTGGAAATTAAATAAGAATGTGAATGTATATTCTTAACTTTCGCTAAAAACTAATTGAAATAGAGTCGCTATTATCTCTTAAACAATTTTAATAAATTAGTTATTTGCTACCTCTAAATGTTAGCCTCGTTTAATATCCATTTTTATACTGAATACTTTATAAGTTTAGCATTTAGAATCTGGTGGCATTAAGCTTGAAAAACGGAAAATTGTAAAATAAATTTTACATAATTTTTACAAAATCACTCAGAAAAATATACCTATACACAAATTTTATTTTTTTTTTCTGATTCAGCCTGTACTCAGAAAAAAGATCAAAAAGTTTTACTTTAATTTCTTTCTTTATCGGTCTCTATATGACAAGTAGCTGCTGAAATATCGACCCTTGTATGAAAATTCATCCTTTTATTTTTGATCATCAATATCTCATGAACTAATAACTGTACAGAAAAATTAAGGGAGGGTTTTGAAAATTTAAAAATGTTCTTTATATTAAGCTCCAAATAATGTTAAAACGTAGTAAAACCAAAATGACCCTTATCATTATAATTAAAAGTTACGAAAAAATGATTTATACTGATTTTCTAAAAAATCTACCGTTACTTTACAAATATTGTAAACAATTTTAATGTTTCCTGTTTTAGCTAAATGTTTCCTCAATAACCCTGTAAAATTTAAAACTGATCGGTTCATCCGGGTTTCTATCTCGAATGTCAATTTTTTTTAAATTAATGGAACAATTTATTACTCTGAAATGTCACATATTTTTTAATACATTCCTTTTCCACAATTTTACATGGATTACTCATTAAATTAATTTTTTTTTAAATTTAGAAATTTTGAAATTTTTTTCTTAATTTGAAAATATTTGTAAATTTCTTAAAAAATCAGAAAAAGTGATTTTTTTTGACTTTGAATAATAAAGATAATTTTCCTATTTATTTAATTATGTGCTTTATGGTATATAATTGATACATATGGAAGATTTATTGCTACTAGGGCAATTTCTTACAGCCAACCAGAATACCAGTCCATCCCCGCTCGAGGAGAGGCTGGGAATCGAACCCTTGTCTCCCCGATGCGCCGCGACGTCAAAAGCCGTATGCATGCCTTGTGATCAACCCAACAATCTATGGCGAAGACATTATTATTATTATTTTTTAACAATATTTAAATCTTGTAGGCCATCCTTTTAAGTTTTCGAAACTGTGCTTTACTTTTCTGCGCGATCATTACTTCACGAAACAATGATTATCAAAGACAAAACGACGACTTCTTATTTAACAGTCGATGTCTTAGCAGGAAATTGTTTTAGAGAGACCGATAAAAAAAGAAATTAAATGTAAAGGATCAAACTTTTTGACCTTAGTTTTAATTAAGTTAAAAAATTGTTTTCTAAACCCAGGCTGAATTGAAAATCCCCAAAAGGATTTTTAAAACTTTTTCTCGTGTTTTTTTTATTGCCCATTTAACTATAGATGAAAAAAATTATAAAAAATTAAAAATACGGAGAGAATTCTAAATTTTCTAATGTCTTTTTATTTAACTGTAGTATTATTTTTCCCAAAGTTAGAGCCCTTTAAAAATTACTACAAAATTTTAAAAAATACTGTTACCCTTAATCTTTACCAGTAGTATATATATATATATATATATATATATATATATATATATTTAGCAGTAGTATATATATATATATATATATATATATATATGTCTTTATAAGAAGAAATCCTTATCTCACCTCTGTAGCCCGCAGACAAAATGAGTGGGGCGCAAAACAAGCGCAAAGGTGACCAGATAACACATAAGGATGCCAGCTAACAGTACGAGGGACAGTTCTCGGCCTGCCGCCCGTACCACCGGCGTCTCGCGATGCCGTAGCAGCACACCGCCCACAAACCTATATTTAAACAAAGTCCATAGAAGAATGCAATCGTAATAATTAAACAGAACAGTAAAATTTATGGGGAAATGAGAATTTTTAATGATAAATAAACTGTCAAACCGCATACAAAAAAGTTATTAAATATTCCATTTTTTACAAAATTCTAGCGAATTAATGATGAATGCCATCTTTTGTATTTGTGTCTCTTGATTGCAACGAAGCACGTATTCATTTGCTCTATACAGATTCCAGATGCAAAACAAAATCTTTGGGAATGAGCGATATGTAGAAATATTGTCATAAGATATGCAGAAACACATTCAATGTGTGTCGTAAATATTTTTGTAAAATATCATCAAAAACATTACTGCGAAAAGAGTCAAGTTACTCTTTACAAAGTCAGCCTTAAAAAGGAGCAAGATGAATGCAGCCAAGTTTTTATATAGTTTTATTAGAGATTTATTAATTTTATACGACTGAGTTAGAGCTTTACAACTAAAATAATTGAATATTGTATCTATCACGACATTAAATTTAGTTGAATTTCCCATGTATTAATCGTTTTAAGAATCACTTTTATGCAAAGATAAAGTACTAATGGTTGCATAAATATTATCATATATAAAAGCAATACAAAACGATTTTCCACAGTAATGTTTTTCATGAGATTTCAATTCTTTTTCGAGTTCCTTTAGATACCGTATTGCTAACATAGGTTCGATAATGCTATACTTTCATCTAGATTTCAACTATTAATTTTGTTTACCGTTTTTCTTTTTCCCAGGCTTTTGGTATATTGAATTTTAGCAATTGTTGATCACATTGCTCATTAACGACCTTTGACATTTTTGATAATTTTTACCGCGTTTATCATAATTGTAAACCTCTTCCCAATAACTTATTCCATGCTGCACAATGTTCGATATGATTCTATAAGAGTAGTTGGTATTATAGTATACATAATGACAGGTAGGAAGATTTAAACGTGAACCATCTCGGCATGTGAAATTCCTTATGCACGCACAATTGATCATCACCTATGTTTAAAAATTCGAATTCTTCTTTCATAAATCACTTCATAAGTTAAGTACTTTTTATCATGCACACTACAGAATTCTGTTCAACGAATCCAAAGATTTTTTTGAGTCTTTCAAACTAATGCATATAATATCACCAACTTTCCAATTACTCTCAAAATAAAGTCAATTTTTCAAAGCATAAGTATTAGTTTTTTAAAATAAAATTGATAATGCAATTATAAAACATCTTAAATAACTAGAAGACTGGTATCGATAAAAAATCGCCTATAAAACAACAGAACGAGTTTAAAAACCAATCAGAATATGTCAATATAAGAAATGTATGAAGCACTTGTTTACTTTGGCGGCGTGACGCCTTAACGTTCCCATCGAACACCGGAGTCATTTTGTATTTCTCATCTTTCGATTTTCTGTAATTCTTCCAATTTCTACAGTTTGAAGACGGATGTCTAAATAAGTAGATTTCTTCGCAGGATTTTATTTATAATCTATTTGATATGGCACACAAATATAAACCCTAAATATCAAATATCGTTTAAAAAAAGTTAAAAAAAATTAAAACAAAAAAGAGAAAACTAAATTGATTTGCGTTGCTGCACATATTTTAGTAATTAAATTTGTGTTCCGATTGCATCAACCAGTGATGCCAGCACAATATCAATAAATATTTAAAACTTGCTTTGTTTTTTTACTTTTTTGAATGGGATATAGGCCAGTACCTATCTTAAATGGTTTATATATTATAGATTTTTGGTTATCAATGTTTTTTGTTACACTCCCAATTACGTGTGGTACCTCTGTTTCAAAACGTAAAATGTATAATACGTCAAAAAGGAGTCTACACCATCTATATCGAATAGAAACACTAAGTGCTTTATAATCCTAAATATGTCTGATGTATTTATTTCTTTAATATTGGTAGAACCTAGACTAGGCATCTATGAAACTTAATAAGTAAGATAAAATAAGATTTATCTTTGTTTCTAGGCAACAATTTCTTAAACACTATATGCAAAGTGTTTATAATATCAAACTTCAGAGGTTGAACTCATCTGGAAGTCAAAATGTATCAAAATACTTGCAAAGCGATTCGAGTAAAGAGTACCGCGTCCGGTAACGCTACTCGGAACTTTGTTGTAAACTACTGTGTATCCAGATTTTTGTTTCTCGTAATATCTTTAACAGTGCTAAGAGATAAAATTGTTTAATGTACAAACAAATTTATGAAATTTATGCATTAATTTTACTTTATACGTAACATTTACTAAAACATGAACTTCACCTAAATCTTAGAATAGTAAAAAATTTTAGTTTTATAGCTCTGATGCTTAATTTTTTATCAAAATTATATTTAATTTCGTATCTTTACATTCAAAAAATAGGTTACAATAAATCGTCCATTATCAAAGCCAGCAAGCACTTTTCGACGAGCGATATTTTTATTCACGTAGTCTTCATTTCCCTTTATTTTAGTTTCGTTTAATAGAGATGAATTCTAACTTTAATTCACTTTAAACGAGCACGATTTTATATAAAAAAGAAAGTGTTTGATGGAGAAATATGTTGACGTTTATTAATAGTATCACAAACGTCATTTGGGCCTTCCAATAATTTATCCTAAACATGACCACTGCAATGTCCCAATTTTTCGCTAATTTTAGTTAACGAAATATTTAGTTTGATTTATTAATCCTTATCAAAATAAATATCAGAGTCATTTTATGCGTCGTTTATTTAAAAGTAGAGATGCGTATTTTGATGAAGTTTGGTGGAATGTATTTGCGTAAGGTTGCGGGAAACCTAGCGGCACAAGCATTGACCGCTTATCCAGACCCTGCTCATCGGTTTGGTGAATAATTCACTGTATTGCAGACCAATTACTTAGCCGTGTGTTTTATCTTGGTCCCTTTATTTAATTAAGTTACTAATATGTTAACTTTTAGGTCTTCCTATATATATATATAGATTATTAAGAGTTTAATTTATAGATTTTTAAAAGTTCCTCAAATTTCTTTGTTACTTTGCTAGTGTAGATCAGATTTGGTTCTTAGTTTGATTGACAATAGCAGATTTTTAATTAAATTTTGTTTAGGTGCACATTAATTCATTACTTTGGTATGTAATGTATGGTAAACTTTATTGGTAAATTTTGGCTAATAGTTTTTATGTTGACTTTATTTCAAAACAAATATGTGAATCAGAAAAATACACAATAGAAAAGCGAAGCAACGTTGCAACGAAATTACAGGTGGAGAGATTTTAAAACGCTACATACGCAGTATAGAATTGCAACAGAAGCATCACTTCATTACCTAATTTAGAGGGAAATATTGTTATCTTTATTATTATTCATCCCACAAAGTCACGAAAATAGCATGTAATTTCCTTTAATCATTCTAAATGGCGCTGTATGTTTTAATTTCTCCCCGTTAGTTTTTAAATAAAATCACGTGAGCGAAGATACGGGTAAAAGTTAATATTTATAGATAAAATAATTTCTTCTTTTAAACGTTTTGTATACACAACTTAAATCAATTAGTTTTATTCCAGAATATTATCATGTAATAAATTTTTCATAAAAAAACAGGACTAGTCGCGGCGTTTCGTCCGTTTACATATATTCGAAATTCAAATCAAAATTAACAAACGAATGGATGAAATAAGAGTTGACTTACTAAAGTAATTTACTAAAACCAATAAGTGAATTGCACTAAATAATCAAAAAATAGAATGCAATTGACACTAATAATAATAAGACTGAGCAGTACTTTTATTATCAATATAACGCTAGAATTACTACGCTTGAGAAACTTTAGAAGTATAATATTTACAAGCATTTACATTAAATACATAAAAAAGTAGTAAATAATATATAACTTATATTATATGTACGGTGTTTCGTGAACTAAAATACTAAATACTTTATTTTAGAATGTATTTATGTCCTTATTAAAATTCATCATACGCTATAACACTATATCCATGTCCAACTATTCGCTTGAACTAAAAAATGACATATTCACTATTTCCACTCACTCGTAATTACTAAAATCACTTATACGTACAAATCTAAATTTTACAAATAATAAGAATCCATATTTTAAAATCAATTATATTCGAACCATAAATCTTCAAAAAGATTCAAACCACAGAACAGAGAAGTAATTCAAACATTTACATTTGTGAGAGTTACCGTATTAAAAAAAACTCTAATTTTATTTCCAAATCATAATTATAATTATATTACTAAGAAACAAATAATAATATATCTAAATATATTTATAATTATAATCTTAGATATATGGGTGAATTATGAATGTTAACAATTTTCAAATGGCAAAAATTCTTATTTACGAGTTATAAACAACGTCGGCCTTGAAAGTGAAATGGAATTGACCTTCAAACTAAACTGTATATCTTTTATTATTTTCTTTTTGATAACCTTCTTTTGTAAAACTCTAAACGAAAGGGTTTTGTTAGAAAAGTAAAATTTACTATTAATCGCTATGAAGGGTATATATGCAATATGGCCATATTTCTTAGGACAATCGAAGTAAAAGCCATAGTTCGATACATTTCCATTGTGACACTTTTTAAATTTCAGAAAAAAATGATATAATCTTAAAAAAAACAGTGTATAACAATCTATTATACGTTATTTAGTGACGATACATACTGCATATATAGTTTATTATGTTACATAAAATGTTAAATACAAAAATTGAAGTAATAGACACCACAAAATAATTCACACCACGAAGTAAAACAAATTAATCTATTTGATATTTTTCTTTTGATTTGGCTTAAAACGGTTCATCCAACTATAATCACATCGGAAGTGGATATGAGATCGTGAATTATTTAGAAACGCGAGATGAAGAGCGTTCAGAATAGTTATTCACGAACGCTGCTCAGTGTGGAATGATCAGTGGACGTAAAATGCCATGTCGCACTGGCTACAAAATGCGTGAGTCTGCATACATCAAACATGTTTCCCCTGCCCCAACCCCCACCCCCACCTAAAGCGATTTTGGAGAGAAATGAGTCGCAAAAAGTCGATTTTCGTGAGATAAATGAATGAAACCAATGAAATGTAATCTACGTGGATCATAGGCACAGATTTGATCTGTATTTTAAAAAAAAATTTTTAAAAAACTCTCTTTGAAAATTAAATATTGACAATATATCGGGCTGATCTTCAGTATGACTGAACTATAATTATGTATCTTCGGTATGACTGAGCTATAAATGGACTAATATAATGGAATAAATTGCCCTCCAAGTATGACAAAAATTCAGTAGTAGTTTATCGTGGTCGAATACTATTTTATTTAATAATTATATCCGGTGGTTGTTTAGATGAGGATCATTTTCACTTTACTATTTATCCTAAAATAATAATTTAATCAGAAAAGAAAATTACATGAAATGGATCGAATAATACTATATTACCGAAAATATTATATTACCTCATTTTGTTTCCTAGTTTATTCGTATATAGAATATAATTGTATATGGATAGCATGCTATATTACATCAAAAAATGACGGACGAAAATGTTTAAATTTGAAATATTTTTCTATCCTACTATGAAGCATTCATAGCGTACAATTATACCTGTATATGTGACGTCAGGTCAAACAGCATATCAACTAAACATGTTGGATGATAACCAGTATTATTATCGATGTAAGGAACGATCAAGATGTACCTTAGTTTTCGGTGTGTCGAAAAATATCAATCTTAAAAAATATCAATCTATAATTGATAATTTGTGATATTTGAGAAAAGTGATAATTTTGTTAGTATTTATTAGGAATGGACCTAAACAAGTTGTTGGTAGATAAAGAAATATTCATAATTCTTTCATTTCCTGTTATTACAGTATATATTTTTGTAATTGTTTATTTTCGAAATCAGGATTAATTGACACAAATAACTTTTTATGAATATTTTAACATAAAATATAGTTAGCGAAAAACACTTTTTTCGGCTTGCTGCGGTTATTTTCAACCAAATTAGAACCACTGAATACTAAAACGTGACAATTAATTATAATTATAAAAAGGCTGATTTATAAAATATTGAAGGAAAATACAACTTTTACGTATTTGTATTTAACCCGGCAGGAGCGAACGGACAAGGCGTAGTGCGTGATAAGCTCGGTACCGGATTCCGTTCATTCTAGTTTTAATCGAGTCAAATTTATTCTGAAATATATGATTTGATTCAAAGTTAGTTCACTATTTGAAATTTTAAAATTTAAGGATTACATGTAATCTCAGTAGGGCAAGACCGACTTATAATCGGTTGTCATCTAAATGCATTATCAATGATTTAACAGATTTTGAAATAGCTTTCGAATATAATATACATTATTTGTGTGATATATGCAATAAGTTTCTTTAGTTTAGACAGCCTAAGTGTGAGTATATTTTATACTTATGAAAGAGTATTTGCTGTCAAACTTGGGAAGTTGTTATACGCGTGATAAAATGCGATAAATATGCAGTCTATCGAATAAAGGAATACGCCGGAAATTGTTCCATTAAACTAATTACTTACTAAAGATATTACGTATAACATTTATTTTATATTAAATAAAGAAAATTAAACTGAAAAGAATAGCTGTGTGAAAAATCAATAGCTCTTTATGCTCGCTGTTTAGTTAATAGAACGTTATGGGCAGTTTCAGAGAAGTATTTTATAATTACATTTTTACAATGAATTCTCATCAAATCATTATCGAATGAACGTTGGTATACCTGAGATTTGTTAACTTTTTTTGATATAATCCTTAGGTTAACTCAATAGTTAATAGAAATTAAATGGGTAAAGTTATAAAATGTCATACAGATAAAATTGAAGAAGTTATAAAACTTCGGAATGAGCTGTATGATTTTTCCATCTTTTCTTTCCAAATTTATTTTCTCTTTGATATATTTTATATCAAAAAGAAAATAAATTTTAGCTCAAAATAGGTCTTTTTTGTCACTCATACGTTTGCATTCACATACATTCTCCCTCCATCGTTCTCCCTTACCTATAGTGATTGCTGGTTTCGGTGTAAACGAAACAAATTACATTTAAAAGTTGTCAAGTCAGTACAAGTTTAACTATGTGCGCAAAGTTAAATACGCACGTTGTTGGTCAATTAAGATGTTCGTTAGAAATGGGAAGCATCATTTAAAAATTTCAAAGTAACCATGAGCAATTTTTGAAAATGTCATAATATAAATATATACCAGGCCTACAAACATGCCAAATATTTTAAAGTAAAAACTTAAAACGACATAAATGACCTGGGAATATCTTTCAAATAGGTAAAAGGTTATTCTCTGCCAATACGGAAAATAAGGAGGTAGAGTTGCGCTAAAATAAAACTAAGAAAAATGCGGCTCTTCTGAGTCTTTTCACTTTATAGACATGATTTATTACATTAAGAAGAAAACTTGCTGAAAAAAAGAATTTTTAACCGAACACTTCTGAATATTAAAACAACCATGTATAGTTTTTACCAGATAATAAATTAATTTTTACTAATTTCTTAAAAAAGTTTGCCTTAAATGGCTCCATTCTCATTTTTCAGTAACATGTGTCCGCTTCAAAGGAATATTAAACGGTTAAAAACTAACATAGCAGTCATTGTGAAGATTAGAAGACAATTTCAGGGATGTGTTTCACGTGTTTTCACTCCACGATCCACTGTCTGGGTAAAGTGAGGGATATTTGTGATTCACAAAACAAACCAAATAATTCAGTAATTTATAATTAGGAAAGAGTACAAAATAATAAACATTTTAATAATAATTGTAATTAAAAACCAAAACAAAAAGCTATCTCCATAAATGTTAAGTACATTACCTTACAATTTATTCAGAAATGTTAAAAAGAAACTAAAATAACAATGATAGTCCGTAATGAGATTTTAAATACGATTCCAAAAAAAATTATCTATACCAATTACTTTTTTTAATATGTAGTCATTGCCTGAATTAATTAAGTAAAAACTGTTTACTGAGAGGACAAATTTTGTCAACACATTCCTTTTGCGTTATTAAAATGAATGTCTTTTTTGCTCTTTTGAGTTTTCCATAGGTTTTTTTCGACGACTCTGTCGAGCTTGCAAGTTTTAGGAATTGATATGTCATATCTCTACTTGTAGGGTACAAAATCGACGTGTCGTTAAATGAGCTGCGTAACAGCTATTTTCCCGTAGCCTTAAAATGATTATTCATTTGTTTGACGTATTGTAATTTCAAAAATATTTTGTATTTGTTTGATGTGTTTATTTTTGTTGAACTATTTTAACCAGTAATATTTATTTTTACATGAATCCATGTCGTCTATGAATGATGTATGCATTACATGCATATATCGTTTAGAGACGTGAACAAAATTAATTGCTAATTTTTTTTTAAATTTATACCTTTCGATGAAAAGGCCATATACGTACTATAAATTTTCAGTTACATTTCCGAAGAAATATTTACCATTCGCTTAGCTCAGCGAGAAAAAAAATATCTCCAAGTTCGATACGAGCATGTCAAAAAGACAATTTTTAAATATTCGTATTATTCAACTACATCCTCTTGTAAACTTTCATGACAATCGGTTCTAAAGAACATGATGCTATAATATAGGTACAAATCGACAGACAGGTATACTGACATGACCTAATTATGAGGGGTCCGTTTTCGCTAATCAGCTAGGGTGCTGTAAAAATACCACCATGTCAATTAAATTCAATTGTATATGTATATATTATATATATATATATATATATATATATATATATATATACATACATATATATATATATATATATATATATATATATATATATATATATAAATATATGCAAAATTTAATGTATTTTATTAAGCTCAGCCTTGTGATTTCAATTTTAAAAGCTTTACAATGTTCAACAGTATTAACATTATTGGACAATTCTAGGTCCTATGGTAAGGTTAAATAAAATTTGATCGCGAATACATCTCAATATGTTGGTTTGTGGTAATAATAACATTATTAGTAACAAAAGTAATAGAAATATTTCGTTATTGCAACTTTTAATAATTTGTTCCTTTAGTTTAATTTTTCATAGAAATAATATACAAAGATTATGTGTTAAAGTCGACTCAAAAAAAAATGTTTATGCACTTATACGTACAAAGAATATATTAATTAGCAAGATTCTAATAATAAGTTTTTTTTTAATTTCCCTTCTAATAAATTCATTAGGACAACAAATAAAAGTCACTGATTAGCGTTCCTCTCCTTGGTTCTCTAAAATGCAATCTCAATGTGACTTGTTGACCATTCATGTCTCTGTTGCTCCATATGTAATTTCTCGGCTTTTATTTCCCCTTAAACAGAGGAATTTATGAGAATATTAATTTTTAGTATCAATTTCAAGATAATAATTACAGTTTACTAGAATTTTTAAAGTTATAATATGTATATTGCCATTAAATTCTAGTTTCAATTTTTATAGTTTGTTATTGAACGTATTATTTAGTTGGGTTTTTTTGATAATTAAATGAAACTACTTGATGTAGTATTATTTCTACTTTCTTTAAGTTCTTTTTTTTTAGTTGTATTACAACATCTTCAGGTGGGCTATTGGCAAAGATCGGTCGATCTTTGCAGAATCTTTACTAATAGCCCACTTGAAGATGTTATAATACAACGAAACCTAGGTCGTGGTAAAGAACTTAAAGAAACTAAAAATTATACTACATCACGTAGTTTCATTTAATTATCAATAATGAATTTCTACAAAATAAACGCCAAATATATTAAATATTGGGTATTTTTATAAGAGAAACCAAGTAACTTAGGAAATAACTGCGGTTCATTAAAATATTAAAGTTATTTACTTGCACTTACACGTTATTAGTGAAATAGAAATATTAATTTATAAACTGGTATTTATTGTTTATAACTGTTATTAATAAGAAATTAACAAATGTTGAGCCATAAAATGGATTGCCAGGGTTCTCAATAGGTCCAAAGTATTATTATAACGGAGCATAGCATTAGTGGCATGTGCTCACAATTATTTCAATATGGTCAATTATTTATTGTTTCAGTGGTCAAGCTATTAGAGTCCCGAGTGAACAAGCTATCATCTAAACATTCGCTTCCCGCATTATCCAAGGCTCACGCATTATCCAAGACTAAATTGCGTTACCCCGCATAAGTAAGCAGCTGGCGCTGACTTTAATTTAGCTAGTGTGGCCAAACCATTTACGCTCTACTGTTCTACACAATTTACATAGGAGAGGAACTTCCGGTCTCCACGGTTCGTATCTTACAGATTGCCTTATTCAATAGTCGAGCCCATAAGATAAGCGGCCGACGCCCGCGGAACATTATAAAAGTAAATAGCTGGCGATAAAGAAAAGAAACCTGCCGAACCGCGAAACGCCCTTGCTGCTCTTCTTTATTACATCCGCTTATATTACACACTAGCAATATGTTACACGCATTCGGGGTAGATCAACTCCTAGTGAGATTAAAATGACTAAGTTTACACTCGTCAATAACTAATTTGTGTTACATCGATGCGCTTCATTTTGTTGCTATATAAGATATAGAACTAAATAAATAACTTAATATTTCGTTTTAGTGTATAATTTTACAATTTGGATAGAATACATTTAGAATTTGAATATTTTAAGATAGAAGAAAATTAACTAATTATATGCATTATTGTGTTTATGTAACTTGTATGATAACACCAATTACAGTTGATACGATGCAAGAAAGTTTGGTACATCTATCTATATTTAATTTTTTTTCTTGAAAATGAAGACAATATATTTCAGGAAATCTCCCTTCAAATGATTTTCTTCATATTTAAACGGTAATAAAATGTAATTTTTTTTTACTTCGGAATATTTAATATGTGACTTAGGGCTATTGTATTAATATTCATACGTACGTGAAAATTGTATCGTGGCGCATTTCATCGTCATCATACCGAGTTTAAAAATGTTTTACCATTAAGAAGTTCATTATCTTTTGAATACTCCTTATTCTCGTGAATTGAGTAAAAAAATATATTTTTGGTTATACATTTTTTAATTTATAATTCCCAATAAAATTGTACTGAAATCTGGAAGATTTGAAAACCTACGGTTTTATAATTGGGCGCATATCGGTAAAAAAATTATATCGCATCTAATCTATACACTTTTATTACATGTATATATGATTACTCACACAGTGCAAATTACACCAATAGAAGAAAAGGACATGGCGCCGATAGCCCAGCCGGACTCAGGTCGTAAGAACACCTCCGGAATGCCCTCGCAGGCGGTGCGTGCCACGTTCGGTAATGTCCCGCGCGGGCATGGCGCACAAGCTGTCTCCGTCAGCGGGTCGCGAATCTGTATGTTCGGGACAAACAAGCTTGTTAGAAATAATAAGAACGTAAGTAACGTATTCTAATCTAACTTCAGACAATTTTAAGAGAATATGAGTGTTGCATATTCTGACTGAAAGTTAGTAAAGAGCCCCAATTTTTTTTGTCTGTAAATATATATTTTGGTATATATTATTCAGGAAATAACACGGTGGTATAAAAAAAGGTAAGTTTATGAGGAATATCTGTTTCGACTCGGCTGTAGTGCGCAGCGGTGCCAATTTCCTGTAAGTAAGACCTGCATTTGCTTTTTTGGCTTGAAAAATGTAAGGCCAAACTTGGAGTTTGTTGACGTGGATAAAAAATTTCAGTTTTCATGCATGGTATGCTGTACGTAGCATATTCTAGAGTTAATAAATCCAATTTAAAAATACTAGAGTAAAAATAAAAGCACGGAAGAGAAATTTCTTTAATGTTATTATATTGTTAAATAGAAAGCTTTTATATCCGAACTTATTGAAAAAACTCCCGGTCTTCGTACGTCATAACTCCCTACGCCCACGCTGTCGCTGATTTTTTGTTACACCAGCATCTGAAGATGAGTTATATTGAAATCCTTCACTTTTATATGGTTGCATCAGGATGTGACGTGTTAGTGATGAATGAGATTAAAATGGTTGAAATGTGTCACCGTGTGTATTATATTCTATTCTTGTCAGACTGTATGGTATTCTTGTATTGTTTTCTTGTTAAATAAAAATCCACATCATACTAGCAATATATATACATATTTACATACAAAAATTGGCCTTAGGCTAATAAGGTTTATATGATTTTTTAAATTTATAACAAAAAGAGTAATCTATGTACACTGTTGAATTTTATTCATAGTCTCTTATTGTTATTCATCTATTTTCACTATCAAAAGTTCACAATAGTTCCTACCAGAGCCTGGTACACTTGGTACTAAAAATTAAAAAGCACACGGTTCTTATTACTGTAAATAACAGCACCAGTGGTTTTATTCCGAAATCTAAAATTATTATCTCTCAAACTCTCTCAAATTATCTTACAAACTCTCCAAAAACGGTATTACGTATTAGGTATTAGGAACCAGTATTAGGTGGCCAGTCAAAACTATACACTTCATAAAAATAATTACAAACTACATTATAGTTGCTTAAAATAACTTAGTAGTAATAACATATAAAGGTAATTTTAATGTTCTTATTGAAATTAATAATTTTCCATTACAAAAAGGAGCAACTGAATTAAATATGGTCAATAAAAGTCAATAAACGAATAGACGATAAGAAAAATTGCCCATAATCAGGAATAATTATTACGTACACATATATTTAAAAATACTAATTAAACACTCTGATGACGCGAAAAAAAGCAATAGGAGAATCGGTTGGAATCCCAATTTCAGGTCGCGTGTGTTC
Source organism: Druceiella hillmani (assembly GCA_039881145.1). Lineage (NCBI taxonomy): Eukaryota > Metazoa > Arthropoda > Insecta > Lepidoptera > Hepialidae > Druceiella > Druceiella hillmani. The sequence continues at coordinate 27,584,774 of JAYKKI010000023.1, read as the reverse complement.
CATATAACGTATAAAAAGTGATAGAGTGATGTAAACGACAAAATATGTAACGCGATCTTCAAACTGTTATTAAATATTGTGATTTCAACCAAAATAAATCAAAATTCCAAACAACATCGAAAATCAAAGATCAAACTAATACAGCATCTGAAGTTTCGAAAAGGTAACCTTTTTATCCTTTCCTTTCATCATAAATTAAAGGTATTTCCATAACCATGCCAGATAACATTTAGCAGAAACAACTGCCAAGTCTTTGTTTCATTCCATATGCGAATTTGGCATTCCAAAAATTTTATATACTAAACGATTGGACGAGTCGATAGGTATCATGGTTGTAAGCATTCACTAAAAACATTAAACTTATATTTTTCATTATTCAAACCGTAAAGTGAAATGGGGTAAAAATGGTTTCCTAAATTTCATCATATTTCCTGAGTTCCATATATATTAAAGTTTGGTTTTGCATACAAATATAACATATTCAAATGTCTTGAATTTTTTTTATGCATTTTTACTAAATTCTACCTTTCATCAAATCATTTCTGGTAGCATTTACATAGGTTATATATATATCCTCGTGTACGCAGCCAGAAATTTTCTTATAAATTGTTTATTTGTAATTATTTTTTTCATATGTTTTGACAATTTTAATGCCAATGCGATTTATAACAAAATGTTTTCTTTTCTAATTTCCTTCAAACTTTGTAAGAAAGAGCGATGAAATTTGATAACACATGGTGCGTCCACAACGCGCTGTGAAGTCTCGGATCACTTGATTGTTGAGGCTAATCGGACCATATAATTTTTGAGGATCAGAAAATCATACTGAAATGTTGTTTATGTTGTAAAATAGTAATCAGTAAATATTCAGCTAGAAAATATACATTTTAAACCTTAAATAATTCATACATAATTTCTATTAGAGATTAAAAACTAAAAAATCAACAATATCCGAATTGCCCCAATTTTTGGGGCTAATAAGATCGTATTTGCCATGCAACTATATTTAACACGACTTGTTTCTTAGCACAATAGCTTTGAATTTATTAACAAATTTTGAAATACACAATAATGAGATGAACTTTAATTATTGACATGAATCACATCCATAGGCTTCCTTTGTTCCTTCCCCCCCCCTCCATGTCACACATTTTTCGTGGTACCATTCCTCATAAGCATTGCATTGAATCCAATACTTTAATGGTGAATGAACGAATAATTCGGAACAGTAAATGCAATACCACTCTCTCTGTGTTGAGGACGTACTCTTAATTTTTATCTAGGCGCTGCTTTATTCTTCATTTCTTCTTAACGTCTTCTTTAGCCTATTTGTTATTTTCCAGGACTTTCTTATCTATCTTAAGTTGTTTCTTTGTTTCTTTTCGAGAATATTATTCTTACTCTGTTAAATGCAAGACTAGTTTTGTAATGTTACGAATTCCCTTTAACTCTGTTAATGACTTTAAAGGTGATGGAAGAATTTCTTTAATTATTTATGAACAAGTGTACTGGGCTTTGTCAGACTATTTTGAATTTGATAAAGTCACTGATTCATCAACTGGTTGTATTTGTGACTTGTACTTATTCTGCGCTTGAATATTGGACTTGTATCTGCATATGTTGGGTATTTTTGTATTGGACTTGGGTTTCCACAATGTCCGATTTATGATCACAAATAAACTTGTAGTCAGGTATAGCATTGGCGTATAATGGAAATATTCCAGTATTTTTTAACCTTCTGTAGCATCTTAAGAGCAATAGCCTGGTTCCAAACCTGTTTAAAACGTCTTCCGAAAAAAAACTTGGTAATTCCTTGATTTGTACGTGAATGTTGCCATGTTGTAGCTTATTAGTTATAACAGGATTTGAGTGGTTTAAAACGATACACTGAGAGTTTGCAAGGCAGGTGATTTGTGCGGAGGAATAAGAACCAACTCTATTTGGAAAGAATCATGTAAGTCTACCACTGAGTAGGTTATGTAAGACATCTAAAATAAGAATTACTTTTCCTTGGGTCCGGTACTTATTAAAACGTTGCAACCACAACTTAAAAGCTTCTTTGGTTACCCATCCCTTTTCTATCATGACAACTTCAGTACCAGGTGGCATGCCTGTCGTCTCATTTACGCATACCATTTAACAGAACAAATTGAGGTAAGTAGGGTCTGCTGTATTCATACAGGCTAGAACTTTTCAACTCGCTCAATACTTGTCATGGTAACGACATCTTATGCAATTTCTTGGGTTATAATATTTGGTGGAAGATTATTAATGGGCATCCGTGTTTTGTCCACATTGTACACACATTCGAGTCTTTCTCTAAAATGTTTGTTATCTGTCACTGTTTCCAAATCCTTGAAGAACTCTGCCACTTCTTCCTTATTCATACCATCCTTGCTTTTGACACACCTTCCGGCTTCCGAATAGTTAATTTCTTATTTCTTTTCATAAAACGATGGAACCAGTCCTGGCCTACCATTTCTCTACTTCTATTAAATTTCTGTTTTATATATTGACATTCTGCAAATTCAAACGTGTAATTATGAACCACTTTGGTTTCAATTTTTAAGCCACAACTTGCTAAGTGCAATATCCGGTTACATAACCTCTTTTCTATTTTTCGTCTAGAACTGGCTATTCACCTCGACGCTTAATGATATCTCGTGAGAAAAACTTCTTTATAACTTGTGTACGATACTTCATAAATTTTTCAGCAGCCCCAAATTAAGTTAATTGTTTGGCCAAAATTTTATTTATCAGCCTCTATCATTTTTTCCTGAGACCATTCTCCAGAATCAGTCTTCCTTTTATACGTTCCAACCATCTAAAACAAAATAAATATGATTCAATGTCCCCAACCAGACTATAAATAAGTTTAGAAGTGTGATCCAATTCTTCCCTGGCGTAATGATTCGATTCGCCCCATATTCAAGACTTTTGTAATAAATTTTTCTACTTTAATGTGATAAAATGTGCCGTGCAACAGTTGAAAATCTAAACCAAAAATATAAATGTAGAAAAGAGTTAGCCCTTTCGGTATCAGTAACAAAAATAAATTGTATTATTGACTTGGTTGGCAAAAGAACTAAGGTATGAATGTAATTTTGTGTAAAAGGTCGTTGAAAAAAATAAAAAAATAAAGAATTCAGTACTATATCCTACAACTGCACCGGTAAAGACATTTGAAAGTATATTGTATTATATATACTTAGTGTACCTAACTCTCGAGAAAATAATAATCAAAATGATCTTCCAAGTAGTTTTGACTGAGCAGTTCTGTTTTCATAGAAAAAAGTGTGTAAGATACTACTATCTTGAATATCGCGTTGACAAAATCTAGTTTTGTCACAAAGCAAAGTAAAATCTTGACAAACCTCGTACTGTGTGCAATTGAAACAATGCCAGCAGCAGCTCTCTCCTTCCACGTATTGTTTGGCCTGTCCCAGCTCACATTCCGCGCTGCAAACTGATTCCGGTGGACGCCGTTGGAGCCACTTGAACTGTATCTCTAAACAGTAGGATGACATAACGAAGAAAATTAATTTTGTGTGTTTTTTTCACTTAATATCATATTTAATATTTAAATCTAAATTGTCCTGTACTATTTCGATATTCGTAATTTTTTTTTCTTGCAAGCACCTTTTGAAATTAATTACATATTTTACAGTAGATATTTTAACACCACATGTATTCAATCTCAAAAACCTCGCACTTTTGTACACTGATTGTTATCAACGCTCCACATTTATACAAAAATACGACTATACATCATAATTAAGGAATTTTTACCTAATTTTATTTTATTTCAGTTTATGTAACCAAAATATAATTGTGTTTTAAATTACTCTGATAGCATTTTTTGACATAAATGTTATAAGCATTTATTTAAATAACAAAATTTGGCGTGTGTGCGTGTGTGCGTGCGTGCGTTCGTGCATGCGTGCATGCGTGTGTGTGTGTGTGTGTGTTTGTGTATGTGTGTATGTGCGTGCGTGCGTGCGTGCTATTTTCCACCCAAACAAAGTATATGCGCGGCGATTAAGAGAATCTATTAGCTATAGAACTAAAACTAAATATTTAAAAATATATTGCCTTGTTGTACTGAAGGACTATATCAAATATAATAATGTTAAATATAACCATATTAATATGGATCTTTAGTAGTCGATATACCTGCATAAAAATTACAATTTTAATCAGATACTCTATATAAAAATCGTTCTCAAGGAGTTGCTATTTTGGTTTGTAGGTATGTGTAACAAGAATTAGAACAGACATTATAACTATGCAGAAGTACTCTTTGCCGAAATAGTCTTCGGGTTACTATCGTTCGGATTCACTAATATTGAGGTTTTCGTGACATTAGTGTATACAAACAACTTATAAACAATCACCTTCGTGACAATATATACTAACCACTTAAATTCAGCTTGAGTTCTCCTTCCATGTATTCACCTACTTTGAGCCACCGATACTTCCCCAGTGATACTTGCTTGAAATGTAATATGTTGTATCGCGCTGGGCCATCGCCATTGCTGTCGAAATGGAAGTGATCGCCACTGAGACCTGTGGATAGTCATAAATAATTTCCAAGACTCTTAACCTTTATAAAAGTGTCTTTTTAATTATATATATATATATATATATATATATATATATATATATATATATATATATATATACATATATATACACACACACACACATTTATATATATATATACATATATGTATATATATATATATATATATATATATATTCCTTTTTTTAAAGTAGGCATGTTAATTTTTTTGAATTGTTTATTAAACAAAACTTTAACACTATGTTCAGAACCAGGACGGCACATAATACGGGTTGAGGTTCAAGATTTGACTTAAAAAAATTTATACCATCCACGAGGATAGAATAACTTCACATAATTATAATATTGGGATCTTCTAAAAGAGACAATTTACGATTTTTTATAAACAAAATAACCTCACAAAACTTTATCTCTATATGACTTACACTAATATATGTAGCGGGAAATTTTTCACAAAACTACTAATTTATCCAACTATAGAGCACTTAACAACATTTATTTATCGGATAAATATTAATGCGTAATAATACAAGAACAAAACAATATTCATACATAGTACATGTCTGATAAAAATACGAAAATATTCATAAGAATATTCATGCAGACTTAATATATAAAGACGAGTATAAATAAATGAGGATAGTGGTCGAACTAACATAAAACGAAAAGCAGTAAATATCTTTTCCGACATACTCATTTATGTATTTTCATGTGAATTCCCATTTATTGCTTTTGATTCTAGTTTGGACCCAATAAACGAAACATTAGAGAACTGAAGTACATACATAAAAATCAGAAAAAGCTTTGAAATTACGCAATATGAAACTGTGAATGTAAATTCTTGGCCAAAAGCTTTATACAACTTCGAAACGTGAGATGTACTCGTACATCAAAGATATGAGGTAGAGAGCATCTGATGTTAGTATATAAGATAAGGTTAAAGGTAAAATATGATTTGGAAATTTCTTTTTATGACTAAAATTCAATGATTATATTCCACTCATAAATGCGTTCATATAAAAGTCGGTAAATACAGTCCTATTCTTAAAAGGGTATGAATAGACCTCAATAGCATATCTTTTACTTTATCCTACGTATGATTAAAGTTAAAATAAACAACAAAGGATAATAATTTAATCCTTAACATATTATGTATCCTGTGTCTATTTTTTCTACTTAAAATTTTATTTATATTTTCCACCTTGTCTATAAGAATAAAAAATTAGACTTTACTTCGGTAATCTAAATACTTTTCATTGTTCACAGATATCATATTCAATGATAATTTTTTTCAGAAATTTCTATACCGACGAGAATAGTATTGATCACATATTTATACGAAGGTAAATTTAAAGGATAAAACAAATATTTTTTAAGTTAATAAGTTTTATTGTACGAATGACGGTATACTAAAAACTAGAAAATAATTACAGATCATCAATCTGGGGTTACGATCAGATTAAAATAAACACATGAAATACATTTAGTAGAAAACTTTCTTTCGTTGCAACTTAGAATGGTATCTTTGTTATATTTTAAATAGTTGTATTATATGTTACGTTTGTTGTGTGTTATGATATAACAAATGATTACAATATTAAGGAAGCATATTTGATATATTTGACTTTCCACTAATTTAAACACGGCAGGCCCTCAAGTCATGGGTTAAACAAGCAGTACCACTGCAGCATCAGAACTGCAGTGTTAGAATCCGAAGTTCGATGAGATAATATGTGCTAGATACCCAAAACACTAATTTAAATATAGCAGATCCTCAAGTCTCATGGTTTAGGCTCAATACCTCTGTAGCATTAGGACCGAGGAGTCGAAATATGAGTTCAACAACAAAGTTTCTACTCAACACTCCCAATACTAATTTAAAAACAGAAGTCTCTCGGTTTAAGTAGACAGTTAAGGAGCCTGATGTTGCATATCAGGATTTAAGGAGCAATGGTTGAAGTTTTTAAATTATTTTATTGTCATTTTGACTAAACACGCGTGCAATTTCATATGAATAGGTTAAGTGGAAGTAATTGAAACATCGATCACAACAAAGTATCGAACGGAAAGCTAAATAAAACCATTTACTAAAACGCAAATGCTCATTTGTTCGATCGATACATTCGATAATGCCATCTGGTCTGATTAATATATTCACATCACACGCATTTGTCAGTTTACCGTAAAATTCACTTTAATATACTCAGTATAATATTTTATATTGTATTAATCTGCTTACAGATTGAATCGCAAGTATCTTGAAATTAATCTTCACCGGAAATGTTTCACGATAAATAAAGATGCAACATACTTCAATCTTTCTCCCTAGATGTTTCACAAACCATCTGTACTTCTTTTAAAAATGATAAATCTCGCCTCTCGCTCTTTTGAATCAATATTTATTTCTTAACCTGCTTTTTACGCTGCCCAGACTTATGGTTATACGCTTTTTTAACATTTTATTGTTAAAACTTTTTCTATTTGTGTACTGATATTACAAGTTTAACATTTTGTTCCTCAATGAAGTATAGGTTTCATTGGAAATATCAAAAAGCCACCACATTAAAGCATTTGACTGTTCATATCTTTACATTATAAATAATTTTTTCTTTGTTTATTTAAAAATTGTATTGCAATAAAACAAATAATTATTATTTTTGTAATGTAGTAAAATTAATAATTCATAATTGATCAAATTCCTGTTGACATCTGCATGAAATTAGTACTTCGTAATAATTAAAGTAATTTTTACAGTTTCAATTACACAAGGTTATATTTCATTAAGCTGACTAGAGGTATATGGATCTCTCTTATTCTTAGAATATCTTATTCCTCTTATTTCCTCGGTTTGTAAGTCATACACATAACATATTAGATTTACGCTCTCGGTTAATAAATAAAAATAATGCGTTTGATGGTTTTTGGAAATGATTCCCTAAGGGGTTGAAAATGTGTATGAAATTTCCTTGGTTTACAAGATAGATACGTGAAATTTTAGATTTTTCGCTTTTGATTAATAAAAAAATTAACGCTCTCGGTTAACAAAAAAATTAATATGTTCATTGGTTTTTGGAAATTCTGCCCTTACCGGGGTAAAATAGGGGCTGAAAACTTGTACGAAATTTGCGAAGTAGTTTGTGAGTTTGCAGTTTGTGAGATAGGTATGTGAAATTTTAAATTTACGCTCGTGGTTAATAAAAAAATAATGCGTTTATTAGAAGTGTGAAATAGGGGTTGAAAATTTGTATGGAAGTCCATTAGGTAGAGGATGTGCCTCAATATACAAGGGTAATTTCAGATATCCAATAATATGATAATTTCAGATATCCATCTAAACCAATAATAAATGTCTCAATTCGCGAAAAATAAATTCTCATTTTGTCGTCCTTACATTGCGGTAGGTACGCGGAATGAAAAAAAAATTATGATGCTTGAAATTGAAAAAAATTATTAGCAGCGCTGTTTTATTTTTAACCCCAAAAACAAAATAAAAATAATTTTACAAATCCGAAAATTGAGAAAAGTCATACTAAATTATCAGCTTTTACTAATTAAAAACATACTTAAAGATCCCTAATTATATATTAAAGGCAGAAGAAAATAAGAATTATATTTATTTGAGGAGTAATTAAATAGCAAGGCTCTCAAAAAATTAACTCACCCTCAAAGTTCACTCTTCTCAAATACCTCAACAAGTCGGGACCCTGCGTAGGACGCATGGCGTCGCAGAGGCCGGGTGTGCCGCCGCAGAGGTCGAGGTGCATGTCTCTGCAAGGCATTGTTATAGTTAAGGCAATATGTATGCAAATTTAATGCAATGTGTAAAGACTCTCTAGTTTACCGTGGTTTTAATTTGTATATTTTATTGTAAAACTTAATAACAAGTGACTGTGTATCAATTAATCGCCAATTAAATATAAGCCAGTAATCGTAATATGAAACTAATTATAATACTAAATACCAGTGTAATTATGAATTTTCCTGGTTATATCCAAATAGATACTTTAACCTTGAAATATTTAAGTAGTAAATGTTATTATTTTAGTTTAAAATCCATGAGTGTGGAATGAAATTTGGCTCAGTATCATAAATTTTGGCAAGCCTCGTTTTTTTCTTAACTCTGTCTTTTTCACGACTCTTAATGATAGAAGTGTTTTTATTAAATTGTCTGTTACTAATACTATATGCTGATTCTGACACTATTATATTTTAGATTATCAGGCATGTTTATCCTTGAACTACAATATACATCTTCATATTTCCCTTTAATTTTTAAATTATATTTTAATAAAGTAAATTACCAAATATTCAAAATAAAAATATAAAATCCCGGCAAATTTTGCACAACAAATAACGATCCACTTAACAATAAAACAAAAGAAATTGTGACTAGTTTTCATAGAATACTGATGTCTCCTAAATTATTACTATAAATATGAGAACATTTAAATAAAACCTGTAATAACGTCAATTTTACACCAAATTATACGAGGTTTCAGTGATCTCAAAGACAAAAAGAAAATCCCCAAACCTTATATTCATATAACAATTAATTTTGAAGTTACAAGACTTTAAAAATTTCATCAAGAAACATGCCATGGGCTTTTCTAAAAATTGGATTTTCCGCTCATCTATCTAGAGAAAAAGTGGCAATTTAAATCTCTTGAGAGCTTTCATATAATATTCCACAAAGCATTACTTGCACTGAATTTTTTTTTAATCAAATGCAAATTGATCATAGTGCCGGGTTTTAAAGATGTCCAAAGAAACACCTAAAAAGATACTCATGCTACTATCAATGGATCCTGAAATTTCATCCGCAAACCATAATGGGATCACTTGCTGTAAAGAGCTTTCAATTTTGAGTAATGCAATAGATTTCTGGGAAAAAAAATATTTTCAGGTTTCAACATTTTAAACATTGTACAGAATCAAAACAAAAGCAACAGCGACCTACAATTTTTCTATGTAAAATAAGTACAGGTGTTCAAAGAAGAACAAAAAATATAAAAAAGGAATTTGTGGTAACTAATAATCTCATAACAATAATATATATTTTCATTAGTAATTTCACACTTTTGGCCGGCTGGCAATGTAAATTCCAATATTATAAAAGCCAAATTATAGTAGAGCAGATTAAGTAATATTTAGTCTAAATACAGTTTCAATTGATAATATTTCCATATAGCAAGGAACGACCCTTCGCTCCGCTTTGCAGCTATTTACCGATGAGAGGAGACGCTTTCAGTAAAATTATAGATAAGGTATAGATTTGAAAATGAAGACCGAAAATTTGAAATGATTAGCTAATTCCTAGGTTCCTACCACTTGTAAAGTATGCAATGCTAAAATCAACACTCAAAAGACAGCAGATGATGTTAAGTTCATTCAGTTTATTATAGGAGTCGCTGACGGTAGCGTCTAACAATTTTGAAGCGCTTGCCGGTTCGACGGTTAGCTGCAGAAAGAGACGCATATTTTGAGATCATCTGTACCCACTGGCAAGCTACGAGTAGATGGTCCTCGCCGCCTTTCAAATGCGAATCAACTAAATTATTTTTCAGGAATATTTCCGAGTGAGTTGAGAAGGTCTGGCTTATATCTGACTACTACACGTCACAATATTTTAATCTGAATATATTAATATTTTAATTAACGTTTGCTTCATACTTTAATTTTGCCCATTTTTCTTATAATGTAAAATATTTGAGCTGTCTTCATTGAGTGGATCGAAAAACTAAAGTAACTGACAGAGTTTTTTTAATTTGTATAATTTAAGTTTTAATTGGAGTTAGTTTCACTTAAGGTATGATTTTATGAGATTTAATTTAGGCTTCAAATATTAATGAACACTAATGTTTGCTCTTAGTTTGTTAGTACTTCGCAGGGAAAAATTAAAACCATATTTAAAAGTAAAATCTCTTAACTATGAGTGGAACCTCATACTATGAAGGATAAGTACGTATACAGTTAGAGATGCATAAACATTTAAGGTGATGTAACATTCCTACTTAATCTATTTACAAATTATTAGGATTTTTTTAACCTGTAAATATATTACCTAATAGATCCTTTATAAGCGTAAATGGTAATTTTTCAAAAACTATGAGATTTAGGATAGTCGCTTATATATACTTTGTTTATATAACTTCGAGTAAAATTCGACTAAACTTCTAATAACGTTGTTTTTTGGGTTCCGTACCTCATAAGAAAAAAAGTTTGTAAAAAAACTTGCATGAAATTTGGCGTATATGCGTATTTATATTAATTTGTATATGCGTATTTATATTAATTTGATCTAATAATTTTGTGATTAATTGTTTTGCTTTTTGAGTATAAAAAAATACCAGTTTGTCTTTTTTGATACTACGGCTCCTCTATGGAAGAACATTGTTACCCTTATTGTGGTCGTTTTGAGTTTTAATTACATTTACTTACTATTTTACTTACTTTTTTTCACTATGTGACTTTTTAATCGTATCTTTAATTATTTATATGCTTAACTATAATATAATTTGATATTAAATCTCTAAGCATTTTTAACTTTCTGGAATCCGAAAATTATTGAGTCAAAGGTTTTTTATGATGTTTCGTAACTTTGTCAGGCTTTGTTGCAATGTTACAAAAAGTGAGTTGCAATGTTCTTTTTTGGGGGTATCGATTAGAGAATTATTTGTTTTGTACCATTTTTTTCATAATTATTCACTTAAAGCGAATGTTACTTTTTTCCTTGTTATATTTTGTCTTAATCAGACCGACGCATTCAAAATTGGTGGAAGCTAGATATTAAATTGAATTACAAGTTCGAAAAGTAAAAGTTCGAAAATTATTGAATTAAAAGTTGAGGAGTGTAGTTATTGGTACATATAGACGCAGATAGATGTATGACCCCTTCGAGGAGATTTTCCTTGTGAGATAGTCCGACCTATACTTGTGGTTACGCAAGTATAGATCGGATTATCTCACAAGGCAAATATGTAAGACACAGGACATGGAGCACGTTTTCACTGCGGTGAGCACGACGACGTGCGTAGAGTTTTGTTGCAGAAGATGTGTCAAAATAGTAAAGTAGAATCACGTGGTTCTTTAAAAATTATAATAAATATAGATTTCTTAATTCAAAAAGACCTGCATGTGCCAATGATTGAATCATATTTATAAAATCATTGTTTGTCAACTTGTAGATTAAATATAATCCTTTAGAAAACTTTTCCATTGTCCTACAACAAAATTTTTGGTACCGAAATCTTATCACTAACATTTCAAAAATATGTGAAAATAAAAACTATGAAAATGACCATAATTACTTCTTTTTATCTTTTCAGTCTGTAACCAATTATGAGATCCAGCTAATGTATAGATATGCCCAAATTGATTTTAATTACGAGGATTTTACCGAATATACCATTGCAGAAGATAACGCTATCTATTATCTTGCAGGTTACGCGACGATAACTTTTTTTGAAAGATTTACAATTGTAGTAGTTTTAATAATTTCATTATTTATCAATCAAGAACTAAAAATACCGATTACAAATTATTTACATCTTTTAAAATGTATGAAAAATAATCTGAACAACAAACTTTATTTTTTGTTGCGTATGTTGTACTATAAAACTGTGGGAGTCGCATTTCTGTTATTTTTTTATGAAACAATATTTATTGACAATTTAAGAGATTCTATTTGAATATTTAAAACGATTTACTACTATCAAATATGTTGTACAGATAATATCTCCAATTTATTTATTAAACATTACTTTAAAATGAAAAAAACTGGTATCTCAGAAGTACAAATAGAATTAAAGAAAATAAATAAATAGAAAGACAAAATCAACAATTACGCAACTTGTGTAATTTATAATTATTTTAAACTTTTACTTTGATCAGAGATTAACTTTGACGTTACCTTTTTAGTTAATCTTCCAAGCTCTTAGTTACAATCTTTTAATGTGTAAACTTTTTATTTTTCAGATTCACCCGGGTCTTTTTATGAATTCAATAAATTTTCATAAGCCACGTTTGTATGCTTTAGTGGAATGCAAAGTAAAGCACCACACTATGTGGTAAGTGTCGTAACTTTATTTGTTCTCATTTTGTTTTTAATCATCAAGTAATAATATTTATTTCATAAATTATTTTGATGTTCATTTCTACCAGCCTCTCCTTTAAAAACATATTGTTAGCCATATTTTAAGTCTCTAATCGATATTCACTTTTTTCAGATTAATCAAACTAATACTACATAAGGGGATAATCCCTGTGATGAAATTTTAGGTATCACACATACATGTGCATAACACCACATATACATGTACATTTTTTCGTAGATATAAATGTTTATATAAATTTACTTCAACAGCGGTGGTAATTAATATAAATTATTTTCATTATGGCATTACTTTAAATTGAAAAATAGTTCTATTGTTTAATGAAAAATTCTTTTATAATTAATTTTTTTATGATTTACTAAACAAATTCACTAAATATAACATGTCGTTAAAGCTGCATATAGCAATAAAAGGTTCGTCATTATGACCTATTTAAATAAGGTAAATTAGTAGTTTATTGTCCCAATAACACTTCGATAAGAGTAGAAATGAGAATACATCGTTTAATAACTGATTTAAAGTGTAAAATTGAAGTACAGCAAATATAAATATATATGTTAATAATTAAATTCGATTTAAGGAAAAATAAAAAACTGTAAGGAATTCAGGAGTCCATAAAAGGAGGAATCCATAAAATAAATCAAGTCTACTTCCCTAAAAATTGGATATCATGTATTTGGTTTATGATACATTTATTTTAATTATAAATTCGTGTTTGTTCTCAGAATCCCGTTTACTTATTACTAGTTTTAGGTTTTTTGGGTTGTAAGATGCATTTATTCCTATAACAAATTATAATTAAAAAAGTACAATAAACTAAATATTTCAGAAATGAATATTAAATATTAGTAGAATTGAATATCCTTGTTTTTATTGAGTAAGATGGACGTCGCCTTTTAAATATTTTTAAGCCCTTATTTTCTTCTTTCAATTTTTATTGTTACTATATATAATTGTTATTGTTACTATATATCATTTTTATTGTTACTATTTACATGTTTATTTCTTATGTAATTGTATATTTGAAGTGAAAATAGTGAAAAGGCTTTAGCGATACAAAAGATAGAAGTTTATTTTGAATAATTTTCTGAAATCAATTATTCATTATAAAATAATTGCAACCGAGCTCTTTTTTTAATCACAGGTTTTGTGAATATATTATTTCACTATAAGAAAGTGAAGTTCATATTTTCGCTATACTAGATTTGTTTTTTAGCTTCTACACATTTGCGCATTAATACCAAGTTCTTGGCTAAAGTAAAAGGAGACCGTAACATAAACTTTCATTAACTGTATATATATATATATATATATATATATATATATATATATATATATGGCTTTGGCTTTTTAATTGGAAGGAGGTTCGTAGCTCGATCAATATTTCTCATATTTTAAGTGAAATTTGCCTTTTTGGTTCTTTTTTTACCATCCGCATTAAATATCTTGAGTAATTTCTGCTAATATTCTAAAATGATTTGGATGCAAAATAATAAAAACTGTATTTACATAAAAATAAATAAACTAGACTTTCATTTATTACTCGTAAACTGCAGTAAATTCGATATTAATTATATTTACTTATTAATATTATTACCAGTTTGGGTAGCTTGCATTATTTAGCATGATAACTTTTAATGTTAAATTTAATTGAGTTGAAATTTAATTTCTAATAATATATTATAACATCTGTAACATTTATAGGTTAGAATATTTTTCAGTGAAATTTGCCTTTTCGGTTCTTTTTTTACCATCCGCATTAAATATCTCGAGTAATTTCTGCTAATATTCTAAAATGATTTGGATGCAAAATAATAAAAACTGTATTTACATAAAAATAAATAAACTAGACTTTCATTTATTACTCGTAAACTGCAGTAAATATTAATTGGAGTACTTATTGGAGTACTTATTAATTATATTTACTTATTAATATTATTACCAGTTTGGGTAGCTTGCATTATTTAGCATGATAACTTTTAATGTTATATTTAATTGAGTTGAAATTTAATTTCTAATAATATTTTATAACATCTTCAATAGTTACAGGTTAGAATACATTTACAATTAACAATACTTCCAACATCATTTTACAATTTAACAACAATAAATTTACAACCTATGTAACTAAATATAAAAAGGGAGAGTCCCTTTTTATATTTATTTTTATTAAGGAGAAAAATAAAAATGATCAAAATATTTTTAAATAATTGGACTGGAAATAGTCTAGACATAATAAATACACAATTAACTGTTACCTGATAGCATAAGCAAAAGACATGACTGCGTCGGAGACGAACTGTAGCTGGCCTTCAAACTCAGTATTAGCTTGAGTGAGTGTTTCATGACCCGTGCATGCGCGCCCGTATTCTGTGTTGTAGGGTGTGACAGCGCTGCCCGGGTATCGACAACGGAAGTGGTCTTCCCAGAATTCTGTTGCCGAAACCAGATATTCATATTAAAGTACATTTTCTTAGAGCCGCACATTCCAAATACTCGTATTCCTTTAAAAAATACGCAGACCGTTTTTTGGGTATTCATTTTATTAAATATATCTCTTAAGTTTTGCATAAATATTCTGCAATGATTCCGTCAATGTATTTTTGCTTATGTTATTTCCTTTAATATATTATCAGAAATAAAGTTGAACACTCGTGTAAAATGAAAAGTACAAGTTTTAACAAAAACGGTTAACACATATGAATAAAAATTTGTTTATTGCACACAATTTTTAATCACTTAAACCATATGCAAATTGATATCGTTGCGCGAAAACAACACTTTTTAAAATTAAAATAAATTTATTTTAATATTTATCTGAATACCCTGAGTACCAATAACAAAAATAACAAACGGAATTTAGTATACAAATTTGAACTCTCAAATAATCCTTAAAATCATAAGAACGACAGCATGCAAGCCATGTTTCTGGAGTGTGCTCATGGCTTTAATAATTTTTTGGTTGTAACCTCACCAATGACATTGAAATGGGTGGAAAAAATTACGGTTTTTAAATTACAAATCTCCTAACTTACCAATATACCGATTTAAACCGAAAATAAATGTAACATTTGTGCACTCAAACAGAGAAGTTTGAAATTTATCCCATAACGACACAGTTTTTCAAATCCCGAATATACTTACATCCGCGTCATCAAGCACTAAAACCTAAAAATAAGTCCGAAGGCCATCATAAACTCCTTTCACTTTCGACAAGCCTTTAAAACCATACAAATAGCGTATACACATGTACATTCAGAAGTAGACAATTGCAGAGCCCTACGTGGTTCGCGTTCATCCAACGTCATTTTGCTCTAAAATTTTCCCTAACTTTCATGGACACTAATGCAACACTTTTATCATTTTAACAATCAAGTAATAAATAATTTCGTTTGAAAGAAGTAGTGAAAAGTTATTTTTAAATAGAAATACTTTGTTTTAAGATGTAGTAACCGCTACATTCATTGGTGACTATTGCAAAAAATGAAGTCCTTGGCGACAAATGATATTTCTGAGATAGACTTTAAAAAATTATGGATGAATAAAAATGCCATAACACATTAAACATATATTGGTTGTTAAGTGATGAAGGTATTGATAAATTAGCTATATAGCTAATAAAATATTTGACATGCATTCACAAACTGAATTATATGAGGCTAATTTAACTAAAGTTAAGAATTCGAACTCGTCCCCAAATAGCATTTCACAATTACTGGAGAAGATATCTTCCTTAGAACAACATGTTGAGGAGCTGCATTTCCATCGCCAGCCAAATTAAAGAAGTCGTAGAACAGAAAAAAGTAACAGATCATTTTCTAGAAGCCGAAGCAAAAGTCGGAGGCGTTTCAACCCAGATGGTAAACTGTGTTATTACCACTTTACTTTCAGATCAAGATGCTTTAAGTGTAAATCACCATGTGAATGGATGAACCAGGAAAACTTGCCAACGCAGCGGAATCAGAATTAGTGTCCGGTTCTGCTACTGAAAATTTAAACGACAATAAAACTGGAATAACATTTTTGATTAACAGTGGTGCAGATGTAAGTCTAATTCCAGTTGCGTCTAATGATAAAATAACTAGCGACTTTAAACTGTATGCTGCAAATAGTACTGTTTCGGACACAACATTTGAACTCTCAATTTGGGACTTTGCCGTGATTTTCAATGACCAATCATCATAACCAAAGTAAGTAAAGGCATTTTGGGTGCAGGTTTTCTTAATCGGTTTAATTGATTGAAAAACAAAAATATTATTTATTGTGTAACAAAATTTAGCATTATTTAATTTATATAATATTAAAAACTTAGCAATATTTGTGAAATGTGCAATGAAATGTGCAATAGTAAGACCATACTTTTTAATATTAATATTAAAAGGTATTTATTAAACTGAATTAAAATACAATTCAGAAACAACAAAACAATTATAAGAACAATTTGTCGAAAGTAATGGGAGAAGATGAATCTAAATAGAACCTTGCACGAGAAAGTCCAATATTTATGATTTTTGTTTCTGTCTATCGTTCATATGAATGAGAAATAATGACTACATCATATATATTAATACGCTAAGGTTAAGATGTTACTCTCCCTTTTTAGAAAAAACCTCACAACTAATCCACATAAATTATATATCATTTTATAGATAATTGCTTGCTCTACCGGCATCCACAATTAAAAAAATTATTATTGCTATTGTTTTTGCAAATTAATTAATTATTAAAATTATATACACAAAACAGCAATGCTGCCATCTAACGGCTCAACGTCAATATGATTGACGGTCGGTAAAATTTTTGTTTAATTTCAAATCCACTCACGTATAAATAAAGTGGCGCTTTAGCTCAATGCTTTTGATACTTGCGCCTCTATATGTCAATTTTAGTAAAATATTTGTTTGATCTGTCATCTGAGCTTCATAATGGAATAAGTAATGCGAAGACTTCGCACGGGTCACGCTAGTAAGTCATTATTTCTCATATCAATCTATGTTCATGTCTATGTAGTCATTATTAGTAATTAATGCTGATACATAAATTCAGTTTCAGGCAAATTCTCAACCCTCCTATTAACACAATAAGTGATAAATATTTGCTTTCAATAGGGAGATAAATGATTACCTTCCTAGTTAATAACACAGCGGGGAAAGAAAACACCGAACGTGCTAAAACCTGCTAAACGTTTTCATAGATACCACGAGAGTTCTTTCACCTTGTTTAACTAAAGAATGTTTAGTTTATGAAATATAAGGTTTACATAGTGTATGAATTTTATTGTTCAAATATGTGCCTCACGGCTTCTTTTGCGAGAATCCTACTAATATTCATATTGTTTGCTTTATTAAAACCTTTGTTTAAGGAAACATCAAGTATATTATTGACAGTAGGATATTTGGGAAATATAATTTATCGTAAGACTGGAATTTAGACATAATAACGCTATATTTAATATGTATAACAAAACTTGAAAACATCTTCCGCTTGAAAACATTTTTAAAAAGTACGCTCATTATATACGTATTTACAAATCGTTAATATTGACGAGTGTTGACAAGAGATGCAACAAAATCGTCATCAGTCGACACAGTTGCAATTCGAACATTTATTTTGATGATTCTTCGTATTAAATACTTGAAAGATCTTTCGTTCGAAGTTAGTAATTTTACAAATTACCTACAACTTAGTTTGGTTGAAATTAAATCCCGTTTTGAATATACTGGTATGAATATTTAATATATTCAATTAAAAGTTCATCGAACGACTTCTTTATAACTTAATAGATGTGAAACAAACTCTTACAACTAATATCTCTGTTTTCTTAAATTAGCAGATAGGATAAGATGATTTGAGAGTAGGTACTTACATTTTCAGAAATTAAAAGAACAAATATATTTTGATAATCGAAAAGGTATTGCCAAAATTGGTCCACCACGGACAATAGTAAGTATAATGCCAAAATTAAGAATTTTATTCAAAACAAATATTTTCGCGTAGGATTTCCCTAAAAACAAAACATGAACAAAAAGTTATTATAATATTCATTAAGTTTTCACTATATTTACATATTTCCTTTAGTGTCCCTTTGTGCGAAAGAATATCGATTGCTAATAATATGATCAGCAATCGGCAAAAATGCATTAATGAAGAAATGCATATTTTGATAATGTTTTCAAATTAATTGATTATAATCTTTTTTATGTGTAACATAGATTATAGTGAATTAAAAAGTGTTCTAAAAATATTTTTGTAGAAAACAAATAGAATTTTTTTCATGGTGAAAATATTATTTCATAATTTAAACTTTGCTCTTTTATTTCTACCAAATTTTATTGCTTTCATAACAAAAATGGGCAGCCGAACCGAAACCGTACCCTATCTGCCCTACTATATCCGTTGCTTATGACGACCCTATGGCGAATGATGAATATAATCCCGTTGTACACAAAGATTCTTAAGATCAGCATCATACGAATACAAGACATTCATATACTGGGAGAATTGGGAGACAGATTGAAACTAAAATAATTTCGCTCTATTATTCAGCAATGAAACACTCCACTGTAAGAAAGTATTGTGTGATAGTTAAACTCACATGTGATCAGTTCTAATAATATGTATTCATAACTTATGAGTAGCAAAATTGCATGTATTAATTAGTTATTCCAGTCATTTCTTTTTTCGTAAACAAGAACATTTGCGACTATTTATTTTTTTTCAATTAAATGTATAGACTTTCTCTAGACATTCATAGACAGACTGTCAAAATATTTCATTATATTTGTGTTTCTATAACACAATGGTTATGTTTCTATTCTATTTTCTAGATTTCAGTTGACCATGTCCTTTGTCATTCCTTCTAGATTTTGACATAAATATAATACGTGAGACCCACTCATAAAGTCAAAAGCTATTTATAAAACTAGAATTGTGGTTCCTCTTTAAATATAAATATTGAATTATATTAGGGCAGGTAGCCACCGGTTAATGACTATTTATTGAAAATATTTTGTGACGATTAACTAATCTACTTATTGTTTCTTTTGAAATACAAAAAAAATAGTAATGTTCATACACAGTAGAACCATAAATAATGTATTTTAATATAAATGTACCCTTTAAAACAAATTTCTTATCTTTTTGGGCAATGAGTTATGAGAAAATTATTAAATTTTTCACACCAAATAAAACTTAAGAGGATACTAAAGATGCTATGGAAATTAGACGGTTCCTAACCAGTATGCATTGAATGACTCTATACGACTCCTGAGGCAACTATTTTGCTGCCTAATTAGGTCAGAGCTCCAATCAGTCATAAACATTGTTTTTATCCCGAGGGATGAATAGGATAGATTATCTGTGATTTTATTATTAATAGCACGGTTCCTTTGTGATTGTAATCTATAACCCAGCTGCTAAATTTGCATGTTGCATTTAAATAATGCTTCTAAAAACATTTTTAATGCGAATAAAAAACCTTATCCATATATTAAACACATCATTTATTGAAGAACTTGTCATCTTATTGAAAAATCATATCATAATAAATTTAGACTCAAAATATAGAAGTTATGGGTTATCGTTGAGCATTGGTTTGGTTTTACAAAACAACAATTTCTGTATATGTTGCCTGAAATACACATAACAGCAAACATTTCTAGACGAGATTTTCTTCTTTTTCTATTTAATGAAGTTAAAAACAAGCGAGAGTGACTAAAAAATTGCATCTATATTAATATATCTAGAATTACCCTAGAATTATTAAAGGGGAAGCGTAGATAGTTACTAAATCAAGGCTTTGTATCCCAAAATTTAATTAAATTAGCCTAAAAAAAATTGATGCGCGACTGGAATTTACTTCTCAAGTACGATTGCTTGGAATCCATAAAATAAGTAACACTGTATGTAAATATAAATATCAATGTCATTAAATTTAAATAGAAAATTGTTTAATAAACTAAATGCAAATGATATAATTATTTTCAAGTAGAACACAAATGAACAAGATTATTTTCACAACAAAATTAAAAACAATTAGTAACATCAGACTGAGAAGTTAAAATTAAAAGAGACTTTTTAATTTTGTAGAATAGAAGACCCCAAATATTCACACATAATGACATTTAACGACTACATCTTGATATAAGCTAATGGCAGTAAACTATGTGTGTCAGCCTCCGTCGTTACAAGCGTCTGATTTAAATTACGACAGGTGTTACAGGTTTGGCTAAATACCTAGGCTATTATTTTCATTACATTATGACATTCACATTAGTACTTGGTGCTTACAAAAACATCAGCGGCATTACGTATAGATACAAGCGTCTGGTTTAAATTGCGACAGCTGTTATAGGTTTGGCTAAATACCTTGGCTATTATTTTCATTACATTATGACATTCACATTAGTACTTTGTGATTACAAAAACATCAGCGGCATTACGTATATATATACAAGCGTCTGGTTTAAATTACGACAGGTGTTACAGGTTTGGCTAAATACCTTGGCTATTAGGTAATAACGATAGGATTACTTCGTAATACATATGACAGAATGAAGCATAAACCTTTAATATGTTGGAATTTTCTTTGTCAGAAAGCAAAGTTGAAATAAGTAATGGTCTTATTTCGATCGTCGTCGCCATCTCTGCTATGTGCCTCTAAAAATAGTACTGTCTTGATAATGTTGAAATATTTTATTAATATTTAAAAAAACATTTCTATCAAGTGTTTGATTTCTAATGTTTTTGTCCGATTATATTTTTTTTGAATTAAACAAAATAAATCAGAAATACTATAGTAACTGACACTCCCCCCCCCTCCATAAAACAGAACTCTTATGATATTATTTATTTATTTATTTACGCACTTTAATGTATCTAACTGATACATATGGCGGACTTATTGCTATGAGAGCAACGATAACACTAAAGCAAAAAGAACACTAGTCCAGCCCGCTCGATGAGGCGCCGGGAAGCGAACCCGGATCCCCGCAGGTATATTGGGTTGATCGTAAGGCATACGACCTCAAAGGCCGTATGCCTTATGATCAACCCAATACACCACGGTAATGATGATATTAATGACGTGTCTGTCCATTTAATCGTTTATCACAGCCGTTTTTCTCAGAAACCAATTAATGGAGAAATTTGCATGCTGAAAAAGCATATTAATCTCTGTACATTTCAATTGTTAATTCAAATTCAAAATTATTACCATACAAATTTTATTGGGCAAATGAATGTTATTTTTTTTTCTAATTTCAAGTGTTGTGTAAAACTATTTATTTAATTTTGAAGAATTTTATATAAGATAGTTCTAGAGAAATCGTTGAAAATATCCACAAAATATATGCCCCTCCCCTACTTCGATAACTGTCAATCAAAATTGTGAACAAAAATGTGTTAATGAAAGTTTACCTAAAGTTTACTGGAAACTTGTAACCAAAACTATCAATTCCATACTTTTTGAGACATTCACGATATTTTACACGTCTTTGAAAAATATATCATATTTACATGGCGTAAAATAATAATAATGTTTAAAAATAGCTTAATAGAAATAGGAAATATAATACCAATATTTATAAATATAGCGAAGTGTTGACGGAACCCTCGCGGAGCGAGTTCCGCTCGTATTTAACTAATTAGTAACCCTGAATTACAGTTAATAATGTAGCTGCGTTTATATATAAATACAAAATATAGATATAATGACAAACACACAAATCGTCACAATTATTGTAGACGGTCCGAAAATCATAGACGTTAATAACTTTTATTCAGTAATATAATTTACAAAATAAAGACTTTTTCAAAACTAATATTTGAGTAACCTGATTATAGCCGCTGTATCACATAGAAAATGGTACAAAACTTCGATCCCACTTTACATCACAGTTTTAAAACAAAACAACATTTGTGACGCGAACACCTGTAATGTTCACCGGTCAAAACACAACTAAAGTTAATTGAAATTAGGTACTAAGCAAGCCATTTCATCAGCTTCACGGCGTACCTATACTTACCAACTGAGTGCTCTTAAAAATAATTATATTATTTTCATATTTTTTATTATAATTTGCCTCATTATTCACATTTGTAAATGTTTTTTTATATAATGCTTAATTACTGCAACTCGAGATTCAAAAGACAATCAATCTTTTTAATTAAGTATGGAAGAAAGTCAGTGGTCCTATACCAAAACATTTTTTTATTATAATAATAAATCGATTAAAAACTAAAAAGTGCTAAGTATTATTCAAGGTGTTTTAAAATAAAAATCGTATAATAATTAAATTAAAAAAAAAATGGGTGCTTTAAAATATTTTGGTTACTTGTGAGATTCAAAATCCGGTGACATAGCAATCTACCACCACGGCTTATCCTATTTTGGTAGGAAATAGCATGGTATTGTAAATAATGAACCTAAATTGTTATGTGAGTACCTTAGTAAAATATCACAATCAGATTCATATTTTTCACGGTACCAATAATGCCAATAATGAAATACTTTAAAACATAAGAAATTATCACCAGTGAATATTATATGTGTGTGTGTGTGTGCGCGTGCGCGTGTGTGTGCGCGTGCGTGTGCGTGTGCGTGTGCGTGTGTGTGCATATATGATTATTTACTTATTTCTGGAAAACAAACAATAATAAATAAAGTCATAATAATGAACAATAAATAGATCGGGTCTTGTAGTTGAAACAGAGTAATGTTGCGTGAAATTTGTATTCATTGTGGTTACTATCATTTTATTTTGTAGAATGTGATTTGTTTTACATATTTAGCTTAGACGTATCTTATTTTTATTATACGTAAATCATCAAAATTTGACTGTTCCTTTTCCGCTGACCCACTTGTTCTGATTAAAATTTACTTTTTTTGTTATCATATTTGTCTATATATCTCATAATGTTGCACTAGACATAAATATATAATGTAAACTAGGAAAGAGAAAATGACATAATACCAACAGCAACTTTATTTTTTTTAATTTTACCCAGTAATAATAGCAAGGTATATTTACACATAGTCATAAACTAAAATCTCTTTACCAATTAATAGTTATTAAAAACTTATTCGTAAATCTTTTTTTTATGCTTTACAGTGAACATAACCTAAACAAGCCAAATAGAATCAGCGGTATTAATTAAACAAGAATATATAGAAACGTCATAACTAGTGACAATAACTGTGTCGCCAAAGAAATAAGTATTGAAGACCGCCATTTTGTCGATTAGCCCTTGACAGTAAGGCGTTCTGCGTATTTATCGTCTGACGTCAGTAAATTGCGCGAACGGGCGCGATGTTGATTATGCTTACCATATACTAAAGTGTTTATGTGATCTTTAAACTGTGAATATTTGTATATATAATTATTTGTTTCATATTATTATGTTCATCATATTAGTATTTAGTCGAAAAGTATACGACCATATTTTCTGAAAAAAGTGGAACCCTAATCAGTAATATCTTCTGATATTCTCTTGTAGAAAAAACTTTAGGAAATGTTACGTTTTCTGGCAGATGGCACTTGAGAATAATTACAAAATAATATTAGTCGAAGTTTGCACGTTTATTTATATTAAAATTTAAAAATTGTTGAAACGTTGCTAAAAATGTTGTAACAGTTTAAGACTTTTATATGTGAAAAAAATATGACCAGATGCATTTTTTTTCCTAAGAATTATTGCTTGTTAAGAAGATTTTATTCGATAATCCGCAATAAATTATTTATATAATAAATATCAATATTATTTATATGACAAGCTCGAACTCTCGGGAAAAGAATATTGCTATTGGTTTTAATTTTATATATCATCGAAACTTAATCTAACGTGACTGAATTGCATACTTATATAAATATTTAGACAGAATTGTAGCAATAATGATGAATAATACTTGTCAAGTTTTTCATACTATTAATTAACATGTACGTAGATTACTAATTTAAAAAGAAATGCATATGCATAACTTATTGCAATCGCATATGTATACAATTATATGTTATGTTTGAAATTTTCACAATTAAATTCTGAATACGATATATTGCTCACCTATAAACCAAGGATTCCTTTTATTATTTTCCACGGTTAGGCCCAGGAAGTACTCCTTAAATCCTCTGACAGGATTGGCCTGAGGTTGAACGCTGAGCGTACCCTCCACAGCGCGCTCATTGCCGTCAGAAACCAGCGCGCGCGCTGACCACCCATCTGATCCGATCCAACTGAACATGTCTGTAGCGTTATTCCGTTCCACTGCCCGCATGACACCAGCAACTTCCTGATCCGAGCCGAATATAATGGCACCTGTTAGTGACAAAAGTTAAGGTACAGAAATTCATCCAATATCTATAATTAGAAACTCTATATAAGAAAAGTTTGGTCAAATTTTTATGTCTGGTAATCCGTGGACATTTTTAAATTGTGAATACTTTAAAATGCAAATATAACGGCTTAATGTTATATTTATAATGGCTACAAAATTTAATAATTTTTAGAATATTGCGGCATAATATTTTTCCGAGGTAGTGGATATATTTACATGTATAATTGATGACTCATATAGTCTTCAATCATACACGGTGTATGGGAATAAATGTCGGGCAAAGAAAGACTCGTTGGCTTTGAAGGAATAAATTGTCGTTGGAATAAAAGATAAAATATGCCCTTTCTCTAATTGAGTGCAAAAAAAAATATTACGAGTAACTCTTTTTAACACATCCAACACTTGCCCGGAGTGCAATGTTTACCCACAGTGGCGATGTCTTTGCAGCTGTCCGCAGGTTATTCCCCCGAGCAGCGCTGAACAATGTGCGCAAGTATCGTGTGTACAAAAAACATGACAAATAATTATGGATATTATTTTCAATTTTCTGAAAAAAAAAATCGTTTAAATCTTATTTTGATGACAATCCATTATTTTTCAGTAAAGGAATAACGTCTTTCAGTGTCCGACACTTATTCCCGGACACTGTGTATAAGCATTATAGTCGTCTATCACTTGTGATCCGCGTATATACAGAAATCAAATTGTTTGCTTGTGTAATTAATTTTGTTGATTGTACAGCCCTATATAAAAATTTTAAAGATGACTGCAATCTTGATGACCACGATGGAGCGAGTAGATTTCTAGATAATCATTTTTATCGATACGATTTATCAACGGTTTAACTAGTTTTCTGCCAGACGTCCTGTATTTCCGAGGACATCCTCTATATTTTTAGCCATATTTTGAATGTTCTGCATGGCCAACATCTGTCCCGTGTTTCTGGAATTATAATCTAAAATTACTATTATTCTACACCCATAAAGCAAGGAAGCAGAGTTTAGCTTTCAGTGGTAAATGAAGAAAAACAACAAGTAAGGATCAAAGCTAGAGGTGGTCAACTCCTCGCCTGCCCCAAAAGAAACAAAATATTCATTAAAATATAAAATATTTAAAAGGCAGTTAACATAATGTATCAAAAGCAAGTTACTTTTTGATCTTAAAAATATTTTATTTTACTTGTTTTCTTCTTTTCCCGGGTTAAATTATGTAATCATGTATTTATTTCACTTATTTATCATCTGTTCCTTACAGACAAACAAACATCAATCGAGGTTTGACGTGGAACTCTCTCTTTCCATTAGAGGGAGCACTCCGACATTACGATACACGAAAAAACATTATAATTAAAGAATTTTTATTTCTAAATTACAGAGAAGTAAAATAGACATATTATACGATCATATTTCTAATAAAACAAGTTTCAACTATTTACTTTTGAGTACCATACCATTTTAGGTTTAGTTTAATTATACACAATTTTTCATGCTCTGTTTTTCTATTGAAGAAACAAATTGAATCGGGATAAAACATCTTTCCTATTTTATTTCCCCTAATTTATATTATGAAATTTAAAAAAACGATTGTAGGAAATTAACATAATCCGTTGCTAATTTGGTAAAATTTATCAAAAGATGCGGTAGCCTCGTAGCTGTACATTGAAATTTACGGCGCAGTTGCTACTGTGCCATTCTCGATTCACGGCGATTGTACTTGTTAACTAATAGTAACTAATGGGTAAAAAAGATTTAATAAAGTGGTTTGAAATCATTTAGAACTATTGGGAAACCACTCCATAATTAAAAAAAAAGCTTTAGGAGAAAAGTTCATGAGACAAAGGAATATTTTTGGGTAATTTTAAATAAGTTTTGTTAAATACATAAAACTATTTTCAGACCTACCTCTCATACCACGCGTAAAAGTACATCGACGTAAATAGCGACATTCTTCTATACCATTAGTCAATTATTAGTATTATGAAATATTTAGTTCATTTCCACCACACCAGCATACGAGTTTATTGATCGGAAAGGCGTGAAGCCACAAGTGCGGGATGGCGCGCGAGCCGTTGTCTGAAAGACAATTTTTCGCTAAAGTGGTCGGGCAAATTGAATTTGCCGCAGCAGCTGTATACTGATAACAACTGATCACCTATTCAGTGAAAAATTCGTTACGAAACGGCACGCTCGAGCCAAATTCGCCTTACTGAGTATTAAAACGGGACGATGAAACCTCGCTCGACTTTAGTCTTTGTAGCGCTATTTTCAACATTCGCAGACACGTGTTAGATTAAGTTATGTAGTTATTGGTTAAGTGACTAAATATATTTAACTTCCAGTTACTAGTTATGTTTAATGCTAACAATTTTTATGATTCCAGTCATATCTTAAAAGGCAAACATTTCAAGTAAACCACTTAATCAACTGTTGCTGCATCATATATTTTTAACGATTTAAAAGAAAAACACAAAATTTGGCTTTAATATGTATCAGGTTATTGCAAAGAAAAAAACCAAGAATAACATTAGAAAAATATAGTGTTACGTTGCTAAAATTATTATTAAAACTATGGTCAAATGAAAGTTATAGTTGATATGTATATCGAAGTTAATATCAATCCTTACATATCAGCGTTACAATAATGTCAACACGTAACATTTTCGTTATCTTTATTTATCGTTTACATTAAAAAAATTGGTTACAAAACTGTTACACGAAATGCTAATTCGACGCAGAAGTGAAATATTTCGTTTTAAAAAATTGGGCGAAATAAAGAAATTGTTCTTTTTACAAGAGAAACTAAACATTTCCCTTCTTTGCTTGACTCCTAATCACATTTTCATACAAATACTTCTATTCGTACGCCAATACATATTGTAATTTCTTTACATAGATCAGAATAATAATAATATTTTTTTATGGACCACTCCATACATCATACTTGAGGATCAAACGTTTTTTTCATGGACTCCATCGAGAGAGGTATTATATAAAAGGTATTTCAAAATGCAATCGAAAATATTTGTTTTTTCTCTGTTTTTATCTCCAGAATGACAAGTAATGTCCCCTTTCTAAATTTTAACTATACATGTGTAAAACTAATAAAAATCTGGTTACTTTAATGTTCCTTCTTCATACTATTGTAGAACTGATACAACTGCCCAATCTGATGCATCTATGCACAAAGCTAATATTTCGGGAAGCTACGGAGCCCAGCATTGGCAACATTTTTGGCGCTTTACAATTTTCAAATTGCTTCTTGGCTCCACCTGTCCATGGGACTTTTCTCCTATACTTTTACCTTGTCCCTTTTAGGAGCTCATGGAGAGGAGCTTGAGTTTGGGCTGCATCCTTTAGGTAACGGCGATAGAAGTTGACCATTCCAAGGAAACTGCGCAAATCTTGTATTATTGCGCGCAGTTTGTAACCTAATATTGGTTGAACCTTATCTGGAAGAGGACTTGAACCAGCAGGGATGATTTTATGTCCCAGAAATTCAATATTCTCTACACCAAAAAACTGATTTGGCGACGTTGATGCACCTTTCATACTGGTTCAATATTTTAAAAACTTATTTGAGATGTATTCTCTATTCTTCTTCTCTTTTTTCTTTGAGCACTTCATCTATATAGGGAAAGATAAAGTCCAGGCCTTTGAAAACTTCATGTACGAATCTTTAAAATGTTGCTGGGGCATTTCTTAACCCAAAGCTCATGACGTTGAAATCATATAAACCAAAAGGACTTATAATTGCTGTGTTGGGTTTATCTTGCTCGGCTATAGGGATTTGGTAATATGCTTTGAACACGTCTAGCTTTGAGAAGATTGTTTTACATTCCAGGATATGATGGAAATCTTCAATACGTGGGATGGGATATCTATCTGGAATTGTTCGCTCATTGAGTCGACGATAATATCCACAGGCTCTCCTTGTGTCATCTTTCTTTTTAACAAGGTGTAAAGGACTTGCCCACTGGAATTTAGAAGGTCTGATAATGCCATGAAAGTGAACTCTTGTTTGGCCAATTTAGTTTTCTGGCACGAAATTAAACTAGCTATCCTTTCATGGTGATGTAGTGCTCAACGCTATGTTTTGAATGATTGTCAAGGACGTTTGGTTTTGTTATATTAGGATATTGCTTTAAGATATCTGAAAACTTGACTTTATCACTAAGTGGGCTTAATGTGAGACTTTCTTGAATAGTTGTCACTTCCCTTGTGATCGAAAGGTTTGTTACTCTGTCAATTATTGTCTTGTTATGGATGTTAATTAATAATTCAAATTTATTAAGGAAATCTGTGCCTAGTATGCCTTTTGACACTTGTCATAACAAATTCCATTGAAATGGCCGACAAAGTCCAGGGTCCAACGTTAGGATTTCTACGTCATAAGTTGGGATTTCTGATCGGTTTGCGGCATACAGTTTGTACTCACAGTTTTTTTTGGTTGGGGGAATAATAGACACATCTGCCTGTGTTGACTAAAAATTGTTGTTTTGTTGTCTTGTTTCGTACAAACAGTCTGTATTTGCGGCCATCCACTTCTTTGGCAGTAGGATACGCCGCTGAGTCTACTGCTGTGATAAGTTTCCCGCCGTCTCTACAAAGCTACAGGCCTGTACACATTTCTCAAGATAACAGTTTTTTCCAAATCGGTAATGATAGAAACAGTACTTTCCTTTAGGATTGAAACGTCTCCTGGAAATACTGCGACTTTTTTTTCCTCTATTGAGACTCCTAGAATAATGTATACTTAATGGTTCCATCGTCATCTTCAAAACAGCATGCCTGCTTGCAATATCTGCTTCCAGATCTCTGCTAGAACTGGTGTCGTTTGCATAGCTGACACATCAGACACTTGCGGGGTCATTTCGATAATCTTATCCGCCATTGTTGCAAGTGTTTTTAATGAGAATTTTCCGTCGCTGACACTTAAAATGCTTCTCACTGCATTCAAACCAAAGCGATTTCAACATGATTTCTGAAATTTTTACACCAGGAGATTTCATTTTTAGCAGCAGCTGGCTAGGTTTCAAGTCACCTAGTTCCAGACCTGTAAGCAGTCTTTTGATGCGGTAGTTTTCGCTTTCTGTTTAATGTGTCAAGTAATGTATTTTTTGCAGCTGTATATTTATTATCTGATGTATTTCAATAATGTCCCATACATTTTCTATATATTTGGGCTTCAATTGGCCAACTAAATAATATAATTTAATTTCTTCACTTTTAATTCCACTGATGGCAAATTGTGCTTCGACTTGGAAAAACCACATTTTGGAGCGATGGACTCAAAAATGACCCAGGTATTTTGACGCTCATATTGTTCGCTTCATCGGTATGTGATTCAATTCACTATTTCTTGTATCACGAATCTGTTTTTTGGAGTTTAAGTCGCCATTCGCAATTTTTCCATAATTGAAAACCAATATCGGGGTCACCAATATGTTGCTTCGCGATGTATATAAATCTAGTGCAGAGTCCTTTCTTTGCACGTGGTAAAATTTAATAAATCAAATTAAAATATATTTGATGATATCAAAAAATATATTTTTATAAGTAGATGTGATATTGAAGAGCTTACAGATTTTATTGTAAATCATAATAATATTGGGTTAGTGCGATATATCTAAAAAAATATTTAATCATCTTTGGTATATTTGGTATATATTAAATTTATCTTATAATGAAAGCATAATTAGATATTAATTATGATGGTTAAATTCATTGTTTCAACAAATTATATATATATATATATATATATATATATATATGTATATATATAACAATAGAAACTTTGTACATCATGAAAAATAAATTTAATTATCGTTTATAAAATCATTCAATTAACATATCTACTTTTTTAATTCGTACGTACTATTTTTAATAATAAACTTTCCCAGGCTTTCACAAAGCCGAGCTTTAGCTAATATATAAAATTATTAACGGTCATTAACCCTACTGGAAATGGCATCGACGTTTTATCTTTTTAAAATTTATTTTCCCGGGAGCAATTATGCGCTCTATTCATATCAGTATTTCCATGGACGAGAAACAAATTTTTTTTTATCATTCTGTCGAGACAGATAAGACACTGGCCTTTATAAACATTTACTGCCGTGATCCTTCTATACGGCGTACGACGACGATCTGGATCATTCCTTTCAGGAGGATAATATACTCGGCAAACATTTCAGGGCGTGGAGTGAACGACTTTTTTCGGTCCGAATTACCTCCCGTTAAGGCCAGTTGAGCTTCGCTGTGTCTATTTTATTAACTGGAACGTCCCATGCATTCCAGTTAATACTCTAACATACGTGAATTTACTCAATAAACAAGAGTACTGTTAAAATAAATATCCATTCTACGCTTCGTTAACTTGGGTACATTGCTTGTGAGAACTATTATAATAAATATTTCACTTTTTTGTTGCATTTAAATTGCCATAAATTTATATCGGTAGTAGTTGATATTAAAATGTGAGAGAGTATTACATGCCCCAAAGATGTCAAAAGGATGTATTAAAAACACATCCTTTTGATATCGTTGGTATACATCAATATTTGTTAGTTGCTAATAATAGGGGTTTACGCAAAGTGTGGGCAAGTCAAGGGTTCGATATTAAAGCTAATACTTTTATAAAGGAGCAAGTAAGGCGTAACATACATATAAGATGAAATTTTAAACTGTTAAAAAAGGTCGGTATACACCAGTTGAAATATCAAAGGAGGCGTGGCTACCCCAAAGTGGGAGGAGATCGCGCGGCGTT
Source organism: Druceiella hillmani (assembly GCA_039881145.1). Lineage (NCBI taxonomy): Eukaryota > Metazoa > Arthropoda > Insecta > Lepidoptera > Hepialidae > Druceiella > Druceiella hillmani. Next base: position 27,552,985 of record JAYKKI010000023.1, on the reverse strand, counting down.
CGTAAACTTTTTGAAACAGTCTGATACACTAAGTTATATATGACTGTAATTTGTAGTTACCAAATATGTATCGCATGAAGTTTATGAAAGTACGTTTCGAAAAGGAGTATTCAAACATAATTATCACTACGTAAACTAATTTAAAAGCTATCCACGAAGAGGTACGTGTATATTTAGTGAGTGTTTTCTTCATATATTTGATTAATAATTTTATTTATTTTCAATAATATATGGAATAAAACGCCTTTGTTGTATCATCAATATGTCGTTATGTTGTGTATATATATATATGTATATATATATATATATATATACATATTCGGTGTCCGGGAATAAGTGTTGGACAATGATAGACAATAAGCTTTGGCTATAAAGGAATAAATTGTTGAATTTAAACGTAAAAAACGCCCTTTTTCTAACTGAGTACAAAAAAATATTATACAAAAACTCTTTTAACACACCCAATACTTCCCTGGAACGCGGTCCTTACCCGGCTAGATGCTACATGTCTTTGCTTGATATCGCTTAAAAAAATCAGCGGCATATTTCAATTGATCGAATAAGTAAGTACTTTTTGAAGTGAACGATAGCAAGCTTAAAGAATCAGCAGCGCACTTTTATAAATTAAATCTATTGTAATTGATAAAACTATAAAATAGCGCGCTTAAAAATGTTATGCAGCGCAATTGAATAAACGCAGTGTGCTTAGAAAAATAAGCGACAAAAATAAAACTTAACGAGAGCGTGATTAAAAATCAGTATTGTAACTTAATAAATCAAACTGGAATACGTTTGAACATACTAATCAATAAAATGCTTTTGTAAACAGGGTGCCAAGTGAATTAATTAAAACAATATCAATAAATATGTCGTGTTAGCTAATATTTTTTCCAACTGCAGCGATGCCAAATAAATGGGTATAATATTTGATCTGTAACTTACTTATATAATATGTATGTTTATTTAAAATTTTAAACCATCAACACAAAATCAAAATATATTAACTAACCCAAGTAATTGTCATTTCAATAATCAATGAATATGTGCAATTAATTCAATTTTTAAAACAAAAATTCAAATTCACCAAGCTGTTTCTAATTATCAGTTAAACCATAATCAAATTTTCTATGAGTATAGATTTATGCGGCACATAAAACTTTTTTTCTTTGTCATTTAAAAAACAAAACGATAGCGTGTTTTATTTTATGCAATATATGGCCATTGCCCGCTCGTTTTGCTGAACATGGTGCAATATTTTATAACTATACGATTAGTTTTAGATTTATTTACATCTTTGCGGATTATTAATTTTAATATAAGCAAAAAGTACTAAAGAATATTTTATGTTTTACGCACGTAACAGCAACACATATAAAAAATGTGCATAAATACTTTTTTTCTATTCCAACGGAAATTATACTGAATATAACATCTATAAGTATATTGTTCAAAAAACAATATAAAATAGGTTTTTTTTTGTAACAACTGTACGAATCGTTTTTATAATTAAAATTATTCATTTAGTACTCTCGACTACTTCAATTCCCATTTATTTGAAATTTAAACTCTGTAGGTTTCATTTTCTGAAAACACGAAATACTTTTTTCGACGTCCCCACATATCGTTGCAAAGGACTATTTCTTGAAAAAAAAAAAGTTTATCCTTAATTTTTGTTTATTCTAACTTATATTTATCATATTCATTTCCAATTTCAAGTCTATAGATTTTATTTTTATAAACGCAAAATATTTATTTCCAACGCTCACTCGAATAGAGATAGGTAATGTAAACATTTTTTCTATTTTTATTTTTTCATACCCCAACGAAAATTATTTTTAAATTATTTTTCGCTGTAGAAATTTTTGTCAATATGTATAGAATTATAGCTTTTGGGTAATGCTTACTCGAACCAGTTTTTTTTTGTTCATGTACAGATTATTTCCTCTTTACTGTTTTATTATGTGTGTATATATATATATATATATATATATATATATATATATATGTACATATAAAATATATTAAAAAACTTGTCCATATTTTTAAAGCCTTTACTTTGGTGTAGATTCTAATGACGTAGGTATACAAATGGCATCACAACGACTAAATCATATACTTTGAAAACAGAATTACTTGAGCAATAAACTCTAGCGAGGAAAGTTTTATCAATATTTTTAGTCATTCGATCTCATTTGATTCATGTAATTTTTTTTTTTTCAGAAAAAAATCGATGATTAGTGTATAAAATTTCAAATCGATAATGTCCAAAAATCGATAATGTTTCGACCTCTTAATAAGAATATCATAAAAATGAAGAATCCGTTTTTTAGCTTTTAACGTGCGTAGGTGCGTGCCTGTTTGTATACTATTTATTAAATTTTAATTTACATCTTATTTGTGTCAACAATCATATCATTTTAAAAACCAGGAGATTGTCTAAATTAATGTTTCATAGAGTCTGAAAAGCAAAAAATAAACATAAAATAACAAAATATACGTTTTAATACGCATTTACTGAAGATAAAAATATAGAAAAATTCTTTTAGTCATGGCAGAGGCGCGGCAATAAATAACAAAACCTGAACCTGAAACCTGAAAAATGTGCATGTCTGCGTAATGTGGACTAGATTCTTAGAAAACTATTAGAACACTTAAGAAAAAGAAAAAAGCGACAATAATTTCATCAAAAATTACATTTTTCACACACACACAAACACATATTTATATATATATATATATATATATATATACATATATATTTGTGTGTGTGTGTGTGTGTACGTATGTATATAGATTATAACACTGGATATTTTTCATTTCTCATAATTTCTTTCGTCACATTAAAAAGAGAAACGCTAGAAAATATGAAGAACAATTAGCATTATGAATCAAGTTCTGAGGATATTTCTCCCCATAATTAGTGAACGTTTAAGGATAAAGTGCAAAGAATAGCTAAGCGATAGTCAATTTGCATTCCGTACTGGAGTAGTGTGAGATAACCTTTATTCGTGATATATGGTCTTGTGCTAAAGTGTAGAGACATGCAGCAAGATGTCTTCCTTTGTTCAATAGATTATGAGAAAGCGTTTGACAGAGAACAATATAAACATCTAATTGAGGTACCCAGCAATATCGGATTGAATCAGAAAGACATCCATATTATGCAGAATCCATTGGAACCAACGCACAAATATTGAAAGGGAAAAATCTGAAGAGATTGACATTAAGGAGGCGTGCGACAGGGTCTCATTTCATCACAAACTCTTTTTAACATGCACTTGGAAGCGATCATAAAGGGAGCTCTGAAAAAACTATACTGTATTCTGGCCAATACAAGCAGTATTGGCCAATAGAAAAGTATTTAAGGATGCGAGATTTTGGACTGTTAAAGTAGATATCAGGAAATGTATAGAAATATCCAAAATGAGTGCCCACAGACGCATGCTGTTTACAACTTGGACTTAGAAAGTTATAAATGATAACGTTTTACGACGGGTTGGCCAGAAACACAAGCTTTTGCAAACCATTAAAAAACGTTAAGCGGCATATATGAGGCGTATGCACAGACGAGACAGATATGAGAACTTGAAAGAAATAATGATGGGAAAACTTGCTGGGAGAAAGAAAGTCGGTTGTAGGAAAATGGACAGGGATTACGAGTGCCGTCAAATTATTTCGCCTTGCAAGATCAAGTACGCAGAGCTGACTACCACCCTTCACTAATTGGAAAAGCACCCTTAGTGGAAGAATTAAATATTACATAATAATAAATATAGTACATTGCATTGAAAGCATTATGATAAATTATTTTATATCTAAAGAGCTTTGCAAATAAAAGTTCTTTCTAATAAATTGCAAATTATTTCTATAACATTTATGACATAATTACCAACCGCTCAGCATAAATCAAGCATTACCGCCTATTATTATTTTAATACAATCATAAATTATATTCTAAGCGTTGACCCACTAATCTTTTTTTCGAGAATAATGTTAAAGAAAAAAAAATACTTAAGCTTTCGTTCTCCATTGAAATACAAAATTCAAACATCTAACTTGTCACGAGTTACGTATCAAAATGTTACACACGCTGTCAGCTTGACGTGTTTGTTATATTGGGACGAAATATTTTTGACACAACTCACATAATATAAGATATTTCAAAGCAGATACAGGAGCGGCACATTTCGCATATATCCCATGTATTTTAATATGTCATCATTTCAAAGAAACAAAGAGATGCGTAAACAGCCATAAAAAGAAATGTAGTATTTTTGTGGATATTTATGCTTATTATGAGCGGCATAAAAATTCATGATAATATTATTATGGAGCAATATATGTATAAAAATATTTAATTTATTGAGACAAAATTAACCGGAATTAAAAGCTCCTGTTTACTACTTAATTCTAGCCGTGTTCGAATACGTTGAAATTATACTACGAATGCCATGTGTTTTCAGAAATTTGATACTAATCAAAAATCTATATATATTACAAAAATAAGTGTACAATGTGCGTGATGCAAAATCTCAGAAACGAGTCCCAATACGATCAAGGGAGTTAGATGGTGTGGTAGCTCTCCATCCCCCATCCATGAATAAGGTTCCCGTTGTTACCTGAAAGGTAAAAGGCTGAAAGTAAAAAGCTTAAGGGCTGAAAGTTTCTTCCTCTATAAATTTCTAGAATAGTGCAAAACAGTATTAGAGAGCATTCCACAACATTCCAGAACAACTCGCAACAATCTGGAATGTTGTGGAATGTTTGGGAATAGTATGGAACGTTCGAAATCATCCTGAAACATCCCATATTATTATGGAACATACCAAAACATACTTTTTGGATGGAGTTACCTATTGATAAGGGTATATAAAGCAAGATCCGTCGTAGCTTTGAACGTAAGTTTCTTATCATTGAAGTAGCAAATAAAAAAGTGAGCGAATAAAAACAAACAGTGAAATATGGGTTATCAAAGTGATACAGTGGCTGAATATAAATCGAAAATAAAGCATGAAAAGTGTTTAAAATACACTTAGTGTATTTCATAATAGAAAGTTGACTTGACTTATATTTTAAAAAATGCCCAAACGTAAAAGATGAGGGAAGCAAAAGGATGAAAACAAAAAGAACAGTGAGAAAAGGAAACAGTCGCAGAGCGCGAAGCACGTTTACTTTCTCAACAAACGGGAATGATCACTATGAGAAGCAGAGACACCAAAGAACAACGAAAGAAACGAATTGAAAATCACAAATTGCGACAAAATCTTCAATAAAAAACGGTGAAGGCAAGTCACCCATGAAATTATCACCTTACGAGAAATGCAGACAAGGACAAGTAAACAGTTCAACCTAACAAATGAAACATTCCACTATGACCAACGACACAATATAACAAACACAAAAATGTCATAAGCGGAAAAATTGGTAACATCTGCCAATTTCGCAACGCGAAAAAATTATGCAAATAAACCCCAGGAATCTGTTGCATGAATGGAAAAATTTCATTACCGCCACTGGAAGCATCTCCGTAGAACTTTTTTCAACTGAAAAGCGTACAACGCCTGCTTCCAAATGACTTCTTTCAATGTGACTACGATCAACACTAACAGAGATAAAATCGATTATGTTTTTTCCATCCAAGGACAAATCTATCACAAAATGGGATCATTAATACCTCCACACAACGAAGACTATACATTTCTGCAAATATATCTCATTGGAAGTGAAGAAATAGAAATTGATCAACGATGTACAAACATCAGTGGATTGAGGGGAAAATAAAACAAAATGTATAAAGCAACCTACACAAATATAATCAACTTATTAACATATTCAAAACAGCACTAATCAGAATGATTTCTGATGACTATAAAGTTATAATTCGAGCCAACAAGGGACCACCTAGAGAACACAAACGTCGATATAACGCACCTCAGAGAGACGAAGTCGCCATCGTGATTGTGGACAATGAAAACACAAGCGGTGACATAATCGTACAAGGAAAAAGACAAGGACTACAACGCATTCCAGAGAAACACCGTTCATATGATTCCCCTCAATATCCATTAATATTTCTACACGGAGAGGATGAATATCATTTTAATGTGAAACAAATCCAACCCGAAACAGGTGTAGAGAAAAACAAAAAAGTTACTTCCAAAGAGTTCTATGCTTACCGCTTAATTACCAGAGATTATGAACAATACAATCACATTCTCAACACTCGCCGTTATTTACAACAATCCCTGGTAGATATGTATGCAAAAATAGCAGATGCGGAGCAGATGCTTTAGACCTTCGAGCGATCATAAACGACGAAAACATTGACGACATTGGAACAATTGTAATCTTACCCTCATCTTACATATGATGTCCAAGATACATGCACGAATACACTCAAGATGCCATGACCTACGTAAGAAAATATGGACGACCTGATCTCTTCATAACTTTCACATGAAACTCATCGTGACCAGAAATAAAAAAAAACTAAGATGCGGGCAAGCCCCCATGGATCGACACGACATAATTGCCCAAGTTTTCCGACAAAAACAAATGAGATTTATGAAGTCATTACAAAATACCACATCTTTAGAAACGTTAGATACTGAATGTACACAATCAAATGGCAAAAACGAGGACTGCCTCACTCATACAATCTCATATGGCTACACGGCAGAATTCATCCCACGGATATCGATTAATCATCCAAGCTGAATTTTATCTTGTGGAATCATCTCAAGTAGGAAATTCGAATATATTGTACAAATATACCCCGGATAACAATATGAAAAATTTTGTTTGTAACCAAGTATTTTAAATAGTTTCTATTCCCACTACCACACAATCTCATATCAACTTTCTGGATACCCCAACTAGTTACTTATAAATACAAGCGAACTTGCATGATTTGTGTTTAGTCTTTTGTAACAGTAAAAGCCACATAAAAATACCAAAGTACTCGCGAAGTCCGTACCAGTCGCATTTAATGCGCAAAGAACCTTTGTGGGTTTGCAGCGTTCATGTAAATTGTATTATCACAAAGTTGTACCTAATAACTTGATGAATAATGAAAGTAAAAACATAATTATTATCTATAATATGAAGAATTTATATCACTCATTATATTTTAGTTATAATTTATACTGTGCTTGTAATTTAAATTAAATTATTGAATTATTATAAGGGAAAATAAAATTGTGGGTGTCAGCTCCGACGCGCTACTGAAGTTAACTTTTTAAGTACGATTGTTTTGGAGTATTTAAATAGGTAAAAGGGTAAATTAACGCATCTCTTATGATAGTGAAAGCATATATGTACTTTTACTTACATATTTATTTAATTTGTATTAATTCTTTACGACTGAAATGACATCACCCACTACCGATATTTACATGTATTGAAAAGGGTTGAAAACTGTGTGATTAATGTTAGCATAAAATAAAAATGTACAAATAATACTATTTGTACATTTTTCCTTTGCAGTAACCTCATCCCTCTAACATAAATAAACATACAATTCATTTTCAAATTCATAGATAATATCACAGATACTTGTATCCACAGAATTTGTATCGTTATATGCATCTACAGGAAAGTAGCACCAATTAAAAATCAGAGATAAATTGCATTAGCACTGGAAGTTATTAATATTTATTTATTAATTTTTACGAAAACATATCTTATATTTTGTAAAGTTATTTATTAGTATTCTAAATTGGAATACAACAATTCTATTATTGAAATTCAATCTGACTACCGACATGATTCACTTCACCTGTGCCTAAAATATTAAAATGGGCATTAAAAGTATTTGCACTGGATGGTTCACTTCACTTATAGCCAGAATATCAAAATGTGCATTCAATTAGCTAAAACTAGGTGATGTAAGCCAGTGACTGCTTTAATTCAGGAAGTTATCAATACATATTTTCTTCATATTTGGTAATTTAATAAATACTTGCAAAAACATATTGTATTCTGACAAATTGAATTCGAGTACAAATTATGACAGAAGCTACATAAATAAGTAAAAATTCTGTTATTGAAATGCAATGTATGGTTCAATTAGCCTATAGCTAAAAGAAAAACGTGCATTAAATTAGGTTGGAATAGATAATACAAACCATTATTTCATAGAGTTTCAATATGAAAATACTATTTCATTTTTTAATACACCATTTCATTGAACTTTTTTTTACCAATCCCTTACCAAAGTGTAATGTATACTTATAGACCCTTATCAACACAAATACGACATAAAGAGTAGTAAATAATTCCCATCATTTTTGTGTAAGATCAAGAATATAAACATTAACATTTTTTAGCTTTTAAATGTTATAAACAACATACTACACTGCCATTCTACACACGACAAACTAATGACCTTATGATTTCTTATTGAAAATTTAACGGTCTGTTTTAAAATTTAAAGAAATATAAAATAAAACACAATATGAGTAAAAAAATTTATAAAAACAAAAGTAATGAACATAAAAATAAAACGAAAAGTATATAACAAATGAAAACGAAATAAAAAAAACAATATGTAAAAACATAAAATAGAATAAAAATATGTAAGTAAAAAAGTTAATAATTGAAAAACGTATTTTATTTATTTTAAATTCCCTCTGCAACTTCAGCACGAGCCTTTGCTTCTCGAGCTTTACTTATAAAGTTTCCTTGCGGATTTCACGGAGCTTCTCTTCTCTTCGTTGTCTCTGCTCTGATTACATTAGGCATGATGATGTCTAATGTAATTTCTTTTTAATTCTTCCTTCTGAACCAACTAACGTTGGCTGAAAATGAGCCGGAAATCCGAACGCTGGCTGCTATGCTGCTGCCTCTCCTGCATATTGGTACATTCATGTCCACATCAAAAACGGTTTGCTGCACCTCACTCCTAAGCTGACCAGCAGGAACATCTTCCGTTGCTACCGACGATGTTGGCAAAGTTTTTGGCAAAAACTTCACTTCTACTCGTCGATTATTGTTCAGATGAATCTATGGATAATTTATCTAATTAATTCAACAGCAATTCATGAATATTACACATTTACAATTTTTAAATTTCAACACATTTTTGCATATCACTAGAAAAAAATTATATAAAAGTCCAATTGAAAGGTTCTTAAATGAATTTTACAATTTGTAATTTTAAAGGTAATTAAATTACAATCTCCTTTCGTTTGTAATATTGATTCGTTAGTATTAAATATGAATTCGAATACAATTCACTTCAAATAAATCAATATAAAAAGTGCCCCCGATCGGTGCCCCGTTTCCATATTAATATGTTTCTAAAAAACACTATAAATAAAAGATTTATTGCACACTTATCGAAACTTACGTTGTTTACCTCGATTGAGTTGCTGGGCAGAATCGTTTGATGGGACTTGCACAATTAGCCCTGGCGCTACATAGGAAACGGCGGAGTCAATTGGATGTCGCTAATCGCGTTTCCTCCGCCGGTGACCATCAACTGCTGCCTTCCCTTGCCAACTCTCTTCTCTGCTTGGCTTTTATATTAAGCTTTTATATTAATTATATGCACAGTTGACTTACTTGTGCCTAAAAAAACAAATAAAGTACACATTTCTTAGCATATTATTAAAAAAAAAAGAAATTACATTCGTGCAAACAAATTCATTCTAACTTCATCTTGGACGAGAGTAAAAATCCTATGAAATTCAACTGCAGAGATTTAATTTGTTATCACTACCTGCATGGAGAAAAAGCGCAGAACTATTATATTTATATAAAATCATACATTCGCATGTTGATTGTCCCTATCTCCTCTCTCTACTCAACTTCAATACTCGATTCAGATCCCTTATACCATTACAGAGATTATTTGTACTAAAGTTTATAACAAAAATACCTCTTTTTATAACCCCATAATTCGAATGTTCCGATTGCATAACCATATTGTTTCTCAATATTCGTCCTTGAACATTTTTAAACCCAAATTATTAACATTCAAAAAGGAATTACAAAATATATATATATATATATATATATATATATATATATATATATATTAATGAATTTAGTAACACAAGTAATTCTTAAAAATATATATGTAAATACTCTAACCATTTTGTGCACGTATAATTAGTTATAGTCTAATTTTATGAATTGTTATTTTCATTATATATCTACGTGACTGCAATTTGTTTTGTGAGCCATACAAGAAATAAATAAATAAATTTTTATTTCATTACAAACGTGAAAATTTGACTGTACTTACCCTTTCATTAATAATACCACTAGCATTATATGGTATCTCGTCATTTTTTTCATTTTCACGTTTGCTCCGTCGGTGCATTTATTTTCAAATATATCTTTCAAAGAGACAAATATATGCAATAATAGCCTTTTCTCTGTTTTCGTACAGTTTCTTTTTCGTCTGTTCATTTACTACTTTTGTTAAACGCAATATTTTCAATCAAAACAATTGACGCTTTCAAATGTCAGTAAATGGTTCGATATGTCAATTAAAATGTGCCTGAAATTAGTTCATTGCAATTTTTTTTTAATGCCCTGAACTTCGTATGCTCTGAATCAATAATTTTACTACTCATAAAGCTTTATACCGGACGCTACATATGAAAATCGATTCTTAAGGGAACTGCAAAAATTTTATTTTCTCTTTAATAACTTTTAATTAATCGCAATTAAATGAAACTACGTGATGTAGTATTATTTCTACTTTCTATAATAATGAATTTCTACAAAATTAACGCCAAGTATATTCAATACTTATAATTAACTTCCCAGATATCTTTCAAATTTATTCAACTGTACTTTTTTAGATCTTGACGCAGATAGCAACTTTTTTATAATGTTGTTAAAATGAAATTTAAAAAAATTATATGTTCTTGAACTTGTGTGTTACGAAGCTTTCACTTAATACCAATAAAATGATCTTACTAGAAATGTTCAAATGTTTTTTCATCATCGGCGCGAGACAATGCGGAAAACGTTCGACTATTATTCTCTGTAATTGATTATAACTCTAAAAAAAATTGCCGTGACTGACAGACATCAAGGTGATTCAATAAGTGTTCATTAGTTTTATGTAATTTTGGTACGGAGCATTAAAACAGCGACATCAAACTATGTTTAGAATATTTATACAATATATTTGTTATACATATATGTATGTGTATATATATATATATATATATATATATATATATATATATATATATATATATATACGTTATTAGTTTATTCAACTTACAACTCTTTTTACTTAAACCACCTCATACAGAACGTCACGTTAATAAGCGAACATAAATACTGTCACAAGCATGAATAATTAATTGCAGTCATATATACTGGCACTTGGCGGACGCTCTACGCAAGGAAATTCTGTGGCGAAAGTAGCCATTACCATCACACATTGTGGCGAGTACCAGGGAATGATTCATTGTTCCTTTACGAGACCAAACAATACACTTGGAAGATGGGATTTTAAAATTGGTTTTAGGAAAATTTATTATAATCTTATGGGTTGTAAAAGTGCAGATTCGTGGAAAAATAACAATACTAAGACATATCAAACGTTTCTTGTCAATGGCCCATAACTTATTGAGGGTATGAATCAGTTTTTCTTTCAAACATTTTGTCTAGATGTTAAAATACATATCCTGAAGATCCTGTCACAATCTTTATTTTGTATTTGGAAAATACATATGTTACAAAGTTATTTTCACATATGGCAATACGATAATTATTAATAATTTTATATTTGTTTCAGAAAACGTCTTGTCGTTGCATTTTGCCATGTTTTCTTTTGTCATGGTGGCGACATGGAGGGAGATCTGCCTCCCGCTATTGTTACAAATTTAACGCCGTACAAATTAATATCAGGAGTATTACGGTCAAAAGAAGTGTGAAATAAAATTATGAATTATGCTTTAATTAATTTTTGGCATGTCTTCGTTTATTGATTGTTTTTACATTCAGTGAGGACTCACTGACTAGGAAAAAATTAATAAACACGACCTTAATAACAATTTCATTCCATCCGTTTTACCACGCAACGGATTAAAGTCGTAAGTTTATAAAAACGTCAGTCATAAATAATCTGGAAAATACCTAAAACTATCACAAATTAAAAGGGTATAATGGAGTAATATTATGATGGATGAGGATAAGCAAACTTGTGAATTTTATCAAGGTTACTTGCGTAGTTTAATAAAAATAAGTAATGAAAATAATACACCGCTGAAATATAACTTATTGAAAACTTTTCGGTAAAGATATTTTCACATGGATATATCTATAGAATATATAATCAACTTCATTAGTCTCTTCTTGCAAAACATATTCAATAAAAAATATACGGTAATAAATTAAATTATTTACTAACCTCTGGCTCGTGGTTTTGTGAGTAGTCGGATAACAATTTCATCGTAAGCCCCCTCATCAGCTACTCCGGAGTCTTTTACGAGTTTTTCTTTTACAGCTATACAAATGTTGTGCTTAGTGAGTAGTGCCTCCAATTCCTCAAACGCCTAAAATAATAAAAAAAACAGCTTTAGAAACAATATTTTTTGTGGTAAATAATAATTTTTTCGGTAATTTTTTTCCAGACAGTATTAAAATCCGTCGCAGTTTTTTCTCCCAATGACATTAAATCCTTCCCAATGATATCAAATCCACCAACATTGATATTTTACAGGTAAAACATTATTATCTATTCGTCAATGTAAGTGTTTTTATTAACATGATTTTTATTGGCATCACTTGTAAGTGGATATAGCGGAAACTTTCATTTAAATTTTCACCTACTTCTAGAAATCAGAATTATTTAAAATCCACATGTGTAACAAAAATAATAAAAAAAATAAAATAAATATAAAAAAAACATGAAATTATAGTAAAAAAAGCAAAAATGTTTATAGTTTATAGAAACTAAAAAGCACACTTTTATAGCGACATGAACTAAAAATAAGAATTATCTTTAAATATAAAAATTTCGTTCAAGAACGAAAGGATATCACACAACACGGTATAACTTAATTTGTCGGATATGCTTAAAAGAGAATGAAGTAGTTGACGAAAAAATTAATGTAAAAAAAAAGCCTGGGGTACTTGATATTATTTGTAGTAAATTGCACCCCACGCTTTTTTACAATTACTTTATTTTTAATTAATTTTTTGCAATTACTTTCTTCTTCTTTTAAGCTTATTCAAAAATTTAAGTTATTCCGAGCTCCGACACATCCTTTCGCTCTTGACCAAAATGTTTATATTGAAAGATTATTTCTTTTTTCTTAGTTCATATTTCCTTTTAAACTAAAAGAATTTTTGCTATAAATTTTATTGAAATTTATTAAATTATTGATATACAAATTGAACATAAACATGAAAAATAGTGAGCGATTTAAAAAAAAAGTATAAATAAAATTTGGCCTATCCTTTGTTATAAAATTACTGAAATTAACGAACAAATCTGTAATAACTTTAAAATATATGTAATATCAAATTTGAGGAAAAATAATGCTATTTATTCCTCATTTCTTGCGAAATGCGTACTTAAAGCAATAAAAGGATAAATGAAACTCATTTGCCAAATCGCAGAGTTGGAAAGACTATTTTATACACTCACTATTTTCTCAAATATCCTTTTACTCATTTTGAATGGAGAGAGCCTTATCTTCTATTCATTACCGGCTAAATTTCTTCATGGATGATTTACTTCTATAGACTCTTAGTATGGTCTATAAGAATCTTTTACTTTTGTGTACGTGTAATACGTTAAAGTGCCACATTATTTAGATCATATTACTTTTTCATGCCTCATTTACGGAAAAAACATCCTTTTTTGACCGAGTTGTCCTGAAATATTTCATTGTTTACTATATAGTAGTATTACTTACTAATATGATACAATTTCTTATTTCATTTGATATTTTTTCAGCTATTGTTTTTATTTATATTAGTTTCAATGTTCATTGAATAGTAATAGAAACGCGTAAATAGTTGGTTTAATATTGTATTAATATTTGAAACAACTTTGAATTCAATTTGTCAAAGGGGAAATTAGTGGTTATCTAGAAATAGATCCTTTAGAACAATGTGACGTAACTGATATTTCTAATTCACAAAATTGTTCATTTTTATTAGTCTTAATGGTTGGAGGAAATACATCATTTTATTATATATATAAAAGGTTAAAACAGTGTATTCAACATTTAAGTTTTATCATTATTAATCAGCATCTTTTTTGCAAAATATATTGGTTATACAAAAAAATAAAATTACTATTTCAATGAAAGTTTCTTTGCAATGGAATAGGTTTTTTTCCCGTCAAAGTTTCTTAATAATATGGTAGTTGACTCATTCTAAATTTTGACATGTTTCATACAATATTGTAAAATATAAGTTAATTAAAAACCAGTCTTGAAAAAAATTCAAAAATTTATTGAAAAATAAGCGAGTTATAGGTTTCTAAATTGAAAGATATGGATAGAGTTGGGTATATCCCTGTCTTTTTTCCTCTTGTAGAATATAATGTGTAATATTAAAAATGACCTCACAACACAGTATTGCCGTTCCTTATCTAAAGGTTAAATTTAAACTTTTATAACTTGATCAATTTTTAAGATTATTAAAAAATCATTTCACTCTTCATTAGATTGTAATTATGATTAACGAAATTATGATTAACGAAATAAAAAAAAATTAGTCAAATACCCAATTTAATAATATATTCAAATTTTTCTTCCATAGTATGGATGTAAAGATACTTTAATTTGTTTATCTTTTTAAATTTTATTAATGATAATATACTAATGATACCCTACACATATAAAACTCTTTGACAGCTTGTACCTTAAGGTTAAATAAGCTACAAAACCATTGATTTGTTAATTTATTAAAGTGATTCTTACTGTAGCAAAATATCATGTAATATTGACACTTAATGTTGATTTTCTTGATGTTTGTTTTTGTATGGCGTCCATTAGACGTTCGATCATATTGACACATACTGTCTGATTGACGAAAGATTGATCGTAAAATTGTAAAAATTTTCTTCAATAATCCATTAATTATTACAATTAAACGAATCTTACGTCACTACGTCAGTATTTCTTCAATCGGAATGAGTGTCTGATGGTCGCGTTATAGTAACATCAATCATTTCTTTTTACTATTTCTAAAATATTATATTAACTTGGACATAGCAATATAGAGACGATACATTTTACCCCGTACATTAATTTTAATAATGTAATTGAAAACTCAATCGATTTAAGTACTTATTTTAGTTTAATTTACATTTGTCCTTCGAATAAAATCATTTAAAAAAATATTGTAATTACACTTTCATATTAATACGATTCACATGAGTAGAAATTGATCAGTCAACTTTATATATCCCCATATTTAAGTAAGAGATACGAGAAACAGTAGTTTCGTAGAATCATATCATGCTAGACATCATCCCGAAATAACGATCATCAAAATTCTCCGCTTGTTTGTTCAAATTCTTACTAACCTTTATCCCGTAATTCGATTCCTCATAAATAATGGATACATAGCTCCAGCCCAGAGCGTTAATGATATCAACCATGGCTTTTACTTGATATAAATCAGACGGTATGGTCCTTGTGAAGTATTCGAAGCGTTGCTTATTCGACAGCTCTGGTGAAGTTGAAAAGAAGGACACCTGATTGTAGAAAGAGAAGTTTTAATTACATATAAATGTGTATCTCTTACTAAACTTAATTAGCTGTTAAGCGCAGCACTTGTCTACCTCACATTATATGGTACTTAAGACAGCGTAATTACTAAATATGCAGCAACAAAAGTTTAATTATAAAATGTGCTGTACGAAAATATCAGTTTAAAGCATAGTTGAAATAAATATTTTGCGAATATCAATGAAGCGACCGAGTGGATAATATTTTTACATAGTACCATTAAGCACGTTTAAATAAATGAGTGATACACGGATTATAATTAAATATGAACTACAGTTTAAAGTAACGACATATTTACTGTCGTAAGTTTATTGCTACAGTATTGTGTGTATGTTTGTGTGTGTCTGTGTGTGTATGAGTGTGCGTGCGTGGCCGATAGTGCATGTATACGAGTGCGCGTGCGCGACAAGGGCGCGTGCGTGTGGACGAGTGAGTGCGCAAGCGTGTTCGGGTGCACGCATTTGTGGGTTTATATATAAAATAATTAGGAAAAATAATTACTAAATATATATTTCAGTTATTTCATTTCGGTTATGGAACATTTTCGTCCTATTTTATGTCATCGGTAGTAAATAAATACAGAATATTGTACAATTAGCATTAGACACGACTTTAGTGGAAACTTTTTGAAAGTATTCATTTTTAATTATTTTGTCCCTTAATGCGTATTGCAAACTTGCATAGACCATTAGTCAATTAATTTCATTTTATTAAAAAGTAAATTAAAAACATAACCTGTGGGATTTTGAAGAGGCGTAACAGGTTGGCGACTTGTACACTGGTTACACTCGAAGCCGCGCCTATCACCCCCGAGATAACTTTTCTAACAGCCGTCTTATTGCACGAATACTCGGCGCCGTCGATGTTGCTTATTGAACCTGGAACAATGAAAATTAAATGGTGATGAAGAATTTTGTTCAGATCATTAATTTTTCTTTTCACTTGTATCCCAAATTGTTGCTAAATCAGTACAGTAGTCTAAAAAATCTGGTCAATTTCAGAAAGATTACATACGAGCATTAGTGCAAAAGTTTAGAAAATTTCTTTGTAACATTATTTTGATGACAAAACTGTTTATATCTAACATATAAAATGTACATAGAAATGGTTTTGAATTCGATAATTAAAGATCTGTGTATAAGAAATTATCTGGAGCAGAAAGCTGAGTATGTTGAGCGGGGCACGATTATTTTAAGATATGAAAATATTTTATTATTATATTTCATATACCTTTACCCAACAGATGATGGAAATCAATAAATAGGGAAACGGCGCAAAATTCAATTTACTTCATAAAACCCTACACAACTTCTTTCCCTTGCTATGTCGTATACGAATGTACATAAACACGAGCCACGAAAACCTCAATTTGATCTACGTAGTATATAAATGAATGAACAAACCACTGTATCAGACCGCAAAGAAACCTGAAATGTTTACTCGCACGCCGGATGGACCCGTGACCGGAAGCTTCTATCCATTCCCTATTGATAGGCCCTTTTACCCTCTGCAACAGCTGGCAGGGTCGTATTAATTGAGTGCGAGAGTGAACGTATTTACAATGCAAACGAACAACTGGCTTTTGGACACTCTATATTAATATTACAATTAACTGCTTGCGTACATATAGATAAATATGACAATTTAATGAGAAAATTTCTGAAACAAACCAATTTATAAAGATCTGATATTTTCGATTCCAATTACGGTTAGTGAATACGTCGAATTTCTATTAAGGAGAGAAACAAAATTTAATTAACAAAGTTTTATGAGAATTTAATACTGACATAAAAATAAAATAATACGTTTGATTACCTAAGTCTTCATTTTGCCTTATAGTGAAGTAAATTATTATCTTTTGTTCGATTAATATAATTACGAGCATAATTACCACACAGACGCTGTAAATATCAATAAATAATACCCTACACTCTAAACGAATTTTTTTCAAATACCTAAATTGAGTTTACTAAAATTTTAATTTTTGAGTGTCAGCATTGAGATGTATGCAGGTAAATATGTTTTATTACTTTCGACATAAGTTAGCGGAATTATACTTAGAAAGTATTATTGTATCGACAAGTGCTTGTATTAGAATTAAATGAACCACTATGTAAAATAAATTAGCCAAAATATTTAAGAAAAATGTATTTTGAATAATAGAAAAGAAAAAGTTATTTAGAATTCTTTAGTTTGTAGTCATTCATTTACTCGATCGAAAAAAATATGAAAAAATATATTTTTAATTCAAGAAACTAATTTCGGTATAAATTAATAAGCGTCTCTGTTATCAGTAACAACTTAAAACTAACAAAAAATAATTAAATTATAACTAATATTCTATAAACCCACAGGTACGTTCTGGTAATTGTATGGTCATATACCCAGGATATATTATCAGGACCAAATATCCAGGGTGGTCGGAAGTGTTATAATTATTAATTATTAGATATTATAGAATTATAATATTTAATATACCTGCAGTTCTATTAATATTCATTTTTAGCTATTGCACTTTTAGTTATTTCTAGCCACTTTAGCTATTTCTCGTGATTTTTTAAGCTATTAGGTTTGTCGATGCTATCTCGTACTTATATGTAGGTAGATTATTACATTATCTACTATTTTTTTTTATAAATTGATGTTTAAATTAACTAAAAACTAAATTTACACCTTCACACGTTATTTTAAATAGGTACCAAAATAAAATATAGTTTCGCTATCAGGCTCATTTTTAATCAAACTATTAATACGCTCCGTACTTTTATGTCGAGTTTGAAAATAAGCTTTTTCTTTTAATTAGATATGTATCCTATGTACACGCATATGATTTATTTAACTTAACTAATAAATAACCATTCATAATTCGACAAATAGAATCCTTTATCACTATATTCATCGATCTTTAATACCTAACAAATAAAAATATAAACATTTTTAGGATACTTAAAAAGGCAGATACCTCCAATCTCTGGTATCTCAAGTCGTAGATCCCATAAAACTGGCGTAATCGGAACAATTTGACTATTGATGTTTTTTTTTGTTTTCATGAGTACTTATGTAGTCTTCAGCATATAGTTATAAAAAAAGAAAATATGTTCTAAATTACATTGCTATGGGAAAATTTAAGACTATTGTAAATTCAAACAATATAAATACCTAATTAGTGAATTATTATTATTTTAAACTAAAATAGTGATCTTAATATCAACCATTTTAATAAATAAATAAAAAAAATACGCTCTTTTTTCTTCATTAGCAGTGATATTAGCTGGAAAAACATTGCATTTTTTTCACGATGCTTAAATGATTTATCTTTAATTTTATGACATGTACCAAAAGGACGCTTCATTCCATAAGACACAATTTTCTACAATAACACGATAAACACGGTAAGTACTTTCTGACGTTCTGTCTGTAATTGATTGCAAGAGCAGTTATGGTACAAAAAGGGGTGTTTTTCTGTACGTCACATCATTTCAACGAACAAAAAGTTTACTTATTTCAACTTCAGCTGTTCGTACCTTCCTTAATAATAATAAACTTCGAAAAGGAGGTCATAAATTCGACCAAATGTATTTAATATTATGAAATATGTTAGTATTTTAAGGCTTCTAAACAAATGCACAAAATTTCAAAAATTTATGAGTACTTGTCTATATGTTTTCCCACGTATTTCTCGGAAACTACTAATCATATTACAATTATTCTACCCTAAGTGGGTGAAAAAGAGTGGCTAATTTGTATGTCAAGAAAATTTTTATGAAAATGGTCATACTTAAAAATTTGTATTAATGCTATTGTACAAATAATTCAACAACTATTTAAGCATATTCCGATATTCAGCCCCTAAGGGAGTAAAAAGTGTTTGGCTACATTTACATGGGAAGAAAAGTGTTATGGTAACTTTTACTTAAAATTTAGTAATAATATTTTCAATACAAATAATGTAACAAAAATTTTACAAGATTCAATCTCTAATCGGATGAAAATTGGTAGAAAAGATTATATGAGAAAAACAAACCTATTGTAAATTTTGACGTGCCACTGTGTTCACCAGCTGTACTTGGGAGGGGGAGGGGAATCGGTTTTTATACTGCTAATACCGCTTATACCCTATTATTATATTTTTGAATTCAAACGACTACAATTTCCCCTTAGTGTCTGTTTCGCAACGTCGATGAATAAATCTTAGGGCCAATTATAAAATGTGATAGGCATTGATTTAGAGGAGGATTACTTTTCACATAATTTTAGCACCAGACAGTACAACCACTAATGTGGTACACAAGGAAGTGCTGTATTAAATTCTAACTTCCTCTGAGCTGCTTTATTTGCATAAACTAGGTGGACACTGTTTGTAGAATATGTTGACATTTAAATAAACAATAGTGTTAACAACATACAAGTAAGTAGTAATTTAATAAAAATTAAATCGACTTTTTATTTTATATTTTAAACTACAAAACCGATTTTTATAAAATTTTATTAGTATTATTTCTACTTTCTTTAATTTCTTTACCACGACCTCGGTTTCGTTGTATTACAACATCTTCAGGTGGGCTATTAGCAAAGATTATTTTACTATCGAGTTTAATACCATACAAATTATACTGGTACTATACATGTATTATAACAACAACTATGGCTCTAAAGTATTAAATAAATAGGTAAACGATTTATTAACTTGTATAGGATTATAGATCCACCCAGTACTTCCTTGATTGTATAAATTCGCTAATATTTTGTTTTATATTAGTAACTTCTTCATTTATATCAGTCTTCTTGTTACTTGCGATATTTTATAACTACATGCTTTAATTTGATATACCAACCCTTCGGTTTTGAAAAACAGAATCTTTCGCCCTAATGATCGTTTTTCCTTTAAGAGCGTAATTGGTTCAATTTTAGTATAACATACCTCAAAAGAATGCCTGTAAGATAAATCACGTGCCACCTATCCATCTGTCACAGTTGTCTTTCTCAAAAACCGCTTGACGAAGAAATGTAAAATTAGGCCTAATAAAACATATTGACCGGCATATATCTCAATAGCTAATACTTAAAATTACTTGCATGGAAATTTTAGGGGCAGCAAATAAGGAACTCGTTTTTTTAAATCCTCGTTTATAAATGTATATATATATATATATGTGTGTGTGTGTGTGTGTGTGTGTGAGTGTGAGTGTGTGTGTGTGTGTGTGTGTGTGTATAGGTGCAGAGATATAGGTTAACATCGCTCGCTATTGTTTTAAGTCAAAAACAATATAAACAGACTACATTATTAATTTGGAGATGTAAAAATATTAAATGTGATTAAGTAAAGGGTTTATTCAGAAAAACATATTCTGATCAGTCGATATGGTATTCGATAAGTATAGAACCTAATGCACATTTTCTTTTCTCCAAATTGACTTCAATTTTTATAAACAGTTAAAGAGAAAGCATACTTTTTGTTCGAAGGCAGATAAATTAATAGCAGATAATCGTCCCCCAACTATATACTGAGTATAATATTGGTGAAAAAAAGTATAGATTGGTGAAGTTCTATCTGCGAGCTGCATACTTATATGCGCTTAGTAAACAATTTATCCTTTAATGAAAGGCCAGTTTTCATAGTGTTTTCTTTATTAAAATTATCAGAAATGAGAGAAAAAAATAAAAATTCCATGTTCCAGGACTGAATCTCGCTGGACAAATTTTGCACGTCTTAAGATTTGTATTTACTTTTTAAAAATTACAATAAGCCATAATTTTCGGATTTGATCGGACACCATCACCGATATAATATTAAAGCAAAGTAGTAACTAAAAATACCATTGAGAAAAATTTTAAAGAATTGAAAATGAGTAAAAACTTGTTTGATACAACTGTTTGTAAATATACTACCACAAAGCAATAAAAGAATTTTTACTGAAAATTTTTTATGGAATTTTGTTTGTTCGTAATTCTCGAAGCTTATTTCCACCGTACCACATGATACTGATACTTTCTGTACAAAATTAAAAAGAATATTAAATGAAAAAACAAACGGAAGTAGTTTCCTATGCTTAAACATTTTCATGAAATGTCAAGAAGTATGAATATTTTTAAGAAAAAAACATTTACAGTTGTGAATTTAAATAGCTTCTTTTTATTTTGATTTATTAAATTTTACATTTATTTTTCACGAATCTACGGTAGGTCCCACTTACATTTTTGTTCATAGTAATTTAGAAACAAAGTTAATTGCTTTTACATGAAAATCGTGTCATCCTTAAGTAGATACATAAACCATTTATACGATTTCACCACGCAACAATTTATTCATAATATCCAGAAATATTTTCGTTAACATTCAAGTTGGTTAGCTAGATTATTATACTTTTCATTTCCATTTATTTCAAATATTATTAAGAAATCATCAGTGTCTGATTATTATATATTAAGATAACAACTTTCTTCGTATATCCCATACACCTAAAGATTTTCATTTTCTTTTCGCGATTGTTCATGGAAACTAAACGAAATATCCCACGTAGCCTTTTTGGCTTCCGATTTTTTTTATCATTTCACATTACTTGGGTGTAATTTTTATTTGGATTATGTTAACCCATGTAAGTTAAAATTAAAGCGTTCCTTCAACCTAATTATTTGAAATTCATTTTACTTTCACTTACAACAAAGACGTCCTTAACCAAGACTTACCTTATATTTTATAATACAATTTAATTTTTCGTTTCACAATTTTTTTAATAAAAGATCAATACCATGAAAAATTTGAAGGATTTCTACTTTGGTACTAGTTCTTCCTCAGTTACAATATAAATACAAATAACGAACAAAGAAATAGGCACAATTCGAACACTGTAAAACGTCTAAGTATTAGTTAAATGCAATTTCGTTTTAATTACAAGCGGATAGTAACAGATTCTGGCCACGCGATCGCATACGCTGCGGGCTTTTACTCCCGTTTGGATTTAATTAATTAGAAGGGCACGAAGCTTTCTTTACGACATTACGTGGGTCGGCCGGCAGTTTACCGTAAGCCGATGTGAAATTACTCTTTGTTTTACATGTTTATATACAATTGAGGTGGTCAAATACTCTTGTCAGTGGAATGACTTTTTTGCCTTTAAAATTCTCGCGTAAGCACAATTTCTATTCTTTGTAACTGTGCCGATAAAAGATACGGCAAAACTTACCACATTAATTTCAACGATAATCTTATAACAATTTTTTCATTTGTCATCGATTATTCGAATATACTTAATTATTTACATTTTGATGTGATAAGACATATCTTTATTTAGTCACATAATATAATTAACATTATTCTTGAATTTTAGTGCTCTCTGTTGGTACAAGCTTTTTTTCGTAATAAATTTGTTTAAATATATTTGAAATTAGTTTTGCAATTTTATATTATGCGAATGGTAATATAGTCTACCAAATATATATATGTATGTATATATATATATATATATATATATATATATATATATATATATATATATTATTTCAAATTTCTATTTGAATTTTATCAAACCCTACATGGAAAACTTTTTTGTTCTCAAATAATAGACACACCGAACGAACTAGTGTATTTGTTGTACGTCTATACCAGATAATTTATTTTCATAAAAATATTACTGTTACATATAACGTTTTAATACCGATTAAAACATAATTAATAAATCCCATGACAATATAATAAAAAGTAATGAACTTTTTAAAAAATTTATACTCATTTGTGACGAACAATCATACTCTGGTGTAACCGCAATCAGGTAGTTGAACAATTGCATATCTTTGGAAAGTGTGAAATGCCCACATATTTTGATGTCAGATGCCGCTATTGCAAAAAAAGTAATTACTATGAGAGTGTACGAAGTTATCTGGTACAAAAGGCGACTTTCAAAGAAAATAAAGTTCAAAAATTTTCTATTCACAAAATTATTTATTTAAAATTAAACTTAAGCATATAAAAGTACCTTTTCTTATATCTAAGTGACTATATTTTAATATTAACAATACCGGTTTTACGTAGTCGAAAGAAACAAATTATAAGTGGATACGAGGAAACCATGAATAAATAATATTGCCTTATTTCCCACGATTGATCTCAAAAACGGCTTGATTGAAGCATCGAGTGATGGTGGTGCCCCCAGTTCACTAGTTTATGCAGAATAAGTCAGGATGTCAGCGAAACATTTTGGAAAATAAGATTGACGATAATAAAAGAATGTTAGTTGGAATATTTATACTTTATGTGAAAATATTTATTTACTTGTTAACATTCAGTAGAAGATCCATTGATCATAAATTTTGTGTCAAAATCTTTTTAGTTTTAAAGTCTGTTCAGTAAATTTGAAAAAAGTAAAATGAAATTAAATGTATAAAAAAATATTATTTCAATAAAGTCACATTTAAATGTAATTATCATTATATGAATGAACAATTTGATCGTAACAAAATAAAGTTATTGTTGGTAGTTGGATATTGAAAAAATAAAGACAGCACGAAATCAAACCGCTATTGGTACCTAGAATAAAACGTCTTTTCAATAACATAAGGCATAACATTTTTTCTATTTGCAAAGGTATTATTATAAGCGCATTCTCCGTCATTAGTTTCATAAAACGGAAATACAATACGCTCAGGTTGAAATCATTCGGTAACATAAAAAGTATATGGACAAAAACGTTTCATATGTAGACACTTTAGAAATATCTTTACTATACTTTCAATCACATCCTTATCAGACCACCTACCATAGAAGCGTAACGAATCGGTGTCGAGCTGCCAAAGAAGCGCAATGGAATCGATATGAGCTCGAATAACCAGATTTTGAAGAAACTGTTTATTTATTTTTATATAAAATATATTTTTGTTCATTTCTGCTAGTAAAGTTAAAAATATAACGGCCTTATAACTGCCTTTAAACTTAAAATGAGACTGCTAAAAATTATAACCTACGTATGTAAGCTATAAGACAAACTTATAAGCAGTGATTAAAGCAAAAATAAAACCCAGATTCTAAATAGTGGTAGATAAATTTCATCGAACAACTAAATCTCGAAGACGATTTAATCATTACCTCAAAAAAGAAACATTAATAACAAGTCAAACAAGAATGTAATTTCTAAAAAAATTACCACTTTTTTTTTGCTTTACTGGAAAATACACTTAAAGGTGTAATCATATTTTTTACAAATTAAATGATGAAAAGTGATTTCATGCTTGAAAAATTAAGATTTCATCAAAATTTAACGGTTTAGTTTTTTGCGGTTACCTCGCAAAGCACGACTTCTTACTGAAATTATAACTCTTCAACTTTAAAAAAATAGCGTAACTTTTTTCGTAAATAATTATAAAGGGAATATTAAAGTAAAATATTAACCGTCTGCACTGTTCTAAAACAATTTTCGTTTTGGAGAAAATCCCATGAATATATATTTTTCTCACCCTGAAAAAAAATATACGCAAGAGGTTTTTTGACGAAAAAAATCACCTCCAAAAGAGTGAAGAAAAAATACAAATAAAACTTAGTACATTATGAGAATTTGTTAGTTATTTCGGCCAATTTTTGTGTAATTTGAATGGAAAAATCAATAAATACTTCGAAGTACTTATTGGAAAGTCATATAATAATAACCAACTGTATTGATATATCATTGTACCCTCGTGACAATTAGCTATATTCTCGTATCTAACAAACGCTTCAGGTATCACTTTATCGACGACGATGACGACGACGATGACGACGACGACGATTAAACGACGTCGGCGCTGTCATATATGCCTATAGTCCATTCAATTTCAAGAGGCAATTTTTGTAAACAATGGAATTTAATAGTAAAAATATGTTTGACATAAACATATATTCGATTAGCTGGCGACTATTTATAAAATTCACTGTATTATACCCACAGTATTATAAAACTGTATACATAATTAAAATATTAACTGATACGAATTGGAAAATTTCCAAATTTTTGCGAAATAGTCAGGCGTCTCAAACATTTCGTGAAAATATTCGAAATCTTGACGCTGAAAAATTCTAGACCTTATATGCTTATTCATAAGGAATTATAATTATAAGGCGTGAGATAGCTACAATGTGTCAGCTTACGCTGCTATATTTCTAGATTTAATTACCTTATACGCAGATATAGTTATGGTATATTTGGCGTATAGATAACTAAACAAACATTGTGACATATGTTATTTTCTTTTCAAATAAGTGTTGGTACTACAATATTCTGCAGTGTAGCCTACAAATTGTGTACATACTTTAGGATAATGTTTTATAATAATTGAACTTTTACTCTTATTTCGATATGTGTTTTAAATGATTATTCTTAATATTAGACGTATTTATTTCAAAAACATTAGAAGAAACTTTAATGTTAAAATCCGTTAGAAGTTGGCCGCTCACGTAAGGATAAGATAGCCATTTAATTTCCAGGTCATTTTCCCTCTGCCTTTGTCTTTTCCGTTACTTTTTTCTTTTTTCTCGTGTAAGTTCTTCTTTCCTTTACTTGTTTCTTCATTTCCTTGCCACAAGAATTGCAAGAATTATTGAATGGTGTGCAATTTACATGTGGCCATAATTCACAATTAATTCTTTGCAGCTAATCTTCTATTTCTTCACTCTCGCAGAAATTTTCCCCGCATTCCACGCATCATATATATTATCTTCGGGACCGGAATTTTCACCGGCTAATTCTATCCTTTCTTCTTCCTCAAAACTTGAATGTAATTTCATTTTTTGCTTTTTAATATTAAGTTTTTCCTTTATAATCTTATTATTTTTACTTTCTCTTTCCTTTTTTTCACTAATATAATCCGGGGTTGCAAGTACCTTTGCTACTTGCTTGGACAGTGTCCGAACGCTAGTTAGTAAGCTGTTCTACGACTGGGTACATGTCAGTCAGATACTTTGAAGGCGTGTCTTTTTATAAGTATCCTCATTAGATCTTTATATTAAAGGCACTATTAGTGGTAGTTCTTCTTGAACCCTTTCAGATGTAGGATTCTCAAGTATCATGGAAATCTCTTCCATAACAGGAAAGAATAATCTGGAATCTAAATTTAGCGCCACTTATGAATTTGTTATTCGATTTGAGGTTATTTTATCGACAGGTTATTGTATTCAACCAAAAAATAGTAAAACATAAAAAATTTCAAAATATTAATACTACAGCATCAAATATCAACGTACTAAAAAAATATTATGTAAATTGAAACTTTGAAGTTTAAAAACACTTACTTTTTAATTTTTTTGTTCAGTAAAAAAATGTATACAGCAACGTACACGAGTAGCAATCACTCACCAATCTTAGTTCACGACATCCAAAGCAGACAGTACTTTTTTTCGGTTGGTCGTTTCATCGAATTATCCTACGCTAATACCCGGAAACGCAACCTTGATTGTATTCATATATATTATAGTGCATTCGCAGTGATTCGTTACGACGCATTTTAATATTCGTATAAAAACAAAAAGTATTATGAGCGGCATAATGTGTTAATTGGAAAATAATATAATAATACAAATATTATTCTGAAAAGAAAACATATATCTACTTTTATAGTTTCGTACGTGTAGTTTAAAATGTAATATATGTATGTCAATTGCTACGGAAAATATAACGTTTACCTCATCTTAAAAGCTTCGACAAAAATTGAATATTTATTTCAAATTGACATTCGATATTAATTTTTATACTAGTTGAATAATCTGTAAAATATTTGAATAGATATTAGAAAGAGAAGAAAAGTAGTACCCATTTTTATGGTCAATACATCTTGAGACTCCGTTAATAATAATATTTTAAAACCGTACTTTCATTCAACTTTTATAAAATCATCAATTTATCGGATAAAAATGCCGATTTGTGCTTATTAATTTTGTGTGGTAATAATCTTATATTCTCCATTCGGATATGTATGTCTGGTAAAACTAAATTATTGGTTTTTACTTTAAGGACAACCAATGCGGGTTGATATATTATTTATCTGTCCGTCTGTTGTAAAAACATGAAACCTAACAATTGTATTGAAGTGGCCATATATAAATATACGTTGGACTAACAAATCTGAATCAATCTGAGCGCACAGCTAGCATAATTATTTGCGACATTCATTATTTATATGTTTACAAGGAATACACTTCTTAGCCAAAGGCATATGGATTCAAGAGATCAATTATGTTTTTTTACTTACTGTATGCCCATGTATGGCAACTTATGTATACCACTTATATCCAACGCTTGCTTGCTTGCCATATCTATCACCGTAATGGCGTACTAAGTTGTCATTTACCTAAATTTCTTTCTAAATTTTTAGCGTTTCATAAAATGATGTTGTATTATATTAAGTTTATTATATTAGTATATATTTTATAATGTTAAATTCGTTATGTTAAATGTGTAATATTTTTAAGTATGAGTGTAATTAAAATGGCTAATGTCGTTTTAAGGACAGTACTTATACAATTGTCGGAAAATACGTATCACTGTAAAATATGAAGATAACCGTCATATTACTGTAAAATAACACTTTCAAAATAATCTGGACACAAAAGAAATGATATGTGGCGAAAGAAAACACTACCTTTAAATTAAACGAGGTCAACGATTTCTACTTAGAGCAATGTCATTTAATAAGCTCCGGGGCTTGGCTGAACAAATATTGTTAATGTTGGTATATGATATAATAGATAGATTTATGATGAATATATTTTGCGAATATATTCTGTAATAGATATGAAATGTTTTGTAATACTCTTTTCATTTATTGATTATTCAGTGATATCGACAAAAAGCTGGTCTCGCCAGCACTAGCATTAAGCATAACCATCTTTGGATATCGGTGTGAAGCGCAGATGCATTGTGATGTAATTGTATATGTATGCAGTGTATTACTTCTGTGAAATGTTATTGTATTTCGTGTATCTTTATATATTAGTTCGTTTTAAAAAAAAATATTTTAATGATTACTTAAAAATTAAGTATTTGTGATTACTTTGTAAAATTTTCTTTATAATTTAACATTTAATTAAACGACCATTTCTATTGAAATTTAGGTTTTATTTAATTATATTTTTTTATGTAAGAGTAATACTTTTAAATTATTCGAAACACTTCATTTTACTTATCTGAATTTTTCTCAAATATAAAATATAACTATATAATATAAGTTACGTATGTATATAGAATAAATAGGCGCATTAATAAAAAATATATTTTTAATCAATCATAATAAATAAATCCACATTAAATTACTAAGAGTATGGTATTGCACCGTATCTCATTATGATGTACCTAACAAAGCTACGCTAAGGAGCAAAAAGTTCAAACTTTCGTGGCACAAAATAAATATTGATCCAATCAAAGTTTCAGATATTATCACTGCATATTAAAAAACATCCAACGATTAAGACACTGATGAGTGCGTATATAGCTCGTTGCACTACAGATGAAGGGCATACAAAATGGACTATACTAGAGCTTTAGAAATAATACAAGCAGCAAACTCTAATTAACAATAATATCGATGAAAAATTCTGAATTACAAAATGTTTTACGTGATTTTAAAGCTTAATAGCATGGATCTCGCAAACTAAAAGACAAATAAGAATAAAAAAATGAATATTAATCGGAATAACCTATAAAGATAAACCTAAAAACGGTATGAGGAGATGGTAAAAATATTAAAAGATTGAAAAAAAAACATTATAAGCTCCGAGGAGAATGACTACTACAAATTTATATACTTTAGCACATATATTTTAAACACTCAAGCTATGACAATTCTATATAATATCAGAGTTTATTAAAAACAAAATTCAAAGTTCACATCCAAACTCATAAAAAATATAAATCACATGATAAATGATAATGTAATAAATGAAGTAACGAAAACACCCTCAGAAATTCCAAAATCGCTTCAACAAATTTTGTTATCAGAATTTAGGGACAATATATGATGGTCTTGAAATATGGCCCGAGTCTACAATGTTACTATATAAAAAGAAACAGACATTACTTGGAAACTGTAACAACTATAGAGTTTTCTCACACAAATAACTATAAAGTTTTCTCAAAAGTAATAATTTTGAAGATTAAAATCAGCCAGCAAAGAAGGTAAGTTTCCGCAAAAAAATAACAACGGAGCACGTTCAAGTAGTAACACGTGTAGCCGGGATAATAGAAAAAGTAAAAATACATTATACGTGCGCCTAATTGATATCACCAATATATTTGACTCACTTTAACACTATACTATTTGAAAATCACTTCAACGCAACCTGTAGAGAGAGCCCGAATAAATCTCGAAAGAGCAGTATCAGAGTTCCCAATAAAAAAACGTATCTAACGTTCTCTTCCGTAAAATATTCCTTGTTTTATAACCTCAAATGGGAATAAAAACTGACGGAGAGTTTTTAGGCCACCTTCTCTTTGCAAACTAATTATTATTTAGCGAAATTCCTTTACGACATAGTTGCAAAATAAATTTGCCATATTTTTAGTAAAATATACTAATTAATGATAAAATATACTAAAAAGTAATTTTAGTCACTATGACATACACATGACTTTATTTTGCTATATGTAAATATAAATCAAGTTGTTTAAATAATTTACAGTAAAACTATATATATATAAACACGTAGAACCAGATATTTTTTTCATAATTCATTTAAAATGTAAATATAAATACACAATCAAATACTCACTTGACTATTTTTTTCGGAAATATTAGTGATTAAATTTTTCTTAAATTTCAACGGTACAAAGGTACATGGTATCTGGATTAAAATATTTATCAATATTATTTTTCACTGTGTATATATGAGGACATCTTTACAGACATAAAAAAAGTTTTGCTTCTATTGTTATAAGTTACATAGTTGTTCTTATAAACTATTTCACATACATTTTTAATCAAAGCGAACAATATCCTGTGAACTTAGATAGAAAAAAAATATTTCTTTGAACATTTGCACAACATCTAGAAATATTATCAACACCTTTTTTTTATTGCATCAATATTTAAAGCATTTCGTTCCCTCTGTAGAATGTCCCACAATTATGTCCCTATTAAATTTCACGTAATTATTTTTACTATAATGTGGTGTTATACTTATCACATAGCAAAGAAAGACCTTCAAACTATTACTGAACTACCTTCACGTTTAACTATGGACACCACGTATTTTGGTATATTTTTTAAAAATTTTGACGAATAAAAATTCGCTAATTTGATCCATACCTCTGAGACTTAGAATTGTCTATCTATTACATTTTTATTTGGTTTTAAAATATTTAATTCTGATGCTCTTTAATCTATTGTTTAAATTTTGATAATAAATAACTTTTCGTTTTGCTGCCTTGTCATAAAGAAAATATAACACATCATTATATATATATATATATATATATATATATATATATATATATATAATATATATGTATAATATATTTACTGGACTTGAAATTATTCAAGACGTGCTCTGTATCGAAATATTTGGTCTTAAACTTTTTAATTTGAATTTCAATTTTTGTAACATATTTGTTTACAAGTGAAATTCAAATTTGGATTTGAATTTCACTTGTAAACAAATATGTTACAAGTGAAATTAAATTCCGATATTCAATCCTGTTACTAATACGCTTCTAAACATGTGCAAAATAGATTGCATCATTTATAATAATAAAAACACAACATTCATTACGAAGTAACTCTTCGAAAACCCCGTACCATTTCAAATTTAGGCATACAAAGATTATAAAGGAAGGCTATTGTCATGACCTTGCCTTTGTTCGTGCTTGAAATGACCTCGTTTTTTTATTACCTCGAAAGGAATGGGGGATTAGTTTCCCGAAGATACACACGAAAGAACATAAATAGTCGCCCTTACCAAAAAAGATTAATAAGGTTTGATTCAAATTTATTATAAGAATTTCATTTAATGTATTAAAATGTAATTACTTTTTATGGCTTTGAAAAAGAATAAACTAAGTTACAACTTAAATTTCGGAAATGCCTGTGTTTCGTTTGAAAGAAACAGAAAGAAATACGAATAAGACAAATTAGGTAACATAATATGCTATTGGCAAATTGATAAATTAAGATATAATCGATGGCTAGTATTAATATAAATGTTAATTTTATCTTAGAAATAGGTAACCACATATAATAAGTAAAATTGCCAAAAATTTTACTTATTGCTATGTGGTTACCGAAAATATTTTGATGTAATCTTAATTACATTAGAATACATAATTATGAAATTAGTATTGTGATACGTTCTTATATGTCTGTATCTTAATTATATTGGAATAAAATATTTTCACAATATTTAATTCAATATGTGAATATTATAGCTTTTCTATTATCGATGATTCAAAAGTCTTAATCAACCTGTATCTTTCCTAAAAAAATATTTTTTTTGAGTAAATAACATTTACGCGAATTAAATAATTATTTTACTGCATTGCGAATATATATGTTACGGTGGAAATTTGAAAGAGGTTTATTATGTTTATTAACTAATCTGAAAATTAATGCGAAGTGCTTGAATACAATACCTTTTAAGTTTTCCGCTTTAAATGTAATCCTAAGTGTTTCTCTTAACTGACAATTAATTTGAAATTTCAAATATACCAAATGTTTGAAAAAATCATATTAAAAATAATACAGACTTCGAAATGTGTTTTTTCAAACTATATTTTGCATTACAATATTATTCAGTTGGTTTTACACAAATTTTACACTTTCTTTCAAACATTTAATTTCCTAATAACTGATTAACACGACTTGGTCTATAATTTAAGAATAAATGAAACACGGTCAATATCATAATTTAATCGTCAAATCTAATATTCGACAGAAAAAATGCTGGTTTAATCCTCTCGATTGAGCCGCCCATTCCCGCAGCAAATAGTGCGCGCCAGCGCTCCTGTAGGTCACGATGTAGTGTTGTTAACTCAGCAAGGACATACGAATCTCGTTTCATAGAGTTTATTCCCAATTGCAATCTGGCTGGGATGGCTTTACTAAGCAAGTTAATTGGCCGGTCTGCCCATGAACGGTGTAACGCTACTCGTATTATATACACTGCTAGCTGCCGTTGTTTGCGGTAATTTGATACTTCCTGTGATTTAGGTCTATATTTATTTATATTTCTTAAATTTATCAATATAATGTAAGTTATATCCGTATACATATCAAACATATCAATAAATTTATCGTCGAAAAACATAAATCTACGCCAAAATGTATAATATGCAATAAGGAATGGTACCGGAAATTGTGCACTATGAATGCTTTGAATAATCATTTAAAATGTATTCGTCATCCAGATAACGTTGAATAGTTTGAAAAATTAAACACCAATTTCCCGATGCAACGGGAAGAAAAAAAGATACAAAGCCTGCTTTGTCCATTGGCTAAACAAAAAAATAGCCAACTATACAACAAATATTTACAGAAATGAGATTTATGACCACACCAAAAAAGCAACGAAGTGGATCATTTGATTGGTGAAATGATCGCCTTGCAGGATTTACTGTTTAATTTTGTGGATGGAATAGGTTTCCGCCGAGTGATAAATATTGTCTTACCACGCTATAAAAGAAGATAGTTTTTTTTTCAAACAGAATAAGACAGATATTAGGAGAGTTCGAAAAAAAATAATTTTACGAATAAAATCTGTCAGAGATGAGTGCACACCTTTTTTACTTGGTTTGGCAGCATACGACATAAACAATAACTTCGAAGAAGACTGCTTAATCTCTTTTAAAATACGAAGTTATGGAAGAAATTATACTGGAGAAGCTATTTCATCCCAATTACATGTTTTTTTTAAGAATAGAGCATCAAAAAATTACAGTTAACCACATAATACGTGATAAAAGTTCAAATATGATTAAAGTGCAGTTACAGTGATCAGATATAGAAGATTTGATTGTATCATACACAAAATGCAGCGCTGCATTAAAATTTGTATTCAAACAGAAGAATTGTACTAAAATTTAAAAGAATTGCAACTCATATTAATCATTCCCTGATAGCACAAGAAAAGTGGCAAAAATTGGAAATGGGCACGCACCGTCGATTTACATTAGATACTATAAAATACTGTCCAACTAAGTAGGTAGTTATTCCAGGTATTCATACTCCATATCACACAAATATAATAATTATATCTACGTATTTATTTTAAATTCATATATCTTTTATTTTATTTCACATGTTGTTGGTTTATCTTTATAAAAATAATGATATAAAAGAACTTGAATTTTTATTACTAATATCTATTTTTTATGTAATTGTTAAATTATTTTTTTAATATTTCTTATATCCTGCACTTAAAGAAAAGATGAACAATTGTTTACTGAAATTCTAAGCTGAAATTGTAAATTCGTACTTAGATTTTTACATAATTAAATTTTTAACATTGAATAATGATCATTATTTTTTCGCGAATGAAATATGATCTTTTATATACCGGAGCGTTTTCTAACAATTAAAGATTCCATTGCATTATACCTCACTTAAGAAAAAATTATGACACTTGTTCCGGAGGACTGGTTAAACGTTTAAAAATACATCAATATAATTAGACCTTTTGAAGAAGTCAAGAGGGAATTAAATAATTCTCAAATTACAATTTCATCCATTACATCACTTACATAAATTATTGTAAATACTTTGCAAACGAAGGAATATTAAATTGACTAATCAAATGCCTTTAAAAAAGTTAGTAATTAAAAATTTAAATCTAAAAGATTTGCTCAAATAAATATTAAGAGTAACCAAAAAAATTAGTGATTAGGGCACCAATTTGCTATATGTCCTTTCTACATATTTGAACCCACGATACAAAACGAAATTTTTAATAAGGTTACCAAACTAGAGGTTGAAATAGAATTAATTAGAATATTATCGACAGTTGACAGAATGACACTTTGTGTGCTTCTCCTCAGCTTAAGAGAAAGAAAGAAAATCATATAATCGAAAGCGCTCGTGAATCTCAGTCGTCAATCGTAGATCTTAAGACTCAATACTCTTTTGGATTGTTGGAATCTATTTTAAATTCTGGTAGTGAAGAATATGTCGGTAATTACATGATAATAGAACCTATTCCCGTGATGAAACCTGTGCTGCAGAATACAAAAAGAAAAAAAGCCTTCGGCTGAAGGAAAATCCTTTGATGTGATGGGAAATGAACGCTCACAAATACTCGATTTTATTACCATAGGCCGGATTTCTACCAGCTCCATCTAAAAGTTGCGCAAGCGAATAATTGTTCAGCGCAGTATCTCTGATTTATAATGAAAATAATAGTAGATTAGACTGAGAGAGATCTACTAAACTTTTATTTTTAAAGTACATTTTGCCATTCATAAGTTGTAATATTAATATTTTTGTAATGCTTATTAAATAAATACCTACCCAAACATGAATGTAACTTACTACTTATGTAGAACTTCTTTTCATAAATAACCAATATAAAAATTACTTCGCTTTTAGTATATATTAACTAACTTCTCTTTCCGTTTCCGCTTCTGCTTCTGTTTCCATTATAACATTCACTAAACATCTGTTTCCGTTTCTACTTCCATTATGTCACTCTATTACTAGTAAAATGTAACACAATTTGACTATTTTTCATTGTAAATTACAAATACTCATTTATATTACTTTTATACCACCTGTTATATTTCAATTTTCAAATTTTTAAATCAAAAAGCAACTGTAATTCAGCTATGAGAGATTTCTGAATAAATGTTTTATTGTGGAAGTTATGTTGTCGATAAATAAGCCCAAATTTAACGCTTCTTCTGAATGGTCCTTTAAATAACGTATATTTATTGTATTTTGGTTAAATAAAATAATTTTATCATTCTAAATAGTGTGAAGTAATAACATTTTTTTTGTATATTCATGTCATGATACATACTTTTAAGTGCAAAGTGTCGGCTGAAATAATTCGCTATCATTTCAATGAAATTTTTTTATTTCAGATTTTTTTTGTCATGATTCAATATTTTCTTGTGAAAATTACATTTTAGAAATTATTGATCAAAAGCCAAAAGCGATTTCCATGCGACGTTATATTGGGGACTTTCATTTAATTTATAAATGAAAGGTTATTTTCTTCGAAAAGAATGGCAGGTAATTTTTTATATCATATTATACTACTTATAAGACAAAAACGCTTCCTGCAACTTTTAAATGAGCATATGAAGCATAAACTATTCAGTGTTATAATTGACTGTATCAATAGCGTCAAAATTGATAAATGGAACCATCACTTTTGGGAATAGGGCAATAATTTGAAGGTAGAAAACCCTGTTTTATTTTAAACATAAAAAAAAATATTTCCAAAAATAATTCAAAAATTTCATTGAGCTTAAAAGGAATAAGTAAGAGTTATAGTCATTCAATCTAGACAAATGAATATTTAAATTGAAAAATAAACACAGAACGGAAAACTATAAAAACATCAGATTTCATCATGTAAGTGGTATATTGATTTATAAGACACAGAGATTTGCATAGTGAAATTAATCGTACCTAACTTCAGCTCATTTTTTCCTTTTAAAATTAAGTATACACGTATAATAAAAAAATAAGTTTCGTAATCTAATTGTAATGAAATGAATCATCTAAAAGCTTCTGTCCCTAGTTTGTGATGGGCCTAGGCTTTTTTCCGGTTTAAGTTTCGTTAAAAATATTTCTGGTTCTGAAAACTGTTGTATTGGGGGGGGGGAAGGGTATCTGTACAGCGGTAAACAACCTTACTTTGCTTTGATGTGTCTGGCTGGCTGTATAGATTAACATAAAATTCAGTAGCCACATTTTAGATCCCTGTGCGGGACTTGCATTTGTCAGTACCAGGCTAGAGTGACGGAATCAACGTTTTTAATTTATTTAATGCTCTGTGAGCTTTTTTAGCACATCTATATTTTTCGAGGTGTCTTTATGTTGTGTTTGTTCTGTAAGTATCGTAACATCTTATTTCTTTGTTGGTAAGTTTGTAAAGTGTTTTTAACTTTTCTTTTTTGGTTTTGTTTAATTTAGGCTTGTCTTGTAGTTTGCCTCTTTCTTTACTATTCCTTTAATGCTTTTTAAATATATTTATATAATAAATTATTTTTTCGTAGTAATCGTCCACTCTGTAGTTGTTTTGTGTCGTTATAAGTTCTGGTATAAAGCTTTTAAAGAACGTTTCTTGCTCATCTGTTGTTTTTACCTTCGTGGATGTATTAGAAATATTGCGTCTAATTTTCTTTGCTGATTTTTGGGGGATTGTAGCTTTTAATAAACTGTGGTCCGATCCAAAAGAGAATGAGGATAGTACTTCATACTTAAAAATTATGTGGCGTTTTGCGGTCATAATGTAATTTATTTCACTTTTTGTGTTTCCGTCTGGAGATACACATGTTCAACGGTTCTTGTATTTTAGTTTAAACAATGTATCTATAAATTTTAGATTATATCCTAACGCATATTTAATTAGACTCGCACCTCTGATTCTCCTGTTAACATTGCGATATTCGCCGGTAACTGGACTTTCTGTTATATATTCTGTACCTATGGGATTGCCCTTAGGTTTATCCTACGTTGCACCTCTGGCCAACAAGAACTGGGCCTCACCAAGTCAGCGTTTCAAGCAGTTCCCAAGCTCCTTATTCTCAGTATCTGCACACTAGTGCTTAACCAGTGAAATATAATTCTCAATAATAAGACCATACAGCGTTAAGCTGGTTTCCTTCCCACAGGCAGTCCGCCCGATATATATATATATCGGGCGGACTGCTATATTAATATCCTCTGTACGTCTATGATTGCGCTTCGATTCTAAATCGAAACTAAATAATAATTAATCATAAATTATATATTAATAAGTGTCATCACAAAATATGTCTAAATCCTAGCGCTAAACTCTCCACTGTATCCGTGTTGTCTAAGTGTAATTCCGTCATAAATTCGTCAAATCCAGAACTTTTATATTTAATTTTCAATCGTCAACGTCTCGTCGCCGTTTATATTTTGAAAAAAAAATACAAGTGAACACCTGTGCATATCATCATCCAGCAGATCCTTACAAACTTCACACTCCTGGGGTAACATGTTCCCATTTTTTTTCTTCTTCCATGTGTTTTCGTAAGTAAATATTTTACAGTAATTAGTGTAATTCAATTTCAAAATATTTCTGATTGATTTTTAAGTGTTCTTACAGCAATATTTAATTCGTTAAAACCATTAAATATATACATTAATTTACAACTGACATCGCAAACTAATGATTTTAATTGTTATTATAGTGATAAGAAATAACAGCGTCGCCTTAATCCAATCGTCATTGTTTAGAGCCAGCTTAGCGTTATCAGTCCAGTTAATATACACAAACTGTAATATCTTGTATACCGCTTTATTATATTATTTTGTTTACTATTAGTCTTTATTGTGACTACAAGAGACGAATCCCGAACAGCTCTTAAAGCTGAAGGAGATGAAAACATTCAAATTAATGTATTATTTCAGTTCGTGAAACCCCTCGGTGGAGCACGAGATAAACTCTAAATTAATCGCTAAATCACAAAAAATATCTTATTTAAATTATATATCTCAGAAAAGAAAATATAAAAATTGCTGTATGAATATAGTCCACTAGTTTTCTATAACAGCATTAATTCGATGTCATCGCGCGTTTTTTTTTTCTGACGCGTTCTGTCGATATTTTAAAAAACAACGGTCATACAATTGATATGTGTAAAAAACATAAATATAATAAGAATCGATTTAAAACAAAATATTCATCTCAAGCTCCGCGACGTCCTATGCAACCAAACTCTTAAACGAATATTTCGAGACCCCCTGATGGGGTTAATTTTATTATTCCTGCTCGTGTTAATTTTATAGACAAAAACGACGACAACAATTACATTGACGACTCACAATCCTAACATACTATAATATCTACGATAGCTGTACTCAATATCCATCTCATGACAATTTAAATATGCAACGAGCTCACGGGCTAATGCAACGGTGTCTCGTGAGACCCCAGTCAAATTCAAAGCATAAAATTCGAAATAATGACACCCTTTCTATATCCAAAGACCACATGGGTAATCAGCCCCAAGCACGAGTCCTATCTTCTATATCCAAGGAAAACACGGGTAACCAGCACAAGTCCCATCTTCTATATTTTCTACATCCAAGGACCGCACGGGTAACCAGCCCCAAACAAGAGTTTTATGCTCCATTACTTCTATATCTTCTACATGAGAGGACCACACGGGTAACCAGCCCCAAATAAGAACCTCGTCTTCCAAATCAAAATCTCAAGCTCATAATTAGTCTCAATTTAGTGTTTCAAACATCGAATCGAATTCGAGTTTAATAAATCAGGACGAGTATCTTTTTGTAGATACCGATTCTACTATCTGTCTCAAGAAAAAATCTTCAACTCAGTCTTATTTTAATATAAAACTGAGAAACCAAACACTCAAATTAATTAGGTATTGTGATCTAGATAAAATTATACTGAAGCTTCATTTTTCTGATCCAATTTACAATATTCCTGCTCGATCTGAAACCATTATCGAATGCTACGTGAAAAATCCTGAATTAAAAACAGGAATCACCCTAAAGGAATAATCAACATATATCCGAAAATCTCTTAATTGTAAATTGCATAGTAAAAGTAAAAAATAACAATAGAGCCTGCGCAGTCGTAAACATATCCAAAAAATCTGTTAAATTAAATTCAAATATACAACTCATAATATCGACAATGATTCCCTACGTCTCTATGATTCCCTACCTTGTCCCGAAAAAATCTGTATTGACAGAACTCGGACGTCCTTAACTTTTTATGAGTTCCACATTTAAATCACGAAGAGTCCGATGCCCCTTACGACGTATGCTAGAAATATTCAGATACCTTTCATCTACTTAATGACCAACTTCCTCAATAGATGCAATACGGCATAAAATTAGAACTACCACTTCTCAACAAATTAATATAAAATCCTATCGATTTCCCGAAATTCAAAAGCAAGAAGTTCACAAATCACAAATTAAAAAAATGCTTTCCATGTCTCCTTAGTCTTCCCCAATTTGGATTGTTCCAAAAAAGGTAGACGCTTCTGGCAAAAGAAAATTGCGTATTGTAATTGATTACAGGAAATTAAACCATTCCTAATATCACCGACATCCTCGACCAACTGAGAAAATCAAAATACTTCTCTACTTTGGATCTAGCATCTGGTTTCCATCAGAGAAAGACGTCTCCTGAAGATTCGTGCAAAACTACAATGGCACTTCGAATTCAATAGAATGCTTTTTGGACTCAAAAAGTCTACATTCCAAAGGCTCATGAATTCCATTCACACCGGTCTCCTAGGTGAGCGCTGTTTCATATATTTAAATGATATCGTCATATATTCTCAAAATCTCACATCCCATATCCAAAATCTCTGCAATCTTTCAAAAACTACGAAAATTCACCCAGAGAAATGTGAATTCACACCATTGCCGAATACAGTGTAAAGCGAGATCCTAATAAAATAAAATCAGTCCACAATACTTCCTAGGCTTAGTATCCTACTATCGTCGTTTAATTCCAAACTTCTCTAAGATTTCAAAACCCCTTACGTTACTCTTAAAGAAAGATGCACCCTTCAATTGGTGTAATTAACAACAATTAGCCTTTGAGCAATTAAAAAATAAACTTATAACCGCTCCTGTTCTTATTTACCCCGATTTCACCAAGCTTTTCACAAGGTCAAATTGGCAAAGATCATCCTATTGCATATGCATCCAGAACACTTAATAAAAGTGAAATTTCGTTGAGGGTGACTAAAAATACGATACTTACAGACTAGCTATAGTTTTTGGTTGTAAAAGACCTTATATTTTTGACAGAAAATTTAGCTTTGTCAGTGATCATCAACCTTTAAAGTGGTCGCTTAACCATATCAACCCAACTAGTAAATTGCAAAGAAAGCGTCTTCAGCTCGAGGAATACGAGTACAAAATTATATATGGCAAAGGTAAACTAAATTCAGCAGCAGATGTACTTTCCCGTTTTCCCGCTCAAAACACTGTCCTTGTAAACTCTATAAATACTGAAACGAAAGATTCTGAATTTTTTCCTACACCCTTCA
This sequence comes from Druceiella hillmani, assembly GCA_039881145.1. Lineage (NCBI taxonomy): Eukaryota > Metazoa > Arthropoda > Insecta > Lepidoptera > Hepialidae > Druceiella > Druceiella hillmani. The sequence continues at coordinate 27,512,088 of JAYKKI010000023.1, read as the reverse complement.
ATCAAAACACCTATTCCAACAACCTTTCCGACATCAATATTAATAATGCACAAAATCCAATATTACAAATACCATTACAAACCCTAAATCCCCAACATTCTCCTGGCAACTACGATTCTATATATCCAAACCCTTTAGATAGCCCATTCCTTCCAGACGAAGTAATTGAAGATAATTATTCGAAATCCCTGAAATCCTCTAGCAACCCCGATTACAACACAAAAATTATTGAGCACAAGTCTTTTGGAAAGTAATCATAAAATAATCATAATTCCCACATGACTCGATCTAGATGAAAGTATGCCCTATGTACAAGTAGTTTTAGATAATTATTCTCAATGCGAAATATTTATTCAGTCTCAAAGAACACTCCATTCATTTAAACCTCTCATTTTTAACAACATAACTTATTATTTTCTATTTCTTAAGGTTCACCATTTTGATGAATGTTCACATGCCAGCATATTCAAAACACTTAAAACCCTTCGAAGCAAACTTGTAGAATGTTCAGATAACCTTAAACAACTAAGCATTACAGATTTCAATTACCTATTTGATTGATATTTTTACATGAAGATATGCAAAATGATAACATACTTCTTTCACAACACCAATACATATATAACATAGATATCCACATCTACCGCAATAAAATATATCAACATACCTATCACAGGACATCTCGGCACAAATCGAATGTACGACAAATTTGCGAACAGTTTTATTGGAAAAAATAGCGTAATGACATCGAAAATTATGTAAAAACTTGCTCGTCATGCCAAACTAACAAAGCCCTATGCCAAATTAACCGAGCTCCCACGCAAATCACAAGCACGTCAACTAACCCATTTGAGCGAATATAGTTAGTCCACTTCCTGAATCCGGTTCCGCTAAACTGAAATACATATTAACTCTACAAGATGGCCTAACAAAATATTTTATTTCCTACCTCATCCAAAACAAGACAGCCGAAGAAACAAGTGAGTGCCTTTATATCCCTATTGACCCTTTGGAATCCCTGAAATTAATTACCGGATATTTAACCTTAATAATCCCGGTAGATATTTCATTTATTAAACCACATTTAGAAAATATATACAGCATTTGGAAACACCCAAGTATTTATGTAAACAATCTAATTCTTACAGTGATGTTGGATGTCATAACATGTTTCAACCCCTATCAACGCGCTACTACAATGTAGTCAGAGATTTCGACTCTATCTCTCATTTGATTTCAAAACATTCAAAAAGATCAACATGGTTTGGTGGTGTCGATATCATCTTCAAACACTTATTCAGATCTATGGATCAAAGCGATACTATAAGATACAGCAACGCTATTAAAATTATTGAAAAGTATCAGAACAAAGTTGCAAATTTAATCAAAGATAATATACTCATTACTGCATCAACCCTTTCATCAGTTAAGGACGTAATTAAAGAAATAAATATTAATCAACAAACTTCGAACAGCGCTATTGAAAATCTGACTTTATATTTTAAAAATTTAATCAACTTATCAGACAACCTACTTGTAAGATCTAAAATATCTAATTTGTTTTATATATTAGAAAATAATTTACCAACACTTTCATTAAAGTTGGAAGATATAATTAATGCCGTCATGTTCAGCAAGTCAAATACATTACAACCTTCAATTATAACTCCAAACCAGCTTCATGTAGTATTAGTAGATAATTGTGGGTTTATATCCAGCTCTAATGAACTACTGTTCTATTAGTTTTAGATAATATACGACATGTAAATATTACTATAAATATATCCGAAATTGTACGTTATTATGAAAATTATAAAATTGTTTTTGTTTTAAAACTCCACTTGTGAAGCCGAAAGAATATAATTTGTATCAAACTGTACCTTTCCCTGTTGCTCTTGAAGACTGAAATGAAAATTCATACTCTTCTATTGTTCCATATGTTAAATACTTAGGCATAACTAGAGATAAGTAATTTTATTGTAAGTTAAATTATTTGAAATATTTTAAGATTATATACAATCAATTTTATATTTGCGAAATATTTGATGTCTACTCAAACTCTGCCGCCACAATTTGTGTAACTTAAATTATTTCTAAAACACTAACTTTAATACCATATCAATGTGAGACTAGATTAATAAAAATTCAATTAGAAATTTGGTAAAAGTTACGTAATAATAAATGGATATTTGTAATCAGCTAAAAGTCAAAGTTATCATAAGACAAATACATTTGAATTCGAAATAGCAAGCACAGGCATATTAAAATTACTACTTGATTGCACTGCCTACTGTAAAAATATAACGCTTAGTTCGAAACATAACATATACTTTAAATTGCAACCTGTAAATTCAGACTTTAAGCTAATAAATGACTCATGTTGCAATATAGAGAAATTCAATAAGATAAAGGATAACCTTCCAGTATTAAATTTAAGAAATATTAAATTAATATTAAATGTAATTAAATTATCCAATCATGGTAAAAACACCGATCAGATAGTTAAAAAGTTAAACGATATCATAAATAAACCTCACATATTAATTTACGAGAACTGCTATACATATACAATAATGGTAATCGCTATCACTATAATTTAATATTTTTCTTATGTTATTTAAATTGCTAGATTTATAAGTAAATTTTATAAATCTAGGAATTGTCTTCGAATTTTCAATATCGTTATTCATAAAAGAAATCGAACAGTTAAAACATCAGATGAACCTTCAGATATCATTATAGAATCGCCTCCGCTTCCTGGATCTAGAATTAGAACTTCCTTTACATAAACTTCACTTTTTCGTATAAGTTTAGTCTCATCCGTGGGGCTGTTAAATATTCTATATGTATGGAATTATTTACCTTACGTTTATCTTATGTTGCACTTCTGGCCAACAACAACTGGGCTTAACCAAATCAGCATTTCAAGCAGTTTCCAAGCTCCTATTCTCAGTATCTGCACACTAGTGCTTGATCAGTGAAATATAATTCTCAATAACAAGACCACGCAGCGGTAAGTTGGTTTCCTTCCCGTAGTCAGTCCACCTCACATTACATTTCATCATGCGCCTCTGATCCGACGACACTTGCCAGATTCTGATTTGTTAGTTAATTAACTAAATTAAATGAAATAATTATAATTCAATAAAATATTTTTTTTTTAAAAACCGTTCAACAAAAATTCTCTAACAGTTCATATTTCTTGGGAATTCCGATTTGTGCATTAAAATCTTCCATAGATATTATGGACTTTGTAAATATAGAGTCGTGCGTTTTCGCCAAGTCTTCGTAAGAATTGTCTATTTCTTCGTGATATGGGTTTTTAGTGGGTGCATACGCCTGGATTATTTCTAAACGTAGGTTTTTTAACTCGATTTCTAGTACACACACTCTTTCAAATATTCCGGTGAATGTTATGATTTTACCTTTGTATTTCTTCTTAACTAGTAAACTTACTCCGTATAGTCCTTTTGTCCTAGGTAGTACAAGTTGTATTCGTCGTCTTCGATTACCTTTTATTCTAGGCGCGAACTTCGTTCAATCGTATAAAAAAAGAGGCAGGTAATACTGCTTTTATAAAATATGATAGACTTATTATATTGAATAACTAGCACTCCCCTGGCAATCAACAAAACAAGAGGAACCTACCTGAATCCCCGGAGATATCTCACCCTAGTAGCCAAAATGCTCAATAGGCTAGTAAGCAGCTACCGAAGAAAAAAAAAGTAAACATTAAAAATTATACAAATCAAAAGCCGGAACTAATCCTCACTGAGATAGAATCATCTCAAATCCGAACGAAGACATCACAACACAACACAGAATAGCAATCAAAACCGGACCCTCTACCCATCCCTCATCTCCCAATACGGCCGGTCAACGCGGGAGAGCTAGACCAAAACCCTCCAAGGAAAATCTCTTTAACTAAAAACACCTTCAATATTTGCGGCCTCGACGTAAAATCATTACCTTCTGAGCAAAAACTTATTGAACTTAAAGAAGCACTACAAGACATTAACCACGATATAATACGATTGAACGAAGTTCGCGCCTAGAATAAAAGATAATCGAAGACGACGAATATAACTTGTCCTACCTGGGACAAACAAAAGGACTATACGGAGTAAGTTTACTAGTTAAGAAGAAATACAAAGATAAAATCATAACATTCACCGGAATATTTGAAAGAGTACTAGAAATCGAGCTAAAAAACCTACGTGGAGAAATAATCCAGGCGTATGCACCCACTAAAAACCCATATCACGAAGAAATAGACAACGCTTACGAAGACTTGGCGAAAACGCACGACTCTATACTTACAAAGTACATAATCTCTATGGGAGATTTTACTTAAGCATTATACTTAAGCATTATTACAATATTGAAACACTAACGGAAAAAATAGTTACGCTATAAAATGAAATTATAATATGTTTCAATATTGCAATAATGCTTAAAGGTTTGGTTCAGTTTTTTTTTCAATTCATACACCGGGATTATTGGTGAGTGGCCTTAGTTTAATTTCTTCCGCGATTGATAGGTTCAGGATCAGAAGAATTCTGCGACAAATTCTTTTGTTTAGTAAGAGGTTTTCTCATATTATTTTCGTGTGTTACTTGGCCCTTTTCATCCATTAATTTTATTCCTATATTTTTATTACTTTACGGGTCATGTACCGCGGTTTGCTTTTGTGTTTAACAGCTAACAGTTTCTTTACATAGATCGGGGTTTATTCTGCGTAGTTGCGGTTCATGAAGATCTCTATTTTATCTTGAGATTTTGTTTGTTTCTCTTGTAATTAAGTGTTTATGAAGAAGGCTGTGGAAAACCTTTGTAAGTTCTCTGTGTTCCGTTATATAATTCTATAAATATATGTTTTCTACATCAATATAGAATGGGTCGTGGTTATTTATATGGCGATTTATTACTTTGATAGATTTTTGTTAGTAATGGAATGAATTTCATTATTGTAACTAAGTGCAACATTAGTTATTTAATTGAGGTATTAAGTTTATTTTCTTTAAGTATACGTATATATTTTAATAATGTAAAGAATAATAATTCCATTGCACCTTTAGATGGGGGGTTGTCGACACTTGTATAAACGTTATTAATTTTATATTCTGCAATTTTTTTAATCGGGATATTCATAAATACTTATCTTTAGTCCATGGCAATATAAAGTTTTCTAGGGGGTATGTCTGAACATATTTGGAAAGAGCGTCGATTATAATCAGGATTTTTTCGGATTCAATTATAATCAGGAATTTTTGGTGCAAAATCATAAACGTTGTTAATATGTACTACCTCGAAATATCTTTTAGGAATTATCACTATTTACAATAATTGTTAAGTAAGATTTCTTTCGTATTTATTAGATGTAGCTTCTTTCATATTAATGTATTTAGTAAAATTAGATATTGTGTAATGTTTTTATATTCTGCGGATTTATATTTATATTCGGCCAATATTTTTTATGGCTAATATATTGTTTCGTTTCATGTATTGCGCGTTTGTTAGTTTTACTGTCACGATTCGCTCTTGTTATTTAATTTGATTGATTCTGTGCTTGCGATATCTGTCAATACCGCCATATAAAGTTTTGTATCCTAAATGTTTTAATGTTTCTTGAAGAGTAGTTAAATTTAATGAGGTAAATTTATTATGAAATACGAATAGCCACGCGCCATATTTAATATTAGATTAAAATATTGTTTAAATAATTCAACTACATCCTTTTATATGTCGCTAGTGCTAATTTGGGCAATAACTTGTTTTTTTAGTAGGAAGTGGTTCTATAATTTTCACTTTAGCAGATGAATGAGAAACGAAAGTGCTTTTTATCTGATTGTTGAATAAATTTAATGGGTTTGTAGTTATTGGAATCTCTAATATCGGATCTTCTAAATTATCATGAACAGTATATCCATCTAAATTTTCATTTCAGGAAGGACATACAAAACTTGAATTAGGTTCTTTTAAAGGAAATGTCCATTGTAGGGGTGTATAATTAGTTACTATGTTAACAGTCTTTCGAATAAATATAGTCTGAAATATTTCGTAGCGCAGACTATGGCGAAAATTTATTTTTACATTGTATTGTATTTTATCTTGCTTTCGTTTAGGGTTCGCGAAGCATAAGCATTTGGTTTGCCAGATCCTATAGGACTTTTGTTAATATTATGCCTGTAATAAAATAACAAGCATCGATAGTAATAAATTATTAGAACATATAATATTTTCAGTCAGGATATTGAAGTATCAGGTCGATCGTCAAAATTTCTTGGTATAATTGAAAGCAATTTATGTAGCGAGATTTAAATAAATTTCGCTGTTTTTTCAGGCATTGTGTGACGTGTAATACAATATTAAAAGTTTCGTTCATTTCGCGAAATCAGGTATAAATTTTCCATAGTATCCTATGATTCCTAAAAAAGATTTTATTTCTTTATTTTTTTTCAGAATGGGGTAATTTTGATAGATTTAATCTTATTTGGGTTCGATTTAATTCCGTCCAATATAGATAGATTATTTCATGTTTAAAAAATTCACATTTATTAACTCGAATTTTCAAATTTGATTCTCTCAGCCTATGAAAAACACTTTTTTTAATTGTTTAAATATTTTCATCTAGTGAGCAATTTTTATCTGGTGGAAGTCACTAGCGAGAACCAGGGTGGAAAGATATTGGCAACGACCGAATTTATCGAATAAATCATTTAAGTTACATATATGGTATTTATCATTAATGGTTTTTCGTTAATTTTTCTATGATCTACCACTAATTTCCATTTTTTTTAACGAACTAATCTAACTTTTTGTCGATTATCCATAGAGGAGATGACTATGGTTGGTCAGAAGGTTTGAACAAATGATTGAATAAATTAGTGCTAGCGATATATAAAATAATATAATTCTGCACGTATTGATAAACTGATGCTCTTACTAATGATCCTATGAACTGATGTTTGGAGAATCATCTTTTAAATCATTGTGTATATTTTTGTACTGATAAGGTTCAAAATCTGTTGTATTAATTTTTTTTTAATAGGCACGGCTAAAATAGGACGTTCTGGGCTAAAACGTATGTTATTGAACAAAGGATTGTTTATTTGTTATACATATAAGCAAATACTTTCTTGGTATTAGTAATTGTTGAGTGAATACAACATTGATTAATAATAATCTCAAGTATATACATTTCTCCCTCGGGAATTGATACAGGTATTTTTATTTGTGATGTACGACCCAGCGCGAATTATATTTTAATATTTTTGAGATCAGAACTTCTTTATTCAAATTGTTAGAATTGTCGCTGTGATTTTTATTTTGATTATTATTATTTTCCAACTTGTTTAAATGGAATTCTTCCTCCATATAGTGCGGTGAAGGTCTCATGTTTTTGAAGTGATTATACTGATGTTTGACTTGAGTCTGACTGTGTTTGAATGATCTCTTCGAATTATGAGAGAAAAATCCGCTCATGGGCATTAGAATTTGTTGATGTCAGATTTATTTTGCTTATATATGAATTGATTTTGACGAAATTGTGTAAAAGGTTTTTATTTGAATTGGGTCGGTTATTTTTAGTAAATGTTAATGTTCTGATTCCTTTGTGGAAAATTGAATAAACCAATTTCGTAAATGCATGTAATGTTGTAAATGCACAGATGCGGCCATATTGTGCAACTGCAAGGATTGTAGCTCAATGTCATATCAAAATAAATAAAATGAGCACTCCAATAAAATTACGAAGAAAAAAAATAGATGTCTATTAAATACTATGTAATAATTTTGTATACTCTTGAATTCTAGTTAACTAAATATTCGTTTAATTTGTCTAAGATTTTTAAATTCCTAATTCATAATATGAGATCTCATAATTGTATTGGTGTTTTTTGTTGTTTTAGAAAATATATATTCAAGTACTATAAGAAATAAAAATTATTATATTCTAAAATTAATGCAAGAGCTGGCACATGAAAGTCCAACGCATAAAATGTATTTATTACACATTTTTCCCTGATAAAATTAAAAGCCATATTTTGCAATATTTTTGTACTGTTCAACTTACTATGTGAACATTTAAACATTACTTACTATTCAAACATTATTTATCATTCAAAAAAGTAGTTAATACATATTAAGTATAAAAAAATTACATCTATTTTATTAAACATACATTATTTCTCTCCGTATAGATGAGTGCTATAGACCTTGCCACGTAAGATTCTTTTGCTATTATTTATAGGATTACTAACTAGAAAAATACACCATCTTGCACACTACAGCATACTATTTTAGAATTTGTCGAATTGGGCAAAGTTAGTAGATACTTCGTCCATCGTTAGTTGAGAAGTTTTGGCACTGGCCATTCTAATGGCCACGCTAATGAGATCAGAATCTGAATCTTTGCGGTCTTAGCTCAAAGGTTCCGCTCAAAGTCGACGCTATGCTGGAAGTACTGACGTTGCATACCTTGCGGACTTTGCCCGTAACGTACACGTCTTACGGCTAAAACTCGAAGTGCACCTGCATCTACAAGAGTTTAACCGGTACAATAAGGTGAAAATGATCGCCGTCGGTTAAGACTAGTTTAAACCTTATTTAGAACAGCAACAATTAGGTGTGGCCAACCACTGTTGACTAAAATTAGGTGTAACCTACCAGTTGGTAATAAAAATGAATACTGTCAATAGTCTAAACTGCATGTGTTTCTCGTATTTCTAATTTAATATCTCCAAAAAGTTTAAAAAGCAAAAATGGTAATATGAATATTGTATGACAATAAAACAAAACTTTAATATAAAAATTTGTTTTAAAAAATATGGAAGTCTTTAAACCTTCATTGTTATTAATCACCGTTAGTAAGTATACAATAGAAGGAAACAGGTAAGTTTCCAAGAAACAGCTTTTTATAGTACATTGACAAACAAATATAATCAAATGAATTAAAGGTCCTCATCTGACAATCCGTTGAGGGTGACCTCGAAGCCAGTACGCTGTTGTAGGTGCCGCTAGTTTTCGTGCTCTTTCCACCACTTCCCTCCACTTCCTTCGGCCAAAATCCGTGACTTCCGCTTGATGTAAATCGATTCTTTGTTTTCTGAGCTCTGTTTCGACTCGTTTCAGTCATGTTTTTCTTGGTGCACGGCGCTGGACTTTTCATTTATCAAGTCGAATTCTCCAAGGAAGCTGGGACTCGCTCTTTCGACACACGTGTCCAAACCATTTTAGACCACGCTGCTAAATTTTATTTTTGATTATTGCTTGATCCTGACAACGAAATCAGATGTCATTTGTGATACGATCGCGGATTAAGACAGAAGTAATTTGTGATACGGTCAGAATCTGCCAAGTATATTGCATTTGGAAGACTTCAAGTTTGTTAAGATCCGCTTTGAGATAGATTAAGGTTTCTGAGCCATGGAGAAAGACTGGTAAAATGAGCGTCCAAAAGAGATGATTCTTATATGAAGTGGTTTTTCTTCCGCAGATTTCATTTGAGCGAGGCCAACGGCGGCGAATATCTATCCGATTTGGATATGAATGTCGGCAGAGATGATTATTCGCTTCTCCTAGAACAGCGATCCGAAATAATTGCAGACTTGGACTTGTACAAGCCGAACAATGAATCAGCATTTTGCACAAAGACGTAAGAAAACACAGAAAAAGGCTAAATACTCATAACTATTAAAATGACTATGAGCAAAGACGTTATGAATAAAGCATATTTTTAATTATTTATTAAATACAAATTATATCTCCTCTTTTTTGCTTTTGAACTATGAGGTAACTAATTTAAGCTTTCTGATTTTTATCTTTCCACAATTATATATAAATAAAAATATTAAATACCGGACGGTGTTCTAACACGAAAATGACTAAAGGAAGAACTAAAAGGAAGAACTTAAAAAGTCTGAAGCAATGAGTCTACCACACGTTCGGTACGTGTGGTAGACTTATTACTTCTGACTTTAATTCATAACGTTAATATATAAGTCGAAATCATTACATATATAAATTGATGCAGTGAAATCCAGTGGTAAAAAATTAATCAATAATAGATAAAACGGCTCAATCAAAATAGGACCAAAAATAGTGTTACTTAATTCATATTAGTTCAAACACCACTCGATAAGATTCCTTAAAATTCCTCGTTGCGGAAAACCATACTAAATTTAAACTACAAAATTTGAGACGTAACAATACCCTTAATTCCTCGATTTTCGAACCTCTGATAACGTATCAGATCATGCGTAGTTAGTACCTATTTCTTTGCTGTTGAGGCGAGAGAATAATCTATATCCACTCTATATCCCGGAGAAATCTCATTAGCACATTTGTCGAAAATTACATTTCAAAATCACGACCTTTGATGTTTCATTCTAGATGGAGGCCGCATGTTGAAATATTTATTTAATGTGTTCAATTTAATTACATTTTAATTATCCACCTCATGAACTGATCGGGTGCAGTCTGCTCTTTGATGCTTTATAATCGCTGTTTATGACAACTCGCAATGATACATCGTCAAAGTGTTCAATCAAGTTTCATCAATTAAGATTTGATTAGATTGCTAAGATTGTCATGAAAATATATAAAAAAAATAATTCAAATTTCCCTGAAAGTCTTAAGGCTTTATCACAAAAATTTCATAATATCGTCTTGCTGGGAAACCCGTCTGGATGATCTTAGTAAAGAGTATTGTTGTGTCGATAGGATATCAGTATTGTTTTTTTTATATAAGAGCATACATACGGCATAATTTTAGGGTTTAACCTTTTGACCGCCCTCAGTTTTTTACGACTCCCCATTGATACCCCACACGCCCAATCAAATATTACACCATTTCATTAAAAATTGTTTTTTCGTTAGCTATTAGGTAGTTTGCAGTCATTTCCTACGTAATACATTTTTTTTATAAAGATTGTAATACAAATAAAGTATAAACAGTATAATTAAAATTTTATTAACATAAGAGTATTTAAGACAATCAATGTATAATTAATTAATTTAAAAAGTTATATTCATACATACAGCAGTTGTTATTTAAGTACAATTAAAACAGGTTAAAATATCGTTGGCATCGAAAATGTTAAAACATTTTTTTCTATTATCAATTAAATTTAAACAATAAAGACATCGAGTGTGTGTTGGACTCACACCCCGGGTTATCGGTACCAATATTACCAAATGTAAAAATAAAAACGTACGTAACATGGACCAAATAATTTTCATGGCAAATTCAAGTGTAAAGCATGTACTGGAATATTTTCAAATATTTAGGTTTTATAGTCTTAATAATATTGTTGGGGAGATGGTTTCTCCTCAATTTCAGTGAGATTTTTCTCTAACGCAAAAAGAAATTACTACATGTATCCTTTTTAGTCTTGTCAAAAATTTTTCATTCATGCAGCCCAAGAACTAATTGTTAATAATTGTTTTATGGTAAAATATTGATTTTCGGTCTTCGGAAGTAAAAAACTACCTTTGATCTAAATTTGATCTAAATCAGTTTTACTTTTTAAGTTATTCAAGTTTAAACATTTTGGACGTATTGACTGTGACGATGTTACAAGTATCCGTACGCAATAACAAAAACTATTCTGTTATCCATATGTATATGCTCCTGAAATTTCATAAATCATGTATGTACAAAAAAAAAGAAAAAAGAAATTTTATAAAACAATATTTTTTGGCCGTGGCTTCGCCTTTGTGAGTCATGATTTGCTAAACCTAACAGTTCTTGTCTATAAATTTAATCTACTGATGTTTTTGGCTTCTAAAACTTATTATTTAATGTGTATATTTCCCTTCAATTTTTTTATATTACTAGATATGCCATTTTAATTAACGTTCATTTTTATAAATTCCAATTGACCAGTGTTTAACGTGGTATAGTAAAAAATATTCAATTGTTGGTCTAATTTCTACACTAATTATTAGTGAAAATTTACGAAACATGTTTCAGACAAATGTTAAGTAACAAGGTAATAAACAACATACACACATAAATTAGCATCCTAAAAATGTGTTACTTTAAATTCTAAACTAATGATCAGTGGAAGTTCCATTAAAATCAGTTCAGTCGTCGTATTATCCAATAATATACTGATAAATAGACAATCGAAAAAAATTTTTATTTTTTTGTATTGACATCTAAATAGTAGTAAATATACAATGAAATAATATTGCTAAAGTACAGATACAGCCCCGTAACTATCTTATTTTAAGTGCATATTGTAAACCAGTTTAAACCTTCCCCCACAATTATAGTCCGGTTAGACTCAGGCAGTATATGCGTCCACGACCGAATTTATTAAGATTTGTAAAACTTCAGTCGTTTTGAAGCTTTTGTTGGAGGGAAGCTTAAATGTTAATAAGATTATTTTCAATTAGTTGGTAATTATTTTATTTTTAATTACTCTTTTGTTTAACACATGTTGTATTACAACAATATGATGTATATTTGTATCTGCGGTCTAATTTTGAAGAGAGCATGTAGAAAAATTCCACAAAAAATGACGAGCCAATTTCAATTCACTATCATTAAAATATGAACTTGCTATGATATTCTGATTAACTGAAAAGTTCCAAAATTCTCCTTATCTTCAATTATAAATTTGTGAAAAGAATAAGAATTATGCAATAATAAGTCCACAACGTGGAGATGTAACTTCTTATATTAATTCATGGTTTTACGAACACGTTGGATGAAACTATGCACCATGTCACTATGATTGACCGTCTCCATTTTTTACTGAAATTAAATACCCATTCGGGCTTCATTACTGGCCTGTATTTCTATTTTCCGTAATAATTGGCCAAATTTAACTGAATGAAAAGTTATGTACATGCACATTTCTTTCATCTGGCCATTTCATAGCCATTAATGGGTAAATATAATTGTACGTCATTTAATTTTTTTTATTTTGTTGAACTATGCCAAAATTAAGTTACGTTGAATATTTTCGCTCCATTTTCGCTACTCTCACCGTACCACTAGTGTATATTTAATTTTCATGCAAATTCTTGAATAATTTTACATCAGTGTAATAAATGTTCACGAAAAATTCGTGGTCCTTATTATAATAATCAGAAAGAAAATTAATTACAACTGCACCAAAATTACCACACGTCCCTGACGAAACTATTCCCATATTTAAATTTAAAACGTCCCTCAAAAGGGATAATGCTTTCGTGTATACATAACTTTTAGAATAGAATAAAGGTTAATCTGAATTTACGTTTAGCATACTTAATTAAATTATACACATTTTGCAATCTTTGCTTGTGTCGATTTGTTGAAGTCTCTGTTGGCCTTGGTTGCGAAAAACGGATGCTACCCCTATAATCATGGTATAACTATTGCGACTCATAATCTTCCCGAAAACAGACGCTGTCAAGAACAGATCTGTGGACCAGTGTTCCTCGTCTGTTCATTCCTACTCATCAGCAAAGAAAACATACACTTCTTCAACATGACGGTTCGGTCCGTGAATGTTCGAATATTTCTAATTCAATCGATGCACTACATTATTACAACATTTTAATTTAGTCCGGCGGTAGTAACATCAAATTCTTCAAAATGCATGTCAAATTCAGTTTCACTCTATTTAATGTCACCACTATCACCTTGTTAACACTCTTCTAAGTCATCATCGCTTTTGCTGATATCGTCTGCACATCCAAATCTTGAAAAATATTTATTAGTTTTCTAGTAAAACACGTTTTATCGCAATAGACTGTCTTTTATTTTAGCAAATTGTCATAGACAGACAAACAGTTTCTACAAAACGATAAGAGATGGCGCTACTATTCACTAATTACATATTTTTATACAACATTATCACACCCCCACTTATTCAAATAAACAACAATTTGATTTAAGTACAATGCCCAATTTACACATAAACTTATAATGCTTAATAGTACACAGTCCTTTGGTAAGTAAATCGGCAGGCATTTCCATAAGTACATAACTTGAATATATTTATTTTTAACAACATCTCTTACATAATGGAATCTCACATCTATGTGTTTTGATCTGTTGTGACTTTGGTTACTTAATGACAACTTTAAAGCACTCTGATTGTCACAATAGATCTGTATTACAGATAAGTTACCAGTTATTTCATGTAACAGCAAACAGCTGCCTCAGACAAAGCAGTATATTCTGCCTCTGTACTAGAGAGCGACACGGACTTTTGCTTTCTGCTTTGCCATGAAATGGCAGATCCCGACATAGTAAAGCAAAAGCCCGTGTAGGACTTCCTATCTATGGCATCGCTGGTCCAATCGCTATCTACAAAGCCCTCTAACTTGCTACCGCCCTTAAAATATTTTAAACAGTAAGTTTTTGTACATTGCAAATATTTAAGAATGCGTTTAGCATAATGCCAATGTGTAAGATCATAGCAACTGTTAAATTGGCTCAAATAGCTAACAGAATAGGAAATGTCAGGCCTGGTTAATACTGCCAAATACATTAATGATCCAATTAACTTCTGATATGGAACATCAGGTACACATTTATCAGGTTTATCTAAATTTAATTTACACTCTATTGGTGTTTTATGCATTTTACAATCCAACATATTGAACCTAGTTAATAGCTGATCAATATACTGCTGCTGATCTACAGTAATTACATTTTTACTAACATTTATTCTCATGCCTAAGTATTGCCTTACAGGTCCTAAATCTTTTAGCTTAAATTCTGTTCTTAAAGTATCTTTTAATTTTTTACTTTCAACAGGACAATTCGAAAAAATTAAAAAGTCATCCACATATAAGGCCACAATAATTTTAGTTTCACCTTTAGTTTTTGTGAACAAACAAGGCTCATACTGACTGTTTTTAAAATTTAATTTGCATAGTAAATCTTTAACTTTGTCATACCACGCAAGGGAAGACTGTTTTAACCCATAGATTGCTCCTTTCAATTTTAAAACCTTTCCCCCACTTTTGTTCATAAAACCTTCAGGTAATGACATATAAATAGTTTCTCTCAAAAAACCGTTTAAGAATACTGTAGTAACAACCAAATGATCAATACTCATACTCATCTTAACACTGAGAGCAAACAATAATCTGAGCGTTGAATGTCTAACCACGGGAGAGAACGTGTCCGTATAGTCAATTCCAGGTTTCTGTGAGAAACCTTTTGCCACCAATCTAGCCCGAAACCGCACTTTATTGTCCACATCAAACTTTTTGTTAAGCACCCACCTGCACTTCACAATTGTCACATCACAAGGGTTGTCAACGAGCTACCACGAGCTCGTCGGCCATGGCATTCTTCCACTGTTCACTCTCAGGCCCTGCAAGAGCCTCTGAGAACACTATCTCCTCTAATGCTGAAACAGTGTTGGAAAGGCATGTAAAACCATACCGTTCAGTTGCTTTCCTGGAATGCTTTTCAGGTAATTCTGGTGTCTGTTCTGGGGTTGATGTCGTCTGGACTTCTGTGTCTAATATGTCTGTGGTTGGAGATGAAGTTTCCGTTATTGTTTCATTACTCTCCTCATACACTGAAGAATAATCTGATGGGCAGTCTTCTGTCTCTGAAATATGAGACGATTTATCCCCCACTGAAACTGTGCTCTCTTTTTATATGTTATCTGCAAGTGTCTCTTCGTTAGGAATCCAGATAGCTGACTTGTTGCCTGTTTCTTTGAGCTCTGATTCATTTTCCATCACGATGACATCTATACTTTTAAGAAGACTCTTCTTCGTAGGATTATACAGCCGGTAACCCTTGACCTCTCCACTATATCCCACTAAAATGTGCTCCATGGCTTTCTTATCCCATTTCAAACGACGTTCCTTGGGGATATGCACCATGCCCTCTGCCCAAAATCGTTTATCCAGCTTTGCATCATACAATAGACATCTAGCCTTCTCCACAACTGTACGGTTGGCTCGCTCACATAAACCGGTCTGTTCAGGCGTGTAATTATTTGATTTTTGATGAATTATACCCTTTTGTTTCAAATAATTATCAAACTCCTTATTGCAAAATTCAAATACATTATCTGAACGTATCATCTTTATTTTCTTATTCAACTGATTCTCAACCAGTGTTTGGAAGCCTTTGAATTTGCTGAGCGCCTCACTTTTATTCTTGATAAAGTATGTAAAAGTCATCCGACTGAAGTCGTCTACAAACAGTATGAAATATCGAGCACCATTCAATGACGTGGTTTCCATTGGTCCACAAATATCTGTGTGAACTCTTTGTAATAATTCTGTGCTTCTTTCACCAACATGCGAAAAGGGTAATCTTGTTTGCTTTTCCTCGCAACAAGTTGTACACTGATATTTCGTTATGTCAAAATTTTGTTCATATGACAAACCATTCACAATATTTCTCATCTTGTTCATGTCTTGACTATTTAGGTGTGCTAATCTTCTGTGCCACAGATTTCCACTAACTGCTGGTGCGGCCAACATATAAGTCTGTGTTTCTAACCTCAACTTATAAACACCATCTGACAGGTCGGCAGTAGCAATCAAAACATCATTCTTGTCTCAAATGTAGCAGTGTTTTTCATTAAATATCACATTATTTCCGTTTTTAATCAGTTCACTCACGGATAATAAATTTGTTGTCAAACTAGGAACGCACAGCACATCCTTCACTGTAATTTCAAATTTCAGTTCTGAAACAATGTCGACGTCTCCGGAACAAACTACTGGCACTGTAGATTCATTTGCAACCACTATTTCTGGTAAACACGGTGATCGGTTCATGTTTTTTACCCAAGATTCGTTCACCGTCATATGAGCGCTGGCGCCTGAATCCACGTACCATTCAGTTTTATTGACCTTTCCATTCAGGAAACCACATTAAAAACATATTGACTATTGTTTTTCTTCAATAAAGGGCACTGATTTCGATAATGACCATTTTCTTTACATTTGTAGCATGTAATTATTTTTGATGAATCTGTCATTGCTGCTGTCATTTTCTTGTTTGATACTGACGTTGGACCGGGACTGCCTTTCTTTGACTTATTGAACGAATGTTTATTTCGCGCTGCAAATGCAGCACCTGCGTCATTGTCTCTGGTCACGTCCATGTCGAGCAATTTAGACTTTATGACATCTGCAGTTATCGAAATGCCCGAATGTTCAATTGCCATTATCATGGGAGAATAACTATCTGACAAACCTGCTAATAATAATGAACCCACCCATTCATCGGTGATTGTAAAACCTGTGCTGTTCAACCGTTGAGCTGTCTCGACCATTTGAGTCACATATGTAACCATTGAATCACAATTATCTAGCCGAATAGAAATCAAATGTCGCAGCAATGTTATTTTGCGTGAGAAACCGGAGTCATCAAACATGGTCTTCAATGTAGTCCATAATTCTGCTGCGCTCTTGGTATTCTTAATATGCACATACAACGATGGGTCCACAGTCAATATTAGCTTTGCCTTCGTTTTTGCGTCGTCTGCTGGCTTAACTTCAAAACTTGCCGTTGGCTTGATGTACTTGTCCATTCCTTCAAGAACCAACAAATTTTCAGCCACGGAGCTCCACTCATCATAATTTTCTCTTCCTTTTAGTTTAGGAACACTGGCAATATAGTTCGTAGTCATGTTTCCGCGATATAACTTTCACAAATTATCTATTTTCACGAAAATAACTGATAACTTAGCACAGAGTACGCCCATAACCTCTAGTAAAACACGTTTTATCGCAATAGACTGTCTTTTATTTTAGCAAATTGTCATAGACAGACAAACAGTTTCTACAAAACGATAAGAGATGGCGCTACTATTCACTAATTACATATTTTGATACAACATTATCACAAGTTTGTTTACATCAGACATATTTTGCTTAACCGAAACAATTTGAGCTGAGCATTATAAACCTAAGTAAGGTAAAACTTGGTAGCAAGCCAATTACAATATAAACGTTATATCAATGTAGATATAACATTATTACCATATGATACAATTTCACATTTCTAGGCACAGTTATTGTTCGACTCAAGTAATAGTGATTACTTGTCTGCCATTGGTTGATTACCTTGCTTTATTGTTGTATGACTTACCCTGAAAACGACAAAATTATCCGACTAGAACCGAGGTACCCCAAAGATCCTACCTAACGAACCCGAAGTACAGAGTAGCTCACAGATTTATATATACTTGCTAATTCGTCTACGAACATTATCCTGAATACTCTCGAAACTAAAACGAGTTCGTAAGTATGAATACGTTTAAACCTATGAACTCACCCTTCTTTGGGTCGGCTCGGCTCTAGTAGAACCCATAATCCTGCAAACTCAGCTGTGCTTCGGGTCTGTTGGGAATTGTATTCGAAGTGTACTCTAGTGGGAGAACATAACGCTGGCCACGAGAAATCTTACGACAACAAAACAAAATAAACAAGCGTATAATCAAATTATAATAAATTCAAAAATACACACAGTAGATTGGTGTTTACTATATGCCTATTATTATTTCATATGCTAAGAAACATTAAAATCATACTACTTTTCAAGGTATTCTCTCTAAAAGATAGAATTGAACATTTGAAAAACTTTCAATTTTGAAATATTAATATTTAATAATTAATTTGTTCAATTGGAGACAGATACATATTTTATCATTTTAACAAATTTTACAAAATAGCTTATTTTTGCGAGTAACTACCAAACACATGCAAAATGTTAAAAAAACAGCTATTAAAAAAATTATATTCGCACTTTGATCAACGTTTGTTGGAGTTTACTCCTTGAGAATCAATTTTCATATATAGCGCCCGGTATAAAGTTTTATGAGGAGTAAAATCAGAACAAACACAAAAGTTCAGATCGTTAAAAAAGTGTAACCCTTAGGTATCTAAACGTACGAAATTCAGCCGTTAGGTGACCTTTCCATGCAACATTTATGCCCATCTTTAAAGTAAGATATCAATATGTTTATTTGGCATTTTCTTATGACGTAATCGCAATAACGGAGTGTAACACACATAGTTTACTGTCGTTCGCTTATATCAAAACATAATCATTAAATTATATTATGTGTGAATATTTGTTGTCTTCTATCCTTTTAAAACTTTTAATTTTAACTTTTTAAATGGTTTTAATTATGTTGCATAAATTTGATCTTTCATTTGTGTTTTATTTGAAAATAATTTTATTTTCAGCATTTTTTTATTAAACAATTTTGTGTTACTTATTTTATACACTCCAAGACAATCGTATTTAAGGAGTAAACTCTAGTCGCCCGTAGGAGATGAAATGCACATTTTTTTTTTAAATTCAGCTACAGCCTTGGTATTTCACCATTTATTACGTATTACTTTTGATAGTATTAAATCTACCAAAAATCATTTAATGTAAATCATTTAATAAAAGCTACCAAAATAACCATTAAATAAAACCACTAATAATTAAATCATTTAGTGGTAGAATTTAGTGTCTATTTGATATCAGATTAAACTACATTATTATTCCGTTCTTAAAGTGGAATTATTATTATAAACATGGACAACAGTTTATTGAAGTTTTTCTTTTAGAGGGTGTAGATAGTATATATGCATCTGGCGACGGACGCAAGGATATTTTGTTGTTCAGTAACTAGCGCATAATGATTATGAGTTTGAATATAACTTATTGTGAAAATATTTATCATTATTCATTAGTTAAAATTTTCTTATGGGACAACTAACTGCCTTCGGGTTTCCTCACCAGTCGTTCGGTAACAGCAACTACTGAACTTTTTTGCATATTGACCAAGAACAAAAATAATCTAAGAATAAACACTATTATTATAAAAAGATTAACTGGTTATAATAACGTTATCGTTTAGAAAGTTACGAGCTAGTTACCTTGTTTATACATTTTAATAACAACAACTTAGCAATCGGCGCACAACTCTAATACACTCACAGGTACACATAGATAATCACGGATGCAAATATCAGCTGCTGGCGGAAGACGAACTACAGTTGACTAATTTTAACTCCGCCGGATAAGTTAAAATATGAGGAAAAATAGGGATATACTCTTACAAATCGTAATAATAATATTGTTGCGCATTATTTTCATGCTTCATACTTGATTTTTATTTCTTACAGCTTAATTATTGTTTAATTAACAAAATATTTTTGGGCAAACATTTTACGAACCCAAAGAATTTTTTTTTCCTTTACTAAATTGTTTTTTTAAATGAATACAGTACTTATTAATATCGATACAAATCAAATTATAATAGGCACATCGATCGTTTTACAAATAATTGAACACGTAGGAGAAAAATGTTCTTAATAAATTATTGTGTGTATATTGTTTGCAGTGAACGTACTACTGAATAACACACTAGACTCGTATGCTGTTTCATTTTATCAGCATTTGCGTATAAGATAAGAAATTATAATCGAAGTCGATACATCACTAATAGACTAATAACGATCGAAATGTACGAAAAATGTGCGAAGTAAAACGTCTTTTCCATGTCTATTTAAGTAAAACTGACAATAGTGTAAAATCAATTTGCTACTTATGATGTCTGATTATTGGTATGCAAAATTTATGTCATTATATTTACGTAACACTACTACTCGTAAAATTTAACGTTTTGTAATCGGCTAATAAATCAGTCACTGGCGTTTTTAATACGGCACCCAGTCTCTAATATATCAGTCGTCGGAAATCAAAAGATTAAAAGTATAGACTGACTTTCATAAAATTTATTAAGCGTAAACAGGTTTTGAGTCATTATGGGTAGCTGTCTTATTTCTATCAAAAAATTATGACCCTGTAGATTTGAATTAATGTCACATAATAATAACATATTTTGATACGCTCAATTTAAACATTCGCCATTTCTATCATTGCATAAGATATTTAACCTATATTTTTTATTATAGATAAGTAGAAAATATGTATCATAATTTGATATTTAAAATTTAATTTATCTTTTCACCTTCCGACAAACATTCCTCATAATCACACGAACACACTTCTATCACAAAATTTTCTGTACTATAATTTGATAAATATAATACATTCCCCGTTTGTTTACCTGAATACTGAAATCTGAAATTACATTCGGCTGATACATTTTAATAAAAGACCTAGGCGGTAAAAATCGTAAACGTGAAAATACATATATTGAAAGGCAACGAATTGTAAAGACTTCGTAATTCTATTTTACATATACAGACATGTACAGTGGTAAAAACAGTCTTGTTTAACTTAGAAAATTAAATTAACATTAATTCCATTTAATATTTATAAAATCATTTAAACTTGATAAAAATTAACCAAAACCTTAAAATGTTTTCTATATGTTAATATTTTCACGCGTTTGAGCGTTTTAAGTACATCTCATTTAAATTAACACATAAATATTATCTTGTGCGTTTAAATATTTAAATAAATTTTAAATTCATTTAGCTATAATTTGAATAATTATAGACTAGAGAAATGGGACATAAAGAAGTTTTTAAAAATTGAAAAGAAAAATTCACAAAAATTTCCTCTTGAGTAACCAGATACTATAGATTATCGAAAGCATTGAAATTCCAGTTGACTAACGAGATGATCGAATGTAAAGTGAGAAAATTGCGAACAAGTATTCCAACGGAAAACGTTCGATAGTGGAAACAAACTACAACCTAAAGCTTGGACACGCCTATTTAATACCTTTTAATATCCGACTTCTAGTTATCGGTTTACGATCTTTACGGCTGCCTTTTATTGGTACGGTCGCATCGCAAGCTGACCGAACGTCGGAATGGCGTGATAAACGACGTGAGAGTAGAAAACTTTTGCGAAATATCAAGATTTTGCACACAATTTTAAGTTTATGGCGTAGTGAGTTTATAGTGAAATAACTTAAAATGTTATTTTGTTTGCTACTTAAACAGAAAGGAAGTTTTTGGAACAAAGTTAAAGATGAATTATTTAATCAATATCATATCCATTTCTTTGCGGTTGACTGATGTTGATCTGTTATCATTGTTTTTATTAAACGAAGTCGAAAAAACGGATTTTAATGCATATACCTTCCATTTCATCTCAAGGAACTTAAAAAATATTTCATATTTGTCCTGAAAATAAAGTACACTTTCTAGGATCAAAGTTTTAGGTTCATATGTTCTCTTATTAGTCTGTGTTTTCATATACAAATTCAGCAGAGGTCGATCCGCCAATCATTTATTTCCGTTCATTGCGTCAATTATTTACGTTTTACCCATTTTGTTTGTTTACTGCGTCTACTACCTACTCTTTATTCTTAACATACACACATTACATTGTTATACATATACATATATATATATATATATATATATATATATATATATATATATATATATATATATATATATATATATATATATAAATATGTACACCATATCGTTTAACACATAATATCGTTTAGAAATTAGTTTTAGAGTACATAAAGCAAATAAACGAAACAATTTACAGGTTTCGTTTCGCAGCCATATATAAACTAAATCTCATAAAACAGTAAACACAGATTTTGATAATTGCTTGTTTCACAATAACTTAGAAGTAAAACACTATTACTTCCAGTTAAAACTGTAATGAAACTTGTCTCTAAAACTTGAAAGAGCATTGGATAATACAATTATGCGAATAATCTTGAATGGATAAAAAATATCTACAATTTATTATACCAACGACATAGTTTTAGGTACGGAGACAAAACAGGAATTGCAGACAATCTTAAATGCAGTTCAAGAGAAGTATCAGCGTAGTATGAAGCATAAGCGTAGAGTGAAGCCTAAAAATAAATATAAAAAAACCAAAGTTATAATAACCAGATATTTCTATATTCTCCAAGAAAAATAATCAACTGAAATGAGTCGATGGAAAGCATATCCAATTTTCACAAATTTTTACTCAAAAAATTAAATTATTTTTGCCGGTGATCGACTTCAACATCAATATATAAATTAAAGTGTTTTTTTTAATAACATTGTTATTTTATAAATGGGCTGCGCAAATATTTTAAGCGTATACTTATCATGCAACTGCCTGAAATCATATCGAAAAGAAAGCTAAGTGTTATTTACTAAATATTATTTTCGTTATTATTTCAAGTTGTCGTTCGGTTATTTGCACTGGAATAATTGTAATTGCAATGCAACTATTCATGTCTCAAATTTTTATGTATTTTATATTGTTAAAGTGTAATCAACACCAAAAAAAATGACGCTATTTTTATGAATAAAGACCGTATTCTCGTTTGAACTGAAACCGAGAAACTTTTACAGTAAAATATACTATACGGCTGTCGTACGATCGAATGGTGTTTCAATATGGCAGATGTAATATATTATTTTTCAACTGCAAAATACCCATTTAATATAGTACTTGCAGTAGAAGTTTGCTTCAGTTAGTTATTTGCGTAATTGGTTTATGAAAAACAATAATTTTCCTTAATACGTTTTTAAAATGTAACATCAATGTATACTTCAGAGTCGATCATACGCGCAATTCAATTGTTAGTTTTTACGAGCGGTTTCTCTCACGTATACATCTGTAGATACATTTTTATCAATTCAACATATATGTATTTATTTTTTGTTAATGTATAACAGACAGGAAATAGTTTCAAGCAAGTCCCATGTACATGTGGTCCGGGCCTGATGTGAATTACGGAATTATTTTAAGGAACTCTTCAACGGATGACAATACAAAGCTTTTTGAGTAATTTCACAACGAGTTTAAGTTTATTTCGCATATTTTTATAAGTACTTTAGTCATTTATGTTGGCCAGGGCCTAATAGAAATTAATGATGTAACTCCTCAACGATGAAGAGTAGATTAATCCAGTTCAGGCTCATCTGAATTTTTTTGACGAGTCTAGCTCATAAGTTATGGCCAAGGTCTTACAATGATGGGAACTTCTCAGCCATCAAGGGTAAACTCACCAAGTTTAGACCTATTTATCTTCTCTAGACGCAAGCAAGCAAGCAACCAAATAAATTGGTAGATAAGTACATATGGGTACATAAAGAGATATAAAGTAACTAAGATATCAGAAGGTAGGAGGCAAGTATATATACAGGTAATTGAAATATCAATAATTTGTGGGAACTGCCTGGGTGGTTCTTTATCTACTCTACGCTTAGGATCCCGGACAAAAAATCACACATGGCAGTGCAACTATTATTGTAATTGGATAGAAAGTGCATTACTGTAATAGAGACGCAGATTTTGCACCCCTCCCCAGCCATACAAAATAAGGACCACACAAGTAGTAGATCGAGCCAAACTTTGTTAGCGCTGAGTAGACTAGCTGATAGCGTCTCCGTTTTGACTGTGGTGGAAAGAGTTCATCAAAGTCGATACCTTCGGTTTGTTCAAAAGGCTACCTTTTGCACAAGGTTAGGATTTATAAGATAGGACCCGTTGATTCTTTTTTAATGCAAAACACCCCTTTGCACCCTATTAGTTTTGCATCCTGAGCTTTTTTACCAATGCCCTTGTATTATTTAGATGACGGGTTTCCAATTCCACGGTTAACTAATTTCTTCGGTTGTTTGGAAAGCATTTGTTTGTTCCGTAGTCTTCGTTTTATGTTTCAGGATGTAGGTGCCTCAGTGCTTATATTCGGTAAGTATGGACTTTGATTTGACGAAGACTCATTTTCAAATGCATCTTACAGATTAGACTCACAGACTACGACGGTGTCCGTTACTTAATTGTTACTAGAGATCTCGGAAGCACGGATATGGACTCACACACAGACTCAATCAAGTGGACGATAAGTATTATGGTTTTCTTTTACAGTGGGTTCTACAAAGACTGTATCATTTCTATTTACTACCGTTCTGGAATTGGGTATTGCGAATATAAAGATTCATCCTTTTATATTTGGGCAATATCAAATTAAAATAGTTTTCCTTACTCTAGGATCACATTTTCTTACCTTTTCTTTCACTAGATGAGTCATTGTCTTAAATTCAAAAATATTTAGATAAGTAATATCTGATACCTGCCCTGACCATACATTTTCTAAAATTTTGTATGCCAGTAACGGTGTTGGGCTCTGTTGGTTAGGTAAAGAATTGTGTGTATTGTTTCTCCCTAACATTGCTTGATAGATTGGTATACTGGTTATGTGTTCCACAACTCTATTCTTTTTTAGGCGTACATAGCACAGTTATATGATTTATGATTTCTGCATTTTGTTAGAAATTCACGTTTGTTTATTTACTCGACTTATTATCGGAGCACAGACATTTAATGTTGCCCCTTAAGCAATTTTCTACTTGATTTTTATATTCCTTTAATGTTTCCATTACTTCTAATTTATTGTGTAGGAAATAGGTGAATACATTTTGTGTATAATCATCTATAAACATCAGCAAATATTTCGCTCCAACGAGCACCGTGGTTTCCAATAGGCACAAACGTTCGAGTGCACCAACTTAAGCACCTTCGTTGTTCCTAACTCTTTGTGTTTGAGAGGCAATCGTGCCTGTTTGCCTTCAAAATATGTCATGCATATCAACCTATTGTCCCTGTTGAGTAATTGTGCACCGTTAATATTTTCTGCAATATTTTCTGAGACAAGGTAATACAAATGACCAAAATATCGGTGCCGAAAGTGTGTACTTCATCAGCATCAGATAAGTGTGCGTTACTGTTGTAAATATTAAATCGGTATTTATTTTTAATTAGGCTTGCATTAACAAAAATTTTGTTCTTTTCGTTTTTAATTAAACAACCTTTACTATTAAATATTAATTGACTACCATTTTCATATAATTTGACTGACTATAGGTTCGTTGCCAACTCTGAAACGTACCTTGAGCAAATTCATACTGACCTTTATTGTTGCGGATGTCGATACTCACTTGACTTAAACCTCTTATTTGGAAGGTCTTGCAGTTTGTTTCTTTGATTGTCTTGATATATTGATGCTGTTTCTACAATCGAGTTGCGGTGGCTTTTCATTTCCCCGTGCAGTTAGATATTTGTATTTAGCCATGTGCATGGAAGAATCGGAATCTACATACAAGGCATTGTCGCCAGCATAATTTAAGCTTCCTCAATTTCTTAAGTTTTTTTTCCTCCGGGTTTTTGTTAAATTTGCAATTTATATTTTATCCAATTTTGACAGAGATGTAGATAGTTTCACAAAAAGACGTTACAAATTTTGTTTTTTCATTCGAAAATGGAAAAATTAATTTTTTTAATAAAAACAATTAAGCGACTTCAAATAGCCACTGAATAAGATTCTAAAATATCGTAACGATTGTATTGTAAAATATCCAACTAAGTTCTCGTGTTGTTGTTATTTTGTTACTTTCTTTGCGTTAATTATTTAGTGGTTATTCAAAGCAGGTTAACTTTGTTATCCCACTGTCACAGAAGGAGGGTTATGTTTTTCGATCGTATTATGTATGCCTATTTCTTTGGTACGGGCTGTAGCCTAAGTGGCTTCATGAATTTTAACATGTGTCATTATATTCGTCTGGGTAGCGCAAGTAACACTGGATACATTAAAATTATAAAAATCAAAGTTGAATATGCTTGCGTTAATTTTGTAGAAATTCATTATTCACAATTGAATGAAACTACGTGATGTAGTATTATTTCTACTTTATTTATATAAATTATGTATATGTTTATATATATATATATATATATATATATATATATATATATATATATAAAGTAGAAATAATGCTACATCATGTAGGTTCATTTGTTTTGTGAAAAACTAAAGTGGACGCCACATTGGATATTCTGACAATTTTTTTTCCAAACTTATAAAATATGGTATCAAAATGAAGGATTTTAAATTATGGTTACAAAACTATATACAAATTCTATATTTAAATTTAAATAGAAAGACAATACATTCAATAAATGAAACCCCCACCTTATTAACCTTACAATACCGTAGAACTTATGTCGTTACCAATACCACCCAATACTTAAGTGAACAAGTCTCTTCTTATTAAAATTAAAAACTTTGAAATGAACCAAATTATTAAGGAAAACCCCAACTGTAAAATCACGATTCACAATATAAAAGATTCAAAAAACCCGATTGTGAAAAAATAAATAACTGAAAAGAGAAAAACAAGCTCTATAATCTATATAATTTATTCTGAGCAATGAAGAATGCGCCTTGCAGTGTGTTTTTCTCAATACTTAAGATAAAAATAAAGTACAATAGATTGTAAATATAATTTTATTGTTATAAATTATTGTAGGCGGGAGCAAATAAAAATTACATAACATTGTTTTGTAAACGTTTAAATAGACCACCATAAAATATAGTTTGTTTATCGATTTGTCCTTATTCATTAATTTGAAATATGGTGCTTCCAATGAGGATACACTCAATAGAATCTTAAGATATCCAAAATGTAATACAACAAAATGCTCTTAAAGAAGTGTGAAACAACTGTGAAGTATAAACTATATTACACCGTTTAAATACCACGATGTACGTTGTCACAGTACTTTATTTTGAAAGAAATTAAAGTATGAATAATCCTAATCCTATGGATGAATTTTATTTTTTGACGTCATGAAATGAAATGCATACGACTAACCAGCGAGACAGCACTGCAGTACAAAGGAATAAATTTATATATATATATATATATATATATATATATATGTGTGTGTGTGTGTGTGTGTGTATATATATATACATATATATATATATATATACACACACATATATATCTATAATACATTGCGTAGATACCACGATTTTATATATATTTACTTACTTATATATGTGTGTATGTGCGTGTGTTTGTGTGAGTACGCGTGTAAGCGTTTGCGCCGTGTGCGCATGTCCGCGTGTGCACATATGTACGTGAGAGCGTGTGCGCGTGTGCGCGTATGCGCGTGTGCGTGCGTGTGTATGTACGTATGTATGTACATGTAAATGTGTGCATGCGTGCGTACCTGTCCATATTTTTAAGGGTTTGTGAGCACGCAAATGTGTATATGTGTGTGTAATAGGTATGGAATTGTTAAAAACAAACAAAATCTTTTCTTCAAAAAACATTTTGGTATAGAATACAATGTCAGTTTTTATATTTTAGATATCATATTCATTAAATTCAACAAATTATGTTTATAGGCACTATCAAACTAGTATTTTCTACATGCTTCAAATTTATCTTGCTCTCTTGCTATTCTTTCATTTATATTCGCTTTTAAAACCTTATTTAGTCATCTTTATAACTTGGAGTCAAGCGACGATATGATACACCTCTATGTAACATCGTAATTGACTTCAAACATAACTGATTTCAGACTACCTGATATACTACTTATTGCGATAAAATAATTACAAATATATAGATAGCACCAACTATTAATCGAACCCTAGTATTGCCATACAATAAATTGTTTTTTGCATCTTTACTTATACCATCCGGATTAAAGAGCAACAAATAATTTACGCCATCGTAATTAAATGCTGTACGAGATATTTTACTTTATACAAACTATTTTTTAACGTAAATACGTATAAATAACAAAAAAATAAGGAAATAATCCTTTGTGGCGAGACCCCTATTGCGACTAAATATATGACAAGGAATATTATGAGAAAAAATCTTTAAAGAAGTGACAAATACAAAAAAAACAAATGTTGAAAATCAATAAACGCTTAATTTAATAAATGTATATGTCAAAATTAGTGTCACACGAAATATCACATGTTGCCAGTCTTGTCTCATATCTACACTTTGAATACCGGTCGACGGGACGAAGGAACTTTAAAAATTTGTAACGTCGTATCCTGTGTCAAAAAAGTTCAGATGTAGGAGTAGGAACGTTTGAGATATTTAGACTCGATGTTAAAAGTTTGATGTCTTTTGCCCCGCGGTAATACTTATCCACTCAGTTTTTTGATGTGAGTTTTGATTACTTGCTTTTTACGATTAACAAGTGATATTTATGATTACGATGGTAAAATTTCTTTAAGTAAAATCGTGTTTGCAGACATATTGCACTTTATTTTCTGAAATTTCTATATGTAAACGTATTTTGCTTTTGTCACTTTATTCGGATTTAATAAAAGAGTACAGAACGCAACACATGAAATGATGTCATTAAATATTGTATTCACGGAATATAAAATTTTGATGAAACTTTCTCGGATCCTGCACACTTATTATATTTATATACGTTTACATTATGACTATGTGCTAAAAAATTCGGTAAAGTTTTGAGAAATGTTAATATTTTTTTCCTAATATTTTTTTACTTTTTCAAAACTTTTTCTTTTGCCTTTGCTTTCTTGACATGATGTCATTTCATCGCCAGAATTACTCCCAACCATGCCTTTCCGCGTCTCGTTTTAATTTCCAGGGATTATTCTATTTAAAATAATAAAGAGATTTCTGTTAATTTGTTAAATAAACATTTTCAAAAGGAATAATCATCCGGCATCGATAAATAAAAAGAAATTATAGTAGAGTCAGTTAACCTAACAGAATCAATTTTAACACTAAATTAACATTTAACAGATTAACTTCTAACAGTAATTACTTTTCATAATTCCTGTTTATTAATAAAAATTCAAAAGTAAAACAACGACTAAATTTTAAATGACAATTAAGTATATAAAATATAGCAAATACTATTAACCAGATATTTATTTTCTTTAAATTCGTCCTCTTCTCCCCCAATCTGACTGTCGAATAATCATCCTCACCCCTTTATAAACCGGAGAAAGCGAAAGGGTATTCGTGGGTCGACAGTGTCGAGTTACTGGCCATTAAGGAAAGATTCAATTCAATAATGGAAAATGGATATACCAATAACGGTTACAGCAGGCGTTTCTATTGGCTTCTACGATTTTATTGTAGATGGAAATCACATATCTTTATATTTCATGATTGAAAATTGCAAAGACGAAATAAATTATATTATAATAGTTGTCTCACATGACAATAAAACAGTTATTTAAAACAAATGTTAATTAAAATTTAATTAATTGATTAATAGTTAGTTTTCGTCGTTTATTTATTTTTTTAATCTTTCTATTACTTTAGGAGAAGAACAATAAAATTGCAAAGTATCGTGGTATTCATTACCCTATGTAACAGACTTGTTATGTTTTTATGTCTATACTTATTATTGGTATTGTGTGACGTCATTAATAATTAACAAATTTCTAGTGATTTGAAGTTTCGTCGATTGTTTCAAAATAAACATAATTTTTATTAAGTTTCCAACAAAATTATTTATAAGATAATTTTTACTAAAACCTAACTCTATATTATATCTATATTATACCTAAACTAACTAATACAAAAAAAAACTTTAAAAAATCTTACCTTTAATGAAATCCACTGCCATTTCCAGTCCGTAGGTGTCTTTATCACAGTCGTCAAGGATATGCGCACCGAACGTTATATTTGGCACAATTTTTATTTTATGATTAATTTCATCTAATGTATATAACATAGCCTCAAGTGCTTGTATACCTCCTTGCGGCATTATAGGGCCGCAAGTGACGCTGTCTTCTCTTGAATGTACCATCATCAACCCTCCTAGAATAATATCACCAGCTACCACAGCCTCGTGTTTCACTGGCCACATAATTTTAGATTTTCTCGATGTATCGTGACTTACCAATTTAACTATCGGTCCCTGGTATACTTCACTATGATCAAAACCCATCGCACTTTCAGTATCTGGCATAGCTTTTGTTCCATCTCCATCGTGAATGTTTCTAATGTCATCTCTTCTTGCATCATCGACCGAAATAAATCTACGTGTAATTTCATCCGGTGGTCGTAACAGTTGGTGCACATGACTTCGAAGATTTTGAAATGATTTTACTTTTGAACTATTTGATAAAACAATTGGGTATTCAATTGAATACTTTTTTAAATAATTTCTTTTGACTTGATCAAATTCTTTGTGTCTGTGTTTATGATACGTAGGATATCGTTCTAATATCGGGTTAAGAAAATAAAAATCATTCTCATCCGCAGAATTCACTGGATCAATCTCCATTACTTTAATTGATTTCGGTTGAAACAACGATGACTTAAGAAATGTTGAATCACCGTTTATCGCTTGATATTCAAAAACACTTGATTTATTAAGTAAGTCTTCAGGAAGTTCATTAGTTCTTTGAATTATATTGAATATTAGAAGTGAATAGGCAATTTTAAATTCTTTATTTAATTTTAATGCCGCCAAACACATTTTGTTTTCAGTTTTAATCTACAAACTTTTTTAATGAAAAAAATCCTAAAGACCGATTTGAAAGTCATATATTTTAAATAATATTTGAGAGATAATAAGAAAATTTATTGGCACCCGGGTGTCAATTATGTTGTTTAATTTTTAAGTATACGTAAATTTAAAATTGAAAAAAAATACCCCTCTCTCTCTCTCTCTCTCCTCTTTTCTCCCCCAATAGGACTATCTAATAATCATCCTCACTCCTTTATAATCTTGAAGAAGCGAAATGGTATTCGTGGGTCGACAGTGTCGAGTTGCTGCCCATTATGGAAATATTCAATTCGATTTTTGTTCAATAATGGAAAATATATGAACCAACAATGGTTACAACAGGCATTTCTATTGGCTTCTACTATTTTACTGTAGGTAGAAATGTTATGTTTCTCTATTTTTTTACTTATTGTTTTAACAAATTTAAATACTTAACTAGTATAATTACATAATTTGAATTGTTCTGAAGTTAAAAATTACAAAAATATAGTTTCTGTAGCCGGTTTGAAACGATAAAAAATGTTCTAGGTTTTAAATTTCTAGGATTAGAATTCTGTCATGAAAAATCTATTTGTTTTTATGTCAAGAGATTATTTTATTTGGCTTCTTCGTACAGTTCGAAAATAGTTAATGGCATATAAATGTCAAGTGGTCAACAGAAACTTGTTACCAGTCAGTAATAATTATTTTAAAACAATAGCAGAAAATTGAAATGTGTTAATGAATATTATTGTTATCATGTTCATAAACAATTTATATAAGATCATGGGTGGTCCGCACCCACTTTGTCAATCTTAAGACAATTTTCTTCATGTAGGTTTTTACAAGAAGTGTCACTGATCTGCTGTGTTTTCGCGAGGATGGCGAGACGAGAGAAAGTCCGACACAGAACTGAATCCTAATCATGATTCAGTTCTGTGTCAAAACAGTTTCTGCAGATAGAGTAAGTTCTATTTCCATCCCCTTGAATTTTTACCCCTCCAAAAAGTCAAGTTATCAGTCTTGTTTTTAGAATAGTTCTACTTGCATAAAAAAAGGAATGTTAATGAACACAAGAAGTGAAAAAAATTAACATGTCAATTATCACGTAGATATTATAAAATATTGCATAATTAATATTGAGTATTTACTGGCAATAACCACTAAATATTACCTAAGAATATTTTGACAGAGGAAAATATCACTTTGATGGCAAATGGCGGTTCGCGAAAATTCGAGATATTTATGAAAGTTTTATTTGATGATGATTAGGTTAGATATTCTTAATATTACGGCAAATTCGAATTCAATGAACTATGTTTTTTTCGTTGTGTATGGAATACTGTATTTGGACAATTTCATACGTCAATTTTTATGTTCTAAAATATTTTATCAAGACGTTACCTTTCTCATTTCAAGATACGACATTTAATTGCTATAAGAAGTATTTGTTTGCAAAGAATCGGATAAGACGAGGGACGTACTAAACAGTAATAAGCTTATTTAATGAATTCCTTCAAACCTCAGTTATCAAATTATACAGAAAATTATTTGTAAATATACAAAAGTGCTTGAAATTATTGATTCGTATAAAATACAGCAAAAAAAATATCTTATATACGTACGTAAATTTAAACTTTTTCAAGTAATGTAAAAAAATAGAATCGCAATGCAATACGCATTGCGATTTCAAAATATTTTATCTCTGCCTCCATTTAACGTTGGAAATTAAATACTAATAAACCTCTTTAAAGATGTTAATGACAATACAATACATTTTATGACAATTAAAACTATTGCTGCATCACAGGATTAGCGATTAGGGGAAACAATTGGGAAAAACCTCTTAACAACCAAACTTCAAACCAATTTTTTACGATAACATCACGTTTAAATTGTACAGCAGAATACGAAGTTTTTTTTAAACTTTATGTCTTATATTTATATATTAGAAAGTATGCAATTACTGTATTTATGTGCTACCTTACAAGCAAACACTTTTAAATTTCCTATTACCATTTGGGTTTCCCGGGGCACTATGAATCGTATATTAGTGATTGTAGTGAGGTGAACACGAAGGTTTATAGGCGTGTTACCAGCGGATGTGAAAGTCAGATGCTAGAAAGATAAAGTGAGTAAGTAAAATAAATGCAAGCAATGCAAGGGAAATGAGACCGAAGCGGACATAAGAGCATAGAGTGATGGATGTTATAATTATGGATGGTAATATTTTTCCATTCATCGTAAAGGTATTTAAATTACAGGTTTATAATATAAGGGCTATTATTCGTTAAGATTGATTTCACTATTCTTAATCATATCAAATTTGAAATTGAAAACGTACACTGATAAATCATGGCCAAACTTTTCTTTTTTCCTTTTTTTAACTTGTGTTTTATATTAGGACAAGCTAATATTTTTATGCTCAAATAAAACGATAACACAAGTATTAATTTTTAATGTGTGGATTAGCTATTGCGTTACACTAGCCATATATTAATGTGATTGACTACCTTTAATATAAGTTTTAAATATTTTTGCGTTTAAATGATTATTTCAACTTTTTTTTGTAATTATGTATATTAAAAATGTCCCACAGATATTATTTTTGTAATTATGTATGCGTATATTCATATCATAACCCTGTATGAATGTATGTTTTAAATATAAATGGCAAGTTTAATTATTTATTTTAAATAAATGGGAATCAGTCAGAGATATAATTTTGAAATGTACAAAGATATTAGAAGTTAAGAATGTTACGAAATTAATACTATGTAATACACATATGTGAGTACAGATGATCCCTTTGATCCGTATTTAAAAATAATTACGTTGAAAATAATAATTCAGGTTTAACATTTTCCATATCCTGTTTTTAAATAATAAATTCCAGGAGACCTAAATATAAAGAAGAAGGTTATGAGTATCAATACTAATGTGTTTGTTTAAAATTCACTATATTTTTACGACTGTAAAATACAAGCCAGGTTATATATTTTCATATATATGTAATGGTAACGTTAATATTTGCAAACTGCTTAAAAGAAATACTATGTACCATTAAATGTTTAAATTTACTTGAGTTATGAAACCTACAAAGGTTCTAAGTTTTACTAGTGCTTAACCAGTTTATTTTTTTATGTCAAAGAAATGGCAACCTTTTTGTCATACTCTGCGATGATATAACCTAATAATATGCTGTTACTAGGGAAGGTATCGGTATTGCGGCAATACTGGCAGCGCCAGCGACTTTTCTCTTAATGTAAAGATAAAACGTCGATGATTTTTTTATTTCAAATAACAAAAGCATCTCTTAGACTTATGTCAAATTGAAAAATAATCCGAGGAGTGACATTTATTGTCTCTTTTCATTGAAAAATAATGCGAAGAGTTCTTTTCACGGCCAGTCATTTCAATTCGTCGTATCCATTTTACCTCTTGATTATGCTGTATGTTAGTATAACATCCGGTATTATTTTCTAGAGATTATAGTTTTTTAGAGGATTTTCTTCGAGAGGATTATTCAGCTAGCCATAAGGAATGCTTCTAAGAGTAACAACTTTAATTTCCTTCATAGCTTAAGATAGTATCTTCAAATATGGTTGAAATCAAAATAAAGTTGAGTGAACTACTCATCGAGTCACGAACTCATGAGGCAATGCGTCTTTATTTTCTTGTTGGTTTCAGTAAATGGTGTAACCTTAGACAGCAAGTTATAATCTAAATTTACACATATAATTTAAAGAAATTGTCACTGCAAGTATTAAATCAAGATTCTCTCAATAAGCGTTTTACTATATACTTTCGTTTTAGAGTAATTAGTAATTAAATTGGAACACTTTTGCATTAAAGTAATTGATAGTTAAATTAGAGCATTTTCGTGTTAGAATAATCCATTTAGTGTAAAGAGAAATGGATCACATGTCATTAATTTATTGAATAAACATCCATTATTGTTTTGACTTTACAGTTGATTGACGTCTTGATAACTTAATTATTGATTCATACGTTCAAATAATATTCACGATTCCCATATTTTCTATGTTCTCCGCATTCATGACCTTCCAACCAGTACAAATATATATTTCTTCTTTATTTGTCCATTTGGAGAGATTTGAGTAAAATTTCACTAAAGAAGAGCAAGACACTTCACCCTTCACCTTCGATATTGCTGATAGAACAGACTAATACGAAATTATAAAATAATAAATAATTCCGTGTCGCTTTCGTTGCTTATGTAAAATAGATATCAAAATAAAATTTTTTTTGTGAAAATAAAAACAAATAAGTTGTAAAAATAAAGCCAGGGTTTATTGTGTTTTCAAAAATATGAAAATAATATGCACAGTTAAGGGATTTCAAAATTCCGCCGTAACACTCTAAGGTTTTAATATAAAAATAAAAAAGTGTTTAATTCTTTCAAGAATAGAAAAAATATGCAGTCATACCATTTTAAGAAGATAAAATATTTAAATAATTAAAATTTACATAAAATTTTCAAATCAGGTCTCTGAAGCATAGGCAACAACATTACTCCATTCAATGAAAGTTGTATATAAATAATTTAATAAAATTGGAATAAATAAGATTATCTGCCAATATAGAAAATTCCCACCATACAGAAATTTTCTTCTCTAAAACAACACACTAAAATCAATACATAGATATTTTATAAATAAAAATTTAATATGAAGAGGAATTTGAATTTTTTTAAAGTTGACATCGTTTTGTAATATTTGGTATTGCCTTTTTATCGAGATGCGCGAATGTTGCTGCTTGTACCATTATACATTTTCATAAAATGCCAACGTACAAATGTTTTATTTATTGAGATCACCATTAGTTAGCAACATTAACTAGTTAGAAACATTAGATAATAGTAACAATGTCATCGTCAAATTTATTGTGTAGAACAAATTTAAGAGGAATAAAATATAAAGTAGAAGCAGTAGTAGAGAAATATGAACTATTATAAATGGCCATTGTAGCGTATTACTGATCATCAAGAAAAACTACTTCACTAATCAAAAACACACAACGCTTTTAATTGGTGAATTAATTGTTCTTACTTAGACAAAGCAACGGTGACTAAGTCCACAAATATTATACATTTAGAAGCTTTAAAAATAAACTTAAAAATGAACCGATACATAGCAACAAACATATTATAATGCGTAATTAATCCACTTCGTAACAATGCTACAACCTCATATAACATAATATATTTAAGTAAAAAAATTAACCCATCATAAACATTAAAATTTTAAGTTGTGGATGACTGTTGTCATTTTTGTTTGGAGAATAGTATAAATAATGGATATAAACTACTAAAAAAAACGAGGAAACATGTAAAAATTATATGATAGTAAATAATATTATATTATATTAAAAATAATAGTAGACCACAAAAAGACACATGAAAAATTTTAAAAGGCACCTAATCATAATTTGTAAAATGCACCTATATAATAATTTGAAAAATGTACTCTCGAAATTTACCGATAGATAGCGAACACATTTTGGAAATATTTTGGTAAGACCAGAGCGACCTTATTAGGATTTCATCGTAATTTGCATTTTTTCCAAAAAAAATATTTCTTTAAAAGATAGTCTTAATTCAATTTGCTTTTTTTTAATCATTATGGTACAAATTCCACGGTTTGTACTGTTGGTGAATACTAACAGTGAAATAAAAATTTTATCTTTTTATGTAAAATCCGTTTTATTTTTCCATTAGCTATTTTTTCCATTATTTATTTTTCCATTTACTAACACATATTGTTCACAAATATGACAGGAGATTTTATCAGATAAATTCAAACAATACTTTGACGTAAATTTTATAGTTTCATCATTTTTACGTTGGGCCGTTAGTAATATTGACTACGATTTAAATCATAAAGACAATTTATATATCACAAAATAGCGAGCTTAAATATTTTCTAATAAATAATACCTACCCAATTAATGGGTAATGCCTATGTGTGCAATTAATATCCTAACGTGGTCAAAATATTTAATGAAAACATTTATTTATTAACAAATATCATTTTAATTAGGTTTATCTTAACTTTACGAGCATGTTACGTGAGTTTTCAAACTTATACATTTTTTTTGTACAGTTTTTTGGCGCTAGTCATTAGCATATTTTAATACGTAGCTTTCAGGACCGTTCCATTGATTTAATTATGAATATAACTACTTAAATGAGATACTTAATGTTACTTCGCTATTGAAACTAAAACAAAAATTGTAGGGAAATGCACCAATACTTATTTAACGTTGTGATAATTTAGAAAATCAACAAAAAAATTTATAGTTTACTTTAATCATGTTTTAAAATATTATATTTTAATCAAAATATAAATTTTGGTAATAAACAAAATTATAATTTTAAGAAACTAAAAAGACATACTTAAGCAGAAATATGAACTAAAAAATAAAAAACAATACTTGAATATTAAGATTTTGGTCAAGAGTGAAAAGATGTCTCACAACTCGATAGGTATAACTTAATTTTGTTTTAATAAACATGAAAGAGGAATAAAGTGACTGACAAAAAAATTAACTGCTTGATATCAGATGTCTTAATTGCATCTCACGCTTTTTTAACATTTAACTTAATTTTTTTTTCAATCACTTTATTCTTATTTTCTACGTAGGCATGTTTTTTTTATAACAAAAAAAATATTTCTACAAATTTTTTTTTTATATTCTGTTGTTGTAATTTTATTTTCTTTTAAATATTGTATTGTCATTGTTCCTTAAAATGCTGCAAAACTTTAAACATTTCTGGCATCCGAAAGTGAGTGAAAATTTAATTGAAAGATTCCGTTGCATTCATATATACATACATCAGTATACCCAAGTGAAGCTAAAATAGGCGTTTTAAAAAAATGAAACTGCACGATATTAAACACAACTAATTGAAGTATGGCAATGTCGCAATAATCCGATTTCACTTGAAGATAGCTATAATGTCCAGACTTTGCCGGGAATGTCTTTTTGTTTGGCGTTTTCAAATTTCGTTATAATAACCCTTCTTAGGGTTCAATTTGATCATTCTAACTTGGAATTGTCATATCCTTCTTACCGTGTTAGACGAACTTCAAAAGTTTAGCCGTTTAGAGGTACGTTTAATATTAACTAAGCGTGCAAGCATGCACGCATGCACGCTCGCACGTACATACGCACGCACGCACCCACGCACGCAGGCACGCGCGCGCGCTCGCAGGCCCTCACGCACGCACACTCGCACACTCGCACGCACGCATGCCCGCCCGTCCGACCGCCCGTCCGACCGCACGTACGCGCTCTCTCACGCACGCGTGCTTTCACGCACGCAAGCACGCACGCATGTTCGCACGCACACACGCATGTCCCGTCCGACCGCATGCACGCACGCTCGCACGTGCGTGCCGCCTATATATATATATATATATATATATATATATATATCTATATAAATATATATATATATATATATATATATATATATACCTAGATCGATGATTTCGATGGGTGATTTCGTTTTAATGACGAACTCCTTCCCGCAATATAAGTACTCATAGAATACCTAGAAGATTCTCAAATTTATTACGGACGTGAATTTAATTCACTCCTTCAAAATTAACACTATATACAAATAGTCATTTGCAAATATAGTATAGATATAAAAAAATACTCTAAGTGATTATGCACTTCTTTGCAAAATAACGGGCACCTAAAACTTTTCCATTCAGATATATAAATCTTAAAAAAAATATTTTAATATACATTCGAGTTATCGGGAATATTTGTTTGCGTGTTGAAGAGTAATGGCAGATAAAATAAATCATTCTAAATTTGAAAATTTTCAATTTATTTTAACAATATTCGTTAAAATTAAAAGATTGTTACTTTTATGTGGTTAGATGTTGTGTTGTTTGTTAAAAAATAACTGATTATATAATTTCAATTATGGATATTGCTGTTAAATTGTTTTCCGTGACAAATTTTGTAAAATATTATCGCAGAAGATATAAACTGCACGTATATCGTATATAATATAACTTGATATAATATAATACGTGGAATGCAAAAATCCTACGGCAGATGTAATTGGAAGAGAAACACGTCTACATATATATGTATATATATATATATATATATATATATATATATATATATATATATATATATAGAGAGAGAGAGAGAGAGAGAGAGAGAGATTGACTATCGAGTCGTACCCAACACTTTGTTGTAAAATATTTTTAATACAGACACTGTAGGCGTATTATATATAATTACTCGGATATATAAATTGATAATATAACCTAATTATTGTACAATATATTAATACTTGGGAAGTTAATATGGGAATACGTCAGTTTAACGCTTTATTTTGCGGGATCAAAAATTTATCCTTATCTATTATTCTGACGGTTCAATTTAATCCATATCCAATCCTATATTATAAAGTAAAAAACAAAACAATCTACGGTTCTAAGTTTTAAAACTGAATTTTTGGGAGAAACCGCAGTTACTTTGTACTACCGAAACACTATACAGTCGTTAATCATTTAAAAACAAAGTAATTAACATTGATTTGTAGATAGTACGTAAGCGAGTCTTGCAACAAGCTATTCCAAGGTGTTGCTCGCGAGTTTTATGAAATTAAAGCTAGCTATTTTATAACTAATTAAACGTTACCTACATAAGTGTGCGAATGGAAAGATTTATTTAATACTTAGTAATCTTTTACAAGATTTACGTAATTAACCTATGAAATTTGCCGTTTTCATTAATAACAGTAATACAATAATAAATAACTTCTCTACATTTGAATTAGTCAGATTCTAAAACTAATCAATGTTTATGATAAGATCATTTATTATAGCATAACAATTAAGTTGGCTATGCATAATAAAATTCCAATATATTAGTTTATATCAAATAACATATCGTTGAAAATTATAGTTTTATGCGTCAAGTACGTGCAAATGGAAAATATAATAGAGCAGAAAGATATGTAAAGGAAACTTGTAATTAACAATTTACATACACAAGTATACACAAGGCAGCTAAAAAATGATTTTGCAATCGATTACGAAGGTCTTTAATTGAAACTATCGTTTGAGATTTGTTTTATTTATTGAATATAATTTTTTTATTTACTTAAGATTAGAAAATTCAGATTGAAAGATTTGGGAACAATAATTAATGATTAGAAGTTTTCACCAAACAAACCAATATTTTGTTTAATCATTGACATATTAAATTCAATTTAAAAAAGCTATGATTTCATTACACAGTATTATGAATACTTCGTTATCCGGGAGCTAAATTCGTATAATGTTACGTGGATAACGAATTAATGAATAACGACACAAAGTTCCTAGGTATTAGGTTCTATGAAATTAAAGAAAAAGTAATTTTAGATAATAATATTTAAGCTTCATTTAATTTCATTCAATTAATAATTAAGCGTCATTTACACCTTGCATGGATAATATTTCAAAAATAAAAATTAAATATGTATTAAACAGTATAATTAACATCTATAATGTAGTATGAAAAGTATTTAACAGCGTTTAAAGTCACTGACAAAATAAGGTTATAAAACTATACTTTTCCCTTTTTTCAGCCTCTTTCTTTAACTCTTCACAAATTGTTATTTAAATTTCAATAGTCTCTCCATAAGGGATTCTAATTATATTAGTGGAAGTTTTTAAGTTCCTCAAAATCCAAAAAATTTTGAATCTGAAACATTAACTACTAAAACATGTAATGTGGGTATGAATTTATTTTTTCACCATTCTCTTACAGAAGTTCGTCATCCCAAATACCAGCAGACCCTTCAAGATCTGCTAATTTTAATTTCCGAAAATCGTAATTGAAGACCATTTCTTCAGTATCGTTTTCATTAATTTATCAAAAAACCATTACACATATCGTGCCATAGTTACAAATTTAGTTTATTTATATTTGTGAATAGAGCTATTCCGTTAGCCACAAATTACGTCAACAAGGATTTATCGTCGACAATATGATTTTATCAATATTGTTCTTAATATCATTAAAAAAATCATTGGAAATGTTATAGTTTTTTCATTATTCCCTATTTTCCATTAATCTTAATAGAAACGCTTTACGCAGATAATAAACCTTACGAATTGCAAACGATTCTTCACCCAGTGGCTATAAAATGAAAGTTGTAATTGACAGTAAAAATGTAACTTCAATATTTAAATAATCTAGTTTCAATAATCCAGTTTTTCCAAGTACGTTATCAATCAATAGAACAAATCCAGTCTTTTTGAATACAAGTAAATCTCGACTTCTTTAACAAAACAGTTCGTAAACCAATTATTAAGAGCCTTATCTAGAGAATAATTATAATTGTTCCTAGCCTTTATCATTTAAGAGACAGATAGATGCCAGAAAAAATATGGGAGTAGGCGTGGCTAGAGTAGTGGCGAAAAGAGCGCGTGGCGCTGGCGTGGGGAACTATTTCATCGAGGAGTACAGTCTGTTTCAAAAACATATATAGGATTATATTTCCGCAATTCTTGAGTGTTTATTGTACGAATTTTATGTAAGTACGTTTTGAAAGGAATTTTTAAACAAAAGTATCACTGTGTAAACAATTTTAAACGCTATGCACAGAGAGGTATTTGTATATTTAGTAAGTTATTTCTGTATATATTTTAATCATCTATATTATTTATTTACTATTATATATGAAAAAAGGCATTGATTAATGATCTTAATAAACATATATATATATCTATTTATGCGTATAAGAAAATTGTAATGAGTCGTATTTGCATATCGGATCTTTTTTGAAATAAGGTAATCACCTAACAAGGGCCGCTTTTTGCAAAATGCTTGTCAAATTAGGGAATAGAGTAATTAATAAAAACTATCATTACTTTGACAGCCATCGTTTATTTATGGCTTTAATATAACAAAAAATCACCCTATGTTTTAATACATTAAAAACGCACATTTTAAAAACATAAGTTGTCGGCATTGTTTGTAACCTCGATTTCTAATAACCATCACATAGATATGTGGCTTAAGTAAAATAACATTTTCTAATCTTATCTTTACTATCTTTCTTCATTTGGCGGGTAATAGGTTTCATTTGGCGGCCAAATGATAATTTAGAATTAGGTTGTGCGCCTTCTTAAATCAATCAAAACGAAAAATGGTAATAAAATTAAAAAAAATTATAAAATGAAAATTAATCTTATGTTCCCTGTTACTTCTGATCAATCTCTAACAAATGAACTAAGGCACTATTTAGAATCAGTCATTTAATTTTAATCAAAATTTTGCGGTGTTGTATATTCGGGGTATAAGAAAAACACTTAAACAAACTTTACTGACAAAGTAATTAAATAGGCTTTAATGCCTTAAGACAAGAATATTTCTAACTTCAATAAAAAATAATTAAAACATATTAAGCGAAAATTGACACAGATTTCTTATCACAAAAATCAACGTATTATTTCCATCTAAACTCTTACTCACAATTAGAACATATAAATCCGTCTTCTTTTGTTAAACCCACACATTTTTAAATTTCCAAGCATGGCACTCTATGTGTTCTATGCAGTTACCTTGACAGTACAAAGCCTCCCTCTTTGCTTTCTTTCTGGTACTTTCGCTAATTGTCTTTCCTTCGATTAAGTTCCAACTTTTTTAACTGCTTTTTAACTTTTTCGCCTTACTATCAGGGTTTTAGCTACTTTTTAACCTTTATCGTCCTACTATCAAAATTTAGGCTTCTTCCTTTTTTACTTACTTGAATCTTTTTAGTCTTATTTTTAAGGACAGTAGAAATAAAACTTTAGTAATAAAGTTTTACGTTATTGTTTAGAATTAACAATTGCAAAATTTTAATTCTGAATTGTTTCTTGAAAATGTGTTTTAGTAGTTAATATTCCAGAATTTGTTCTAACTTTAATAAAGGAGAACGTTGTTAAAAAATTATAAAAGAGTAAAATAATTAAACTTACGGGCGTTCAATGTTTTGTTTATGTAAAAGAAGCAACATAAAAATCTCGACTATTTTCAT
Organism: Druceiella hillmani; assembly: GCA_039881145.1. NCBI lineage: Eukaryota > Metazoa > Arthropoda > Insecta > Lepidoptera > Hepialidae > Druceiella > Druceiella hillmani. The sequence continues at coordinate 27,468,799 of JAYKKI010000023.1, read as the reverse complement.
CGAAATTTAAAAAAAGTTTACCGTTGAAGTTGTCAAAATAGTATCGCATTAGGTAGAAGTTGTATTTCACTTTTGTTTATTAATGTTTCCACATATGTACGTAAAATTTATACTTGTTTAGACAATATCTAGTACGAGTTTTTAAGTGCGGGCTTTCATAGAGGCCGGGTCTTATTGTACCTTAGTAATTTCTTATAATACTTTTAATTGCTATGCAAGCAAGTTCTGTACTACTTGTCATGCATGAAGGTGCAGCATCTTTATGTTGCAGCTGAACGTTCTTCCCTTAATTAAACTGTTTCTTTCATATTAGCATCTTGTCAAAATATTTGAAGACAATGAAGATGAGTGTCATGTCGAAATATTTGCATGGCAAGGAGCCAAGAGGAGCCAATCAGCTCCGCTCGGCTGGTGTCTTTCAGATTCAGATTCGAATATATTTTAAAAGCAGAGGTTAGTTCAACAATCAACTCTGCCCAGAAAAGTTTTACATGTCATGTTTCTGATATTGGATCCTATTTAGCATTTGATTTACTTTTCATGTCATATTTTTTACAACAAAAAAATTCATTTTTTGTGAAGACCCACGCTAGCCATTCTGTCATTACTTACAACATGAGTACGGAATAAGAAAAAGTACGTATACGATAGTATGTAATACCGATGTGTTTATTTACTTAAAGTTGCTTAAAGAAAGAAAAAATTAAATTGAGCGCTACCATTCTTTGAGAGTGATAGCCTAAATTATTGACCAATTTAATATTGCTGAGATCGAAATATTTTCTTTTAGCTTCACTTTAAGACATTGTGGTTATTTAATATATTAGCGCAGTTTTGTTTTTAATTCAATATTAGCTAACTATTAAATAAAAAAAATTATTGACATAAACGAATACAATACTTGTTTTTTAAAAAGTTTAAACAATGTAAAGAGCAGAATAACGATGACAGCTCTAAATAAGACTTTCATTAAAATGAGTTATAGTTGAACTCACGCTAACAAAATGTGATGCAGTCACAATTTAATACTAAATTAAACAATCACAAATATAGTGGGATGATTTCGCATCAAGAGCAGTAGAGTTATAACAATAAAAAATAATCTAACCATAGCGATGACATTCTGTGGCAGTCATTTTTTTCTATTGCACGAGCCCATTAGGCAGGCTCCGTTCGGTGATGATGAAGATAGCTCTTAGTAGCAAGAGCTATTCCATTATTTTTTCCATTTATTCCATTATTTTTTAGTGTAAGGAAAAATTGTGTTTCTCCTTTTTCTTGGGAAATATTTTCTCAATTATACCTCAAAATAGTATATATCCATCTATAGACCAATGCAAATAACTTGGAATTGTAATCTTGTCAGGTCCCAATCAAATTAGTTTTTCTTTAGATTTTGTAGAACCTAAGTTTATATAACTCAGAAACTTTTTGCTTTGTTTGTTCCATATGTATAAACGTACGTATACACCAGAATTGCCAGATTTTTTTGGCAAAGAGGGATTTTGAAATCTTTTGAGTAAAAAAGCGGCATTCTTTTGTCAGAAGCGGAACATAATAAAAAAAACGTAAATAATGATTAGTTTTTTGTTACTTATCCTTTTAATTAAGTTTCAACTTAAGTTAACAATGATGATAGTTAGCTATAAATAATACTAATAACAATAACCGAGGAATATAAATTCGGAGATATATAAATATTTTTGTTTGAAGATATAATTTCTTTAAAGTTTCCTTTTTTCTTTAATACAGTTGAAAAACTCTGCACAGGGAAACTCGAGATTAAATTAGATGAGCAATTCTGCTTTCATTAAATTTATGGAGCATTTATTTCTGGCATCTGTTCATTTTAAATCCATTTGGGGAAAAAACGCATCCGAAAAATCAGTTTGAAGTTGGAACACTTAATATGAATAAGCTTTAGTCTCATTTCACTCCACAGTACAGAGCCAATTATAAGCATTCTCCCAATTTATACAGTATTTCGTTAGGCATGTTTTACTAGTTTAGTTTTCTTCTTGGGTGTGATGTTTTCTGGCTCTTAGCAATCCGAACCAACACTATCGGCTTTTTCATTCATATTTAAATGATTTTAATATGTATAGTTTAATTAAATTCCGTATTTTATAGCAAAAATTGTACATAAGAAAGGCTTACTTGTCAGTGCTCTTCGCAACTCACTGGTCAGTGCTTACGCAATCAAACATAATAATAAACAAAGGCAAGGTATATAAATTTGTATTCTTTCATATGTAATCATGCTGGATCGTGAAATAACTAGAAACAAGCAAACAAATATTAGACCGATGATTAATAGCGAAAAAGTGAAAGAATATGTCGCGTCCTTGCCTGCGCTTTTCTTTCACTTCGCGTCAAGTTAACACACTTGAGTGTGCTATCTGCACCTTCGCCACTCTACACCGTCGATTTATCCCCGAAAATCGAGACTAAGCTTGTCCTGCGCAAGACATTTAATTTTAGGCTAAAAATCGGGACGTCCCGCCAAAATCGGGACGTCTGACTAAGCTGGTATACACACACATACATACATGCAGATTGCGATGTGGTTCGTGTTTATCCGTTAACATTTCTTTCACAATTTTAAAGTTTTTACAAAAAATAAATTTTCTACGTCAAACGATTTTTGAGGAAAACGTCTGTGACAGACGAACAAACACGAGAGTGAAATTTTGAAAAATAATGGTTTAAGATGATAAGATGAGACAATGCGCGTTGCTTACGAATGTTTTTGTCGCCAAGCGAAGAGAAGTGTATCCATTTAGACAAAACATAAATTCCTGATTTCTATTTTAGATAATATGCTATCGCGTACGGCAAGCAACTTACATCCACTCATACAGGAAATATTGTTTTATGACCCGGAGAAATAGCAAATAACTGTCACTCCATAAAGTAAGTAAAAGAGTTCCTATTTATTTTCCTCTGTGACATTTATAATTTAGGGGCACAAATTTATGGATGGCACTATGGTTTCCGACTTAATAACTTGTACGATATGTGGGAGTTAGGGTTCGATTACAAACATAAATATTTACTTATGTTTTTCTTAGTAGCTTCCTTCGTACTTTTGTCACAGATATTTTTGAAAAGTTGAAAAAATACTTATATTTTAATCCGTTTAGAGTTAGGTAACCCTTGACATAAATTGATTTTCTAAAAATATTAGAAAAAAAATAGTTTTAAAGCGTAATGATCTGTCAGTTGAGCTATTAAACCTAAATTATTGGAACGCCTAGAATGCCTGCTGACCAGTTCTAGATGTTATGAAATACATTAATAAAATTTATGTTTCGGAACATAAATTTCGCTGATGTAACGAGACCCTTAAATCTATGCAAATAACAAAACTGTAGAATTGGCCTATCTATACATTGAACGTATAAATATCTTAAAAAAATATTTAAGGACGTAATAAAAAAAATAGACTACGAAAACATTTTTAGAATTTTTGTCTATATAGCTGTTTGTGTGTCTCTTTGAACAGACATCACGTAAAAAAACACTGACTCAATTGAGATGGAGTTTTTGAAAAACGTAAGGGTTGCATGTGAAATGTCTAGCTAACCGGTGCTTAGTAATTGCTCAAATAAGCTTAGTAATTGCTCAATAGAGTGTATCTATGTACGTCAATAGATGGCGCTACGTGTATTTTAAATAGCGCAATTAAATTTTCTACCGGAACATTAAAGATATGGGCACGTTAGGCGTGAAATGTGTAGTGGTGCACGTTCTAGTGAGCAACCTGAATGCGGGCAAATTATGTTTTTTCGACACGTAAGTTTCGGCACGTAATTTTCCAGTGAAACACGCATTCGTAATTTAATTGTTTTGATAGGTTTAGTATTTCTCTGTATAAATTTGATTAATCTAAAGATGTAATAAAACTGTCGAATTATCGTATGGGCACATTAAAGATACATATAAAAAATATTCAAGGTAACATAACAAAAGTATTAGAAAACAAAAGTTTGTCTTTGAATCTGTTTATTTGTCCGCGTATCACGTGAGAATAGCTAAAAGTATTTCGATAAAATTTTCACTGGTGGATTCTGCTTTGTCATGGGTAGCAAATAGGTTATATTTAATTGTAATCGATCAAATAAAGAAAAAATTAGAAATTTTACGTCTCAATACAAAGTGTTCCTACTTAAAATTAACTACTTTTATAATTGTTATAATAGTTGGCGTTAGGTGTATTATTCTGATAGTTATATTAATTATATGTTTAAAAGTCCACGGACAAACGAAGTTGCGGGCGTAGCTAGCGATACATTTACAATTCTTTATATATTTTGGAGTTGAACATGCATTTATACATAATATAATTATAATATGTGTACATATATATATATATATATATATATATATATATATATATATATATATATATGTGTGTGTGTGTGTGTGCGTGTATGTGTGTATATGTGTGTGTGTAGGCATAATTATTTTTATTACCGTACTTGGACATTGTTTTTTTATTGTAGCATTTAGTTCAGGTCTTAAACTACATATATGCATAAAAATGTTGTATGTATCATTTATAGTTACCGAGAAGTAGTCGATGATAGACAAGGTAATTTTCGTAATCTGTAGGAGAAAAAAGTAAAATTAAAGCGCGATAATTTCGAAACGGTCTAGTAGAAAAATAATATGGTGGACCACTCATGTGTGAAATAAATTACAATTTTTAAAATTCAATTATTTTTTAAATTTAGAATTTATGAACCGTATTTATAATCCCGCTCCAGTCCTTTTATTATTTTATTTCCATTAATTATTTGCGTGCCAAATTAAGTGATTCTTATATTATGCCGAAGAAGTATAATAAACTTCTAACACGTGTACATAAGTACATACGCAACGTTTTTTAAGAGCTCTATGTGAAAAAAATGAAGGATTCCGTAAACTTTAGTCACTTGCAGACGTGTAAAGCTATATAGTTTTTTGTTTCACTACAAATATTACTTTTTCACAACGTAATACGACGTATTTTTCCAGTATTTTTCACGCAACGTACTATATCTTAAACAGGCGTAAAACATGGTGCATATTTAAATTACAATAATAATCATGTGAATATATTTATACATTTCCCAGTATACATTTGACAGACTTAATAAATGTACATTTTAAAATAAAAAATATTTTTGCAGTTAGTTTAAAGCGCTTCTATGGAGTTTCTATGAACTTTTTATAGACCCAACTACATGTCAACTCTGACAATTTCTAGTTAAATAATAAAACCTACTAGGTGTAATAATTTCCCTTTTAATTTCATTAAATGTACCAATATAATGAATACTTTTCAGATGTAATCAAAAATAGCGGTTTAGCTGACAGCTTAACCTTTATAGCTTATATTCTAACTAACACGTTAAAGTTTAATATTTCATAAACGGATTCTGAATCAAAAAATTTTGATGACGTATCTACAATATTTTTGAATCTAACAATCGCACGCTATGTAATATGTTATGCAAACAAAATTTATCCCATGTTCACTTGTAGTGGAGGTACCCTAAAACTTTTTCTTAAAAGATTTTATTTCATAAATGTACAGGCGTTATCACATGTAAATGTCAGCATGTCAGTATAGCACTAATAGTTTGCTAGTAAGATGGCTGTGATGTACAGACGGATAGACAGGCAGATACACATGGCTAAATTATAAGATTCCTAGTTTGGCTATGGAACTCTAAAAACGGCAATAGTTAGGAAAATATAATTTAACTCCATTGTTACTTTTATTCGGTATTTGAGTACCTAGCACCAAGAATTGTTGTTTATAATATAGATACTGTGTAATAATTGGTAAAAAAGATTTGTTTTATCATGTGTTTGCGAAAAATATACTTGGCAATATATTGATACATTGAAAAATAATACTTGTATTTCTAAATTGCCTGGTAGAATGGTAAGTGATATTTTCCATAAATACAAATGTTTAAACTTGTATATCCTTCCTAGCGCGTATTCTACCGCCCATCACTTTTTCGTTGTGATATTTATAATTTGAGCAACAATTTTTAAGAAAATATTATAGAACTTATACCATTTTAAGTAGAACTCTTAAAAATTATTATACTTAGGTTATATGCGGAGTGTCACTTATGGCTGTTAGAGGTAAGTGGAGCTGTGGCATTCAATATAACAAGTTAATGAAAAATATAAAAATTGTATACCGTTTTGGAACGCGAATGTAATTAGAATGCACCTGACAAAACAACCTATGTGTTATTGGCGCAAGTACTTGTAAGTCACTTTTAATATAAAAGAGAATAAGATAAGTAGATATCCCCACCAGTAAATTCGAAAGTTCACAAAATTCAGAAATTCATATCTTTTAACCATTTATTATAATTTTTCAACTGCTGGTAAAAAAATTAAACTGCCTTTCAAGAAATTTGACTAAAATTCCAAAATTTGGGATTAATTAACTACTCCGTGGCTAAGGTTCTCACAAAAATTTGACAATCAAAATTCAGGAGTGCAAACAATATGGATCGTTTCCAATTACTGTAACACTAAGCAATCACAAATAAAATGAGTTTCGTAATTATTTTTATATTGCGTGTAAAACATTCACGTACATTTAGTAACTCTAGGTTAGTTTTTTTAAACACACATAATACTCGTACACAAAAAAATATTGTTATTCAACTGTTTTTTGTGCCAAAATTTTTAAAAGGGAATAATCGTGATAAAACAGAACATTCGACACGAAAAGTTAAAATTTGAAAAAGTAATAGTAAGAAGTACAATTTTCTTACTAATATATAATTGGTTTTTAACAAAATTTGTTTTGTGTTTGTAAAAAATCGCTGTTCCTTCCCTACCACTAAAACAATTGGTAAGAAAAAACTTAAAAAACTTAGGGATATTAGTGACGAAATCTGTATTTACCAACAATTTCTCAGCGAGGTCAATACTGATGAAGCATCGTATTGCCCGATATAAACTTTTTATGAAAAGCAATTAACACAATTAAATCTAAATTTAAACTAAAGTATTAATTTATATTTAAACATTTTATTAATTTATTTACAAATTATAATTTTTATTTTTCTTCATATTTAAATACGTATACGTAATTCTTTTAATAATTTCTCAATTTAATTATTTACTAGGTGCAATGCTTACATATCACCATTTATAAGCACGCAGAGGATCCGCGTATCACACGCGATTAGTATGTGTTTCACCTGTGCATGAATGTATATTTGTGCAAGTTGAGGTTTTTTCCGTAATGTAAAAAATCTATAATTACAGACTCTACAGAACAGTCGTCAAAATTTTATAAATATCTTTTCCATAAACTAAGGATAATATATCTTTGCGCACTATTCGAAGTTCGAAGTTCGAATAGTTCGAAGTTCGGACAGTTCGAAACAATAAACGGTTCGAACCATGGACTACTTTTGCTTGCATTATATTGCTTCTGCGCAACAATATCAAACCTCACATTCCAAAAAAAATAGGTGTTTGTAATGGACCTTCGCTAAATATTCCCTTTGTAGCTTTGGTTTGTCACCATGTTTAGATTCGTCAAGTATAGGACGATAATTTAGTAATCTAGAAAAGATAAAAAGGTACATTTCTGAAGCCATCAAATAAGCGATTTGAAAATTAATAATACAATCAATGATATCTATACCCTCAAAATAATAACTCGTGGCTATCAAAGTAGCGTAAATTATTAATAAGCTGACACTTATAAATAAACATGTGCTTTTCAATTGTATATGGAGATCAGGCTTATAAAAAAAACCTAAAATAAGATTTAGGTCTTTTTTATAACCCTGATCTCCATACACAATTGAATTAAAAAAGACCTAAAATTTAATCGGTTTGATTCATCTTTTCGTTTAAGTTAAAGAAAGTTATTTATTACTTTAGCATATATGTTAGACAAAGTTATGAAAAATTATTTGTATGTACACTAAGAAAATTAAAGTAATTTCTTAAATAGAGATCCGATTCAAAAGTAAAATAAAACTTAACGTAAGTTTTATTCTACCGACCTTGGAACTTTTATCGTGAGGAGGTTTCCAAAAATAATTTGTGTTACACGAAACAAATAAAATAATTTTTAGAATTTTGATAGATATATCCAATAAGTACATAAATATAAATGTTGAAAAGGAAGTTAATAATTACTTACAATAAATATCAAATTTCAAAAGCTACAATTAAAGCAACTGAATGAATTTTTTATCTAAATTTACTAATTTTCAATAGACTAATTTCCATTTACTAACAAAGAAATTGCCTAGCTCTATGCATTTTCCCGCGAATATGTATATGTGCCCATATTCGTTAGCATTCAATTTATCGAGAATCGAACCACTTCCTATATATTGACAAATAAATAGGTTTTCGCGCGCTCCGCTCCGATTTTATGCGTAATACGCGACGTGCTTGAAATTACTTACGGCGAAAATCGCTTTCGCTTCTTACCAGCAGGCTTATTCGCGGCCTAATATTTTATATTATCTTTTTTCTTTGGCCTTCTAGATGTTACCGGGAATAATGTGGATAATATTTGAACTAATATTTTTGGTAAAGCCAAGTATAGCTAATAAAATACTACGAATATATTTCTATTAGGGAATCGATTCATACGCAGCATTAAACGATTTATCTAGAATCTTATATAAACATGCACAATATCAATTGTTTTTTTGTATTATATTATGATAAGTTAAAACGTGTATCCACATAATAATCCACATAACAAGCTTCATACCCATATCCACATAATAATTATTATCCATCAACTTGCAATTAGAACCTATAGTCTGAACTTAGTAGATATTTGTTCCAAAGTAGTAGAATGAAATCAAGTAAATTGCCATTTTTCGATATTTGGAAAAGCGTATTGCGGCATGCGTAATTTATTGTAATTTTAAAAGCATTAATACATTAGTCGCACCATTGGTCATACAATTTTGCGTGGGATATAACTTTTCAATTGGTTTTATTTCTAACATATAATGCCAGAAATGAAAGTAATATTCTATAAACACAATGATCAAGGTTCTAATTAGGTTTTCCAGTAAATTGATAAAAACATGTATTTCGCACAGTGGCGAGATATTCCACTTCACTGCTGGAGCTTTATATTGAAATACGTTAATAAAATTCTAGAATTGAATGGTTCCCGGAACATAAGTTTTGTTATAACGTTAGAATGCTATCTAATTGGATTAAGGACAGATAGAATAAAAACCATATTGGTCGTACGTATTATACAAACAAGTTGATTGTAAAAAATCTCTCATATGAACTACATCACTACTTTCACGAAGTTTAGCAGAGGCAGTTACAATTTTTAAATCACAATATATGCGTTTCTTTCTTCAACCCCATTCCTTCTGCTTCCATTCCTTTCTTATGCTTATTTTTACATGTACTTTGATGATGGACCTTTAATTTCATTTAATTAAAATTTTATATTGAAATCATTTCACTCACAACATTACACTAATATGTACTTGATAATGTAGTTAAGATTTAAACTTTTCCTTAATAATATAAAATAAAAACCATTTAATTTGTTTTGGTTTTTTTTAAATTTTATGTAGTTATTACAGTTCCAATTTGCGAACAACCGACTACACAAGGAATTTTATAAAATATTTACAGGCCTATAACCTTGAGATGAATCAACTTACATGTGACGTACTTTACGTTAATCATTTTGACAGATATTTATTTCGAATATAACATAAATGTTACTACTCACCCTATTAAATAATCTTTGAGCATGGATAGGAATGGTGTCACCGAGAGACATAAATGCATATTGAGCATTCAATTACAGCGCAAAGAAGAACAATCACTATAATAGGATTTAAATTTGCACATTCAAATTTGAGGCAGCTTCTTATTATATTCCTAATGATATAGATTTATTAACGGTTAATAAGCACGTTTTATTTAGAAACTAAATTTGCCGATAAAACGTAAAGAGAGGACAGCCGGAAATACCGAGTCCTATGAAATAATCAGCATCATCAATAGTTAAAGATACGGAGTAACCAGTTAAGGAAGTGAGATGTCAATATAACAATTCACGCTGCTCAATATGAGCCATATGCATATTTTTTATGAAGTTCGCGAGAAACTTCTCTAATAATTTGACAGATCGTTTATAAATATTTCTAATTTACATTGTCTCTGTCTCCAACCGCCGTTTTGCTCTTGTGCTATTTACTAAATTTTCTATTATTTTTGGGATTGCGTGCCTTAAAAGAACAGACGAAACCCTTACAAGTTCACTTACGTTTTTCTTTTTTCTTCGATCCGTATATCGTTTGTACCTCAATACAGCTGATTTTTCATTAACTTTTGTTGCCTTTTTTCAGCCTGAAATATTGTTGGAATGTAACTAGGAATGGTCAGCTCATCAGCTTTTTGCCTGCAATGAACTAAATGCTGCAAATCCTGTTATGTGGCTTTGGGTACCATGGCGATCCATTGGTACTGTAATAAAACAATAAATAGATTATATACAATCATTGGAAAATGCTATTTCCTACGATGTAAAAAATAATAGGTATTCAAAATGGCGTTGTATAGGTTAGCCTATTTACTTTTCTCTATTTGCAGAAATTCTCCATTTAATTGTGATTTAATTTTAAATAAATATCTTAAAATTATTAAGTTTTCGTTTTCAACTAGCTCATCGAAATTTGTAGAATTTGTTGATCCTATTTTGATCCTTCTTCTTGCAATTCACTCCACAATAGGTCTAGTGTCTCATATTTACTTTTACTTAATAATACAAGGAAACACAGCTTTCACTGACTGGCAGTAACAGTTCACTCGCTATGATTCCCCTTTTGTCCACATTGGGCACTGCAATCGTTTTCATTTCCCCCGCCACCTATTTCACACCCACGTATAGCTGATACTCAGACCTCAGTATACTCAAAAATATCTATGTTGAAATTCTAAAGCGGCAAATAAAATACAAGATCTTTAAAAAAAAGAATGTACCGCTTGGGGTAGCAATTGAAATAGTGCCTTATAAAGATTCCAAAACTGTCTGTTTTAGATTTTCGTAAAGAGATATTGTTAAAAAATTACCGAAAATTTTCTCAGAAATCATTTGACCTTAAAACTTGAAATTTGGCATAATGAATGAATCGTATTAACCCGCATGTATCTAACTCAAAAATATTTACATGCCAATTTTTGAGAGAGTAAACGAAGTTACTTCTTTTTATAAATGTTGTTTATCGCAATAAATAAAAGTGCAAGTAATAAGGATCGCCATCTACGATACAATTGAAAACAGCGCTACAAGAAGTCTACCGAAAGTTTTCCGGAAAATGATAACAATTATTCTAAATTTCTTAGTTTTTTAAAAATTTACTATATTTTAAGCCTGTAAAAGATACGCTAGACAATATATGGTGAGAAATACCTGAAAAATTATATATAATATATTAATACGTGGTAAAAATTGACATGGTGAAAAACATTATTAATATTCCAATATAGTTTAAAAAGAATACTTTATACTCTTAAATCGCTGAGTATGTACCAAACCCTAGTGCCATTCTATCCTTCTACTCATTTTTTAAAAACTGTATTTACAATTCCACAATGGAATCTTACTATTCCACAGATCAAACAATAACTTTATATATCAAAACGTTAACAGTTGGTACAAAACGCAAAAAATGTTTAAGTTAATTTTATAAAAAAGGAACGTATTAACATTACAAGTATTGTTAATACAAATTATATTATCTTTAAACCTACAAACATCATTACATGTAATATTATAGAAAATACTTGTTTTCAGTTCATTTTTTGAGTCCCGTAATATAAAAGATAAAATACGAAACCCGTATAATTTTAAAACAAAAAACACAAATATTGTCGAAATTTACCAACAATTGCAACTTTTAAACGATAACGAAATGATGACATTATGCAAAAATCTAAGTGTTACATTACGCGAAACAGTACAATAACTAATCCTTACCACGATTAATGCACAGTGCATCTTATATTTCCATGCCATTCCTGTAGTTAATTTAACATTTCACAATATTTTGTAAATATCGCGTTTCATTTATTCTTTACCAACCCGACTTTTTACCCGATTTACCACGAATAATTATTACCTTCGAAATCAATTTAAATTTTCTTTTTTACTTTTCCCTTCTTAACTTTCATTTTTGTTCTTTTTCGAGATTTCCAAATTTTACCAATTTTATTTTTCTTCTCAGTCTAGGTATTTCTCACCGGTGTATTAGTTAATATTTTTGCTCTTATTAATAATCTTACATATTACCTTCTTTATACTTGGGGCATCTTTTGAATTATGCCTAATATCTCTAGAAAAAGTCGTCATTCTGCTACGGAGTTAAATCTAAATTAACATCACACGATTTTTGCATGCAGATTAACGTGATACGTTGTTTGTTGATTTTTGGTCGGAAACAATTTAGATTGCCTCTTGAATGTTCACTTCATGATCAGTAATTTCATTTCCTTTGACCTGAGGTTTCAAATTTTAAAACCTCCCAAAACTCCATGTCTATTGGTTAGTACTTGTAGAAGGAATATGGTAGGAAAGACAAGTAAATCACCTTACTTTCACTTGCCTTTTCTGGGTCTTGGATATCACTATGTGAAATATGATGTCCAGTAAGTATATGATTAAATGGAGACAGTTTTATATTTTTCATGAAGTGTTCCTTAAACATCCCAAATCATATATCAATTTAGTGCCTTGAATGTTTGTTCCTGTGGCATTGTTCGAAGTTTTGCCAAATTACCAATTTATTTGGCTAAGCCTTCCAAGATCACTGCAAATTCTTCCTAAATATCCGAGATTTAGATTCCGTCTTATGCTCAGTGTTTTGTTTTGTAAATTTTAATATCATAAAAAGTAAATTAATTTTATCATTTATCACACTACAACGGGTACGTTCTCAAATCTACCAGTCCCAAAGGTTTATAAGTTTCAATCCCGACACAAAAATTGGACATATAGCTTGGAAGTAATTATTTACGTGAAATAAAACGGAATTTTTTGACAATTACTTTTTCTCTTTTACGTTGCTTGCATGTAATGTTAATGTTCTATTCAAGGCATGGAACATAAGCCGAATAATTTATTATAGTATATTTTTACGTTAAAGTGATGTAACTTTTATCGTTAAAAACAATTATTATAGTATACAAGTTTTATGAATCAAGAAATAAAATATGCAAATGTTATTATTAGCAAAGCACAGCACATTGTGATAGAACTTTTTTGACAGTTGGTCACATCGACAAATGACATAAGCGTGTCCGTAATCCGTACATTTGAATTCGTACAGTCTCCGTTCTCTCGCGTTTGCTGTCAATTTTAAGTGACAATTGGTATTCTGCACGGACTGATTTTATCCACACCACGATTTTTTCCATTTATATCAGATAATGTTTACCTAATTATGAGGTGCACCAAATGTAATATAAACCTGCGACAAGCGCGAAGGCATATTGTGTCTTCATTATTAACTACAAGAACTATTTGGTGATTTCGAAGTTATGCCTGAGTTGACCCACAACTAATTTTGTTGATATTTATTATATTTATATAAAAAAAGTGTCAGACTTTTTTTTAGAAAAAAATCTGACAACCTGAACAAATATTTTTTATTAAAAAGGCGCATAAACTCTAAGCCTATTTATCAGAGAATTACTATAGACACATTTTTATTGACGGGGAGCTTAGCAATAATTGTCCCTAGGATGCGATTTTAGGATGTTATTTAGTTGTTTAGTAGGAAAAAGGACTGAAGACAGTAGTGTTCATGTAAAGACGCTGGTTTGGACGCTATTTTGATTTGGCCAGAAAACAAAATAGCATATCTGAACCAGTATTATTTTTAAATAATATTAACTCAGTGCAGATGAAAATTAAATTACAACTTATTGGATTATAGGATAAAAAGGTATTTATTATATATCGGTTATTTTCTTATATTATAATCATTATGACATAGCATCCTATGTTTCAAATATATATTTTCCAACTCTAAAAATTATTCATACTTAAATATTTAGATTAACGTGTGTAGAACAGGAAAGAAAACTAGTTAGTAAAGCTTATTAATTTTTAAGTGCGATCTGTAAAAAAATATCTAAAATGGTTTATAAAGTTTCTCTAAGATGGTTTAAAAAATCAGTATTTTCGTAATATACACTCAGTCTTTGTTACGATGCCCAATGATGATATTATTTTATATACTAAGGGCTTTGAAAAATGCTTTATATGTACGGCTACGAAGTTCATTTACAGACATAATTTCATATATTTTTACTCTTCTATATTAGTATAATTAATATAGCATACTAACTAACGCTTTACTGTATTTTTTTAATATACGGATAGTTTTTTTAAACATGAAGATTCGTTTAGCTATGAGAATTGTGGTATATAATATATATATATATATATATATATATATATATATATATATATATATATATATATATGTATATATATATATATATATATATATATATATATATATATAGCTTCTTAAGAAATATTTCTCTTATAAATTATTTAATAAAAATAAAATAATAAATTTAAATTAATATTTTATTTTAATTAATTACTTAAATATTTGTTTTTTTCGTTTTTAATTCATTCATATAAAAATATTTCAATACAAAAACATAAAAAAATTTAGATTTTTCAGGTCTGCCAAACGTTCCATGAGGGTTCACTCTTTTTTTTATCTATCGATTGTTTTGTCAATAAAATCTGTATTTTTTTAGCTAAAAATCAGTTTCCATCCTTGGCATTGGTTTATCAGAAAGTAGTTCGTCACTTTTTTATCGTAGCTTCTCATTATATGCCAATCATCTACTAGATCGCTTTTAAATTATTGCACTTTGACCTTTATTTCGAATATTTCGAATTATTTTTAAAATTTATTAAACGATATCATATATGGGGTTATTTTATTTTCTGGTGCCAGAGAAAAAAAATAATTATAATATAGACTGTTCTCAAAAGAATCTATCACGAAATAATAAAAGAGCCTGAGGCGAGTAGCATCTTGAATTTGTATTAATTTTGTTATTGCATAGTTTTACTTCCAGTTTCATAGTTTGCCATTCGGAGTTTAGAAACTGTTCATTTTTGGTTGGAGTCTAGAAAAACTTTAGTTTTTGAATTTGGTGAGTTTTATTTTTTATTCCAATATATTAATAAAACTTCGACGAAAAATAAGTTACAACTTTTTTCTTTTACTTTTTTATCACTCGTGCGAGTATGTGAATTAGCATTAAAGTGCACGAGTGAATCCACTGTGCACAGAGTAATCTTTTACACGTACAAAGCCTAAATGGTAACATTAAAAGTATTACAACTATTTCAATTATCTCGTAAAGAATAAGTAAGGTTACGATACAACGTATTAAAAAAAAGTCAAAAATATTCTTGCGAACAGTAGGACCCGTAAAACCACTTGTTATTTTCGTCATAGACAGATGAACCGCCTATGACGAAATTCAAAACGTCATTTGAGGTTATAATAACATTAAAAATACCCACGTATTGTTATTTTAACATGAATTACTTTATTCCAAACTGATTAGCGTTGCTTTGTTATTTCTCACTGTGAAATGTTTTTATCATATTTTGCTTTTTGTAATTCTTACGCTGAGAAAATGCGTTTTTTCTGTCTAAAATATAATAATCATATTATTAAATACCGCATAATAACAGAAAAATTCATTAAAATAGAATTACTTATATTGAAAGTTTCTTCGTAATGAGTGTACTTTGTTATATTTTGTACCATTTTCTAAAATTTTCGTTATGCCTTGATATTATATGACTATTAACGCTTAGACGGAATAATTTAATTATTTGAGTTAATTATTTGACGGAGTGCTTGATATTCTTCAAACAAATCGATATTCATAGTATATAACATTGTATATTAATAGATATATATATATATATATATATATATATATATATATATATATATATATATATATATATATATATATATATATATATTGTTAATTTTGACGAAACCCTATACTCCTGGAAACAGTTTCTATTGATTATTTATTATTGATTTATAAATACACAGGATTACAAGATAGTAAAAATGTTTGATGTACGTGGAAATTGACAAACAAAACAACAGCCCATACTAAAATTAGCCATGCCATTTACTAATTACTAGCTGGGATACCCGGCTTCGCTTAGTGAGTTTATATGAGATTATATGGTAGTTGGAATAAAACGATAAACTTTAAAATATAAGAAAAGTAAACAATTTTTATTGAGAACATATTCTAACTATTTACAATACTTGTTTATAAACAACATTTTTCCTTTTTTTATCCAGAGTATTTACAATTTTTTCGAACTTCCTACTAGAGGACAAGCTACGTATCAACTGTAAGTAGCTTGCCCTCAAGTAAGAAAAACAGGATTCTTTGAGGTTGATGCCGCTGTGTTCTAAAGTTTGTCCTTGCGCTTTGCTAATTGTAAAACTATAGGTTTATTTGTTTGAAAGTAGCATTCTTTTAATTGGAATGGCAATTCAGTAGAAATCAGTGGTATTCTGGGGATAAATACTGCGTGTCCTTTGTCATTTCCATTCATAATTTCGGCTTCGATAATATTATTCGATAGCGGTTTGGCGATCATCCTTGTTCCATTACATAGTTTTGGTAAGTTAAGATTTCTCAGTAGTATCATCGGAGATCCAATTTTTAGTCGAAGGCTTTCTTGCTACTTACAAAAAGTTTAAAAATTCTGTAGGGAAGTTTACCATCGTGTCGATCGATTTGTATATTCTCTCTTCAACGGGAATTTTCTTTTGAATATCAAAGTTGATATCATCGACAATATTAATTTTAGTTGCCAGAATTGCCCTCTGAAATAGCCACTCCAGATTTTAGTATTGTTGTGAACAATGTTTGGGTAAATTTGGTGGATGAGTTCATTTTCAGTAGTGGCTATGTTGCAGAAATCACTGTTGAGTTCAGTGAGGTCGATCGTCTGATCATTAAGATATGTACCTTCGCCTACTTGTAAACGTTTTTGAGCAAAATGTTCTGTAGTATAGTCTTTCGATAGTTCAACTCTCATAGTTTTTGTTAGTCACATTATTTGTATGTGTTTACTTAGGGATAACTGGAAGTGTTTGTCGAAAATCTCCTGAGAGTATGAGTAGAGCTCCTCCCATAAGTTCAGAGTTTCCTCTCAAGTCTTGTAATGTTCTGTCCATAACTTCGCGTAATTTTTATGTGCCGTTGTACATTTGTCCCAAAAGATAATATTAGTTTTTTTTAGAAGTTCACCCCGTCCAGATGCTCTTAAGATTTTACATACTGGGAATTATTCTTCCGCTATATTCAACGGTAGTTGCAGGGCGTAATGGGCAGTCCGTCCTCCTTCCATAAGTATAACGGTAATGCCAGATGATGCCAGTGCAAGTGCGATGTGTTGTTTAGCACGTATTTTTACCAACAATAGATTTATTAGAAACGTTTTCCCGATGCCACCTGGCGCGTCCAAGTAAATAATTCAACCAGTGTTGTTGTTGATCCGGTCTATGATAACGTTGTAAATTTTTTTTATTGTCATTGAGGAGTAGTTTGTTGTGAGCAATGTATTGAAGTAGTTCGTTGATGTTCTAGCTTTTTCCTTTGTCATTTTGAAATTTTGCACATATTGTAGTGGTTTAGCACATCTTGTCGTGGCTTCTCACAGTGCTCATTCTCGTTTTTTGGGAAAGTAAACGTGCTTCACGCTCTGCGACTGTTTCATTTTTTCACTGTTCTTTTTGTTTTCGCCCGTTTGCTTCAGAACTGGCAAGATTTCTTCCTCTTTTACTTTTACACATTGTATAAATTATAAATCAAACTAACTTTTTATTAAGAAATATACTAAGTACACTTTAAACACTTTTCACGCTTTATTTTCGATTCATGTTCAGTCACTGTATCACTTTAATTACTCACATTTCACTGTTTGTTTTTATTCACTCCCTGCACTTCATTGATAAGAAACTGACGTTTGAACCCATGACGGATCTTGTTTTACATAATTATTATCTTATTTTACATATTACAAATTATTCCTAATCTAGTGCATAGAATATCAAAATAAAGTTATTTCAAATCTGATAATCGTACATCGAGTGAAACTGCTTCCGTTAATTTTGATTGTCAAGTTCGGACTCAATCACGGCCGTATTGTGACAGGAAGGCGAATCAGCCCTATGGTTATAGCCTCCCAGCTCGCAAACGCGAGACAAGGGTGCGGTACGAAAAATCGAGTATCGCCCCCGGGTTATTGTCTGTTCTTGCTTAATTTTTTTTTGTCTATGGTGAGTGCGCTAAAGAAAATAAGGGAAATAGCGCATATATGATATTTATGGAGTCATGGGAAAAACTATCAAATAAATTAAAATATCATCACAAAAAAACAATAGTATGTAAACGCCTCAAACTCTATTAAAAATTATGTGGTCATAACAATTACGGCATATCCATAAAACATCGTTTCATTTTGATAAATATTTATTGGAGAAACAGTACATTTTATGTTATATTTTATTGTATTCTTTAACGAAAATATTTCTGGTTACTTTATTAAAATGATTTTTTGTCATGTGACGTAGGTAGGTACGAAATCTAAAATAGATAAATTAGATTGTCTAGCTTAGATTGATGAGTTTCTACTACAGGATGGCGCTGTGTTATTTATTTAGCACAATTTAATTTAAATTTCATTAAAACAAACACATTTCTAAAAGAAATCAACGAGATGGTTGGTAATTTATTTTATGTTTGTATTCTTTCCAATTTTGTTTTTTTCCAGAATCAAAGTGCTAATTCATGAGCAGATTTTTTGATAACTTAAAGAGAAAGGATTTGTCCTTAATACTCTTTTTCTGATTATTATTTTTTTCTTAATCATGTAAACAACACAGGTAATCAAAAATTCTACGGCCTTTTAATCTTTGTTAAAAAAATTGGAAATAACGCCAGTACAAGGAAATGTTTAATCTGCTAATGCTACTATGTCATATTCAGGCTCATTCTATCATAGCACAAAACAATCTTGGACAACAAGAAGAAATGTTATACCAAGGTATTTTGTATTCTTTGAAATTAATTGGAAGTTCGTTATTTGGTACTTTTTATTTTTAAATTCAACATTGCCTTACCGAGAATACGTTTAGAAAATTTTATTAAAATTTTCTAAAAACCCTCTTTTGAAATCAATTCACGAGCGTCCTTTTATTGCTTTATATAGTCATGTATAAAAGTTTGTCTCAATCCGTCCCATTAAGTAAAGTGAATTAACCCTTATTTTTTATCCTTATCATCAAATTATTGCCTTCTTATTATCTTCTTTCTAATTCTTAGTATTAAATTTATACCTAATAACTTGAAATACACAATATCTTTCATTAGCATTTCTATAAAATAATAATTCCAACAAGTGAAAAAGGCACGACTTAGCCACGAAAAATAATGCATCGGAAATCGTTACGTATGTTTTACTGTCTGAATATCTGTTCTTATTCGTGGAAAGTTGTTATAATTATATTTGTAACTTTCACTGCTATATTTATACATTCACGCTTCAGACACCTTTATTAACTCTATTAATTTTTTATATGCATATTAACTCCATCACTTTTTTTCACAAATACATTCACATTTTCGACACGTTTACCAAAATAGATATGAAAATATACACAATTAATTAAAGCTTTCAACACAGACGCATTACAATTATTTTAAATTTTATTAAAGGAAAAGGCGTCGAAAATAACAATAAACAAGTCTACCTCTCTGATACTCATAAACAGTAATATGATAGGTTAGTCTAGCTCTTAATTATATTGTCATATTCATTATTTAGACCCTTATTAGGGTCTTAAAACAATTATGCATTTTATTTTAATTCATTAATACATTTTATAGATTTATAGTATCGATTACTAAATATAAATTTTACGTTTTTTTTAAAAGTATGAATGAAATTATTCATGTCCCATATTAACCAAACAAATCGAAGCATCGTAACCCAATCGCCATACAAAATTTTGATGTCGAAGTTGGTAACTTAAACAATAGCCAAATTCTTTATTCAAAATGCTTTTACAACTTTTACTTAAGCCATTTATAGTATAAACTAATAGACTGTATACATCAGTTACGTGTTTATGTAAGTAATAAGTCTATTCAATAATACTCAAAGCATCCGTTACTAAATTATATTTATAGAAAAAATAATTTAATTATGTGTACCTAATATCCTTAGTTTTTTTCGACTTTATGCTCTAAAGTTCATTATAGCGGAGAGGGAATTAATTTGCAAATATGAAAAATATAAAAAAAATTCCTAAATCATTTTAGGAATTTTTTCATATTTTATACAAAATTTTATTCTGTTGTCATTCCATTTGCTTCTACTTAACATTTAGTTTATGATTTAGGTAAATGTATAATTTATAACCTTTTAATTCAGCAATGCTACGTTATGTAACAATAATTAAAATGGCAAAAGAATGATATTTTTTATTAAAAAGGAGAGGATTCAACCAACCAACTAAGCACAAGGAAAATAAATAATACTAAATCCAATTTCTGCTAATAAAGTATAATAACTGAATTCTGATTTAATATTTAATAATATCTGAATTCTATTGAACGTAAATAATCTGTGTGATAAAAATGGCACAAATTGACTGATTGATCAAAATTTATTAAAGAAAATTATACGAGAGATTTTATTAACAACGATTATATTTCATGCATTGAATAAACATAGTTTGGGATAACAGCCGCATTCAGCTGCCATATAATCTGCTAAAAAATTAACGTTGCGTCTTTTTCATTAGTTGTACAAAATACTACTTCTGTTTACTCTTACATTTTAAGTAAGTTACATATTAACTACGAAGTTAATTTTTGTGTTATACGACGCACGTTTTTGTGTTATACATTAGAATTAACAGCAATCCATATTACTTTATTTGTTTCGCCCACAACGTTCAGCAAACTAGTATTCTTACTATACACAACGAAAATGAAAGTCATCACACAATGACAATACATATATTCGTCATAAAACTCTAACACATCACTATTTTATCTCAGTCAAGTTACGAAGAGATAAAATATTACCTCTAAGTGAAGTATACATTTGATTGAGTCGCTACGATTATGAAAAAAAAACTAATAATATTTTCATAAATTTAAGACCGTTATAGAATTTGCAAACGAATTAGTTCATCGAATTTCCCAATTTTTATCTCAATACTGCTGATCAACTCACGATCAAATGTAGGCCGACGTTTCCAACAAAAATATTACTCAAATCAACCTCACCTCATTTGTATCCAGAACCAAACAACTCCTGTGAGGATTCTCTCGCACAGATCGACCGCCACGTTCGAACCCAATCAAGATTAGAGCGTGACGAGAAGATAAATTAGCCTCGCGCTTACTGTCACCGCGATTGGTAATCGCCGGTCGAAAATACAACATCAAAATGTTAATACCGTAATCAACTCAATGCGCCTTGTTTAGTATTTACTTATTGACTAGATTTCGTAGTTTTTATTTTATATAAACAATATTAGCCATCTCACAAATTAGGATTATATAATATTCTTTAAAACGTAATACACTGGATGTAAAAAACTCACTTTGGGTACAAAATATAATCTAATAATACTCGTATTTGGTTTATTTTAAGATAACGGTTCGTCAATGCATACCTGTAGTCTGATATATAGTATATTTTAATTATACGTATGTCTAAGTATATCATGTATATAGTACTTTTATCATGACTTATTGTAAATAACGTTAATGGTTCAATCAATTCCAAATATTATTCTGTAGTACGTAAACCACGTAAAGGTTCATTCTTGTAAACATTGCGAGGTGGACAACCTGGAAAATTGGTTATGTTGTAAGTTTCTCAAAATATAAAATTGCGAAGGTATTTTTAATTTTTTACAAAAAACACAAGCTAATGTAAATATTTTGTTTCACTCTCGACATAGTTAATTTTTAGCGCAATCCGATTTAACAATGCTGAAAATTCATATTCTTGTACGGGATCCTACTAGGCAAGCTATATAATATCTAATAAATGTGTAAGTGTATAATTGAAATATACATTTTATATATATTACACAGAAAAGTTTATTTAGTCAGGAATGTATTTGTACTAAAAAAGAAAATCGGATCAAATAATAATCTTTTAAAGTCCTCATTATACAAAATTCAAACATCCTATTTAAATGTCTCTCATTGTATGTGGTCACAAATATAATATCACTACTTCTGTATTTCACAAGTTGTAGTTATTATTAACTTAGATTAGTTTTTATACAGGAAGACGGGCTTTAATTACAAGATATTTAAAATACAAAACATTGAATCGCCATAATACAAGACGTTTGAACAATAAAAGGAAAACGGCCTAACCAGACGGATAGGCGAACAAACGTACGGACGAACACGTGAGTAATTCTAAAAGAGTTCCCTTTTTTTCTTTTGGGGTACGGAACCCTAAAAATAGAAATTCCTTCAAGTTGCGGAATGGAGTCAAACATAATTTACTTGTAATCAGGAAAATTTTAATAACGTACAATTATAAGAGAAAATTCTATTTTGAGAAAATTCATAAAAGACTGAAGCCTTATATTTATATTTTCCCAGCGGAACTAGAAGAGCTAAATTACAATTGTTTTAATTTAGGTCACGGATACGACTGGGGTAGATATTTCATTTACGGTACCTTTTTTAGCATTTTAACAGGATAATTAGCGGTGAGTTATATTGTTTCCGTTAAAAAGAAAAAATCTCGCTTGTCAGGTTAAACTTTAAGATGCCGAATTTACTGAAGGCTTCATTTATTTTACTTAGTAATGAAAGAATCCTACATGCTTAGTAATTTTTGTGTTATCAAAATGAAAGTAAGATTTTATTTTATGAAACCAATTGCATCATATTTATTGCTTATTGCACTCAAATTGAAAATCGCTTTGTTTTTAAAGTTGCCGCATATTACGTAATCAATCCCTAAATTGATTTTTGTAAGGTGATAGGTTATACAAATAAATTAGTATCATATTAATATAACTTTCCTGTATCATATTACTTATACTTTTGACAAATTTATTATCATATTTTTTTTATTTAAACGTTAAAATCTACAATTTCGTACGAAGCACACACCGCTTAATGAATTTATAATTTACTGCTTCTTTTCAAACAATTGTAAGATAATCTTTACAATTATCTTCAAAAGAAACAAAATGTGAAGAAAGAAACAACATATTCAATGTCAAGGTAATATATATATATATATTTGATATTCAATAAAAACTTGAAGTATGATAGGGAAAAATCAAAATATTCTGTTCTGTGAATATGACAGTAGGAATTAACAGGATTGCTTTACTATCCAATCAGGTATAAGAAAATTGTGGATGAGTGTTTGTAAAACATTTTTCATTCTTAAAAACGAAAGCAAAAACAGGGATGGAGAGTCATAAAGCGTACAAATTATTACACGTCATTATCTAAAATAAAAAAAATTAAAAACATTTTTAAAGTTATGAAACTTCCAATGAAAACGATTGAGTTTCTTTCAGAAATATTTCAAGATGACAAAGTGAAGCGTGCTTGAAAAATATGTAAAAAAATGAAAAACGGCGATATAAAATGAAAACTGAAGTGAATGTTGAAAGGAATACTTCTAATATTATGTATTATTATTCTATTTAAGATTTTATGAAAAATGTAATTGATCCATTAAGTAGTTTTTTCCGCAATTAGTTATCGAAATTGAAACACTTTTGAAGATTTAAATAAATATTACAAAAAGTACGCGCTTGATATTTTAAAATATTTTTACCTATTAAGGTATCCTTCGTTACGAGTACAAGATGCCATAATCGTTCATATTTTTATCATATGATATCTTATTTATTTAATTGCCATTGTAATTGATATACTTATTTTTTAAAATAAATATTTTTTGCTACTTCATTTTACCAGCGAAATATCCGTTTCCTTACACAACATGGAATAATTCACACCAAACCTATTTTCTAATGGTGCCTCTGATTTCTAATGTTAACCTCCACATTTTCAAAGCCACTCTTAAGAACATTTCTTTATATCGCTTCAACTAGACAACAAACTGCATCTGAACCCAATTTAATGATGTGATATATTTTAAACTAAGTGTTATTCAATATACATAATTTTTATATCTAAACTCTATTCTATTGGAAAGAATAAAAAATACGGTATTTTGTTATATACGGCTCGACGTGTTCCAAAGTTGAATTGAAAACGAAGCATGTCTTCCATGAGTCTCCGCTTGAAGTCCTTTATAGACTTGTTATTTCAAAAACTATTTCATTTTGTAGAAACTTTTGTACGAAAACTATTGATTTGAAAATAAAAAAAATATAATGAGAGTATTACTCTTCCGTGTCTCATTAAACCATTGACACGATAAAATAGTGCCTTAGAAATTTCTTATCAATGGACTGACTTGCCAAATAGAAAGGTGTCATTTGCTTCTATGTCTAATACACATTCATATACTATAATGTTACTTCTGATAAAAATAAAATAGACAGAATTCAAGGAACCGTGAAAAGGAATAATATTCCATAATACACCAAAATATAGCTAATATAAGTATACCGAGACGTGTTCAAGAAACATTGTTGCATATCAATATTCAATTTTGCCGCGAATTCCTCCGAGTATAAGGTTGACAAATGAAGTTACATAAAATAAGGAAGTTGAGACATCTCAATATAGGATCCCGTCAAATGTCGCTTTTCCTCTCCATCTTATTTATAACACGGTGGCGCTGAGCCTTTTACGGGCTAAAAATATCAAACGATACAAAGATTTTGGGTCATAAATAAATACGGAAAAACAACGTCGGTTCCTCTTTTAAAGTTTTTATTGGCTGAATTTATGATTCGGGTAAAAAACAACTTTCATATAGACATATTTCGTGGACATGTAGGTTTGAAATCAAATATATTTCTTAAAACATACTGCGTCCACAAAACGTTTAACGAACGAATTAATAACA
Organism: Druceiella hillmani; assembly: GCA_039881145.1. Taxonomy (NCBI): domain Eukaryota; kingdom Metazoa; phylum Arthropoda; class Insecta; order Lepidoptera; family Hepialidae; genus Druceiella; species Druceiella hillmani. The sequence continues at coordinate 27,443,628 of JAYKKI010000023.1, read as the reverse complement.
TCTATCGATGATAATCTACTCCAAGATTAAAAAATAGTTTGCATCCCTATTAAAAATGAAATTCAAAGTAATCGATTTTTTTACACATTTTACGTATTTTTTAAATATATCTCTGAAAATACGCTACTTCAAATTATAAAAGAAAAACGTTTTTTTAACTTATTACTATTCTTCGTTTTAAATAATACGAAATTTGAAACAAAATAATGTTGCAAGACACAAAACATAGTACAACATAAGTGTTCTTAAGTATTAACTAGATATATGCGGTCCGATATGTGTATATTTTCCCAATATGCTAATATTCAAGCTTCTACGTCGAACGATAGCTAAGAAAAACGCACGTGAAAGACAAACAGATTGACACGTACGACATCCTAAAATAATTCACGGGCAAAGCATAACTACGTTTACAATATCTGACTAACTTTCTGAGTCCTCAAATTTAATTCACATGAATCATTTAATTGAACTGTTAAAATTAATAATGAAATGTTGACTTGATTAAGTGATATACTCGTACATAGACTTACATGAAGTAATATTACTTCATACTCCCGTAAAAAGGAAACATTACAAGCAAAGCGATTTGTTATCAAAAATTGGTCATATAACTTTCATATTTTCATCATATAACAAATAGTTAAATGAAAAAATTATGAGGAAACCGCCCTATATAGGAAATAAATTTAAACTGATTGGCACAGAATGATGTTATTAAATTATCTTATTTGCACGAATTTTGAAACGATTAGTGATATCTATATGTTAATAAGCAAAAAATGTTAAATGTAAATATGGAATGTTCATGGATTTGAATCGTTTAGTGATAAGAAACAGCTAACGCATATAGTTTTTGACATAGACTAAACGTGAAACACCACATTACATGTTTAATTATTGCAAGCAATGTTTACTATATTGTAACTTATAAAAATAATTTTATAGTTCTTTAAGAAGTTTTGAGTCAAGTAGTAAGACTACAAAGGAAAGAAAAATTTAGTTAACAACATCCTAACTTTATAATTAGTTCAAAAGTATTTCGCAGAGCAATAAAAACATCAATCAATATCTTTACACCTGTTGAAAATTTTAAACCCGCTACTGTATATATATATATATATATATATATATATATATATATATATATATATATATATTTATATATATACATATAAATATATAAATATCCGAAGAGCATTGATATAATTAACTTTTGAAACCACTACTTCTCGTTAGACAACAAAATCGACAAAATCTATACCAGTTTCATATTTGGTCATTTTTAATATTTTCTAGGTAGTCAATCTCCCTAATAATAATTTTTCATATATCCGTGAACAATTCGATATTAGCTTATAGCTCTCTAAAACCAATTCCAAATAGATTCTGTAAGCATTTGATTAACATTTTTATATTTATTAAGCATTTTTAAAACAGTGGAAGAGCATTTAGAAAGGGAACTTTTCTCTGGAAGGTTTTACTACAGTTCTAAAGGTAAAAGAAAGCGTAACGTAATTCAAGATGATTTAATAATATTTTACATAACTTTGTAAGTTGCCACTGAAAACTTATATTTTCTTGTGTAGCCAATTAGAAATTCAATCTGTCCTTACTGAGTCGCTATGTTTCTATATACCTTGCACTTTACCCATTTTGTACGAAAACTATAAATAATTATTTTAAACTAAAATCAGATAAAATACGAGGACAAGGTAAATGATTATCGAAAACATGCCGTAGATATGTATATGTAGATGGGGAGTATTCTAATATTATAAAGTTTTTTCGTTTTTTTTTTAAATAAATTCGGTTTTTATCCTTGCACTTTTCATCGCCGATGATGTATGTATCGGTTATTGCATAAATGTCTTACCAGCACCGACAACTATAACTACATCATGAAACTGGTGTTTGAGAAATGTAAAAAAAATTATTACCACGTTTAATTTTACCGATTATTCTAAAAAATTCATCACATTTGTACATTAAAATATATCGTATTGTTTCTAAGACAATCTGCAAAGATTTTACAAAAAACTAATTTAAAATTATGATATTTGAATACACTTGACTGTACAGTTATTCTTTCAGTATTAGCAAAAATAGAATTTATGTAAGTTCACACCACATAAGGTGGCATTTTGGCTTGGTCATTTAACTTTCATATTTTCGTCGTATAACAAAGAGTTAAATAAAATATTTATAAGGCTACCGCCTTACACAGGAAATAAATTCAAACTGATTGGCATAGTTATTGGCAAATCTACGTGGTATAATGTGATTATGTCCACCTATTATAATTGCTTTTTGTCATTACACTGAATTAAAAATTACTTTTTTCATTACTTTGCTTAAATTGAAGTATATATATACATAAAATAATTGAGACCTTGTTTTTTTTTACTTTAGTTAAAAAAGTATTAAAATAAGACATACACTACGATAAGTGGCTCATAGTCGCATACAGAGGGCCATGTAACTGAGGAGGTAGTTTCATTTAATCGTAATAAATCGCTCACATAAAACAGCGATATCATTTCTGTTTGACTAAATGTCCCTTTAACCGTATTTTTATGTATAGATCGGTGGTAATATAGCATTATATCATGTATATATTTTTTTAAACGAATAGTATTACACCTATGAAACAATTATTAATTTGGGTCATTGAAAGGAACTTTCAACTACTGTGTATTAAAATTACTCTTTTAGTTACAAATGAAAGACAACAAAGTACGAAATTTAATTAAAAAGTTCTAACTATTATTTATTTTCTAACACAAACATTGCATAATAACTCGTCTTTCCGAAGAACTTTATCCTTGTCAACGCCCACTGTACAGAATGTCTCGTAAAATTTCGAAATTCTACGTCAGGAGGTTTTTAAGAAAAAACGGTTATGGTAGACGTACAGACACGAGAGTAATCTTATAACTGTTCCGTTTTTTTTCTTTTGGTGTATGGAATCCTAAAAATGTCAACGGCGTGTAACATTATGTTTTCAAATCGGTGTCTACATAAATTATAATTTTCTTCGAACTATGATAATGTCCTAAATTTCACAATACACTTGCGATATATTTAAAGAGATAACAAATACCTAATTAAAAAAATAAACACTAAGAAAAGCATAACAAATTCACTGACCGCTTGTGAAACCATTAAGGATAACCAATCCTTCATAAATATTTATTAAAATTAAATTAATAACGAAAAAAGTTGACACGTAGAATCGCGAGACCGCAGCAAATTTCTTTTTTCGCGCACAATCATACCTTCAAATACAAGGTTCTAAAGGCAAATATGGCTAGATACGAATAGCAGAGATGGGGAAAAGAGGGGGGGGGGAGGTGAATTGCCTTGGGGACGTCGATCTTCAGGAACCGACCAGTTTTCGAAAGCCGTAATCTTCTTCGTATGCATTGTTTCCCAATCTTTTTTCTCGAAAACTATTATGCAGCCATAACGAGCTGGGACCGATAATAATAAATAAATTTTGTATTTCAAGGTCTGTTAAACTTAACTATTAGTATATATATATATATATATATATATATATATATATATATATATATATATATATATAAATTTACCTACGGGATATTTGCCAGTTAGCGAAGCATTGATGACGGATGCTGAATGACTAGTCTTCAATTTAAACTATTTTAGTTCCTTAATTGAATTACGTTTTAGATTATACTTACCGAATTTTGATGAAGTAAAGTCTAGGTTACATGTAAAATTCAATTTGGTAAGTAGTTATACGTCTACTAAAAAAAGACATCAGTCGTTTTATTGTCAACTTTTCCTAAATATTCATACAAACAAATAGACGGACAAATATTTTAAAAATTGTAGATTTCATCTCAGTATCATATAATTTCCTAGTCCTCAAAATTTCAAGAAATATCAAGGTAGAAAAACGATTATATAAACAGGATGTATAATTTTGTTATGTTATATTACTTTATATACTTCTATTTAGAGAATACTGCCAATGTAAACTTTTCCTTTATTACACTTTTCTACCTGCGTTTTCTTTGTTCCCCATGTTTGAGTATATATGCCATATATAACGTTGGAAATATGCATAAATCTAAATTTACACGAGCAAATTAAACGAGAATCGTAGGATCTAAATCCAAAATACGATCGGAATAAAAACTCGTTCGGACTTTACCTATATAAACTTAAACTTACTTAGGTATTATGTGATCATTAAGCACATACTAATTATAATGATATAGGTGAAACGCCTAGTGTCAAAATGAGGGTGAAACTGAACTTACGTACGTGTTTACAAGAGCGTTTTAATTCAAAACTTCTACTGGCTTCCTAGGAGTATCAGATTGCTTCTATTTCAACAAAGAAGAGTAAACGCTAAATCTAAAAGTATTTTATATTACTAGTATTTACATGATTTAATGTATTTTCTCTGAGTAGTAAAGGAAAACTGATTTCTCGAATCGATTTCAGTGAAACGACTAATAAGTATTATGTAGCAAAGGAAAAGATGTATGGAGTTCTATTTTCAATAATGTTGCGATTATCTGCATAATTTTCATTTTTTCTTTTCCAGTTTTTAAAAGTGCTTTTCCCATGAAGAAAAGGACAAACATTATATTTAGAACCTTTTTAACCAATCATTCATGTTTATTTAAATTTTTGAATTAATTTTTTTTCCATTTAAATTTATGTTTGTATTTGCATATTCAGTGTCATTAAAAATGGGAATTAAGTCGAGAAAAAAAATTAACAAGCAGTTTATAAGAAAAACGCAGTTTGTATAGAAAATATTTTTCAAACAGTTTGTTTATTACAATATAATCACGACCGAAAATAATTTTTGTAAATATATCATTTTTAATTTACATTCTTTCATTTAATAATCAATAAACAATGAAAGGAATATGTTCATTTTATAAGGAATTTTGGGTCCAAGATTCCTTATTAGAAATTCGTTTGTTCCTTGTAAGTTTCGTTTGTTTTAATTTTGGTTAGTTTGGATATTTATATCATACAATGCCATATCCAATCTTTACAAATATCTTTTTAAACCTGTAGGGTTAAAAACTGTTTTATAGAAATATATGTAATGTGGTAAATAATGTAAAAAAGTTTATAAATTGTTGTATACACACATCCAATTTTGTTTACATAAAATATTAAGCGAATTTTGTAGAAACGTGCCTATAATGGACATTTCGACATTTTAATTTGGAATTTCAAGGTGATTTCATAATATCTTAATCGATATTGGTTCTCAGACACCAACACAAGAGTGAGTGGTTGGAGGGAGAAAGAGTTGAAATTTAAAGAAATTCTAAAACACATTTTTATTTCCATTAGGATAAAACTTGGCACAAAAATGATTTAGAAAAATAATTGTGGCTGTTCGAAATAAAAAAATTTTTTATTATCTTTAAAAATTCCCTTTTTAAGATACTAGAACACTTGTTAGAACATGCTCATTACTTCATAGTTTAAAATCTTAATAAATTATTTATTACGCTATAAAAATTAGATCGTGGTTACTGGCAAACTTTCTCTGTTAGAGAATGAACGCCATAAAATTAAATATAAAAAAGGTCATGGTTATGAAAAATTTAGCGCCACCTAGCGCGATGCTTTAACTTTCAAATGTTCTATTTTACCATTAATTTGTTATTTCTCACTGCCAGAGATCATTCAACAACATTATGGTAGTTATATCTAATAAATATTTTGTTACTAATTTGTATTTTTTTCAAAGATTTGTGGATGTGGATATTTACTTATATTTAATTTTTTTATTTTTACCCTGTCAGATATTATTAAGCAACATTTTCAGTAATTTACAGTCACAATCTCATTCAAATCATTGTGAATAATACGAAATAAATTACCTATCATTTCATTCTGCATACGCTCGAATGCATAAATGACAATTGTCAAAAAACAACATAATGAAACTCTTAACTCTGACCTTAATATATTTAAGATTGATCATTGCGATAAATGAATTAAAATAATTATTTAATGTTCTCCACTATACATTAAAAACTACGCCGCAAATGTTACAATCGATAGATGTCGTTCTCAGCCGTGATAGCAAATAAGTGTCATTGTATAAACATCCGATGATTCTCTTCCTCCTTTCTGTTAAAACAATTAATGCAATTTACAGTCACTTCCGTTTATTATTTCGATATACAAATCAGTATTATAGTGCAAATAAATGGAAAAGTCTAGTTCCATCTTATTACATGTTTTTTTTTAATGAAGTTTATATTAAATAATTTGAAATGTATCAACCGGAAAACACACTAATTAATATTGAAAGACATAACAAATGTTTTTGAAAAAGTAGTGCAGTTTTAAAGATGTAAGTTCGTGAAATGTAATATTCTACTTTAGTTTTATAAATATTCTGATTTTCCAAACGACGCTGCAATTTTAGCAGACATTTACACCAGTTAAATACCCTGTCTCTACGAGCTTTTATATGAATGAAAAATTTCAATAAAAAGGGTAAAGCAGTTCGTCGGCGCTTGTATATTTTACGTAGTGAAGAAAATGGTTTCCCACATAATGAAGAATCTTCTATGAAGAAGAATACAAACTTCATAAGTCGAGCTTCAAAGCTTACGATAACATATGCCGACAAAGGTTTTTCGGTCATTTGGTCTTTTATTTAGCTATGCTTTATTTAAACACAACTACAAAATTAGCAAATCCCTCGAGGAAAATATGACATTCAGTTAAAAATATTGCCTTTAAATTACAACACATTAATTTATATGGTGTTAACATTTCTTATAGTAAATTTTATTTCCTAACATTAGGAGGAAGCTTATTTTCAAGACTGACAAATTTGGAATATCTTCAATCCATTATCAAAAATTAATAAGTAAGTTGCGATAGCGCTGAACATTTTGTTTAATTTATCTTTTTCGGCCGCTTTTTTTTAAAATATTACCAACGACTAAATTAATCTCTTTTAACAGAGTATATTTTACGTCTGCAAAAATATGCTGTATATTACCATATAATCATTTTAGGTGAAGTCTTCCACAAAACGGAATTTCTTTTGTTTCCTTTACCTAAAACCAAGGTCCGTAAAAATTACACCTCCGTCACTATTTTGCATTGAAAGCGAAATTTTAAAAGAGAGATAAAAAATCATTTCAATTTAAAATATATTTTAAAAGCAACAGAGATGATTAAGATGTAAATATTATCTAAGCAAAACAAATATTTGACTGAATTAGTAATGTTTCCTTACTGATTATTTAAGCTGTCTTCTTTATTTACACTTTAACGGTTCAAACAAAATCGTCTTCATTTTTCGGTCAAATATTTTCGAAGAAGCCTAATAAACTTTCTGATGCCTCTTTATCATCGTCTTTCAAAGCGTAAACCGACGGTTATTCTTCGACATAATAATGATCCCAGAAAATGACAAGGAAAATTGATAAAAAAAAGACGCTTACGAAGACAAGAGCGGCCCGGCTACATAGTCTCATGTCGTTGCGTTCTGCTTGGGCTTTATTGACAGCGAGGTAAAATAAATACGGAAACCAACCGTGGTGCTTGTTATAGTATAGTATACCTAAGTAAATTCGTTTGTATGCGGCAATGTTGCTGCAACTCAATTTGTGACTTTGACCGCAAGTTCATTACTCGCGTCTCCAGAGAGTTGAATAAACTTACATATAAAACAAAATGACGTTTTATTCTTCAGTCGCCTTCTTATCGTACTTAATTATATCGTGTTTAATTATAAAATTGTCATTGCGACGGTTTTCAGCAATAAAATTCAAATTATTAAAACAAAATACAAATTGATTACAAAGTACTTTGATTGTACTACTTTGTAGAACTGCAAGATATACGAGTACCTTCGATTCATCTTTCTAAGGTTAGCAGCGATGAAGTGTAGTATTGCATATTCATGCTAATATGGCATTAATATCACGACGACCTTACGTTTGTACACACCTGTCCGGCATCATTGAATTATTGAATTGTTTACTCCGAATTTGAATAGCGGTTAATTTCTTATTTATGTGTTTGATTGGGTTAATAAACAGAGAACTTATAAGAAATTTGCAAATGTTATATTGTTTTTTCGTAATACATTCGAGGTTGAAACAAGAATCTCAGTTAAAGTTACGATTTTACAAAATTTTTAATTTTATATTTATACGAAACAAAACATATGCCAGCTGTTTAACTTTTCTGAAACGAACCGTATCTATATAAGGATGCATTATATTCACCAATACGCCTATCGAAAACCTCAAAGCTGCAAATGAGCTACAATCTTTAAAGCTGCGTAGTGCTCTGAAAATATCTATGCTATCTATGCTTTACAATATACATGTGTAATTTAATTTGGGTAGCCGCCATGCCTACAGGATGAAAACAACATTTTTAAAGAAATGCGAAAAACTGAAAAAAAACTTTTACACCTCATTTTTATGAGATCCATTTGCAAAAAAGTAATATTACAAATTTCTTTTACTTTTATAAAAAGTCCTATTATATTTATAATAATTTACAAATAATATATAATGAATAAAACGAGTAAATGATTTGTATTACAGGAATGAAAATAGTTTAATAGGTATATGTGATTCATCATAGTACCAGTTCTACTTGGACTTAACAGTTCTTCTTATTTATAACTTGTCAAACTCATTCGAATGGGTAAATGAAGCTTTCCGTATTAAGTATTAAAAACATTTATTAAGTAGTTTAATTAAACTTTATTTAAAGGTAGTCTAGAATTATTCAAAAACAAATTGAACGTTGAAATAAAAAAATAATTATGATAATTAATTTCTTTTAAATTAGGTAAATAGCGAATACCACAAATCATTAAAATATATTACAGTAACGGTGATATTGCAATATATTTTAATATTCTTTGATAAAAAAAGACAATGTAATAATAATAAATTGTGTAAATTCCATCTATCCAAATATAATCTATTTTTTTAAACATTCGATGTATATATACAAAATAAATATAATTAAAACATGGTTAATATTTTGTGAAAAATTATCGTGATTTGCTTAAATATTTTGGTCTCAATGAAAAAACAAAAAAATAAAAATTGATATAAAAAATATTAAAACGATAAAAAAATACTAAAAAAATAATAACGTAAAAATTACGTGGTTTCACATTTTATTTAGTTACGATCAATTTTATTTAAAAGATGCAAAAATCTATAACATCCGTACAGTTTTTACATGTATTTCTAGGACATAACCACCTAACTGGTCCTTGGAGTGTGATGCGTTGGTATTCGTATGTGTTAATTTTTTGCCCAAAAAAATTTAAATTATAGTAACTTATTAGTTATTTATATGTTTTGAAGTTTTATGTTTGGGAAGAAATGTGGGTAATTGTTAATAAAAGAAAATAAAGCAATATGATATAATTATTTCATATTATTAGGATTTTGATCATATTAACATAAAACTTAGACACGTCTCACTTGGTAATGAAAGAGGAACCTGTATATACACGTGCGTAATCGATATAACGTTATATTTAGTTAAACACGAATAAATCCTTATCGTCATAATACTTGGCAACTAAACAAACTAAGTAAAGAACTTTGAATACCATTCCATATTAATTAATCTCTAATATTAACTCACAAGTATTCAAAGTTAACTAACCAAGTTTTGTAGGAGGATACCTAACTTTTGACATTATAATATATTAAATATGTGTATGGAAATTACCGAAAGTTAAATTCGCTTTTGGTTTTAATTCGCAAAAATGTTGTATTTTGAGATATAAAAATTTAATCGATATTGTTGCTTTATCTTCGAAGTTCGAATTATGATCAACATTTAGGTGGACACGTAAGATCACTCTGTAATGATCATTTTATGTTTTTGATTTTCCGGTTATAATTTCGGAAAAAGAGGTACCATACCACTAACGTGCTTCTTATGTGCTAACTAGTTATTCAATTTAAATTATAGTTTTAATGTACCTTGAAATTTACCAAATTCAGTAACTTTATTTAAACACGAGCACTTCTGGACGATTTAAAAATGCACTTAGTTATACTTATCTCAGAAAATGGTAATCCAAAAACCAACACGACATTTTGTGGATATAAAATAACAGATAAAATGTAGGTTACATTTTCTTACTTCAAACTCCTTGTTGCATTTTTCACTTGTTCTCTGTTCCTTTTTAACTAATGAGAAGAATGAACATATCGTAAACTATATCTATATATAATAATAACCTTTTATTGTCCAACATAAGAACACATCAAAACCTGATAGTGTTTACCCAATAACATTGAAAATCGCATGCCAAAACTTTGTATAAAAAGAAAAGATGTTGCGAGCAAAGTTACCACTCACACAACCTTTCGGATAATTCGTTTAGAAAAAGTTATCGAGCACATATTTCATCACAATAAAATTTCTTGCGAAGACGTCCTCTTTTTAGTACGGGTATATCGACTGTTCGTTGGTTGACTCCGACGAATGAATTAGGGATGTAATTGTAAAAAGCCCACAAGAGAATGCTCACAGAGGTTTAATAAAAATACTTGAGGCCCTTTAAACGAGTATTGACAAATTATTGACACAACTTTCAGCACTACCTATTTTCCACTATTTATGTAATAATCTAGTATTGATCGATCGAGTTGAATAAGTCGACGAGAAAAAAATAATTTCAGTTAGACATTATTTTTATGGCAAAATTTCGAACTAATTGATACGTAAGAATTCCTTTCCCCATGTTTGAACAGCTCGCAAATAAAATAACATTGATAGAATTTGGATTCAAAATTATATGATTATTTTGAAGACATAATATATGGGATGTAATTTCTTTTGCCGTATTTTAACAGCTTGCAAATAAAATAACATTAACAGAATTGGGTTTTAAAATTACCTGATTATTTTAGACATAATATATGGGATGATATTCCTTCCGTTATATTTAAACAGCTTGCAAATAAAATAATATAAATACATGCTTATTTTAAGTACGTAATATTCGTGATTTTTTTTGTTTTTTTAATATTTTCACGTTTTATTAATTTTCCAAGTACCGCAAAACTGTTTGCGGTACTAAAAAAATGGCAAAATTTTATTTTTTTGAAAAATTATCCTAAAAATAAAAGAATTACTTCTTTTTTCCTTTTTAAACAATGCATATAATATTATTTAACGTTTCAGTAATATTTTATCATCCTTGTTCAATTTTTTACGTTTCCCTTTATTATCCATTATATTTATATATAAATGTATTTTTAGGTAGTTTTTGAAATAGTATTTTTTACACATCGCAGAAAAATAGCTAAAGACATCAATTGCCTAATTTTGATATTCAAATAAGATAAATATATCAAAATATTTATAAAAAAAACAACCAATTTATATTTAAATGGCATGTGTTTATGCTGATAATTTTGTCAAGAGGTTTTTTTTATTTGATAGCATTATTTAAAGTATGTTTAATCCCTAACGTACCCTGTAATTTTCTTATCTTGTGCATTTTGCATATACTCAGTACAATATTTTGTAAAAAATGTTTTTAAAAAGTTATGATATTTTGCTTTTTAATTCAATATTCTTGCAATAAAAAACGTCTTCATATCTTGATTATTTAATTTTATATGGTATTTTAAATTTATTTAAACCTCACTACTACCGTAATGTAATTCCAACTAAAAAACATGGAAAACAAAAAATATAATTGAAAACCTAGAGCACATGTTTTTATAGCACTTACAAGTAAATGAAAACCACATGCCTATATATTAATTACCATAGTTTTAAATAATGCTAAATATATTTCCTAAATACTTACAATGTGAAGAAGGTATATACCTACAATGTGTAGAAAGCTTATCGTTACCCATTTTCATCTGAGGAAACAATTCCCGACCGTACGTTTCTCTACACTATTCCGTTTATGGTAGCAGCTTTAAAGTCTTATCTTCCGATTTCCTGGAATGCAAATCTTCTTACGTTTGTATACGACAAATATGATTATCAAGCAGATTCGTATATATTTCCGGCATATCTCTCGTGGCTTTCATCTAAAATATAGCTTTATTTGATTGATAATACCACAATTGTTATGTACGTATTGTATATAGTACTGAATGCGGAAACGGTGGATTGTGAATAGATAACTTTTGTTATTAAAATGCAGTGAAAGCAAAATTCAAATAAAAATGAGGAAAGTTTTAAATCAGTATGCTTTATTATATTATTATTTTTTCGAATTTATTTCGTTAAACATTTTACATTATTTGTTTATCACAAGTATCACTGAGAAAATATTTAAAATAACCATTGCAATAAAAGAAAATAATGGGGTTACGTAAATTCAACACATAATCTATTATTTAATTACGTAAGCTCTGTCTTTGCCTGTTTCCTTATTGCCTTTCTTAAGACCAAGTCCTATATAAAATACTTTTCCCCCTAACTGATAATAATAAGTATTTATTTACATGGAAATAATGATGTTGACTAGAAATCTTCCATTATAAAATAATGGAGCTCTTTAATGTAACTCCTTAGCTGAGAAAAATCATGTTTGTCACTGGCCAGTAAGGAAAGCAATAAATTTCTATTTTAAAAATGTTTCGATATGTTTCCCCAGCATCCCTCTTGTATCTAAATGGAAATGTTTCCCCAGCATCCCTCTTGTATCTAAATGGAAAAGTTTTTCCGTCTATTCCATCTAGGACGGCTAGAGTTCGATTCGTTTTTTCAACTTTACAGACATTATAACCTGTGTGATTTATTTATGTACGAGATAGGCACAGTTTTTTTTGTCAATTAACTTACGTGATACATTTCCTTCCAGTAATATTTAAAATTTGCAATAAAAAAATTAGAAATATTTCTGTACTTATTTTTTTCATTCGTTTCAATAGCCGTGCATTTCTAACATAGATGTTTTGAAAAGACAATTGCAATGTGAGACAAATGTTATCTCTTTTACGTTATTGAAGTTAAGATTTTTTTTTAATTCATTAATATTTTAGCCGACTACTTGGATTATCAAAAAAACCATATATCCAGTATATTAATTTGTTATCCCTACCTTATTTTACTAATTCTAGCATAATATTAAGCCGTTTTTTATTTATGTAATGATTAATATTTCACCATAAAGTAATGATTCGATACACGATTCTAAATTGCTTCAGGGTGAATCGAGTGTGTTTATCAATGGAATTTGAGTAATAATTTTTCGCGTATGTATTATTAATTTTTCTCTCGTAATAATGTTTACATCTCGAAGTTTCTTGACTAAGATAAAAGTAAATTATTTTACTTTTAACATTAAGACTATCATTGTGGAAGTTTAGACAATCTTTGTTTGTCAACTCTTTACACAGGTTTGTGCGCTACTTTGCCAGACCAAATATAATTCAGGAAATATTCAATCAGTAAAAAATATAAATTACATTTTAAACAGTCAATACAAAAATAACTTACCGATCATCTCACGAATAAAATTTAAAAAAGAACTAAAAGCGAAAGTTTTGAAAGAATTACATTAATCTAAAGGGCCAAGCCCATTATGTACGCAGCTTCATTAATACCTTAAAATCTAAGAGGCCAATTAGTCGTGTTTCAATGGGCGCTCTCTTTTGGAGATAAGTAATTTAAAAAGTTTTTTCTCTCCTTTCGAAAAGATATATATATATATATATATATATATATATATATATATATATATGTGTGTGTGTATATATATATATATATATATATATATATATATATATATATATAACACCTAGTATCTCTCGCCTTATGTATGCTTATTATCCCCTCCTCATCAGATGGAGGGTTCTAAAAGGAATTTTGCCATTATATACCACTTATGATCCAAGTAAGATTATTATTATATAATAATACTACCATGTCATTAATAAACAGAGAATTCTTTTTCTTTTGTAAGCGACTATTTATCTATATATATATATATATATATATATATATATATATATATATTATGGGTTGAAAAAGTTACTAACAACTTGTATCATCAGCACATTAGAGCATAATTGTAAAATTAGATCCGTTGTACATGTTGGTAACTACAGATCATTACTATTTGATATTCCCTAAAACTTTCAGAAGGATATATATCATGTGTTCAAATCTGATTTTATGGAAATGTGTAATATTTTGTAACTTTTCCTGAACGAAGAGTGCGCAGAATTGCGAATATATGCTTAAAACACACGACCATCATAAGTTACGAAAAGTATACTTTGTAAGCATTATTTGTATCTTTACATCCTAAATACCAGTAGAAGATAAAATAAAATTAAAAATGAGGAATAGTAACTTGCCCCATGCGCCCACCAATATCGTTGACGAGGGTTGACAGATCAATCTCGAAAGGGATACATGTTAACACAGAACCAAAAATTCTCCAAACCTCTATAAACTTTAATAATAACAGGATTACCACGTAAATGTATCAGGAATTATGACTTCATATTCATAAGAGATATTAATTGCATAAAATGTATGTATTAGAGATATGTCGATAGAAATTTGTCAATTGAACGAGTAGAATACTACGATTTTAATTCTATTTTGATTAATAGCATTGTTAAAACCAGAAATATCATTTTTCCTAAACTTGTCTGATTTTTTTGGACAAAAATATCACTGCGGTTTTTTGCAGGAATTTATGTGGCAAAAAATTGTCACATTTAAATGATTTTGACTTTTTACCAAAAAATAAACAAGTAGCCAAAGTCTCATGGCCAGTAAAATTAATATCACTACTTGACTTTTTCTAAAAAATTGGGTGAACGAAATGGCAGTCGTGCAAAATGTAATTAATGCGAATATTTTTGCGGACCGATAAAAACAATACTATATTATTGTTTTATACTTATATTTAGTTTTTTTTTTAATTTATTTATGCAGGTATTTATACATAAAATTATAAAATGTTTTCTACAATTTTTCTACAATATACTTATAAAAGTCTTTTTTTCTGCAATTATTTTTGTAATCAATAAGTCAACACCCAAATCTGGTAGATTTGGATAAAGTGTTTAGAAGTATTTTATTGTTTAACTAAATAAATCAAAGGTTACAAAATATTTCATATAAACCTGAAAAACTCTGGCATTATACTAGATGAATGTCACATAGACTACTCGAAGTCTATAAGACTCTCAACGTGTTCTTACACATTTCTAAAGGGAAATAGGACCACCTAAAAATTTAAAAACTTAACGCACACTTCGCAAAATTAAATGATACCTGATGGCACAGGCGCCGCGCAGCCCCAGGCATGCGCCTATATCATTTACTAAAGATACAGCTTAACGAGATAAAATAACACCTAAATGGTGCATGTTGAGTTAATGAGCACCAAAATAAAGATGATAATAAACTCATGTATCACGCGATACCAGACCTTCTAATGTGTATTACATTATAATATGTATTTGGTAAGTGTATTGAATATCACGATGTATGAAATATCATAAATAATTCATACATCATGATATATATATATATATATATATATATATATATATATATATATATATATATATATATATATATATAATATATATATATATATATATATATATATATAAATAATAAAATAAATCATATACCTTATATATTACACACATATCATAAAATATAAAATAACCTATGTCATATGTATGACATACATATGACATAGGTTATTTTTTCGGTTGACATAACTGCGGTTGTGATTGATGACACTAGAATAATTTATTAATACTAGAACAATTACTCAGTTATATAATAACGAAACTTTACTTAAATATGTGAATGTAAGAAAAAATGTTGTTGTGAATTGCAACCTATCGTCTATTCAAACGTTATCATATGTACATTATAGCATCTCATATCTTTAACTATAGTTTGAGTTAGTAAATGAAATGAAATAGTAATGTAAAGTAAATGAAATTACGAGGTAACTATTTTGGATAATATTAACATGATTTACATAATCGTGTTAATATTACCACAAATTACGTAATTTTAATTACGATACTAATTTTAATTAATTTTAAGACGTAAAATTTAAATTAGGGCCCCCATATATGTTTATACTTCTTTAATTTATTGATTTAAGTTAATCAAAATGATCCTAATTTCAACTGAGTTTTAACTAAGTGCTAGCATCCGACTGTTTTTAGATTTCTCATATCCACGAAAATTTTTTACACAGAAGAAGATGAAAATTTCATAAAAAAAGGACAATGAAATAAGCATCTGAAATAATTGTCGTTATTTTAAAGAGACTAAATTAACATCCACTAAGTTTCAGCTCTATGCCATTATTTGCAGATAATGAAACAGAATCAACAGTAGAGATTCTTGAAACAGAGCAACACCTTAGAGTTGCGGAACAGTTTATGCAAGAGTTAGGCAAGACATAAAAAGCGTGAAAGGAAATTGTTGCATGTATTAGTTTTGATCTAGCTAGATTCGTTGACAGTAAAACGTTGAAATGGTGAGGCGGAGTTAATTTTAAAACTAAAAATTTCAATAAACTCGAAATGCTGCTACGAAGTACGTATTTACGATATCTAGTTTAAATTTACGTATCTTAACTGAATTTCGTTAAATTTTGTGATGCATATACAATATGAGTACATGGATCACAAAACTTACCAAGACTAGTATCCCGATACGAGCACAAAGTTTCAGGTTAAACAGGTTAGAAAGAATTGTTTTTATCATCAGAAAGTTACTTTTATTTTATAACATGTTACTTTTTATGACTGTTGCCTGCCAAAATCCCTGAAAAAATCCTAAGTTTTATTACTGTCAATGTTCGTTTAAATAATAACTGAACAAGTATGAAGTGATATTTAAATTTGTTTTTACCGGCAATCAATATTAATCATTTAAAAAATTATACTTCTATTATTTATAGTTTTTTCACCTTAGTATCTTGGTATTACATATCTCGCACTGATGAAGGGATATAGCGAGCAAAAGCGGAGATGGTTGAATAAAATTTCATTTCAGGTTAATATTTACTCAAACCTCACTAAGGGATATTTTCCTTTCTTTTGTGTTATATGACAGTGCAAATCACAATTCTTGAAAGACTTGATGCATTTTTTATTTTAATCTATATTAATTTCATTCAAATTTATTATCATCCGCCTTGTCATTTCATTCAAATAAACGTAATATAAGAATATCGCCATTCATTCCTATAATGAAGAATTGTTATTGCAAAGCTTTGCGCAACTATACACTTATCGTAAAATTCTAACAATTTCATGCAAATTGGTGATATTTCGCATTATATAAATTTATACATTGATGTCAAGTTTATTTGTAGCAAAAAGTATTAACACACTTTCTATATTACGGAGTTGTGGAAAATCGAATCGAATCGAATTTTATGAAATCTTTGGTCGATTTTCAAAAGATTTTTTTCCGTCAAAAATATTATTCTCATATATTTGTCCTCAAGTTTTAAGTAATTCTCTATATCTTCTTTATCAAGACTGTACTTTCTTATGTTTTCAATTGCCGTAAAACCTTCTTTTCCTTTTTTTTTAAAACACTACTTCTTTAGTTTATACGGTCTAAAATATTTTTTTCCCAAAAAAAATAATTTGAAGAATAGAAGCATACATAACTCTGTAAAGATAAAGAACTATTGGAAAGTGTAATAAAATATCTATTACAAAATTTTACCAGGGCTTCAAAAATCAGAGCATTTTTAATAAGGAATTTCATTACTATGTTGAATGCTCAACTTTGAAACTCCGGAGCTGGTTCCGAAATTGTTAATTTTTTAGTAATTATTGAAAAAATGTCTTCGTTGAAATTTCAGTTTTGTAATTAAATTACAATTAAAATCATGAGGTTGCTTTCTTACTTTGACTTAATGTATCTAGATAAATGGTCGTACTATTTAACTGGAAACCTTGTTTTTTTTAATTATGAGAACGATCACAACATTTTAAATATAAAACAATAACTGCAGTAAATATTTGTCATTTACTGCTTTCTAACAAACATAAACAGTAAGAATGTCTAAGGCAAAAAGTTATAAAGACTTAAACTAGATAAAATCGGATTTCTAATGTCTATCAATAAGTTTGGACTAGGACAGATTTTAATTAAAATTTTTAAGTTAGCAAGATACCTTTTTATACTACAGAATTTGGAACAAACAAAACATACAAATGAAACAATCATGAATCTAATCTACGTTTTACGAAATTGTTGATCTTGATAGTGCGATCCTCAAATGATAAGTCACTTAATAACCTAAGACAGAAAGCATCGTAATGTAAGGTAAAAATCCCGCAACAGGAAATACTCTTTCGAATTCGACATTTGTTGATGGTAGTGGTGGTTTCAGTCAGATGTATCTTCATAATCTACTCTCATTTAATGTCCACTCTTATAAATCCAGCTAGATGAAAATTCGTACTTACCACAATTAGCTTCCTCGTTATTTTTTGGATTTCTTGCCTAACTCCTGTCCAACCTATTCTGCAACACTCAGGTGTTGCTTAGTTTCAAGAATCTATATCATTGATTCTCTTGTATTATTTGGAGGCAACAGCAAAGATTTGGGAATTGGTGGATGTTATTTCATCCTTTGCAAAATGACAAAAATTTTCTCGGATATTTCTTCATTTCCCAGATTTATGAAACTTTCATCACCTTCCGTGAAAAAGAAACCTTCGCAGTTATAAAGGTGAAAATCTTCTTTCCACCATCGCATTGGCGCGGGGAATAGTTTTCTGTTTCTGTATGCGTAGCTCCACGTGAGTGCGTGGTGGTTCATCAGATTAAACATAGATTTGAGTATTTGAAAAAAAAAACATAAATGTAACGCAGCTTTTTTTAAATTTGGGTTTACGTCTAAAAACAGAAAATACGAAAAAATGTATAACTCATTACGAAACTTTAGTGTTACGAAATTTTCGAAATTTTGGCTTGAAAACCTTATTACTTTACTTAATAATACTTTTTGTGAAGCATTTGTAACCTCTTTCTTATATTACTGTGACGATTACTTTTCACTTCCTTAATCGTGCGTTTGCTTTTTGCATTGTACATTCTCCTGATATAATTAGTCAGAATTCATAAATTTAATTAATATTAATACTAATTAAAATATATTGTCACTAATAATAATGACATATTTTAATTGAACGATACATTGCTCTCAAACCGTTAATAAGATTTTAATGTATTCACTAAAGGTATTCACTGAAAATAGTCATACTCTTGTAAAGTTAGCGATTAGTTTTATTAATTTTTTATTAAGGTCAGTTAAGAAAAAATATACATACATTTCTTAATTCATATAGCTGTAATCTATTAAACTTCTCTGAAGACTACGTACTGAAAACTTGAAAAAATTATAATACATCCACCGTTATGGAAATAATAGGGGCATCGCATGACAAATACTAGCCTCCTGTAACCCTTCTGATAAGTTTCAGTAGTATGCTTGTGAAATATTAAATGGCTCCATAGCTACGTTGAGATCTCGCACCGATGATACCCTTTCGAACGCCATTACATTTAATTCATAATTCTCCATCCAGGATACACGTAGGCGCTAAAACCACATCATTACGTATTTGCTCACATTAAATTGTAACTTATTGTTCAGACTCCGTCGAAATATTGAGTCGATATCACTATAAAATAATAAAATAAAATAATAAATAATAAACAGTGTTGACAACTGAGGGCAAATCATTAATGATAATGAGAAACAAAGGAGGGCCTATATTACCACCTTGACTGACTTTAAATTTAATAATACAAGGCCGTGATTTAAACCGTCCAAAATGGATGCATTACTTTCGAACCCGAGCATTGCTTTCGAAGAAATTGGCGAAATATTTTACCTAGAATGGAAGATAAATCCAACTCCAATAACTTTGCCGTAAGAATATCATTGTCGACTCGATGAAATACCTTCTTAAAATAAAATTAAACCACATCTTCTTACCATCTATCATCTACATAATCCCCAGCTACATAATCCACTAAATTAATAAGATTAATTACGGTAGATAGTTTAGAACGAAAATGATTTTGGTTGTCCGCCAGCTGGCACTGAGCTCGAACATGATCATGGTCGGATGTAATTTGATATTTTTTCGACTTCTTTTACCGCTTTAAGATTATGGAGTATA
Organism: Druceiella hillmani; assembly: GCA_039881145.1. Classification (NCBI taxonomy): domain Eukaryota; kingdom Metazoa; phylum Arthropoda; class Insecta; order Lepidoptera; family Hepialidae; genus Druceiella; species Druceiella hillmani. The sequence continues at coordinate 27,423,424 of JAYKKI010000023.1, read as the reverse complement.
TAGTTTATCTGCTACTATAGAGTTGCTTGGTAGTTCACATTTGATAATTAGTTAGTTTTATGGTAAATTTTGGAATAGTGTTTGTTTTTTTTTTCTTTTTTATTAATTATTATTTATATTGTTGTACATTTATATCAATATTTTATATTTGTGTATTGTAAACTATTTTTATTTTAGTGCTAGCACAAAACCAGCGCATTGGGGTACCCTGTAAATTGGATATAGATTTTTTTTATAAATAAATATATTAATAAAATACTCATTACATTTAATACACAAAGGCGATTATAATTACATGTACTTGGATGAGTGTTGTATAAAACATATAAAGACCATCAAATTCCTGTTACCTATTGTCTCTTTCGTACGTTTAAATTATATATGTGGAGTAATATATATATATATATATATATATATATATATATATATATATATATATATATATATGTATATATATATATATATATATATATATATGTATGTATGTACGAACAAACATTATTTATCAGGTTAATTTCGTTAATTCGATGTTAATACAATAAAGAAATATAAACTGCGACATTAAATGTTATAATTAAACATAATATTTCAATAACTTTCAATATGTTACAATCGAGATAAGATAGCAAATAAGAGTCCATAATAAAATGCAATATAAAATTATTCTTTACAAAAAGAAAATTGAAATAATTACTATAATCAATCGTTATCTTTGGAATCATTTTTAATTGTAAACTTGAGGCTTTACTTGAGTCAAAATTGTCTTGGAAATGTGTTATTATCTGTAATTAAACAAAATTAACTGCACGTATTCTTGTTTAATTTTTATAAGGCGTTCAAAGTCTTTTCACGGAATTGATTTTTAAATGATTGTTGGAAGCCTTCCTAAATTACATGAACTCATAATTGAAATAATATTTTGTTCCACGTTACTTTTGCATAATGTACTGTCAAGTTTTAGAATTTCGACAATATAACTTAAATAATATCGCCAATTTTCAACTTTGCAAATTATGTTTTCAAAAGTTACGTCATGTCTTGTTTTGTTTTTGCTTACCCATTTTGCTCACCCGCGTGGTTGTGTTGTTTATGGAATAAGCTGAATAATTTTTCAGCAAATTATGGTATCCATGACAATTATTTCGGGTGAATCAATTTCCCCTTCAACTATTTTTATTGCTCTCAAAAAGGATATTTTGATGACAAGCATCTTTAAAAACACCATGAATATTAAATTAATATGTGATAATTAATCATAATAATTTATGCCATTACCTCTTTATATTTACAGGATTTCATATTATGTAATGATTACCATTGAATCGAGGTAACAACAAAAAAAATATGTCAGAATTGCGTGCTAATGCGGCATCTAGTAATTTCACAAAGACTATTGTATCAATTTGATACATTTCATAAAATATTTCAATTGGCTTTGCGTTTTAATTACGACAAAAATTTTGTATATAGTAAAACGATGGATTACTCGTATCGCAGATTTTTTGGATCTATTCAGAACAAAAAAATTAATTTTGAGTGGCAATATAGACAACATACATTAAAATTTCATTATATTTACATTTCTCAGAACTATTTAACCTATTAAAATATTTTCAAATTATTGTTTCAGTCAAGCACTTGTGGGCTACAAAATTGGCAATCTCTATCTAATTTTTATAATAAGCAACAGAAGGCACATCTATTAATTTTAGATCAATTATAGCTTTGCCGCTATTTTACAACAGTTTATAGTAATAGACAATATTAACTCTCATAATTCCGGCTACCGATGAGACTATAGCACACCAATATTAATCATAAATGTTAATCTGATAAGTTAACTAATCCGTACCATGGTAGAAGGATGCAATCTGTATTTTTTTAAAATGTAATTTTATGTACTACTAGCTAGATACCCAGCGTTGCTCGGTATTACGAAAAAAAGTGGTTAAGTGGGAAGCTCCACTTTATTGAGATTTGTTACTAGAATATATATAAATATATATATATATATATATATATATATATATTTATGTATATATATATATATATATATATATATATATGTATATATATATATATATATGTATATATATATATATATATATATATGAGTAAGTGGGTACGAGCCGTAGTGCGATTACATTTGTGACTTTTAAAATAGTTTGTGTTAAAATCATGCATAAATTTTAGTAGAATAAATAAAGTAAAAGAAAAAGATCAGTGAAAGTTAAAGTTTAAAATTTATATTAAAACTAAGCTGGTTGCACTAAACCAAAGTTTTAAGCAAATTACCATCTATAAAATATGATAAAATATTAGTAGTTACCCAGCTACTGTGAAAGTGGAAATGTAAATATGTTTAAGGAACTTTTTACGTCAGTTGAACGTACACTATCATTACATATCATTAAGTGTAAAACAGTCATCTATGTATCGATCTATATCACATAATCAAGGTTGAGCTTAGATCGATAATACATTTCTTGCCCTGCTCGTCAACAACGTTATCGTACTTGTAAACTACATCGTTTTCTTTACCGATGAACTTATCCTTATTTTTAATGTTCTGTAATGTGATTCGGCATATTAGTCCCATCAACTATCAAAAAGGGTATTAAAAACATCCCATTTAACTTAAAATACAAAATATGAGAGAGATAAAAACAAGCGCGATCGCAGTGTCACATAACAGCGATGTTATATGTTATAAGGGATTATGTACAAGAGAAAACCGTTAGAATAATTTTTTGCAGGGAATACTCAGTGACATGCGGAAAATTGTGTTCGCTGGTTTTTTGCAATTTTGAATTGATCAGTTATTATATTATTAAAATAAGCGTGTTTATAATAATGGTGACTTGTTCTGTTCTTGATTGTGATACTTCACATCGAAATAATTCAGATAAAGTATTCACATTTCACATGTAATTTTTGAAGAATTGATCTTTTTGTATTTATTTCCAAAAACCCACATAGAAATTACTACTTCGTATATGACGATTTACAGAATAAGATACCTAATTAAATATGTATATTATTTGTTCCAAATTTTTGTTTCTGGAATTCCTTAGCAAACTGGAAACCTTATAACTTCATCGTGTCTGTGCGTTCGTCTTCTGTACAAATATTGTATTTTGCGATTATACATATATTGCAGGTTTATTCGTTTAATAAGTTCATGGAAACCTGACAGATTTTTTTGCAATATTTTTAATTGTCTTTCAAAATTCTAATTACACAAGTTACGTAAAATTTTTAGTTAGGTTCATTATTCCCCTAGGTTTCTGCCCCTTTTTTCAATCATATATTTTACAAATCTGAATAAAATCAATTATATACCTGAACAATTACTCCAAATATTGTATGGGATTATCTTTAAAACACAGTAATCATCATTTCTCAATTTAATAAATCAAATTTTAATAAATATTTTGTTTAAATTTTTTTAAAGCTTAGTCAATAAAATATTTATAATTTATTTTATAATATAAATTAATTTGTAATACAATAAATAACTCTAAAAAAATTATTTATTTCTGGGAAAAATAATATTTTAAACGAATAAAATATCATTTCTGGTTCAATGGTTTTATGATTATGCAACATTCACAAAATTAACTAAACGAACCTTTGCAATTTAAAAATATCTATAGTTAAAATATGTATTTATAAAATGCTGATATTTAATATACAATAAATTAAATGTACTTTCAATAAATGCACTCGGCACATTATTTAAAATTTCTTGTACAGTTCTATTTGTTTTAAAGATACAATTAAAATTAATTATTTTTAATTTTAATTGTATCTTTAATTTGTTTTAAAATTGTTATTTAAAATTATTTTTATTATAATAAATAAAATTAATTTATTAAATTATTTGTTTTAACAAATCGTTTCAATATGATTGGAATACTTTAAGAAAGCTTTAATTTGTACTTGATCTGATTTAACTTTTTTTTACTTTTAAATATTTGTTAATCCAGTTGAAAATTGTTTTGGTTTTATTATATTGGCAAAATAAAAATGTTTAAAATAGAATCTGTTAACCCTATATAAAGGTTATCAACATCCTTGTAGATATTATGGAACACCACTAAACTCACACCAAAGTTACGTACACACAAACATTTCAATTTAGTTTACGCGGAATTTGAAACTGAGGTGATCTATATAATAATTCTACGGGAAGATCTCATTAAAAAATTTAAAAGTATAACAGAGACTATAAATAGAGACTATAAATACATAACAGAGACTGTAAATAGATTGACAAATGAGAAATTGAAAGAAATGGAATAGAAGAACAAAGAGATGAAAAACAAAATGGAATAGTAAGAAAAGCACATAGACCAAATTGAAAAATATATAAGAAGATGGAACATAGTATTCTTTAGCATAGAACAAAAAGAAAACAATTACGATGTGTTAGAAAAATTACTTTTCGACTTGACAAACGCAACTATACAAGCCACAACGATTCAATCAAAAGGATCCTTTCAAAAAGTAGGGAAAAAGTTCAGAGGTCGATAATACTAACTCTGACCACTATAAACAAGAAAATACAAATATTTAAAAATAAAAACTCTTTGAATGGAACACAATACTTTATAAAAAAGTCCATCTACAAAAAATATTAAATAAGTGAAAAATATTAAATGAAAAATTTTAAAAATAAGGAATGGGAGCGTTTCTAGTACATATGATTTTAAATTCTTCTTCAATAATTTTATAGTTTAACTTGGGTTTTAATTTTTTACTAATTCGTTTCTTGACCATTCTACATAATTTAGTTAGCCTTCTCTCTTGCCTAAACTTGTATCTCTCATTATTTAAATGTTCTCTTACCTTGATTAAGTTTCCTTTAATAGGAATGATAAGTATAAATTTGTTTTCCAATATATTTTTTTCTTCTGTGTAATTGTTTCATCATTACTTAAATTTTATTTATCAGATCTTTGTATTTTTGTTGGGTCTTTGATATTCTTCTATTTTGTTTTGGTTTCTCAATTCTATGAAATATCTCTGCACGTTTCCTTTTTCATTAGGCGTTAATTTTTATGGTGGATTACATGTTTCGTTTTTCTTATTTGTTAAATTATTGGTGACTCTAAGTAACCCGTGGTCTGTATAAATATTGATTCGATGACTTGAGCATTGTACATTGATTTGAAGTTTTTTGATATAAGATAATAATTTAATTAATTTCTAATAATAGATAATTTAATTTCTTTTTGGTAAATATATTAATCTTGAAAAACTGGTTTTCTAGTCAGCATTCTATTAAAGTCTCGTCGCTTTAGTTTCTTGTGCCATATCCGGCTTACAATTTTGGCCCATCTTTTAGGTTAACATACCCAACCTTTTTTAGCTTTTTACTATATATCTATATAGTTCGACTAGATGATTCGTCTGACTTACATGGTGTTGTCCCGCCTCAACCTCGATAAGTGGAATAATCTTTTTTTTGTCACGTACTTTTTTTTTCTTTAGTTTTTATGTTTATGATATTTTTATTTACGTAATCCCTTTTCTTTTATATATTTTTAAATGATTCTTTATTCATGCGGGAAAACGTTATACAATTCATAAAAAATATAAATTAATTTAGTTCAGCCTGACCAAAGTAAAAAAAACTACAGCTGTCGCATTTCCTCCTGTTATGAAAGTGTCTCTTGTGTATACAGGCAGATTTTCACACCATTATCGCAATATCTGACACAATAGCAATTGTCGCACGTAATGTCCCGAAACGTGCGACAATTGCTAACTGAAATCATTAATCATCAAGCACCAATAGATGTTATCGAAATCAAAGAAATTTTTTTTAGGATTCCATACCTCAAAAGGAAAAACGGAAAACCTTATGAGGTCACACGTCAAGTGTCTGTTTGTCCGTCTATCATAACTTTTTCCTCAGAAACCGCTTGACGAAGAAACTTGAAATTTGACACACTAACAAAACATATTAACCCGCACATACCACAATCTAAAATTAAAAAATATTTATGTGGAACTTTTAGGGAGAGGGCATATTTAGTATTCAATTTTTTTTTTATTTTCATATATTTTGTCGTTTGAGAGAGCTAGTTATAAGTGTCTCAAAAATTTTTTTTTTCATAACTTTAAATGTCAAACTTCCAATATATGCTGGAAAATATCCAAAAAAAATATATCCCCTCCCTTGTTTCCGAAACTACTCAACCTAAAAATATTAAAAAATATAGGTTTTTATAAGTCCATGCAAAGGTTGTTGGAAAACTATAACAATAATTCTAGATGTCGTAACTTCGTAAACCTTTCCTATATTTTTACTCCTAGGAAAAATAAAGTAGGCAACACATTTCAGTTTTTCCACTTGAAAATTGTCATAGTAATACATCTTAATAACCTACAAACTTTAAACTACCAACTTTTTAAAATATTCGTAGGTAAACAAAAGTCTTAAAAAAGATTATTTCGTCATTTTGGATCTGGCTATAAGATTAGAGAAAAACTAGCAATTATACCAGAGTCTAATATTTTTTTAAATATGCATATTTTTACGCCTGTGAAAGATACTTTGCGATATACGTATTTATGTTGTGCTAAATAAATTTTTGTTAATAGTTTAATGGAAGTGAATGCTTAAATGTTTATAAGTGCCGAAATGTGTACGGGACCTTCATATTGCGAGGTCTACTCGTATTAGGTTTCTTTAATATTGAATTAATTGTAATATGTTTTTATTTATAGCCTAAAATATTATTCTTACGGAATACTAACTTTTCCAGCAATTTCGCGTGTGGACCTTAAGAAAATATAAATGACCGTGAGATTAATACATGTAACACAATCTATTATAATAATTAGAAAAATTAGCTTTTTTTAAACGAATGCACTTTGTATTGAAACGTTATACAGCTACATAATGGTTACAGATTTACGAAATCAGCTTTGAATTTTATACATTTCCTAGAAATGGTATAAACTTCCTTAACTATACACATTTACAGTTTAGGTTTGCTTTGGGTTTGGTTTCCTTTAAATTGGGTTGGGTTTGCTTTGGGTTGGGTTGGGTTTTCTACTGATTGACAGGGTGAGGTTACGATGGGTTTGGGTTGTATTGAGTTTGCTCTGGGTTGTACTGAGTTGGATTGGCTTTGATGGTTTTGCTTTAGATTGGATTAGGTTTGTTTGTGTTTGCTTTGAATCGAGTTGGGTTGGGTTGAGTTTGCTTTGGTTTCATTTGGGTTGGGTTGGATTAGGTTAGATTTGGTTGTTTTGTGTTGTTTTAGATAGAGTTGGTTTGGATTGTGTTGGGATGGGATGGGGTGAGTTGAGTAAGTTTTGGATTGCTTTAGGTTTGATTAATTTGGTTTGGGTTGGGTTTGTTGGGCTTCGATTAGGTTGGGTTGAGTTTGTTTGGATTGGGTTGGGTCGGATTTAGTTGAGTATGACTGGGTTGGAATTGCACTGAGTTGGATTGGGTTTACTATTAATGTACAATATGTATATATTGTATTAAACTGTACTAAACCTTTGCATATTTATTACACATGAAGCAGTTAGGCACTTCTTTGTTCATATTAAACAGATGAAAATTCCAAAACTATATTATTATGCTCTTATCTATACATTATTACATGAAGAGAAAACTTTGAACCCCTTTTTAAGCATATTGCGCACAGGAAGGAGTGTGAGATTTGGCACAGTTAAAGTGTATATGGAAATGGAATGCAGAAAGCTAAAATTTACACATCATATGTGTTACAAATACATTAAATTATATATTACAAATAAATACATTAATAGATTTATTGTTTACGTTCATATTACTAATGTCACACACATAATTATCTGTGGTCAAACAGTCGCACAGAGCAGAGATTATCGCCAAAAAAAATTAAAATATCTGATTGAATGAATTTCGTGCTGTGAATTTTGTATGATTTCAAATGTTATTTTTCTATAGTCTGTGATGTATATGTCAAGGTAAAAAAGCGTTGATTTTATATTTTATGTAATAGATATCTATATTTTATACATTAGTGAAATACAGCTTGTTTAATACACACCTGTTGCGAAAGGAAAATTTTACAGCTGCAATATGAATTCACTTACTTTCGTCTACCTATTCGTATTTTCATCGAACTGAGTAGGGAAATACATTACGGTCGAATTTCGACCACGGGTCGACCACTAGTCTTTATTATTTCCTCCTGAATCATTTCTCCCTAAACAGCTTCAATGTCCAAACATGCAAATTTATCATATTATTCTCGGTATTTATTTGTACTAACTAATTTAAGTAGAATGATCCAAATAAGTTTCTTTGAAATTATAATCTGCTGAGATATTTGAAAATGAATTAATGAATATTTCAAGATAGTAGATACTTTTCATACCAGATCCAACCACAGAACTCAACTTTCTATCTCTAAGAGGTAATTATAATTTGAAGTGTTAATTAATTTAAATATTTTTCATGTGATTGATTAATTAACTAATATATATATATGTATATATATATATATATGTATATATATATGTATATATATATATATATATATATATATATAACATAACTAAAACTTTTCAAGAGAAACGTAAATTAATCAAAAATGAAAGCTGCACATTGAAATAAAATTGTTAATGCAATCTTATATCGCTGAAATATTCTCAAGACTCTTTTTAACGCGGCTTTGTTCGCGTAGATTTGTTTATTTACGAAGCAGTATTTTTCTAAAGTAATAACATTTCTAGTTCTCCACTAATAACATCTGTAGTACATAGTACTCGAGAGTGTAATAAAATAATCTTAGTATAAAATTTAAACGGAAGCGCTCTAATAGCCTTGACAATTTCTATTCATTTGTTCTAAAACTCGCGTATTCGGCTCTTCTTGTCTGAATGCAAATAATTAAATTCAAGCTCGTTAAATAATATTATATTTAAAAGGGTATTCTAAATTCTATGAATGTATATGAAAATTATTTTCAATTGAAATTCCGATTTAAATTTAAATTCCACTAATTCTGATTAGTGGAATTTCAATATAAGTCGGCTCAGTAATTTTTAAGGGTCTCATAAATAGAAAAATATGGTAACGGACAGAAAAAATATACCTGGACTATGCTTTAATATAACGTCTAGATTTTAATCGAAATCTTAAGCATTATTTTAGAAAAACTCATTCCAATCGATTCAGTAGTTTTTGCATATATTATTTTATAAAAGCTCATTTCAATCGATTCAGTTGCTTTTGCATATATCTAATAGACAGACAGGCGGATAGATACAAAAGCAGACAATAATTAAAAAAAAAAAGTTTTAGCTTCTATTTGATCCCAACTAACATTTTTACAACTCCTGGGACAAATATTTTCAAAAAAATATACATTCAAAGTACAATTGCCGATTTTTAATCGCTCCTTAAAATTAGGTTACTGACCAAAATTTAATCCTGTATATACACGCATGTACCATGTTGTAGTAGTTATAATAGAATAATTAATTAATTATGTTATAAGAAAACAAATAACAGACATCATTTAAAATATTACCACAGTATTAAATTCGAATTTAACAAGCTGGCGACGTACACTTGCAATAATTAAACTAATTTTAGGGCGCTGTGTTTAAACACCATAGTTACGAAATCCATAATAGCAGATTTTACGTCTATGTATTCGCAGTAACTTGTTAGTGTATTAACCTTCAACTTACTTGTTTTCTTATATTCAAGGTGAAAGGATCTGCGTTATATTCGTTCTCAACTAACTTTAGTTAGGTACGGCAAATTAGAATATCACAAAACTTGGATCCCAAATTCAGCATGACGACGCATGTCTTCTAATAAACCATCAGATTTTGGCTATTCTGTATGCAATCAATCTAAATTTAACAATACTTTATAGAAAGCGGTTCCTTGGAGATTCAAGAAAGTGTCCCAAAGTTAGCTGTGAAGGTCAACAGTCAACGTTCACAACTGACTTTGGGATTGTTGAAAGCTAAGACTCGTAGAAAGATAATCGGTATTATTTAACCATTTTACCTATTAAGATTTAATTTTATTTATTCAATTATTTTTATTTATTTTTTTATAAATTTATTGAAGAAGAAACTATAATTATTCGTTATATAACTAATTTTCTGTACAAGCATTTGATGTTGTCTTTCATGTAAACATATACTGGGAATTAAGAATACTAATTTGCATGTATCAATGCAAATCACATGTATCTTATTTGTTAATATATTTTTAAATAATTATATCTAGAGTAGCAATTTAATTCAATACTTGTGATACTCGGTCAGTCGTTGTGGCACTAGTTCGGACTCTGTCTTTGTCATGAAAAAAAATATCATATTAATAGGTTTCGTGGAAGTGGTGTAGTGAGCAATCTCGTTTATGCATTGCTAAAGGATGAGTATTGGAATTTTAAAATAAATATTTCCGTAGATTTGACGTTCAAGTAATTGGATATATGCAAAAGCTACTGAACCGATTGGAATAAGCTATTCTAAAATACTATTTGCAAAAACTACTGAGTCGATTGAAATGAGCTTTCCTAAAATAATGCTTAGGATTTCGATTAAAATCTAGACGTTATATTAAAGCCTAGCCTAGGTATATTTTTTCTGCATGTTATCATAATTTTTCTATTTATGAGGCCCTTAAAAATTACTGAGCTGACTTAAATTGAAATTCCACTAATCAGAATTAGAGGAATTTAAATTTAAATCGGAATTTCAATTGAAAACGATTTTCATATTCATTCATATAATTTAGAATACCCTTTTAAATATAATATTATTTAAGGGACTTGGATTTAATTATTAGTATTCAGACAAGAAGAGCCAAATACGCGAGTGTTAGTAATGCGTAATAAGACCTAAAGTTTTGTGTCTGGCCATAGCTAAAGAGTAAATAAAAATAAATTATTATGTTACAATTGATGAAAAATTGTTAATGAATGTTTTTCTAAAACGTTTTATTATATAATTTTTAATGTACTATTTTTTAAAAAAACTTGAATCTTTTTTTCTTTTTAACGAATATGCCTTTGGTTGCGAAAGTTTTGGAATTTATATTGGACTTGTTTTATTATTCTACGTAACATAAGTGTTAATAGATTGAAGTTAATAGATTGATTTTAGAAACTAAATTATATAATAAACAAATTATTAATATATGTAGTTAAATTATCCTTGCTAGATAATAGAAATTAAAGATATAGGTCGTAATTAACATTTTCCACTATTTATAGCCATCTTTTATCAAAATTGATTATAATATCGTAACTTTAAATTGACGATGTCACATATTCTTGCGTTAGATTGTTTAAAATCCTTTCAAATTCGGTATCTTCCTAAAAGGGCTACATCAAACTGGCATTCTTACGTCGTTGTATGAATGCAGTTGTACAAATACAATCACTTATATATTAGAGGGCATGGAAAAATAAATGGTACAATACAAATTTCTATTATTTATTTGATAATATTTTAATTTCAAATTTGCTTTTTTCATCTCCATTTCCGGGTAATTGACTACATTAAATTTATACAACTAATTATAAAGTGAAAATAATTGTGAGAAAACGGAATAATAAAGAGTGAATGATTTTATTGCACTGTATCGATTGACACGTAAATATAAGATAATTTTCCCACCAAGGATGGAGAGAATTTCACGTATTGAAGTAGAGCAGTGTTTTTACTTCACCGAATATAAAATTTTAATAAATGTAATTATAGGTTACTAACTGTGAATTAGAATGTGTGAATGGCCTCGAGCTAATCCCATTGCGTAAATTTATTTGGAAATCCTACGAAGCAATATTCAAATTCTCTTTGAAGAAGCGCTGCTAACGCTATGGCCATTGAAGCACATGAAAAAAATCCGCAGCATGAAGAGTAACCCGATACTATGAGGGCTCATGTACATGAAACTTTGACAGAAAGATGGAACGGTTGCTTAGGTTTCTTTTGTGACCACCATAGTTACTGGATTTCAACCGTGTGATTTTTTTACAGCTTACAGACGCCCGATTACTAATCTCTCTCAGCTATATGAACACATTCATAGTATGAATTAAGCTTAAGAAAAAAGGACTCTAGGTCCGCCTTAACCGATCTTTTGTTAAGAGGCGTAGGTTGCACTGTAGCCTGCAGTGTAATGTTTCACAACTTAGAGTTTTACATAAATTATGATTTTCTTTTTTTGAGCTCCTGTTTTATTTTTTTCTCTATTCTTGTACTCATTCTGATGAATAATTTACGAAAAATTAAAATTTGCTAAAATAAGTCATTATGTGCGACTTACATTAATAATATTTTTCCTAAATAGAAAAAAACAAATATCTCAATATTACGAAATTTCGAAAAAAAACTGTGATTAATCATTTTAAATTTAAGATTTTTAAAAATTTCCAATTCCGTTAAAAAATATAATATTAATAGCACCATTTTCCAAAAATATTTGCGAAAAGTAAAATGAAAAAAAAATTCTGGTGTATGCTTATGGCCACATGATACATGTGAAAACTTGTAATTTTAAAATATTTTTAACATAATTATAACCTCGATGTTATATGATGGCTATTAATTCAGCAAATCATGAACAATACGAGATAATTATTTTGAAATATGCAAACGTGGGCGTGTAATATTAAACTACTCTAAAACACTAAATATTAAAAACTAATTGTAAACACTTGAAATATTACACTGATAATATACAATAATACATGCGTATTATATTAAATTATACTAAATAAAATATTTTCCAAAAAGTACTCAAAAAAGTAGTCAATGCCGAAGAGAGCCGATTTTTGTCGATGCAGTGACCCGAGCGTAAAGACTCACTTTCGTTCTCTATTCAGAAAAAATGCGCAGATATGCCTAAAGAAGTTTTCACTTCCAAAATCGTTCGTTTATGACTATTTCACTTAACAAAATAATGAAGTGTGAATATTATTTAAAAAAATGAACAAAGTTTTAATAGCTTGAAAATTGTGGGACTTCTCTTGAATGAAAAAATCGAACTCCTTTTCCACACAGAAAATGATCTTTTTATCCATGTATGACAAGGTAACATACACACACACATATACACGCACGCGTACGTTCACGCGCACGCACGCGCTCGCGCACTCTATGATGCATGCACGCTCGCACGCACACACCCACACACACACACACACGCACACACACGCGCGCACGCACACACACACACACACGCACACATATATATATATATATATATATATATATATATATACACGCATTTTCGTGATATATACTTTAAATTATGTGAGGCCAATATCATAAAGTATGCTGTTAAAACGACTAAATAGGGGTCGATTTTCATCACAAATTTGATAATCATCACAAATTTTGGCTAATAATGTTCAGCAAATAAATTAACGGCCAAAGATTTCATATAAATGAAATTTCGCAACAGTCACATCAGTACTCTTGTAAAATTTAAAATTAAAGGTTTAACATATGAAAATAAATAAAAAGGAAGAATTAAAAAAAATTACGTCTTTATCAGACCAATGGTTGGATATCAACCGTCAATTAACATTGTATTGTCAAATATGGTAACCATAGCGACAGTAGCTACTCTACAACCATATTTATTCTGCACGCGTATAGCTTTTACAATTTTTCGGAGGCGAAATTGCTGGTAGCATTGAAATACATGAAAAAATTCACATTTTTGAAAAAGTACAAATAGCATATTAATTAATATACGGATAATGAAAAAGTTTGAAGCTTTCCTTTTATTTATATTAAATTTGCAAATATCGTCTCTCCACTACCAATCGTACTATTTTAAATTGCTTGAATGCCGATTTAAATAAATAATTAAGTTACGTAAGGAAATAAAGCACGGCTTTTCATTCCTCAGATCCACAGTACATAAAAGTGATATCTGAATAGTTATTATAAGAGTCTAGCTGTTACCATTATGGCTTTTATAATCAGTATAAAGTAAAAGAAACTTTACACCATAGTTACATGTGAATTATAAATATTTTTACAGGCGATACATTTTATACACTGTGTTTTATAATATTTATACCTTAGGTCTGCACCACAAAAATAATGTTTAAAATTTCACAGGATTATTAAAATATAAATTACAAAACATTACTAATCTGATTGCATAAATTTACCAACTTACCAAGCATGGACATTATAATCGTAAATCATTTCAAATAAAATTTAAAACACGCCTGTTTTGATGTGTTCCTAATTTAATTTATTTCCCCTAAAAGGTGTTTTGGGTTTAACTGCTTATGGATACACAAAAATTATTGGATCACGAAACACTCCTATTGTAATGTGTTTTTAGGTTTTTATAAAATCGTTAGTATTCTGTAAGCCAACGATTAAAATAAAAAAAACATATTTATACGGTGTATAAATATGTTTCGGATCAGTTGAGAAACTTATGAAAATTGGCATGTTCCTTAATTTAATACTAATTTTTTTAAAAAAAGTTTTGGTGATCGCTATAAACAATAAATTGTTAACGCAATTTTTACAAGAAATAATTTGATGCGGTACCGAATGCTGAAAACACTTCAAAATTGGTGCATTCCCTAATCTAGTAACTTCTTTTATACTCTTATGTCAAGGAAAAATTGAAAAAAAAACATGGTAATTACTACTAACAGAAAACCTTTAATGCTATAAACAATTTATACGGTAAAAATGAGTTTACAAACACGTCCAATTTTACGGGTTTCCGTATATAGTAACTTCTTTCTATTGTCATATGTCTATTTCATAATAAAATAATAGACGAATATTTCTAAAAAAAATTAAAATAACATAAAATTGGTAATTGCTCTGACAAATAAACCAGTAACGTTATAAGCGAAACTCTTTTATACGGCATAAATAAGCGGAGAAACACATTAAAATTGGCGTGTTCTCTAATCTAGCTATTTTTTTCTATTCTTATATGTCTATTTGACAAAATATTAGTAATTGTTATAAACACTAAATTGCTAATGTTATAAATAAAACTTTTGTGCAGTACATATGAGCTGAAAAACATAAAAATTGGCGTGTTCACTAATTTAGTAATTGTTTTCTATTTTCAGATATGTTTAACAATGAAATAAAAGAAGAAGAATTTTAAGAAAAATGTTGGTAATTGCTACAAATACTTAAGCCGGAAACACTGTTATACGGTAGAAATGAGCCGACAAATACATTAAAATAAGAGTTCTCTGATCTAGTAACTTTTCTCTATTCTTAGATATCTATTTAATGAAAACATAAATTATAAAATAAAAATTTCTAAAAAAATGTTGATAATTGCCATAAACAGAAAACATTTAATACTATAAACGAAATACTTTTATATGGTATAAATGAGCTGAGAAACACATCCAAAATGGGGTTTCCGTGTATAGCAACTTTTTTCTATTATTAGATGTCTATTTAACAATAAAATTATAAACAAATACTTCCAAGAAAATGGTGGTACTTTCTATAAACACTTTAATAAGAAAGATGTTTATCTGGCATGAATATTTCTTGTTATATCAACCCCCCTCTATTGTGAGCAGTCGTATAATAGGATTAAGAATATATTAGAGAGCGTTCTTTTATAAATTCTCGTATTGTCCATAATACAATTATGTCAAAATACTTTCTTAGTTTTAATGATCAATTAATAGATAAATATTTTTAAAATAAATGTTTTAAACTTTAATGTTCTAAACGGAACACTTATACAGTATAAATGAGCTGTGAAACGTATGAAAATTGTCATGTTCCCAAATTTAACATTTCTTTTTTGTGTTCTTAAACGTCTATTTAACAACAAAATAATAGACAAATATTTTTAAAAATATTTTGTGAATTGCTGTAAACAATAAACACTTAATGCTATAAAAAAATCATTTTAGGGTAGAAATTACTTGAGGAACACAATTAAAATTGGCGTATTTCTTAATATAGAAAGTTTTTTTCTGTGTGTTAGATGTCTATTTAACCATAAAATAATAGAAATATTTCTATGACAATTCACAATTAAATGACACTACGTGATATAGTATTATTTCTACTTTCTTTCATTTCTTTACCACGACCTAGGTTTCGTTGTATTACAACATCTTCAGGTGGGATATTAGCAAAGATCTTTGAACCTGAAGATGTTGTAATACAACGAAACCTAGGTCGTGGTAAAGAAATTAAAGAAAGTAGAAATAATACTACATCACGTAGTTTCATTTAATTGTAAATAATGAATTTCTACAAAATTAACGCCAAATATATTCAATATTCACAATTTACAATATTTATATATATATATATATATATATATATATATATATATATATATATATATATATATGTATATATATATAATATCTAAAGAATATTCAGGTTAGAAGTAATTTTATTAGCTTACCGGGCGTTAGTTTTGTCTGAATAGTCGATATCACCGTTTCCTTTAGGGACGGTATCTTCAGCTGTATTAATATAAAATATTACTTTTGCAAATAAAAGTATTATGAATACTTCACAAGCTTTTAGTAAATATCAGTGATCTTAATCTGTCTGGTTAATATGTACTTTCATTATCAATAATCAAAGTACTTTCCAGATAGCATTGAGATACTAAGCTCTTTCAATAATTTTCAGTGAAAATGAATTGTTTTATTGAAAATTCAATACGTTAAAAAAGTATTATCAGTAAATAGAAATCTTGAAATATTCCAAATTAAATGAATGTTCGTTAATTTAATTTACTTAGTTTATTTAAAAACGAGTAACTAATTAAATGTGAAATTTTTATCAAATTTCTCCAAGAGGTCATTCAAATTAGTATTTTTGTTCAATCGAAATTTATCGTTATTTCATTAAGGTAATTAATAAAGTAAATTTCTAGTTATTTAAACATCATCGTTGTTTGTCACTTGTCGCCAGCGTGTATGCACAGATAAATTCCTTTCTTTTAGAATTTTATGTCCTTTTGACTGAAAATCGATTGAATTCAACTCCATATTTGCCTGTGTCTTAAAGTATTTTACGCGTAAATTTTGATTCGGCAACAAACAAAAGAAATTATAATAGTTGATGGGTGAAAAATCTGGAGAGCACGGTAGACAAGAAAGCATAGTTTATCCAAGCAAAAAAGTTTTTATCCATCACTATTGTTTCCTCAGTTCGAGCATTGTCATGAAATAAATACACTTTATTTTGGCTTGAAGGAGATTTGAACGCGATTGTACTCTGTTGTTTACAAAAAATATTTCAGATTGTTGAAATTTAATATATTGTTATTTGTAAGGAGTTTCTAATAAATAATTTAATTTACACTTCGCCATGTTTAATAGACCTTGTATAATATCTTTCTTGGGTATGAGTGTATTTTTGCGACAACTCCTAGCCAAATTAACTTATATCATCCACTTTTCTTCTCTTGTATTCATCCATCGGTACAATGAGAACTCACTACCTTCATGCATCCATTGATACCCAAATACACGTCAATTTTCCAAATTAAGTATGTCACTTTAAGGAAATTTCCTCATTTTATTTGATCGAAAGCAGTGCTCTTTACATGCCCTTATGTAAATATTTAGGAACTATCTATAATATTTTTAGAAATCAGTGGAAAAATTTGCGGTTTGTTTAATTGCGACAAGTGGTTTGATTAGTAGTTATAGAGCTAGGAAGAAAATAAAAAATAACCAATGATAATATTTTATGAGAGAGGTCAAAACGGTCTTGCCAAATGTATTTGTATCTATCTAGAGATTCTAAATCTAAATACATGCATTTAAAGACTTAAGGCGCATTTCTTAAAGATCATCCTTAAAAATGCATGAATTTATAAACGAACGCTCTGTAATATATTCTCAATCCTATAATACGACTACCCACAATATGGGCGGATCGATTTTGGACTATTACTAGTGTTATAAAAAGAAATATTTAGGATTTTTGTGTTAACTGTTTCTACTATTGTTTCATAGTAGTTATAACTTTAATTATAGTTTCGAAATGTATAATTTATTTAAACCTGTTAAATGTATAGTCAAATCTTATTACCGCAATGGAAAACATACGCATTTCATACTCCATACTATTTTCCTTCCACTCAAGTTTGACTTTATCGTCCTACATATTGTAATTTGCTTTTATTGTTTTCTTTACCACTGTGCGACATTTCTCGAAACAACTCTGAAACTATACATCTCCGAATGGCTTACTGCTCGCTTCTGTTTTTGCATTTCATACTCCATACTATTTTCCTTCCACTCAAGTTTGACTTTATCGTCCACACAAACAACGCTGAAACTAAACAACTCCAAACGACTTACTGCAAGCTTCTGTTATTGCATTCCTTTTATATTGATGACGTTCCCGTACTTATCTATTTCTATCAAATTTTCATCCGAGTCAGAGAAAAAGTTTATATTTATTTAAAGATCACCAAATCCTAAAATGCTCTACCTGTTGTACTACCGTCTGTAATATTATACGTACCCTTAAATAAAAGTAGATATATTTGTGAACATATTATATGTCAAATATTCAACTTAATTTAAATAAAACATAATCTGAAGTCGTTTGTAATTTACATTAATATTATGTACAACATTAATGTAAATAATTTAAAATATTGAGAAAAATATTTGAGATTATTAAAAATTTAATAAAATTTAAAGAAAGCTATTTTACAAGACCATACACTTAAACTTTAAAAATTGTCAGGAGCATTTAACTCAACCAATTATCTACGTCAGTTACATTATACTCGTATAATTAATCCTCCAAATTTAATCTGTACGTACCTAAAATACATCTCAAATATCACCCACCGAAAACAATTATTTTCTAAATGAGCCCACTTTAATTCGTCACGAACAAACACCAACAGGTATCCAGGTATACATAATAAGATTTAATTCACGGAATTTAAATTTCGGGACTATTTATGGAACACTTTGAACGTAATAGATTATTACTTGGTTTGTTACGACAGATATTAAAATTAAATTTAAAGTATGTTTATTTCAACAAGTCCACCCGGATAAAATAAATAGATTATGTATATATATATATATATATATATATATATATATGTGTGTGTGTGTGTGTGTATGTGTGTGTGTGTATGTGTGTATGTGTGTGTGTGTGTATGTGTGTGTGTGTGTGTGTGTATACATACATATATACATATGAAACTACACAACGACCGCTATAATTTGTCTACAAGCGATTCGAAGTCTTTACCAAATCTTTACGCTGGATAAGTTTATTTATTAAAGTTTCGTTATTGGAAGAATTTACCTAGCAAAAGTAATGTACCAAGTTTTCTTTTCATACCCTTTCTGTTTGCAAAGTTATTCATAAGCGAAATTTACCTATTTTGATACTCACTAATTTACGGCGATCATGAAAAGTCTAGAGTTTTTCGATATTCCCAGAAAACTGACATTTGGAACACAAGTTCTGTTTATTATATAAATGTGATGTGACTTTTCTTATTCTAGTCCATCATAAACAAATGTGTAAATAATTCAAAATGTTATATTAGAACAAAAACTTAGTAACAATAGAAACCACACAATGAGGGTTCCGTATAACCTTAGGCACGTACTAATATTTATACTCCCTTTATATGTATTTCCATTAAAAGATTTACAAATTATATATATTTACATGCCTCTTTTGACATATTTTTTATAACCGTAAAAAATTCCTAATAACACTGCTTTTTCCATGGAAATATCTTTCAAATAATTTTTTTTATTATGAAATAACCGCGAACGAAAATTATTTTTTTAAATGTATGTAATTTTTAATATACATTTTTGCATTTAAAAACCAACAAACAGTGAAATTTCCATTAGTGTTAAAGTACAGTGACTCCAATTTAAGTAGTTTGAAAAATTATTATTGTGAGATATTTCCGGAAATAGTTGATAACACATTAAATTCAAAGCATGAATATATTGACATTCAATGTGTCCGTTTGATTCACAATATTTATTTATTACAGTATATATATATATATATATAAATATATATACATTTCGTAGTTTGCCCTACCCAAAAAGCATTGCACTCCACTAAGTTAGTGATCATCGATATAATTATTGAAAAAAAAGTAAATAGATTGAGTATTCTAGAGAAACAATAATAAACAAATAAAGGAAAATCGGCTAATGGACCTAATTTCAATTAGTTTTTTATACGAAGAGTTGTTTTTGAACTTGAATTTTATCGTATATCATGAAAAATGTATACATTAATCTGAAAGTAATTTTAGGAAAATAATACTATAAGGTCTCACTTTCAACACTATAATATCTTCATCTTTGTCTAACTATGGGTATTAGAAAGATACAGAGGTAGTGTAGAGATAGACGTAGCAATATATTTTTAAGTTATTAAAATTGTTAATTTCTTGACATAATTTTTTTATAGAGCCGTTCTCATACATTATCCCTTTATTTTTTTCCACTTTGTTTTTCCTAAAAGTCAGACTCGAATATTTCACATTTCCCGCTTATTATTTCATTTTTTCCACGGTTTTTTATCAGTAAAATATATTTTTTCTTTTCCTTTTATTTTCTCTCCAAATTAATTTCTTATGTGTCTTTTTATACTAAACAAAAAAATATTCAATGATTTTAAGAGAAATTATACGTTTTTCTATCTTAATACAGTAACAATTTCAAAAATATCACTTTATCAAAGTTGTGTTTTGGACCACGAGTTCACCTATGTTACAAGTACTATGTGATATTCTATTTTTGGTACTCAATGTATGCATGCAAATTTCTTGCTTAAACTTGCTTTTGTGTGAACATTCACAAGCTATCCAGAAAGTTGAACTTTCTCACGTACTGTGGTAATGTATAGTATCATGAGTTCAATTAAACCGCTGTAATCTTGCCGACACGCAAATAAATAAATATAATGTTATAGTATGCCAATGTTCCACTTACTCATTGTGACAATTCAAATAAATCTTTTAATTTTTCCATATTTTTAAGTCACCTTTTTCTTATTTAAGTATATAATATTAAGTTTGTTTTTACGAAAGTATAAGGATTGAAAGTTTCTCTGATATTTATTTGGAGAGGAAAAGAGTGATTCTATTGTTTATATAGAACAGCGTAAGAATGTTATTCCTTGAAATTACGTCTTTTGCCAGTGAGATTGAATAATGAAAATGTGGAAAAAGTATCTTAACTTGAACAGTTACCCTCAAATACAGTAACAACAGTAAAATCGAAAGAAATCATCGGTTCTTCAACCATAATTTTCAAATCAGTTTCATTAACATATTAATTTCGGAACGTATTTAGAAATAAAAACAACGTATTTCGAGAATAAAGTGTTTCCGGAGGTAAATATATTTTATAGTTTCAACCGGAATTGTATATAACTAAACTTTTTGTAAATTTTGATGGTGGATTATAACATATACAATATATTGTGACTCACTAAATTTATTTGTAATTAATTTGATTACAGTACATATAATTCACCACTTACTTGAATACTTGAAAACTTTTGATTTAAGTAGTTTTTCACTATGCGAAAATCAATTAAGAGACTAAATTAAAAGGCATACATCGTTTAGATAGTATGATTCGTATAATATCAGCATTATTATTGTTATAGTTAATCAAATGAGTACAATAAAAACGGCTAAAAAACCATTAGTTGTGCTGATTGTGAATTTTGTTTAAAATTTTTTTTTTCTATAGAAAAGTTTCTCTGATATTTATTTGGGGAGGAGGAAAGTGACTCTATTATTTTAAGTTTATTTAGAAGAGCGTAAGAAATTTCGCTTTTGTCAGATGTCTTTTTTTTTTTAGAAAATTCAGACAGGTGAGTTGTCATTTCTCACCTGTCTGAATTTTCATAATTCAAAATTGCATCCGCAAGATGCAATGTTACTCAAAGAAAATATTCGATGTTGTTCCACCCAGCACAGATTAAACGTTTTTAGACTTTTATAAAGGACTTTTTTTATAAAAACGGCATTAATAGTGGTTCTCTAGTCACTTCACATTACATTTACTACAATAATAATAAGCAAATATATAGGTTAGATTAAACATACATTATAAAGTATTTTAGCGTGACGCTTTTACTGTTAATGACGATTTAATATTTGTTGCATTTTGTGTACTTATATCAAATCGGAATTTAAACTAAAACTTATTTAACTCAACGATATTATTTAATATATTATTAAATAATTTTCAATGAAGAAATTAATTAAGAAATAAAATGTTCGTTACTACACGAATGTTTCCAATTATTCTAAATTTTATTGTACAGTCTAATTATAAAATATGAATATACGGTAAGGTGGCAGGGATACTGAAAGCGAAGTATTCAAGATCTTGTATATTTTTTCGAATAATATTTAAAGATTACGCTTTGGAAAGTGAAAGGAAACTGGTGGTAGAAACCTGATATTAAGTTAATTTTATTATTTTTGTTTCGCCATAATTTTCCCAATACGTTGACAATAAGCTGTAAATAGAGTATATATTTATTTTTACATTTATTTAGGACGGCTCGTAAATATATTTTACCAGCATCTGCGAAGAATACGGTAAATGAGCGGTAATACGCTAATAAAAATGTTATTGGATAGTTTTAATTTCTCCTATTTCCTGTCCTTTTCTGTCGAAAACCACATGAAAATATCCTTGGTAAAGTAAAACGTATCGTACTGCAAGAGCAGTATGATACGTTTTACATTACCAATTTCAACTTCAAATTCACAACTAACAAAAAAGTAACAATTCGTTAGCAAGATCACGGATCCCCAGTGCATGGAACATGAACATCTTTTTTACCATTCAGTTTTCTTGTTGCATTCCTTTTCCACATAACTATCATGCAGTAATGTAAGTATTAATGAAGTGAAGAATTAATATAATAGCTTTCTACGAATTAATTAAATTTTGTTTTGTAAAGCGGTATCGTTCTATTCGGCTGTCGCTCATTATTCGCCGTCACGAAGCCGCGCCCGACGTAATCTCGCTGACTCCTCCGGTCTTATTACAAATTCGTCCACCGCCGTTGGTATAATTAATCTGTATTATAATAAAAATGAGGCAAATTAAGTTTGTTTTTACGAAAGTACGTGGAATTATATTAAGATTTAAGAAATAAAAAAACAATATTTCGCGAAATGGGCGAGATACTTTTGTAAATGAAATATGAGTCAAAAAAATTGGTTAATTTTTAATATAAATATTTAGCAGGATTTAAATATTTCTTAAAATAATAAAATTTTATATTAAAAAAGAAGCAAACATATTTGAAAACCTTTTCACAAACTCTATTCATTTAATTAAAAAAATTGGTTCGTTGTTTTGATTTTTATTTACCTTAAAGTGCCATTTAAATATGGGCTAACACGTTTCAAATTTAATTTTATTATAGCTTTAATCAAATCTTTGTTCTCCTTACGAAATGAAATATGTCAAATTTAATTAGTGAGAGTCCTCCATAATCCTATATTATAAATAATTTATCCATTTTATGTAAATCGTAATATCTGTTGATAATAAATAATAGACGAATAAAGGTCAAAGCAACTGAAGAAAAAGTTATCTGTTCACTAAAGTAAAGCGAGTGTATGGTAAGGCTATATATATATTTTACACGTATATTACATGTATATCTAAATACAGTAAATAGAATTTCATAATAGATTTTAAGTCTATCAAATCTGTAAATTAATATAAACATGCTATTTGTCAGTTTTAAAGTCAACACAGCGTTTATGGTGACAGAAATTATATTAAGTGAAACATACCTATTACGTAACAGATAGAAGTGTTGAAAATATCCAATAATTGTTGATATAAAAACAAATATTTGTGTTTACGAAAATGTCAATGTTTACATATCGTTTATCGCTCTTATAATATATTTAAGATACTGAATCTTGATGCAAAGATGATACCCTAACAATAAAAGAAAAAATCAATATGAAACTTACAAACCATTCATTCTATATCTACAAACCACGTTTCAATAAATGAATCTCATCAATCACTTAGGTGCGGACAATTAATTAGGGCTAGCTCCGGGGAATCCGTTAATAAGTACCTATAACGTTATCTTTAAATGTGTTTCCAACTTATACGTAAGTATGTGCAACTATTTATATTCATTGCCTTCGTTCAGTTTACTTTCAATATTTTTTTATGTTATAATACTTGGTGAATTAACGTATATTCCAAATAATCTACATAAAAAGCATTGCTGGATGGCGAATTTGACATTGATTGTACTGGTTTCATACACACACACACGCATATATATATATATATATATATATATATATATATATATATATATATATACATATATGAAATTATGAAATTTCATCTTTCGCCAGCAGGATTAAATAATGAAAATGTTGAAAAAGTATCTTGAACGGTTACCCTCTAACAAACGCAGTAATGACAGTAAAATCGAAAGAAATCATCGGTACTTGAACTATAATTTTCATTAACAAATTAATTTCGGAACGTATTTAGAAATAAAAATAAAGTATTCGAAAATAAAGTATTTTACGAGGTTAATATATTTTATGGCCTCAGCACGTGTTGTTAATAACTAAACTTTTTGCAAATTTTGATGGTGGATTATTTGATTATAGTACATATAATTCACCACTTACATGAATACTTGAAAACTTTTGATTTAAGTAACTTTTCACGATGCGAAACTCACTCAGGAGGCTGAATTAAAAGGCATACATCGTTTAGATAGTATGGTTCGTATAATATCAGCATTATTATTATTGTTGTTAATCAAATGAGTACAATCAAATCGGTTACAATACCATTAGTTATGCTGGTTATGAATTTTGTTTTACAAATATTTTTTTTCTATTGAAAAGTTTCTCTGATAATTATTAGGAGAGGAGGAAAGTGATTCTAAGTTTAAATAGAACAGCATAAGAAGTTTCCCTTCTGTCGGATGTCCATACGATACTTCATGTCTTTTTTTATTGAAATCGATTAACATGTTTAAAACTTATCAGTTCTCACCTGTCTCAATTTTCATCATTCAAAATTGCATCCGCAAGTTGCAATGTTATTGAAAGAAGTTAAAACTGCCATGAATAGGATACAAAAGAAAATATTCGATACCGTTCCATCCAGGAGAGATTAAATGTTTTTAGACTTTTATAAAGGATTTTTTTATAAAAACGGCATTAATAGTGGTTCTCTAGTCACTTCACATTACATTACTATAATAAATGTTTACAGTAATAAGGAGCAAATATATAGGTTAGATTAAACACACATTATGTATTTAAAATACTTTATGTATTTTAGGGCCCATTTTATTCTTAGCGTGACGCTTTTACTGTTAATGACGATTTAAAATTTGTCGCATTTTGTGTACCTACTTCAAATCAGAATTTAAACTAAAACTTATTTAACTCAACGATATTATTTACCAATAATCAATCACATTCAATTCCAACAACAACAACAATCACAACATTAAATTCCAACTTTCTCATTAACTTTTCTAATATACAAAACTTGTTAAATAATTTTCAATGAAGAAATTACTCAAGAAACAAAATGTTCGTTACTACACGAATGTTTCTATTATTCTAAATTTTATTGTACAGTATAGCAATAAAATATAAATATATGGGAGGTGGCAGTGACACAGCTTAAAGTGAATTAATTAACTTTTTGGGGTCTCAAGTTATTTCGATTCGAAATACCGGGTACTATAATTCATCAACTACCTTCAATTGCAAAACTTAGCACCTATAAACTAGAAAAGTACATAGGGACAAAATTTTTACCAAAACCTGTGCTAACCAAACGACGTGAGTGGGGTTCCATGCTAAGATTCTTCATCGTCTTTTTCCTCACAGGTAAAAATGTTTTCAAATCTTGCTTTGTCGTGAACATGCATTTTTAATAGGAATTTAGTGTTTAAATGTGAGTTACAGACTTCCTCTCGTTATACTGTAACCAAAGTATTCAAAATGTTGTGTATTTTTTCCTGTAATATTTAAAGATATTGTTACGCTGCGGAAACTGAAAGGAATCTGGTGTAGAAACCTGACACTAGTTGACAATAAGCTGTAATTAGAGTGTATATTTATTTTTATATTTATTTAGTAAAACATTTGCTTTACTTGCAGCTAATTATCAACGCACTGTGCAATGCTAATGCGAATCGAAGTCAAGGAATAATATATAATGAACGCAAACATAAATTAAACATGGTAAAAAAAATATGTATATATATATATATATATATATATATATATATATATATATATATATATATATATATATATATTTATACATACATACATACATACATATACACACACACACAAATGTGTATATGTGCGTGTAGTCTACTAAAACTAAGCTTGTCGAATTTGAGTAACTGTGCTTTATTTTGTATTAGGGAAACATTTTGATCAGGGAAGTAAATGTCAAATTTTAAATTTTGCTTAATAGATCAGTAAATAATTCAATAATCATTATATCATTATATAATCATTATCAAAACCAATTCCTGTCAAACCCAGAGTAAATCTGTTAGATAATCTCAGAATAATATGCGTTGTTTTATTATAACTGCGTGTTAAATAAAGAACATATAAACTAACATTACAAAACCATACTCTACATTTCCGCCAATAACTTCGTACATATCAAACTTTCATTAAAGAAAGTATTGATTTTTTTTTGTGTTAAGCGAAATCTATGTAAAGAGTGTGCGCAGTCGAGCTTTGCTTCTCTAGAAACGAAAGGCGTTGCTCAATGAATTATATTGACTTAACCGATTAATATTTTATACCAACATATTCAAAATTATATGCTAAAATACAAAGAGAAAATATAGAAGGGAAAAAGACTCACGCCACAGAAAAGAGGTGTGTAAATTTTTAACGATCGTTTCTCAGAGCAAACAATCTATCTTTAGATCATGAAAACTTTTCGTAATATCTTTTCTTAACTCCAGATAATATTTCGTAATTAGACAAAAAAGAGAAAAGTAGTTTATAAGAATAATGCAAAGTTATTCCAACTTTGCATTATTCTTA
This sequence comes from Druceiella hillmani, assembly GCA_039881145.1. Classification (NCBI taxonomy): domain Eukaryota; kingdom Metazoa; phylum Arthropoda; class Insecta; order Lepidoptera; family Hepialidae; genus Druceiella; species Druceiella hillmani. Next base: position 27,396,309 of record JAYKKI010000023.1, on the reverse strand, counting down.
TAATTTTTGCATGACGGTACATAGTTACATAGGTAAAAGCGATCAGTGACTAAGTAGAAAAATAAAATATTGAGAAAAATTATTTTTCAAATACTGATACGAATATTTGCCAAATATTTGCCAAAAACATAACGACTTCAGTGATGGCAGGCGTTTGCTATTATTAGAATATTCACGAGTAAAACGAAATGAGAAAACATTGTTATCATCCAATAATAAATTATTCGACAGCTTTCAAGAGAAATATTAAAAGAGGTATTTTTCCAATGGTTTTTATGACTTTAAAATCACATTTCAGTGTAAATACTTATATCACATGCGTGAGGTCAATTAAAATAACACTATTTCAAATCAAATGAAACAGTTACGAATTAATGACATAATTTGTGAAAATTTTCAGCCTTATCTCCAGAAATATCTTTACATGAATTTATTGGAATCTTTATATAGAAAAATATTTGGAATCTTGGTAAATTACTCTTTCAGTTGCTATCCCACACTATACACATTTCGTTTAATGTTTTTTTCATTAAAAATAAATTTTTGTATACTTCATTTTCCCCCTCAATAATTTTCATAGTAAAATTGTTCGAGTGTTGAAACGTATGTCGGTTAATGTGCATAATTATTATACCAGATTTCATGTTTTCACGTCAAAGGGTTTCTGAAAATGTGTTTCTGGACTTTTATAGTTCTGGACTTTTAGAACCACAGAACAAAATTTTTAAATAAACACTTTTCGAATCCCCATAAGTTGCTTTTTCAATCAATGTGCCACATTACAAGTGAAATTAAAGAAAATTATTAGTTTATTTAGTCTGCCAAAAATGTTCGTATTTTCATCATTAATTATTGAATTTATACCGGTTAATACGCTTTAGTACCATGCCAAATTTCAAATTTTTACCACAAATATTTTTTTAAAAAAGCGGTTTTAACTGACGGACAGGCGAACGGACACGTTAGTAATCTTACAAGGATTCCGTTTTTTTGAGGTGCGAATACCAAAAAGGTTTTAAATGGAGTTTATGCTACATCATTTTGGAGCCTTCTAATAAATTGTGCTGATACAGTACCGAACTCTAAATACAGTACCGAACTCTAATATAAACAATGTGTTACTGTAAAAATATATGCCCAGAACGAAAAGATAATCAAAATATAACATTTTTTGTAAAATATATATTATATTATTAAAGATTCTTTTAAATAAGAATTCTTAAATAAGAATTCTTTTTGACAAATAGATTTCCTTTTACATAATTATTTTCATAATAACGCTTTGGCTAAGCAATTTTTTTTCTTCTATATACAATAACTGAAGTCATGAAAAGAAGAAATTGCTGTTGGAATAAAGTAAATTTTGCACTTTATCAAAATTACTTTTAATAAAACACAGAAATTTTCAAATTCCGGTTTAAAAGTAAAAAAACCCTTGACGGTAACAAAAAACATTACTAAATAATTTTCAAACGACAAAACCTGTTCAAGGTTAAAAACAATATTTTCCATAATTGTTTTTTATAAAAATTAACATTCTGGCAAGGATAATTGTTTAAATGTTTAATGACTTGTGCCTCTATTTACAAACATTTTATCTTATTATATTCTTTACTTTTCTGTCAAGTCATTTATCTCTTGGAAGCAATTAATTGTATAAGTTTTGTTGCATATCTATGGCTATATACATATGTATGGTTACAAATAATAAATCACAAAGGCATTTGTAAGACCAAGAGGTACCATAAGGTATTTAACTGATGTTATTTTGGACTAGCTTACACAATCAAGTAGTGAAAGAAGGGAGGGACACGAATAACGAATAAAATGTTGACAAGTAGAAAGCAGTTTAACGATTAATTAACGAAATAGTTTGAATTTAGCTAAAATTTTTCAAAAATAATTAAACACAAGACTGACTTATTTAAATAATATCACCCGTAAATGTTTTCTGCCCGTCCCTAAATGAACTGAAAAACCATTTACAACCAGATATTTAATTTTAATTCACAACATTTAAACGTGCCTAATATAAGATGTTCAGTGACAATTGTAAATAAAAAATGTCATAAATAAACATTAATATTAAGAACTGAAACCTGCCAACCCTCACCATAAATACTTTTATTTGTCTGTTTTCTGTAAGGTGGTTTATTAATTTTAATATTGGCAATGATGTTTTATTATCTTAATGTGAATTATTAATGTGATTTATTACAAGTTTAGTGTTAACGGAAAACTGTTACTTTCATGTTATATTTTAAGTTTTATATTCCCAGAACCATAATCTATTACATAATGTACTAGCGCTAGGAAATAAAATGTGATCCAAATAATGAACTTTTATGTGAGCTTTCTTCTCTACTCTCGTATTTAAACCTTTTATTTAAAACCTTTGAGAATTCCAAAGTTAGTTGGGTGCTAACATCGTTATTGCTTTAAAAGAAATAATTTGATTTGTTTATCTATTTGCCTCTTAGGTTTGGATTTTTAGGAATGGACCCTTTATGCCAATGACCTCAACTTGTTCGAGTGTCGATCCTACAGTCAATTACTATTTGTTGTTCTATTAGATGTTCCCAAATCTATTAATAGTAAGAAAGCAATACTATACTATGGTCAAACACGAGATACACTATACTTATTCCTACTGTTATTCAAATAATATGTAGAGTTGAATTGTAACAAAAAATCCAAATTAGAAAATCTTTACTGATAACAGATTTTCATCAAAAAATATTTCAATATGTTTATGTATCTTCAAAGGTATCAAACCCTTTAAGTTGAGTTTCATATTGTTTTACTAGTTCAAATTTCATTAAATAAATAAATTTTATAGACCTCCAAAAGACTATCGGTCATTTCTTAGATTTCCTCGGAAAATAATTTATTAGTGTAAATGTAATATATATTTAAGTCATAATGGTGGAATTATAATATAGGGGCTTACAAACAAGTTTTGATGGTGAAACTAGTAACTAAATTAAACTACGTTTTTGTTTTTTTAAAATGATTCTTATATGAATTATTATGACATAATTTTAATTGGCTTTAATTTTAATGTTTTTTCATAAAAAAACTTTTTCAGTCACGTCTTAACTGAGAGACGAACTACAAACGTAACTTTCGTTACAAAGAATAAAATATGTAAAATGATTTCATTTCATGGGTTAAGTGTCACGTGTTCAAAGGAGTGCCACATCTTAACTAAGTTGGGAATGTATTTCTTTGGATTAAGTAACGATTATACTTCTGTACTTATTCTATTTTTACGATGTCGGTGTGGTAATCTAATAAATATAAATCAATATCAATGTCCACTGCCTCGTAAGAAAGAGTCGAACAAACTCTAAATTAATATCGATGTATCAAGTTTTTGGCACTACTGGGACGTTCACTGTAATATACTTCTTAATAAATGCCGCAATAATTTTATTATTACAATTTTTTCGTTAACTAAAATGATAAATCATATTAAACTCTAGTTTATGATTACGTTAATGAGTATTTCATAAAGCAGTGGTATAAATTTTAAATGCATTTTTTCTACTGATGGATCACGTATAACACCCATATAGAAAAAAAGTATATGCACTTTTTCAAATTATCTGAAATCTCAAATGGTAAAGCAAGTTATACTTAAATTATGATATAAGTAAGCGTACAAAATATTTCTGAAATATTTCTGTTTTGTTTTGATTGTCATTTGAATAATGTATTTAATTCAACACGCATTTATGTAATGTATTCATTAAAATAAAAAAAAATTACAAAAAAAAATTTGATAATATGTATTATCAAATGACGAAATATTTCTGAATTTTTATTTCAGCTTTAAATTTACTGATCACTTGTTTAATAACTAGATTAAATCGATTTTGTAACAAAATACATTTCATAAGCGAATACAAAATTGACAGATATACGTGTAATGAATTAAATAAAGTAAATCGTTTGTGTACACGGTAAGGAAAGTTAAGTGAAAACATTAAATTACGAATGTAAAAAAGATGAATAAATTATTTTGTACAATAAAAATGAGTATGGAAAAGTACAGCTATATAATAGGGTCAGGCAACCTGTTAAGGAAGTACAGTACAGTACAGTGTTGATATATTCACTTGCAAATAAATATGATAAAACTGTGATGAATGGAATGGAAAATAAAGATAAACTCTACAATACGTCAATAGAAACAGAAAATATATTTGGAAACAGGAACCACCCTATTGGGATAGTGTGAATCTTTAAAAGAAATAAGAAATTATGGTTAAAATACATTCTAAATAAATTATGGTTAAAGTACGAATTTACGTAAAACACGATTGAACAAGATCAGGAAAGGATAGTATAAGAAATCGGTGATGGAATAGATATTTTACAGCGACATTAGAAAGGGTTGTTAGTCTCTACACTCCGTTAGAAAATATGGCAAGAACTAATTATATTTTTACGCCCTAAAATAAACTCCTTTGCGTAATAGTAAAAGAAAGCAATGTAGAAAAAATTGAACATTTTCGTTTTATAAGAGTAATGAGGTTGAACTATTAAATTTAAAACTTTATATATATTACAGGAAAATTAAAGAAAAATATCGATTAAAGTAATTTCCTCAAATTTCATAATGATTGGCATGTCGTTTTTCAAGATTCTAATATTCACTTGACTATATTCAAAACCACTCGACCTTTACGACGACGTCGCCCGCCAATGCGACCTGAGGAAAGAAGCGACAACGGAAAGACGTAGGCTACAAAATCGTATATATTAATAGGACACCCCGTTATTTCGATAAAGCTAGTTATAGTCTAAAAAATTATCATATAATTAATTAGCGTTTCAATATAGTTTTTTTTTCGGAATATATAAAAAATTATGTAACAAGTATTTATATTCAAATAATGGTTATATTTTTTCAATTAACCAGTTGCTAAAACATTTCTCATGCTACGTAATTTATTCAGGATGACTTTAAATTCATAAATGCCACAACCTAACACAGCTCAAATTACATTTAAAGAATGTACACGGCTTAGCAACTTTCCTCGTGCTTGATTGCAAAATTATATACGTACTTAACCTCACGTGTAATTATATAAAACCTAACATACTTTTAATTAAGAATAGTTTTAAGCGTTATTATATGCTCTTATATTTTGAAGTCCATGTAAACCTACTTACGTGTTCTAGAATTGTATTGTTATTTCTAACACGTTTATTTGATAAACGGTATACATAATTTCATTACACGACGAGATTAAAAACAGGTTTAAATAATAAAATTATTTCACAAAAAACGATTATAAAATATTTCGGAAGCTTATATTTAATAAATTGTTTATATTATATACCTAGAGTAAAAACTTCAAATATATTTAATATGAAACACTTCGAATAAATTCGTTTTTAACACAACAAACACGTGCGAACACTGAAGCAATAAATTTACTCGATTTTTATTTCAATGATATTTAAGCATTAAAACCAAGCGTAGTACAGATAATCGAACACGATTGTAGTCCAAAGTAGTTCGCGACGAGTAGTCAACACAATATCACGTGAAACGAGACCACTCCGGAAGACATTTCAGCGTAAACTGATGTGTAACAGGCAGCCCTAGCGCAGCGCGCCGTCAGCCCTAGCGGACCGTTTGTGCGTCTCTTTCATCCCTTAACGTCATATTAAATAGTAAGCTTTTAAACCCATCTATATATGTGGCAAAATATTTATAAAACGTCATGCGTGTTGGAGAGACGATTGATAAAATTACATCATTATTATGAAATTATTGTTTCTGTTTTAATTAAGAATGCGTATCGATTTGACTTCATTTTCCTACATGCATGCACCCAGTTAAAAATATATTGGCGCAAAATTAAGATTTTCTTATATATCGTTATTAAAATAAATATAATTTATCAAGATTTTCTGAAAATAGAGAAAAGACAATAGAACGTAAGACATTTTTTAAGAGGGAAACTCTTTCTGATTTTGATATATCATATCAGCGCAATAACATTTTTGTCGTTTAGTCTTTTTGGGTTACATAATTCTAAAGGAAAAACGGAAACCTTGTAAGATCATTCACTGTCTGTCTGTCCTCCTGACAGTCGATTTTCTCTGAAAGTATACGACAGAGAAACTTGGCAGTGTAATACATCTTACTAACCCAAATATTTTGTGTGAACTTTGTAAAAATATCCATAAAATGATTAAATGGGGGTAAATAAAATATTCAACTTTTTTTTAAAATTTTATATGTTAGGTATATGGTGTTACTCACATAACCATTCATAATTTGAAATTGTATAATTAGGATATTTTAAAAAAATATGCAAAATAGACCTTTTTTCCCACTCTTGTCTCCGAAACGGCCGGACCAAAAATTATGACAAAAACGGGGTTGATAAAATCTGACTAGAAGATTAGGTACAGATAAACAATAGCAATTATCACTTAGTGTCTTTATCATTTTTGTAATATCCACAATATTTTTACGCCTGTCAAAAGTTAGCCCATGTGTTTACATTGTGAAGAATTAATGTTTCTGAATAGTTTAATAGAAATACTATGTACCATTAAATGTTTATAAGAGCCAAAATATCTACGAAATCCGAATAATAGAAATGCAATATATTTATTTCACAATTAATTATATAATTAGATTTACACTTCTATTTTATATAAATTACGATAAAATTATAGTCGTAGCAACAATAATATGGAGAGCTGCCACATAATACAGTACACGATGTTTTACTAATTGTTTTCATCGAAATATAAAATCCAAAATATTCTAAGTATCTTATTTTTATTTTAATTACTACTACTTACCATACTTTTATTTTTATGGTTAGTTCGTCTCAAATATTCTGCTAGTCTCATAGTAGATATGCAACGACATTTTGCAACAGAATTCAAACACCATTCTTTTGCATCTTTTTTAAAATATCACTACAAAGTTTTATTTTTTCCGCCATTCTATACATAGACCATCGTATTCTATACTCCATTGATAAATTATTTAAAAAACAGTTGGTTGTGAGTAAAATTTACTCTACGAGAGTTCTTTACCCGCTTAAGTAACTATTAAAGTACAAAAAAATTATGGGTACGCTGTATTTTATTTTTCCAGTTGTTTTTCCACATGCTTAATTAAAACAATGGAAAATGTAATGATGAAATGATTTTTGGACACTTTATCTCACGGAGGAAGGACAATAATAAAAAAGTAATTTTCGATTGGATAATCTTTCGATTTAAAAGATTTTACTCTCACTCGATAGGTTCCACGAAAAAAAAACAATAGCCCCAAATTTCACTTCAGATGAGGTACAGAAACCACAATTTAAACTTTAATATCCTTATTTTTATGTACTGTCGTAACCGATCTACGAATTTATGTAAGCTTTCATTACGATCGGACTTAAAGAGTTATGATGTTGTGATATATGAACGGATGTTGTGATATTGTAAGATAAACGAAATCGTTGCTCTAATCATAACGCAAAATATTTTCTTTTCTTAAATCGCAAGTAGAATAACCCTTTCACAATTTCATGTGCTGATAAAAAAAAGTTGTGAAAACAGACATAAACAATTGTCAATAAACGCGGTGAATGAAATGGCTGAATTTCACAACGGTGAAAAAATTTAATAATCGCTTATTTAGTTTTACTTACGAACCGGAACTACAGTAATAATACAGTTATGGACTTATGTGACTCAATAAGAATAAATAGATAAATAATTTACATTTTATTCACACAGGTATAACACTGTTCAATCAATTTATTTTAAGCATAAACAAATTACACTGTAGTGTAATTTTGGTTAGATGATGAGACATTTGGCCCTAGCAATTGTTAAATTCTGATATTATGAAGTTTTATTTTCTGATCTAATAAATGGTTGGTAACTCTACTAAAGCAACTATTGCAGAGTGATCACAGACCAGGAAAATCATGGAAATGTATGAAAATATCATGAAAATGTCGAGGAACTCTTTGGTCTCTTGCAATGACATTCTTGCATTATATTCAAATGTTTTCCATTTATTTTAGTTAGCTATTTTCAAATGACTTTTTTCTTATTTTAAGACCGTTGAAGAATACATAGTAATTTTATTAGCTGAAGGCACGAAATAACCAATACTATTAAAGTATTAGTGAGAAATGAGTACATGCATAGCCGATTATTACATTACAAGCACTGCTACATGGATAGATTTCTACTCGGAAATTAGCAAAACTAAGCAAGTCGATTTGAAACTCATGTTATTAAAATTGATTTTATAAATATGTTATTTCATATTTTTGTGAATCTATGATTTAATCACTCCTTCATTTGTTAGTTATTTTAATCGAGTTATTTAAAAATAAAATTGTTACTAATTTTCTAAAAATTATAACATTGAGACAGACAACGATCACTTTTAAAAATATATTTAAATTTACAAATAATATCGTATTAAAAGAAATGTGTTTTGGTTTAGTCTTCATTTTCAATTCAGTTTTAATACTTTATTTGTGGTCACGTACATAAGAAAAATAGTTTTTAAACATATATATTTATAATTTTCTTACTTTCTTACATAATACTTCAAACTTATTTCTTACGTTAAAATAAATGACTAGACTTTTCTAAATAATGAACTATTGGAAAATTTCAATTTTCCTTTGCGACTACTTTTATTACGCGATCACAACAAATCAATTAGACCTGACGGCTCGAATTAGTATGTTTATTAAGATATTATTAAGATATTATGTGTGAAGTATATGTAATACAACTTTTAGTAGTTATATGGCTCATATTGCTGTAAGTTGCATATATTTCTGTGTCTTTTAAAACAACAATAGTTGTGCCATGAAATATATAGTCTACGCGTTGTAATTATTATATTTATAACTTAGTTTAAGCTCTTATTTAGCCGAGCTTACTTCTTCATTTTTGTAATAATCAGACAAATCTCTATATTTTGGTAACAAAATGTTTTGAGTGGGTTTTTATGTTAATTCTGATGTTATTAAAAGTGTAAACTATCTTATAACAAAAGGAAATATTTTATATAGTATCAAAACTGTTGGATGACGGTAAGCTACTATACATATTTTCATTAATTCTATTATTGTTAGTTATAATGCTATTAATATTATACCCAGTTTTTTAATGAAATTATTTCAACATGAACAATAGTATCTTCAAATGTAGTCCAGATGTAGCTTTCATAGGCACTAACCGAACGACCACAATTCTTTAAAATCAAAAATTCTTTAAAAAAAAAATGTTTCGCTGCGTGCGCATACATTTACTGCTTTAAAAGTGTGTATTGTGTATATGAATACATTTATAAGCGCCCTGAAAAGTTCCGAGTATGATTTTTGGTGGCATTGGCGATATGTATGTACCATAGCCGACTATCATTATCAAGCCGTGGCTTTGTATAAAAGTTTGGCAACTTAGTAGCGGTCCGGTGTATTTTGTGTTCCTTGTCAAATGCTGCAAATCTCAATACGCGTCAGCGAGTCTGTATGTATAAACAGGTTCATACTTCCGCTACATTTCTTATTTTCAAACTTATTTTCACTTCATTGCGGTTGTGAAAAGGGTTTAAAAAATAATTATCTTATCCGGTTTTAGTTATTTAATGATCACGGCTAACGGTTGTTTGTTTCAGTTCAGGAATATACACATATACACATGTAAGTATATCTCCCTGACTAAAATACAACGAGCGCAACAACGAACAACGAACGAATTGCTAAAATTGTTCAGTATTATCATCTACGCCACTGAACAAAGTACAGATCTCATGCTGTGGAAGTATGTAAGCTATTACATCCATGGCAATAGAAAATATGTAACTTAGCGTCATTAGCAAAGTAGAGTACAGGCGTCACGGTGTCATGAATATCTTTATTTAAATACAAGAGTAGTAATGTATAAGTGACATTTTCACAGTGTAACATCAAAAATTTCATTAAATCCTTTTCGCTAGGTGATTGTGAATACATCACATATGCAAAAAATATAGAGGCCATTGTGTATGCTTCTGTATTAGTTTGAAGTAACCTAATATGTTCATTAGTTATTTCAATATTTTAAACTAAGGTATGATTGATATTAATAACGTGATCGTAAACCAAATTTATATAGTGGCTTGCTTTAAATAAATGATTTTCTATGGAATCGACTTCTATTTCTTGATCAAATGAACATTTAGGTAGAATTATTTGATACTGGAACCATAACGTTATGTTGCTTGTGGAAACATCTGTTCTTTAAATTATGAAAAATTTCATTTTTACTAATAAATATACGGACTGAATGGTCTTATCTACTATAATACCATTTAAAACACTAGCTCCATGATCCACATTACAATCTAAAATTTAAAAAAAACAATTATCAGCTTCACTTTTAAATGACCACTTTTTATGCGCCATTTTCGATTCAAAGTTTTTTGCTTATACTTCAATATGATGATATTTGATCATCGCTTTAAAACATTTTCACTTGTTATTTTTTTCTATAATATACTGTCTACGATCACTAGTATTTTGTCTTGATAAAGTAACTGGCTGCGAAAGTGACGTTGGTGAGTCGGAAAAGATTCGTGGCACGGAACGTTTAACTAACTATGGATTGTTTATTGGTACCTCCACCAATCCATTTGAAGTCACTTCTTTCACACTTTTAATAACCTTACTTTCACTAAAATATTCGTAGCATACCACTGCCGAGGTACAGCCCTCAACTGTCATGTCAATTGTTCGTCCTTAGGGAAGGGAAAGGCACTAACGGTTCAACCTGGCCTAATAATCATAATTTGACTTAAAAGGCATCTTTACACCTGAAGATAATTTTAAAATTTGCATTAACATATTGACAGTCACCAAAAAGAAACTTACACCAATTTACCCACGCGAAATCTGTATCTAATGATTAAAAAATATTTTAAAGTAATATTTTATTTATCTAAAGAAAACATGTTGATTTTCACTGAAGAATATACAAATACGACATAGTTCCTCCACTGCAATCAACATTGAAGTTATTTTATTTGGAGGTTCTTACCTTGTTATGTTGCTTTCCTTATTTCTTGGTTGCAGTTCGCATTTAAATAACTAATACCGGATAAGATAATTTTTTTTAAACACTTATCACATCAACAATGAAGTGAAAATAAGTTTCAAAATAAGAAACGCGGCGGAAGTATGAACCTGTTTATACATACAAACTCGCTGACGTGTATTGAGATTTGCCATATTTGACAAGTAACATAAAATAAACCGGCCGCTATTACGTTGCCAAACTTCTGTACAACGCCGCGGCTTGATAATGATAGTCGGCTATGCTACATACATATCGTCATTGCCACCAAAAATCGTACTCGGAACTTTTCAGGGCGCTTTAAATGACATAATACATAATTACATAATACATAATTACATAATACATAATTACATAATACATAATGACATAGACAATAATTACACAATACACACATTTTGAAAGTAGTAAATGTATGCGCACACAGCGAATACAAAACATCATAGCCCGCTGAACAGTTTCACTGTTTGTTTCAGTTGTCACTTTGTTTGTCATGTAATTTCATCTGTTGTTTACAAATACGCAGGCGCATCCCGTGTAATAACTGAATTTAAGAGTGGAAGTATTTTCTAACTATCGTTGGTTTTAGTTTATTATCAAACGGTAAATTTTTCTTAATTTTAATCATTGTAATTATTATTATTTCATTTGAATAATTATTAAATAATAAAGGTAATCACTGACGTCCGCATTTTTTGTTGTATTTTAAAATATAAACTCATTTTTCTTAAAGAATTTGATGATATTATATTCATAAAAATGATAGCGAGACGTTTAAAAATATAATTTGATAAAAATAATGATGATAATATCAATAATAATAATAATAATGATAATAATAACAATATTTGTAAGTACTAGTACCAATTATCTCTTAATTGTTCATTTAATTTATAGACAATTTTTAAATTCTCTACTGTTTGGAAGTACTATTATTTTCATTGGAGACTTAAAAATTACGATTTGATTATAAAATAGCAAATCTTATCTTATTAAGTATATAATGATTTTTCAAATAGTTCGCTTCAAAAAATAAATACAGAAAAGTAAACCTTAGAAAAACAATTATTTAAGCAGCACGACAACTTCTCAAAACAGACGCTTAGATCATTTTCGGAATGAATTAATTCCCACACAAACCAATCCACAATCATTAGTAAATCTATTAAAGGTAGCCATGATTCTATCTCATGACCTCGTTAACATCGAGAAAGGTTTTCGGTGAATTCCGAATGTTTAATTAAAAATATGAAAAATGAAACTTTAATTACTCAACTATTAATATATGATTATATCTTAAGTGAAACAAATGCGGATGTTAAGACTCTTGATGTTTCAAAATCTTCAGCTCATTCTTACTGAAACTCGTGTTTAAAATTTTCAGAAGAAATCGAACGTCGAAACAAGAAGCTACAATAATTGAATAAAATAATTTGAAAAAAAAATTATGGCAAATAAAAACAGGAATTGGCACCAAAAAAAATTATATCAATTTAAACATTTTCGATTATTTTAAGAACCAAATATTAAATGTTTAATTTGTCCTAGTTGATACCCTTGATACGCAAATAAACATGCCTAAAACGAAATTAATCTCGAATAAAAGTAACAAGTATAAATAGTGTTCCGTGAACCCATGCCATACGAACACATTTTGTTCACTGTTGACCTGGTTTCTTGTAACCTGCAAATAATGGAACCATAGCCTAATCTACTTTATTTTAAATATTATAAAGTCCCGTATACCGAATATTAAAAATTGATAATTCTAAGAACACATACGACCGTAATCCATAGTTGTGTTGTTCACTCTAAATTTAGTAAAGTGATATAAAAATATAGATTAGTCAAAACTAGTTTTGGAAAACTATATAACATTGATTAAAAAATAAAACAGTTATGAGCTATTATTATATTCATATTAGATTTCAATATCAATTAGGTGGACGCGCACTGGACGATCTGTACAGAAGTAAATACATCTGATACAGAAGTCGCGTTTTATAGTATATAATTATAGGTCAGTGAATGTGTGTGTGTGTGTGTGTATATATATATATATATATATATATATATATATATATATATATATATATATATATATATATAAATATATATATATATATATATAGTCCCGTATACCGAATATTAAAAATTGATAATTCTAAGAACACACACGACCGTAATCCATAGTTGTGTTGTTCACTCTAAATTTAGTAAAGTGATATAAAAATATAGATTAGTCAAAGCTAGTTTTGGAAAACTATATAACATTGATTAAAAAATAAAACAGTTATGAGCTATTATTATATTCATATTAGATTTCAATATCAATTAGGTGGACGCGCACTGGACGATCTGTACAGAAGTAAATACATCTGATACTGAAGTCGCCTTTTATAGTATATAATTATAGGCCAGTGAATGTGTGTGTGTGTATGTGTATATATATATATATATATATATATATATATATATATATATATATGTATATATATATATATATATAGTCCCGTATACCGAATATTAAAAATTGATAATTCTAAGAACACACACGACCGTAATCCATAGTTGTGTTGTTCACTCTAAATTTAGTAAAGTGATATAAAAATATAGATTAGTCAAAGCTAGTTTTGAAAAACTATATAACATTGATTAAAAAATAAAACAGTTATGAGCTATTATTATATTCATATTAGATTTCAATATCAATTAGGTGGACGCGCACTGGACGATCTGTACAGAAGTAAATACATCTGATACTGAAGTCGCGTTTGATAGTATATAATTATAGGTCAGTGAATGTGTGTGTGTATGTGTATATATACATATATATATATATATATATATATATATATATATATATATATAGTCCCGTATACCGAATATTAAAAATTGATAATTCTAAAAACACACACGACCGTAATCCATAGTTGTGTTGTTCACTCTAAATTTAGTAAGGTGATATAAAAATATAGATTAGTCAAAGCTAGTTTTGGAAAACTATATAACATTGATTAAAAAATAAAACAGTTATGAGCTATTATTATATTCATATTAGATTTCAATATCAATTAGGTGGACGCGCACTGGACGATCTGTACAGAAGTAAATACATCTGATACTGAAGTCGCGTTTTATAGTATATAATTATAGGTCAGTGAATGTGTGTGTGTGTATGTGTATATATATATATATATATATATATATATATATATATATATATATATGTATATATATATAGTCCCGTATACTGAATATTAAAAATTGATAATTCTAAGAACACACACGACCGTAATCCATAGTTGTGTTGTTCACTCTAAATTTAGTAAAGTGATATAAAAATATAGATTAGTCAAAGCTAGTTTAGGAAAACTATATAACATTGATTAAAAAATAAAACAGTTATGAGCTATTATTATATTCATATTAGATTTCAATATCAATTAGGTGGACGCGCACTGGACGATATGTACAGAAGTAAATACATCTGATACTGAAGTCGCCTTTTATAGTATATAATTATAGGTCAGTGAATGTGTGTGTGTGTATGTGTATATATACATATATATATATATATATATATATAGTCCCGTATACCGAATATTAAAAATTGATAATTCTAAAAACACACACGACCGTAATCCATAGTTGTGTTGTTCACTCTAAATTTAGTAAAGTGACATAAAAATATAGATTAGTCAAAGCTAGTTTTGGAAAACTATATAACATTGATTAAAAAATAAAACAGTTATGAGCTATTATTATATTCATATTAGATTTCAATATCAATTAGGTGGACGCGCACTGGACGATCTGTACAGAAGTAAATACATCTGATACTGAAGTCGCGTTTTATAGTATATAATTATAGGTCAGTGAATGTGTGTGTGTGTATGTGTATGTATATATATATATATATATATATATATATATATATATATATATATATATATATGTATATATATATAGTCCCGTATACTGAATATTAAAAATTGATAATTCTAAGAACACACACGACCGTAATCCATAGTTGTGTTGTTCACTCTAACTCTAAATTTAGTAAAGTGATATAAAAATATAGATTAGTCAAAGCTAGTTTAGGAAAACTATATAACATTGATTAAAAAATAAAACAGTTATGAGCTATTATTATATTCATATTAGATTTCAATATCAATTAGGTGGACGCGCACTGGACGATCTGTACAGAAGTAAATACATCTGATACTGAAGTCGCCTTTTATAGTATATAATTATAGGCCAGTGAATGTGTGTGTGTGTATGTGTATATATATATATATATATATATATATATATATATATATATATGTATATATATATATATATATAGTCCCGTATACCGAATATTAAAAATTGATAATTCTAAGAACACACACGACCGTAATCCATAGTTGTGTTGTTCACTCTAAATTTAGTAAAGTGATATAAAAATATAGATTAGTGAAAGCTAGTTTTGGAAAACTATATAACATTGATTAAAAAATAAAACAGTTATGAGCTATTATTATATTCATATTAGATTTCAATATCAATTAGGTGGACGCGCACTGGACGATCTGTACAGAAGTAAATACATCTGATACTGAAGTCGCGTTTGATAGTATATAATTTTATGTCAGTGAATGTGTGTGTGTGTATGTGTATATATACATATATATATATATATATATATATATATATATATATATATATATATATATATATACACATACACACACACATTCACTGACCTATAATTATATACTATAAAACGCGACTTCAGTATCAGATGTATTTACTTCTGTACAGATCGTCCAGTGCGCGTCCACCTAATTGATATTGAAATCTAATATGAATATAATAATAGCTCATAACTGTTTTATTTTTTAATCAATATTATATAGTTTTCCAAAACTAGCTTTGACTAATCTATATTTTTATATCACTTTACTAAATTTAGAGTGAACAACACAACTATGGATTACGGTCGTGTGTGTTCTTAGAATTATCAATTTTTAATATTCAGTATACGGGACTATATATATATACATATATATATATATATATATATATATATATATATATACACATACACACACACACATTCACTGACCTATAATTATATACTATAAAACGCGACTTCAGTATCAGATGTATTTACTTCTGTACAGATCGTCCAGTGCGCGTCCACCTAATTGATATTGAAATCTAATATGAATATAATAATAGCTCATAACTGTTTTATTTTTTAATCAATGTTATATAGTTTTCCAAAACTAGCTTTGACTAATCTATATTTTTATATCACCTTACTAAATTTAGAGTGAACAACACAACTATGGATTACGGTCGTGTGTGTTTTTAGAATTATCAATTTTTAATATTCGGTATACGGGACTATATATATATATATATATATATATATATATATATATATATGTATATATACACATACACACACACATTCACTGACCTATAATTATATACTATCAAACGCGACTTCAGTATCAGATGTATTTACTTCTGTACAGATCGTCCAGTGCGCGTCCACCTAATTGATATTGAAATCTAATATGAATATAATAATAGCTCATAACTGTTTTATTTTTTAATCAATGTTATATAGTTTTTCAAAACTAGCTTTGACTAATCTATATTTTTATATCACTTTACTAAATTTAGAGTGAACAACACAACTATGGATTACGGTCGTGTGTGTTCTTAGAATTATCAATTTTTAATATTCGGTATACGGGACTATATATATATATATATATACATATATATATATATATATATATATATATATATATATATATATATATACACATACACACACACACATTCACTGGCCTATAATTATATACTATAAAAGGCGACTTCAGTATCAGATGTATTTACTTCTGTACAGATCGTCCAGTGCGCGTCCACCTAATTGATATTGAAATCTAATATGAATATAATAATAGCTCATAACTGTTTTATTTTTTAATCAATGTTATATAGTTTTCCAAAACTAGCTTTGACTAATCTATATTTTTATATCACTTTACTAAATTTAGAGTGAACAACACAACTATGGATTACGGTCGTGTGTGTTCTTAGAATTATCAATTTTTAATATTCGGTATACGGGACTATATATATATATATATATATATTTATATATATATATATATATATATATATATATATATATATATATATATATATATATATACACACACACACACACACATTCACTGACCTATAATTATATACTATAAAACGCGACTTCTGTATCAGATGTATTTACTTCTGTACAGATCGTCCAGTGCGCGTCCACCTAATTGATATTGAAATCTAATATGAATATAATAATAGCTCATAACTGTTTTATTTTTTAATCAATGTTATATAGTTTTCCAAAACTAGTTTTGACTAATCTATATTTTTATATCACTTTACTAAATTTAGAGTGAACAACACAACTATGGATTACGGTCGTATGTGTTCTTAGAATTATCAATTTTTAATATTCGGTATACGGGACTTTATAATATTTAAAATAAAGTAGATTAGGCTATGGTTCCATTATTTGCAGGTTACAAGAAACCAGGTCAACAGTGAACAAAATGTGTTCGTATGGCATGGGTTCACGGAACACTATTTATACTTGTTACTTTTATTCGAGATTAATTTCGTTTTAGGCATGTTTATTTGCGTATCAAGGGTATCAACTAGGACAAATTAAACATTTAATATTTGGTTCTTAAAATAATCGAAAATGTTTAAATTGATATAATTTTTTTTGGTGCCAATTCCTGTTTTTATTTGCCATAATTTTTTTTTCAAATTATTTTATTCAATTATTGTAGCTTCTTGTTTCGACGTTCGATTTCTTCTGAAAATTTTAAACACGAGTTTCAGTAAGAATGAGCTGAAGATTTTGAAACATCAAGAGTCTTAACATCCGCATTTGTTTCACTTAAGATATAATCATATATTAATAGTTGAGTAATTAAAGTTTCATTTTTCATATTTTTAATTAAACATTCGGAATTCACCGAAAACCTTTCTCGATGTTAACGAGGTCATGAGATAGAATCATGGCTACCTTTAATAGATTTACTAATGATTGTGGATTGGTTTGTGTGGGAATTAATTCATTCCGAAAATGATCTAAGCGTCTGTTTTGAGAAGTTGTCGTGCTGCTTAAATAATTGTTTTTCTAAGGTTTACTTTTCTGTATTTATTTTTTGAAGCGAACTATTTGAAAAATCATTATATACTTAATAAGATAAGATTTGCTATTTTATAATCAAATCGTAATTTTTAAGTCTCCAATGAAAATAATAGTACTTCCAAACAGTAGAGAATTTAAAAATTGTCTATAAATTAAATGAACAATTAAGAGATAATTGGTACTAGTACTTACAAATATTGTTATTATTATCATTATTATTATTATTATTGATATTATCATCATTATTTTTATCAAATTATATTTTTAAACGTCTCGCTATCATTTTTATGAATATAATATCATCAAATTCTTTAAGAAAAATGAGTTTATATTTTAAAATACAACAAAAAATGCGGACGTCAGTGATTACCTTTATTATTTAATAATTATTCAAATGAAATAATAATAATTACAATGATTAAAATTAAGAAAAATTTACCGTTTGATAATAAACTAAAACCAACGATAGTTAGAAAATACTTCCACTCTTAAATTCAGTTATTACACGGGATGCGCCTGCGTATTTGTAAACAACAGATGAAATTACATGACAAACAAAGTGACAACTGAAACAAACAGTGAAACTGTTCAGCGGGCTATGATGTTTTGTATTCGCTGTGTGCGCATACATTTACTACTTTCAAAATGTGTGTATTGTGTAATTATTGTCTATGTCATTATGTATTATGTAATTATGTATTATGTAATTATGTATTATGTAATTATGTATTATGTCATTTAAAGCGCCCTGAAAAGTTCCGAGTACGATTTTTGGTGGCAATGACGATATGTATGTAGCATAGCCGACTATCATTATCAAGCCGCGGCGTTGTACAGAAGTTTGGCAACGTAATAGCGGCCGGTTTATTTTATGTTACTTGTCAAATATGGCAAATCTCAATACACGTCAGCGAGTTTGTATGTATAAACAGGTTCATACTTCCGCCGCGTTTCTTATTTTGAAACTTATTTTCACTTCATTGTTGATGTGATAAGTGTTTAAAAAAAATTATCTTATCCGGTATTAGTTATTTAAATGCGAACTGCAACCAAGAAATAAGGAAAGCAACATAACAAGGTAAGAACCTCCAAATAAAATAACTTCAATGTTGATTGCAGTGGAGGAACTATGTCGTATTTGTATATTCTTCAGTGAAAATCAACATGTTTTCTTTAGATAAATAAAATATTACTTTAAAATATTTTTTAATCATTAGATACAGATTTCGCGTGGGTAAATTGGTGTAAGTTTCTTTTTGGTGACTGTCAATATGTTAATGCAAATTTTAAAATTATCTTCAGGTGTAAAGATGCCTTTTAAGTCAAATTATGATTATTAGGCCAGGTTGAACCGTTAGTGCCTTTCCCTTCCCTAAGGACGAACAATTGACATGACAGTTGAGGGCTGTACCTCGGCAGTGGTATGCTACGAATATTTTAGTGAAAGTAAGGTTATTAAAAGTGTGAAAGAAGTGACTTCAAATGGATTGGTGGAGGTACCAATAAACAATCCATAGTTAGTTAAACGTTCCGTGCCACGAATCTTTTCCGACTCACCAACGTCACTTTCGCAGCCAGTTACTTTATCAAGACAAAATACTAGTGATCGTAGACAGTATATTATAGAAAAAAATAACAAGTGAAAATGTTTTAAAGCGATGATCAAATATCATCATATTGAAGTATAAGCAAAAAACTTTGAATCGAAAATGGCGCATAAAAAGTGGTCATTTAAAAGTGAAGCTGATAATTGTTTTTTTTAAATTTTAGATTGTAATGTGGATCATGGAGCTAGTGTTTTAAATGGTATTATAGTAGATAAGACCATTCAGTCCGTATATTTATTAGTAAAAATGAAATTTTTCATAATTTAAAGAACAGATGTTTCCACAAGCAACATAACGTTATGGTTCCAGTATCAAATAATTCTACCTAAATGTTCATTTGATCAAGAAATAGAAGTCGATTCCATAGAAAATCATTTATTTAAAGCAAGCCACTATATAAATTTGGTTTACGATCACGTTATTAATATCAATCATACCTTAGTTTAAAATATTGAAATAACTAATGAACATATTAGGTTACTTCAAACTAATACAGAAGCATACACAATGGCCTCTATATTTTTTGCATATGTGATGTATTCACAATCACCTAGCGAAAAGGATTTAATGAAATTTTTGATGTTACACTGTGAAAATGTCACTTATACATTACTACTCTTGTATTTAAATAAAGATATTCATGACACCGTGACGCCTGTACTCTACTTTGCTAATGACGCTAAGTTACATATTTTCTATTGCCATGGATGTAATAGCTTACATACTTCCACAGCATGAGATCTGTACTTTGTTCAGTGGCGTAGATGATAATACTGAACAATTTTAGCAATTCGTTCGTTGTTCGTTGTTGCGCTCGTTGTATTTTAGTCAGGGAGATATACTTACATGTGTATATGTGTATATTCCTGAACTGAAACAAACAACCGTTAGCCGTGATCATTAAATAACTAAAACCGGATAAGATAATTATTTTTTAAACCCTTTTCACAACCGCAATGAAGTGAAAATAAGTTTGAAAATAAGAAATGTAGCGGAAGTATGAACCTGTTTATACATACAGACTCGCTGACGCGTATTGAGATTTGCAGCATTTGACAAGGAACACAAAATACACCGGACCGCTACTAAGTTGCCAAACTTTTATACAAAGCCACGGCTTGATAATGATAGTCGGCTATGGTACATACATATCGCCAATGCCACCAAAAATCATACTCGGAACTTTTCAGGGCGCTTATAAATGTATTCATATACACAATACACACTTTTAAAGCAGTAAATGTATGCGCACGCAGCGAAACATTTTTTTTTTAAAGAATTTTTGATTTTAAAGAATTGTGGTCGTTCGGTTAGTGCCTATGAAAGCTACATCTGGACTACATTTGAAGATACTATTGTTCATGTTGAAATAATTTCATTAAAAAACTGGGTATAATATTAATAGCATTATAACTAACAATAATAGAATTAATGAAAATATGTATAGCATTTTGTTCACTATTGACCTGGTTTCTTGTAACCTGCAAATAATGGAGCCATAGCCTAATCTACTTTATTTTAAATATTATAAAGTCCCGGATACCGAATATTAAAAATTGATAATTCTAAGAACACACACGACCGTAATCCATAGTTGTGTTGTTCACTCTAAATTTAGTAAAGTGATATAAAAATATAGATTAGTCAAAGCTAGTTTTGGAAAACTATATAACATTGATTAAAAAATAAAACAGTTATGAGCTATTATTATATTCATATTAGATTTCAATATCAATTAGGTGGACGCGCACTGGACGATCTGTACAGAAGTAAATACATCTGATACTGAAGTCGCGTTTTATAGTATATAATTATAGGTCAGTGAATGTGTGTGTGTGTATGTGTATATATATATATATATATATATATATATATATATATATATGTATATATATATATATATATATATATATATATACATATATATACACATGTAGGTATATCTCCCTGACTCATCCGCTGTCATAAAATACAACGAGCATTGCTAAAAATGATTCGGTATTATCATCTACGCCATTAAATAAAGTACAGACATCATGCTGTGGAAGTACGTAAGCTGTTACATCTAGGACAATAGAAAATATGTAACTTTGTGTCATTAACAAAGTAGAGTACAGGCGTGACGATGTCATGAATATCGTTATTAAAATACTAAAGTAGTAATGTTTTCTACGAATATCAGTGGCGTGAAGAAAAATAAATGTGTGCGTTTGTAAGAAAATTCATACGAAATTTTCCTTATTTTTTGAGTGAAACTTCTTAGGTTACGATTCTATAATAGATAAGTGGACGAGAATTGGCAGTAAAACTTTAAGATCGCATAACATTTAGGCCCATTTCGTTACAAGAGAGAAAGAGAGCTACATCGACACCATGGAAGTGGAGCAAAAGAGAGCGACGTATACACATTGATACAAAGCAATTGAATAAGATAGTATTTGTTGTTGTGTAGTTGTAAATGTTCACCTCAAACGCTACATATGAACAGCTGAGGTACCACGCGTATGTTGTGTAATTTGCGTTACATGTGTCAAAAGAAGACTGTCAAAATGGTTTCGATTTATTTATATATTTATGTTTGATTTATTACTAATTCTGCATGTACTTCATTCATTACAAGAATAACAACATATTAGGTATACACTGTATTTAATTTTTTTATAAATCTGCAATGAACCCGCACATATAGTCGGACATATAATTTACAAAGCGAGCGGCATTTATAAGTGTTCTTGTGCTTACATTACAGCTATTTTTTTAATTGACAATAGACTATGTAAGTTTATATGGCGATTAGATGTTTACATCGATTTGTAATGATATTTTATTAATTTTTCTAATTAATTATTTTTTCTATAGTATTAAAATCTTCTTATGCGAATTAAATACAGTCTATGGATTTACACTTTGCATGTTCTTTCTCACTGTCAGTGCCATTTTAACTCTTTATTCATACTTTTGTCAAGATTTCGATCGCTAAAGAAGAAGACTTTCACTTCTGTCACGTATATTGAGTTGCACGCGATTTTATTTTTTTAAATTTTTTATTTACTTTTTTTAATACGTCGATTTTATCCACGCTATTGCAATTATTTTAGAATTATCTCAATATTCAACACTTTTCTTGGAAATACATGATATTATCGAAAACTCCACATTTAATTCAAACTTTCTTCTAAATCATTGACCCTAATTTTGTCTGCTCTCGTCACATTTTGATGTTTATAATGGTTTTATTTAATATACTAAATTGTATACATTTTATTA
The DNA here is from genome assembly GCA_039881145.1 of Druceiella hillmani. Classification (NCBI taxonomy): domain Eukaryota; kingdom Metazoa; phylum Arthropoda; class Insecta; order Lepidoptera; family Hepialidae; genus Druceiella; species Druceiella hillmani. The sequence goes on along the minus strand of JAYKKI010000023.1, from coordinate 27,373,092 downwards.
ACTATAACTATTCGATAAATAAAAAAAAGTATTGATCCTAAAAAGTTTCAAAACTGTATCACAACTTGAATATAATATCGTATATATTTAGTCACTACAATTTTTCGGGAAACACGATATTTTATAGAGATAGCAACATATTAAATTATTGTCTTACCAGGATAGAAAACTACAACTCTTAAATTGATGGTTTATGTCCAGCAATATTATAATTAAAAGAAAAACATTATTTCTCTGATAATATTTCGATTTTACGATAAACCAATTCTTAAAGCATTTTCTCCGTTACAACAACTTACGGATTCATACTCTTATGTGCATAGGCAATCTAAATATTTTATAATAAGTATGTTATATATTAGCGATCTAAACCTTGACAAAAGTATGAATAAAGTGGTAAAATGGCACTGGCAGTGTGAAAGAACATGCAAAGTAAATCCATAGACTATATTGAATAAATTTGGCTTTAATTTTATAGAAATTCATTTTGATTTAATTTGTCACAACCAAATGAAACTACGTAATGTATTATTATTTCTACTTTATTTAAATTCTTTACCACGACCTAGGTTTCGTTGTATAACAACATCTACAGGTGGACAATTTGTATAGATGCATATAGTTGGAAACATTAAATTATATTGACTGATTAAAAAGAAATATAGATGGAAAAATTATTGCCCCCAAATTCGGTCATTAGCGATCACATATTTTGCACTTGTTACATGTGCGCTAGGACATTGTCCTATCATATATCACTGTCGTACTTCTTCTATATCCACCAAAGATTAGAGAAATACGAAAAGTTACGATAAAATAAAGTTTTTGAAACAGAACCGTATATACAAAATCAAATTTATTCTCTTTGATTTTATTTACTCAAAAGAAAGTCAAACAGACTGCAAGTAATACCAATTTATAACAGAAACAATGTTCATAAATTATTAATTATAGACTACTTAATTTCAATTCAGCAATAAATAACTATTATGTATGAAAATAATTCGATACACCTATATCTAAAATAAAATTAGAAAAAACAACATACAACAGAATATTTGACATATAATAGTTGAATTCAATGGATAATTTATTTATATAATTCAGGTAAAAGACGTTTTTATAATTAAGTTACAACAATAATAATTTAATATTCCTTAGTTTCTTTGTTTATAACACACAAGATAATTTTTATTATACGTTGTTTTGCACGTCACTCTATTACAAATTACGTATAATTTCCACCAAATTATTCTAAGTGTATCAATATTAATATTTAATAATAAATTATTATGAATCACTTTTATTATTTTAATTCGCTATACTCAATTTCTTTATAAAAATATTTATGCTAATAAATATAATACAATTTTAATGGAGATTAAAATATGTGTGGTTTTAAAGAATGGTCATTTTATTAAAATTTCAAGGGTTTAAAACATTGTAATCAATGGAATTTTAAGTACTATTAAAATGAAATCACTTTTATTCCTTCGTCCATCTGAAGCACAATTTATAAGTTAAAATTAATCTCATCGAGCTAATACTTATGAAACATTTTCTGATCATTCTGGATGATTTACACAATTTTTTGGCGATAGAATATATTTCCACAATAAGTAATATAAATGCTGGACATAGATAGATTTAAATATGTACAAATGAACGAAAAAAACCTTCGAACGTATTTTCGTGAAGGGTTCATGTCTAACATCAGTTCCTTCAAGCTGAATAGATACTTCGCTCGATCCAGATACTTGGCCTAGTTCTTTAACAGTTAAACATATGAACTATAGAACTCTTTTATATGCTTATAGATAAAATAATGTAATATTATTTGACGTTGTGGAAGATAGAATTGTAATTGAATTAAAAATAGTTGTGAAACGTTCAATGTTTTCAATCAAACAAGAATTAAGCTGAAGTCAATGGAATTGAATACATAACTGAAGTTGAGTAGCGTATTTATTATCAATCCTGCTTTCCTCGCAAGACGTCCTCGTATATAATTGCTGATCTTAACTGAAATAGTTAAGATACTCTAATCTGTTATCAAATATATTGAAGTGAAAAGATAAGCTCAAATTCTTGTCAAAAGTTACTGAGGTGACTATGAAAAGTTACTGTTTCAGGCCACTGAATGATACATTTAGTTCTTCATTTAGCATGCCGTCGCTGACGAAATGTCAAACGTATCCGTAATAATTTAAATTATAATTTATATATATATATATATATATATATATATATATATATATAAATATATATATATATGTATATATATATATATATATATATATATATATATATATATATATATATACATACATATATACACTTATTCACTGGCCTTAAACTACATACTATAAAACCGCGACTTCAGTATCAGAAGTATTTACAATTTAAAGTTCCATTGAATATGGTCACATTTATACGGACCGTTCAGTGCGCGTTCCCTTAGTTGATATTGAAATATATGATTTCATTGCATTATGACTTGCTTTTTTTTATGCTAATGACTGTACATGCATTTGAGTGAAATCTTATTTTAATGTTATTTCTGAAAGTGTCATTACTGTCAATTTAAGTAAAATATTTAATGGTTTTCTCTTATGGTACTCTATATACAAAATGCAATAATTTAACTTTGCCGTGGTGTTGTTATTACGAATAATTCTATGTCATCCGAAAGCGAATGAGTTATTTTGGTATTTTTGTTATTTATCCAATATCCGCAACCCGCTTCGTTCAATATCTTATATATAAAGTATAAAAATTCAGACTGCGTATGTTTTTGCATTGAATTAAAAAAAATTAGTAGACAAGGTTTTCCAAAGCATTGAACCAACTTATCTAAATTACGCATGATTGCGCGGAATAGCCATTCTAGTAGCTAAAAATGCCGATCGGTGTGATATGACCAACATCATTGTAAACAGAATCACATATAAATCTATTGACTCCGTTATGAATCAAAACGAAGTAGTAAATTTTCCAAAGGCATTTCTTAATCATCCCTCAATGTTCCCGGATTACCGTCATACACTCTAAATTTGAAAATAGAAGTGTCAATTATATTTCTCTGAAATATCCATCAGCCGAAGTTATGCAATGGCACACAATTAGTACTTAAAAAATTGATGAACAATCTAATTAAAGCAACGATTCTGATTGGACCGCATAAAGGTGAAAACTTGCTGCTTCTACGAATACCACTCATTCCGACCGCATGACATTCAAGTTCAAACGACGTCAATTTCCAATACGCCGTACGTTCGCCAAGACCATCAATAAAGAGCAAGGGCTATCTTGACAAGTGGGCGGTTTGAATTTAGAAAACGATTACTTCTCTCATGGGCAATTATACGTCGCACGCTCTAGACTCGGTAATCCATCTGATATTTATGTTTTTTGCAGAAAACGGACAAGCAAAGAATGTAGCTAATCCACTAGCTTTACAAAAAAATTGACTTTCTGTGAAAAACATCTTTTTTTTCCGTTACTTTTGTTCACGTAGCTACCGAAACGCAAGGCAGGGTATTGAATTGAATGATGCGTTTTATCGGTGAATCTATGTTCGCTAGAGTGCTTTTATTTATTTTCTCGTTCATTTCACATCAAACTTAGCCACAGCGAGGCGTTGCCGGGTTTAGCTAGGTAGGCATAAAATGTCAATTGACAGGCAGTACAAGAATGGCTTATATATATATATACACACACACACACACACACACACACACACACACACACACACACACACACACACACATATATATATATATATATATATATATATATATATATATATATATATATATATATATATATATATATATATATATATATGTCGAGTTAATTGTCGTACAATGCTAAATTTAAAAGCTCATGGGCGTTATTTTCTAGGTTTGTCTAGGAAGTATATCTGTTTGTAGTACGGAATTCGAATTCCGATCGTGTCCTATTTAATAGTAAATCTTGTTTTGGGGAAGACCTCGTATGACAAAAGTTGAATTTTTAGAAAGTTCTCTGTAAATATCTCTTTACGGATACTCTTTACTTGATGTCTAGCGGTTAGATATTTTCCATATCGCAATCGGAAAGATTCAAACTATTCCGACGTATTTGTAATTATTTTATTAAAAATATGTCGTAATTTCGTACGGATTTCGATTTCTACGGAGGTGGCATCTATCTTTCTAATCACATTATATCACAAACCGAACTTTTTTTTTATACAGATGATATGTATTTAAATATGATATCATTAATGTATAGGAAACGAGAGATCCCATGCCAATTTCTTTTATTTTCTTTGAAAGTGTAACCGTACTTATTTCATGCGATGTGCATTCATATTTTTTTCGTTATTTATTATTGTATATTTTGACTATTGGTTATTATTTCGTAATTTATGTCTACGAGATTTATAGTTATACCATCCTTAGATGTTGATATTTCGGCTAGTCCATTACTGTTTAAGGTTTTTCTATTTAATATTACGTCACGTTAAATAGTTTCTAGGATGTTTCAGGTTTACATATACAGCAAAGTGTTTATATATATAGGTGACAATAATCTCACGTCTGTTAATATCCGCACTATTATTTATGTCATGTATCATTGGCAATATATTTATTCATGGCAATATATTTATCAACCCAGTAAAAATTATAAATATTTTAAATAATTTAAATTAATTAAAGTGCATAAGCAGCCCTCTTGTTAAGATCTCTACTCCTACTTAAACAGTTCTCTCTGGATAGACTATAGAATTCAATAACCACTATTGAATGATGTAGGTTTTCTAATGTATATTAATGAACATTCTATGTATGCAGGCGTACAAATGTTCTCGGTATAATATTTTTATAATAACATTTTTATGTTTAATGTCAAAGAATTCCATCGCCCAGTTTGTGCATTAGTTTTAATTTTTCTGCTACTGCATGTTTGTGACGAATATGCACGTGCATGTGTGTGCATGTGTATGTGTGTGTGTATTAAACAGATCTAGTGTCAATCTTAAGTTAAATTTTAAGTTTGTCAGTCTATTTGATAAGTGGGAGGGAACATGTGAATTGAATATGACGCGTTCTTCTTTTTTACCGCCAATTGGACTCAGATTTATTTTTATTTTGGGAAAAAATTTCCCTTATCTTTTAATAATTATCTATTATTTTATAAGATTTTGAAATCATGATAGATTCATTCAATAAATTCATTTCACTCGATTTATTCCTACATTTTCAAGTTTGTAGGAAAAATCACTTCAATCTATTGCTCCATTGCGATGCGAAAGAAGAACAGAGAAACACATTTTCGCATGTAAAATATTAGTTAGGACTATTATATTAATTAATTGGAAAGTAATTAATTAATTGGAAAAAAATTGGAAAGTAACCAATGTTATTTCACTGTCCACCTCTGTACAAATATCTTCTCTGTTAAAATACATCTCTGTACAAAAATCACTTTGATCTATTTCTCCATTGCGACGTAAAGTAAGGACGCATACGCCATTTCCCGGTCCGCCAAACATTTTTGGGCAAAAACTCACTCCAATGCGTTGCTTCTTTTTGACGTGAAAGAAACATCCTTTCGGATTTTTAATATAAATTTAATAGTAATATTAATATGAAATTTCCCGAGTTGCAAAGTAACCTACGTCATTTCCTAACCTGCCATCTATCTCTGTAACAAAAATCTGTAGCACCGTTGCGATATGAAAGAAGAACATATAAACAACTTTTGCCTTTATAATATTAGTTAGGATTTTAATATTAGTTGAAACGAGGTTTTTCGGCACAAATATCTTTTCCCGGCAAGCCAATATCATTGGGTAAAAATCACGTCGATACGTTGTTCAACTGATATGAAAAAGGACAAACAAACACACTTTCGTATTAATAATATTATAGGTAATACTTTAAAGTAAGTGAGTAATTCTGTTGTTCCTTTATATTGCGTATGTAACGAAACAAAAAATCGTATCGATCCGTTACTTCGCTGCTATGCTGCTTACTTGTTTACTTTGTGCACTTTTTCAGTTTAAAACAACAATTTTCCCGTAAAAGAAAGTGGTTAACATCATTTCCCGACCCCGGCGACCTCTGTGCAATGATGATGCCCAAATAAATGCGTTCAACTTTTTTCACTAATAACTTTTGCTAAAATTGTGTTCTATACATTCCTAATAACGGTTGAATCTTACCCACGGGTAAATTATGCAAAGTACCGCCCATGAAAAGCTTTCTATCGACCAGAATAATAATTATTTTTTAAATTTTTTTGTGATGTCACCCCTTAGACACCCCTACGCAACAGATCATCCCTTAGATAGAAATCATGAATTTTATTTGTAAATTGTTTTTTTTCTAATCGAATGCATTAATTTTACTGATCGAGTTTCACCTTGGATTGTTCAACTGAAGGGTCATTGAATAATGTTTGAATACTACCTCCTAATTTACAGTCTTTTGTTTCGTTGTGATGTTGGCTTACAACATTTGATGGAATGGAATGTTTATAGTAAATGTCACTGTTTCTTTCATAGTTTTTGTCTCTAACCCTATTACTTATTTTTATTGAAGTCTTTTCAGTATTTCTTTGACGTGACCTTGGTGTTGGTCATTATGATAATAAAACTTCGATCTATCTCTTTTAACTCACTATCTTTCCCTTCCACTAGCGGTTTCTAGAACTGAATGGAGAAGGCTTAAAAGTAGTAATGTTCAGTAAAATATTCTGTGAAGATTTCTGTTTTTCTCTTCTTTTGTTGATTTTTCCATACTTCTTTCATTAATCTTATTTCTGTCGATGCCATAATTTTGATGAGTTTCTTTCCGACTTGGTATTTTTTTCCTTTTACTTCCGCAAATGTATACTGTTAATTCTTTCTTTCCTTGCAACGACGTCGCTGTCTTTTTTACTGCAGATGGTTGCATTTTCATGGATCCCCTTACGTCATAGCTAAAAAAATTAAAGGCGATATCAAAAATATACCAAAAATCTAAATATTATTGTCGTAAAGGTCATGAAGTCCGAAATTTCGTACATAATTTATAACTCAGTTGGGAAATATACCAATTTGTCACTTTTTTTTACGTAAGTGTGTCGTGACGAAGATTTAATAGAACAGCATTTGAGATTATGAAGTCATAACTTATTAACAAAATTAAGAAAATGTTGGAACATTTATGAACGGGTTATTAGGGAGCAACAAAATTGCGATTTAGTATCATTCTAATATAAATTTTTAAAAGTAATAACTTACGTGACAACACGGCCGCCGAATAAACACGCGCCTCCTCTCACAACTTTTGGGCAACTAGCTAGTTCCTAGCCTCTCTAGAGCATAGTAACGCATAGAGTGGTTTGAGAAGGGAGAGAAAAGTGATCTTATACTGTGTACTCATGGTCAAAATAACTCAGGCATAAACTAGTTTTGTGAAATGCGTGACATGAGATGACAGCAAAAATATCTGTGCCGAAAGCTTTTCGGCACAGATATTTTGTCTGTGCCGAAAGACAGCTGTGAAATTAATTTTTACAATATTTTTAATATAATTCAGCGTATATTTGTTATTTTATGAATTATTATTTTTTAAATTCCCAAGGTCAACAACATCCCTAAATTTAAACAAGTCGTACCAAAATATTTGTTCTTAAAGCGTTTTAAATGTAGCATGTGTATATATATGTATATATAGCCTTTTGAATAATGGTTGGCTAATTTAGCAAAAATCTGACAGTTTGTTTATTGCTATTTCTTTTTGAAAAGTCAAAATTAATGTCGCCTTTTTTTTAAGGCATCAACCACGCATATATCTTGCCAATTCTTAGAATTAGAATGCACAAACCAAAACGCCGAACAATGGCTGCCACGCACCGAATAAAGGCCGCCGCTCTGCAACCACGCTGATATCTCGCCAATTCTAAAAATTAGGGTACACAAACAGAATAGAAGGATATGAATTTTAATTTTAAAATAAACAAATAAAACAAGAGAAATAAAGCAAAAATAATTTCATATTCAAAACGGTAACCGCTATTTCTAATACAGGCACGGGACCTTCTTACTACTCTAGTAGTTATTTTCAAATGCTTTCACTACTTTATGACTCAAAAACCCAAATTGTTTTACATCTTAGGAACATGCATGGTTTTTGCCCTTTATTTTAAAGTATCACTCACGCAGTTATCTCGTCAATTCTTAGAATTAGAGTGCACAAACAAAACGCCGAACAGTGGCCGCAACATCTAAAAAAAGGCCGCCACTCAGACCGAAACCGGTCGGAGCAACAGACTCGTTAGTGAAGTGATAACTACCGTTGGGACTGGACTTCTTTTGCGGCTTTTATGTTGAGATTCCAATTAATTAACCATGTCAAGAGTAGTCCTAACTCTCGCTTTGCGCTCTTTCTCAAATATCAATTGTTCTTCTGTTAATTGTAAGTAATCGTTTCCAAAATACCTAAAATTGAGTCGAACGAGATCAGTTTAATCAGAGGTATTAATGAGAATCCAATAAAGTCATACGATTGATAATTTTACATTTGTATTTGGTGACTGATATAATTTTTAAAGACACACGATAACAAATTATTTTTTTTCAAACATTGTATGGAATCATATAAAACAAACAAATGAAACGTTGAAAGGTTCAGACTAAGGATATTCTCGTTTTTTACCGATTTTCTCTTATGCTTCTAATATTTATTTATATCTAATACACTTAGTGGCATTAGGAAGTTGGAAATCGATAAAGTTTCGGTTCCGAATTCCCGGCAATGGAGACAAATTAGCCACCGTTTCTCGGTCGTTATCCGCCAGCCTCGGTCCTTAATCCACAAACAAGTCAGATACTCCCCATGATTCCGATGTGATTCCAACTTTATTGTCTACCTACTTTTTATATTGCATCCGAGCACGTTCTTCGTCATAGTTAGCAACTTGATAGTAAATTAAACCCTTAGTTTATCGATACAAGTGGAGGAATCGAAAGTGTAATGTTTTAGAAATAAACTTAAAGTTTTTCTTTGATAATATAATGGAACAGTGTTGCCTTTTAGAATAAGAAATTGTCACGATGAGTGTAAATATATTGTTAATTAAGTAGAACCTACGAAAGTGGATTTGTATTTTGAACAAAGATTTATTAATATGACTAGAGTAGAGTACAGGAATAAACAGTTTCAATTTCTTACCGTGGCCTATATATTAATCGAAACAAAAAACATTAACTTTAATTAGTGAGATTATTGAGAGGATAAGAATTTTTTGAATTAGTGTAATCCACAAAACACGTAATGTGTTTGAAAAAGTAAGGATCAAATTATTATTTTGAACACGGTGTGTATTTCATTTGATTCTTTAACTAATGAATCGGTAGAAACTTAAAAACATCACATATAACAAACCCGTATTTTTATCGCGATTAAACTTTTACTTAGTAGTACGACACTAACACAGAAAGTTTTAAGGAAAAATCTATGAATTCAGGTTCCAAGGCTGGTTCTTTTCGTGACGCAAATTTATCGAAAATCTTGGACCTTAAAGAACATAGAAATTATTTTATTAGTCATCAATAAAAATTCATATTCTCTGAAATAACTTGATTTAATTTTAAGGAAGTCACCAAAGAAACCGATACGCAAGCTGAAATGGATCGAGGTTATTAACACTTTTATATGGCCATTGTCGGAACAATCCATTTGTCTGTAGTACGTTCGAAAACAGGCAACAGTGACAAAACTTTGTAACGATATCCCGGAGGGTGCGCGTAACGCATCAACTCGAGCAGCGTGGGAACGTGAGGAAACTCGAAGGTGAGAATTATTTGTTTAGTGCTGTAGGCAGTGGTTCTATATGCTATACATTCAACTTCATTAAATAAATAAGTAGCGACGACGATGGCTTTGTTAATATCCCACCATGCATACGAGTAATATTTGAATGAATTTCGCTTCTTAAAAAACTAATTTCATTTATATAAATAATAAAAGCGAAATTTAAGTAAATATTGCCTGTATGCATTATGGGATATTAACAAAGCCAAAGTCGTCGCTAGTTATTTATTTAATGAATAAGAAATTGTCACGATGAGCGTAGATATCTGATGGTTAGAACAAAGTTATACCACTAATTACACATACCACCTATTCTGTTTATTTATTTATTTATTTATTTTATTTTATTATGTTTTTATTATTTTTATTTAGATGTGTAGCAGGTTAACCCTGCTACAACAATTGAAGTGCGCTGCAGCAGGTTATGATATTGTATTTAGTTTTGTGTAGTAGACATTAAAGAGAAGCCAATCTTAATATATTAAATGAACAAGTAAATACAATATCATCACCCACACTTAATATCTTCTAGACATAATATAGTTAGACAAAATTGATACTGCAGTACACTTTAAATTGTTTTAGCCCGGTTACACGTCTAAAAAAATAATAAAAAAATAAAACACAAACTGCAGTACACTTCAAATTGCTCAGCCCGGATACATAACTAAATAAAAATAATAAAAAAATAGTAAATTAATTAAAATAAATAAATAAAATGGGATATATGTATATTTATAGGTGTAACCTTGTTTTATCCATCAGATACCCTTGCTATTGTATAAATGTATTATTGAGAATAATATCCATTTAATTTTATTACATACACTGGAACATTTTTATTGTATAACCTCATAGAATAACATCATTTTAATTTATTAACCTCACTAAAATACTTGTATATTGTATAACTTTCGTAAATATAATAAAAACTACGCCGCTCCGCTACAATAAACTCACTAACGTAAGCAGTGGGAAAACTCGCACAAACCCGGCTTTCGCTATTGTTTTGTGCAATATATAAATGCTATTGGGAGTTCTAAGAGTTAATCTTTGCGAATATCCCACCTGAATGTCATACAACGAAATGTAATGCATCTAAAATGTAATACAATGAAACCTAGGTCGTGATAAAGAACTTAAAGAAAATAGAAATATTACTACATCACGTAGTTTCGTTTAATTGTGAATCATGAATTTCTAAAAAATTATCGCCAAATGTATTCAATATTTGAAAACATTTTATAGTTAGCATCCATATATACATTTTAATACTTGGAATGGCATTTCTAATAAAATAATTATTTCACTTTTTATGTATTCCTTAGCGGAGACCATGATGCGCAATCTTACCTCTTGAGGTGCAATTTTCAAAGTTTCTATTATCAGATCCCACATTAAATTTAAATATGTACATAATTTGTGAATTATCTGAACTATTTCTGCACTAATCCTATCAAAAATACTAAAGGGCTTCAGACATGCTTTAAGGTTATTTATTGAAATTTTAAAAATAACGTATCTGTTAATAATTATGTATAAATTGTATAACAATTTAAATAATACATCAAGAGTCAAATAAAGATATATAAACTAAACTAAGATATCTGGTTGTTGGTTTGATCCCTGCGTCTTTTTACTTATTATATTATTTCCAGGTTATTATCGATGAGTATAATGATAGTTTAATGAAGGGCATTATATGCAAATACATACTTCTAAAAAGTAAGTACTAACCAAATATCCGAGAATGTTGTGGAAATAATAACAATGCATACTAAGTGAAATTGCGTACTGGTAGAAATCTAATATCAGCCGGTGTTTGCCTAGCGACTGGGGTACACATACTGAAATATATTATAGGAGATTGTTTGCTCTGTTGAAGACAATATAAGTCTTTATTCCGCTACTTTAATTTCATATCTGCGATATCAACGGCCCGATCCGTTCCCATTTATGATTGTACTGAAACGATATTATTTTATTTTTTTCGATGTTTGATAAATATTTGTGACTTTTGTTTCACGATTTCATAGAAATGAAGATTCGCAAATCCGATTAAGATTAAAGAAGTTCATGATTGATCCTGTTTTTATGATCTGAGATTCTTCAGCAACATAAGATATGTGCAAAAAACACATCAATATATCTATGGCTAATTTTAAAATGTGACTTATTAAATTATCGTTTTGTAAATTTTAACTACACGCACTAGCTTTAAATTTTGCATTCAACTCTTAAATGACCATTTTACCGATTTATAATAATTTACCGCAATAATGTAAAATTAACCATGTGCTACGTGTTATTTAATTTATTTTTATTCAAATATTACTTTTTCTGCTATTTCTGTAATTATTTCTGATTCTTATTTGTTAATAATTTCCCAAATAACCTAATATCATTTATTGTTCGCAAATAGTCTTGTTACAAGTGTTTAACGTTTGTCTTAATCTAATAACTTGTTAAATAGGAATATTTCATTTCATAGCTTCTTTTCAAGTACAACCTGATAATAATTAACCTGTGAATGTATCTAAACCTACTTTCTATTTTTATTTCTTTTTCTGTTTATATTATATATTATGTAATAAGTATTGTGATATGAATATTAATTTATATATATATATGAAATTCTTTATGGTTTCATGCTTTTTTATTAGTGATGAAGAAAAATACTTTGTTGGGAACTAACAAGCAAAATATAAAATAAAACCCACCTAAAAAGGTCTTCAACGTATTTTTATTTTTGTTGTCTACGAATAAAGTGGTGAACCCTATTGAATATGGGCGACAGACACGAATGGACGTGATACGACTGCTTCCATTGTTTTGTGGATTATCTTCAATGGAATCGATGCTGCTTTTTTATGATCTTATTATTTTTGTAAGTTGATACTTTATATTCCCTATATGACATCAGTGTATGATATAAATTGTTTTTCATTATTAGATCCATTTAGATAATTACCTTTCTATCGTTTTAACAGAATGGAATAGGATTACTATGAATAAGTCGTATGATTTAGTACTGTGTATTTTTCCGATTAAAGTCTATTGAATTTAAATAATTATGCCATATGTTGTCTATATCTTCGCTCCATTACTAGGTGAAACGAACTAGGTACCGATGATTGACTATTACCTTACTTATTTCATAAATAAAATACTGAGAATAATCTATTTTAGTAAATTCTAAATCGAAGTTGATAATATTTCCTATAAGTAATTTTACCAGATACTTTTCTTACATAATTCAATGATTACATAATTCAATGATTTAAATCAATTCAATATCTTATATAATCCATTATATCAACTTCCTATCAAAAGTAATAAATATCCAAAGTAATAAATACATTTTTTTTAATTACAAATGCGTTATGTACACTCGTACTTTTTATGTGTCACATAAAATTATTAGATAATAAAAATGAATCTAATTGCAAAATGTTAATAAATATCCATATATCGTGATGGATATTCAAAAATAAAGTAATATTTTATAAAGTTGAAAAGAAATTGGAAATGCAAGTTTTGAAGTTTGTCGTATTTAATATTTGTTGTGTTTAACGTTGAGAAGGTTTTTTGATAGGATGGAAAGGAAAATTGTTATAGTGTACTTTGAATTCGTTATTCTAAAATTTTTAATTTTTAATAAAAATAGAGAAATTTGGTATTTAAATTTGACCTAGAGCAACATTTGAATTGAGTTATAACAAGTAAATTAAAAAAATATAATGAATTCGGCGTAAAAAGAACAGGAAGGAAGCATGGCTAAAATTTGCAGATGTTAATATAAAACTATCCCCATGAAACAAAGACAGAAATCACCCAGTATTACACAGTAAGGATATGACGACAAATATCCATAATTTAACATTCGGAAATACGGTTCAATTTCACAAAATAATGCATTCCTAATGAGAACTATAATCACCTCTTAATGTTGATTATAGTTCTCATTATTCAAACCAAGGAAGATATGTTTTTAAATTGAAAAACATTAAACATAAAAGCAATTGATAAATTCGCGTCACTGATAATAGCTGCTCCACTGCGACATTTGACCAGATAATCATTACGCAATAAGGTGAAGCTTGGCATTTCGTAAGATAGTTATACTTTAAAGCCATTATTAAATCCGTATCTAAAGAAGTACGACTGAAACAATAATACTGTTATTGAAATTTGCAAAGAAGCCATATTTGCTACTGATTTCGTGAGAAAAGGCTTTTTTTGAGAAATAAGTTTTTGTCCGATAAAGAAGAAGAATATAAATATCCTACAACAAAGAGTTTTCATCTCTCACAAAGAGTAGTTCGTGGAATAATGACTCAGAGAAAAAGAGTGGAAGGAATCGGATACAAAAAACGATATATTACAGACAAATAAATATTTTAAGCTATTTGTATATAATATTTTTGGTAAGTGGGAAGATAAATATTAGCCTTTTAACTACCATAATATTTTTATATCAAATCGAAGTTAGGCATCCTACGAAAAAGTGTATAAATAGAAAAAATAACCATAATGTGGTGGTGAAAGATGACAACATAAACCCTTTTCATTTATTTATAAGATAAAGTGGTGTATATTGTATCCCATTAACATCTGATACGCTGTTAACCATAACCTTTTCATCGCTCATAACCTCCGCAATAACAGACCTAAGTTTATTATTTTTTCATGCATATTGTAGATTATTTACAGGGAAAATTGTGGCGTCATCAAAATCAAAGTAATAGCACCGTTGATTTTCGCTTAACACTCAAGAAAGCAAAACACTCCGACACCAAAGATAGATATAAATATTTATATATAGTTTAGATCCATTGCGATAATTTAATGTAATAAATAATGTTGAATTGTTCATTACTGGCGGTTTGTTCCAAAGACACAATGGGAATTTTTTAATGAAATCAATTGCCTCTTTCACGATTTCTGGTAGTTAGAAACAATCTCATGGTATGACTTTGATAATCGTTTTTATGATGGATGATCAATTCTTTCTTTTATCACATAGAGTATTGTTTACCTACATTAATCCGCTCAGTTTTTAACATATTTTATTTCAAAATTCAAAAATCCCTTCATTGTTACGAAACGAACTTGATATTGTAATGTCTAATTCTAGTTCATTTAACAACCAAACAATGTTGATGCGATGAAAAAATTTTCGAAAACTACTAAAAAACTTGCTTTTATAGGGATGAAATACGACATGATATGTATATTAGCCAATAAATAAATATCAAACTTACTTTCACAGAGCCTACTATACACACTGAAATAGATAATTTAAATAATTTAATTGAAATTGGTACTTACGTCATTTCTATTGACACTTAAAAATATGGACTATTTGGTGCTAAATAAATTTATGGGGACAAAGTCAATCAAAATAATATGGTGGATTTCAAAATGTTGCCACGAATTAACATTCACTTATAGGAATGAGCACAGAACCTTATGAAATAAAGATGACAGGAAAAAATCCACTCGGAAATGTAGCGTTAGTCATAAACTAAAATACCTTTTATATAATTAGGTTTTTCCAACTGGTTTCTCAAAAGTTAAATCAATGCAATTTGAAAAATCAATGAAAATAATATAAATACCTAAAAATGTGACATCATTTTAAAGTTTGATAAAAGTTTACTAACTTGTTCTTGAGGACTAAGATAACGATATGTATTATTACAAACAATAAGTGATATTAACAATTTGACAAAATATTTAAAATATTGGCGGTTGGAAGATTATTAATATTTAAACAAAACAATGTGTTAAAGTATTTTCTTAAACGTTCTGATTTAATTTACTGGCTGCGCCCGCGACTTCGTTCGCGTGGCCTCATTTTAAAGTTTGATAAAAGTTTACTAACTTGTTCTTGAGGACTAAGATGACGATATGTATTATTACAAACAATAAGTGATATTAACAATTTGACAAAATATTTAAAATATTGGCGGTTGGAAGATTATTAATATTTAAACAAAACAATGTGTTAAAGTATTTTCTTAAACGTTCTGATTTAATTTACTGGCTGCGCCCGCGACTTCGTTCGCGTGGGCTCCAAACTCTAGTGCTATACTCTATTGAATATATATCCCAGCATAAAGGCCAGATTTCAGAATACGTTGCTGTACGTATGCAATACGTGTGTGTAGTAATGTATAAAACTGTACATAACATGTTACATCGACTGCGCGGCGTACGCAGCGCATATGCATCGTGCTCGGTGTGACATCTTCAATATAGTTTCATGGAATGAAATGCACACATGCTCCACACGCACACGAGTATGCATTCAATATATCTTAATATTGTATTAAAACCATCTCGGAATTTCATTTATGATGTGTGCTCAATGAAGCCCTTTCGTATTGCCAAAAGATTTCATGATTTGTTATTTGCGTTGCACCTCCTGCACAGATGATATGTATCGCAGTGATGAAACTATACAACACAGGTTTTTATGCAGTATAACCCTTTCTCCCTCCTATGAATACGTACCGTTAACAATCTCACGTAACAAATCAAAAAACTCCTGTATGTTAACGTTGCCCCACATCTACGCCCGCTTATTTATTGTTAAATGCATGGGTATAATGTTCCGCTGCTGGTTTAAACTATTAAAACTGGCTCTAATTTCATCAGCACTCGTTCCTTGTAGCATCACTTGCAGTATCTGATGAAAATCGTCATAAAAAGTATTGGAATTGGCTGGTCTTTTTGCCTGATATTGTCTGTATTTTTTTACCTGTGGTTTGCCATAATGCATTCATCCCTTATAGTTTATCTGCAGTTGCGTAGAATCCTAGCTTTATCGCAGTTCTTAGGGACATTAAAGGCTGGGATATTCGTGTGATCTGAGTTAATCAGAATCTTAAACATAGTGTGGACAGTCTTCCTTCTGGCAGCAAAGTAACTGCTATACCTGATGAAGCAACATAAAAAGTAACTTTACCTTTACTGCGTATGATAATTTTTTCTTTCCCGTTCCACTAAGTGCATTTAAAAAGAGCGACCGAAAACGCGATCAAATATCAAACGCTTTTCTTTTGTAAACCTCAAGATCTGGGATCTGTGTAAAGTTTCAGCCTGTTCCACTGGATCATAGTTTGTTTCCGCCACGTAACCTCTGTTGATGTGTTCACCTTCAAATATGGATTCGGGCATACCGTACTGAGGAATAGTATTACCCCCAATAAATATAAACTATGTCTTGGATAACCATTAAACATCGATTCAAATTACTTTCACGTTGTTATCCTTGTTTAGTTGTACGTTCCTGGAAAAGTCTTCAGCTAATTTATTTTGGTACTTACCCACAACTGTACGGCATCCGAAAGTGCATAAAACCAGCATGACCTCAAATATATTGCGCAAGCGATGTGGTCTTTCACTAATATATGCTTCGAATAAAGCGTCATCCCAAAGTTGATCATCATCTAGCAAGTGACGTGCTCGGCAAGCGGCCTAATAAGTGGCGGATTCAATATTGCCAACTTTTCAGGGCTCGGCAAAAGAAAAGTCCTCGAACTGTGTGTAGAAGTAAGAGTAAGAAAAAGCATCCGGAGTAATTCAGATGCATAGTGTAAACTTTTCCGATAACTTGTTTTTCGAAAATACCGATTCATTATTCGTAACCGTTCCACAAATTGAAAACTTTGTGTTTGCTATAGGTGTAATATGATGGAACTTCGTGAACGTCTTAGTAAATTCGTCTCTTTTACAAAGTAGAAAAAAGGAGAGAAGTTCGTCGTGGGTATTCTAGACGATCTGGTTCTTATCGAGGTTGAAGTACACTCTCTGTCTGCCTTTAAGATGCACAACAAGATCGGTTACTGGTGGGTATCTTTCGTAAATGGGAGAGTTTAAAATACGCCAAACCGCTTCTGACGAGCGTATGTATCTGCCGGACTGAAACCTTGTAACTTCGTTGTTCTTGTAAGCATGGAATGTTCTCGATAAAACCTGTGAAAATGGTAGCACACATCTTTTATCCAAAACAATATTTTAAGATGTAGTATAATATAGGATCCTCCGTCTGATCAAAGAATTCAGCACGTATGGCGGTGATATCCACAGCATTGGGTCTAATTTTGTCTTCTAACGACAGAGGTATGTGAGCGTATGGTAAGCCCCGTTTTTTCTACTCAACGGTATACACATTATTAAGAGATAAACCGAAATTATTTTCTTTAGTGATTATATTGGTCATTAGCTTTAGCTTAAGGTGGATTATTCTATCTGTCAGATGCCTGGCCGGTAAGAAATTCTTGTGTTATTTAGTTGCATTTGGGTCAGTCGTGAAAGTTATTAAAAGGTCAGGTGGATCGTATTTCCGAATGTAGCAGAAGGCATATTTCGCACGTTCTTGTTTGTAATGTGTACTTCCGGTAAAATTGACAGCAGTATAGCTATTGTCCCCTGTTATCCGTATTATTATCTTGTTGCACTGCATCTCGTAGATGCACCTAATCTTCAAATCTTAAACCTACATGGTTAGTGTGTATATAAATAATCGTTCAGTTTATATTGTAAACAATAATTGCAAGTGCGCAGTACAATGTCACGTATATCAACTAAACCTGATCAACTAAGACTACTGCAAATCCACCTGTGACGGAGGCATTGTATCTTCCATAATATTGTGCTGCAGGTCATCTATCAGTACTAACGATTATTTTGTAATCATTGATTTACCCCTGTGGAATGAACTCTAACATAACTATGAAACTATTGATGTATGATACAATATATTCTGCAGTCAAGATATAAGATAGATATTAAGTTGAGGAAAATTCTGATTCCTGATATTAGCTCATTCATTATAATCTGATATAAAATACATCTGAAGAAATTTTGGCTTTGTGAAGCCAAGAT
Organism: Druceiella hillmani; assembly: GCA_039881145.1. Lineage (NCBI taxonomy): Eukaryota > Metazoa > Arthropoda > Insecta > Lepidoptera > Hepialidae > Druceiella > Druceiella hillmani. The sequence goes on along the minus strand of JAYKKI010000023.1, from coordinate 27,354,349 downwards.
CCAATAAGGTGAGAAACTTGGCCTTGCGTTTTAAATGTTGACATAAATGTCCTTCTGTAATTAGTTTTGTTACAATTTATGTCATGTGAAATGCACCATTAAATGAAAGGATATTATCTAAGAAATATTTAGATAGTGGGCGCTCACCATTTAAAAGTGTCTTAATAAGCTCTGGAGAATCTTGAAAATTTTCAGTAAGTAGTTTTCAGGCGTTGTTGTGACATTAGCGATCCGTCATTAACCCTACTTTATCACCTGTCCTATTATTTTCTCTATTTCAAAGCATCGCAAAAATGGCAAAATACGATTGTACCCCTATAAAATCGAATCCAGCATAGTTAATTCTAGATTAATATAATTAGCTGATTTCTCCTTGGTGACCCAAAAAATGTTTACTGTTCCGTTTTAGTGAAATTCATCCGAATCATCCGATGCAATCGATGACATTCTATTAAGAGAATTTCGGAGTCGGTCAGCCTCTAAATGTAACTTACGTTGTTCTGCTGTTTCTTCTAACGGTATTTTATCTATTTTTTCCTTAATGAATAATTTTCATAACTGTGGCTTATACATTCTAGTTGACTGCAATCGTTATTGACGATCGTCTTCACTTTCGAAATCTCTGGCGTTGTTGTGTCATTAGCGATCCGTCATTAATCCTACTTTACGTTCTAAATTACCTTCTATGTCTCTAGACCCCATTGTCCGAGCTCTCTGAGAGCTCAGCAAGTTTCTCTACCGGTAAAAGTTTCAGACTTGCGGGACAGTGCATGGCGTTCGCGATTGAACGCACTTCGCGTTCTTTGTAAGTCTGCAGAGACCGATTGTTCGCTGTCAGAGCATTCGGTGAGCTTAAGCGAGAAGTTCTTAAGTAAAAGTTTCAGATTCTTGTGAAAATGCATGGCGTTTACGGTCTGCGGGCAACCGTGTTTCTCGTTGTTCTTTACTCTCTTGAGCCCGAGAGGCTGCCATTCAAGTACACTGTAAACTTAGCTGAGATTCGCGCTGAGCGGAAATGTCAGTAGTGCGAGTCGCGGTCTGACTTTCCTGAGTTTCCTCTGGCCTCTTGATCGCCTTTAGATTTTTAAGTTTTAATTAGACTCATTCTTTGGCGCTTCTGTTATTATGAAAAAAGTTTGATTTTCTTCGAGGCATCTGAAAGAAAGCACTTAAGTAACTAAAAAATATTTAAAAAATAAAGAATTTCATTCGAGGCAGCAAAATTAAAAAATTGCGGCACCAGACGACGTTCCTGAATTTCGAGGTTACATTTATGTTACTCAACAGAACATATTTATGCAAGTAATAAAAACCGGTATAGTATCACTCATTTGTCTACAAATTATACTATTAACTACAATAAACACGATTAAACAATTTACTATAAAGCAGTACACTACACTTTACTTCGACATTATAAACTCACTGCTTACTATTTTTTTGTTCGCTCTCGTAGTCTTTGAAGTCTTGATTTAAAACTGATTCCCATTTTTTTACTCGGTGTTAATTATTCGTTATATACTTCTCCCTTCGATACATACACCTATCTCTTTCACACATATAAATCTATCACATATGTATTCTATCTATACACTATATATGTCTGTATACTATATATAAAACTGATCACTGAAACCTTAAATGTTGGTCGCTGAAAACTTAAATGTTAGCCTAAACTAATCTAAATTGGTTGAAAACCACATCCAAATCAGTTCATTCTTTTCTGAAATTAGCGTGAACAACTAAAGTGCGCACAGACAAACAGACAACGTAAAACGGAAATTCTAAAAACTATTGTTTTGGGCTTAGTAGCATATCTTTAGTAGGTAGTACTTAATTTCACGTAAAAATATTCAATGTACAGATTAATTTTTTTTACGATTTTATTATATGTTTAGATAGATTTAGATGTGGGTTAAAACTGATAATAAATTGTTCATGAACATTTTGCGTAGAATTGAAATTGATACAAAGATTGTTTCATAATAACCCGCAATAGCTAATCGTTATCGTAACTAATTAATCAAATAATGTGTCGTAATCATTTTAATAACTATACATTTTATGCGAAAAAGGATATAAAGAGAAGAAGATGAAATTGATTTAGTTAAAGGTGAAACAGATTTTTTTACGATAAGTGAAGTTTGCGAGAAAAGAACCTCGATTGCGATAAATAAATTAAACTCCGTCTGAGTTAATTATTTTTATACTTACTTTATTTGATAAAAACTAGATTAAAAAATGTAGGCTACTTAAAAAATGTAACTAGATTAAAAAAGATAAAAAATATCATAGTATGTTTAAGCTCCCATCACGAAAAATAATAGTAATGTGTTCTCTCAACGTATTTACTAATTTTTTGATCCGAGAATATTCTTACTAATTATATTTGTGTACTTTGATTGATTAATTATTAATTTATAATTGAAAATGTGTGAAAACTATATCGTTCAATTTACTTATAACGTATAATAATATGTTGTAGAAGCATATATATATATATATATATATATATATATACATATATATATATATATACATATATATATATATATATATATATATATATTTATATATATATTTAAGGGTGGGCAAGCATAATATTAAAAAATAACCTGTTTTATTGAAAAACAAAAAATAATATGAAGATAATTGAAATATCTAACATACCCGCAATATAAACTTTATACGTAATACATTTTGGTAATGTAAAAGAATTAAACTAAAAAGTAAAATTCCATAGTCTCCCATATCTTCTCAAATAATTGATGGCAGTTAACCAAAATAATTACATAATTCTCACACTCAAGTTCTCACCAAATGTTGCTATCTGTATGAAGAAGTTCAGGTGAAAATGAAATATGTTCTGCTATATTTTAACTTACACATTTTGAAACTTGACAAAACTATCATTGACGCTTAGCCATCCACGTCGTTTGATTTACACTCAAGCAGGCTATTGTTTGCCAGGGACTCTGAAGATGTATAAATACGCTCAAGACGACTTAATCTTAACTGCTATAAGAGACCAATATCAAATCTTTTTAATGAAGATTCTGTTTTCATGTTTACCATAATTCACAGACTATAAAGGAATTAATGTTTCATGACAATTTTAAGTAAACAGTATAAATATACAGAACAATGTTTTTCTTTAACTTTTATGGTTTATCTTTCAATGAACCTAAAGTATGTTTTACAATTAGATATATAATTTAGGGGTAGGTTGAAATGGATATGGAGCTCTATCACGTATATTACAAGTTTTTATTATTTTGATTGTGCCCTGTATTCAAAATTTATGCACTTCCTATATACTTTGCTTGTACAAAATTATTATACTAAAAAGTTACAGAAGTGTTTATATCTACCGCTGTATTCAAAAGTATCAGGTGACCTCATGACGTTCTTGAAACTAAAACAATGCTCAAAATGTGCCGTCTTTTGTTAGTTACTACTTAGTGAGTTATTGCAAAAGCTATTTTGAACATTAAAAATGTCATTATTAGCATCATAAAGCATTTGACCAATAAAACTAGATCATTTTTTTCCAAATACATTCACTTTAACATTGCTAGTGGCTTCAAAAATTCAATTTTTATTCGAATAACATATCTCAATTGGAAATTTTGCATTTGTGAACGGATTTAGTGCAACTTAAAGAACAATGAAACGTTTTATGGAGAACTACATCCAACTGCTGGAGATTCCAGGTGGAGGAAGAAAGAGGTGCTGAGGAAGAAGGAGAAAAAGAGAGTGATTCTACGATTTTACAATAACATAAAGCGTAAGAATCTACGCTTCTGTCGGGTATTCCACGCCATCTCACTCTTACCTTTTTATTTAGAAGTTAAAAGCTTCTGATAGACAGACGGACAAACCGACATACAGTGTTGCCACAATACTTGTTTGGACCTTTTGGATACGAAACCCTAAAAATGGAATCCATGTACTCAGATAGTCTATTTGTGACCGTTTGCATAATATCTGAATAATCTTCTTGAATAACAAAATTGTAGATAGTTTAATGTTATAAAAACATAACATTTTGCCATTTTATAAAGTAAACCTTCAAATATTTCAAAAGTTATTGAAAATATTTTCATGGAAATATTACAGCATAATTTTTTTAGAATATTATGTAATGTGGTATTAGCGATATTACTGAAAACATCTACAAATGTTTATCGTACATATGTTTATCCCTGCCATCTCCAAAACAGTAAAAGTAAAATTTATAAAAAATAACCAACAATGTCACTAGAGGTTTACGTCGACTGTTGGAAAACTATAGCGAGAGTTCTAAGTTTCAGTTTTTTTTTTTAATTTACGATATTTTTTTTAAATTCGAATAATTTAATAGGAATATTATGTACACTAAAACGATTATAAGTACCTAAATATATACTGAACGCTCATAGTGCTTAACCTCATGGTACTCGTACATACACGCTATAGAATATTGTTGATACTACAATATAATGTTATTTTGGACAACCAAAGTTTTAACTAACAACGCCAATTCTATATAGTGGAAAGCTAGCGAAAGAGGATCCATGCCTCTTAAAATTCTAATTATTAATATTAATTTTAAAGTAAAATATGTGAAAGGTCATTTCTTCTAGAGAAGGAAAGGCGTGGGAGACATGCATATATGGCAATAAATAGTGATAGAAAGAGAGGAGTGATATACAAAGAGAAATAGAGGTCGTAAGAGAAATATATGAAATCTCTGGCAGGTACTCATTTAAACTAATTGATTCATTTTGCCTCTTTATTTCGTCTCTTATTTTCAAAAGTTTATGTCTACGCCGAGTCAAAGGTGCAAAGCTGCCAAAGGCCAACTTTGTGTCTTACTCGCATTATGATGTTGTATTTAATATTAGAACAGGATAAAAATATGTACTGATAAGTCATTTACAGAATTCTAGGTTAACTAGGAAACTTGATATAAAAGACAGACATTTATTTATATTTCAAACATATACTTATCAATAAGATATTTTATACTATAGTTTTGTCAAATTGGCGTAAATGATATAGTTGAAAGTATCCGTTAATATTCGGATCAAAGTCAATAAATTAAATATAACACAGCAATAAGTTGAATTAAATCACGGGTTGTTTATTTTTATGATGCGTTTTGGCGGTAACACACAGTATTATTTTTACAATGAAACATAGGTAAATTTAAACGAAACAGAAATAATACACGATGTGTTATTTTTGGAATAATTTGTTTATCTAGCCCTCCAAAACATCATGTGGCGTAACCACCTTTCTTTTATAAATTCTGAAACTTGAAATAAACAATCGATACAGAGAGAGAAAATCTGAGTCTAGCTACACTATTTTATTTACTTTCGTATCCTGCACCATTTCATACTTTCGGTATAGAATTGTGTATGTGGCCCAAGTACCACCGACACTTTTTGTCATATATTTTAAACGCGTTATTATCTGATGCTACAAGAGTTGAAAATTCGCCTATTTGTACAACCAATTATAGTTATAGAAGGGCTTGATACTTTTTTTTAATTCACTGCACAATAGTATGTTTACAGTTGTAAATAATGTTTCAATAAATTTCTGATTTTGCAATCAATGTAATGAATGAAATTTTATTGTTAAACTCTCGACTAATATTGATTAATCTTGTCCAAATCCTTTACTATTAATGATTATCATTTGTAAAATAATTGTTTAAGGACCCGAGGCATTCGTCATTAAGTATTTATACAATTAATGTTCAAATCGCGTGGCGAATTCTCATGAAGTTTTAGCCCTCCATTAACCAAATTTCATGCTGCTTTATTTGAAGTATTGTGTATTCAAATTTTTCATTTTATTAGACTCGCCCTAAGCAGACGCGCAACATGTCTTTATTATGGCATTTGTTCATGAATTATACCTGAACTTAGTATTGGTCCTAGAATATCTTATAAATCGGATTTAATAATTGTAATATGTGTAGTCGATTATCGTTCATGTGTGTATCAGAACAAACATAAGGTAGCGTTCTGTGACATCCCTTGAAAGTGCAGATGCAAATTAATTTGCACTGTCAGTTATCGGATATTATATTAGTTGAAAGTTCTAATAAAATAAAAATAACTGTATTTTTACGCATGGATGGAAATTAGACAAGCGACATCGTTATAAAACTTTATATTTTTGAAACAAGACTTGAAATGAAAATTGTAAATTGAATTAATTAATTTTGAACGACATCCTACTCGATCGTATGTATCAAGGATATTGCTTCCTCTTTACATATATAGGAAAGGATATTCATAATACTTCCCAATGTTATTTACCATAATTAAATATTGTAATGAAAGGCATGCTACTTACAATAGATCAGCGAGAGATCTAAAACTGTGGAAATTGCGACGCCATAACAGACAAAGAAACACAAAGAAGTTACGAGGATCGTTTGTTTCACTATGCAATCCTATAAGAGATATTTTTAGTCTATTTACTAAGGATAAACTTACCTTGCCAATCAACACAAGGTATGCATGTTACTCTTTAGTCTCAATAGCTATGAAAAACGCATGTAACCATCGGTCTGCAGACAAACGTTTTTCACGCCACAGATGCTTTGTACAAAATACTATTAAAAATGAATGATCCTGAATAAACACACACACATGTATATATATATATATATATATATATATATATATATATGTATATATATATATATATATATATATATATATATATGTATATATATATATATATATATATATATATATATATATATATATATATATATATATATATATATATATATATGATTCATTCTCATGAAACGGTATAGATAAAATAGCTTACTTACTTGCACAGATATGGTATTTCAGTTCAATAAATAATAAAAAGAAAATTCCAAATATGTCAAATTTTAGGAAGTGAAACGATTTTTGACTTAACAAATAAGGACAACAGAAAAAAAGCAAATACTTTTGGGTTTACTTGTGGGTACTTTTTTCTTCTTTATTTTCGAACTTTTAAATCATGTGTTATTTTATTGTTTAACAAACATTTTTATTATGTTATATAATAGTTTTTAAATTTGGTATGTTTAATAAATTTTTTATAATTGATTAGATGTGAAATACAGATTTCATTTTATCGACTGATTTTATTAAATTTATCCATTATTAAAACGTTATAAATATTAATATTTAACTTTGTTATCGTTATAAAATTGTATTTTATGCTTTTGGTTATGATAATGTTTCTAAACACTTACTGGAAATCTCCATTGAAAATTATCACATAATCTCCCTAATCCCACGAAAATTAATATATGTTAAAGGAGCCAAAGTTTATGAAAAAAATATTAATATCTTAATACATAACAAATTATATTCCAAAAGACGATATACCTCTTTAAGTTTCGCGATAATTTCTTTTGTCTCCCTCTTGCTTTTTTAAAATAACCATTGAAAGTGTTTTATAGATATAATGAGCTTATTTTACAAAAAAAAATATTTTGCGGATCCTAAAACCGTTTAGATTTTTACAGAGCAATATACACACAGCACGTGTTTATCTCTATGCGCAGAACTATGGCTAACAAACGTCCGAGTATTTAAGTTTTAACTTACGAAACAAAATAAAAAGTAGTTTTTATATCGTAATTTAATATTTTGTAAATCTGTGGTTCTCATTCCAATATACATTACATTTTAACATAATTATGTTCATACATATTTTTTTATGTTCCTAAAAAATTTATATAAAATTTAAATGGTCGGAATTTTACCCTTGTTTCTCCTTAATGATATTTACTGATCATTTTATCTTCAGACTATTTTATATAATAAACCTTTCTTTAACTAGCATGGGTTTCGATGCATTCACACGAAAAGTAACAAATAGCGTCTGACTATTATAAAATTCTATTAACTCAAAAAACGCATCGTTTACCCTGAACTATTTAGATATCGCATTTGAAATAATATAACGGCATTAAAATGCTTTCGAATGTTTTATTGGAAGCCTGGCTATATTATTATGCCCATTTCAAATAACAACAAACAATTTTCATCAGGTGAGTAAACTAGAGCTATCACTGAGGAAAAATGAATGAGAACGTTAGGATATTAATAAATAAATATTGAATTATAAAAGACAGTACGTCAAAATGATACAAATCACCAATACACAGTAGGTTAATGCCCCGACATCGATATTATGTTACACAACAAATAAATAAGTTTGATTTCAAAATTACCTGGAATTTACCACGGTCGTGAAAAAAACTGTTTACATCCAATTACATAGATGCATTTGTTGCATATTTTATATTTAACACTTAACAAAATCATTAAAACTTATACAATCGACTCGTGGTATGCTTAACCGCTCGTTCGCAGGAGAATGGTTTATGTTTAACTCTCTGTATTTATCCCACTATAAGTACGACCTATGTGTAAAATAAACAATTTGAACGATTACCGTCAAGAAAAACAGACGTTTAAGCATATTAGGAATTAAACATACTGTGAGCCGACCATTTGAGTCGATATTTTGGAAGTTCCATGTTTTTCCTTGTGATTTCAACCTATACACATATAAAACCAGCTGCTGTTTTGAACTATATACAGTTCTCCGGGCACTAGTCCTCGCTCCGGTCACTATTTCCCCAAACCGTGATTATATGTTCCAATATAGAATGAATATAATTATCAATATGTTTACAAAATGCACCAAACAAAGTCAGTTTAATAAAATCGGAAAACTATCGATAGCGTGGCGCCAAGGGTGTTTAACTCTGTTGAAAATGCCAATTTGACAGTTTTCTCTTTCAATTTCTAATTATTTTCCTTTTAACAATACAACCTGAAAATTTTTATTAAAAGTTGATCATGTCAACCTTAAATCTTGCATGACCAACAAGGTCAATCTTAATTTAAGGTTGACATAACTACCTAAAGTTAACCATATTAGTTTCAAATCTCCAAAATTACCATATGAACATAGCAGTGTTAAATAAAAAATAGAGTGCTTCATCCACATACACCCACGGAAGCAATGAACATTCTACAACAGTTTTTTTTATTTTATTTTATTTATATTAAGTACATAAATTTAATAAGCTAATTATTAGTCGGAAAAACTAAGTATTAGCCATAATAAAGTAGGTAAATTTATATATTGTTAAGTTAAAAATCAAAATAAAAAATACTGCACTCAAAAATATATAGAAAATGTATTTTTATTTATTTTTTATATTATCAAATATAATTTGAAAATTTACTAATGAGTAACGTATTAAGTTATTCCCACATTATATTAATATGATTTTTTGTATATATATTATTGCCATAATTAAGAAAAGAAAGAAATGAACAGAAAAATATTTTAATAGAAGAAATGGTTTTCTAAAAAGCTTTTTTTTCAAATGCACTAAAGAATATATAAGAAACACAAATAATTCTTAACAAGACAAGTGAAACAAACCCAAACACGATGAGACTGCTATTCAACGTTAAGGAGATCCTTTCCCTATCTTCAATTTCAGTCATCAGAGCCTAACTCCATCATTAAAATCATGTGTTTTCACCGGAAACAAGTATCCGTACATGCACTTGATTTATAGAGAATGTAGATGCAATGCTAGTACTGCAAGTAGATTGTATCGTGAAAGATATCCAAATGATGAACCTTAGCGGGATCGTCAAGTATTCGTAAATGTCCGCCAAACATTATAATTTACCTGGTAGAGGGTCATTTACCTGGTTATGTGAACGTTTTATGAAACCTCATCGTGGTTTTACAATAATTTATTCTGATGCGAGCACTTCAATATATGCAAAAGAACAAAATACGGGAGTGCCAAAAAGTGGCGTACATCGTATTTTGCAACGTCACGGATTCCAACCGTACAACGTATGCAGTCTGTTATGCTATGATTATCCCAGAAGAATTTTGCAGCAGAATGCTACAAAAAAATATTGAAGATCCACAATTCACAGACAGAATTTTATGGTCCGCTGAAATAACATGCAAAGATACAGGTACTTAAATCTGCATAATTTGGATTGTTGAAGTGTTGAGAATCCATTTCTTAAATAAAAAAACAAGACTCAGTACCAATTTAAAGTGATTTTGTGGACTGGAATATTAAACGCAAACTACTAAAAACTTAGTGAGCAAGGCAGCCGTCGTTTTGGTACTGTATTTGTCGCAAAATGTTTAGTAGGCATACGCCTACTAAACATTTTGCGTCAAATACAGTACCAAAACGACGGCTGCCTTGCTCACTAAGTTCGGTCAGTTCAAAAATACATCAATGAAGAATATGCAGACCGATAGATTGGGTGCCTCAGTCCAATTTTGTGGCCTCCCTGTTCTCCAGATTTAAACCCCCGGACTTGTTTTACTTGAGTGACTTTGAGTGAAGGAAAAATTTTATTCCAAATCCATATCAAATATTGCCAAACTACGTCGAAGAATCTCAGAAGTTGTACAATAAATCAATTTACGACAATATAAACGATTGATCGTTTTAAGGTGATGTCATGTTCGTATTAATACTGATGGCAGACAATTCGAACATGTGCTTTAGTTTAGATGTTAAATTTATTACAATGTATCATTAGTTTCATTGAAACTTCTGTTGTATTTAGAATATTGTAGAATGGCGGCACTATTTCTCCCACGCTTACTCTTCATAGCGTCACTAACTATTCTACTCTTTCTCAAATTAAATGACCTCGCTATCTGTCTCACGCTTGTGAGACAGACTTACTACATAAATCTTAGACCTGAATCTGTCCTAAATGCCATTTTCACTGAGTAAAGATGTTGATTGGTTATTAGCTTTTGTTTAGAAAATATTGTAACGTTTTTATTTTTAAAGCAAAATATAAAATGCATTGCAAAATTTTGAAATTTTAATTGGTTGCGCCAAATTTTACAATAACTTGCCATAGTAGCGTCGATAATTTTTTTACAACATGTAGTGTAAAATTTAGCTGAAAACTTTTACATGTTTTTTGGATAGTCATAAACTGATCTACAACCTTTCCACCACTCGACGTTAAATTTTATGCCGCCCTTAGTCGTATAGACGAATTTACTTAAACTTTAGAGACTTTGTTACGAGATTGACATTAAACCTATATTATTCAAACTCGATCATGGCACCTGTACTGTTCATTGTTAGAGAATTGTATGGTCCACCTTAAACTTTCATGAAAACGTTCTATTTTTATAATACTACACATAAGCCATTCCAATAAAAAATAGTCATCCAAGTTGGTCGAAAGATATGAGTTAATTTGCACAAAAGTGACAACACCAAGCCAAAGAACTGGAATTCGGAGTTCAGTGCCAGAGCTTCTTTTTCAGATCTACAATACTAATTATACAGGCAGTACATATATAGTTCCCTATTTATACAGGCAGTATACCAACAACATCATGACTGAGGAGTTAGAGGCCGAAGTTTAATAGAGAATTGAGACACATAATATTCATTTATAAACGCAAATCTTCAAATCTCACCATTTAGGTAGGCAATATCTATGCGGAACCAGTAATGAGTAGATGAAATCCGATGTCCAATGACAGAGTCTTTGCTAGACTCACAATACTTATTTAAAAAAGTAGATATTCAAGTTTCACGGTTTAGGCAGCCGGCATCCCTACAGTAACAAGACTGAGAAGTTCGAATCTATAGTTTAATTACAGAGTCTCTGCTTGGAACCGAGAATACTAATATAAAAACGACAGATTTTTAAGTCTCACAGTTTGGGCAGACAAATACAGTTTGAGCAGATAGCAGAATCAGGATTAAAGGTTGAAAATACATAGTACGAACCCGTACGTATTTATTTTGTTCCTTTCTAGGTACATCAAAATAGTCAAATGAGTTCAAACTCGAGTTTACTCGTCATCGCTAAGATTTCGCCACCTCCCGGTTGATGTCATTGTGCCCTGATTTTGCAAAAGATCAAATTTATTTTACTCTTAGTCGTGTTTTAATATATTATCATTAGACCTATAACATTCAAACTCGAACAAGTCCCTTACGCTGTTCAATGTTGAGCAATTCTATAGTACATATCCAATTTTCATTGTGACAGTATAACCAAATTTGCATGGAACCATACTGGGAGTATACCCTTCTAAATATAAAAAATATGAGGTAACATACACAAAAAAATAGAGTTGAATTGAGAATCTCCTTTTTGCAATACGCAATGAATAACGATATTTAGATTATCGTATGTTTGTTATATGTTAGCTTTACCAGCGTGAGTTTCGGAATTCACAGATTTATTTAATAAAAATTTTCGAAAAGATCAATTTCAGGGACTTGATAAAAAATTGCATACTACCAAAGCGTTTCCTTATTAGAGGAGATGGCTCGTGAGAAAATATTTAGTTATCAGGTTCACGCATGCGGGCAAAATTTTATGTTGCTATTTATTTATTGTTATTGTAAAGTATAGATTGACTGACCCAAAATAAGTTTTTTTCGTGAAAAGCAGTAATATCAATACTTTAGCGGATTAGGAGTATTTTCAAGGTTTTTAAAATGAGTTTACAAATAATATAGCGTAGAAATTTAAAACCTCGTTAGATTCGTTTAAAATCGTTTAATTTTAACGATAATAAACTAACATAATAGAATATATTCTCAAATAGCGCGAAGTTTCCCCAGCATCATACGTTTATTAAATATAATTAAAAAAATTATAAATACAGAATAAAAATGTATTTTTTTAAATAATATTTTAAATAACGGTAGTTCAAAAATTTAAATATCATAAAGACAATATAACAAACATTTTTGGTATTTTCTTTATTTTAAATAATACAACCATGGTTCATTGCAAGTTCTATCTTCAAATTGTAAAGCTAATAGAGGTAATTTTATGCTAAAACTATATCGGAAGTTCGTATACAAACCGAAGTAAAAGTAAAGAAAAAAAATTGTGCAAAGGGAGTAAAGAAAAAATATGTGTAATTAAGCAAAGAAAAGCAGAAATATCCCCTTTCCAGTCCCGATAAGACAATCTGCTAATATATCACAGAAAAGTACTTTTACATGTACAATGCGCCTACTGTTGTTCCCCCCTTCCGTGCTAGTACTTTCTAATAATCGCATATTTCTACAGAACTTGTCAGGAAATTAAGTAAACAATTGATTCCCTCGTTTCGTTATTGTATTTATAGTCAAATTCTATCATTCATATAATAAAAAGCGCTTCATTGTAACGTCACTTCATTCAAGAAAATATTTCTTCGAGAAAGAGAATACGTATATAGGATTTTATGTTGTAAGGGTATTCATAAGCGAAAACATCGCTAATTAATTAATATTGATTATTTTATCTATAACGTAGATGGGACATTATTATATCTACATAACATCTATAAAATTACTCCCTATCGAATACAAGTGAATGCTGAGATGCTGCTGTATAGATGCTGTAATTTATTTTCACGATTTCTTTTCGTAAATTAAATACGCTCTATAATGTAATATAATAAAAAACTTCATATAAAAAATATTTATTCTTGTTACACTGTTTCTTTCTTCCTTTTCCCTTTAGAGCACAAACAGTATACTGTACAAGTGATCAAGAAATTTACGAAAATAATACTTCCGATTGGCGTCTACGACGGGATTTTAGTTCTTGTAATTTATAATCTTAAAATATTTTTAAGCAAAAGAATATAAATTTGACTCTTAGTAGTTTTGTTCCCATCTGTGACTATAGCTAAAATCGTCTTGATTTTAGGGTAACATTTATTTATTTAAATAAAACGAATCTGAGGATTATAATAAAGAATTTATCAGTGGTTGAGTCCAATCTTCATATATTATATTTATGGTCATCCTCTTAAAATACGTTTTTATGAAAATATATATTTCGCAATTCTCTGTGTTTGTGAATAAGATAACTTTCTTCACATACCTCAGATCATATAAAAGACGGCATGTTATGGAGCTACAATCAGTTTTTTTTTATGTTTAAGAAATTATATGTATATTTCAAAAGTAAGGGGGAAAGTAAACTCACAGAAATACACACGCATACATACACAAACACAAAATGTCCGTCTAAAAACGTATATTTTACAAATATATTAACGCAATGCTCGATTTATACAATTTATATTGGTTTCGCAAATTTTGCTCCATAGAGAAAGATTGGGAAGATAAGACATTTCATGAGTCGGAGCTTAGTATTTTTGGTTATTTTCCTATCCTTCCAAATCTTATTGAGCTTCTCAACCACATATTGTATAATGGCGTATCTTCTCTTGATTCCTTGCTCGCAGCCGCCCGTGTTTTGGATATATTGGATCCAAGGTATATGTAACTCTGAACAACTTCACAGTTGGCAATATTATAAATGTTCATTTTATTTGGTTTAGCCCGGTCCACAATCATCATTTTTGTCTTATCTATATTGATGGTTAGACCTAATTCAAGACTGTTTTCTTCTTGCCACATTAATAAGTCTTCAATGTCTTCTTTAGTCTGTGCCAGAAGTATAGTATCATCAGCACATCTTAGATTATTTATTCGCCTACCTTCAGTGGACATGCCTTTATTCCAGTCTTCAAGAATATTTTGCATAATAATTTAATTTTACATTACGAAGAACAAAATAACAGACAATAACTTTACAAAGTATGGGGACAACTTGGTTGTCCAATAGACATTTTGGTTATCTAAAGAAAATATTACATATTACTTTAATCAAAATAATAGACTTTTATAAAACATATATATATTCACGTTTATTATGAATATTTAGCATAACATGTTGGTAGATATATTTTTAAAATAAATATCAGTTCGAATCTTATCAACACCTTACAAAAAATAACAGTATTTTTAATCAACTACTTTACTTTTCGTAATACCTTAACTACATATTAATTTGCAGTCCTAAAAAAACAGTCTCGTTACAATATTCTCTACTATCACGTGCATTTTGTCTCCAGCTACAAGACTTAATCATGTAAAAAAATTAAAATCTTTCTTATTCGTAGAAGTGATCCATAGTTATATTAACATTAAATAAATAATTTCCCAAAAGCATGAATATTAAATAGGAACTTAAAATAATTAAGACTTCTTTTTCTTTCTTCTGGATTTGGAAGTTTTCTGATTATCTGGATGTATCTTCCTGTAGCCACTTTATTGTCCGCTTCTCTTTTTAAATATCCTCCAATACCATTCGCAGGTCCTTGCTTCGAAAAAGGGCCGAAAGGACAAGGCTGAAAGCCTTGACAGGAAGGACAAAGCTGAAAGCCTTGAAGCCACAGGCGACTATTTTCATACAAGCCAAGAAAAAAATTGCTTTTTAACGGTACTGAGAAAACGGTCCATTTGAAAAAAATGAATAGTATCGATAATTGGGTAGTTTTCAATAAGATTGGTCAAAATTAATAAAGGTGATGGTTGATGAATATTGCATGAAGAAACAGTGCAAAATGATAAGGCCTTGTAATATTGTCGTTGTACACATACACGACAACTATGAAAAGAGTAATTTTGGCCTGGATTTCTTGTAAGCATTTTGCGTTATAATTTTTGCTAAAATCACCAAGAACCACTGCTTCATTTGGTTTGATGTCATCGACACTTTTTTTTGAATTTCTTGTACTATTTTTTCGTGTTAAAATGCGTCTTTTTACAGTTTTTAGTTTCTGCTCAAAATTCGCTATCATGTTTTGTATTGTATCTTCTTTGATTTTCTTCACATTCTTTACAGCTTTAATTTTTTTGTCATCCTTCAAGTATATTTTTTCTTCTTTAACCTATTCAAACCATTGAATTTTTCGAGTACCTTTGTTATTTACTTTTATTTTATTATCCTGACATAGAACACAGATTCGAAGCATACAATTCTCTTTATTACTGTCACAGACTGTTTCCAAAATCAGTGTACTTAAATCAGTCACATCGATAATTTTTTTTTCTCTTTTAAAGCTTTTACCTTAAATGCAGCATTCGTGTGTGTTTTACTTATTTAGTTTCCATCTACTGTTGGTTTGACTATGGAAAAGGTTGATATTTCGTAAAATTAAAATAGGAATATTTAATATCTGGATTCTCCAACTTGAATGCCTCATATAGTTTTCTATGGAATCTAAAAGGAACCGTTTTTGTACCTTTGCTCTGAGTTTTGTGACGGTTTCTCTGTATCTCCACTGCGCAAATTTGTGCTTATTCTAATTTTTCCTTGTAAATCCAAACTATCTTCTATGATTTTGTGATATCTTTCTTAAGGTCTTTAACGTTGTGGTATCTTTCCTTGATATAGCTAGTTAATTTTTTGTATTTGTCTTTTTTCATTATCTTCTTTTTCTTTCATTTTCTATAATTCTTTTCCCTTGTGTTGAGCTCTCTCTTTATATTTTCATATTTCAGCTTCCTTTTCTTTGCTTCGCTTTGTAATTTTAAATTTTGTTTATTCTATCTATCTCAGCGGACTCTTTTCCTATCTCTTCTTTTATTTCCAAGATTTAAAGATACAGCAGGACTAGGAGGCTGAATAGTTTTATGGTCATCATGGGGTATATAGATTTCTTGCAAAATGAATGAGGAGCTTGGAGGTTCATCGGTAAGCAGGTTACGAACTACTTTTATTTGCCTTCTCTGTTCTTGTTTTCATAATTTTCAAATAGCTCTACAATGCTTTTGTTCTTCCGGTGACAGATTTTAAATCAATCTTTTATTTTTGTGATAGCTTTCTCTTTTTTTCTGTTTTGCTCAACTTATTTTCCTGGGTCCGCTTTCAGTTTTTCTTTGTAGCGTCTTGATTTTTTTTCTGATATCCCTATTTTTTGAAAATGAAAAAAAATACAAAATGAGTCATACCTACATACAATTAAATTCACATATTATTTTACTACATAACATGTTTTTAATTAAAGGCTCAATACGAACGTACAAATAATTTACAACCTACTACAAACTAAGCAGAGCTCATAATGAGTTCGGGTAATCAACAAACAAAAATGAATAAACATCCATAAATCAAACATAAACATTTGTGTATATCACACAAACTTTTATCCTTACAGAATTCAAACTTACAACCCCAGGATCAGAAGACAGGGGCACTACCAACTAAGCTAACTAGCTTGTCAATCATTGTGCCATATCTCAAAGACAACCAAATTTTCCCACGGACAACCACTCAGCTGTCCTAGTGACTGGTTGTCCAACAGACATTTTTTGACCTTTGAGCAGTCTGATAGAACATAGTGTCATATTGTATTTTATTACTCGCTCATAGTAAAATTTAGATCAAACGTAATCTATAACAGCATAATATATTTTAATACATCAATTACTTACGTACTTCTGCTGATTGTCTACGAGACACACAATAAAGTCACCCATTTTCCGAAGAAAACCGACTTGCCGACACTGTACACACCACGCCATTTAAATTTTAGTTCCAAAAATTATAGCAGTTGTCCAAAAGACTTACAGTGCGAAGATCTTTTATGGTACTAAACATGTATGCAAAAAATCATAAAATAGAGAAATAAAAAAATAGGCATATATTTTCTTAATATGTGATACACACATAAATTAAAATTTCAACTAATTGGATAGTAGATTTTTTAATACTACGAAATTCATGATACCATGCAGACAAATGGCATGCGGACAAACAGTAACTATTAAACATGTCCTTTTGAGTCACTTAGACAACTATTAAAAAAGTATTCAATTGCTAAATATTGAAAACAATTATTTGTTACGTATTTGGTTTTATTAAGATTAACAAAACAATAACTAATAAAATACTTATATTCATGTATATTTTCTATTTTTGACCAGGGACAGAGTGATGTCGCCCTTGGACAAACAAATATATATATATATATATGTATATATATATATATATATATGTATATATACACACACACATATATATATATATATATATATATATATATATATATATATATATATATGAATTATAAGTGACCTTTAACACTTGAATACCTCCATCCTGATCAATTTAGGAAAAAAACAAAATAAACATTTAAAAAAACTAAACGACTTCAAACAACCTTATAAGTTAATATAATAATAAGCTTATAAGAAGCTCACTGAAAAGTATAAAATAATTAAAATACAAATACTTACTAAAATGTTTTATATTTCCATTTTAGTGCCTATGGTATTAAAAATATTACGAACTTACGATGAATTCAGCAAAAATATCTCATTTATTTAAATCGGAATAGATGTTTACAGCACTCGCATCTCGACACTCTGCTGTCATCTGTACACGTATATACACTCTCACATTCTCTCTTTTGGCTTCACTGTTATATACCTTAACATATTATATATCCGTCTACTAATGTCCTATTTGGTACATTGCTTTGTAGATACCTGCACGTACTTACTTTCCTACCTACCTACGTACTAATATTTATTCAATTTATGCATTTGTGTATGCATTTACTAACTTATCTACCTATCATCTAATTCCTTTAGTTGCACGTGCCTCGCTGTATACCTTAATGTATAGCACCATTTATTTTGTAATTTTGTTGCCTATGCCAACACAAGTGAAAGGAGTCCATATCCGATTACTTTACACCTATTCAATGAAAAGTTCCTTTTCCCACCTCCTGACTCCATCATTGTACCCTGATTTTACTAAATGGCAAATTTATGCCGCCCTTATTCGTGTTAAAACTTGATAAGGAATTTTGAATATATTATCATTAACTCTATATCATCTAAATTCGATCACGGCACATGTGCTCTGTATTGTTGAGGAATTTTATACTGTACCTACAATTTCCCTTGTGACATTCTAACCAATTTTCATGATATTACTCAATCATGCAAATCGGTTGATGAATGCCGGATATATGAGTTAACACACATAAAACAGGAAGTACAATTGTAACATCAGGTTAATGAATTGGAATCCTGAATTCAATTAAAGGGTCTCTGCTTAAGACAAACAATTATTATTTAAAAACAACATGTTTACAAATCTCATAGTTTAAGCTGGTAGTACACCCACATCGTGAGGACTTAGGAGCAGGAACCCGGAGTTTAATGACAGAGTGTCTGCTTGAGACCCCCAATACTAATTTAAAAACAGCAGATCCTCAAGTTTCATGATTTAAGCAAACAGTACCCCCATAACATATAGACTAAGAAGTTTGAATCCGGAGTTTGGCGGTAGTCTCTCTTGAGATATACAAACACTAATTTAAAAACAGCAGATTCTCAAATCTCTTAGTATAAGCAAGTAGTACCTCTGTCTGTTCAATTTTGGAGAATTTGATTGTATATCTTCAGTTTCCTTAGTTATATTCTAACCATATTTTCATAAGACCGCAGTGAAAGTATACCCTTCTAAAAAAGTCATCCAAATTGGTTGAGAAATACCGGAGATATAAGGTAACATACATAAAAAGAACGGTAACATCCATGAAGTGAGAACTTTCCCTTTTTTGAAGTCGATTGAAAAGACAGAGTGACACTAACCAGATTTCGGAATTTTAAATATGAGCCGTATCTAAAAAGGAAAGCCGTTCATATTTCTACATTACCCACGGCAAGAGCCAAATATTATATAATTAATTTCATCATTTAACAAGAAACTCGACTTCAAACTAATATAAACAAACTCAGTGCCCATTCGTATTCATTTTTCTAAGTTTAAAGTGACAATTTTTTACCTTGGATAACTTGAATACTTTAAATTAGTAATAAAATTAATAAATTCACTTTATTTGCATTGATCGAATCAAATTCAAATTAAACAGTTACAAATATTTACACAGAACAACAATCCCTGTTCCGATGACGACATCGGCCGGGGATTTCAATCTCTTCCTCAATTTAAATTAAATTTAATTAGACCGCGCCTGCAAAAGCCTTAAACCCGGACCTAAAGTGAATACTAATTCCATAACCTAATATTCTAAGACCCTTTTATCATTGAAATGAAACAAATAATTGAATAGACGTCAATTTAGTCCAAAGACAAAATAGAATTCTGTTATTTATTGGCTACATTTGTTTTTTATTCATCTACTCTTTCCATTTTATTTGATCATATTAACTTATAAATACACACACACACATATATGTATAAAGATTTAATTTCAGAAATTTTTGGTTACTTAAAAACGTGTATTTTATTAAAAGGTCAAAATAACTTGTAGTTGTGGAATTATCTCGTGATGGAAATAATGAACTTTAATTCTCATGTCATATTACGATTCTATTTAAATTACGAGTGAGTTTTGATTAGTTTGACGGATAAAGTGTCAATGTCGTAAAATACCTAATAATTTGTAATTTATTTTAAAGCTATCATATCAAAATAACTTCTTATATCATAACTTAATTTTAACAGCATATTATACATATTTAATGTTATGCGCATTTCAACAACAAATTTGTGATTTGATAATGAATGTAAATCATAAATTATGAAAGTGGCTTCTCTTCTTCTTAAAATTATTGTGACCAAAGTTTTATATTCCATACAAGAAAGTTACAAGTGAAACATTTCTGCATGACCCTTCAGTTTATGTCGTGACAATAAATTATTCATGTTACAGGACCCTAAGCTTAAAATTAAAATTTCCAAATAGACACTAATTTTTATGTACATTTCCACCGTACATTCCCTTGCCGTAAATAAATTTATCAAAAAATTTCATACATAAAACAAATGAAAAAAAATTATGGACAATTTTTTGAAAACAACTCAGATCTTGTCTCTTTCTAGTTCTCGCAATATCATATCATACATTTTTTTTCTTTTAAATAGATAATATCACATACACTCCATGTATTTAGAATAGTTTTAAAGCTAATTTAGTAACTATGTTTCAAATAACTTATGAAAACATTAATGTCGAATTATTGAATTAAAGCTATATATTTAAAGGACATTTAATACATAAGCCTGTCAAACACGAGTGGAACTCGCACTACGAGAGTTCCGTACACGTTTTTTAAACTATTCTTTGATATTTAGAACGAAAATATATTTCCTACTATATATTTCACAGGCGCATATTTAAAAAAAAATTTAATGGGTTAGAATTACAAATTAACAATTTTCGATTCGATTTTTTCCTTCAATTGTGCTGTGAAACCTTGCTTCTTGCCAAATTTCATTAATCTAGGTCAACGGGAAGTACCCTATAGGTTTTAATTTATTTGCGATTGTAAAAATATATTACATAAATAACCTTATTTTTAGGATTCTTCTTGATTGCATTAAGTTAATTAATATTACTAAATCATAAATTATCTAAACAGACTGGATCCTTTACACTTATTAACTATACTATGCTCATCTATCAGTGTTTTCGAGGAAAACTCATATATCTTGATTTTAGGGATCGTAAGGTAAATGTAGTGACCATTTAAACATCTTTAGGGAACACGTGCAAGCGATTGTCAATAAAAGACCCACTCGCTTGGGTCGGATGAGTGGGCTAACTGGAAGATTTTATTAAAGTGACAAATTTCGATACTGGTACACCCACTGTTAAGAAAGTTTACGACTATATAACTGCAATAGTACTCATATCCGTCAACCAGAATTATGACCAGTTTACCCATGATCTTCCGGCGGTCAAAAATGATAGCTCAGTCACTTGTTGACAACAACGCCATAAAATATTCCGTTATATTGGTGATTATGACTTAAGAAAATCTCTAAAATTCCAATACCGACTAAGAAGTTACAAAAAAAAATAAAAAGGGACTTAACTGTGAAGTATTTCACATCCATACTAGTCGAGAAAACCAAACTTGTAAACACGGAACAGGAGGCAGTTGGAGATAAAAATGAACCTACCGTCCACATCAAAAGCTCATGCAAAAATGAAGTACCAAAAAAAATTAAAAAGATGTTTGGAAGTGCGGGTTGATTGAGAGGTTGTATTCCAATGACGCTAAAAACAGAAATAGTGCTAAATGGATACAATTTCGTATCGCTTTATATTTTATCACTAAATAAGCTTAGAATTAAAGATTAAAACGTTTACGAATAATTTTAGGTAGAATATTTTTTTAAACTCATCTGTATATTATAGAATGGCTCTGCGCAATATTAATGTTATAACTAATTTACCTATCTAGGATCATCAATATGCCCGCCTATTTCGTCAATATAACTAACTGTAAAGAGAAATTAAATAAAAAAATTTGCATAAAATTATTGACTTTTCATTTAATTTTATTGAATGAAAATGTATTTTTATTGATAAGGTATCTTACGGAATGATATGAATATTCTGCCTATTAACATACCTAATTAATGCCTTTTTCTAATCTTGTCATTAATTATTTTTCCTCGTCTTAAGAATTGTTTCACATCTGTAATAACTTAGAGATGAAATTAACTAAATACAGTAGGACATTCTAAATTTACTCAAGTGCCTTAACGCTCTCAGTACAACACTAATATAATTCACAATTTTATTTATTCTATTTCTTACTCCTCGTATTAAAAGAACGTACAGGTAATGTATATCTCGAATGTAGTCTGTTTATTGGGTTAGTAATGCAGTTTTTCTATTTTTTTAATTACTTTAATACTTAAATATTAGGAAATAAATTAATAGCGTTGAAATGTTTTTAGTTACTTAAATATTAGCAAATAAATGAAAAGTGTTGAAGTACCTACGTTTTAATCAGGAAAAGTGATTTTAATATTCAATTCAATCGAAAAGTGCTGTAAAATTAATAATAAAATCGAAATTTTTCCCTTTGAGTGAACCTATTTAAATCACAGTCAAATAAATTATTTTTGTCTTATAGCAATAAAAATTTGCGTATTTGACATATCCACACACTTTGTTTCAACGTCAATATTTACCCCAAAAATAATCATGAGTTAAAAAATTAAATATACTATAAAATTATATACAACACATCATTGCGATAAAGTATCACAATGATTATGATTTCATTGCGGAGTGAAAAGTAATAATACGATTAAATACATAAATATTATGTACATAAAGAATGATATCCACCGAGTCATGAATCCTAAATATTAAAATTTAATAATATAGACGTTATTCACGACTGTTTCCGAAGTTTTTAAAATCAAAGTGCAATTTATTCAGTGCTGTGAAACGCTGGAATGATTGTCTTGCAGTGTTCATATTTTATGTATTGAATAAACTGTAAAGTTGCTCTAAATATCTACTTAAAGTGCGTGTATTAGTGACTTACATATGTGAAATTTCAAATATCTCTTGGCCATTTTATTAATAATTTTCTTTTACTTCGTATTCCTGATTGTTTTTTTATATTTACTATTTGACAATTTATGTTCTTATTTATATAGTAACAAAAAAGTAAAAATTATGTCGGAAAAGCTATTGTATGATTAGTGAAAAATATTATTTTTATTGAAGTAATGTTTACCTACTTTTTTATAAAAATAAATCATGAGCTCCTTTCAAAACTATCCAATAATGTACAGATTGTATAATTTTTCTTCCATTTTCATTAAAGAAAACATTAAAAGCGATGTCATATTGCCAGCATCATTGTTATACCATACAATTAAGGACCCTACATGTTTGAAAGTGATAACCGCTGCTATTACGTACAATTATAATTTCTCAGTAAAATTGTTATTATAGAAAAAAAAATATCGATCATACAGTATTAATTGTTTCAGAGAGTACGCACTTTCAGACTACTTCTAACTGTTTTATTATAACACGATAATGGTTTTTGTTAGTATTTAAATTAAGTTATTATTGTCAAGTACGAATATTCGAAATATTATAGATTTGAAATCATTGAATTTCTTACTTTTTTTAATTTTCACCATTGAATAAAATTCGTTTTTTTGGTAATATTTGGAAAAAATCAAAATTTTAGGAATAAAACATGTAATATATATATGTATGTATATATATATATATATATATATATATATATATATATATATATATATATATATATACATATATATATATATATATACATATATATATATATATATATATAGCGAAGCATAGATGACAAACAGCGAGGTTTATATTTTTAGAAGCGCATGTGACGACTTACTCGGAGCGGTCTGAGTAAATATAATTACATAATTCTAGTAATAATTCTACTTCTCTCTTGAGCGCTATGAATGCAAAGAAGCTAGGCGGGTAAATTAATATGATCTACAGAATCTCGGTTTAAATAAAGAGGCAGAAATTGAAAATGCAGATGTATGTATACTAAAAATGTTAAGTATATTCCCTTAAATATAAGAAAATCATTAATAAAGTCAACTTCAATACATCATTTAACTGATATTAAACTATGGACATATTTAATAAAATATATCTGTAAGTCCTAAATAATCTTAAGCAACCGAGAGAAGCGAGTTTGGTATAGAAATAAGTGATCGCCATATGATATTGAAAAAAGAAAACATAAGTGATCGACGCCACCGAACTCGCTTGAGTATATCAAATGAACTTGGGCGGGGCATGTGGCTCGAGTTGTCGACGGACGTTGGGGTGAGCGGATGCTGCACTGGTGACTACGCGAACGCAGCTGCAAGGGCGTCCGTGCGCCCGCTGGAGCGGTAAAGCAAAGACCGTTGAAGAACCTACCTATAATTATACTTGGTTTTAAATTTAGCTTATGTATCCAATTACAAATAATGATAATATTTAGAAATAATCACGTTAAATTCATATTTAAAATATTGATATATAATTAGAATTATGTCTTAATATATTTATGGTTTGGATTAAAGCTTGCATTTCTTTTGTTGTTAAATTATGTTTGAATTGTTTAATTTTATGTTATTATATTCTAAAAATTAGATTAATTACATAAGTAACGTGAAGTCCAATATGTGAATGTTTTGAATGGTATTCTGGGAAAAGAGGACTTATTATTATTATTATTATTACTATTATTATTATTATTACTATTATTGTTATTATTATTATTATTATTATTGTTGTTATTATTATTATTATTATTATCATATGTGTATTTTGTATTCGTGTTTAATGTATATATACCTTCTTTCATTTTTAATTTGTTAAACCATTTATTGCTTATCGTAACGGACAGGTTACCTATAATGTATCGATAAATGTATTCAAATAATTAAAAAATAAATAAATGTGCGTGATCACTGGTCATTAGTTATTAGTAATCTCTGAAGTTGATCATTAGTCATTAGAATAGCTGCGGAAATCATAATCTCATTTTTTTATCCAGCAGAAACACGTAGGTTTCTAAAATCTAAAAGAGGAGTTTGCCTTTCTTCTTGTCTCGTCTATATCTCTAGACTAAAAAGATTGCTTTAAGTTAAATGGCGATTCGACGAAATAAAATAAGTTCCCGTAAATTCATTTAGATCATCATCGCTTAAGTGAATTTAAAATAATTTTTTAGTGTTTACAGAATAGATTATTGTCTCGTGCGTAGTATATATAAAATATCGGCACTCAATAGATTATAAAATATTTCGGTTGCTAACTGTTTCGTCAGAGGGCAGCAGGGCTATTTCGAGGTTATCTAAATCCTTTTCGAAAGAATCTCGATTCTCTTGAAGTTCTTTCATGACTATGTGGTCGTATTTCGCAAAGGAGATGCGCCATATTTGAAGATATCACCAAAAATTTTAGGTCAAATTTTAAAAATTTTCAATGAAACTGTACTTGAAAAAAATTTTCATTCATAAGTTCGATGTATGAAGAGTTACTTAAGAAAGTTTAAAAATAATTGTTCTTTGTAATTCAAATACGTTTTTCTGTAAAATTTTATCACAATCGGAATTAAATTAAAAGAATCCCTATAGCATGAGTCCTGAGTTATTTAAGTCGATGTTAAATTGCTACAGGCATATAGAATTTAATAACAATCTCTTGAAAAGAATTTATGGTTTTGTTATAAGAAACAAAAGAAAAATTCCGCCGCACCGTTTCGTTTGTTGTCCTCGGAATCATTAGTGAATTATAAACGCTAGGATAATCCTCAATAAATAGATTGTATGTCCGAAATATAAAGTCAAATTAATTTGCATACGTATGAAATGATTTCTAGATAATTTTAAAGTTTAATTTTTGAAATTTTGTGGACAGCATCTAAATTTCTAAAAAATATAGTTCACCCAATTTACTTTATTTTTTTTAGTTTCAAACTTGTATATTCTTTTATAAGTATTACTGTGGAAGGAGTAGAAAAATAGCGCATTTCCTTAAAGCATGCATTTTTCGTAGTATACCAAATTACAAATGTGTATCAACTAAGATAATTTATAAATGGCAACAGACGTTTTGAACATTGGATTGAACATAAAGAAATATGAGTCTGTCACGATCTTATCAGTGGTTCAGTATACGTGACATATGCACAAACGTATAAAAACAAGATTTATGTACGCGCAACCTTTTATGTTTTGAGATAAATATTAAAAGTTCTTGCTATCAAATTCTCACTAACCTTGTTACGGAGTAATAAGGATACTTAAGTTTACGTGTATTAGATATTATTGAAAAGGCTTTTTTATTTAAAAATAAATATTTATATTAGTACTAATAATTAGTTGTAATTAAAAAAATTAATCTAATACTTATCTCCAAAACAGACATCTGCTTTCTTCAAAAGTAATGCCACAAAATTTTGAAGACAGCCAGATCCCGATACAAGAGTCCTTCGATAATTTTTTTAAATTCTTTAATCGTTGTTTTCCTCTCGAATAACATATTTTTACTTTTTTTTAAAACTACTCAACCTAAAATTATGAAAAAAATATACCTTTTAAGAAACCCACGTAAAGATTACAGGGAAACTGTAGAAATGATTTTAGATTTTATAATTTTTAAATATTCGCCATGTTTTTACGTCTACGAAAAACATTTACATTTTTCTATATTCAGAGCATATTTTTTCAGAAACCATGAGATGTAGAAACTTGAAGGTTAGCATAGCGACACATCTTATTAATCTATATATTTTCCACCACATATTTTACAAATTTTTTAAATACTCTTATTAAAATTAAAAAGGGAAGTAAATAAAAGTGAAAGCATTTTATACGGAGTATCGATAGAAAAGGTTTGTAATGAGGTATATTTTTTTGAGAAAAAAGGAAGATATGGTAATTCGATATTTCAATACAAAGTGATAGTTATAATAGATGTTGTTATGTGTATTTAATCTTAAAGATAACTTAATAATATTTTCTAAAGATCCATAGCAAACGACGCAATGTGAAAACTCGAGGTCTGTTTGGGATCTAAAATCGACAATTTTTTTTATTTATAAAGATTATGTTGTGAAATTTTGCACTAATATAAAGTAGTGTACAAGATTTTAAATGGGATGTATTTTAGTATAATTAATTTTAATATTCTATATTAACATTCAAAGTAAATTTTATAATTATCAAAAAATAAATATGTACAAAAACCTATTAACAAATCCCAAAACACAAACCATAAAAAAAATAAAATGCCCCTAGTTAAATTATTGCTTAATTATTAAACAAATAATTGTATGAAATATTTAAAAAAAAAATTGAATATTAAATAAACTAGTATAATAGTTTTTCCTGAAAAAATGTATATTTAAATAGATTAATAGCGTACATATTTACGCTATTATTATACTTCGGGATCTGTTATTAATTCGTTCACTTTCAGATGGTCTAGGGTATTTCCATCAAGTTCCTTCACGTTTTTGTTATACAATTTTCTAATGCTGGTTATATACGGACCTGAAGTATAAAGAAGAGTATGAAATACATCCTCACTTGTAGTGGATCGGGAGCACTTTCTAGCATCATGTAGGCGCAATTGTTTGTAATCTTTATTGCGGGTTTCTTGTGCGTCTTCCTAAAGTACCAATAGGACCAAAAAAAACAATAGGAAGCACCGCAAAATACTTTATAATACTTTTTCCATAAATAAAAATGTTGGGAACCCAAGATGGCATGTAGTACAATTCATAATTACTCATATAAATCCTGGCAGTTTCCATAGCGTAACTGTTAAATTTTACAGCATTTATCATCACACCTAATGAATGAGCCTGGAGAATTATATAAAGTCGTTTAATCTAATTAATATCTACTCGTGTCATTTAAGCAGAGCATCTTGCATTGTAAAACAATCTTCCGGCAGTATTACCGTCATTAATATTACCACTTCCTTGTCGTGGTTGGTCGATAATCAATTCTAGCTCGTCACGAAAACGTTTTTGTACCAGGGTTTTCTTCTCTTGCTTAAGCCTTTTCTTTGCTTCTCTGTTAGCTGGCCGTGTTTGAAAAGAAAGCTTGTAGGAAATATGTAGTATAATTTCTATATAACGAATCCGGGCATGCAATGTGGACTAGAATACGGACTGTATTGATAAGAATCTTCATTTTTAGGCCTAGCAGTCACTTTAATCAAATCGTGCATTTGCCATGGAGTAGCACTATATATTGTATATGTGGAAGCAGAAGGTGTATTCATCAATACCTGAGCTACTTTTCCATCTAGCACAGTAACAAAGAGTTCATGGTTCACTTGCACTCCCTTGCCTTCTTTATTCATTAATATTAAGCTCAAAGAATTCATTTGGCACTTCATTTTATTCACAACATCTTTAGTTTTTTCGAGAGTTTCTTTGCTAAATTCTATAGATATAAGCCGACAAAAATGAACAGAAAAAGGTACCGGATTTTGCCAGATACCATCACCTATTAACTCGTTAATTAATTTAATAGGCATCAAAAAAGTGATAAACAAATTTGGAACAGAAAAGTGTTCAGGCTTTTCTGGAAATTTTTGTTTGTACTAACTTTGTTGAAATAAGCCATCACAGAAGTAAATGTTAGAATCAATTCTTATACACGGAATCTATTTTCCAAATTCTTGCTGCAGTGTGATCCAATAAATCTTGAAGTTTTACTTTTTTTGCAGTTGTGTTTGTAATTTCAATTGCCGAAGGTGGTGGATAGCAGTTTTGTTTAATTATAATATGGTGGAAATGTAAAACAGTTTCGTTCATTTGTTAAATTTCGTAAGTGAAAATATTGTGCTTTCCTTAAATTTAAATCAATCAATACTCTCGGCGCTTGCGCTAGAATTTGTTTATGATTTGACTTTTGACTAGAGAACAAGATCTTATTTTTATTGCGAGCAATCATTAATGTTACCACAAGATTTGCTCGTGTCCCTTCTCCTATTGAACGTAATCCCTGAATAATATGCATTCTAGGTATGCTTAAATCCGTATTCATGAAGTAACATAGTATTTTTCCCTTTTTTGCTCAATTCTGACAAGCCTGCATGAAATAAGCACGGTCTTCCACGTTTTCCCGAAGAAGCAGACGGTGTGGAGTCGGATGTAACGTCTTCCGAGTTAGCTAAAGCTACTGAATATTCTGATTCCAACCAACTACTGTTCTTCTTTAAAAATGTATCGAGTATTGCGTATGGTGTATTGCGTCGATCACAGGCTTACGCACAGGATCACAGGCCCTTTGACGTCGCACTGCGGAGTCCCGGGTTCGATTTCCGGCCGCTGGTCATCAAGGACCTAATTCATTAGAGGATCTCATGACTTGGAGTCGAAGGAGGCTGGACGGGGGCGGGATATATATATATATATATATATATATATATAGGTGTATACTATTTAATCTATGGATATTGTTGAAAATTTCTGCCAAAGATATGTCCTCCACCTCTACCTCCAAAATCGCTAAGGTAAAATAAAAGGTTACTAAATGTGTTTTTGAGAAACTTACAATATTTTAAAGTTATAATTCTTTTGGCGCGTTATGAAAACGCGATGAGAGTGAAATTTTTCGATGCGTATATGCGCACGCACAATGCAACAAAAATCGACAGGTTGATGCAACAAAAATCGACAAGGTGAAGTCGCTAACTAAACATATATTTACATTCATGTTGTGACTGATCCTACATTCGTGATAGTTATTGAGGTATTTGTAAATACACAACACGTGTTTTATATTGATATAAATCTTAATTATATCTGTGTTTTTAAATAATAATTTTAGTAATTGAAATTTAATAGTCCATATAATAAAAAAACTATTTATTGTGAATATATGCGATAGAAACAATGCTAATAAAATTGTTAAAATATAGTTCAAGTGTATTTCTCTAAGTGCGGTTGAATTTCGGTACGTATTTATTTGCATTATAGATTATAAATTACTACTGTATTATTTATTAAGTACTTAACATTAATAAATTTCCATACACAATTAAATTTTCAGTATATTCATTTATTTTCATTCTTAGTTCAACTTTATTAGGATGTTTTTGGTAAATTTAACAATTCATTATATTCATTAAAATTTTTATAATAATTAAATTGAATTATAAAATTAGTTATAAACTTAATGTAATTAATTTTAAATTAAATTAAAACAATTGAAATAAACATGATTAAATTTTGGATAAAAAAAAAACTAAGCCAATCAAATTAACACTAATAATAAATAACAATACAACATTTCTTAGTATTATTTATGTAATCAACGCGTAATTATTACTGTATTATTAGACCCCTTGTTTATATTTACTTGCAAATATCTTTCCTCATCCTTCGTTAAACTTCTGAATAAAATTGACGGGGGTAACTTCATTTACATTCAATTGCAAAATAAATCTCACGTTCTCGAGCATGACGCCACGTTCATCTTCTTGTCGTCAACAAAGATACATTGTTTAATTGGACATATATTTACACGACTCCGGCAAAGGAGACGAAAGCATATGTACGGCAGTGTTATTATTCACGTGGCTTTCATCTATAAATAAAATACATTTTAAACTCAGTCTTTTTTGACTCACATAATATAATACAGGTACACAATATTCGCAATTGATTGTTATTTGTAAACTTTTTGATGTGAAACATCTATAGGCGCAGGTATAAACCGGATCGTTGGCGTGGCGACGCTTGCCGTGGCGACGGGTCGCCACGCTATACTAAAGTATATATATATAGTCTATATGTAGTAGAGTGTAAGGTATGGCGACGTGTCGCCATGCTCAACCGACTACGCGGGCCCCTCTTCACTCAGTTCGACGCTGTTGTTTAATACGGTACACATTACCTGTGCTTTATTATTTTTGTATTAATTGTAAATAAATGCTTATTAAATAAAGTCACCATTTTCTGTAAGAAATTCGTAATACTTTATTTTTTTATTATGCTATATTTAGTTCCTGTAATAATCTTGTCTTTTATTATTAATTGTAAATAAATGTTTATTAAATAAAGTCACCATTTTCTGTAAGAAATTCGTAATACTTTATTTTTTCATTATGCTATATTTAGTTCCTGTAATAATCTTGTCTTTTATGCCTATTACTTGTACGAACACAATGTTTCACATCTGCCAGGCGTCCCGTGACGGCTCGCTGTTTTTTTCTTAATCATAGCATACCTTATAAAATTGTTATCGGTTTTACGCTTGTTTTCAACACAACGGATACACAGAGCCAATTTATAAGCTTCTTTTATCGTGTAGCTATGTATCTGTCTATTTATATGTCTGTGTGTAGTATTTCTTTAAATATTACAGACCTACACACAAATGTCAACCTTCATAAATATAAACTTTCATAAGTAAAATCTTGATGAATATGGAATCTTCACTACTGACATCTTTGAAACTGATTATTATTTAAAGGCCAAGTCCAATTAAATGCATTTGCAGCAATAGGGCGTTTTCTTAACGGCTGGCACAAGCACCGGCACCTCATCATCGAAGCAAAATTGTATGGAAACAAATGAGCGTCTTTTTGCACTAATTGGCACCGACAAAAACCTCACTCTGCCAGAGCCGGCGCTAGTAAGCTTTACAGATGTACTGCTACTTTCTATAACAATAAATTTATATATATATGCGTTTAATACCACAGAAACTGTAGTAGCGTAAGTGTGCATCAGCGAGTGAGAGACGCAATTTAGAATTATATTTTATGGTTATTACCGCAACGTATTTCATATAGTTTTTACTTACGTGTTTAAAATGCAATTTAATTATGATATTATTACTTTATTCGAGTTACTAGTAGTCAAGCCCTACGGATAAATGGAAGAAAGTAATAAGACTACATTCTTTCAAGATCTATCAATAAATGTCGCAAAATGATAAAAGTAAGACTAGCTTGTCATAAGACTTTAATTTAGCTCGTACCAATAATATATTAACACTTTGCATCTGATAAACAATCAATTTAATTTTATATTTTTTAATTTATATTTATATCAATTATATTGGTTTCATGTACTATTACCAGTATCGTTGTGGCGTTGTGCCGTTGCCGACCAGTGTGTAAATATTTATAGAATGACCGTAATTTGTAAAACAAGTACGTGATTTGAAATCATTCCTAAATATACTTTACTTTTTAATGACATGTCAGTAAGGAGTTAAAAATATATAAAAGTTTAAACAAATGCAAAATTATGCCTTTTATAAGTCTCAGTTTCGAATTCAGTATATAGAAGCAATAATGGCATCATTGATGAAACTGATGACTTTTGGTCTCAGTGTTATTGTATTTAAAAAAGTATGAGTGAAATAAATCGATGTATATAACACGTTTTTATTTTCATAATAATCGATGAACCTAAGATCACTTTTTAAAAAACGCAATTTCAAAATTAGGTCGGATTTTCAGTGACGTGAAAATCCGGCCTAACTTTGAATCATCTCTTTTGACAAGCCGTCAAAACAATCAAAAATATAAGGGGGTTCGGCGACTGCGTTATCACAATGGACCGCCATTTATCTGACATGATGGATCGCCGAAGTGACCTATATATTTACATGAACTTTTATCCACATAATGTCCGCCATCTCTAATCAACCATAAAGTACGCACATAATTTCGCTTAATCGAATCTTCCCCTTGATCGGATTAGAATTCTTCAAAGGATGAATGACGATTCGAAGTACTTGCAATGAACACGCATGAACATACGTACAAGACACGGAATATGATACATTATTTCCTCCACTGCACTGCCTTTTACGTAACTATGGTGAGTTAATAATGATAAAAATTGAATTAAAAGTTAAATACGACATTCTCAACGTATCAGAACTTATACAGCGTAACTATCAATGCTTTCGGAATAAAACCAGTTAAGGTTATTACAATGAAATACTACTTTGATAATTTCCAATTCGGACTATGCGGGTAGAGAACTCCCGTTTATACTTCCGTCATTTGGCTTCGGTCATCTTTCATCTGAGCTCAGATCGGACCATAGATAAACTCCGTTCGTAGGTGAATAATTTACATGAGGCTATTCACATTTAAACGGCTCCGAGAAACATAATGCCCCACCTCTTACTCGCTAAACCACCCCGCCAACCCCACGGAACGTCCCCCAGACATATCAATCGGTGTTCGCACTCCTGACAGTAATCATGTGCACGATGGAGACAAACCCATAAACACGCGTTTCTAATACAGTTTCTCATCATATAGTGAAGGGAAACATGTCCTGTCTGACAAAATTTTAAATTAGTATGACTGATAATAAAATTTGACGATAGCTGCATGGCGTGAAATTTATATAATATTGAAACCCGCTTTTGACAAATCATCCATAATGTTAAACACAGTACAACGTTAAACACGACCTTTTGTCTGTGAAGACGATTTTTAAAAAATATTTATGAAAACAAACTGTAAATAACACTAAGTTTCATATTCTTCGCGATGAGATAAAATTTAAAAGATATGAATAAAAATATGGCTAACTTTTTGGTATCTAGAATAAAACCAAACGTAAGTAAAACCTAATTAATTATTTTAAAGGACTGTTGTCTATTTTGCACTCGTTTTCTGTTGTTAAAACTTTAGATTTACAAGCAGACGTCTTAACACTTATACAATAAATAAGGGTGATAAATCATGAGACGGCTGAATGGAAAAACCTTATGGCTCTGAAATGAATGATGAAAAAAGGTGTGGATCAACGGCTACACAGTGCCGGCCTTTTGTATGTCAAAGGCAAATTATATTTTTAAAAATATTTATGAACCTGAATACACTCAAAAGTCAGTTCAGAAAAACTCAAGGACTGAAATTTAACAGAACAGGCAATATGTATCCGAAAGTGATATAGAGTTTCACTGCGCTTTGTGATAGGAAAAATTAATAGATATGGATGACAAAATGTTGAGAAAATTTTGGATTCCAGAATATAATCAGACGTAGAAAATTCCAATTTATTTTTCAGAGAGACATTATCTGTTTTAACTCCTTTACTGTTAATGAAAATGAAAATTTTCTTGTAGCATATCCATCAATTTCGTTGCAATACGGAACAATACGCCCAGAACAAATAAATTTGCCACAGTTTTCAGATATAAAGATGATGTTAAGATCTTGCTTAACTTTTTATAAGCACCTTCAACTTTTGTTCGTGGCTTCTCATAAGACTCATCAATGATATTTTGTGTCTCTTCTGTATATTTTTTGATAGACGGAAGACATCTTTCCGAGTTCTTAAGTGGTCAGCTCAAGATGAAGGAGGCGGTATAGATGGGTTTATCATTATTAATCTCTTGTATAATATATCCGTTTTTTTAATTACAGCTCACGTCGTACTTTCTACGTACAACGTGAGCTGTAATTAAAAAAAATGGATATATTATAAATGAGATTAACAATGATAAAGTTCATCGTTAACGTCTACACCGCCTTCCATCAAATTATAAAATGTATTTAATTAGGTGATTTTCGCTCCCCTGTCGATTATTTTATAGTAACCCACATTGGACGTAAGTAAAGTCAGTCGATTGTTTTAGGTAGCCAAGCATAAGTATATAAATTTATTTTAGATGAATGTTCACAAGAAACTGTATCTTGTTTTTGCATAAAGTACTCACGAAAATCAGGTATTATACGTTATGTTACTAAATGTTGCCTAAAATTTCTGAAATAAAAATATTTTGCGTCAACCAAAACTATATTATTTTCCAGCCCTATTAGGCTGTGTTTAAAGATATGTACGCTCTTCTACATTCCTCGAAAAGTTATAAGCATTACATTGATTGTTACATATTTACGCGAAATAAATCCACGTTGAGAGATACTAACAAATATATGAAACGCCCTAAGCGTTCACACGTTAAATTTCTTTCAACATATTTTTTCAAAATAAAAAGTACTAGTACAAAAGTGATAACTATTCTATAGATATGATAATTATAATATATAATGGCCTAAAACGGATATAATGCTCTTCCCGCACCAAAAATATTAATTAATCAATTTATTTATTGATCACAAAAGAAATTATTAGCATTCATGTTATAATTGAAATTAATATAAGAGAGTCAACTTGTTTGTAGAGAAGTGGTAATTGCAGTTAATTACAATTACTAATATCACAATTACATACATTACAATTCATCGACATCTTTTAGTTCAATGTATACAAGCAATTATAAAATCAGGTATCCAATAACATGCCAAAAACTTAAAAAGAAAGAAATGTAATGCATATTTATTTAAAGGAAATAAAAACCAAATTTATAATTTTTGAGTGCAAACTATGTTTGAAGAATTGTTTAATTTTTCTATTGGTGGTTTAATTGATTTCGAACTTTCGCTCAGAAGAATTCCACTCTAGCTTTAATAGCTATATTTATCACAATTAAATGAAACTACGTAATGTAGAATTATTTCTACTTTCTTTAATTTCTTTACCCCGACCTAGGTTTCGTTGTATTACAACATCTTCAGGTGGGATATTAACAAAGATTCGCGAAGATATTAGATCGAGAAGATATTAGCAAAGATATTAGATCTTTGCAATATCCCACCTGAAGAGCTTATAATACAATGAAACCTAGGTCGGGGTAAAGAAATTAAAGAAAGTAGAAATAATACTACATCACGTAGTTTCATTTAATTGTGAATAATGAATTTCTACAAAATTAACGCCAAACATATTCAATATTCAAGTTATGTTTATGACAAAAATTATAGTTGTGTGGAAGCAATATTAAAATAAATAAAAGAAGTCTTGAAAACCTTGGGTTATATTTATTAAATATGAGTCACATTTTATTTATTTAATTTGTTTTAAGTTTTTGAGTAGATAAAACATTTCTTTGAATTTACCTTTTAAAGGTTTAATTTTGGTTTTGAAGGTGTATACGGTTTAAATATGCACATTTCTCGAAAAGCACTTCATTGATGGTTATTTATTTACACGGAATATATTAATTTGGGTGAAATAACAAATATATGAAAATTTACGATTACATTCTAAGTTTATGAATTATTTCTTTTAATTTCGGATCAGTTTGTCATCATAGCGGAGGAAACGATATACAAATCAAAATTAAAACGTCTTTGCGAACAATCTCATCTGTACTATGTGAACGATCTCAGAAAAACAAATTTTATCTTCAATAACTATGCAATCCAATTATGTATAGAAAATTAATAGGAGTCATCAACGCGCTCAGAATGTATATATTTGGTAGATCTTGGTTTGCCGCTATTTATTTCTTTTTGATTTGTGCAATAAAATTAAATATAACTTTTTACAACATTTCGCTATGAAAAAAAGACTCCAACAGTCTATTTCCAGTGTTTAATTATGTTTTACTTATTGACATATTTTGTTATTACTTTTGTTGACATATTGTGTTGGTACCTCGATTTCGGACCTTTGGCGGGTTATTATAGTGTTTGAAGAAAGTTACTTGGGATGACTGAGTACGGAAGAATGTTTTTGATGTTTTAATGAGCTAAGAAATGAATTACCAATATCGCCGTCAAATCTCCTTCCATATGTAACTCTGCTAGCTAGGTGTACTACCATAATCTTCATCGTCATCCTCTTTTTACTTTGTTTTAAATTAGTTTTTTTCGATCTAAATGAAGTATGTGGACGTTTTTAACTAAAAATTCAAAAATGAGAAAAAAAGTCATGTGTACTTATGTACGTGCATTAGAAATTATACTTCTTAGGCATAATATAGGAACAATGGAAAGCAAGCAGCAAATTAAAATGGTGGACCACTCTCTGTCAAATGAAATTTAAAATTTAATTGAATTACTTTAATGATTTTTTTTTATAGGAACCCCTATTAAATTTCAATTATTAAAAAAGAGAATAACAAAAGCTGAAGTGCGGTAATTTAGAAACAATCTAGTAAATGATTGACTTATGGTAACGGAAAACCAGAAGGAAAATAAAACAGTGAACGTCAATGACATGACATTGATTGCAAACTTAATAAAGTTTAATTAATAAGAAAATAAATGAATACACTGAGAATTTATTTCATTATTTAATAATTTGTATTATTTAGTTATTTATAATTCATAAAAGAAATAAATACATACGGAATTCTAAATAGTCTGGCAGATGATTGGCTTCGTATAAAAATCCAGCAGAAAAATAAACTATGACGTATCTGCATTCACCTTATAAAAAAATACGCATTTTTTCTTTTACTAACTCATGCTTACTTGGTAGCTCCAATAATTCGAACAAATGAGGTCACGGTATAATTATTGACCATCAGATATGAAATAAATACGCGTTTCTCTCTCGCCAAATCATGATCGCCTGGAAGCTGCGATAATTCGGACAAATGCGGTCATAGTACAATTTTTGACCATCAGATATGAAAGAAATACGCATTTTTCTCTTGCCAAATCCTAATCGCCTAGTAGCTGCGAGAATTCTCATAAATGAGGTCATAGTATAATTTTTGAATGCTGTCACAGTATAATTTTTGACTATCAAATAATCGCTTGACGACACTATCATCAAACAAACTCTTCCATACTCATATGCGCCTAGTACTTCCGTCAAATAAATCTATAAAAAATAAATGTTTATTGAACAACTTCACGTTGTCATTTTTGTGTTGCATAGTCGCCAACTTCATCCTGTATTTTAAAAATTTCACTCTCATCACTTTTTCATAACGCGCCTAAAGAAGTATAACCTGAAAAACATAAATAATAAAAACTCCACTAATTAGACTCGAAATCGTTACATCGGGTTAGTCATAATAAGAGGAAGTTTGGCAAACTTGCATTACATTACAAAAAATAAACAAAAGTTGAAACTGTCCGGTCATGGATCTAAAAGAAATGATGCTGGGTTATTGATGTCGATACAACCGGTACAAAAATAAGAATCGTTGTACGATTAAAAATTATAGTGTTATACCCATTACCTACTTCTACATATGTAGTTAAAGTATAGATACTTTAGTATTTGTCAATTTTTAAGAGCCAGTGGTATTTTGAACCTGCCTTATAAAGTTATTTAATGATACGATCCTCATTCATCGGTAAAGTAGTTTTTAATTATTTGGTTAGAAAAAAATTTTCATCTACCAAGAATATTAGAAGTGATCAATATTTTTATTACATGATTAATCATAACTATAAACTCCCAATTTATGGACGAATTATATCAATTTATTTATCGACATTTCTTGTCGCACACGATTATATGTATCTGTAGTCTAACAAGTTTAATACTTATTAAGTGATTATTCTTTAAATTTTAAAAGCATACATGAAAAACAAATTTGGAAATGTTTAATTGTATAAAATATCTTTTGAGATAAATTGAAATATTCAAAAAATAACTAAGATTAATTTTAAAAAAGATCATTATTCCGGTAAGTTACAGAGTGCCGCGTTAACGACATAAGTGTAATTTAAAGTTCGCCATCATATAAATAAGTAGATAGATGGATATGTATAAAAAATACTATAACATAATTATGTTTAATTGAACCATTATAAACGCAAACTACTTAATTAACCTAATAGTTCTTGACCTATCTTCTTATCTATATATAAACTTTTTGTGTTTTTAACTAATCTCAAGCACTCCATGTACATATGCCTATGCACTCTTACTATTACTAACAATACATAACTAGACGTTAAGTCCTAGTCAGTTATTTACTGTCCATTTGAAAGAACCCCTCCATGTACCTATTTGTAATTCCGTCAATGTACATATTTAACTCTAAACTGGGTCAGCTACTAGTTTTTAAGCGCTACGTTAATATTTGTCGCAGTTAAAACATCATGTTTTAGTGATGTTTGGAATATCGCCGTAGATTTCTATCGTATACGATAAGTTTCGAAGGTCATAAAATAGTACAAATCAACGTTTTTATCGTGTTTTATCTTTGCCTTTGCGCCATTATTCACTGATGTGGAGTAAGTAGTAATAATATAGCACTATATCAGTCTAGCTTGACACACGTCTCTGATTTCCTTTCTACAGTCTTGTTTTGCCGCACAGAAGTATACTAAAGGTCACAACTGGTTAAGTGAAATACCGTTACATATTATAAAGGAAAAATTTAAACGCATTGTATTTCTTCAGCCTTGTAATTTAATATTTGTGAAGAATTACTTAACAAGGCTTGCGTTCGAATACTGACTTGCACCAATATATAATTGCTTTCTTTTCAACGTTTTTCGAGCAATACCAAATTTTAGTTTTGTAAATGGATATCCAAAGTATTTGGTTTTTCAAATATGACACGGAAAAATATAATTAAGTATAATAATATTATTATTCCTAAAGGGCAGATTTTATTATATATATATATATATATATATATATATATATATATATATATATATATATATTATATATACGTCTGTGCATGCAAGCGTGCGTACCTGCGAGAGTGCGTGTGTGCGTGCATGCGTGTGTGCATGCGTACGTGCGTGCGAGCGAATGTACACGGGTGCATGCGGGAGAAAGACCGGGTGGACGGGCGGTCATCCTGAGTGTATAGCGGGGACGTGCTCGCGTGCGTGTGTGTGTGTGTGTATTATTGTACATGCTTATTTAAATTTATAAATTGTAGAATTACAAGTAAACATAAAGCTGGATAACACAATTTAATTAAATTCGCTACATTGTTCAGTGCAGAAATTGTCTTTGTCTGATTAATGGCCTTCTTATATTTATAATGTAATATTCCCATTTTATGAGAAAAGAAATAAAATGTGTTTCATGCAAACATCACAGTTTCCTTTTTATTCGATTTCAAAAAGACTGTTATTAATTATTGTTAACCTTCCACCTTGTTAAGTCGATTAAACCTAGCAGCCGGATTGGAGGCGAACTTTTCGTATTGTGTGGATGCAAAAAAAACACCTTTTGTTACGTATTATTATTATGGAAATTGACTGTAACTTTTTATAAGTATTGTTTTTGTGAGCGTAATTATCCTCTTAATGATGTACTGAAATCATATTGATATAAACAATTGTGTTCTTGATATATGTACAAGCAATAATTAACTTATTCTCCTCCTTTTACAAGTAAAGTATCCTCTTAATAACGTTAACCTAACAACATTTTTCCTAAAATTATCAATTCTTTATAGCATTTGGCAAGAACCGTTTTCCTTTCAGGTAAATAATTTTTATTTTCTAATAAACACCATATAATTTTAAACATTTATAACAGTTTATGAGAAATATTATGTGCCCTTAAATGTTTATATGTGAGACACATAAAAATTTAATAAACAAAAAAACATTTAGATAGATTAATAATTTTGTTCGCATTCTTTTCATGCTTTAAGGAAGTATTTTCACACATATTATTGATATAATGCATTGTTGAATAATATTGTATAATATATGAACCGAAAAAGTGAAATGAAATAATTCCGGAACCTTCAAAACTAGGAATGTCGAGTGTTTCACTGTTCTTGCCCGTATTTTGAGAGAAATACGCCCTTCTCAGTTTGTCACTTTCATTCGTACGACCTATACTTATTTGTCTATAGTTTCGTTTTTTTTAATGAGCACATCAATTCATTTACTAACTTCTGCATATTTTGTATTCTTTCCGTAATAGTATTCAGCTATATCTAGTAATTTAGTAGTACATAATCTCTAGAAATAGTAGATAGTCCTAGTAGTAGATATCCAATTTCTCTCTAAAGTCCAGTACTATATCTAGTAATGTACTTCAGAGAGAAATTAAACACAAATGCTTCTTCAGCAACACGCGCGGTCGCTCATATTTATGGGCTCACACATTATTATCGTAGATCTCATATCAC
This sequence comes from Druceiella hillmani, assembly GCA_039881145.1. Taxonomy (NCBI): domain Eukaryota; kingdom Metazoa; phylum Arthropoda; class Insecta; order Lepidoptera; family Hepialidae; genus Druceiella; species Druceiella hillmani. The sequence goes on along the minus strand of JAYKKI010000023.1, from coordinate 27,313,223 downwards.
AAGTATTAAGGTTTCCACCTTTTCTGTGCCTCTATCTTGACAAAATGGTTTAATGACAAAAATTGGACTGATGTATATAACCTATTTGAAGTTGGTATAGAATTTACTTAATTTTTTAATTTTCATACTTTTAAAATATTTTTTAACAATGTAAAGAATTGTATAAATTTCCTATTTTAAATTTTACTGCATTCTATATATATATATATATATATATATATATATATATATATATATATATATATATATATATATATATATATATGTACTGAATAACGTATAACTCAAGCAACGGGTTTAATTTAGTAATTTGTGTCAAAAACCTTTGCTCCGATTTCCAAGGTCTCTAAAAAAAGATTTAGATAAGCACAATAAAGCCATACAGTTATTTTAGTTAACATTTTATGTTACTAACGAAACATTTTTCATAAAACGTTTTTTTGTTAACCCGGTTCCTTTTATTATCTTCATCGAATTTTATATTTTTTTTTTCTTTCTATATTTCAATTTTAAACCAAGTATGGACTAAATTTCATTTAGATTTTTCAGTGTAAGGTCATCTTTTTAATTGCCGTTCATAATTTATAACAACTTCAAGTTCCATTTTATGTTCGCCCTAGTAAAAGTAAACACATATAACAAATCAAAAAGACATGCATATAAGCATTTGATTACGCATAATAGGTACTATTTTTAATTCGAAATAAGATAAAATTCTACCCTAATAAAATTTTAACTTAAATAAAGTAAGTTTTCAGAGAATTTTCGAAATAGCCATTAACTCTGTGACCAAATCTAAATTTAATGGGTCAGTAATAACCGTATCCAAATCGATTGATGCGTTTAAATAATTCCGTGAAAACTGGCAACAAACTTATATTAAAATATAGGAAAAATCGCGTAACTCTTGTTTTTATATAGAAATTCGATAAATCTATTCATATTTATTATCAATAAATCTCATTAAAATTTTTATTACATGCATCCAACTGGTGTCACGAAATTGTTAAATGATTTTTATCTCTTACACGACAAAAAAAGACTCGCTAGTTTTAACATTTCTTCTTCTTCTAAAGGCTCGGCGCCACTCGTAATCTTGTCAATTTACGGATGTTACGCAACCAAGACTTTCGTCTACGTCCGGCTTCCTTTCTCTCGGCAACTATTCCCATCATTTTTAGTCAAAAGAGCTCGTATCTGTCATTCTTGACCCCGTGCTCCAGACATGCAAGTTTATCTTGTTTGATTGTTTGCAAAAGTGCTTTTTTTGGCCTACCCATTGCATAACTACCGCATTCCTGACTTTCTGAGTTCAATATGTAGACATATTGCGTCTATAATTCCACATTTCAAAGGTTTTGATACGTTTTGTGATCTTCCTTAACAATCCAGACCTTGCATCCGTATAGAAGTAATGGTTAGATGCAGCACTGGAGAAGACAAATTCGAAATGGGACTTTAAAGTTTTGATTACAGAGTAACTTTTTATTTTTTCTAAAGGCACTACGAGCAATTTCAATGACAGTTTTTTTTTTACCCCACTGTCCCAGTTTTGAATAAGCCAGGTTCCGAGATATTTATATTCATTCAACTGTTTTAGTTTTTGACCCACCACGAATATGCTTGGTTAGAGATTGGGTTTGTTAGAGATGACTATAAATTTTATCTTGGTAGTATTCATTTTAAGGCCAGTTTTTACACTACAATCGTTAACCCTATCGACTTTTCTCTTCGACTCTGTGACTCTTCTTCCGAATATACTATGGAAATTCAGTCATCAGCATATTCTAAGTAGTCGATTGGGTGTCTATTAATACTAACACCATAGTCTAGATTTTCCAGAATTCCTATCATAATCGTTTCCAAATGTTGAAAACCATCACTTAAAAAGAGTTGATAATAAAATGCAACCCTGTTACACCTTCCTTTTAATGTCAATATTTTTAAATTCATCTCCATCCTGATAATTGTACTTCTTCTCCGTAGTGATAATTGTGCGTTAGTTCTAGAATAGGTTCTATATAATACGGATGTATGGATAAATTGCTGATGAGCTTAATTAGAAGTTTATATTGTACGTCGTCCAACGTTTTCTCATAATCTCTTCAACTCTATATTTTTGCATTACAACCTGTACTCCGAGTTCAAAATCCAAATTGGCTATCACTTAGCTGTTTATCGAATTTTATCTTTATATATTCAATTCAATTATAAGGAGGAAAAGCTTCAGAAATTGAGCTTTGGAACAATTAGCTTCATCTCATAAGGCTAATTGTTATAAAATTTTTTACATTTTTGTATTAGAAAGTTTGACAAAAGTAGATTTCAGGCAGTCGTCAGGTGTGTGGCTAGTTGTGTAAACAAGGTTCAATAAGTTTACTAGTAGTATATTGTATTCTTCTTTAATTAGCTTGAGGATCTCTATGTGAACGTCATCTTGTCTTTGTTTGGTCTGGATTTTCCAGTTTTAGCTCTCCGCGGTATTGTTGATATTCCTTAAAAAAATATTGTGGACAGTATCAGCAGATGTAAATGCGGCATGCACTTAAGAATATACTATGAAGAGCAATTCGAAACAACAAAGAACCAGGAGTTTCGCTCAAGTCTCACATCGTTCCGTATGTCTTTGTCTAAGCTTTTATATTTCTCAGGATTTATGTTTTTGTATCATTCCTTTTCTTTATAAGGTTGCAAATTTTATCAGTCATCCAAGTTGGCCTATTTTCCCAACTTCTTACTGAGTTCAGAAATCTTCCTTTTTAATAAACCATATGTCTTTACCAGTTTTTGGTACTATTCTTAAATCATTCAATGCCCATTTCATCATTGATTACTTTGGTTTCAATTTTGTTTTTCTGCCGTTGCAGTATATTCTTAAGTATACATGACAAGTCAGCAACTACAGGATTGTGGTCCGATCTTACGTTTGTCCCAGAATACGTTTTTGCACTCCTAACGTCATTCTTAAATCAGCCCTTAATCTTATTTGATTTTTCATTATCTCATATACAGAAACAGTTTGGGCGATATCCAAGTTTACAGTCTTCTTAGTGGTTATTCGAAATATGTGCATGTATTGACAAAACTTAACATGCCTGTCGCCTCTATCATTTCTGCCACCGTATTTTTCTACGTCCTCTTGAACTTCTCCTCCCACTTCAGCATCTTTTTTCCTCTTTGAACTTTTCCTCCCACCTTAGTTGTTTCCATAAGCTGTTCTGTTTCTGTATGAAACATTTCGAGTTTCTGCTCTGAGTCATCTGATTTGGTGCATAAATTGGAGTGACATCCATGTTCCTTGGTTTTGTCTAAAATTGCAAAATCATGGCAAGGCACGAAATGATGAAGGTGCCAATACTTCTTGCAGAAATGACAACTATTCCGTGCTTATTTAAGGTCTCGTTTTATCCAAAGTAGTAGAAGACGTGGTCTTTTTCGATCTGATATTTGCCACAAATTTTCACCTCACATCACTAACTCCTAAAATAATAATATCCATATTGAGCTGATCACTAAGGAAAACAGTTTAGTGATTTTCCGTTGCTTTCTGCTCCAAACCTTTTAAGGAATATTTGGTCCCCTAGGCCGCGGAAGCCTCTTCCAGATGGTTGCCCTAGTAAGTTTTAGACTATATCGCCTATGCTCGGTAACCATAGTCCCTTTTCTTGTCTAGTACCATGACAACCGCTAAGTTACCGCTATCAGCTACATTCAAAATAATCACTAACATGTAGAGGTTAGGACGACATTGGGGCTGGATGGGTGAGTATTTCTGTTCTTCCTTTGCGCTACATTCTGCATTTACCAAACCAAAAGTTTAAACAACAGCTACTTACATTACTGACTTCTGTAGAAAGAATTTAAGGTGTTTATATTTATATATATATATATATATATATATATATATATATATATATATATATATATAACTATTTTCATATACACATATGAAAATAGTTATAAGAAATTCTTAAAAAAAACATTACCCAATAGATTGCGCAATTCAGATGAAAATCACAAAATTATCAACTACAATTTGCGGAATACTGTAAATTTTATGAATATTATTTCAATGGTCATATAATTATTGATGAATTTCTTATGTAAAACAATGGTATTAAACACTAATAATTAAATAGCTATTGACATAGTCAGCCTCGGTTTCTAATTTAGACATAATATACAATTTAAAGAGTATTAATCTTAAAGATTATGATTTCCTTCGTACCTTCGTAAAATCAAGACTTCCTTATGTTTGTGCATTAGTAAAAATAATATGCGTTCTCACCATTTGCAATAAGCTCATTTTATACAGCAGATAATACTTCATGGCACACTGCGATTTTTCTGTTGCCGCTATGTCACATATACTCTTATTCAATACAGGTATACAAATTATTCACTACTTTGTTTTTAATACAACTCTTATCAGGAGGAGAAACTTTTGTAAGGAAATCAGCTTATTATCAAGATATTTCTGCATATTATATAATATAAGTTACCTTTTACTCAAACTTTTCTCCTATGAAATCATATTTTACATATGTATGCTTATTTATTTTAAGAAATGCTAGGTTTTGACTCAATTGTATTTTAGTTGAAAAATCTGCAGTAAGAAGGGGTGAAAAATATTTATTTATTTTTGGGGATGTATAAAATTTTTAGATTTTACGGAAAACACTGTTTCAGTACAAAATTAAAATTAATGAGCTCTGACAGTTGTTAGATTTGAATGAAATTGCTTGACCATTCAATTCTCCAAAATTCATTACATTTCGTGGCGGTTGTTTTGAAGTAGTTTGTTTGTGACTATGTACATACCAAGGATCAACATCTGCATTTTATGGTGGTATAAGCAGACGCTCGTAAGGTTCATGAAATTCTGGAGAAATTGGTTATCTCACGCGCGAAGACAATGACAATGTTTTATGTAAATGGATCCTTGTGATGCCTATCATAGCATGGGTTTCCGAATATATTGAAGAGTTCTATTAGGTTTCATTTGTTACAACTGAGCAGTATGTAGATCTAAAAATATAGTAAAATAGTTATCATTATACCATCCATTTCTAGTGTATGTCTCTCAGTATAGGAATGTCAGGGGTTTTAGTGAACCTTGCTGTTGTAGTAAGATGTGACCGCTGAAGTCATTACTCTATGGAAATAGTCAGTCAGTCATGAACGAATATTTGCATTGACGGAAATATGCTTGTCTATGACGAGACAATAATGACTATGAATGACGAGAATTTGAGGAAGCCGATCTAACCGAGATTGATAATAGGAAAAATATTGACTCGCAAACAGTATCCTCAATTCCTCCATAATTTCTGATGGAGGGTGAAATATTGCCCAAAAGGCGATTACTTGGCTAATTTATATTAAAACAATAAATTATTTTTAATAAAGTTATCAGCTTTATTTATTATCAATCTATTAAACTCACTTGAAAAGTAACTTCGATTCTATTAAATATATGTTAATTTCTGTTTTATTCTTCTTAATCCTAATATTTTTAAAGTTATAGAAGAAATTCAATAAATTATTTCGACGTTATAACTCAAAGTAATATTATTCTGATGGATAATATGTAAAATACCCAATTAAATGAAACTACGTGATGTAGTATTATTTCTACCTTCTTTAAGTTCTTTCCACGACCTTTTTTTTCGTTCTTTCGTTGTATTACAAAGTGTTGTAATACAACGAAACCTAGGTCGTGGTAAAGAATTTAAAGAAAGTAGAAATAATACTACATCACGTAGTTTCATTTAAATGTGAATAATAAATTCTTTAGTCTGAATTAATTTCAACTTTTACCCTAGTATCTTTTACAAATAACCCCAAATAATAAAAAAATGTAGCAACATTTTTGACTAATTTCATGCAAGCGGCTATTTTCATGCAGGCAATGCCAATTAACTAGCGCCAAATACACCAGCGTACTTGGCGCTAGTCCATTGGCATTTCCCTTGCATTAATAAAGCAAAGTATTATACGTATTCCCGGCGCATTCACATATGTATTACGGCACAAATTATATTGGGCAAAGGACAAAAGTAATAGTCATTACTCCATACTTATGCTAGAAATTAATGAACCGTTAGTTTAGGGATATTTTTAATTCATATTACGTGCTTTCTTTAGAATATTTCGCTTTCAATGTCCTTCCTGAAACGTATTTATTAATACTAAGCCACATTCTTAAACATTTTTCGTTAATATACCTGTAAAAGTCGTACGGTGCGCGAAATTGACGCCTCTACGTCATAAGTATGGAAGCTTCACTACCCTATCTTTTTCATTCATAGAGTGTAAACTTGGCCAGCACTAAATACTAACTCCCCTTTGTTTTTACACAATGTTGAGATTTTTTAATATTTGTGTTAAATACTTTTCTCTCAAATCAAACTTGACTTTACATTTTTATTATCTAAAATTAGTACTATCAAATTTGTCAATTTTCATTGAATATGGGACTGCCATATTTGATTGAGATTATTTGCCGCTATGCTGTTGTGTGTTTGTAAATTTCTTCGTAATTATAATAGTTGTAATATGCTTTTTGTTCAAGTCGCATAGTGAAATATATTACACCTCGATATCTAAAACTGTAACAAATTGAGTATGAGATTCAAATTAAAAACTAAACCATAATACTAATCAAACACTGATTATCTCAAGAAAACAAAAAACATAAACAGTCCCTGAATGACCAGAAAGAGACGCAAAGTGTCAATATAGGATCTGGTTTAGCTACTATAAGAGTTAACTCCTAAAAATTATTTCATTATTTAAATCAAAATTCATATTTTAAGAAAAATAAACTGACTTCGTTGTAGGTACTACTTTCCTATATACAACATACGTATTTTAAAATTTAATAACCGGATGTAAGACGGGTAACCGTTTACGTACAAATAATTATTAATTAAAACTAGTTTATTTAACTGGAAAATGTTTCATGTATCACATTAGACTATTTTATTTATTCTTCATCACAGAATATGTTCAAAATTATCACCAGCTTGTCTTGTACATAAATTTATTCTTTCACACATTTCACTAGAGAGATATCAAAGTGCAGGTGTAACATTTTTCACTATGACGACGACAACATGAATACTTTCCCTAGTATTGACTTGTACTATATTATGTGTGTCAATATAACCCACAAATCAAAGTCGGAAAATGGATTCGGAGAGCTACTGCGTCGGCCAGAATATTGCTCCTCCATACCATCCGAACAGAGCGGTTTTAAAATTATTTGTAACTTTACACTTAAAGGACCTTAATCTTGCTTAATATCTTGGTCATAACATATATTTCAATTGAAGCTGTCAGATTTTCCTTCAAAAACGACAAAAATAAAACAGCAATTTGGAAATCCTAACGTCCGTCAGTTTTTCGTCGACAATTACGACCTATAATACGTTAACAGAAAACTCGTACTGGTGGATCGCTTCCCATGTATTGTTTAAGATCTCTACGGCCCGGGAATTCAAATTTCTAAAATTGATCATGTCACCTCTTGTTAGTGTCGCATAAGTGTTCCCTAAAATAATCTTAAATCATATTGACGTTCAAGCTTAGTAAAAAATCATTTCGAAAATATTATTCTAAAATACATGCTGCTCGTGTAATGGATGTAGATTATTGCTTACCAGTATAGGAGACGTACTGGGCAAAACATCCAAGTGCACATCGTATGCGATTTATTATGGTACATGATTTGGAAGCTATCATATCGAATACCCACTTTCTATTGGAACGGTAATGAATCCAGTCCCATGTTTACAAGAACGAGAATATAAACGTTGTTCGGAAAAATCTTCTCCATATAAACGAAATACAAGGTGCGAGTATTAACTATTGAAGTAAATATCCATAAAACTTTTTAAAATTAAAATAAATTGAAGGGAGTTATTAATTTAAAGTAAAAACGCAGGTATTCAATTTACGAATTCGATCCCCTACACATTATTTGCAATGTTTAGTAGCAAGCGCGAGTCGATTTTTTTAAGATTAAGGTTATTGAAAGCGTAAACTGCCAAAAACGAACCGACAGAATTTAGAAAGCAGTGTAATTCATTACATGACTACATGCATATTTTTTTATAACAGTTCGTATGAATTCGTACAATGAATTCATGAAGTTAATAAAAAAATGTTAACGAATGTGATAATAAATACGTGCATTAATTTTATTTATTTAATGTCGAAATCAATATAAAATGACTACAAAAATACTGAACAACTTCCATGTGTGTCCGACAAATTTGTTGTCTTATAGTCCACCATTTCATTCCTGGCTAGTTAATACGTTGCACTGTCACAAGTGTGTACCTCGAAAATACAACGAATGGAAGTGTAGGTAGATAATTAAATAATGTCACGAATACTATTTTAGACTATAAAACAACCATAATTATGATGAAAGATTATAAAAAGTTAATGAAGCGAATAACGCAGCAGAAAACATATCTCAAGCTTTATTAGAAATAAGTTAGTATGCAGTAGTTTCTGGATGAACAATTTATCTCAACATAAAACGTCCGCGTTAAAATTTAAACAAGGAATAGCAAGCAAGAAAGTAAATTCAGTAAGTGAATCAAAATCCCTTTTACACACTCTACTATTTGGAATGTTGGAAACGTGAAAATTATAAACGAGAAAAAAAATTTAAACGAGAAGAAAATTGACGCCATTCCTCTGTAAATTAAGAAAAAAGTTGTAAATAAAAAATTTGTTTCTATGAAATTTTCTAGGATTGTTTTATATTAAAAATATAATTAAGAAATTAGAAAAAAGTAAAATTGAAGACCAAAGGAAGGAAATTGTGGCTCGACGTGATATACCCCCAGCAATTGCTTTTCTTTTATATGGGATACGCTCTTTACTTTCATTAATTTATCGCCAGAACGAACCAAAACGCTCAGGGTACTACAGCACTTTTTTCTAAGCGATTTGCCATATTTTTTTAATTCTGATAACTTCTGTCTAGATAACATTTCTGATCTCAAATTTTAGAATAAAAGGTACCAGACTTAATAAATATGTCAAATTTCATTTTTCTAGCTCATCTAGTTTAGGTTTTTTTTAAATATGCTAAATTCAATCATTTCGTCACTAATTATCATTTAAAACATCAGGGTACTTCCTAGTATTATAGAAAGCTAAAATTTGATTTACGAGCTGAGATTAGCGTCCAAAAAATGAGAAAATTAAAAAAAACAAATCGACGTCAATTTTCTTCCCGTTTCAAATTTTTTAGGGGAAAAGGAGAAAAAAATAGCGGGTATGAAACACTGCAAACATCTTAAAAATTCTTAAAATTTCCTCTAGACGTAGAATAACATCCCGAAGTCCTAGGAAATTCAATTCGAAACTAAATTTACATTAATGTGGTACTTAATAAGTAAACATGACGGCAGTGATGTCTGCTGCACTGCCGAGAGCTGCGCAAGCCGTTTTGTGGATATCTACACAACGGTGCAGTGTACACAGTGTACACACCTACAAAACGGCATGACGCGGCCGAACTCTACAACTTTCTTTGCCCAAGAAGTAGACTTTCTTAGGGTTTGACATCTACATGACATTTCATAAATTTTTGAGAGTTAAAGTATAGTTTTGATCTTGGCATCATTTTTACACAAAAGGTTTTTGATGGGATTAAGTGTTTTCAATTTACGTTAAAATCGTAAAAAATTATAAATTAATGAAAATCAAGTTATGGGCACTTTTTGTCTCTTTTTACCTGCGATTTTCTCCTCTGGACAACCTACAAAACTTTTGTAAGACATGGGTATGATAAAAAAATATTGTATACTTCTTCTTCTTAATCGACAGCTATATGAAGTGAATTCGGGGTTGGCATCCCGAAATCTCAGCTTTATGGTCCCAATCCATAACTTAAAATAATAAAGTAAAGAAAATAAAATTATGAAATTTTTTAATACCAAATATGCCGTATTTAGATTTGATTTTTCGCTCTTTGAAACGTTGCAAAATCCATGATAATAAAGATAGTTTAAAAAATAAGTAGCCCAAAATGATTACCTCGAAATCTTCTCCAAAAAAGTCCAGTGATTTTTTTTTATAAACGTGAAAAGAAAAATCTTGTGACATCCTAAAAGTGTTTTACCCAAATTGTATATCTTATCAAGGTCGCGGCATTTTAATGATTAATTCTACGTTTATTTCAAATGAAAGTTGTATGCTATTTGATTTTATAAAAAACATTGCATAAAATAATTGTCAAACATACTATTACAAAAGAAATAAAGGTGCAAGGAAATTAATTACACCGTTTTTTTTACTGGGACAGAACCGCAAAAAATTGATTTTAGGCTCTCGATAAGTATATTTATCGAAAGAAACAAAACTATAATTTGATTTGATTCCACTAATAAAGAATTAAGCAAGTCAAATTAGAACAACAACGAATGCGTATATATATGTTAACATCGCCTATGTATAATGATCCATTCTTTGCTCGCGGTCCCCTTACCCTCGGGAGGCGGTCCCTACTTCTATACCCGTAGAATAAGCTCGCGCGGTCAGACAATAAATAGGATCAAATTAAAATTTATATTTCGATATTATCATTACGACTAAAGTAAACTTCTTGTTATCAAAGATTTATATCGTAAGGGAAGATTCATCTATTGTAAATCACATCCGCCGTATGCATATCGACCACAGTCCTCCCGTTTAATATCGTCATATTAATCGTCATAGGCAACAATTTAAAAAATGGTTGTTTGTGATTAGATATCGTAAAAATAACATATCACTTGATGTCCTACGTTATTTATACGATCCTAAACCATAAACAACTGATAAACATCTCTTAAAGCCGAGCAGAATTGAATAAGTTTGAACCATGATAACTATCAATTTAAATAACATACAATTATATATATATATATATATATATATATATATATATATATATATATATATTATATATATATATATATATATATATATATTTATATATATATATATATATATATATATATATATATATTTGTATGTATTGAAGCGATAGTCCTATCACAACTACTTGATAAGTAAACAGGAATTCACAATGGTAGATTGCCGGCAATCGCTGTTGTGTACAGGAGTCCGTGGCGCAACATGTCCGTGGCGCAATATTATCTGTTTTTATTTAATTTCGATTCGTAACCACGATTGTATGTACATAATTACCAACGAGAAACTTCTTGGTTTCCATTGTAATTATCTTAATACTTGAGAAAAATACTATGAAACTTATGAATTTAATTGAACAGCATGTATTGCATATTGCAGCTAGTAAAGTTAAAGAAGCAAAGTATAGATTAGATGTAGAATATTCCACTATAGATAATGTCACAAAATTATAAAAAAAAACATGAGAGGTTCCGGTAGTCAACTTAGATTGCATTATTTTTCTTTACTGGTTTGATATTGAAAGAATATAATCTCACAACTCTAGCGACATTGCATGAAATATGCGTTGGATATAAAAGAATTATATTAATATATGGGAAATATAACTAATTTCCTTGCCACATCAAATTTTCATACTCCGAAAAAATACGAATCCATTATCTCGTTACATTATAGAGATCTTCAAACGGGTGACGAAGTGCAAAATGCATTCGACAATTCAAGCTGGATGAATTTAACTCTCTATTCCTTTTCATTAGCACACCGTCTACAGCTCATCATATTTTTTATTCGTTCTTTTACGTTTTCTAATTTAGCTTTTTGTAAATATTATTCACTTTCTTCATTCACCCAACTATAACGTCTATATAACTCCACAGATATCGACACACGACAACGTATATTACTTCAATATAAAATTCAAAAGTTATATGCGTTAGATAAACCAATAAAAGTAACTTTAATCACGCGGACCAGCCCTTAATCAAGAGAAAGTTCGGGGCAATTCGAAACTTGCTTCTTTACTTAATTCACCTTGTACAATATGGACTTAACTCGTAATTGTTAGATCTTCCGTAATTTATGTCGCATTCTGTATTATTCCTTAAACTTTTAGTATTTTTATCCATATTTTTATAGATCGTTTAAATTTATAATAAAAAATAAAACAATATTGGTGAAAAACCCGACTCTACAAATCAGTTTCGAAGAATTTTATTATCGACACAATCGAGGCTTCTCTAATAATCGAACTACGTATGCCATAGCGACTTATTTTATTTCTCTCTCCTTGATCCTTTGCCAAAGTACATTTATTTATTATGTGACTAGCTCACGCTGAAAACATATTACACATTGACTATGTTGTTTACGTCCACAATAAATATGACATCGCTCAAAATTTAATGGAAAAAGTAATGGTTAACAAAATAAAAAAAAACTTAGAATGGTGTTTATTTCCTACTCGTCTAATACTAACTTTTATTTAACTAGTCAAATAGTGAGATAATATTAATTCATTGAGTAGATTGCAATATTATTTTGGGCACTTATATTGACGATTTAATTTGTGCATATATATACATACATATATATATATATATATATATATATATATATATATATATATATATATATGTAAATATATATATATATATATATATATATGTAAATATATATATATATATATATATATATATAAGGGACAGGGGAAGGGAAAGTATAAAGCGAACGCGACGGCGAATGCGAACGCCCAGGCGAAGGCGAAGAGCAAAGGGGAAGGGGAAAGGGACGGGGAAGGGAAAAGAAAATCGAATACCATGAAACAAGCAATTTCGCTTTTCTATGAGAAACTCGATATACACCGAGCATCACTCGGTCACCTGGTACTATATAGTAGTAGTAGAGTAGGTTCTACGGTCCTAGAAACATTTCTTGTTATTTCATTCTCCCTCTTTCTTATCATGTGCTCGTTTCCTCGTCGGTTAGAAAATAATATTTAGAAAAATTTTAAGATTTTGTTATTAACTTTTTATTAATATGAATAATATGGAATTTAAATAAATGTTTGTTCTTACTCTAATGTGAGTGAAATAAAAAAAAGTGTTCTATGATACAAAATTCTCAAATCGTTAAGTTACGCACAATACAACGCCACATTATCACTGTCAACCACATCTCAGTGAGAAATAAGACAAAATGATCGATCCAATTTATCAAAGCGAGTATTAATTAATATATTGTAGGTGAAATTTCCCCAAAATTTTTCAAACTTGTAGCTCTTACACATCTATTAATTCACACATGACCTGCTCATAATAATTTCTACAATCTTAATTAAACCAAAACGTAATTTATTCAATATAAATAAAAATAACTTAGTTATAGTATATTTTCATTATTTGTCTCAAGCGTACATAATTCAAACACTTAGGACTTCCTTAAAATTATTCTGTGAAAATATGTTTCACGACCGTACAGGAAATTTACAAGCAAAACAATGTTATAAGGCAGTAATATTACAAATACAAAATAACTTAATAACGAAGACAAAATCAAAATAATACAAATAACTAGGATAAATCCTCTGGTAAGTTTAATACATTACTTGGGCATAATATCCCACTTGGATATATATCTTTTCAAACATTTACGCAAAAAGGAGTGTTATGTATTTAGGATTCATGTAAATAACTATATAAGTTACAAGAAATTAAACCCACTTAAGTAAAAACCATGAAACAGTTAAAACACTATTACAATATAAATATTAATCAATTACATTAAAAAAGGGCTCAACGTGTTAATAATTGAGGAATCGTCATGTAACAATTATTTATAATACAAAAAATATGTATGAGTGCATGTGTGTGTGTACATATATACATATGTATGCGTGCGTGGGAAGATTTGTGATTAAGAATTCTGATAGTAGAGTTTTTAATTCTTAACCGTTACACATCGTACTCATTCCAGGGAATTTATGTTCATGGGTCGAAATTTGCGTCACAATTTTTGTAATCTGTTGATAGCAAACTAGTCCAAATTTCCAACATACCATTCTCTAAAAAGATAATATTTCAATAAATATTCATAGCAATCATGAATCAGAGTTTATAAGAGTTTGTAACTGCTATGGTAATTTATTACATTTAACAGTAAAAAGTTCCCAATAACGTGTTTAGTGAAAGGAATTATTTATTTATTAAAATTGTGATAAATTTTATGTGGGTGAAATTGATAAATGGTCAATATACTAATATATAAAATAATAGGTATTTAGCCAAACGTGTTCCTGGTGATTTATTACTGAACTAATATATTAATAAATAATTTAATAAGTGAACTAAAATTGTATGAATTTATTTACCAATAATATATTTTGCAGCACCGTTTGACGATTTCAGCAAATGAACTTCGATATAGCTTCCGATGTTCGGTGAGAAATAAACACTTTACGAAAAATGGTTTGAATGAAATCAAACTACCTAAAAGGAGTAAGTGAAAATTATATTTTAAGAAAAATTATATGAAGACGTAAACATTGAGGAGGAATATAATAAAATTTGAGACTTATTCATCTTAAAGAGTAACAATGTGATGTAGTAGGAACTCCTTTTAGAGTATTACTATTTGTGTCCGCCAAATTAGCTGAAGTAATTATTCACTGGACTGCTTACTTTTTGCGCTTACGGTTATTCTATATTTGTTTTACAGTTCATTTTCTTGACGACTTTTTCAATTTCTCCCCAGACTTTGAAGTGTATAACTATCGTTATTTGAAGTGTATAACTATGATTAGTGTTATTACATAAATTGAACATCTTGGTAATATTAACGGATTATTGAATTGTTTAATATTTTCATATTTTTATTTGGTATAGAAAATCATTACTTTTTTCCGGAGTCGATTAGTCGTCATGGACATGTCGCCATGAATGAATTTTTTATAAAGGGACAGTGCATAACCACATTACTATTATAGCCACACGAAGCAGAAATACTCATAAGTAGTGTTGAGTGAGTGATGTTTTCAATTAAATATTATAAAGCCAATTTCTAAAAAGAATTTTATATCAATCTTCAGTTTTGGCAACTAAACGGACGTAACATTTTTAAGAGACAATCTAACTGAATTTCTAGAGGATGTCCTGTCACTATGCTTTAAATCTAAAAAATTATTTTCGATTGAACGAAAAATTCCCCGAGAAATTAAGAGGTCTTGATGGACCCATAACTTGGCCTCCATAGTGTTCCGATTTTAACCAAGTTGACTTTTCAATTTGGGAATACTATGACGAGTTGACGTACTCAAAGAAATTCGGAGTTTGGGAGGAAATGGGAAGAAATCTTAGGGAAATCGAAGAAACAATACAATGTATTTAAGAAGTTTAAAAAACACTTTCTTCGGCGATACCATATTCATATTGAACAAGACGGTCGTAATTTTGAAAAACTTATGTAACTTTTTAAATTAAATTTATTTTTAATGATTTCTTTAGTTACATACTAAAATTAAAACATTTCACTTACTATACTTTCATTCCATTTTTAGAGTTACTTCCTAAAGGTAGCGATATGTATTTTCTCAGTTAAAAGTTGAAAAAATAAGAAGGTTTTCGTGGCAGGTTCTAGAAAAAAACGATGTGATTTCTTTTAAATTGCGTCAAAAATTATGTTCAATGTTTTTGTTAATTTTTTGACGCCACTCTAAGATATATGTAAGTAAATATTTTTATTTCAAATAGACTGGTTAGTCATCTAGTTAATATAAAGATGTCAAGTTTCTATTATGGTTATTCATGTCACAAAGAATTATTTTGTGTTAAATCTATGAGTTCGGCTAATAACGCACGAAAACATCACCAGTACCTAGGGTTATTTCAAATTCGCCTTGCCTTGATATTCTCTACATCTGTATTTCAAATTAAAACAATTTTTTGTGAAAACGATTAGCAAGAATTAATTGAACAAAGAATAAATTTTCATTACATGAACAAAAATCTAAGTTACATTCGTTCATATTTGCCTAAAGTTGGGCCCACATAATACGACTTGCTAACAGTGTAGATAGCCCCGTCAATAAGAAGTTTGACTTATAATAATTACACACAAAAAATCCAATGATTTTTTTTTATGGATGTGAAATACCTAAAAGTCTTAACAAATCTATTAGTCCAAAATTTTTCGCTATTAGTATTGATGGCCACAGCAAGTATATATGTGCAAAAATAAAAAAATACCAATGCGTAGAAGAGAATCTAGAAAAACAGGTATTTCGACTATAATTTCCATGGGGACAGATTTCCGTCAGATTCTTTGCTTGAGATATCCTCGTACTGCTATTTTATTCAGTTCCTATGAAAATTCATTAAAAAATTCCACTGCACAAAATTTTATAATGTTCAAAAACTTCCTTTGGAAAAAACCATCACCTGATTTTTTCTTTCTTCATCATTTCATCATTCTCCCACTAATTTCAAAAAATCTAAAACATGCTCCTTGCAGAAGTAACTTATTTAACACTACAATTAAATAGGAGGAAGTTATAGCCTGTAAGGTGCCTTGGAGGATTCGGAGAGCGTCTCCACTCTCGCGCGTCCGCAGTATGACTAATTTCACAGGTCAATAATTATGCTAGACATTTTTAAGTTTTAATTTTTCTATATATTTTAGTTGCTCGATTATAGTTCACAAACCATTTTCATTAAAATCTCGACTCCATTTTCTTTGTAAATGCAATTGATCGCTGGAAATTTAAAAAAAACAACAAGAGGTGCAATATCATTCTTTTTACTTTTTTACTAATTTTGTTTCTAATTTTTTTTTCATGATAACAATAAATCCAAAAGCTGTTTTCAATTTCATTGTTTGTTATTTGTTTATGTTCAAAATAATTTTATTAAAGTAATTTTTATTAACAAAAATCAAATGAGGCACTTTTTCATATTGTTTTACTTAAAAATTTATTAAGCTTGTAAATAATTACTCCACTAATTTTATTTATTTATTTTATCTTATTGTTTTAATTATTTAACAATTTTTTTCTTGAGTGAAAAATAGTGTGCTTTTTAAATGTCCGTCAAAACTATAAATTTTCGACGAAAATACAAGGGACTTAAATTGTAGCTCTTAAAATTGTTAGTAAAAAGATGTTAAAATTCTTAGTAAAAAGGTGTTTACATAAAATTAACCTTTTCGTAGATGCAGACATGGGCAGCTTTTAAAATCCCAAAAAGTTTTTTAATACCTTTCGAGATTTAAATCTTGAAAACCTTTTTATATGTGTTTTATCTAATTTCCATAAATAGATTTCTTAACAGCATTATCTACGCAAATTGCTCTACCACTATTCAAAGTAGGAGAGAAAGAGGACAATCAATCTTTTTTGTGACTGAAATAAGAAGTCATTTCAACTATTCTGTAGGTTCCAGATACTATAGGAACTAGATACTGTTGACTATTATCGGTACACATCCAACGTTACAACCCCGTCAAACTATGTCACTATACGGTGTTTCCCCTCGATGCATTGTGAAAATATTTATAATAACTCTATAGGCAAAGAAAAGTAAGTTTATGTAATACTAACAAAAATTCTGAGGACATTCGTCGCCACACACTTTCAAGTCAAAATACAACTCAACTGTAAAATTGGAAATACCTTATTACCTTAGATAACGTTCGCAATATATCACTCCTCCCATATTTAGTCACTGAGGCGAGATAATTGGTCTGATAAGTAAAAGGGATTAATATCTTTCAAAAGGGCGTGTTTACATTTTCGACAAAAACCCTTCATTTTAGTCAAATCTACTCTAAACTCTGGGAATATGAAGTCTGATGATTTTGATATTGAAAAATAGATAAATGTTGTTAATAAAAATTACTTTAATAACATTATTTTGATTTTTGTTAATAAAAATTACTTTAATAAAATTAATTTGCATATAAAACAATTTAGCCTGCCTGCCTGCGCCATGCAAGAGAGGAAAAAAATGTATTGAAGAACATTTCTCCCATACATTTTAATACTGGTTTGTTATTCTGAACTGAGATGTGCCCCCGATTAGTATGTCGCGGCCGCTCTGCTGTAATATTGCTAATCTTAAACATTAGAAATAATTTTATCTAACCGAAATATTTTATTTCATAATCTATATTACTTTAATGTTTATATTTAACAGTTGAATGATGAGTTGAGTTGATGCTTACGTTATAAACTATATATATATATATATATATATATATATATATATATATATATATATATATATATATATACATGCATAGCATATATACATACATACATAGCCGTTTTTGACAGAAATACAAAAATTTTCTAGGTGGGAGAGGGGAATACGACCTCGAATTTTTTTCAGTTTCATATATAGGCTCTATCGTTTGAAAAGAGGTACAAGGGTAAATTGTTTTTAATAATTTTCGATATTTTATCTTCAAAAGCATTCTGGAAGATGTTAAAAAAGTATATTGAAAATAATTCATCCTAATTCCGTGACTATTCAACACAAAATAATAGAAAAACAGGGTTTTTTAGGAACCCAGGCAAAAGCTGTAGGGAAAATATAACGATGATTCTAGATGTCATAATTTTTTAAATATACATCCTTTTTTCAACCTTATGAACGTATAAAAGGTAATATATTTATGTTTTTCTTTATTCTCAACCAATTTTCTCAGAAACCATGCAAAGCGATGCATCTTGTTAGCTATTTCTCACTGACGTTTTTTCATATTTAAATATAAAATTTAAGAATTGAGTAAATAAAGACCTTAGTTGTTTTAATGCTATTTATCTTGTGAGTCTATGCTTATGAAGCATAGACAAATATTTTGAATTGTATTTTGAAAAGATATTCCAAAAACATGAAAATTGTGCATTCCCCCTTATTTACGAAAATATACGTGATTATATTTACGTTTTGAAAAATTAATATTTGAAAATAGTTTAATAGAAACACTATATACCCTTAAATGTTTATATTTGCCAAAATGTGTACGTAACCCTCGCAGCGTCGGTTCTGCTCGTGCTTGACAGGTTTTGATGTATTTTTTGTAAATACCTACACGTGTTAATTTTTTAGTTTCTCTGCCCAAGTATTCTACTTTATTCAAAATCAAATTAATAATTTCCCAACCTTAATATTATTAATTTCGATTTTATTCCTTTTATTCGACTATTTAATGCATTTCACTTATTCGTTCTAATGAATTATTTTAGTAAATAAACTCTTAGGAAGTATTTTTATTATTTTGTCCATCAAAAACAATACTAATAAACATATGTTTGTCAGTTTTGGTTTGAATTTCGAATGTAGACAAACGAATGAAATGCCACAAGTTCTATTTTTTTATAAAAAAAATCAAAAATAACATTTAAGCATGTCGCTAAATTATTGAAAGTTTTTATTTAAAACGTCTAAAATAAAAATTCGTTTTATCTAGAAATATTAACTTTTACACTCATGTGATTATTTTTTCGGTAATTTGATAATACAAATGGAAATTAAAATATTTTCTTCTAAATTAGACATTAAAGTGGTTGATTGTGTTGCTACCTTATATCACGTATGTAGAAAAAATCACGTCTATATGTAATTTCGTTGTGACATTGCTTCTTTATTCTAATTGTGTACGTTTTTGCTTCAAACAAGAATTTTTCCGAAGGAATGGGATTTCCCGAAATAAAAACCACCTATGTCATATCCCGACCCGCGAACTACCTCTGTGTAAAAATCATATCAATTTATTGTACCGTTGCGACGTGAACGAAGAAGAAAGAAACACGCTTTTGCGTTTAAAATATTATTTAGTATTATAATATTAGTTAGCATAATATCTTCCGGAGTGAAAAGTATATATCATTCCTAGTTCATTTCTTTAGCCTATGTTATTTCCTAGTTCAACTCTCTTTGTCTTAGTCTTCTCCAGTCTTTGAGTAAAAAATTACATTGATCCGTAGCTCCGTTGCGACCTGAAAAAATAACTAATAAACACACTTACCCATTGATAATCTAATGTACAATTACAACATTAGTTGAAATGGGGTTTCCCGGAATAAAAATTAGCCTATGTCATGTTTTGGCAAGCCAACTATCTCTGAGCAAAAATCACGTCGTTACGATGTTCAGCTGTAACGTCAAAAAAGAACAAACAAACACACTTTCGCATTTATAGCATTATAAGTAGGACTCTAAAGTGATTGCTCCTTTATATTGCATACGTAAGTGATTGCTCCTTTATGTTGCATATGTAACGCATATCACGTCGACTCGTTGTCCCGTTGCGACGCTGTCTCCTTATTGTGTACTTTTTCAGTTTCAAGCAATAATTTTGGCATAATAAAAGTATGCTATGACTCCCTGCGTTGTTGCTACGTGAAAGAATGACAAATAAACATACTTTAGCATTACATTAGTTAGAATTTTAAAAAATTAGGTTGGGCCTATCTTTACATTGAACAAATTTATGAAAAGAAATATTTAGGATAATATAACAAAAGTAAGAGAAAATTATAATAAAAAGAAGAAAAAATTGTTTTTGAAATGTCTGTAATCCTCTTTATCTGTCCATGCATCAGGCAAGAATAGCTAACAGAATGTCAATGAAGTTTTTACTGGTGAATTCTATTGGCTCTCACGTAAAATATATGTTTTATCGCACCACCTAAAAAAGGAAATATGTCAATTTCACGTTTCGATACAAATTACACTTATTACGAAAGAGTTTACTTTTTGAGTACTTGCTGATACTAAAATTACTGGACCCTTGATTGTCATACTTATCAGTGATACTCAATTCAAATATTTTTTCAAATAGGTCTTAATATGTTTACTTCTACGACTGCATGCTTTTTGGAAAAGACGCAGGAAACAAACGCATCAACTGCTTTAAAAAAATTCTTATTCACGAAAAATATAACATTTAGTGTTTAAGATTTTAAACCATGTTTTTGATTTACAGGCGGAAACCTATTAGACCAACCAAAGCGCGTGTCAAAAACAAAATAATACTACGCACTCATTAGTAGTCATGAGTTGGTGCTACCTAGATAAAGCCGCATATGGAAAATAAATTCATTATACAGAGCCATTCTAGTTAGCTGGCCTGGTCAATAGATTAAATCCTAATTAATACTCTAATAATACTAATGTAACGTAATTTTAATAATACATAATAAGTAAAACTGGATACCAAACAAACATTATTTGTTAAAAATTATAAAATATTACAAAATAATTTTAATTTAAACATTTAACAATTAACGACATTTTAACACAAACAACTTCGATAACGTAAGAAACATATTCACTCGTAACTATTTGTTAAATCCATTTGTGCTTGCTTGCAAGCTTTTCTTGTTAAGGTACTCCCTATTACATTTGTCGAACTACCCCCTACGAGGCATTGTTTCCATATCCGCTTACGAATTTCTTTCACTCTTTGCCGCAGAACAATTGAAGAAAATAAACTAGGGTAACTTGATTTATAGACAATTGAAGGATAAATCTCGCTTTTTCCGGCCAAGCGCAGTACGCTTCTAGTTTAGGGAGATGCTTCCACGATAAATTCGACACATATTTTATTTGAATATGTAAAGGAGATGAAAACGTATCCAAAACACGACTCCTGCTCCATATACCTTTTATTTACTACAAAATTCGCAACACGTATAAATTGAAAAGTTTAGGTTTCCAATTAGATACAATTTGAATAACTAAAATTATTTAATTTATTTTAAAACGTTGTACAACCATATCATTATTTTGACTTATTTGGTTACGGTACTCTTTTGAAATTACGAGGCATGCATTATTATGTATATACCACATAATTCGTGTTACTGTTTAATGGATTCTAAGGTAGCCGTCGATATTAATACGTTGATATTAAATACATATAACAGAACTACCTATGAATAAATGAAAGTTGATTTGGCTATTGATGTGAGCAATACAAACATCTACCAGTAGGGAATATTTGTATGTATCAGATGCACATATCACAATCTAAACGAAGATAGATACAATCATTTTACTTTTATTGGATCGAAGATATTTGTATGAATATTTGTTAATCTTTTTGTTTTAGATTCAACCATTTCCATCTCTTCCTGGCCAAAAAAAACGAATTATTATGAACGCAAATAATGCCGAGACATGCTTTTCAAACGATTAACGGCCTAAGTCACCTAAAGTAGAATAAATGCAGTAATTTACTTTTTCCAATGATTGTCACAGTTATTGTTTTTTTATATTCATAGTTTTATATTTATATTGAACACTAGCTGGTGCCCGCGACTTCGTTCGCGTGAACTTCAATTTTGGTTTTATCAGATTTTGTAGTAGTGAAAATTTGTCCATCTAATTATAAGAAAAATAACTATAATTTAATTATAAGAAAATAGAAAGCAGAAATGATACACATTGTCACATTGACTGTACGTAATTTTATTAGTATCACAGTTAATCAAGTTACAGTAATGCTTCTCTGTATACGATATTACATGTAGAGCCATTAGGGATTAAATCATACTTTCCAGGAGTTGCTAACAGGCAACAGAGCCACATAAAGCTGACCGTGCGAAAAACAGTTTGTATTAAGATCTACACCCGCAACACTCAGCGTCCTGCCCTGGGCTTTCTTAATTGTAATAGCGTAACATAGGCCCACTGGAAATTGAGCTTGTTTAAATCTAAACGGAAAATTGTTTGGGATAATAGGGATCCGAGGTATAAAAACACTATCCTTTTCGCCACACCTTGTTAAAATCTCTGCTTCTATCACATTTCATTGTAAATTGGTCACTTTTAACCTGGTACCGTTATACAGTTTGGGCGGGCTTAAATATCTAAGGAGCATTAAAGTTACGCCGACTTTTAAATTTATTTTATGAGCTGGCAGTCCAGGAGATTCCAAAAATTCAACTGGATAATTAATAGATTCTTCTTGAACCATAACTCTGCTAATACAGATATACTTTTTATTAGCACCCGGAAAAAAAGTGAGAATTTCAATATTTATTGCCGCCTTTCACAAACCCTAGAGTTTTTCATAACTTGCTAATTGCGTACACTGATGATATGAGGTCCCGCATCGATGAAACTGTACGGCACAGGTTTTCATCAAAGTCTACTTTTCCTTGTTTTCGTGGATACGTACCATCACCGATCTCAAGTAAGAAATCAGAAAACATTTGTTCATTGCCGCCTCCAATTCGCGCTCGCATATTTATCATTAAATTCATAGGGATTATGAAGTGCCACAGACTGGAACTCTTAAGACGGGCTCTAATTTCATCGGCCCTTGTTCCACGTTGTATAACAGGCAGAGTCTACAGAAAATCACCACAAAATAATACTGTAATATCACCCATGGGGTGATCGTTTTGCCTGATATCAAATAATATCCTATCCACTGCTTCTACCGCTCTGCGTTTTGCCATAGTACTTTCATGCCATATAATTAGGTTACAATCACGTACGTCACTCTTTCTTGAAATGTTATAAACAGGGCTCTCTATGCAGTTTAACTCGATTGAAATCTTAAACATCGTGTGGGCAGTTTTTCATCCTGGCAATAAAATAGCTACTATGCCTGATGAGGCGACAGCAAGAGCAATTTTACTTTAACGTCGAACCTTTGCCAAAATGATTTCGGTGAGAAAAATCTTTACCGTTCCACCGGGCGTATCTATAAACAGCATTTCTACCAAAGCTACTCTGCTATCTACGTCGCGACAAACACGATCGAACATTAAACTCTGTTCTTTAGTTAGATCGTGGATCAGAAAGCGTAAAATGCGTCAAACTGCCTCGGATGAGCTAATAGATCGGCCAGATTGAAACCTTGCAACTTCATCATCTTTATTATTATTTGTAAACCCAAGCGTGGCTTGATCACTTCCCTTGTTAACATATTTGCATATGTATTTTATAGATTCAACTCTATTTCATATTTCAACGATAATATGCCCGTCTATTATCCCAAGTATATGGACATTTAGCAAGCCTCATTTTTTCAAAAACTTGTTCTTTAGTGATCAGGGCAATCATCATATTTAGCTTAAGATGAAAAACTCGGGCTATTATATTATGCCTATCAAAAGATGATTGGGCGGAAAAAATTACTTGTGAAATTTCAATCCACTTTGGGTTAGTTGTAAATATTATAAAAAGTCAGGTCGACCATACTTTCAAACATAACAGAAGTAACGTGGACCTACGGTAAAACTTGACGATAAAATAACTAATTGTCCCATGTTCTGCACATTATTATCTTGTTGCATTGCGTCTCGCAGTTGCACGTAATCTTCAGAACCTGGTTAGTGCGATATTTAAACTAACCTCTCCGTTTCTATTTTTGCATTATGTTTACAATAAATTGGCTAAACGATCCTAAACATTGTTGCAAATAAGTAAAATGATTTGTCTATTTGCGTTTGTTATTAATAAAACTGTAGGACTGGTATTTTTTATTAAAATTTGTCATCCTAGTAGTTGGATTAACTTGATAGAATCCAAAATTGTACCCGTCTTCACTGTAACAATATATTAAAGGATATTGCAGAGAATCATATGCTCGGTGTGTTTCGGAAATACGTTACAGATGATTATCGTGAGGGTGTAATACAATATCACATATATCACACTCCGGATCAACTAAGATCACTGCAACTTCGTTTGTAACAGAGGCATTGTAACTTCCACGATGTTCTCCAGCAGGACGTATATCTGCCCTAATTACAATTTTGTAAACATTATTTTGATCCTGTTGAATGGAGCCTAACGCGGTTCTGAAGCTTGTCATGTACGGATTTGCCTGTTGCAACCTATCCTAAAGTTGAGATGTGAGGTTAATCGTACAGTTGTTGAAAGGTTTTATTCCGTATATTGACCTGTCCATAGTCATTTGACACAAAATAAATCTGAAGAAATTTTGGGTCATTTTGGGGAAGTAAAGATCCCATAAAGTGATAAACTTGGCCTTGCACCTTGAAAGTTGGCATAAATGGTTCCTCTGTAATTTGTTTTGCTCCAAATGATGTCATTTGGATAATTTATACAATAGTGCGTACTATTTTATATACGGACATTGCCCAAGAAATGTTTGGTCAGTGGATGCCCACCGTTATAAATACTGCTTTTTTAATAAAAACTTTGGGTTCTTGGAAAATTTTAATTAGCACTTTCCCACTTCAACAGCAGATTCCATTTGGTTTTGTTGTCCATTTTAGTGCATTACAAAAATGGAAACATACCACTATACCTCCTATAGATGCAAATCCAGCGTAATTTATTCTAAGCGAATATAAATAACCCGATTTCTCCTTGTTGATCCATGGAATAAGTGTTCATTTGTTTCCCACTAGAGCATTCTGACGAACTAAATGACATTCTATTGAGATTATGTCAAAGTTTTTTCTCACTCAGCTAATACATTATGTGTCCGTTCCTAGTTTTCTCTAGCTGTCTGCAACCGTTGCCGATGTTCGTCTCCATTATTGTGTCGTTCACCACCAGCAGTTTATCGTATTTCACGTTCTAAAATACTTTCCAGCTCTCTAGACTGCGTTATCTGAACTCTGCAAGAGCTCAAGTGAGATTCCCTATCAGTGAGGGTTTCAGACTCATGCGATAGTGCATAAGCTTAGTGATCCGCAGTTAGACGAACTTTGTGTTCTTCATTAGTCTCCTGAGACCGACCGGCTGGGCATCATATTGCGAGAGATTTGACTTGTTTCGATATATATATATATATATATATATATATATATATATATATATATGTGTGTGCGTATATATATATATATATATATATATATATATATATATATATATATTGTTAATCGTGTTTCTCAACTTGAAACTTTACCTACCAAAAGGTCAACTAGTTAATTCCAAATGTTTGTATGATTAATTAATACTTATGTCCTCTCTGCTATTATCGACTAAATGTTAACTATTGGGCAGAAAATCGATCTTAAAATACAAAACAACATCACAGTACGCAGCCGCTTCAACAAAATTTCTGTGTGAAAACAATTTTTTACATCTGATGCAGGTAAGCACAAGTGTATTTATTTTTACCACTATAAAGCGATAGACAGCTTTTATATCTTCATGTCAGATTGACATCTGTCATACAAAGCACTGACACATCTGCATAATGCATATCAACATTCGCCCATGCCAGAGCGGTATATAATTGGTTCGTTGGTTCGTGCAACATCTTGGCACAGGCGGTGAAGCCCCGGCTGACTGGGCGATATTGCGGTTAACATTTGATTTATTGAATCTCACGAGCTGCGCATTAACAACTTACATTCAAATGTGGGTAACATCAAAAATTTAATCTGAGGGTTCGTGGAGGTCGATCGTTGTGAAAAATGCTTGTTTGCATATCTATCCAATAAAGGCGCCAGTGAACCAAAAGTGACGCTACACTCACTTTTTTTTAGAAAAGAACTTTGAATTTTCACGCTGTGAATTATCAGTACTTGTAAAATTAAGAAATAAGTTATTTCTCTCTTTTATTTTTATTGTCTATATATATATATATATATATATATATATATATATATATATATATATGTATATATATACACTATATGTGTTGGCTTGTAATTCGCTTAAGAAAGATCATAGAGAAGATTAGCTTAAATTTTTTTAGTACTGTTGGCAGCATGTTGTCGGATCAAATAGCTATAGGAATATACAAATCTTATATAACTTTTCAGACTATTCGGTGCTTGACTTAATGTCTGACTGATGTTTCCCGAGTTTAAACTGGAAGTGTTGACTACATATTTTATTCGTTTTGTACGCTTTAATCTTATTACCATTACAGAATGTGGAAAATATAACATTAAAAAGACAAAGTGACACTAAATATGTTTATGGGAACTACACTACCAGTGTTCATGGTAAGCAGAACTAGAGCATATATAATCATTTCAAAATAATGAAACAGGGTTGCTTAACCTAGACACCACAAGCATGCGTAAAGAATTTTTTTTTCAAAAATAAGATCATTATAAAAAATGAAAAAGGAGTGAATTATATTGAACATAAAATAACTTACTTTAAATTCCATTGTGAATTATTTTGGTTTTTATTTCTTGTCTTCCAAACGCATATTAAGAATTAAATGGTTTTCCTTTGCTGTTTCTTCCCGGCTGATATGACCTTTATGTAAATTCTAGGATACAGTGTATCGATTTAATAACTCTCTGTTATTGTTCGTTAAACTCTTCAAGGTTCTTGGGGGTATTTAATACTGTTGCAATACAATCGTTACTATTGAATGTTTTTAACTACACTTCTGAAGCAATCTCCTCTACAAATGTTTGCTATTGTAAGTATTTTTCGCAACGAGTAACGAAATTTTGTTTTGTCAAAGCAAACCAATACTGAACTAAGTGAGCATCAATAGTTTCTTTATCTTCAAAGTTAAAATAATATTACAACTGATTTTTTAATAGGAAGTTAATTCTTCAATATATCATATATTGAGTGCTTAATGTGTGAGTAAGTTTTTCCACTTGCATAAAATCGTGTTCAGTAATATTATTTAAATAAAACATCGTAAATTCAGCAGCTGGGTTTTACATAAACAATTAAATCACGCAAGAGTCCAACTTTTAATGATAAATTACACTAGGGATACAAACAATGTTTATGGCTGATTGGTCTATGGTATAATTAGATGGAATACGCCTCAAGAATCGGTTCAGAGTGTATAGGTTCAGGAACTTCTTCAATTTTAATAGCATTTTTAGTGCCGTTTTGAGACATACTTAACAGAGGAAAATTCTCGGGTGCGCGAAAAATAATCATATGTAAGTTTGACTATCACATGATACTTATTTATAGAGGAATTAATAAAAAAGTGAATTAATGACGTCTCCCAATTCTGTCGGTGTCAACATAATAGTTAATACAGAGATATGCAAATGTTGCGCCAATCTTCATGTAAAACAGAATCATATTTTACATCCCTATCAGAGTCAACCGTATAATATCCATTCCTAAGCCCGTATCATTGTAGGATACGGATTCGGATTCGGTTGCCCATTCTCGTTGTGAAACTCTAGAGAATTTGATAAATACAAAAGAACAATATTAAAAAAATTAAGAGCAAATCGAATGAAATATCACATTGAAATTGAAAATATAATGTTACTGTTGTAACTTTCTAGTAACTCGCTTAAAGTTTCTACAAAAATAGTATGTTTAGAATTGTATGTTTACATAAGAGCGATTATAACCAATTAATTTAAAAATAATATATACTTTCTTACACATGTTTTTTAACCGATTTATTGAATAATTGGTACTTGATATTTTTTTCGAACCACTGTGACTAAGTGGTGCCACTTAATAGGAAGTATGTAAACGAAGTGGAATTAAGAACTTTTTAACTTAGTTTGAGAAAATTGTTTAATATTTGTAATGCTTCATGATACCAAACTCATTCTTGTGCGGAGGAGCAGTAGATGCATTTCATTATAATCTAAATTTTATTGAAATAAAATGGTTTAGAATTATCGGTGGATTTATATTATAACATTTCTACAAATATAGTTGTACTATGTTTATAAATATTTATTTTTTTATAAACAAAATGAAGGAAAATAATACATGCAATGCATTGTATAGTTTTAAATTAGTTGCTAGATGACATTTGAAATATTAATAAAAATAATAATTATCATTACGAATAAAATAAATAACAATAATAAGAAATACAATTAAAAAAACAAACATATAAAATAAAAAAGACAAAAAGAATAATAAAATCGTAAGAAATCCTCACATTGGAAGAAAATTTATGAGTATTGTCAGTGGTATAAGATATCGATATTTAATCCGAGTATAATTATCTAGTATGGGGGAATTTTTTCTTCACGATGAAGGAAAATGCTTAAAATTATATGTAGATGGTTACTTACTTATATATATATATATATATATATATATACATATATATATATATGTGTGTGTGTGTGTGTATATATATATATATATATATATATATATATATATATATATCTATGAACTAATATTATGCTTTGCTTTGCAAAATCTAGATAGAGTGAAAAAATAATGTGCGTTAAACACATCGCTTCACACGCTGCTATGATTCGTTAATGCGAATAAAAACAAATTTGAGGTAACACCATGAACCATTACTTTACATTCACACTCTGTATTTTAGTTTTACATTCACACTCTGTATTTTATTTTTTTTTATATTTTACTTTTGAAATGAAAATAACTCAAGTTAAGTAAAGTTCAAATTTTAATGTAAAAAATTAAATAGGTTAATTACGATTCGAACCAGCTCTACAAAATGTCTGTATATAGATACTTATATAGGAAAATATTTAAGGATATATATATATAGCATTTCTAGTAAACGATTTATAAAATATTATTATTATTTGCCATGTAAATAAATTACGTAATGGTATTTCACGGGCGTAAAATTAATGTGAATTTCTTAAAAACTGTAAGATCTGTTGTATTCAACGCTGTGAGAATTTTCAACACCTTTGACACAATCTTACATACAATTGTAAAAAAAGATTCTAGAATTTTATAACACAGTCTTTGAACTGCTATTCTATAACCGAAAAAAAAATTTTAACAAGTGAAATCCCCCTCCTCGAGAATTTTTTAATTTCTCCCTGTTAACAAATATGCGGGTAAATAAACATAGTAACTATGTGATATTTCAAGTTACTTCGTGTTTATTTGCTGTGATATACAAACAGATGGATTAATACTTGAGTGATCTTATAAGCATTTCGTTTTTCCTTTCGCGTTAAGTAGGCAGGAAAAAATTATTTCAAAGAACTTCATTACAACATAAAAAAAATAGATTTTCAGTAGATAACATAACATCAAAAACCAATCATCACATATTACAATCCAAATGCTAACGCTAAATTTTATTATTTTTAACGCAAAAAACTCTCTGAATTATTATTAAGTTGAAACAGCGATATGGAAGAAACCCATAAAACAAAATTTCCATTAAATCAATTGTTCAATCGTTTTAAAACGAAAAATTGTGCGTGTCATCTCCGACGATTGTCTTCGAATATATATAAAATATCTTTTAAGAAACCGATTTCAAGAAAGGTAGGTACCAAAAAGTTAAAAATAATTAATTCAATATAAGTACCTACTTATTTGCAACAAATAACTAAGTTACTTATTTTTGAAGTCGGTGCCAGCATTGTCGACCAACTAAAAAAAACTATAACTTCTAATGTACTTACAAACTAAATAGATTCATAAAGGACGTATTTATAATATAAAAATTTACATTTGTCTAAGTTGATCGTCGGTGCTGGCACCGACTTCAAAAATAAGTAACTTGGTTATTTATTGCAAATAAATGAATACCTAATTTGAGTTAATTATTTTTTTTCTTTTCAGTATCTACCTTTTTGAAGTGGATTTTATAAAAGATATTTTATTTTAGAATTTTTAGTGATTAATATATTAGTATTAATCATCACATATATTTTCTTTCTTAGAATATTGCATAATTA
This sequence comes from Druceiella hillmani, assembly GCA_039881145.1. NCBI lineage: Eukaryota > Metazoa > Arthropoda > Insecta > Lepidoptera > Hepialidae > Druceiella > Druceiella hillmani. The sequence goes on along the minus strand of JAYKKI010000023.1, from coordinate 27,282,700 downwards.
TTAAAACTAACGGGTTAAAGCTAGTATATAGATAATTTCTTCTTTGTCTAAAATTAATTATCAACAGAACATAGAAATGAAGCGATAGTAATAATCGCCAATGGTTATCTGTTAGCCCCGTTGAGGAATTCGGTTCTCCATATGCGAAATCCAGTATAAGACTCTGCAAATTAAAAACTACCCCTTGAAGAATTCCGTTCTCCATATCCGAAATCCAATATCAGATTTTGCAAAGTAATAACTAAAGTAACAACTAACTATTAGCATATATATTGAATCACGATCGATTTACTATCATCCATTAAGAATTTATATTATTCATCTTCATAACTTATCATCACACATTTTGCAAAGTAAAAACTACCAGTAGCAAATATCTTGAATTACGTTTGATTTACTATCATCCATTAAGGAGTTCCATTGGGAATATCCAGAATAAGACAGTGGCAAATACCTTGAATCATAGTTGATTTACTGCCATTTGTTAAGGAGTTCCATCATTAATTTCTGAACTTCATCATAGCACCCTTTTTCAATTAAGAAAAGAATCATCAAAATCTGTCTAATCGGTAAAGAATTATCGCTAAACACAGATAAATAAAATAATTCGAGGAATTGAGAACCTCCTCCTTTTTTGAAGTCGGTTAAAAATAGATAACACTGTATATAAATATAAATATCAATATGATTAAATGTAAATGAAAAATTATTTAATAAAAAAATGCTGACAATAAAAGTATTTTCAAGTAAAACGCAAATGAACAAGATGAAATTTTAAACACATTTAGTAACGTCTGACGTAAAAAGTTAAAATTAAATAAAAGAGACTGTAATTTTATAGGATGGAAGGTACCAAATATTCACACATAATGACATTTAATGATTACATCTTCATATAAGCGAACTATATAATAAACTATGTGTCACACTCCGTCATTGTGATTAAGCCATAAGAAAATGCCAACCAAACATATCTCACTTTAAGATGGGCAGAAAAGTTGCTTATCTGGTGACACTTGTCACCTAACGGTTATATTTTTTTTAACGCTCTGAACTTCCGATTTTACTCCTTGTGAAACTTCATACCGTGCGCTATATGTGAAAATCGATTCTGAAAGGGTAAACCCAAAAAGTAAAAGTTTACCATAAAAAAGAAAAAAATTCTAAAGCTATTACTAATATTTCAATATTTGCAACATATTCCGAATTGTTTTTAAAATGTAATTCCTCGCCGAAACTATTTCTTCACAGTAACGAGTACGAGTATAATTAAATTAATTTACGGAATACGCTAAAACGTGAACAACACCCAAATACAAGAACCAATGTCTCACCAAAATAATCACATAACAAAATCGTTCTACAACTCTCAAACTATCAAGCAATGTAACCACAGTAACTCGATAACAGTACAACAGCTATACATACACTTAGAATATAGAGTAATCCAGAAGGCGCATACGCACAAATCACTTCGCGGTCGCGGTGAAGCCAAAAATCGGTGGAGGGGGCACCGCGCTCCGCCTACTATCGCCCTCCCCCAACGCGCACGGTGTTACCAACAGAATAAATTTACTCACGGACTTCAGGAAATCGACGCATATAAATATATTTGCTTGCACCAGTAGGATTCAGATTTGCATCAATTTATATGGTCATGGCTTGGTTTATATGAAATATTATTAAGGCCGCCATGTTAAATTTCTAAAATGTTTATTCTGACCACAACCAATGGCCAAAGTATTTAGATTAAAATTATTTAAATATTTTATCACATTTTACCATTTTATTCATCACTTAACACTTTTAATACAAAAAGAAAACAATTATCTTAGTGCCTTAAAGTAAAAAGAAATGTGAAAAAGCCCATAATAAAAGTGAAAATATTCGATCTCATACTAAAGAAATTCCAAATAGGACGAAACATTTATTTATATTAATTAGCATTCAATGTCGTGATAAAATTGCTTCATATTTAAAATAATATGCGAACCGATATTTTGAATAAATTAAAGAAGACGGCGGAAAGAATGAATGTAACATGTGTTTCTTGTCGTAATCCTACATATAGTGATTATATACGCAATACGTAAAATATTCTAAAATTGAATACGATAACGGGAATTCAATCGTTACACTAAATTCTCCAACGAAATTTTCCATATTCTTCCATATTCTTCTATATACACTTCGATATTTTAAAATTGCATAGTTAATTGAAAATTAAATTAAGTAATAGTTTTTACGTATGAAAAGTAATCCCTATTTGTTTTTTTTTCAGTCCAGTGATATTTTTGCAGGTGGGAATAGCACAAGCCGGCATTTTAAGCTATATTGTCACGTAGAAAGCACCATAACCTTTTATAGCTGTGTCTTAAATTGTACTGACAGTCGTGTTTTTTGGACACACTTTTGCGCGTGTTCTCGCCTTCTGGAGTACTCTTTATTCTATCTCTATACACATTTGTATCCCTTTTTGTGCCGAACCTGCCATCTATTTCTGACACAATATTAGATGTAATTACAAATTACAAAGTTCTAGAACATTCGTCAAAGGGGTATTATCGTCAAAGGGTTATATACCTTATAATTTTAAAATAAATTGTACACTATTATATTAACAATATTGACTGTTACAAAATAACAATGATCGAATAGTAAATCGAATTTTTGACTAAATATCCGAAACAGTTTATAACTTAACATCCGAAAAAATAACAGGTGTCCTCTGTTTACTAAAACAAAAAACCTGAAATAAATTTGATTTGAATCTAAATTTTTCTCTTTGTCCAACCAAGAACCGTTCTATTTTCCGAATTACTAAATATATCGTTATGTATTCGCCACCGAATATCTATTATAAAAGGAATCCAAAGGCAAACGAAAATTTGTTTTAAACTTTATACACCTATATGTATATAACATTACGTACGTACGTAAAACATTTATATAGTACCGATGTGGTTCAAGCTTATTCACAATATTTTGTCGCAAAACATGTTCCTTCACCCATTCTCATTCATTCTTCAACTTCTCTATTGGATCTCATAAAGATATTTCCATATTTTTCATACAAATAAAAATTATGTTATAAAAAAATATATTTTATTCTTATTTTATAAATGTAAATTTTTAATTAAATTGTACATGTTAAAAAATTGTGAAGTTCACGATTATTAGCGCCATCTGCATGCTTGCTTGCAACATTAAATCTAAATGATTCCTATACGAAATAGCAGTCGCTTCTATCAGATAGCGCTGTTAAATTTAAATTGGAATATCTTAAAAATACATTTAATATATTGCTTGATTAATAGATAAAATACAATAATTTAATAATAATCAAATAAACATGAAATATGTTAATATAAAGTGGAAAACAAATAATAGAAAAAATATACACAACACAAGTGAGATAAAGCGCTTAAAAGAATTGAACTACCATATTACAATTCCGTTTAAGTTTGGGACACTCTCAATAGATGGCAGTTCACCTAGAAAATACCGAAGTACTTTAAAAATTAGTATTAAATTTATATTATGAAGCAACCACAAAAATAAAAAATTCCATTATGAATTAATTTATGCTTTTTCTTAATAATTTTCTCTACGAGTTCTTTTTCATTTTCATATGTCTTAAATACTCCATTAAAAATTAATATTTATAAGAATAATTTTTATTTTAAAGTTAAGTTACATTGAAGGATATGGATATTATTTTATAATAGTAAATAATATTATATAATAATATCGAAATAAACTAATGTGCGAAATAAACTAACATTTTAAATGAAATTTTATATTTTAAAAATAATGTGAAACACTTTAAATAAGGTATTACTTTTTACTATTATAAAATCATTGTCAGAATTTAACTTATGGGCATATTCAACTATCCTCTATATTCAACTATTCTCCGTATGAAATTCATATTTAAATTTATGTGAAAATTTCGAACAATTGGTGTTCCTTTCCATATTTCAGATATAAATTGTTCAAACGTGAAAGATTTATTTTTTATTTATTTGCTATCTTCTGACATTTTAAATTGATTTTGCGACACACTCCTTGTCGTGCAAAAGACATCCTAAGTAGTTATTTTGCTCCGCGTTTTATGACACTGTGTGAAAAAGGAAAATAAGCGATAAAAGCGATGTGTTTATTGTAAGATTACGGTTTAATGAATTTGACGTCTAAAGAAAATTAAATTACAGTGCCAGTTTCAGTACTCTTTTTCTGACTTCGTAAATGTTGAGAAAGTAACTTGAAGGATCATTTTTTTTGTCATTTCTTCTCTGATAAAGAGTATTATAATGAAATTTATACATTTCCCCTCTGATAAAGAGTATTATAGTGAAATTTATATATTTCTCCTCTGATAAAAAGTATTATAGTGAAATTTACATATTTGTCTCCTGATAAAGAGTATTATAATGAAGTATAAAAGTGGATTCAGAAAAACTATTCCTTCAAAAAAAAATATAAAAGGCCACATCCTTATTTAAACTATTATTCGTGAAAATTCGTGATATGAAAATAGTCAGGTTTATAGATGCTAGAGTAAAATTGATGGGTATGTGGGAATTTTATTGTAATAGTTGATTTTAAACTTTTTGCCATTTACTTCATCTTTTCTTCATTATACACAATTTGATTATGTCCAATCAAAGTATAAAAATGAAGGAAAGAAAATATGTGGCTCAAATATTTAATTAATTACAAAAACTGACACGCATCATACCAGGTCAATCGTTTTACCACCGACGATTTATGTTCACATTTCCTTCACGCCAAGACTAACACTGACCATTACCTAAGCCTAAAAATTGCTTATTAATATATGCTTAATAATTATACATAATTAAATATATATATATATATATATATATATATATATATATATATATATATACACATATATATAAACATACATACGTATATATAACTAAAGCTTATTTTAAAAACCTGAAACTTATTTTAGGCAGTATTTTACTTTGAGGAAATTTTGGAGAATTTTGCTCTGAAATATAAACTTCTAAAGAATGCTAATAGAAGTTTTAACCTAAACTGTCTATACATAAATACAAAGGAAATCATATCTGGGCAAGGAATATTAAATAGGTTAACATTAAGATCCATTATTAATGATTTTTGACGTGAAACGTCTTTCATTTCGGTCAGAGGGGGGTCACTTGCAAAAGCCATATGTAACGAAATATGTTATGGCAAGATCACTTATAACTTTAGAAGTAGGTATAGCACCTAATAGCATTATTTTAGTACCATGATTTAGAGGACAGAAGCCATTACTTGGTAGTGCATATGGTGCTGGCGTAAATGGCTCTACAGTCTCGTGCAGCACGACTCATTCGGAACTAAATTTATCATCGCACGCTGTGTTATTTAGTGATTACTCAACAGTACATTAATTTATTCGAGTGGGAGTAGTCGCGTTTGACAGAGCTCACGGCGTTATAATAGGTGTGATACATAAAACTCATACTTGTAATCATTAGAAGTTGTAGAATTCAAAAGTGTTGTTTTTTGCAAAAAATTGACGAGAGTTCATTGATTGGTATATAACGTACCAATCAATGTACCCTCGTTTCTCTTCGGTTAAATTTATTGGTATGTAGCGTACAAAACTGGCGTGCAAGAGCTCGGGCAGAAAGAGATTCCGGCCCTCAACAACCCGCTTTTACGTCGACGGAAAGGGTTTTGTCTCCACAGGAAACGTGTTAGACTTATTATATTACACACTCTAGTACGCTCAAGATGTTTCACGTATTCTACTGCGGCTGCGTCTCTGACACAGTCTACCTGTTTTTTTTCAAAATGTGTGCTACTTCCGTAGGTAAATAATATCCCGCATGTTACTTATCAAAGGCGTAGTGCTTTTTGATGACAGTTTAATACGGAGCAGTTGAAGAATTTTCTTAAAATCTTTTGGTGTCTATCAATTTAATTCCACTTATGACTTCATTTATTCGCCAAAATCTTCAGATAAACGTAAGTGGAGTTTATATCGGCGGGGTAAACGAAAAGTCACACAAAGGTTCATTCTTGTTTAAGTGTATTACATACTGATTTACGATGACGAAAACTTTTCATAAAATAATTGTGAATGAAATGAAATATGCTACAGAAAAGAAACATTATTTTTACTAAAGAAATGTTTAGGATAACCAGACAAAGCAATGACATGCTACACAAGATTATAGAACGAAAAAGTAAATATTAAAATAAAATTACACTAATGGTGGTACGAATTTTTTATATTTATTATCATAATTACAAGCATGGACTGAAAAAAACAGCGATTACTTAGAGGAGGGGTGACCGTAAATAGAATAAAATTAATCAAACTTTAGATTAACATGTATAACGATCTTATATTATATATAACTAAGATAACCGATTGATATGATATTTAATGATTCTATTACGTTGTTGTTAGTGCCAGAGATTTGCGTATACGACAAATATAAGAAAAATAATTAAAAACCAACTATAGTATTTTTTTTCCTAAACTTTCTTTCTTCCGTAGGCAACGATTATTTAATAATCTTTTAACTTTATCTTATTTCATATACGTGTAAGATGATTAAGTTTCTTAGCTAAAAAAATTATTTTGTTTTGTGAAGAGTCCAATGCAGGAATAAAAATTCCGATTTATACTACTCATATTAAAATATTGCACAAAGATAAAAAACGGAAGCTGACCTTGAGCTGGCTTGTAAAAAAATATCTTATTAACTGCACATTCGGTCATTATCAATCTATTCATGTAAATAAAAATACCGCAGTATGTTTGTTTGCTTATCATATCACATAGGTACCTAAAAGTGCAGGTATGTTATTCAATTCAGAGAAGGGAATAAAATATTTTTATAGCTAATTTTATGTGAATTTCGTATTAATACAAATCTATTTTGAGATGGTAGTTTGTTGATTTCTGGTTTAATTTCTAAAAGAAAACATATGTTCTCAGTTCAAAGAATTTTTCCAAGTAAAAAGTAAAAATGTAATTACCGTTTTCGGTATGCAAAATTTATGCGTTTGTTTTTCTCTTCTGTGGTAGGTATATTTTCTATCGTTTGGTGTGTTTAGCTCATTTAGCGTATTTAGCTCGTCATTACCGAATAAAAATATTTCTAGCACAAAGTGGAAGGCAAACATTTGATCGCCTATTGTATGTGCGGATTATTCAGGGTAAATAATAAAAATAAACGTAATGTTTTACCATAATAGGTGTAATTTCTTATAAGGTTAAGAATCATTTTATAGAGTTTACTAATCTTCCAATGACAATTCATTTATAATTACTGTCCCTACTTTGAGGATAAATCTTCATATGAGAAATATTAAAATAAAATTATAAATAGTGAACATAACGTCTCATAAATTGTTATGGTATGTTAAAGTGTTTTGAATGTGGTCAATTATCTTGTCCTTGGCTTCGTTCAAATTGTATTCAGAGCTATATTAAAATATACTTCACAATAATGATACATTTATATAGAGTATGTACTTTATATAAATTCTAAATTACTGTATTCAACGATAGCATTTATAATAAATATAAACTAACGTTGAATATAGTCACTCGTTATACTTCATTGAAAACGGCGTCGATATCACTTTGTATACATATACAATTTGTTACATTTTCCAGAAAAAAAAGCGTCATATTATCAGATAATAACAAAGAGCGCGTTATCCTATAACACCGCCGTAATTGTTACTTAGAGGAGAGTTTAGCAAATAACTTTGATTTGTACACTGATTTACCCACGATCGTGTTAAGAAAAGATGTGAATTTTCTCATTAGTACGCACTGTGTCATGTTCGTCATAAATAAAGAAAAAAAAGGAGGGGAGAATCTCGTCTTGCCCCTTCGGCAGGATATGATTTAATAAAATATCGTTATCTAAATGGCAGAAAGCTTTCTGATAATCTAAATACGTAACAACTTGAAACACGAGGTTAACTTGCTGTGAGACAAGGCCAAGGATAACATGTGAAGTGTGTAACACTGAAGGCCCGCTATAAAATCCGTACTGTGCATTATAAAATTGTATGGTGAATTTTGGCAATTGAATATATACGTATTGGTAAAATGAATTTAAAGTCTTTGATTTAAAATTGAGTAAATTGGCTTTGTAAACTAGTTGTTAATGTTTATTTTTGTTGATATTTTATACGTTATAATCATTAGTTAATTTTTAAATATAATAAAATAGAAGGAACGAGTGTAAACTAGTTGTATTATAAATCGTTACCTTACATTACGCATATAACGTTTTATAATAGTCAATAGGATACTCACGGTATTAAATTAATTGGTTATTTTTAACACGGAAATTAATTTTGATCAAGATGTACTTAAACCTGATATAAAAGCCTAAGCCATAAGGTATAAAAATGTTAGTGTCACTTCTTAGTTTTGAATGAACCGCAAAAATATTCATAATAATATTTTGACTTTACTTTTTGTAGTATATATTTTATATTATTTTATGATTGTCAATATTATTTCCTTAACTTTATATTAAAGTTTTCTTTTTTCAGTATTAGATAGTTATTCATTGAAGACGTTGAAAAATTTATTAATAATTTTTAATACATAGTTTATAATCAATTTTACATAAGTTTTCTTACCTAATTGGTACAAAAATACAAGGATAAACTTAAAATAAACTAAAACTGCCACGAATTTTTCTCGTTACTGGATTGAAAACAAAACAAAAATAACAATTATGCGAGACGGACGCACTTATATGTCGTATTGCCTAACAAGGACATTTTGTTTATAGTTAAGCGAATGCCACCGTTTGGTTCGTTTGGTTACCGTCAAGGACAATTTTTAATTGCGAAAAAAAAAATATATAGTATGAGTGAAATACAGCACAACTGTTCATGAAATAAAGCAACAGCAATTTTCTTGTTCAAAGAAAAATTTTCATTATAATATTCTCAGAATATATATGTCGCAGAAAACGTTTATAAGCAAAGTTTTTTCGTTGCGAGCAATATAACTATAACAAATGGAAAATACACATATCATATTTACATGTTAGCATGGCTGTCGAAATTTAGGAAATATACAATGCTCAATATTATTTTCTCCTTTGACCTGCAAACGTCTCTTAGCATCTTCATTATTATGCTTGAATTTCGCTTAATTTCAATATAACATCACAACTACTAAAACTATTTTTCTGCTATGGTCGTGTAAGCAAATTTCTTAAAAATACACGTGAGTTTTTATTTTAAATTCACAGTTTTGAATAAAGTACCTTTACGATAAATTTTAAGATAATTTAGTTTATTAAAATTTCGTAAATCGCACTTGCCACATCTTATAGAGTAAGCGGATCATTTATCACATTAATACGTTTAATGTTACATTTATCGTGGGCAATATTTCCACATAATGTCCTTCTGAGAGAAGGAAAATGTATTTCCGAAATTGGGAAAAGTCTCGATTGAATTCGAAAGTTTGAAGTACATATGTATTGTATACAACGTTTAATGCCAGAAAGAAATTTTACATTTATAGCATAGGTATTTCGTAACTATATCCTACGTGTATCCAATTGATCATGGTTCTTTTTAATGAGATGTAAAATTTACTCTATTTACAATATTACAAATTGTTCCCAAAAATAATACTTTGCCAAGTCCCTGATAAGAAATAAAACTATATCGTAAATTCGCTCCAATAAATATCACCAGATCACCATTTTTCCATGCAATTTGTTTAACTTTACTGTTTTGATAATTCGTATTGGAACGCATGGTAATTGTCTATCTATTTATTATGTGATATATATATATATATATATATATATATATATATATATATATATGTGTATGTATTATATATGTATATATATATATATATATATATATATATATATATGTAATGTGTTTATTATAAGCACCTTATATAACATCCGATATTGTGTTGGTCTGAAAAGAGTGGAGGTTTTTATAAATCGCTATTCGCAAATCATTGTTTAAGACAGTTCTAAGTTTTACTTACATTATATTAATTTTTGGAACAAGATTTCGAAACCATTTTGGTTCATCATGTATTTAAAAAAATACACATAATACGAACCAACTTACTTTTCAAAGTGAGCTACCACTGCAAGGACCCGTCATTGGGTCAACTTCCGCGCCGAATTTCTAAATATATGAAATAAATTCTAAACGCGTTTGCTTAAAATTAATAACTCTCTAACGCAACGGCGTACAAGAGTGAATGTAAGATGTTCGCTTTGCTTAGGTCGGTGGCGATGATTGGTTCTGGCATAATTCAACAATGGATAACACCAACGTTATCATTTGCCTGAATTTAATGTTGTAATATGATAGTTTAAATAAAATGTTTGAAATTATTTAGAGATGTTTTTTTTTATATATTTTGAGCTTCTATGAGTATTCATTTATTAATTTGCAATTTATTTAATATCTCTAAAATCTAAACTTTAAAGTAATCCATCTCATTTCATATACATAAATAAGTATAAGAAATTATTAATTTAATCAATACTGGTCACAAACCATTTACTTGTGTAGATTATTTTTAAAATACATAGTCATTTTGAAATATTTTGGACTGAAAAATGTTCTCAATAACCAATTTACTATTCCAGTGTGACGATAACTAAAAGTTTCATATTGAATTAAATATAAAATCAATCAAATCACCAATCGTTTTTAAAATTACTTTGCACGAACGCTGAACTAATAACATAATGCCAAGGAAAGCAAAACTTTATAATAAGAAAAACATCCTTTTGAAATATATAAATCAACGTACGTGTGGATTTGAGAAATAAATACATACGTTTAAGACAAGAATTTAAAAAGAAATATTCAAATGTAACATTCATAAATATAACTCGTATAATGAGAATAATTATTATTTAATAACCTTTTACAAAATTATGGGTGTACTTCAATTAATTTAGCGATCTTATTACTCTTTATGCTCCCAGATTTTATTTAATTAAGAAATTAACATTTAACTTGATAAACAAATTACTCCTTATTGGCAACGGAGTTTACTTGATATAGATGAGTGTATTACAATGTGATATAGATAAGTATCCTATTCAATTCGTATAGACATCTTCATCTACCTCACATAAAAGGTATCCGTCCATCCCTTTTGATATTGGTGTACTATTGTATCCTAATAATAAAAAAGATAGATGCTTGTATGCATTAACGCTTCGTTATTGCTTCTTTTGATGCTGGACTTGAAATAGATCTTGAATAGTGTTTTACAAATATTCAGTGTTTTATATTATGTATACACTTTTCTATATTTTAAAAAACACACAACATATATATACAACACAAATAATATGCAAAGATTTAAATAATCATACTAATGAGTGAGATAAATTAAAACGATATCCGAACAAAGAAGAGGTAAACCAAACCGAAAAGAAGAAAGAAAGTACTCTTGTATAAGTATAAAACGGTACCGATATAGATGATATTGAACAGAAATAGGGGTCATTATACGAAGAAAATATATCTAATAGAGGATGTATGAGAAGAGAGTAGGTAGGAGAGTAGGAGCAATATCGATCCCGTCAGTCACTAGTTTATCTACATCTGTATTAACAGGTGATAAAATATAGACTATGCGTTGTTATTGAATTTGAATAGCAAGAACACAAATATCGGAATAAAGGTTTACTTTACATTTGAACGTACGTTCTATGACTTGTTATAGAATTTCATTAATTGTTCGTTCTTTTGAATGAATCATTAAAAACCTATATTATAGTATATTTTAATGTCTGTTAGTTATTTTAGTCTTGTTTGAACGGATATTGGTATTTTACTGTTAGTTAATACGTACTACTGTACTTTTATATATTTCTCCAGTATCGGCTGAAGTGAAATGCTGGAGACAAAATTGCTAACAATCTGTCTTGTATCGTCAAATTAACTTACTAAATGTATGATCACTTGTATATTCTCTCGAATAGTATTATGTGCTTGCTAATAAATAATGTATATTAGACATCATGACATTAATTATAAGCCATCTTTTGATTTTCCATTCGAAAAAACGAAACATATTTTATCAGTAACATTCGTTTAAATATTATTATACAAAAAAGTAAATTCAAAATATTAATTTGTCGTCAAAACCTTCCATTTTCATTATTTTGACGACGATTATTTTTATTCGGCTTACTTTGTCCGATATAATATATCAAAATGATTAATGTTTTTATTTTATATTTTAGTAGGTGGGATTAAAAATGTCATTAGTCAAACTAAGTACTTAATATGAGTTCTATTTGGTGTGCAAGTAGATAAGAAAGTACTAAAATACATAGTATAATGAACGTAAATAAAGGGGTTTTAATATATCTTTTTTATTTCCTTCTGTAGTTATCCTTCTGTGATTACCACCGAATGCTCCGTATTCGTTATTATCTGCAGAATTAAATTATGCCAGTATGACAAATATTTACATTTTTACGGCATCATACTTTGGAAGGAAAAAAACAAAATATTTATGGGATCTATTATGTGTCTATCCATCTACGCATTCATCTGTTACAGCCAAGGTTGCTACTCTCCAGGAATTCGTATATTAATACGAAATTTATCTCTTAATTTGATCAAGGCCGTATTTATCAAAAATCTCCCGTTTTGGGGTTATTGGCTTATAAACAATGAGTGTTTTAAAAAAAATGTCAAGGATTTTAGGAAATTTCAAAATCTTTTTACGCTCCAATGTATATGTAACTTTAATATTGAAGAGTCAATATGTAATATGTAACTTAAATATTGAGGAGTCAATATCGAGAAATTATGGATAATGTTAAAACTTATGCTACTATGAATTTGAAAAATGTCAATCATATGACAAAATTTTCTTTCTATACCTGCCCACATTTTCCAAAAATTACTCGATTAAAATATGAATAATTAAAAATATTAGAAAATTATTCTACATTTTCATTATTTGTCAGAACTGATGCTGTCAATTTTTTATCTATTTACTTCATTAAGTAAGCCTTTGCGCTAGAATTATATCCGAGAGTTCATTACTAATTGTTAAATTGAGAACTTGCGAGTTTCTATTTTAATACTGTCCATTTCTCGCAACATAGATGGGACTAAGGAGTCGCTGACGATCGTGCATATGTTAGATGCAACTAGTTCCATAAAATTCACATATAATTATAATTTATTTCCTTCCGTAATGCTCGTTATTTTTTATGTGGAATTGAGACTTGGCTCCTAACTGTTTGCTTTGTAAAAATAATCTCAGTCACTCAGCGAGCTGCGAAAATAGCTATATTCGCGGTTCCTCAATAAAATGTGATCATTAATGAAGGTATTCGTATAAGAGCTGCAATTTCTGGTTGGCAGAGTGGAGTAACAATGAACAAGTTTTATGGCGCGCGGAACGGCGGTCATCACCGCCACTGGAAGAAAAGTTCTCGAAATGCGACCGCGTACCGGAAAGCGCAGAATAGGATAGCTCCCGTTAGGTGGACAAATGGCCTGGTTAACTTGTGGAAAGCCGTTGGATGCCAGCAATACTTTTGTGATTATGATTCTACTTATAACTTTATGTTAGAGTCTATTTTTGTTGAAACAAAACCTTTTATCGGAAAATTATAGCGATGATTACGAAAGTTACGATAATTTTATAGAAAGGAAAGACATGTCAAAGCCTTAATAAATATTACTTGGATTCTGACTCAGTTATGATTTAGTTTTGACAACACGTTTTTGACAATTAATTGGAAGTTTTAAAGTTTCCTCGTAAATATTTATGTAAATACCTTAAGTATCGTTCCCTCCTTTCATGGTCTACATTTTACCGCCCGACCAATTGCACGCACACCCGCCTACACGCACGGTTTTTATTACCGCTCGTAGTCGGTGTCAAAGACTGCCGCTCAATTTAGTCTTGAAAAATAGTTATAAACGATAGAAAATGTGGTATGCTCAGCATGTTTTGCATTCTACTGATTACAGGTCGACGAACAAGTACTAAAAACAATACTACGTTTTTTTCCCAGCTACGCCCTAATTTAATAACCATACACATATGTATTGCTATTTATGATCGTATTTAAATAAAATAGAAAATAAAACAGAAATTTGTTTCTAATAATGTATACCTCATCCATAATCTTGAATTCATCAACGAAATATTATCTCGACCCGACGAAAAAAGAAACGAATTTCTCTTCCAAACACTAACTCGGACTAGCAGCGAATCATTCTATTACGCTCTTTGCACTTAGCGTTATCCTGTTATAAATGAGTTACATCCTTTGAAAGTATCTTAAGGCATTAATCCACCAAAGAGCAGAAAGGATACCGGCACGGCCTTACTTTTAGTAGGATATTTCTTGCGCTAAAATTTTAATTCACAATTGAATAGGAAATATTATACAGTGCAGAATATAAGTTTAAATAATGTTTCTCAAAATATTAATATTTTTTGTTTTGTTAATCAGGATAATCGGGCTAATCATCTGTAACAATATATGTTCCATAGAATAATACGTCTGTGTGTGTATATATATATATATATATATATATATATATATGTATATATATATATATATATATATATATATATATATATATATATATATATATATTACTACTATATACTTTAGAGTGGGTTGTACAAAACAAACTTCACTTTACTAACTATAGGTACCAAGGCAAATTTACATAATTAAGCACTGTCGTAGTTCTGTCTTTTAATAGTATTTTCGTAACATAATCCTGAAAAGGAGACCAAATTAATTACTTTGAAATAGTGTTGCTAAAAATTTAATGATAGTTTTGCTTTCAGAAACACTCACTCTCACAGGAGCACGAGAGAGAGAGAGAGAAATAATAGAGTGATATTATTACATCTCATTGTTGATATTTCAAATTGATTGGCTTGAAAAATTAATCATGTCAGTTAATTTGGATATACTATGAAGTAACTATTTCAGCTCAAAATGTATATCCCAGTGACTGAATTAATTAAATCGGGCTTACATGGAGTTCATTGTAGATATTTTTGTGCTACAATTTCTTACTAATTGTTTCCTTCCTAATTTAGAAGGATATCCCATTATTCCTAAACAACATAACTTTTCTTTTAATTTATATAAGACAAATTCGTTCTATTCGAAATTAATTTGAATTTAATACAATTTTTAAAAGGATTTAACCATCAAAGTATCTTTTTCCTTAAATTTCATAGAATTAATAAGGGGATTAAATACTTGTACTTTGACAAATGTTTTGCCTTCAAAATTGAACGGCATGGTTTTGAATCAACCGGTTCATTTTTTGTTATATCGCAATTGTAGTCTATATCTTGTACGGAATTAAATATATCAGTACAATATTCGTAACATCTTTTACATACGCCATGTCTCAGTAGAGGTTACGTTCAATCGTATTAATTCTCGATATATTTCTTGAAAAAATAACTCATAGTAAAAGTTTTCATGACGATTTCTTCAATGAGGATTTCTTTAGTTCAATAAATCCTCCTTAATTTGTGCGTTTAGTTAACTTATTTTGTTAAAACTACGTTGCACGTCAGGTCACTATTTATAATTACGTGATCTGACGTTCAAGGTAGATTGTTTAATAAAAAGTAATAAGAACTAATTAAAAGAATATGTTAAAATCAGTCAAATTCTATACGTCATTATTGGTCACGAAATTTTAAATGTTTAAAAACGTTTTAACATTTAAACGTTCAAACGTTTAAAAATTTTAACAATGTTTAAAATCGAGATTATTTAGAAAATACATTGCAAAATATCCGAAAGTTTTCTTTGAAAGAAATGCTATAAACTTATAATTTAAAATTGTAAATACTTCCTTAAAAGACAAAAACAGGCAATTTAAATTAAGACTGGGAAATATTTCAGCATGAGATCAAACGATTTTATTTTGATAATTTAATATCATTTTGAGACCAGACAATTTTATAAACATCAGTTTTTTGATAATTAATAATAAAAAAACTGATGTTAACACTACTTAATATGAATGTTTAATGATACTAATTTTAAACAATGTGAAGTTTAGACATATTAATGATACACATTTTGCACTAACTTTTTAAAAATATTCACATAAAAATTAAATAGGGGGTAAATAAAAGTTTTTTTATATATTGCATTAGGTGGAGCGTTATTTCAAGGGGCTTATTACAAAAAATACAAGAAAACATTTTTTTCAAACCTCATATTTGAAATTATATTCCAAAAATTATGCGAAAATACAGTATCTCTCCATTATGATGAGCCCATAACCGCAAAGAAAACAGCGTTGATAAAATCTGATTAGAACATTACAGGGAAACTGTAGCATTTATCCTCGATCTTTTAATTGTTTTTAAATATGTGCCATATTTTACGTCTGTGAAAGAGACAGTAGGCAATAACTAAACTGTAAAAAATTAAAATTTGTCAACGATTGTAAATGTACTTTAACTATGTACTCCCAAATATTTAATAACTGCCTAAATGTGTACAAAGCTCTCACAGTATGATTTTTAGACAGGTATCTTTACGTTATTGGTTTTTAGGGCTATCATAGTTTTAGTTTCAAGTTTAACGGACTCATATTTGAATGAACAATAAAAACAAAATCATATTACAATTAGTTCGCGAAACAATATTTGTATGGAGATATATAAAATATTTTACATTGTTTTTACAGCTCCTTATAACATATGAACATTTTTATTTTTAATAACCAGAAAATATTACAAATTTATATGATTGTGCAGGTATTAGTTGTTGTTATGCACTAAAGTAAATACTAATGTAAACAAAAAATAATAAAAAAGAGGTTAGAATTTTCTAACATAAAATCGAAATCACATTACAATTAATTCTCGAAACATTACTTGGATGAAGATATATAAAATATTTTACATTGTTTTTACAGCTCCTTATGACATATGAATCTTTTCATTTTTACTAACCGGAAAATATTACAAATTTTATGATTGTGCAAGTACTCATTTGTTGACATGCACTAAAATAAATACTAATGTAAACAAAAAAGAATAAAAAAGGGGTTAGAATTTTCTAACAACAAAAACGAAATCATATTACAATTAGTTCTCGAAACATTACTTGGATATAGATATATAAAATATTTTATATTGTTTTTACAGCCCTTATGACATATGAATCTTTTCAGTTTTACTAACCAGAAAATATTACAAATTTGTATGATTGTGCAGGTGCTTATTTGTTGATATGCACTAAAGTAAATACTAATGTAAACAAAAAATATTTAAAAAGGGGTTAGAAGATTCTAACAATAAAAACGAAATCATATTACAATTAGTTCTCGAAACATTACATGGATGAAGATATATAAAATATTTTACATTGTTTTTACAGCCCTTATGACATATGAATCTTTTCATTTTTACTAACCAGAAAATATTATAAATTTAGGTGATTATGCAGGTATTTATTTGTTGATATGCACTAAAGTAAATAACGATGTAAACAAAAAATAATAAAAAGGAGTTAGAATTTTCTAAAAAAAATCGCAATCATTTTCTGTTGGAAGACAATATTAATGATAATGATGATTGAAGTTAATTTGGGGAATTATGCTGAGTTGAATACAATTTTACCAGATTATTCTAACCTTATAAAACATTCATTTTAGATTGATCAAAAGTTGCAAACTTAACAATATTTCTAAGAAAATACCATTGGGATATTACTTACTACCATAAATACATACTTTGGCGATCTGTGGATACAAGAAATTGGTATATTTACATGTAATTACCTATGCAAAGTTACATTAAAGGAAAGTTTGGAACTCATTTGACGTTTGACCGATATTCCGATTCATTATTCTTGTGATAAATCGTTGTTTACTCTTCCGAATGAACGTATTTAAAACTTTGTGATTTGAAAACTAATGCCGTTGCTACTTTATAATTAAACACGGCTACTGATTATAACTATTATCAATGCAAATTAATTATTTGAAAAAGTGTGTACACCACAGATAAACCTGTAATTTAACTGACTAATAAAAAAACATTATTAAGAAGCAACGTGATCTGGTATTAATTCTTTCGATAATGTTATAAATTTAGTATATTCCATATAACGGTCACGAAATTATATTATTTAATTGCTCGTACAGTCATTTCATCTTTTTTAATACATACAAAAATAATCAAAACTTATAAACAAATACCTATTCAAGAGAATTTGGTTTTAAAAGAATACGAGAAGCCAATAAAGGCATTGTCAAAAACGTTTCGATTATAAAGGTCATTTTACTATTGCCCCTCAAATTGTATAACTCAAAAAGGGAGTAAACATTAAAGTTATCTTTACCATATTTAATATATGCGAGTTTCATATTATTTCGTTGGAAAAATTTGGGAGAAAACCCATTAAGTAAATAATACATCTGTTGACGAATTATAAGAGGTGCATGGCCTTAGAAACTAGACCAGCGTTCATTTCTACGGCAGGTAACGTCTCGTGTATTGTTAATGTTAATGACACCGGTATTGTTAATTGTGTATTGTTAATGACACCAGTATTGATCTTGCGTAACTATATTTACACACATAGAAGAGTAAGATGATTGACGGTGTCACCTTTATGTAATTTTTGTTATGAACCTGTTACTCGATAAAAGAACCATAAAAATATAACAAGATAAAGAATGCAAAACTTACTGATATTTAGAGACATTAAGAAAAAAAATTATTATGTCGGGAAGGTGAATTACTGTGAGTTTCTCATGATTTATTAAACGAAAATTAATAATGAGGAACGGTACATGAGGAATAAATATATTGCATTTATATTATCCGAAAGGCTAATGAAAATTAGCCTTTCGGATAATATTTTGTAATAAAATAAATCAATTAAAAATTGATTTATTTTATTACAAAACGATTCATATTATTAGTATTTCTATGAATTAATAACAATTGTAGTGTAAACGAATTTAGCTGTTCTACAACGTTACACTAGTCGGCATTTCTATCTACACAATACGAGGTATAATATTATTAATTGTCTAATTAGTGCGATTGCCATTTTTGCATCCACTTAAAATATAGATTAATACTATTTCCAAAAATAAATATTTATCAAAATATGACAAGTCAATTAACCTTTTTAAGATCGAATAACTTAAAAGCAATACTACGAATACAAGATTTAAGGATCAAGGGGAAATACAGAATGATAAATTACTGATGGAGAAAAACTTTTTAGGCAAAAACTACAATATTTTAAAATTTATTTTTAACGGTGTATAATGTGTGTACTTTTATTCTAAAATCAATTTTTGCCATTTTTTTTCAATTTCGAACTATATTTTTATAAGTAATAAAACAATTTAGTCCCTTCATGAGTTTAACATAAATTTATACCTAAGCTATTTCTGTGCCTAGATTCATTCCAACCGAATAAGAAATGTGGCCTTCCGAGCGTCAACAAAATTCGTTTTATGTGTACATACACATTAGGACAGAAAACTGGTTTCTATGGATTATTGAGTACATATAAAAATTATGTGAATTATGATGAATATATTGTTTTCGTACCTAAACCGAATCTTGAGCCACGACACCGAGCGCCGCACGGTATCCGGAAACGCTTCAATTGAATGCCGTGTGTACTTTATTCAGCTTTGAATATTAGCGACACTTAATTACCATATAAAATTATTTTGCAGCAAAAAGGATTATACTGGTAAATTAGTTTTTAAGTTTTTCAAGGAGGTTCTGTTTTATTGTAATGAAATGTTTAAATGTCATTGTGATACATATAGTGTTAAAACCATGAATGTTTTTTAGTTTAATTCCGTTTTATATTTACTAACAGAGTTATACAGTAAACCTTGCTCTACCAATTACCCAACAAAAGATGTATATTTGTAAACATACACACACATACATTTTTGTTCATGTATGCATGTTTGTTTGCTCATCATATCACATAGGTGCCTAAAATTGCAGGTATGTTATTCAATTCAAAGAAGCGAATAAAATATTTTTAAAGTTATTTTTATGAGAATATCATATTAATACAAATCTATTTTGAGATGGTAGTTTGTTGATTTATGGTTTAATTTTTAAAAAAAAGTTATGTTCTCAGTTCAAAGAATTTTTCCAAGGACATATTTATGAACAACATTAGTTGAGTTTCCTTCTATCAGTTCTGTCAGCCAATGGATACAAATATAAAGCGATACTGAGTTCCATTTTAAACCCAAGATATTATTTTATTATTCTTAAAATTTACGAAGCGAAAATTTAAAGAGCTAACACTGTACAGATTTTCAAATCTAAAAATTCTTTTGCAATATTTTAGTAATTATGGTTTTTCTTTTGCCTGGTATTTCATTTAGACTTGATAAAATGTTGAAATTTTTTGTTTCTCTACATTGATTCTCTTTTATCTGAAATATTAGGCTTTTGCGTTCACAACCTTTAACTTTTTGTAAATTACTGATTTTTGTAATTCAGGATGGTGCAGAAATATGATTGTATTATTTAAAACCATTGCACGATTTTTGCCTGTCAATTTGACCATAAACAATCTAAACTATTATAAACACGATTACATGAGATTATTAATGGTATAACATCAAGAAAAGTGTTATATTCAACGGTTATGGATTGCACTCACGAATCCCAAGCACATAACAATTGTTCACTTATGTGTAGATTTAGAAATATCAATTGTGATAATTGAACAGTTGTTAGAAATTTTAAATTTAGACAGAGTTATGATAATAAAATTAAATATCATGAAGGTTTCAACAAAGGCTCTGGAAAAACATGGTTTGGTGCATTGTCGTTCACTTAAATGTCAGTGCCAAATAATTTATCTGAATCTGTAAACTTTATTATGGAACTCAATTTCGAAGATCAGGGAAGTAAAATTGTTGCAACAAAAATTTATATTGACTAATTTCACATATCATCAACCTTTTATAGCATTGAGTTGATCTTAATATGGGGACTGTTGTGACAACTGACTTATTTGTGAAAAATAAATCTCCAGTTGTGAAATCATATTTATGTATTTTTAGATTTGTATCTATTTTATCAAGAGGTTGGTAAATTTTATATTCCTAAATTTAGAAAAAAAACTACGACAAAATATTACGTTTGTTTCTAGTACTTAATTAAATAATCCGTACTTAATATACGCAAACTTACATATACCGATAACTATGTTACCGCCAAAGTTTTTTTATTAATAACGTAATATATATATATATATATATATATATATATACATACACACATATATATATATATATATATATATATATATATATATATATATATATATATATATATATATATATATATATATATATATAGAATAACTCCACGCCACAAAAATACACGAATGAATTTAGCATGTAAAATTGAGTAACTTTCACGTAATACGAAACAATTCACATATTCAACTTCAAACACCCGTTTCTCTTTTTTTATTTGTTCACAAAATATTACTCTTAAGCATCATCGATCACAAATGATTCTTATTCTAGGCATTATCAGTGGTGACAATTTGGTACAGTCAGATGATATTATTTGTAAAATACGGTGTTTTTATTTTGTTGAAACTCTGAGATACGGGATACACTTGTCTAATTTGTGTAATGATGCTATAAAATTGTTTTAAAATGTTAATTCTTTTGATTCTTGGTTGTTGAGCAGCATATCTATGCAAGTGTTAAGTGCCTTGTCAGTATTTAATAACCAAATGTTTATGGAGGCCCGTTCTATGATCAGCAGTGGCGTTATTGAGGCTTAGTTTCGAATACAACGTTTAAATAACACGCATTTTTGGTCAAGGGTTTGGCATGACATATCCAGTAAAGGAATGTGAAACAGTTGTCAAATCAAGTGTTAACACGATGATCTTTCATTAGTCTAACAAAGACTGAATATTATTGTGGCAGTGAAAATTGTTTTTAAATGAAAACATTTTAGTACTAAGGAATCAAACAATTTTAATTTATTTACATTTTTGACCCTTTTTGAAAAACTCTGGGAATATGTAATAAAGTGATTTTGATATCAAAACCTAGATCAAATCTTCATCTATAATTCAAGAAGATTACTTTATATTATTTTTTTACACTTTATTTCATGAAAATTGTTTTTTTGCACTCATTTTTCGCCAAAATCATTCAAAAGGATTCATTCCAAACAATTATACCTTAATTTGATATGCGAAAAAAATATTAAAATACTCATGTATTAAATGCCCTTTCCTTTTCTTTAATTTGATTAAAAAATACTTTTGATTGATACAATAGCAAAACAAAGGAAGGAAAATCTTTATTCATAAAAGGATTGTTCCATTTTCTCATATATATTTAATAGACCCAGACGAACCCCTATTTTGCGTTCACTGGTCATTCTGCCCTGCATTCCGGACGACCTCCATCTCGCTTTTCGAACAAATTTGCGATCACATTTACACTTAGAATGTGATTATAAAGATAGTAAAGACATATTTTAATTATTTATTTCGTGATATCAATTACTTTAAGTTTTGTGTTGAGCAGTTTAAATAACCTCATAATAACCTATAACCTCACATATATATATATATATATATATATATATATATATATATATATATATATATATATATGTATATATATATATATATATATATATATATATATATATATATTTATTCAATTATATTAGTGGATTGAATTGTTAACTAGTTATTCCTGTTTATTTTAGTTGTCCCGTCAAATTGGATATTCCAAAAATTATTTCAACGCGGTATGAAAAAATAAAAATTAGGAAAATTACAAATTGCATATTTTTTACTGACTTTTTAAGTATTTACTACATACGCAATATAAGGTAGCAATGGAATTGCTCCCTTTAATTCCACATTTAGAGGGAAATTAAAAAAAATAGGTCTGTCCGTGACTCTGTATTCTTGTTTGTTTTCAACGGGAATTTTACCGAAAGAATGCGATTTTCCGAAATAAAAGTCTATATCATTTACCGGTCCGCCAATTGTCTCTGTGGAAAAATCACGTCGATATATTTATCGGTTTCGACGAAAAAGAAGAAAATAAAAACTCACTTTTGCGTTTAAAATATTAGTTAGTATTATATTATTAGTTAAGATGAAGTTTCTCGGGACTAAAAGTAGAATGTGTCATTTCCCAAGTACCTCTGTACAAAAAATCAGGTCAATTCGTTATTCCACTATGACGTGAAAGAACAATAAATACACTTTCGCATTTATAATATTAGTTGGGATCATAATATTTCTTAGGGTAATATTTACAGACTTGAAAGGTAGTACATGTTATTTCCCGGGCCGTCAACCATTTCTGTGCAAAAAAACATATTGTCCCTTGGCTCCGTTACGGCGTAAAAGAAGGACAAATAAACATACGTTCGGGTTTATAATATTAGTTAGGATTATAATATTAGTTAGAATAAGGTTTACCGGCATAACAAATAACTTACGTCATTTCCCGGCAAGCCAACTATATCTGGATAGAATATTATGGCGATATTTTTCGAGCGGTGATGTGATATAAGCGTTTATCCACCGCAATGTTGCTTCATTATTCACTTTGTGTACTTTTGCAGTTTCAAGTAAGAATTTTTCCATAATAAAGAGTTATTACAAGAAAATATTGTTTCTCGACAGTCCAGCTATTTTTGTGCAAAAAAGCGCACCAATCCCTTATTTTGTTGCAATGTTGTGTGAATGAAGCACAAATAAATATACTTTCACATTACGTTACTAAAACGTATATTTACGAAAATATTATTTAGGGTAACATAATTAAAATAACAGGACACAAAAATATTCATTTTGAAATATGTGTCTGTTATCTGTATGTAGTCTGTGATATAACCAGACCAGCCAAAGCGAATATAAAAAAGCAAAAGAATAGTAGACATTAATAGTTACGAGTTATTGTTATCTTGATAAAGCCGCATATTACTAAACAAAAACTGAATACATAGTTTTATTTAATAATAATGTAAGGGGATCAAGATAATGCGAATATGCTACAAATTGGTTGCACACCACAAACGGTATCGCTACGCATGTTTCAATTGTCTTACGATTAGTAAATATCCTTTCTCGATTTTGTAAATTAGTACTTAAATGAAAATAAAAAACTCGGAAATGAAATGCATATTTGTTTTTATAAATTCCCCTAAAAGAAAAAAACTTTTGCTCAAAAAACTGATTTTTAAGGGTATCATTATTAATCGCAAGTATATTATTATCAACCACCATACTAAAGACATTTTTTTTCGAAACAGGTTTAAGAATCGAAACAGTGTTAAACGTTGAGGATTGTCTGTAATAACAATGGTTTAAATTTAATACTCATAGCGACAAAAGAATTTAATAAGATAAAATTCAAAGGTTCTAACTTCAATGTAAGGAATCACGCTATAGTGTAATTTTGTAAAGAAAATTCTAGCATAATTTGATTTAAATGATGCATTGAAAAAGATTAATGACTGCGCAAACATTAGAAATTGGTAGTTAAAAAGTAAAATATATTTTTAATAACCGTTTTCGGTATGCAAAATTTATGCGTTTGTTTTTCTCTTCTGTCGTAGGGATATTTTCTATAGTTTGGTGTGTTTAGCTCATTTAGCGTATTTAGTCATTTAGCGTCATTACTGAATAAAAATATTTCTGGCACAAAGTGG
The DNA here is from genome assembly GCA_039881145.1 of Druceiella hillmani. Taxonomy (NCBI): domain Eukaryota; kingdom Metazoa; phylum Arthropoda; class Insecta; order Lepidoptera; family Hepialidae; genus Druceiella; species Druceiella hillmani. The sequence continues at coordinate 27,257,922 of JAYKKI010000023.1, read as the reverse complement.
ATGGCAAACATTTGATCGCCTATTGTATATGCGGATTACTAAGGGGAAATAATAAAGATAAACGTAATATTTTGCCATAATAGGTGTAATTTCTTATAAGGTTAAGAATCATTTTATAGAGTTTACTAATCTTCCAATGACAATTCATTTATAATTACTGTCCCTACTTTGAGGATAAATCTTCATATGAGAAATATTAAAATAAAATTATAAATAGTGAACATAACGTCTCATAAATTGTTATGGTATGTTAAAGTGTTTTGAATGTGGTCAATTATCTTGTCCTTGGCTTCGTTCAAATTGTATTCAGAGCTATATTCAAATATACTTCACAATAATGATACATTTATATAGAGTATGTACTTTATATAAATTCTAAATATATAATAAATATAAACTAACGTTGAATATAGTCACTCGTTATACTTCACTGAAAACGGCGTCGATATCACTTTGTATATATATATACAATTTGTTACATTTTCCACAACAAAAAAGAGGCATATTGTCAGATAATAACAAAGAGCGCGTTATCCTATAACACCGCCGTAATCGTTACTCAGAGAAGTGTTTAGCAAAAAACTGTGATTTGTACACTGATTTACCCACGATCGTGTTAAGAAAGTATCACGTATAAATTTTCTCATTAGTACGCACTATCTCATGTTCGTCATACATAAAGAAAAAAAGGAGGGGAAATCTCGTTTTGCCCATTCAGCAGGACATGATTTAATACTATATCGTTATCTAAATGGCTGAAAACTTTCTGATAATCTAAATACGTAACAACTTGAAACACGAGGTTAACTTGCTGTGAGACAAGGCCAAGGATAACATGTGAAGTGTGTCACACTGAAGGCTCGCTATAAAATCCGTACTGTGCGTTTTAAAATTGTATGGTGAATTTTGGTAATTGAATATATATGTATTGGTAAAATGAAATTAAACTCTTTGATTTAAAATTGGGTAAATTGGCTTTTTAAACTAGTTGTTAATGTTTATTTTTGTTGATATTTTATACGTTATAATCATTAGTTAATTTTTAAATATAATAAAATAGAAGGAACGAGTGTAAACTAGTTGTATTATAAATCGTTACCTTACATTACGCATATAACGTTTCATAATAGTCAATAGGATACTCACGGTATTACATTTATTGGTTATTTTTAACACGGAAATTAATTTTGATCAAGATGTACTTAAACCTGATATAAAAGCCTAAGCCATAAGGTATAAAAATGTTACTGTCACTTCTTAGTATTGTTCGACATTTAGTCTGGACCTTGTCGTCGCCAAACGTCTCTGGATGCTGTCGCTCTTCTTCAATTTCAGATGCTCATCTTTCAAAAGTTATTATCCACATCGTCGAGCTAACGCGGTTGCCTTCCGGTTTGAAATTGAGCACCTTTCAAAGTGCTCCTTGGTCTCCTTTTCTCTATATATGGCACCAAATTCTCCCATTTTCTATACATGTTACCATCTAAGGGTCTTAACGTCCACCACTATGCAGTGGTTGTTGCAGAAGTTGTAAAGTTTTACTTAGTTCGTATCTTTCATAGTCCCTTTTAAGACGCTTCTATTAGCTAGATCTGTGACTTTCTTACGTTGTGAGCAAATTATATAACTCACGTTTTAGTCACTTCTAACTGTCCTATCGATCAGAAATCTTGAAGATTTATATATCGACGAACTGATATTATTATGAAGGAGGAAGGTGATCATAGAAACTTATGAATAGCTAACAATAAACCTGTTGAGTATAGACCCATGTTACTCGTCTCAAACAATTCTCTGGTCACGTATTGTCACCGGACGGATTTGATGATGTCGGAGAGAGGTGGTCATGGGAAGTTTCTTTGACTCACAGTAAATCCATCGAGTTTGAGCATTTTTATTTATCTCAATGAGTTTTTTAGTCACATATTGTAATCAGGAGATTTTCGTAATCATGGGAGATGATCATGGGTACTTATTGATGATTAACTGTATACTCATCGAGTTTGGGCTTGGTTTCAATGGATTTTTTTGGCAGGAAATCGTTATATATTTTATATTATTTTTGAATTTATTTTTAACTATAGATTTTATGTAATGTATGTAATTAATATTATATATGAACTATCAATTTTATTGATAAATTTCGCCATAAATCTTCCGAAGGATTTTTCGCTCTCAGAGTTCAAAAAGTTTTCATAAGTTTTGGTTAGAGTTCAAGTTTCCACACTATATAAAACTGTTGGTTGTTGATAACCGGTTTGTACACCAAAAGTATCAGGTATTTCGTGAACTGTCTCATTCTTTCCGAGTCTTCGAAATGTTGCTCACCTCTCCATATAATTTTTCACTCACTGGTTAGAATAATGCGCTATAAGGCAGTCGAGACTAAAAATAATCATTTTTAGGTATTAAAATGGGTTGCAAAAAGCTATTAAACTATTAATAACTGTTATGTTCATAAATATCTACGCCTTTGAATTGCTGAAGCAATGCAAGTAGGTTCAATTCTGTTTCAGGATTCAAGTAATATCCCATATGAAATATGAATAAATTAATCTATCACGAGTTTCCTTATAAAATATAAAATAGGTTAAATACCGTATAATGTTACTTCATGATTTTGAGAATTAAATTCTGTATTTTTAGCGTATATAGGAATAAATTTCCGGTAAAATAATTCCTGATGGTCATGATTTTTTTATTTAAAAACTGAGCTATCTGAAACATTTCAAACGAACAGCAAAAATATTCATATTAATATTTTTACTTTACTTTTTGTAGTAAATATTTTCTATATTTTATTATTGTCAGTATTATTTCCATTGCTTGATATTAAAGTTTTCTTTTTTCAGTATTAGATAGTTATTCATTTACGACGTTGAAAAATTTATGAATATTTTTTAATACATAGTTTATAATCAAATTTACATAAGTTTTCTTACCTAATTGGTAGGGTTTTACAAAAATACAAGGATAAACTTAAAATAAACTAACACTGCTACGAATTTTTCCCGTTACTGGATTTAAAACAAAAAAAAATAACAGACATACTTATATGTCGTATTGCCTAACAAGGACATTTTGTTTACAGTTAAGCGAATGCCAAAGCGGTTCTCTTTTGGTTACAGTCAAGAACAATTTTAAATTGCAAAAATACATATATATATAGTATGAGTGAAATACCATATAACTGTTCATGAAATAAAGTAACAGCAATTTTCTTGTTCAAAGAAAAATTTTCATTATAATATTCTCAGAATATATATGTCGCAGAAAACGTTTATAAGCAAAGTTTTCTCGTTGCGAGCAATATAACTATAACAAATGGAGAATACACATATCATATTTACATGTTAGCATGGCTGTCGAAATTTAGGAAATATACAATGCTCAATAGTATTTTCTCCTTTGACCTGCAAACGTCTCTTAGCATCTTCATTATTATGCTTGAATTTCGCTTAATTTCAATATAACATCATTACTACTAAAACTATTTTTCTGCTATGGCCATGTAAGCAAACTTCTTAAAAATATTTGTGACTTTTTATTTTAAATTCACAGTTTTGTATAAAGTACCTTTACGATAAGTCTTAAGACAATTTAATTTATTGAAAATGCAACACACATTTCGATTTAATGGAATTTGTTACGTTTTGGTAAATCGCGCAGCACTATGCCGCATATTATAGAGTAAGCGGATCATTTATCACATTAATACGTTTAATGTTACATTTATCGTGGGCAATATTTCCACATAATGTCCTTCTGAGAGAAAGAAAATGTATTTCCGAAATTGGAAAAAGCCTCGATTGAAGACGGCAGTTTGAAGTACATATGTATTGTATACAACGTTTAATGCCAGAAAGGAATGTTAAATTTATAGTGTAGGTATTTCGTAACTATATCCTACGTGTATCCAATTGATCATGGTTCTTTTTAATGAGATGTAAAATTTACTCTATTTACAATATTACAAATTGTTCCTAAAAATAATACTTTGCCAAGTCCCTGATAAGAAATAAAACTATATCGTAAGTCCGCTACAATAAATATCAACAGATCACCATATTTCCACGCAATTTGTTTAACTTTACTGTTTTGATAATTCGTATTGGAACGCATTGAAATTGGAACCGTGTTCTACAACGAGTCGAGGGATAACTTTCCTTATGAACTGACTTTTAAACAGAGCATCGAGTAAATTTAAAAAAAGAAAAAAAAGTATATATATATATATATATATATATATATATATATATATATATATATATATATATATATTAGACTGATTCATAAAAGACCGAAATTTTTTTTAACATTTTCTTCACTCTCAATCCCTTAATTTTATCTATCCCACTAGAAAACATACCAGGATTTTTTATTTTTTTTTATATTTATATTTAAGGGTCGCTACCCACTTTTGAAATTCGAAAAAAGCATTTATTTTTAAGAGTTTATTAATACCAGAAATGAGTGTTACGCATGTTTTTAGGGAAAATACTATACTAAATAACAAGAACTATCGTTTCTCTAAATTATTATGTAAAAAGAAAAAAAATTATAGTAGATTTGCGTCATTAGTATATAATTTATTGTACTCTTCCATCAATGCAACACCCCTCTCAGCTAAATCGTTAACGACTCTCATATGTTGTACAATTTCTTTAGTCGATTTGAAGCTTTCTTCCTCTTTCCATAGCTCAGGATCTTTCTGAATGAACTCGCAAGAAATTCCAGTGATTTTGATAAAATTCGTAGTGTTTGTTGATATGAAATCTTCGATGTTTCTATTTACGATTGCATCATATTCCAAGGATGCCTTTTTCGGATGTATTTCGTTCGTTCAGTTTTCAGAGCCAAAATCATATTACGTTTTGTTTCGATAGAAACTTGTTTGTCAAAAAAAGCTAAAGCAATTAGCTCTTCGGAATGATATCAAAGATGACCCAACATATTTTTATGGCGACTTTGGCTACAACTGCGTATTATTTTGCGTAAACAACTACAACAAATATACAAATATCTGTAACGCCCTTAGCTTGCTTAATTATGATTTTAAGTTGATGCTTAAACAAAAACATTTTCAGTGCGTATATAGCTTTTGCTATCCATCGCGCATGGTGTATTTCAGCAGGGACTTTGAATGAGGTACCGCTCTCAGGAATCCCTCCCAAAAAGATAATTAACAAATAAAGGAGCTCTTTGTAATCGTCACAACGCTGAAATGGTTCCAGTTGATTCTTAACAAAAGCGATGATATCTTTCGCGACAGTTTGAACGTAATTCCATGTAGATGGTTCGGACAATGCGGTTTTGAAGTCTTTTTGGTTTATTTTTTGCCAGTAGATTTTACATCTTTTAAAAATCATAATTTCAGGAACACTGGAAGGCCCTACAGCTGTTACAACAACACTTTCGAGTAAAATTTCTAGTATGCGATGCCGGCATGCAAACCAGATCAGTTCCTTTTCAATTTTTTGTTCCAGAAGAACACATGCTCCGTTTATTCGCCCTGTATTAGATGCTGTTGTATAAAAACACATAAATTTTATTTTATCCATGATAAAATAGTCTCAAAAATAGCAGAAGCCTTTATTTCTCCCTTTCCATCTGGAAGCTTGGGAACCGCCAAGATCTAGTAGACTCCTTTCCCAGATATTAAGATTGGTAGACGATCTACTATTTCATGTCCAGTTATGTCCTCCAGCATCTTTCCACCCCAGTGCACGGTAAGTGTATTTAGTGGTTGGAAATCAGCTTTAATAGACTCAACAATCTTTTTTATAATATTCATTCTTTGGCGACGTATAGAAGAACAGCTAACGTTATATTGTGATACGTCACAGCCCAGATCTTTGAGTGTAGAAGCTAAAACAACAGTTGCTTTTCGGTCAGTCAACTTAGCGACATCAAGAATAGTAGCTAAACTCGAATCTAAAATTATTTTTCGGCCTCCTTTCTGTGGTGTAGTAAAACCATAGTTTGAAGAAATCTGTGGTGTAGTAAAACCATAGCTTGAAGAAATCTGTGGTGTAGTAAAACCATAGCATGATGACTTTGACTTATATCGCTATCACTTCCATTCCCTGCAGAAGAAGCTGAAGAAGATAATAAATCACAATTCTCTGTTAATTTCTTCATTGCTTATTTTTCCTTTTCTATCATCTTTTGCAACTTGGCTTCTTTTTGTAAATGTTTTTTAAGTTTTTTCGTATGGCTTCTACCGATATTACCATTTTTTTCTGGACGACTCATTTCTTTTGTTTTAAAAGAGTCTTCTTCAATAGTTATCATATTAAGGGCATTAGAGTGAGCTATATCAAACAAAACATTGAAATTTTATTGCCATTTGTTTTCTTTTTCTTTTATTGCTGCTGAGCGTGTTGCTTTATTTTCTTTATTTTTTTTTAAATTCTGCCATCTTTGAAATATTTAAGTATTTTTGCAATTTAAGTATTTTTGCAATTCTTTGAAATATTTAAGTATTTTTGTAATAACATGTTTTTTTCTTTGGTAGGAATAGTTGCTTTAAGCCATCACATTACTTGCTGTTAATGACGCCGATTCTCTATTTGTTTTGTTCATTACGTTTTTATAGTGAAAAAATAAACACATCCTTTTTTTCACTGACGGTAATTTTGTATGCACCAATTCGGAACAAGATTGTTTAATTAACCATATTTCAGTCCTTTTTCGCGTTTTTATAATATTCAATGTCATAATAGAAATACAAATACGAGAGTAAAGCTAAAGTAATCACATTTACAATCAAACACAATCACTTTGACTCGCAACGATGGCGTCATTGGATAAGTGTATAAAAGAGCAATGGATTGTTTATATTAACTAAATTGTGGGTGTCTACAGAGACCACTGAGGTGCCATCGAAGTGAGTAAACAAATAACTGTTAGTAACTAAATACCGCCATTAAAAGTGTATAAGTAAACTATAGCCAACATCGCGATAAGTGCAAATTTTAAGGTCATTCTTAAAAAAAACATATGAGGCGGTTGCGACCCTTAAATATTAATTAAAGAATCCGAAATTTAATGGAAATTATTATTTTGGTGGATAGAATGATATTATGGGTTGAGAGTTAAAACAATTAAAACTTGAATTTTATGAATCACCCTAATACATACATAAAAAAAAAAAATATATATATATATGTATATATATATATATATATATATATATATATATATAATTTGTTTACTATAAACAGCCTATATAACATCCGATATTATGTTGGTCTGAAAATAGTGGAGGTTTTTATAAATTACTATTCGCAAATCATTGTTTAAGACAGTTCTAAGTTTTACTTACATTATATTAATCTTTGGAACAAGATTTCGAAACCATTTTGGTTCATCATGTATTTAAAAAAATACACATAATACGAACCAACTTACTTTTCAAACTGAGCTGCCACTGCAAGGGCCCGTCATTGAGTCAACTTCCGCCCCGAATTTCCAAATAGATGAAATAAATTCTAAACGCGTTTGCTTAAAATGAATAACTCTCTAACGCAACGGCGTACAAAAGTGAATGTAAGATGTTCGCTTTACTTAGGTCGGTGGCGATGATTGGCTTTGATATAATTAAAAAATGGATAACACCAACGTTATCATTTGCATTATTATATATTATTATATAATAATTATTATATATTGTTATATAATTATATTATCGTAATATGATATTTTAAATAAAATGGATGAAATTATTTAGAGATGTTTTTATTATATATTTTCAGCTACTGTGAGTATTCATTTATTCAATTGCATTTTATTTATATTCTCTAATATCTAAAGTTTAATGTAATCCATCTCATTTCATTTACATTAATAAGTATAAGAAATTATTAATTTAATCAATACTGATCACAAACCATTTACTTGTGTGAGTTATTCCTAAAATATATAGTCATTTTGAAATATTTTCAACGGAAAAATGTTCTCAATAACCAATTTACTATTCCAGTGTGACGATAATTAAATTTTTATATTGAATTAAATATAAAATCAATCAAATCACCAATCATTTTTAAAATGACTTTGCACGAACATTGAACTAATAACATAATGCCAAGGAAAGCAAAACTTTATAATAAGAAAAACATCCTATTGAAATATATAAATCAACATAGGTGTGGATTTGAGAAAAACGTACATACGCTTAAGACAAGAATTTAAAAAGAAATATTCAAATGTAACATTCATAAATATAACTCGTATAATGAGAATAATTATTATTTAATAACCTTTTACAAAATTATGGGTGTACTTCAATTAATTTAGCGATCTTATTACTCTTTATGCTCCCAGATTTTATTTAATTGCATATATTTCAATCTAACATTGAATATAATAAACAAGTTACTTCTTATTGGCAACCGAGTTTACTTGACATAGATGAGTGTATTATAGTGTGATATAGATAACTATTCTATTCAATTCGTATAAACATAATATACGCCGCATTTGAGCTTCATCTGCCTTACATAAAAGGTATCCGTCCATCCCTTTTGATATTGGTGTACTATTGTATCCTAAAAATGGCAAAGATAGATGCTTGTATGCATTAACGCTTCGTTATTGCTTCTTTTGATGCTGGACTTGAAATAGATATTGAATAGTGTCTTAAAAATATTCAATGTTTTATATTATGTATACACTGTTCCATATTTTAGTTAAAATGATGTTTATTAAAATAATATGCAAAGATTTAAATAATTATATTAATGAGTGAGATAAATTAAGAAGATATCCGAGCAAAGGAGAGGTAAACCAAACTGAAAAGAAGAAATACTCTTGTATAAGTATAAAACGATACGTATATAGACGATGTTGAACAAAACTAGGGGTCATTATACGAAGAAAATATATCTAATTAAAGATATATAAGGAGAGAGTAGGTCAATGTTTTAAGAATATCGGTCCCGTGAGCCACTATTTTATCTACATCTGAATTTAAAGGTGATAAAATATAGACTAAGCATTGTTATTGAATTTGAATAGCAAGAACACAAATATCTAGGAACAAAGGTTCACTTTACATTTGAACGTACGTTTTGCGACTCGTTATATACTTTCATTCCTAGTTCGTGCTTTTGAATGAATAATTAAAAACCTATATTATAGTAAATGTTAATGTGTGTTAGTTATTCTAGTCTTGCTTGAATGGAAATTGGTATTTTACTGTTAGTTAATATGTACTCCTGTACTTTTATGTATTTCTCCAGTATCGACTCAAGTGAAATGCTGTAGACAAAATTGCTAACACTCTGTCTTGTATCGCCAAATTAACTTACTAAATGTATGATCACTCGTATATTCTCTCCAATAGTATTATGTACTTGCTAATAGATAATGTATTTCAGTCATCACGACATTAATCATAAGCCATTTTTTGACTTCCCATTCGAAAAATAAAAACATATTTTATAAGTCAAATTCGTCTAAATATTATTATACGAAAAAGGAAATTCAAAATTTTAATTTATCGTCAAAACCTTCAATTTTGTTTATTTTAACGTTGATTATTTTTATTCGGTTTACTTTGTCCGATATAATATATCAAAACGATTAATGTTTTATATATCAAAACGAATAATGTTTTGAATTTATACTTCTTTAGGCGCGTTATGAAAAAATGATGAGAGTGAAATTTTAAGATTCGTCACACAAAAGTTACAGTATGAAGTTGCAGCGGTTGCAGTCTCGAAACAAAAGCTATTGGCACCATCGTCGCCTCTGTTCACTGTTTTCATATTCATAGTATTTATCCACATGTTTCTAGTGTCTACATTCACACACGTGTTTTAGTTTCATATAAGTGCGATTTATATATGTGCTGATAAATTATATTCAGTAGTGATTTAAATTCAATATTTTGATTAATATATTTCCTATTCGTAAATATTAGTGAAAAAATTGAGTTTATAGACTTTTTCAAGTGCTCCAATATAATTGAGGTTATCTATCCGTATGTATTATTTAATGATGCCAAAGAAGTATAACTTCTCACGCACGTACATAAGTACACGCACCCTTTTTTTTATTTTATATTTTAGTAGGTGGGATTAAAAACGTCATTAGTCAAACCAAGTACATAAATATAAGTTCATTTAAACAATATGTAAATCTCCGATTCTGTTTTGTGTGCAAATAGATAAGAAAGTACTAAAATACATAGTATAATGAACGTAAATAAAGGGGTTTTAATACATCCTTTTTATTTCTTTCTGTAGTTATCCTTCTGTGATTACCACCGAATGCTCCGCATTCGTTATTATCTACAGAATTAAATTATGCCAGTATGAAGAATATTTACATTTTTACGGCATCATACTTTGGAAGGAAAAAAACAAAATATTTATGGGATATATTATGTGTCTATCCATCTACGCATTCATCTGTTACAGCCAAGGTTGCTACTCTCCAGGAATTCGTATATTAATACGAAATTTGTCACTTAATTTTGGTCATGGCCGTATTTATCAAAAATCTCCCGTTTTGGGGTTATTGGCTTATAAACAATGAGTGTTTTAATAAAAATGTCAAGGATTTTAGGAAATTTCAAAAACTTTTTACGCTGGAATATATTTAATGAGCGAGCCGCCTTCTTCATTATCATATGTAACTTTAATATTGAGGAGTCAATATCGAGAAATTATGGATGATGTTAAAACTTTGTTATTATGAATTTCAGAAATGACAACCATATGACAAACTTTTCTTTCTGTATGATACCTGCCGCATTTTCCAAAAAATACTCGATTAAAATATGAATAATTAAAAATATTAGGAAATTATTCTACATTTTCATTATTTGTCAGAACTGATGCTGTCAATTTTTTATCTATTTACTTCATTAAGTAAGCCTTTGCGCGAGAATTATATCCGAGAGTTCATTACGAATTTTTAAATTGAGAACTTGCGAGTTTCTAATTTAATACTGTCCATTCCTTGCAAGATAGATGGCAATAAGTAATCGCTTACGATCGTACATATGTTGGATGCAAATAATTGCAGAATACTCAGATATAATTATAATTTATTTTCTTCCGTAATGTTCGTTATATTTTATGTGGAATTAAGACTTGGCTCCTAATTATTTGCTTTGTTAAAATAATCTCAGTCACTCAGCGAGCTGCGAAAATAGCTATATTCGCGGTTCCTCAATAAAATGTGATCATTAATGAAGGTGTTCGTATAAGAGCTGCAATCTCTGGTTGGCAGAGTGGAGTAACAATGAACGAGTTATATGGCGCGCAGAATGGCGGTCACCGCCAGTGGAAGAAATAGCGACCGTGTACCGGAAAGCGCGAAGAAAAACGAGCGCGTACCGGAAAGCGCCAAATGGGAAAGCTCCCGTTAGGTGGACAAATGGCCTGATTAACTTGTGGAAAGCCGTTGGATTCGAGCAGTTTTTTGTGATTATTATTCTGCTTATAACTTTATGTTAGAGTTGATTTTTTGTCGAAACAAAACCTTTTATCGGAAAATTATAGCGATGATTACGAAAGTTACGATAATTTTATAGAAAGGAAAGACATGTCAAAGCCTTAATAAATGTTACTTGGATTCTGACTCAGTTTTGACAACACATTTTTGACAACAGATGAAAAGAATGAGATTAATTAGCAATTGGAAGTTTTAAAGTTTCCTCGTAAATATTTACGTAAATACCTAAGGTATCGTTCCCTCCTTTCAGGGTCTACATTTTACCACCCGACCACTTGCTCGTATATAAGCACGCACAAGCGCCTATACGCACGGTTATTATTACCGCTCCTAGTCGGTGTCAAAGACTGCCGCTCAATTTAGTCTTGAAAAATAGTTATATACGATGGAGAATGTGGTATGCTGTGCATGTTTTGCATTCTACTGATTACAGGTCGATGACTAAGTACTTAAAAAATAATACTACGTTTTTTCCAGCTACACCTTAATTGAATAACCACACACGTATTAATATTTATAATCATATTCAAATAAAATAGAAAATAAAACAGAATGTTGTTTCTAATAATGTATACCTCATCCATAATCTTGAATTTATCAACGAAATATTATCTCGACCCGACGAAAAAAGAAACGAATTTCTCTCCCAAACACTAACTCGGACTAGTAGCGAGTCATTCCATTACGCTCTTTGCACTTAGCGTTATCCTGTTATACATGAGTTACATCCTTTGAAAGTATCTTAAGGCATTAATCCACCAAAGAGCAGAAATGATACCGGTACCTTACTGTTAGGTTCTTGCGCTAAAATTTTAATTCACAATTGAATATAAAATATTATTCAGTACAGAATATAAGTTTAAATAATATTTCTCAAAACATTCATTTTTTTCTTTTATTAATCAGGATAATCGGGCGAATCATCTGTAACATCATATGTTCCATGGAATAATAAATCTGTGTGTGTATGTATAAATTATATATATATATATATATATATATATATATATATATATATATATATATACATATATATATATACATATATATATATATATATACATATATATATATATATATATATATATATATATATATATATATATATATATATATGTTACTACCATATAACCTATCTATAGACCAAATTAATTAATTTTAAAGTGTTGCTAACAATTTATTGATGGTTTTGCTTTCTACAATATTACATGCAGGACCTAAAAAATAAGAAATACTCACTCTCACAGGAGCATGAGAGAGAGAGAGAGAGAGAGAAATAATAGAGTGATATTATTACATCTCATTGTTGATATTTCAAATTGATTGGCTTGAAAAATTAATCATGTCAGTTAATTTGGATATACTACGAAGTAACTATTTCAGCTCAAAATGTATATCCCAGTGACTGAATTAATTAAATCGGGCTTACATGGAGTTCATTGTAGATATTTGTGTGCTACAATTTCTTACTAATTGTTTCCTTCCTAATTTAACAGGATATCCCATTATTCCTAAACAACATAACTTTTCATTTAATTTATATAAGACAAATTCGTTCTATTCGAAATTAATTTGAATTTAATACAATTTTTAAAAGGATTTAACCATCAAAGTATCTTTTTCCTTAAATTTCATAGAATTAATAAGGGGATTAAATACTTGTACTTTGACAAAGGTTTTGCCTTCAAAATTGAACTGTGTGGTTTTGAATCAACCTGTTCATTTAGCATTTCGTTATATGGCAGTTGTAGTCTATATCTCGTATGAAATTAAATATACCAGTATAATGTTCGTAACATCTTTTACATACGCCATGTAGAGGTTACGTTCGATCGTATTACGTCTCGATACATTTCTTGAATAAATGACTTATAGTAAAAGTTTTCTAATCGATGAGGATTTCTTTAGATCAATAAATTCTCCTTAATTTCACACGTCAGGTCACTATTTATAATTACGTGATCTGACATGCAAAGTAAGTTATTTAATAAAAAGTAATAAGAGCTTATTAATATAATATGTTAAAATCATGCATAACCAGTCAAATTCTATACGTCCTTATTGGTCGTGAAATTTTAAATATAATGAGTTTAAGTATAACAAATTCCATGTAAGTGAAATTTTTTTAGAAAATAACTTCCAAAAATTCCGAAAGTTTTCTTTGGAAAAAATGGTGTAAACTTGTCATTTAAAATTGTAAATACTTTCTTAATAATTAAAAATAGGCGATTTAAATTAAAACTGAAAAATATTTCCGCATGAGATCAAACGATTTTATTTCGATAATTTAATATAATTTTGGGACCAGACAATTTTATGAACGTCAGTTTTTTGATAGTTAATAACAAAAAAACTGATGTTCACACTGCTTAATATGAATGTTTAATGATAATAATGACATATAGATTTTACACTAACTTTTTTAAAATATTCCCATATAAATTAAATAGGGGGTTAATAAAAGTTTTTTTTAATTTTTTGCACCAGGTGGAACTTTATTTCAAAGGGCTTGTTACAAAAAATACAAGGAAACATTTTTTTCAAGCCTCATAAAATCTGATTAGAACATTACAGGGAAACTGTAGTACTTATCTTCAATCTTTTAATTTCTTTTAAATATGTTGTGAAAAATTAAAAGTGATTATGAAAAATTCAAATTTGTCACAGTTTTTATTATTTGTAAATGTACTTTGACTACGTACCTTCAAATATTTAATAACTGCCTAAATGTGTACGAAACTCTCGCAGTGCGATTTTTGTTCGTGCTCCACAGGTTTTTTAATCATTGTTTCACAGTGATATTTTTTTGTAAATTTATCTTTACGTTATTGGTTTTTAGGGCTAATATAATTTTAGTTTCAAGTTTGAAGGACTCATATTTGAATGAACAAGAAAAACGAAATTATATTACAATTAGTTGTCGAAACATTACTTGTATGAAGATATATGAAATATTTTACATTGTTTTTACAGCTCCTTATGACATATGAATATTTCATTTTTACTAACCAGAAAATATTGCAAATTTGTATGATTGTATAGGTACTTAGTTGCTGATATGCACTAAAGTAAATACTGATGTAAACAAAAAAGAATAAAAAGGGTTAGGATTTTCTAAAAAAAATCGCAATCATTTTCTGTTGGAAGACAATATTAATGATGATGATGATTGAAGTTAATTTGGGGAATTATGCTGAGTTGAATACAATTTTATCAGATTATTCTAACTTTATAAAACATTCATTTTACATTGATCAAAAGTTGCAAGTCTAACAATATTTCTACGAAAATACCATTGGGATATTACTTACTACCATAAATACATACTTTGGCGATCTGAGGTTACAAAAAATCTGAATATGTACATGTAATTACCTACGCAAAGTTAAATTAAAGGAAAGTTTGGAACTCATTTGACGTGTGACCGATATTCCGATTCATTATTCTTGTGATAAATCGTTGTTTACTTTTCCGAATGAATGCATTAAAAACTTTGTGATTTGTGATTTGAAAACTAATGAAGTTGCTATTTTATAATTAAACACGATCATCGATGCAAATGATTTATTTTCTTATCAACTAAAAGTGTGTACACCACAGATATACGTATCATTTAATTGACAGATAAAAAAACATAATTAAGGAGCAACATAATCTGGTAATAATTATTTCGATAACATTATAAATTTAGTACATTCCATATAACGGTCACTAAATTATTAATTGTCCCATTATATACATATATTATTTAATTGATCTTGATCCCTTTCTGCTATAATTAATTTATGAAACTTTTCTATTACTATTATAAAGTTCCTTTTGCTATGTCCCCTCAAATACTATAGCTCAAAAAGAGAGTAAACATTAAAGTGATCTTTACCATATATAATATATGCTAGTTTCATATTATTTCCGTGAAGATATGGTCAAATGTTCGTTTTCTTTCTATCAAAGGATCGTGTCGATGATATTGTGAGAAAATTCATGAAGTAAATAATACATCTGTTGGTAAAAAGATAAAAACTTCATCTTTCGAAAAGGAAGGTAAGAGAAATAAAGCAAATGGCCAAAGCCTCCAATCTAAGCTTTGTTAGTGGACGAAGTTGAATTTTGGATATATAAGTGAAAAATCACAATCAAAATGGTTTTACGTAATGTTGGTATATGAAAAATGTTAAAGTTGTCTACAATAGCCGCTAATGCCTATCGCGTCTAAAATATAATAGTACACCATGTAAAAGTTAGCTATTTAATTGTTTAATTCAGTATGTATTATTGTTTTTTTGTTATAATGAAGGAAGCATTTACGATAGATAGGCAAGTTACGAAAGACTGATTCTATAATAATAAGAATTTTATTTATTCAAACAGTAAATTGTTCACCGCAGAATTTCAAGTTTTGAATTTTATGCACCGCCAATCGAATTAAGCGGCGCTGTGTTTTGATAAAATATCAATAGATTAGAAGAAATTATAGACCCATTTCTATCCGGTATCTAGTGCTTAAGCAATTGAACATACCTAATGTTTAAAATAATCTTTTTTTTTGGATAAATATAAAAAAATGCAATGAGTTTTAAAAACCAAACCATGACATTTATTATCCAGATATCTAATATCTGATGTAATTAACGAAATATTTTTTCATCGGGTCTGCCACAGCCATAAAATATGCAATATGCACAGTAAAAGTTTGTATTGCACTGGAATATGGAAAGCTCGTCGAACACCGCTCAAGTTAGTTTAATTTACTCTAAAAATGTATATTATCATAATATATATAGTATATTATCATAATTGCGTTTTTTTATACTGGTGGCTACAAATACGCCGTAGCTCTCCCAGTATGTGCAAAAATTAAATGAATATGAAAAATAAAATCAATTCCGTCACACGTCACTAGTCAAAACCAAATTCATTTGGTTATTATCAGTTGGTACTTTAATGAAGTTTACAATAATTAAAGACTCTTTAAATAATCTTACAATTACTTTAGGAAAGTGACAAAAGTACTTTAACGAACGTACTCAAGAAATCGAAGAAGGGACCACTATTTTTATGAGAGGTTCATGGTCTTCGAAACTAGACCAGCGTTAATTTCTACTGTAAGTAACGTCTCGTGTATTGATAATGTTTATGATAGCAGTATTGTTAATTGTGTATTGTTAATGATACCAGTATTAATTTAGAAGAGTAAGTTGATTGAAGGTGTCACCTTGATGTAATTTTTGTTATGAACCTAATACTCGATAAAAGAAACATAAAAATGTAGCAAGATAAAGAATGCAAAACTTACTGACTTTTAGAGACATTAAGAAAAAAAATGATTATGTCGGGAAGGTGAATTACTCAGTTTCGCATGATTTATTAAAGGGAAAATTAATAATGAGGAACGGTGCAAGAGGAATAAATATATTGTATTTATATTATCCGAAAGGCTAATTTTGAATTGATTTACTTTATTTACAAAACGATTCATATTATTAGTATTTCTGTGAATTAATAACAATTGTAGTGTAAACGAATTTAGCTGTTGTACGACGTTACACTAGTCGGCATTTCTATCTACACAATACGAGGTATACTATTATTAATTGTCTAATTAGTGCGATTGTTATTTTTGCATCCACTTAAAATATAGATTTATACTATTTCCAAAAATAAATATTTATCAAAATATGACAAGTCAATTAACCTTTTTAAGATCGAATAACTTAAAAATAATACTACGAATACAAGATTTAAGGATCAAGGGGAAATACAGTTCAGGGCGTTTTTATTTTTTTTTAAAAACCAATGATAAATTCGTAATGGAGAAAAACTTTGTAGGCAACTTTTATTTTAAAATCAATTTTTACCACTTTTTTTATAATTTCGAACTATATTTTTAAAACTAATAAAACAATTTAGTCCCTTCATGAATTTAACATATATTTATACCTAAGCTATTTCTGTGCCTAGATTCATTCCAACCGGATAAGAAATGTGGCCTTCCGAGCGTCAACAAAATTCGTTATATATGCACATCCACATATAGTAGTAGTTCTATGGATTATTGAGTACATACAAAATAAAAGGATTATGATGAATATATTTTTTCGTATCTAAACCCAATCTTGACCAACGACACCGAGCCCCGCACGGTATCCGGAAAACGCTTCAATCCAATGCCGCGTGCACTTTATTCGGCTTTGAATATTAGCGACACTTAATTACCATATAACAATTTTTTGCGGCAAAAATTATTATACTGGTAATTCAGTGTTTTTTAAGTTGTTCTTGGAGGTTCTGTTTTATTGTAATGAAATGTTGAAAAAGTCATTGTGACACATGAAATGTTTTATAGTTTAATTCCGTTTTATATTTTCTAACAGAGTTAGACAGTAAACCTTGCTCTACCAATTACCCAATGTATATTTGTATACATACACACACATACATTTGTGTACATGTATGCATGCATGCGTGCGTGCGTATATGTTTATAGATACATGTACACTTTCAAGGTCATAATCGGTGAAGACAGTAAAATCATATCGAAATTCAAAAGTAAAGATCTGGGCTATGTAAATTTCTATGAAATTCGCTTACGAATGAACTGCTGGTTTTTCAAGTATGATCCATTTGTATAAGCGATTTATTAAGTATTAAAATTATTTGCCCATCAAAGCAAAATTTTGTACGGTATATTTATTTTTTTCAGTAATGTATGACTGATATATTACGGTGGCGTATTGTAAACTATCGACTTACCTCAAAATTATTTTTACTGCAAAATCAGTTATCCTGTTGGAAAGCACAACATATTTTGATTGTATTGGCATAGGTTGGAACACTTAAGAATATATTATTTTGAGCAATAATAATAGTGTTTATACAAAAAGATGTAAAGCAATATTTCTAACGTATTTTTTTTCATATGATAAATCTATAAATACAAAAATATAATAACTATTTGAGAGATTGGATGACGAATTATACTTACATCGCTGCTTGAATGGACGGTGTTAGTTATATCATTTGCTCAACTGGTACGGAAGAAGAATGAGTAGGGGCTACTCTATTTAACATAATTTTGAAAATAAAATTTAAAGCTATTTTCAAAATATAACAAAAAATCGTTTTAAGTTAAATAGGGCTTATTCTAAAACATATTAAAACTGGTTATTGACTCATAAGCCTATATTATATTAAAAATGGTTTTTACTACATATTTTGAACCATAGATTTTACATGCACGCAAAATAAATTGAGAAGATTTATTAGTAGTATCAGATTCCTCTTACAATATCCGATGCAGAAAGTTGATTATAATTTTGAATTAACTACATAATTAAAAAAAAAGATTATCTTTGAGCCGAATACTTAGGTTCTAGTACTAAATAAATGAAAAAAGTTAGTGATGATATGAAAAGAAATAGATGAATCGTTAAAGTATTTTCTGGATATTGTGTGAAAACTTATATTGAATTATCGAAAAAGATGAACAAATATTTTTCAACAATAAAAATGATGGAATAAAATAGACAATAGAAACTGGTAATTAATGAGCCTATCAACCAGTTGATCGTACGTGTGTCTAACTTTTATATGACCTATTACAAACGTAGTGTTCAAACTGTGCTCTAAATAATTTTCTCGTTTTTTTGACACAAAAAATAAAATAAATCATCGATTTTAATGTCTTATGACATATATTGTAACTCCTAAAATCTCCGTATCAAAATAAATCACCAATGTGAATTAATAACATCTTTATCTTTAATGTCTATAGGACATCCTTTAAAATCCTATATTACTTTCATATTATACTAGTTGACATCAAGTTAGAAGAAAACAATGTTTGAGTAGACTTCCTGTTTTTATGCACGCTGAATTCAATATGCAGCTAGAATTTCCTAGTACATCGCATTTTGGAGTTGACAATCGCTTTTGTTTTTTGCTTTAAACTTTTACCTTCAAATAATAACTGTTTTTGTTGTTTGCAAACGTACAGGAACATTGTCACTTATCAAAGTTATAAAGTTTTGTTGAGATTTAAATTATACTTCAAAAATATATTTCGTAAGGTAGCACAATGACAGTATTCGTCTTGCGGAATGTGTGTGTATAGTGTATTAAAAACTTCTTATTATTTTCATGGTATTTCATAAAGTTATTATTAATTTTCGGTAAGTTTCGGATTTGCTATTTCTTAAATAAATTCTTGTAAGACATTTTAAAAGTTATGATATAAAATAACGACTTACACCGTAGTTTTATTTGTATTAATTACATGAATTTTATTTGTGGCGGATTTGTGACAGGCATCATAAAGATCTATTTAATTTATTGAGAGATCTATTTAAGTTATTACCGTTTTACAATCAACAGAAGATGTAAAAATTTGTCCATCGCCATAATGCAAGGCATGTATTAGCTCAAATTTGTTACAAAATAGCCTACGATACGAAACGGGCGATAAAATCAAATAGATGATTGATACTTTTATGGCACAAATCGAAGTATTTTCAAGGACAACTAATATAAAATACATTCATTCTGCCCAAAGATAAGTTCCCTGTAAAAAAAGTAGATACTAGCTTCAGTTTTGATTTCAGGTAAAGAAATTGCCTTTAGTGATGTTTCCGTTTCGCTACTTATAAAATAAAATTCAGACCGATCTTTCTCTTGCAGTCCATCGAGTTTAAATATTTGTAAATCAAAGTTAAAATAAACTGAATGAAGGGCAAAATTCTTAAAAACGTGCTTCTTCTATATTACATAAATTCACATACAAACGTATATTCTTCTGTATGACTAAATTCTTAAAAACAAAACAATCTGCATGGAAATGAAATAACAGAAATTACCAAGAGACTATCTGGTGGATACACAGAGTTTTCGTATCAAGAACTATTATCTCCATATACTTATTTTCTTCACTCGCAGCTGTACTTTTTCCAGAAAATTTTGATATAATTTTAATTACTTTGTGGAAAAATTCCTCAAATATATTGTCCACATGGAAAAAGAAATAATGACAATTGGATCTCAGCAATGTGCAACAAATCATGAAAAGTCACCCAAAACTACATTTCTGCGGTGACCTAAATCGTGAAAAATCACCTAAAATAATATTAACTACTTTAGGGAAAGGATCTGTCAAATTTGCAAACAATTATTTAATATGTCAAACTATTATTCAATATATTAAAGAAATGTATTTATAATGAAATATTTAAATACCAATATATAAAAAAGTAGACATAGAGAAGTAAATCTGCAGCAGAGGAATACAATGTTATCCTTATTCAAACGAGTATGCCAAACTTTAAATTGACATTATTTTAACATATCACACGGTACGGTTACTTATTATTAATACTCGTGAAATGAAAGCGTCAAGTGTAAGCTACTTAAGTACACGTATTTGAAATATCGCATTTATTACGTGAAATATTTTCTTCTAAGATCTTTGTGAGGCACAGAAAAATCTATTTAACAAATCGAGAAATTTATAACGTCTCAACTGGATACGGTATGTTATATTTATTGTAAATGCCGCTTTACCGTGTTTGTCTATTAGAAAATGAATATTTATTGCAAAATTTCTCATTAATTAATGGCATGCAGTCAATCAGTCATGGTAAATTATTCGAGAGTTTTTGTCTTGTTATGTTTTACATATTAACGATGAAATATTAAAAATTTCAATCGTTTTAAGGGGGAATATACACTTGGTGGACTTACAAATTATTTTTTATTTACGTATGCTTAAAGTTTTATAAATTGTACAAAATTGTGTAACGAAATTTTAACAGTGTCGTAGCTCTTTATGTAAAATTAAAAACAAGTGGATCCACGGGTTGGTGTTTTGCCCCGAACAAGGAAACTGGACTAAAACAATATTACATTTTTTTGAAACGTCAGTGAGAGCAGATAAAGCTTTAGTTGCTGATCACATTGACAATGGTATTGTTTTGACATTGATCATTTCAGCTATCAGTAATTGGGGTTAGTATAACCCAGTATTAATTACTCGTCTTTACACAATAGTTCTTTCCTATTTTTTTGTAGGATGCAGTTTTAATAGTATCAAGAAAGGAGTTTTTTGCAAAATGAGTGAAACAATAAGTGATTGAAACAATACACTTTTATCTCCATGAAACCAGATTTCAATGGCATGTAGCCACCATCTGTGTATATCAAGGCTGTATTGTGACGACATTATTTGAAATGTTAAGAGAAATGGTAGGACTCTAAAAACATATAGGAATGCTTTTTACCGACTAATAGTGACTAGCTAAAGGGACTAGCTGAAGATGTTTATAATAATGTATATTACGATATTGCGGTGATCTTTACTTCATCACGCATACCACCTTATCCTAGAAAATCGATGAAGCACATTGCAAAGCCAAACATCGATATGTTGACTATTTGGTAAATTCTGAATACCTGAAGAACTTATAGTTACTGTTGAGATATCATCTCGAGCATAGCGAGGCCAATATAATCCAGGAAGACGGTCATATTTCTAGAAAATTTAGTCATCGGAAGTGCAGTGAATAAGAAGCATAAAAGGTGCGTAACGAGAAATGAGCCTCGGGTGGATTTCAAAATCTTCGAGTTACGCCCACAAACAATGGACATGAAAATGGAGTTTCCTTGTTGAGCATAAAATGGTGGCAATCGTTTTATAATGCGCGTCTCAGTTACAACCCGAAAGTACTAACTGACACGCACGCTGAAATTAAACTTCAGGCTGTTTTAAATAAGGCTGGCCAGTTTCTTATCGTTTCTTATCTATGCAATGCGAAGTTATCATAGGTTGTTTCCTGGTAGTAGTGGTGGTTTATCATTCACTTTAGTCAGCAAGTGAGATGATAGACGTATTGGACATAGTATCTTCAAATAAAAATTCACCAATATTTATTAAACTCATTAATTTCTGTTTGTTTTTTAATTGTACTACTACAATTACGCGATAAAAGTGCTAACAATTTGTTTGTCAGAAATCTCCTTTTTTATTTACTTCATATTGTTGATCAATAAAATTTATGTTCTCCAAAGCAGGCACGGTATTATAATAAATGTTACAAAAAAAAACATTGTTACTAGTCTTAATATGAGTTTCATAGATTATTATGTAGAGGAGTCTTCTGAGAATGAACTAAGTAATGAGAAATAATTACTAAGTACTTCCTCACAATAATCTAATTAACACTTTTCTAATTAATTTTTGAAATCAGGAAAGTGAATTACGTATAAATTAGTAAGTAATTAGTTTAATTATACTGACGGTGATGTTATAATTTGACACAGGCATTAGAAGTTTGATGAAAATATTAAACAAATTTCCACCTAATTTTTTCTGGAGGAAATACTGTGCAGCGAGATATGAAAGTTGCTCTAGTATTTTGCAAAAGAACAATAAATTATAAAGAATTACTTATAATTATTTTTCATTAATTGAATAGACCGTTCAAAATGAAAATGAGCTTTTATTTATTAATTTAATTAACTTAGTTGATAGAAGATCAACAATTTTAAGAGATCTGAGCAACTATGAAACTTCACTTTGTGCATATGATGGCACACACATGACCCGTTTCTCCGATTATATGTATATTTCCTTTTCTTTAAACAGGTAATCTAGGTTATTTAATTTTTTTGATTTCATAATAATTTAACCAATTATTTCATGCGCATTTAGTCCGTTATTTCACTTTATTATAATACATAAATATAAGAGAAACAATATGTTTCACAATTGCTTTACTTTAAAAAAATATAAACTAAGTAGACAGTGATTGTTTTTAAGTTTATATTGCAGAATTCGAAAGTGTATTACTAAAAATAATTTATTTAATCCTTAATAAAAAATAACTACTTAATTATGACAAGATACTTAGCATCACTTAATATCTCGTTAGTTAGCAAAAAAAGAAAAGTTACACAGGCGTCGGTTTGATATTTATTTTTAACACGTAAATAGGACATAATCTTTCACAATTTTCGATGAGATTTACATTCTTGAGGTAATACAAGTTCTTTTATTTATGGTGATTCTGCTTTACAAAGACACTCCTAAAACATCAAACTCATTTGAGCAAAAATCGCGTTTTGAACCTTTTATATAATATCCTTTCTATGCCACGACATTTCATAATGAAAAAATAATTAGTCCATAAATAATTCATTTACCAAAGGTACGCACAATAAAGGTAACAGAGATATTTGCCGGACGTTTTAAAAGTTATTTTATTTGTTATATGTAATTAGTAAACTTATTATTCGATTATGTAGCAGTATCTATACACATACATATAATCCTATAAGGTAGAAATTTTATCTCTACTTGCACCCAACTAGCGCTATATTATATACATAAATATATATATATATATATATATATACACACACACATATATATATATATATATATATATATATATATATATATAATATATAGCTCTAGTTGGGTGCATATAGAGATAAAATTTCTACCTTATAGGATTCTTTGGTCTTTTTACTGAAATTAGGTAAGTTAAACCTTAATTTTTTATCGCGTAAGTAATTCGACAGCGAACAGTGGTTGTCGACTGGCGAGAGGTGTGAAACTCCGGAAATAAGACGGGTGCGGAAGCACAGACAATGAGCCACTTTAACCAATCATTGATTAGGGGAGAAGGAAGAGAAGAGGGACCCTTTTCTGAAGTTTTGAGGGATGCTAGCTCAAATGATTGTCAAGTTGAATACTTTCACTTCTTCTCTAAGGCAGCCTTTTCAATAGGGTCAGAATTATTTCAACAGGGTACAGTAAATTTTTCTAATTTGTATGTAGGACATCGATTTAAGTAAATGTTATTGGAGTGTTCAATATTTCCTTCTTTCACCATTTGGAATCAACGCTTGGCTTGAAAGAGTGTACAGTTGCATTTATATGCAACATTAATTGTTTTGATCGCTTTTCATCCTAAACGGAATCATGAAGCAAAAACTCTCCGAAACTCAGTTGCTAACTGAATAGAAGAAAATTCTCTAACATTTCACAAATCGATTTATTGGTTATCATTTATTTTGATGTTATATATATTTTAAGATAACTTCATGTAATAATAATGACGTGATTTTTAATATGAAAAGTTGTAGAAATGTTATAGTTGTAAGGAAAATAGCTATACCACATTATTTCAAACCGAAAAAATGTAATTTCTGTTTATGTAAGTAAATGGCTCGCCACAATTCAAGTAACGCCGAAAACATTGAAAATTTGTGTCATTTTTAGACATCTATAGTTTCACGAAGAATATTTCAATTGAAATAATTAGATATATCAAAACTGAGGTTGTTTACTTTTTATGTAATCTATGAATATTTTTCTCTACTAATCATATAGTGTTAGAAATTAAAAATGATAAAAAAATCTCTTAACTTTTGAAATTTAATAAAATCCATTGATTGCACTTTAAAATTCAAGATTCCATTTCATTTTTTATTAATCATTGAAGATGATCACTCGCAATGAAGTTATTCTTTGTCAAATAAATAAATAATCATTTTTAACTTTACTGCTCATAACTCGTCAACAAATAAATGATTGTGTAACGTTTATATGTTTAAGCGATTTTGAAAACTAGGAAATGTCTTCATGAATGTATTATTTTTTATTTTCTAATGTTTTTAGTCGTAATATTTGTATAAAAATGGGCATAGTGTTATGTTGAGAAAGATGATCTAATTAATAAAGTTTTTCAGTTCTTTTATGTTAAAAGTGTTCCCAATGATCGTGCAAAATGTCTCATAGTTCACATGTCTACATGATCAACCATACTGTAATTCATAAACAAATTAAAAAATCATGGAAGTATTGCTAAAATATAGAAACACTTGTAATCTGGCATTTGGTTAAAATTTATCATTTTCTCCCAATTAAATGGAACTACGTGATGTAATATTATTTTTACTTTCTTTAAGTTCTTTACCACGACCTAGGTTTCGTTGTATTACAACATCTTCAGGTGGGCTATTAGCAAACATTCTTTGCTAGGAATCTTTGCTAATAGCCCACCTGAAGATGTTGTAATACAACGAAACCTAGGTCGTGGTAAAGAACTTAAAGAAAGTGGAAATAATACTACATCACGTAGTTTAATTTAATTGTGAATAATGCATTTTTATAAAATTAACGCCAAATATATTCAATTGTCATTTTCTATTAGGTTAACTTTGATTATATTATAAATTTAATATAATTAAAATTTTCGCGATGTTGAGACAGCATTTTTTTCATTTGAAACGAATCATGTTTCGCATTTCATTTAAGAATAATTTAACATTTTTGAAAATATTCAATGATCCTTTAAATTTGATGAGAGCGTTTGTATTAAAGTTGCAAAATACTACTCAAAATGTTATCATTATTTTTCGAAGTAAATTGTAATTTTACGATAAAGGTATTACTTTGAAAATTATGTTAGAAGGTTTTTGCAAGATAAAGGTCTTTCTATGAACCCCAAATATCCCTACCACAACAAATACTTCACCGGGACTCTCTGAGTAAGCTAAAGTATGCACGCTAATGGACGTGTTACGTGGCAGGGTGAGATGTCGGAATAACGGCCGCAGCTAATTAACCTTAAATTTAGTACCAAAATCTTAACACCAAACTTAAAATAAGAATTAGCAATGTTCTAATTGCATTTAAATAATTAGAACGTTTTTAATGTGTTTACTTCTGTTACATATTTGACCTTAAAAATATAATCGTATTTTGGTGAAGATTCATAACTTTCACTTACTTCCACTTTTTTTTAACATCTTAAATAGATCACAAAGTCCAATATAACTAATTAGCTAATTCAAAGATTCATCTCCGACTTATTTCCAAACGAACCTTTTCCAAAAAATACTTATGCTCAAGCCACAAAACTTATAAATTAACTATTGAATCTTACCCTAGATAAAGTTTATCTGAGGCTAATTCAAAGAATCCCTCTTTTCTAACTTCCAACCCTTAACCCATTCACCGCTTGCTTTTTTTTCATTCCTATTAACGTCAATAGTTTCATTGTAATGCCAGGAAATGTAATCGTGTTCGTTCGTTCGTCTGTCATAGTTTCCAATTTGTAGAGTTTTATACATATGTACATATGATGCTTCATGTAGACATTAGCTAATGCAGTAATTCTTTTCCTTCTACTTATCACTTGAGATCTTTATATGAAAACTTACCATAATTGTAAAACGTGGACGAATTTTTATTTCTGAGCATGTCGTGGAATACCATAATAAAATAAGGTCGCCATTAATATTGGGCTTCTAACCTTTCATGTGTGTCTTACTTTAGTTCTGAGTTTTTTTGCTCTTTTAGAGATGTAATGGATTGTATCTTAAAATAAATGTGCATATAATTGCGAAATGTGCCGATTTTTTGTCATTAATTACGATTTCCATAAAATAAATAATTGTATACATATGATGGACTTACAGCTTAGAGACTAGATTTATTGCTACAAGATGACTATTAACTGGAAGAGATGACCTCTTCCCGTTAATCATATCAACATAATAAAAACTGGGAAAGTACGTGTCATAGGGAAAGTGCGGGTCATAAGCGAAGTGCATAAGAGGCCAGTGCGTGTAGTAAACGCATAAATAGAGTTTCTTAGCTGTGAATTCTTTTTAAAATAATTGATGTAGTTTAATGAAAATAGCTTTAATTTAAATTTCTTATCAGATACGCGTATTCAGAATTTTCCAGGTTTTTCAAATTCAAGTTTTAAAAACTAAAGGAGCTTATTTTTTTGTGAAAAAGTATTCCACGCTATACTAAAAAAAAACAAAAATTCGCCCGTATTTTACAATTATGGTAAAATTTCAAATAGACTGACAGGCAAAGAAAAAGAAGTAAACACATTAAAAACGTGCATATTAACTAAGGTCTCTATATAAAGTATCATATGCATATATGTATAAAACTGTACAAATTGGAAACTGTGACCAATGAACGAACGGACACGATGATATACCCGAGTATTACGATGAAACTGCAGAAAGGAGATTAAGGGAGGTTAAGGTAAAAGAGGGTTAAGGGTTGGAAATTAGAAAAGGGGGATTCTTTCAATTGGCCTTTAAAAAACTTTATCTAAGGTAAGATTCAATAATTAATTTATAAGTTTTATGGCTTGAGCGTAAGTATT
This sequence comes from Druceiella hillmani, assembly GCA_039881145.1. Taxonomy (NCBI): domain Eukaryota; kingdom Metazoa; phylum Arthropoda; class Insecta; order Lepidoptera; family Hepialidae; genus Druceiella; species Druceiella hillmani. The sequence continues at coordinate 27,230,266 of JAYKKI010000023.1, read as the reverse complement.
TTTTGGAAAAGGTTCGTTTGGAAATAAATCGGAGATGAATGTTTGAATTAGCTAAGTAGTTACATTGGACTTCGTGATCTACTTAAGTTGCTAAAGAAAAGTGTAAGTAAGTGAAAGTTACGAATCTTCAACCAAAACATGATTATGTTTTTAAGGTCGAATGTGTAACAGAAGTGAACACATTAAAAACGTTCTAATTATTTAAATGCAATCAGAACATTGCTAATTTTTATTTCAAGATAGGTGTTAAGATTTAAGTATTCAATTTTAGATTCACATTAAAACCAGCCAATGTTGGGAAGTGAATAAGTTGCGGCCGTTGCTCCGACTCCTCACACGTAATCGATTAGCGTGCATACTTCAGTCTACTCGGAGAGTGCCGGTGAAGTATTTGTAGTGGAGTAAAGTATTTGTATGGATATTTGGAGTTCATGGAAAGACCTTTAGCTTGCGAAAACCTTTTCAACATTATTTTCAAAGTAATACCTTTATTATAAATTGACAATTTACTTCGAAAAATAATACAAACATTTTGAGTAGTATTTTGCCACTTTAATACAAACACTCTCATCAAATTTAAAGGACAATTGAATATTTTCAAAAATGTTAAGTTATTCTTAAATGAAATGCGAAAAATAGTGCGATTAAAATGAAAAAAAATACTATGTCTCTACATCATTAAAATTTAATTATATTACATTTATAATATTATCAAAGTTAACCTAATAGAAAATGATCAATTTTAACCTAATGCCAGATTACAAGTTTTTCTATATTTTAGTAATACTAGGATGATTCTGTAATTTGTTTATGAATTACCGTATGTTTGATCATGTGAACATGTAAACTATCAGACATTTTGCACGATCATTGGAAATACTTTTAATATAAAAGAACCGTAAAAACTTTATTAATTAGACCATATTTCTCAACAGAACACTTTGACCCATAAAAATATAAAAAATACAAATTTTCAATCAATTTTAAAATAAACATTACGACTAAAAAAATTAGAAAATAAAAAAATAAACTATACATTCATGAAGACATTTTCTAGTTTTCAAAATCGCTCAAACATATAAACGTTACACAATCATTTATTTGTTCACGAGTTATGAGCAGTAAACACTTACATAAGCAGTAAACGAAAAAATGTATATGACTCAAGTGACGATAAACGCTACACGATGTGTTTATGAGTAGCGATAAATAATATAAAAGTACTATATAGACGACATGTCGCTGAGATTATTAATAACAAACGTAACACGTGTAAGGTACAAATGTATACTTACTCTTAAATATTCGGTGATTTTGACGCTGTGACTTGTAATCGACATTAACAAGTCACTGTCACATACGTCACTAAAAATCACTCTTTAATAAGTGTTAAAAGTAAATTGTCAAAATTTTGATGACTTATTAATGATTTATTTATAACTAATTTATGGTGTGCTTTGTCTATTATAATACTAACAACATATGTTCTTAATTTATTTACAAATCCGCAATGAGCCCGCACATATAAGTGTCATAAATATAACCGGGAGCAATACATTCCGATTTCCTTCAGCCCTATTCAACCTCGTTCTGGTACTGGCATCGTGGCTATTTTTTATTTGGCAATTATCTATGTAAAATTATATGAAGATTTTATTAGATATTGATATAAATTTGTAATGACATTTTATTACTTTTTCTGAATATATAATTTTAAATTTTTCTTATACGAATTAAGTACAGTCTATGAAATTACATTTAGTATATTCTCTTTCTCTCTGCCATTTTACTCTTTACTATGTACTCACTAATCAAGGTTTACATCACAAAATATTTCACGACCCTCACGTATACCGAAATGCACTATTACTCGCTGGTATTCCAAATAACGATGAATAAAATATGCAGATAAATGAATCTGAAAACCTACAAGGTTTGAGACTTTTTAAATATGACATTTTAAAAATAAAAAGAAACATGCTCATTTACTTTCTGAATATTAATACTCTCCAACGTAAATATTTGATTGGGGCACAAAATTTTATTGAGAGTTCAAACCACCATTAACTGAAAAACGCACGCGACACCACTAGATGACTGAAGACACACTAGCACTAGTTGAGGAAAGACGTAGGATGAAAACGGAAGGAACGGTGCTAAGGAACTCAATTATAAATCTGATTATTCTTAACCAGATTGTTTATACGTGGAAGAGTAGTAACTATATGACAGTAGTCAGTCCCTGTTTGAAGACTCGGAGTTGCAAAATTTTCCTCTCACATAGACCGGGGAAGAAGAATTGGAACCGAACATTCCGAAGTTAAAACCGCAATTAGGCGTCTGAAAAATTAAAAAGCCGCTGGTAAAGATGCGATTTCTATAGAAAATATAAAGGCTATGAGAGAGCAAGGCGTTCATATCTACCGAAACATATGTAACAAAATATGGCGGACGACTACCGACTTATTGCCGTTACCTTATATGCAAGCAAAATCATGTTGCGCCTCTTGAATGACTGAAGACTTACTTGTCCGGGGAATAACTGCGGAACGGGCAAGTTTCGTTAGAGAACAGGGTACTCGTGAATGACTCTTAAAATTCGTCAGATTACTGAAAAGGCTCGAGAGCTTGACAAATCCACCTATATCTGTTTTGTTGACTTTTATAAGACTTTCGATTCTGTAAAATGGCCAATACTATGGAGTGCACTACTTGGAATGGGTACATCAAAACATCTCATACATCTTCTGAGACAAATTTACGAAGAAAAAACAGTATCAGTATGGATAGATGAAATCTTGACGGACAACTTTCATCCTAGTGCTGGGGTTCATCAAGGATGCATGATTTCTCCTCTATTGTTCGACCTTTACACTGAGATCATAATAAGAATTATACTTGAAAACTAGATGGACAGCGTTACCATTGGTGGTTACAAAATATCGAACTTACGCTACGTATATGACACCACCTTGTTTAATTTTGAAGCTCGCCGTATATCAGACTTCTCAAGAAGGAGCGCGTAAGCCTCGAATTTGGTTTAACGATCAATCGCAACAAAACTAAAATAATTATTGTTGATCGTGCGAACAACTCGCCCAAAGTCACTCAAACGGCGAACTGTGAAGTGACTCAATTATATGTATATCTTGGAGCGTTCATCTCTAACAACGGCGAGTGCGTGGATGAGGTGGGAAGACATATGGCGATAACATGACATGCTGTGAACAAATTGAAAAAAATATGAGGGACCGAGACATTAGAGAGGCAACTAAAATTCAGTACGTTCGAACTCTGGGGTTTCCCATATAAAAATGATGAAAAATATTTTTAGGTTATATTGATTTCTAATGGGAAAATGAGGAATTTGACCTACCCTGAACTTACGCTGTATTTCTTTCCAATTCTTAGAGAGTGGACTTAAACTACAGTACTGGTTAATATCATTTGCAGCGGAAGTAGCATTATAATCCTATGATATAAGATTAACTAATATATTGTATCGGGTTTAGTTTGGCATCACGTAACAGTACATTAAATAATGGTTTATGTAAAATATGGTCCGGCATAAGAAACACGTATTAAGAGGAAACAAACTTTTCATCGTCAAATATATGAAAACTTGTCATTTATACATATATTAAAAGAAAGTGGTCTTAATTCCTATACCTATAACTATCGAAAAGATAACTGCACATTTCGTGACATTTAAATATCATGTTGCCAACTGATGTAAATACCAGATGCGGCGAACTAATTGCGCTTAACCACAATAAATCGACCACCTAAACTACAATTTAAAAAAACAATTATTTTAGGATATCTTAATTAGCCTAAATTACAAGTTTATCACAAATAAACAGTATTTAACATAAAAACTTGAAATATGTATTTATTTATATAATATAACTAACAATAATTAAGTCTAAAAATAATAATTACAAAAACACTGCACACTTTTAAATGAATTTTATATGGAATATTGAATATATTTGTCGTTAACTTTGTAGAAATTCTTTATTCACAGTTAAATGAAACTACATGATGAAGTATTATTTCTACTTTCTTTAAGCTGACATCTTTGCTAACAGCCCACCTGAAGATGTAATACAACGAAACCTAGGTCGTGGTAAAGAACTTAAAGAATGTAGAAATAATACTACATCACGTAGTTTCATTTAATTGTGATATTTTATAATCAAAACTTAATGTATGGCATTATTGCAATGAGCATTATACTACTTTACAAATAGCTAATGCTTATTTAAAACATATCTCCCAAGAAAATTAAATAAAAGTATAATTACAATTTAGCTACAGCCGCTCGGATATAACATTTGTCCGAACTAAAGAATACACATATTTCAAATGTCTAATTATTATTTATAAATATTATTTTTTAATATAAATGGTTTTCGTTTCTCACAGGAAAACCGTTTTTAAAGTAAGGAACCAATCTATATTGAGCAGTAATATATTTAAGAAATCGGAATTTGTCGTTACGTGCGAAATTTTATTCGTGTGTCGTAACTTCAACATTTCATTGTATTTATTTTTGTTTGCAACTGATTCCTCCAACAAATTAACTATTGGTTAAACACAGTGCTAAATAACACACAATATACTCGTATATAATAATTTTTTTGTGCTGAAACTGGAAGGTAAAACCACATATAAATTGAAACAAGTTTGAAAGGTTTGAACAGTCAAAAAACTTGTTTCTCAACCAACAACGGTGTATTGCTGCTAACCAACCTCCACATTTGATGTTTCTATCATTCGGTGTCGTATTGATAAGTAGAGAATTTTCTCATTATTCTTAATAAAATTAGCTTTAATGTCCGGAAGAGCTGAGCAGTTGGTGAGTTGTGCTCCATCTATTGACTATTGTATGTTTAAAGGGCAATCACTCGATGGTAGGATGATAGTACGGTGAAGGGTGGCAATCAGCTTAGTTACGTCTGATTGTTGTTCCGAAGACAGCGATGGAGATTTGAGGAAAGAAGTTTCTTGGTAGGATGCTGATATAATTAGGGTCATTTTCACCTTTCTATTCTCAGAGTTGTGATGCACTCAAAGTGCATCATTCGCATTTCATCAAGTTTCGGTAGTGGCGTTTGCCTTGCTATCGCCGTGATTTTAGTGCTATATTCCAGGACTGCTCTAACATAAATTTGGTAAGTAACATGCTAATATATCTAAACTCGAATACTACGAATATTTTGCTAGTTCTTTGAAAAATTTTAAAAATTAAAGAAATTATAAAATGATCTGTCTTTGTTTTTCGGTATATTTCTTAGGAATTTTTGACATAGACATATACGTATTTCAACAAAATGTGTAATCATAATTAAATGAAAATATTTATTTCAAAATTTTCATTCACTTAAGCTTAATACTTTCAAATATCTAATCAAGTGACGCAACTAGATCCGTTTCATCTACATTCGATTCTATTATGGTATATTCACAATCATATGTATCATTTTGACGTTTAACATATTTAATGTTGGGTCAATTCGTCCATAAACAAATCCTTTATTTCTTTTATATAATAATGTTTCTCAAATCTGTTACAACTTTTTGAAAAACGTGTCAAAAAAAATTTACATGGAGTTTTGCGGGTCCTCTTTTTACCTTTTTTAATGGAAAGTCTGTCTACTTGTCAGCGTTCTATGTTTCTAAATAGACGTATTATTATATGTTTTCTTGCTGTTCGCCTATGTGCCCTTTTTATAAACAACTTGATCAAATTACTTAATTTATTTAATTGACTATTGCCCATGTAAATTTATATAAACAAATTTTAATGCACATATTTTTTTTCCAACATCGGATACTACTTTTTAAAATTGTTGTTTAGCCGCATTGTAACCGTCTGTAGAATAACCGTCTATAGAAATTCAGTTATCTCTAAAACTACTCCTCTTTGTTACGTCTGACACTACCAATACCCTAATTGATTAGCAATATTTTCCAATATTGATTTTTCATTCCGCCTAGCATACAGCCATACTTAAAAATATTAATTTCTATCTCCAAGTTTTTTACTGAATCAGAATGATGACTACCATGTACTTTTAATTTCTGCAATTTTAATTTATGGTCTGCCTTGTATATAAATTGGCATTTATGCTAATACACTGTGATAAAAAACCTGACAAAATTAAATTTAATTAAATAAATGTTTAAAGAAATTTTGAGGGCATAAATACACAAAATAATTTTCTTGTATCCCAGAAAAATAAAAAGTTATAAATGTCCAAGGAGTAGCCCAATAAAAAATAACGAGTTTTCACTTCAAATTAAATTGATTAAAATATTCAAGTAGTTACTTATGATAATAAAATTTTCGTTATGCACAAAACATGAAACACTGCACGCGAATGGCATGGAAAGGGTAAGAGAGCAGCAGCGGAAACAACAAGTGTGGAAAAACCTAAATGCATATTTTTACTGGATGGCACCGCAACGATGCGCCGTGGCGACGGTTTTCTGCTTTCATTACTACTGTACTGCTGCCGTATCGGTGCCGATACCATTTACTGCTCATACATAACGTATATACTAACACATAGGTACGACCGCACAGACAAGCATATATAATATCGTTTATATCAAAATATATTATGTAAGCGTGAGTATCGTTTCATTGAAATGACTCAAAGTACATACTGGTTTATTTATTGGCCTACATATAAAAAATCTAAGATTGCGCGGCAATCTTAGATTTTTTATATGTAGGTTCAAATAATAGCAAATAAAGTTGCACATTTGACTGATCAGTTGTTGAAATATACTTATCGACGTAGTGTTGGTCGCGTTATCAATACATAATTATTAACGCATTGCTTCTGTTCGGGCTCAGTTTTTCGGATTATTTTTGTGATAATTTAATTTAATATATATAACGGAGTACTTATTTCGTATTACATTAATTTTTAAATTCCCTTGTCAAATCGGCACTACGTCATCTTGTTTTCATAATTGAAATTCCTTATTTTGTTAGAATTCTTTGGGCTTTTAAAAATAATCATTCTGCTTTGCTTGGTATATTTACTATATTATAATTTAAGTTAAAGTCTCCGCTAATAGGTCTTTACAATTTTTTGTTCGTCTCCTTTTCCTCCTTAAGTAATTCCAGTCCCAATTATCTATAACCTTTTTGTGGATCGCTACTGCGTACTAAGTCTCCATTTTAAATATTCTTTACGAACATAGGTATTTTTGCACATGGGTATGTTTTTCATATTTGTGTTTGAGTAATTATTTAGATAAAAAAACATTTGTCAACTAAGAAGTTAAATTTACAACTTAACGACTTTTAATGGTTGTTGGGTCTTAAGTTTAATTAGACCAAATTTTATTTTCAAACATCATTCTAATTTTAAAATCTTGACATGTAGGCAAATAAATGAACTGAAGCGCGGCGTATTGCTTTTTGTTATCTCAATGAAACAATACAAGCTTTTTTTTGGCCAGTATATTGTTAAAAAATATGTCATATGTGTGTGCATGTATAGTCACTGCGTCGTTACGGCGTCATCCAGTGAAAAAATACGTTTACGTATTTTCACACAAATTTATTTCCGCTACAGGCGTGTTATTAGCGATTCCGTGTCACGCCATCCAGTGGAAAATCGCCTTATGTACGTGCAAATACATAAAGTACATGTCTGTATAACACGTGCGTACGTTTTTATATATCGAAAGCTGGTGAAAACCCTACTTGTATATAGTAATCAATTTACTTTGATTACAATATTCAACTACAATAACGTACTTCGCTGGATATAAACATTTATTTTTATTTTGCTGGCGGGAAGAAAAGTATTTTACATGTTTGTGCCCCCACATTTATTTTTATAAATAAAATATATTAAACTAGCGTGACCCGTGCGAAGTCTTCGCATTATTTATTCCATTATGAAGCTCAGATGACAGATCAAACAAATATTTTACTAAAATTGACATATAGAGGCGCAAGTATCAAAAGCATTGAGCTAAAGCGCCACTTTATTTATACGTGAGTGGATTTGAAATTAAACAAAAATTTTACCGACCGTCAATCATATTGACGTTGAGCCGTTAGATGGCAGCATTGCTGTTTTGTGTATATAATTTTAATAATTAATTAATTTGCAAAAACAATAACAATAATAAATTTTTTAGTTGTGGATGCCGGTAGAGCAAGCAATTATCTATAAAATGATATATAATTTATGTGGATTAGTTGTGAGGTTTTTTCTAAAAAGGGAGAGTAACATCTTAACCTTAGCGTATTAATATATATGATGATTCACTTTTGCCCTGTTTTGGTTTACCACAGCGTATTAGTGGGAACTGCAACTTTGTAGATCAGGTGGATCTGAAATTAAAACATGGCAGTCAACATTGTGAATCAATAAACCATCTTTTGTTTTTGTTTAGACATATACAACACTAAAAAAGACCTGAAGTGAAATTAAACATGAAATGGAAGAAATTAAGGACAATTTCGAAATATTTTGAATAATTTACAATTAGAAATTAACTGCAGAAACGTATTCAGTTTTAAGAATTGTGCTCTCTATGCGACATAATAAGTCAAGATAGAAAATATAGGCAATTCATGAAGGCATGGGTATACCAGAGACAAGCATATAGATAATGCGTAGGCATACCAAACTGCTCAACGAAAATTTAAAAAAGTTATTTGTGATGTTTGTAAAAAGGATGATGCGTAATTATAAAAGTATGTACATATAATGCTAAAACCGTCGATGTGGATGACATGACAAATAAAATGATGGAATGAAATAGCACTTTTTAGTTTGAGTATGCCAAGCAGCATTTGTATAACTCAATAAATACTATAAGTAATAATTTTTTTTAAAGTAAATAAATGGACTAACGGCATGAAATATGGCGACGGCGGCTATATAAGTACACATCTATTTAAAAATTAAAAACGCAAACGAGGAGACAGATTTTCCAATATAAAATGAAAAAAAAACGCATAGAGAGATAAAGTATACTAAGATTTCATCAAAATTACCGTTATTAATAACTAAATGGCCATGAACTATAATGTTATGTTACTATGTAATATATATATTTACATATATATATATCTGTTTACTTTCCTAAACTACATGGATGGCTACTTACCCTCAAAGTTATCAAACTCAGATTGAATACAAAGCACTGGCATAATGTTGAGCTTGAAGTTTTATTATTATGTAAATGGATTGATTGACAGCCGTGACTGGAACATTAGGAGCGTTCTTTCATTTCCACAGGAAGTGTTCGGGATTCTTTATTATATGCTTTAATGTACAATACTCTTAATTATTAAATTCTGTCTATCTTCAAATAATTGAATCGATACAGTATGTGTTAAGTGTATTTAAAATTTAAATGTAGCGTGGGGTATTATTTGAAAGAAAAAGTTAGAAGGAAACCAAATTAATTTTTCAGGATTTTTATATCAAATAATTCTAGAGATATTGTTGAGACTTGAGATTTATCACAATAGTAATGAATATTAATTTGCATAATTACAGATGTTAATTCACAGAAATGTAAATTTTTTAGAAGAGACAAATAAAACATTATCTTAATCTCATTATAGCTAGGGATATCAGTTGAAAAGGAAAATTATAAAGATTCTAAAGTTATTTTATTTTTTTCAGAATTTTATGTAAAACAGTTTTTCATATATTTCATTATATTTTTTATGGACGTTTTCAATATAACTACAGATATTATGAAAAAAGTCTAGGAAAAATATGATAATCTCCGAAACTACTATAGTCCTAAATTTCTACTTGGATAACCTAAATTTCATAGTTAGTGATATATTTACACGCCTTTAAAAGTTTCCTATCAAAAACATTTATTTTGTGAAAAATAATACTGGCATTTTTAAGTAGTTTAATAGAAATATTGATGGAATAACATGTTTATCCTCATAATATTAAAATTTTAATTTGTAATGCGTATATACATAGACCACGATAGTTAATACGTAGAGATCTAATATTACATATGATAGAAGATCTAGTAAAATGTCTAAAGGATATAAATATAGTCACATCTGCATTAAATATATTCAAAGCTAATATTCCTCTAAAGTAAATTTTCACCGTGAATTTGTGCCGAAAATTCAAAACCCAAAGAGTTAGCGATACATTGTCTTACGTAGAAAATACGATGGAAGTTATGACGTAGGTAGCACCTAAAATATTCGTAATCAAAGTAAACGACAATATATACGTAGAGCGAGAGAAAAGTCTACAGCAGTGTACGTATAAACATTTGACGATTTTCACAGCATAATTTTCTAATATCTGCAAGTTTATAATTATTATCACTCAACGATAATATTTTATAGAGTTTTCAGGTGGTAAATACAAGTAAAGCAATACAGAAAATAGCATATTTTTAAATTTATTCAACCTTAAGTAATTGTGAGCTATAAAATTTATTTTACGAAGTTATATAATCCTATGATTTCTGTAACAAAATTTTAAAAACGTTAATTTATTATTCGATGTACTCTACAGAACGAACGAACGTTTGAAATAGGATTAAATAATCTAATAAGAATTTGTCCAAATGTATTTTTTTTGTTTATGAGCATACGCTCAGTTGATATTACAAATTGCCAAAAAAAGTGAAAAAAGCATTCTTCGATTAAAATTATGTTTTTTTGGTACGAATGAATTTATGACGGTATGAAATTAAAAAGTATTTATTACCAAATCTTATAATTACAGTACAATTTGATACATTGAAATGTTGACTAATTTTTATAATTTAGTACTGAAATCATTGTAATATTGATTCGTTTCTTACTTCCGACAGATTTACCATTACTGATTAAATATGTTTATCAACATATTACTATGCTTAATTTTCAAGTTTCTTTTAGGTTATGTTTTTAGGTGACGTTAAACAAAACATTAAATATTTAATTATCCATTTAAATTGTCTAAAATAACCACACTATAAAGAATTGTAAGTCGGGTATAAGTGCAGAATAGAAAATTCATAGGATCGAAGAGAGGAAAGGAATAACCCACTGTCTTAACCGTACCGCACGCAGGTAAATATATAATGAGATGACCCTGTCGAGAATAATGTTCCATCGCGCCGCTCCGTTATCGCTTAGCTTAACAGTAATTTGCTACACAAAAGTGACTAAAATTATGCTAAATTTCGTGGTTCTGTGGCTCCAATAATCTATTACTAGATGCCTAATAAAAGACAACGCAGGCATTGATTCATTTCAAAAATCAACTAATGTGTTAAAATGTCACCCTGGGTTATAAAAGTATGTTTAAATGCATCCCATAAACATAATAAGTCAAATGAGATTACACTTCGTTGAAAAGAAAGATATTATATATAAGTTTAAATCAATTTAAAATGAAATGACGGTTGTGTTAATCGGGAGTAAGACATTTTAAATAAATATGAAGGTAAAGTACGTACTTAAGCAATAAATGCTCTAAAGAATTAACACCAACCTTTTGTGTATTTTATAAATTGTTTTATGTTTATATTTATCTTTATGTGTAAAACATTATTTGTTAGTAATTATTTGCAGAATTCCTCAGAACCAAAAAGCGAATGGGTAAATATATTTCACACAAGAAAAATAATAATGACAGTCTTAAAAATTTTCCGTTTTGTTTTCTTGACATTTCAAAGTAGGCGATTTTACACAACGACAAAATTATATCGCAAAATAAACAAAACAACAGTCCCTTCCTTATTCACCGTAAGTAATATTTTCCTGAACTATGACTACTATTTTTTTACCAATTATTTTGGCCTTCAGACATAAAAAGTATGAAATGTTTTTATGACATATCAATTCAGGACACACAACCATCTATTAATTTAGCACACGTGCGGTCTCCACATACCGCTTCAGGATAAGCAACTGCCAATCATTTAGCCACACTATTAATAGAACAGCCACTGCAGTTACCAACGTGCCATCAACATATATAGAGTCGGTTTTATGTACACCCAGAAAGGAAACATTAAATAAAAAATTAGAAAGAACAACACGAATAAGCACATACAGGTTAGCCAAATTAAACAAAAATTGTCAACAAAAAAATTATGAAAAAATACATCTTTAAAAGAATTAACATATAACGTAAGGAAATAATTGTTGCAAACCAAACGAGTATGCCAGTGTTGTGTTCAGGAGATACACACAAACAGGAGACACACGGGTGTGACCGACTCGGAATATGAAATTACTGTTAGAAATGTTTTGTATATTCCTAATATAACTACAAACTTGTTGTCTGTTAGTAAGTTAATAGAAAATGGTAACAAAGTAAATTTCCAGAAAGGAATTTGCTACATTAGAAACAAGAAGAATAAGCTGATTGGAAAAGCCAAGTTGATTCATGAGGTATACAGATTGGATATAAAATCGGCATGTCTGTTAGCAGCTTCAGCAACGACTTTCGATATGGTATGGCACAGATGGCTAGGCCATATAAACAGTGGAGATCTAAATATAATGAAAAATGGTGCAGTAGAAGGTATTTCGTGTAAAAGATAAAGTAACCTCAGACAGTTTTTCATATATATTTTACGAGTATATATGAAAAACTGTCTGAGGTTACTTTATCTTTTACACTGTTTCCAAGAGTGAGTTGAAAAATCTAGGACAGATTGATATACCCATACTTAAACAGCGAGAAAGTCGGAAGCCTGCCAGGTGTGATTTTGGTAACCTGTGTATAAAAAGTGAGCCGGGAATACAGGAAGACCAGATAACTCTCGAGGAAGCTCTAAATGGCCCAGAGTCCAAGAAGTAGTGTTCAGCTATAGAAGAACTGAAGTCATTTGAAGAAAATAAAACGTGGGAAGTAATTAATAGACTAGACCAAGGGACAGTTGTTCAGTACAAATGAGTGTTTCATAAAAAAATAGAAAGTGATAATAAAGTGCAATTTCAAGCAAGATTGATAGCAAAAGGTCTTATATAGCAAGCTGGAATAGACTAAACAGACATTTTTACCAGTCCTTCGTTATTCAACACTAAAACTCTTATTTGCTTTAATTTGTAACCCATCTTGATGTTACTACAGTATTTCTTAATGGTTACTTAGATTAAACTGTCTATATGAATTTACATATGAAATTTGTACGTCCTAATAAGAAAAATAAAGTTTAAAATTAAATAAAGCCGTTGATGACTTAAAACACTCTGCAAGGGCATGGTACAACAGAGTTGATAGTTGTTTACAAAAATTAAATTAGAGAAATTCTGTGTATGGACCTTGTTTATGTATTAAGCAGAATGGAAATGTTAAGACATTTGTGGCCTTATTTGTCGATGATTTTTGCTGTGTTTTCAAATTGTGCTAAAGAAACAGAATATCTTAAAAAATGAGCTGCAGTCTAGATTCAAGTTAAAAGATTTAGGAAACGTAAAGCAATGTTTACGTATACGAATCAGAAAAGAAAACAATGTACTCATTGTTGATCAGCAACAATTTATGAAATATTTATTAAAGAAGTTACCTTGAGATTAGAAAAAGATAGTAATATTTGACCTCCATATCCTTATCAATAGCTAATTGGTAGTTTGCTATATTTGTCAATTTGTACGAGACCAGATATATCCTATGCTGTTTGTTACTTGAGCCAGTTTAATAATAATTATAATGAAAATCGTAATAATAATTATAATGAAAGCAAAACTAATAATAATAATTATAATGAAAATCGTAATAATAATTATACCGAAAGCAAAACGTATTTCGAAATAATTGCAAGTTTAAAACATTTTTAAATATTGTAAAGGATAAGCGATATAATATATTTTAGTTATGTAAATGCTGGCTGGGCATCAGATTCCATTGATAGAAAATACTATTCTGGATATATTTTTAAAATATCAGGCAGTATAATATCACATGAATGTAAAAGCAGCAAACTATTGCCCTGTTAAGTACAAAGCTATATGTGAGGCTAGTAAAGAAGCTATCTATTTAAGAAATATTTTATGTGAATTAAAATGTAGAAACAATTTGCCTGTAATACTTTATAATGATAACCAAAGTGCTAAGAAACTAAGCGAAAATTGTTTATTTCATAAAATGAGTAAGCACATTGATGCTAATATCAACTTGTCAGGTCAGCTGTAAATAGACGTGTGATACAAAATTAAATATTTAGACATCAGATATGCCTGCAGATATGTTGACTAAACGTTTGAGTCCATGTAAACATTTCAAATTGGTAAATGAGTTAGGGGTAAGATTGTCAATATGTAATTTTAGTTTGTGATATATAAGCCTGTGTTATCACATTATTTTAATAAGGCGGTATGTTAATGTATTAAAATAAAGATAACAAATAACGCCATCTGCTGACAACTGTGAATAACCAGATAACAAGTAGTGCCATCTATTGACAATTATGTATTAACTTATGGAAGTAATGAAGTAAAATGTCAGTCGATACGAATACCGCATACCGCGTTTCATTACATTGCTATCACAATGTATATTTAAAATAATAGTTGAAAACTTAGTTATTAAGCGATATTTACACAATGAAATGTAATTGTCGATGATTTCTAATGAGCAATATTCGGTGGCGGATTTGATTGCGATGGTGCGCTTGGCCCATACTATACTATAAATATATATATATATATATATATATATATATATATATATATATATATATATATATATATATATACATACGTATATACTATCACAATATTAATGTATATTACTTATTACAAAGAACTTATTGGAAAATAAATATGAAATAAGGAATAAATTATTTATATGTTATTCACAGAACACATTTTTCTTGCTTCGGCTTGTGCAAAAACATTAATGAGATCATCATACTCATATGATAATACACTAGGGCATTGAGTCTGTCTTGACTCATAGTTACACTCAAATATTTTTTCACCTTTTCAGGTGGAAAATTATTTTTCTCCAGAACAATTCTTCGCAGGAATATTGAGATATATGCGTAGAGCCATACTAAGATTTGTATAGATATTGCAAAGAATTGGTGAATGTAAAATTGCACTTTATATTTGAGGCAGAGTATATATATATATATATATATATATATATACTCTGCCTCAAATATAAATTGCACTTTATATTTGAGGCAGAGTATATATATATATATACATAATTGTCAATAGATGGCACTACTTGTTATCTGGTTATTCACAGTTGTCAGCAGATGGCGTTATTTGTTATCTTTATTTTAATACATTAACATACCGCCTTATTAAAATAATGTGATAACACAGGCTTATATATCACAAACTAAAATTACATATTGACAATCTTACCCCTAACTCATTTACCAATTTGAAATGTTTACATGGACTCAAACGTTTAGTCAACATATCTGCAGGCATATCTGATGTCTAAATATTTAATTTTGTATCACACGTCTATTTACAGCTGACCTGACAAGTTGATATTAGCATCAATGTGCTTACTCATTTTATGAAATAAACAATTTTCGCTTAGTTTCTTAGCACTTTGGTTATCATTATAAAGTATTACAGGCAAATTGTTTCTACATTTTAATTCACATAAAATATTTCTTAAATAGATAGCTTCTTTACTAGCCTCACATATAGCTTTGTACTTAACAGGGCAATAGTTTGCTGCTTTTACATTCATGTGATATTATACTGCCTGATATTTTAAAAATATATCCAGAATAGTATTTTCTATCAATGGAATCTGATGCCCAGCCAGCATTTACATAACTAAAATATATTATATCGCTTATCCTTTACAATATTTAAAAATGTTTTAAACTTGCAATTATTTCGAAATACGTTTTGCTTTCGGTATAATTATTATTACGATTTTCATTATAATTATTATTATTAGTTTTGCTTTCATTATAATTATTATTACGATTTTCATTATAATTATTATTAAACTGGCTCAAGTAACAAACAGCATAGGATATATCTGGTCTCGTACAAATTGACAAATATAGCAAACTACCAATTAGCTATTGATAAGGATATGGAGGTCAAATATTACTATCTTTTTCTAATCTCAAGGTAACTTCTTTAATAAATATTTCATAAATTGTTGCTGATCAACAATGAGTACATTGTTTTCTTTTCTGATTCGTATACGTAAACATTGCTTTACGTTTCCTAAATCTTTTAACTTGAATCTAGACTGCAGCTCATTTTTTAAGATATTCTGTTTCTTTAGCACAATTTGAAAACACAGCAAAAATCATCGACAAATAAGGCCACAAATGTCTTAACATTTCCATTCTGCTTAATACATAAACAAGGTCCATACACAGAATTTCTCTAATTTAATTTTTGTAAACAACTATCAACTCTGTTGTACCATGCCCTTGCAGAGTGTTTTAAGTCATCAACGGCTTTATTTAATTTTAAACTTTATTTTTCTTATTAGGACGTACAAATTTCATATGTAAATTCATATAGACAGTTTAATCTAAGTAACCATTAAGAAATACTGTAGTAACATCAAGATGGGTTACAAATTAAAGCAAATAAGAGTTTTAGTGTTGAATAACGAAGGACTGGTAAAAATGTCTGTTTAGTCTATTCCAGCTTGCTATATAAGACCTTTTGCTATCAATCTTGCTTGAAATTGCACTTTATTATCACTTTCTATTTTTTTATGAAACACTCATTTGTACTGAACAACTGTCCCTTGGTCTAGTCTATTAATTACTTCCCACGTTTTATTTTCTTCAAATGACTTCAGTTCTTCTATAGCTGAACACTACTTCTTGGACTCTGGGCCATTTAGAGCTTCCTCGAGAGTTATCTGGTCTTCCTGTATTCCCGGCTCACTTTTTATACACAGGTTACCAAAATCACACCTGGCAGGCTTCCGACTTTCTCGCTGTTTAAGTATGGGTATATCAATCTGTCCTAGATTTTTCAACTCACTCTTGGAAACAGTGTAAAAGATAAAGTAACCTCAGACAGTTTTTCATATACACTCGTAAAATATATATGAAAAACTGTCTGAGGTTACTTTATCTTTTACACGAAATACCTTCTACTGCACCATTTTTCATTATATTTAGATCTCCACTGTTTATATGGCCTAGCCATCTGTGCCATACCATATCGAAAGTCGTTGCTGAAGCTGCTAACAGACATGCCGATTTTATATCCAATCTGTATACCTCATAAATCAACTTGGCTTTTCCAATCAGCTTATTCTTCTTGTTTCTAATGTAGCAAATTCCTTTCTGGAAATTTACTTTGTTACCATTTTCTATTAACTTACTAACAGACAACAAGTTTGTAGTTATATTAGGAATATACAAAACATTTCTAACAGTAATTTCATATTCCGAGTCGGTCACACCCGTGTGTCTCCTGTTTGTGTGTATCTCCTGAACACAACACTGGCATACTCGTTTGGTTTGCAACAATTATTTCCTTACGTTATATGTTAATTCTTTTAAAGATGTATTTTTTCATAATTTTTTTGTTGACAATTTTTGTTTAATTTGGCTAACCTGTATGTGCTTATTCGTGTTGTTCTTTCTAATTTTTTATTTAATGTTTCCTTTCTGGGTGTACATAAAACCGACTCTATATATGTTGATGGCACGTTGGTAACTGCAGTGGCTGTTCTATTAATAGTGTGGCTAAATGATTGGCAGTTGCTTATCCTGAAGCGGTATGTGGAGACCGCACGTGTGCTAAATTAATAGATGGTTGTGTGTCCTGAATTGATATGTCATAAAAACATTTCATACTTTTTATGTCTGAAGGCCAAAATAATTGGTAAAAAAATAGTAGTCATAGTTCAGGAAAATATTACTTACGGTGAATAAGGAAGGGACTGTTGTCTTGTTTATTTTGCGATATCATTTTGTCGTTGTGTAAAATCGCCTACTTTGAAATGTCAAGAAAACAAAACGGAAAATTTTTAAGACTGTCATTATTATTTTTCTTGTGTGAAATATATTTACCCATTCGCTTTTTGGTTCTGAGGAATTCTGCAAATAATTACTAACAAATAATGTTTTACACATAAAGATAAATATAAACATAAAACAATTTATAAAATACACAAAAGGTTGGTGTTAATTCTTTAGAGCATTTATTGCTTAAGTACGTACTTTACCTTCATATTTATTTAAAACACATTTTTTCTTGCTTCGGCTTGTGCAAAAACATTAATGAGATCATCATACTCATATGATAATACACTAGGGCATTGAGTCTGTCTTGACTCATAGTTACACTCAAATATTTTTTCACCTTTTCAGGTGGAAAATTATTTTTCTCCAGAACAATTCTTCGCAGGAATATTGAGATATATGCGTAGAGCCATATTGAGATTTGTATAGATATTGCAAAGAATTGGTGAATGTAAAATTGCACTTTATATTTGAGGCCGAGTATATATATATATATATATATATATATATATATATATATATATATATATATATATATATATATACATATCTTAATTCTTATCAAATAATTGTTTTGAATAATCTTGTTAATCAATGCATTCAGTACTTAATTCTTCTTTTAAATCATTTGAATACTTTTTAACCAATTTTACCATGTGTCTTCTTAATTTATGCTTAGACATGTTTTCAAAAAAATTAAAATTACTTTGAAGTTTTTGGTATGCTTTTCTACGTCCCGATAATCTACGCTAAGTATATTCAAAAGCGATAATAAATATTGGCTCGAAAATTATATTGTCAAGAATAAGATTCTCTACTATGTTCTCTTGATTTATCCGATCGGTGTTTTTCAGTTCTAATACGCCTAATATCATGTATTCTGGGTATAAAAAACAAATTGTCTATCTCTAATATCTTGAGTAATTATAACAAGAGATTTGTAGAGTTTGACGTCTGTTGATAAATCAATTTTGGATTTTTGAAGTTTTTTACTGACAGTATTAAATCGATTTAAATTGTATTCCAAACGATAACTTGAGTCGCTGTTTTTAGATATATTAATTTTCCATTCAGTAGCTTGAGCATGTGTTAGCGGTTTCTCATCTCTAAATTTTGCGGTAAAATGTAATACGTAAAGTATGCCAGATTATTTTTACCCAAAGCCTAACATGCATCATGTTAAGTAGACCAACGAGTCTTAGATAGACTTTTGATACTATATTCTGCATTAGAATTTCCCACCAATGCGTAGAAATAAAAGAAAATATAGTTCCTGCATAACAGAAAAAATCAGCTGCTTCAGAAACTGATAAAGTTATAGCTTCAAAAGTTCCTACTAAATCTATGATTGCGCAGAACAAAGAACATTTTATACGAACTTATCTGCTTTTCGTTTTTTTTAATAACTCAGCTTTTAGCTTCATTATGACAAGATTTTACGGCACATTATGCTATTTCACTTTATTCTCTGTTCGGATGTCTATGTTTGGTAAAATTAAATTATTAGTTTTTTTTAGGACAACCAATGCGTGTCTATGGTCGCCTGTTAGTTAGTTCAATTTTCCAGTAAGAAATTTCTTCATTATCTACTCACCTCTGAATAACTCTTCGACCTCTAAATTGACTAACACAAATTTTTTTTTCAACAAGGTCCTTCGAGTTTTTACAATAACAAAAACCTTCGGCCGTGAAAGCATTCGTTTTATTATTACTGTTAAATAATAAGCATGGAGTACCAATTACTGGTCCTTTGCTTTCTAAATAAATTAATCACTGAAGAGTTTAAATTTGTCTACTCCTCATAGTAGGTTTGAATAATTTCTGTGTACAAAATCTTGTTTTATGATTATAAATATACTTTGACTTTTTAAAATTAATATTATTGTTTGGTAATATACCATTTACAGCTATGCAATCCCATAAAAACAGTTCCTTTTCAAATTCTGAATTGTGAAATTTGTATTATTCTAGCTATGAAGTTATTACTTAATTAAGCAATACTGATAAATTTATAATTCTAAAAGTTTTTTTTGAGTAATAAATATATAAATGACAATGAAAAAAAAATACTAAAAGAGTTTGATTATGAGTTCAATTAGAGTAATATTTCTAAAATAATTTAATTACTACCCGAATAACATTATCATTAATAATAAAAAATTGTTATAAATAAATCTTTCGGCTACATAATTAATTATTTAAAAAAATATTTTTTTCTCATTGTCACATAAATCTTTAATAATATTGAGAAATCTTTAGGTTATTAAAATGACGCAAATTTTATAAGATTATTTTTTTTAAATACAGTAAAACAATGTTATGCCTATGTTTTAGTAATACTTAAATACTTTTTAAAAATTACCACCACCATATAATATTACTGAATTGTTAAATAGTATATTTTACTGAATAGTTTTAACTATTGGATTTGATTATTTTTAATTTTTACGACAATAAGAATTTTCTAACAATATATTAAAATTAGTTACTTATTAAATGTAGCCTCAAATTGCATAAAATAACGAGAAATTTACGTGAGTTTAAAAAAATCTGTTTTTTTTGTGTAGTGGTACAAGAAATCATAGTAAAATAATTTAATTTCGTAATTACTATCAAGAATATATACCATTATGTTAAAAAATTTTAAAGAATATTATTTTGAATTTATGCTGAATTCAAATTAAATTATTAATAATTAATTTCTTCATCCCAAGTCATGGAAATGAATCTGAGTTTTTTCGGTCAATGTTTTGGTTTGGCATAAAATATATGGATTATTAAAAAAAATTATTGAAATAAAGTTTGAGTTTACCTAATATAATTTTTCTATATATTAGTTACATTTCGTCAGGGTTACAGCAAGAGAGAAAGTAATAAAATTTAATCTCCCAGTTGAAAAAGTTAATCAATTTCGACTTCCAGTATCCGGCAAAAAATGATTTAGGTTCAGGAGCCTTCTTAATTTGAACTATTTTTCAATTTAACTGCATCTAAAATTTTACTGTTCCCCTCCCCCTCCACAAATATTGCCGCTCTAGCTCCAAGTTTCACAGGCTCACGTCTAGATCCGTCACTGGCAATATTGGCTTTTTTTAAATGTTAAATGAATCATATAATTAGTTGATGACAAAAAAAAATAAACATTACGGTTGACTATGAATAATACAAAAGATGTCTTAAACATATTTGTGTCGACTTCGTGTCCGTTCCGAAATTGTCTACTTTATAATTTCAGAAGCTGTCAAGCAACACGCCCATTTTTATAGAGCTGGATAAGAGTACTCCAGCAGGGGAGACCACGTAGGATAGTGTGTCTAAAAATACTACGCATAAAATGCGTAGTATCAAAACGCGGCTGTCATTGCAATTTAACACACAGCTTTGAAAGGTCGTGTGCTTTCTACGTGAAAATATAGCTTAAAATGCCAGCTTGTGCTATTCCCACCTCTATATATATATATATATATATATATATATATATATATATATATATATATATATATATATATATATATATATACATATATATATCTATAAAACGAGGCAAAAATCTGTTACATGATATAGATCTTGATGTGCTAAGTGACATACGGTGTGGAATAATTTAATAATGTTACTATTATTGTCAACTTTTATATCGTGCTTAGTAATTTTATCAAGTAACAAATGGAAAAACCTCTGTAGATTGGTTACTAAAATTAAGAAAACAATTTTTTATTGTTACTTTGTGTCTGGCGTTAGTCCGGTGAATAATTATTCACCGGAATTAAAATATGACTAAATTGTTTTACTAGAACTGCATGTTTTTTCTACGAAAATGAGCAATAATCAATGAACTTTAAATACTGCGCAATGAAAATATATGTCAGCTGATTTAAAAGTTTTGTGCCATAATCAAATCGGGAATAGGTACGAGTATATACGAAAATAATAATTTTTCCTGAGCGAAAAATAATGTTTTTATCTTATCTTTACAAATTAGTTGATTTACACATTTTAATTCCCCACAGATAACAATATCTTTCTCTAAACTAATTTTTATCTTAAGTGAGAGAGAGTAGAGGAAGAAGGGGCGAAACCCCGAAAGGATCCAAACAAAAGGTAGAGAAAACTAATCTATAAAACTTGTCTTATGTCTTCTTTAATAAAATCAATAATGCGTGCAATATTTACTTTATGAATTTAATCATACTTGTCAAAGTTGCTGTGTTCTATACTTATAGAAGTTATAGTTTCGTCACATGAATATGAAGTGCATGTTACAAAACCGCGGATGCTTTTTAATGTCTTTTGCTTATATTATTTTTTAAAATATAGTATAAGATAGTATAGGATATGCGTATAAATAAATATATAAATATAGTATAGGATATGCGTTATGGGTGTTGCGTTGCATACACATTGAGTAATTTTATTCCTATAGTTTAATTTAAGAACCTACATATCATAAATTAACCAATAACGGGGATATTACGGGCAAATTGTAGCAACTGTATAGGATATGCGTTATGGGTGTTGCGTTGCATACACATTGAGTAATTTTATACCTATAGTTTAATTTAAGAACCTAAATATTATAAATTAACCAATAACGGGGATATTACGGGCAGATTGCAGCAACTGTATAGGATATGCGTTTTGGGTGTTGTTGCATACACATTGAATAATTTTATACCTATAGTTTTATTTAAGAACCTAAATATCCAATAACGATTGCTAAACGTCCTACCGTATTATAGCCGAAGTGGACGACAAAGAATATATCAATGCTTCTCCGGCGCAAGCACGACCCTCGAAGTGAATACAAATGGTAAATAATTGTAATAGAGCGCGGCGATTTTATTTATGACAAACGAGCTATAGTCTCATAGCCGTATTCGTATATATTTGAGATTATACTCCATTTTATTTCAAACGAGAACGTACGTATTCGAACCAATTCGACTGTTAAAAATTGTTGGCACAAATATAAATTAAATCTGCAATATTACGCTGTTATCGATATACTAATATAATCAACTGTTAAGGTTAATAATGTTATAAATTTCATTGTAACACCGTTATTTTATTGCGAAATTTGGAAGAGAATAATTTTAATTACATTAATCTTAGAGATATAAAATATTTTGCAAAAATATTCAATATTCCGACACATACTCGTATGATGTTTATACCCATGTATGCCATTTATTTTATGCCACGGTAGCATGAAAAGTTTATAATAGACGATACTGTTTTTATATTGGAACACTTAAACCACACAGAATAAATGAACGAGATACCACATTGGTGCTATATAACAAATTTATACAGGCTATTTGTTTAAAGATAATGAAAGAACCTTGTAACTAGAGATGTGTAACTCATGAGTGAGAGATATAAAAGATATAGTTCACATGTTACGATCATATCTATCACTCGCTCACTTGAAATCAAAATGTATCAGTATATCACTAGCTCAGGAGTTTTCAGCGACTTTTTCGTTTCTCCAAATCAATAATTTCACTCACTTGTCGCGTCATGAAGATAAATATAAAAGTATATGTTTTGACGTTACATAAAAGAGACAGAAAACGATCAAAATGTTTAGTCAAATATGCAACTGGATCTACGTGAACCCTGTGATAAAGTATATTTTTTGTTCGCTCAAAATATTTGCGGAAACAAACACTTTTGTGTTTCATTTCAAAATTCTAATTTATAATTGTATAAATAAGCCAATTTATTTAAATTTATCTAATTATAATCATTAAAGTTATTTTATGTATAATTTGAATTTAGGTTGACAGTCCTAAATCCTAAACCTGCAAAGTGGATATTCTTGTAGAATTTACTTTTATTTTGTAAAGTTAATAGTGCGTAATGTTCAGTCATTACTATTTATCACCATGTTGTATGATCATTGTTCAACGATTCAACATATGCGTAAAAAATAAATTCGTTAATAACTCGGTGTACTGAGATACTGAGCTAGAGATATAAATGAGTGATATATCAAATTATATATGTCACTCTTTTCTTTTCACTGATACCTTTTGCGCACCTCTACTTGTGACATGTTATGTTATTTTTAACTATGTAAGTTACTGTATGTTATTATGGGCCAGTGTTTTTAATTTTCCTAGCTTTTGCTCTTATTTTACTATTTGTTTACAATTCATATTTTTAACGGTAAACATATTTATTTTTAAAAATAAGACATGAAAAATCATTTTTACTTTAAATATTCGCGATTGTTTACATTTGTTTTGGTATTATATGTACCTAAAATAGAATGACTAAAACGCTAGCGCTTGGTTAAAGGAACCCGGGTTCGATTGCTGGCGGTTTGAACATTTATAAATTATTTTATAATTTGCTAATTGTGAAAAATTATTAGCATTATAAAAAAATAGAAAACCAATTAAAAAGACACTTTTTTAATCCCAAATAATAATAAATTCAAATTATATTGCTACCGCGAAAAGAAAAAGTTTTAAAAATTTAAAATACCATTTTACTTTGCACAAACATTCTCTTTTGAGATGGAATGGAGTATAGTTATAGGTAAAATTTTAATTTTATACGAGTTAGTCATTTATATATTAATAATAACAAACTAAATTAAAATTAAATTAAGGCTGAACGTTGCTTAACTAAAGGAAATCGGAGCCCGCAATGTAAAAGATGTAATACATAAACTATGTTCCTTCTGAACTAACCGTCTACGAAATGCTTAAAATTAAAAGCTGCCACATAACGAGAATTTAAATTAGCATTAGAATAGAACTTGGAATATTTTTCAATTTCAATTCTCTTATGGGCGAAATAATCTAACATAATATGGAACTTGGCTTTTTTTAAAAGAAAGTATTCGGAACATAAAAAACAAAACGATGTTGATATTTCAATCACGGGAGTAAAACTATAAAGGCTTAAGTCCTTATTCTTATTTGTAATTATATGGGTAGAATACCCTGACTTCGAACAAACAATGATACATCAAAATAATTTTATCGGAATAGGTTAGAGAGCAAAGTGAAGGATTCTATTGTTGGCAGATTTTTTTAATTGTTTTCCGAAATGAAACGGTAAGAAATTGTTGTATACCAGTTTGCTGCAACTGTTTTTGTAATGACCCAATTTGTCATAGAAATCGACTAATGTTTTTTTCCAATATTATGTCTACTTTTATTTCCGAATGTTTATAAGGAAAAGTCCACTCTGCGGTTTACTAATTTATTTCAGGATCATAACAATATATCCAAGTTTCATGACTTATTACAATGTGAAACAAAGTATTTATAAATGATAATGTCCAGTCATAAAAGTAAAAAAAATTCGGTTTTTTCATTTTCTTTAAGCAAGTAATATTAAGGATATTTTCTAAAGATTTCGTATCAATAGTCAATATAGATAAAGTTACGACTTTTAAACTATACTCCAAAGGCAGGTAGCGCGCGGCAGCTGTGACGGACAGGGTCGTCCCGTTTTATAATCATTTGCAGCTTTCCGTACAAGTGTATGAAACTTATCTGTTACCTAAGAGCGTATTTATATGTGTATTTGGATACATATTAAATTTTAGAAAACTTCAATAAATTGATTGCAAAATAATATACGACTTCCACCTATGTGAACCATTTTATTACCTTTATTTTCTTATATTTTTTAGGCGCCTCTGTCATACAAATACAAGTTAGAAAGCCTTGCGAAGTTCAATATCTGAAAAAGTCGAAAGTCCGAACAAAGCGTAAAAAAGAAAACACACGATTATAATGTGTGACTTATTTTAAAAAGACAAAGTTCGGAAAATGGAATTTTGATTGCACCCACTAAAAGTAAGGATGCTATATGCAAAATAAAAATTTGAACTTTAAAACTGAATTTATTGTATTATAATTAAATAAAACGTATATAGTAGTAACATAAAAAGACAGATGATTAATTCGCCTATGCTAATGATACTAAGTAGTCCGGTTATGAAATGTAAGATATATGTAATATATAATGTGAGATATATGTAATATGTAAGGTCTCTCTATAGAAAATTTCATCGTGTTCTGATTTTAATCACTTCTATGAAATTAATATATTTTATATCGGTGATGAAAGTATCCAAATTAGAATTAGCGCAGTTTTTTTTGTTGTATTAGAGTATCTGTGGTCTCATTTCACGACATGTCCATACTCGATGTTTAAAATTTTCGTGATGTCAGGTTTAAGATATTAGTTATAGTAAAGAAATTAGTTAGGATACTTGGAGATTGTAAAAACTGCTTCCATCTCCCACCTGAAGATGACAAAAAATCTTCGACTACATAGAGGCTATTATTAGAGAGAAATAATATCCTTAATGTGCTGATGAAATGTGATGGTTCCAAGAAATTCGAAGTTAAATAAAGAAATTATTAAATATATTACGTAAAAAAGCACAAATGGAACTTATGAAGACTCCCTTTATAGCGGAAACTGATTACGGTTTTGGTATCGACAAGTTGGTACCATAAAAAATTATAATTTAAACAATATTTGAAATTTTAAATGGTTTTTGATGAAAACGCGCTTTTGGGAAAATCAAAATCGCTGAGAAAAATATTTTGGGAACGCTACATGCTTCAATAGATTAAAAAGAAAATCACGTACATTTTCCGTGTTTAGAAGAATTGAAACAGGGAATTAAAAGTTTGATTAAGGTTATTATACTTATTTGATATTACCAATAAAACAAGTCAAATATTAACCAAATGAAAAGTAACAAAACATGTGGACATTACAATGCATATCACAGTGTCGTAAGGTCAGTTACAAATCCATACTCAATTTTTTTGTTGTCATTTAATCTTCGCATACCTGTAACGATTACAAATATTAAGTGCTTCTAAAAAGTATTCCCCAATATTTTGTTCATGGCTTTAATCACTTTTCCATATTTTTTGAAAAATATTCGTCTAAAAATTATTGTACATACATACTTTTTAGTTTATGATTTAACGAGTCTTACCCCCGCCCCCTAAATTGTCAACATATAGGTTTATGTTACGACACTACGTACTATGTACGACAATTTTCTTAGGCTTCATTATACTGTTTGTTTTAGTAGTCCATTCTTCTAATACAAAAGTGCCTGACATTCGGGGATTTATTATATTCAACTCGTATTAATGCACGAGGGATCCTTATTGGCTCCCAGGCTCTTTATCTGCTTCTAATATGAGTTATCTACGGTTTATGTCGTTACACGACCTATAATACTAAAAATATCATTTAGGGATGAGTCGTGCGGCGCGTGACGGAACTTTGTTCATAAATGTTACTCAAAGTCTTTCATAATTTTTTTGTTGACGGAAACTAATATAAAAGTAAAAGAAACATTGCAAACGAATTTCCTTACAATTAATTTTTTTTTTGCAAACATTCGATATATTTTCGTGTTTAATTGCCGTCAAAGTTAAGAGGGAAATGACGTACTTATAACTTCAAAAAAATATGATATCAACTAATGAGTTTTATTATTACATAACATATTCATCATCGTAATATCTTAAGGTTAAGGGGCTATTTAAAAAAATCAGTGTAATCTGGTATGTAATGACGATGAAAACTAGTTCTTTATATTCATGGTTTTACGAGTAAAAACGTCTTGTTGATACTTCTGAAATATCCGGAGGAGAAAATTTTCTTTTTCTATATCAAATTAAATTAACTTGTAGGAAAACTCAAAAGAAACTTTGAAATTGCACGTAGTTTATTACAAGTATAAATGAATGCATCTGAAATATACCTGACCTAATTTCGGGTATTCGGTTCTTGGAAATTGATCCGTTAATTTTATTTGATTTATAAAAAAATAACAAAGTATAAATCTACTACTATTGAACCTGAATTATTAGTTGTATTTTGGCCCTTCCCGTTATTTTTTAACATATATTTTCGAAACTTACTTAGGGCAATATGTTTTTAAATTATTATATAATTATGTGAATAATCAAGAATATGTAATATAATGAAGTCAAAAATAATTTTTTTTTAAAAAGTGAATTGAATAACACCAATTACGTTCATGATTGTTAGATTCGTTCATTGTAATCTGTATTGTACGTCAAGTAATACTTATTCATTTTTACTAATATCAATTCTTTATATACATGTATACATTTTGATAACAAAGGGATATTTTTTCCAAAATAGATCTTTTTTAATACAGGAATAACAAAGGGTACTGAAATAGCACAGGTTTTATATGCTGAAACGTGACCAAACTATTAAAAAATTTACTTCCAGTATTGTTTTTTTTTGTATCTTAAGTAATAAAGTTGCAATTTATGTGAGGGCATCAAATAAATACTCACGATTAAATGAAACTACGTGATGTAGTATCATTTCTACTTTCTTTAAGTTCTTTACCACGACCTAGGTTTCATTGTATTACAACATCTTCAGGTGGACTATAAGAAGATGTTGTAATACAACGAAAGCTAGATCATGGTAAAGAACTTAAAGAAAGTAGAAATAATACTATATCACGTAGTTTCATTTAATTGTGAATAATGAATTTCTGCAAAATTAACGCTAAATATATTCAATATAAATGCTGTCACTCCCAACAGATACCATGGCAATAGTGACATAAAATAAGGAAAGCAATTTTATACCTTTACTTTTAGTGTAAAATGACATTTTAGTGATCTTTCTTTCCTTTTTTGAAAAATATCAACATCATAACAAGTATAATTTTTATAAATTCGGCGATACGGGAAGTGATCAAATTTAAGACATTAATTTTGGGAGAATGCCAAAATTTCGAGAAAGTTGGCAGCTTCAATAGTAACTCGGAACGGTGAGTTACTTTTTTAATCTAATTCAGCCAAAAACACGTTTTTTTAAGTATAAATTTCCGCGTTTGAAAAAAGCTTTGTCACCGTTGAAGTAACTCATCTTTTCTTATTTGAAAATATAATTTCTACGCGCTTGCATTTCAATTTCACAACAGCTTGGTACAAAACAAATACAATCATAAAATTACGCTATGAAATAAATATCTAAAAAATAAAAATCCTGAATAAACCGAGGCTTCTTAATGTCGCGAACGAAGCGCGCGCTTTGCGGCGTTTATCTCGCTACTAATTCACACTGTCGAGCTGTTTTAATGGTTCCTGTGATTTTGGGTTTGGCAGCATGTACTTTGATAAATGTTCATGGTACTCTTCATACTTTGGCATAAATTACAATCTTTTTTACTTAAGAAAATATCAGTAGAATAATTAATCTTGAAAGTAGCCCATTTATTGTCGCGATACATAAAGCACTGTGACATTTTAGACAATAGAAAGCAATTGAAAAAATCGATCGCGGTAAAAAGAGATAAATATGACATGTTAAAAATAATGAGTATTGAAATCTTTGAGGATTTCATGGTATATTGTTACACCTGGAAAAGATATAGTAGACAATATATTTACGCAGTGAAAAATAACATTAATATTTATAAATAGTTTAATCGATATACCATGAATATTGAAATCTTTCAACTCATATATGTACCTAAGCATTTAAAAAACCTGAGTGAAAGTTTCACTCGAA
Source organism: Druceiella hillmani (assembly GCA_039881145.1). Classification (NCBI taxonomy): domain Eukaryota; kingdom Metazoa; phylum Arthropoda; class Insecta; order Lepidoptera; family Hepialidae; genus Druceiella; species Druceiella hillmani. The sequence goes on along the minus strand of JAYKKI010000023.1, from coordinate 27,200,749 downwards.
CTTCACAGGTTTATTTTTATGTTGAAATTTTTAATTTAAATATAAAATAGACAAGAAAAGTTTATATGTACCCCTCTACCAGACTAAAACTTCTACCGCTATTTGGAGTATTAGTCAAATTAAAGGGCCTTCGTATCCCTATCTACGACATAGTATGCATCTTACGAAAACCATTAAAGGGCCTTCGTATCCCTATCTACGAAATAGTAGGCATCTTACGAAAACTATTAAAGGGCCTTCGTATCCCTATCTACGACATAGTAGGCATCTTACGAAAAACATTAAAGGTCCTTCGTATCCCTATCTACGACATACTCGTAGTAGGCATCTTACGAAAACCATTAAAGGGCCTTCGTATCCCTATCTACGACATAGTAGGCATCTTACGAAAACCATTAAAGGGCCTTTGTATCCCTATCTACGACATAGTAGGCATCATACGAAAACTGCAGTTCACTTTGTCATTACCGGCTGGAGTATTTAATTAAGCACATGTTTATGCCTAAACTAGTCTGACAATTGCCAACGGAATCGGCACTTTAGCATCTGCGAGCTTATTAACGGCATACATGGTAATTATTATTTACAATTTAAATCACGGTCTCACAAATGTTATAGTATTACGAAGTGTATTACTAGATATTTATATATTCAAAACAGATTTATTAACTATTAGTGCGATATAAATAACGTCGGGATGGAAAATTATAAAATGAAATATTCAAGTAAAAAGTGATTAGTTTTATGATGTGTTAAAATATGAACGGATGGACTGTGTCGGGGAATAAGTGAATTCAAGAAACGCAATAGTGAAATCAACTAATCAATTAATTCCGGAAATAATAGGGCTTATCGTCGCTGTTTACTAGATATCGGGGTAAATATTTTGAACATTACTACTTACTAAATAATTTTATATTTTGACCTGGGTAGTTATTTATCCGGTGTTTTCCGGTATTTTTCGAACTTCTATCTCCCCTCCCACATGGAGTAAGGAGGTGGAATTGCATTGATAGTAAATGTGGAAAATTCGAGAGAAATCAGTTGAAAATTATAGGAGCCTATAGAGAACATACGTGTGTATGTTCTCTATAGGCTCCTATAATTTTAAACTCCTATAATAATGCACGCACATACGTGCATGCATACATATTTAAATTGCCTTTTACATATTAAGTTGAGATTGATGTATTGATCTCATTATTTAAGAATTGGTTTGAAGTTGGTGGTGAATGACTTTCCTATTGTAGTTGTGATTGATGTCTTTCAAACCTATTGATTATTTTTCATCTTTGATGTCTTGATTTATAACTTTATAATTCTGCCTTATTTGATTGTATTACTGTCAATAATTGACTTCACAAATTTTGTTTTTGTTTTAATAACGGTATATGGGGTTCAATATAAAATATCACATCTCCCCAGATGATTGAAGATGCTTTGACATAAAATTAAATTTTTAATTAAGTTTAAATTCATTAATTCCATCATCTGCGTATTTTTTTGACTCAATATTATATTAAACGTTCAATACTATATTTATTTTGTTTTATTTTGTTTCTGTCCACATTTTCGTTTGTGCGAATTTCAGGATATTATAATACCATGTTTACACAATACCTTTTTAAGGATAAAGTTAACAACTATATGCAAGTTATATAAAAATAACTTCATCTATATCACAAGTGTTTCATTATTTGCCAAAAGCTGACCCCGAATGGTTTTGAAATTAAATCGTCCATAGGGCATATATTTACCAAAAAACTAAATCACATAAGCTTCGATTTATTATTGTTTCATTGTTTATTACTAGATTTTATTATTTATTCATTATGGATACTATACAGCAATCACATAATATTAAAAAGTATTCAATATAGGGATATAGTACAGGTACTATTTTACTGAAAGTACAAAGAGATAACGATGTGTTATTACGTAATTGAAATAAATATAATAGCTTATATATTAACTGAGGTGGAAAAGTCTAAGGAGGTCGGTATAAAGGGCGAATAATATTTCTTGGAGAGTAAAATTATATTTGAATACAAAGTACCTTTTATGAAGTCGACAGCCATTTCGAGTCCATATGTGTCCTTGTCGCAATCGTCCAAGATGTGCGCACCAATTGTGATATTGGGCAAGATAGCGAGCTCGTAATTGATCTTATCCAACGTATAGATCATTGTTTCGAGAGCCTGAATGCCGCCTTGCGGCATTATGGGACCGCAAGTAATCCGATCTTCTCGTGAATGAACCTATAAAAACAAAATACGTGAGGTCCCCTTTGTACCTCCGCAAGAGGATTGAGATACATTTTTATTTTTTTTCTTAAAATAATAAAGGGAATCTTTTTTTCGTTTCACTTAAATTACGAACAATGGACTCTTTCTTCATTTCTATTTGAAATTGCTTTTCAAGATGTAGAAAGTTTTATGTTACAAATATTATATAACATATAAAGGGATAACAATACATATATGTCTAATGCTACTATTCATTGTCGTCGTTTATATTACCGACCGTTAGCTGTTTTTATATTGCCAAAGTATTTAAATTCATACTGAATTTAAAGAAAAGTACTTATGTTTCAAGAATTATTTCTAATTCAGGAATTGTTTCTGTGCTATAAGTATCGTTATCCGTTTTTATATTGCCAAAATATTTAAATTTATTTTGAGTTTAAACAAAGATACTTATATTTCAAGAATTGTTTCTAAAGAAAGCTGAAAAATATTGAGAATAGAATATTGAATAAAATTGTAGTGAATAATAATTTATTAATTTGAAACTTTTTTGGATTTGGATTTCTGAAGTTTTAATACCTCAGAACTAAAAATGTTCAAGTTCTAAGGTATTAAAACTCAAAAATACGAATAAAAAATCGTTTAAAATAAATAAATAATTATTTAATTTAGTTTTACTCAGAATAGTATTCTCAATATTCTTCGCCTTTCTTTACGAAAAGATTGTTTCTTTATATACGATTGTCAATAATTGTTACAACGTTTGTTTTAATCATTTTAGATTTTTTTTAACTATACTCACCATCATTAAACCACCCAGCACAATATCACCTTCCAATAGAGCTGCGTGTTTTACAGGCCACTGTGTTTCACTTAGGTTTTTTACGAGGAAAGGTTTATTTGAAGAATTGAGAACTTTTCCCTCACTCTTATTTAGAATAAAAAAATTCGTGTCTAACTCAAAATTACTCGAAATAAAATTTGCGTATATTATTGAATGGGAATCGTTGAATAAGTTGGTTTCGGAATCAAGATTTTCCGTTTCAACCATGTCTGTTGTTGTGTAGTAGTCTGATGTCGTATTTACATATATATTGATTTGATCTGTCGTTATGTGATTGTTGCCCAACGTATACTTTCCTATTTTCGTCCCTATATCTATACTGTTTTGTAAAGCTGTTTCGTTTCTCTTCAATGCCATTGCCGGAGGAACAACAATGGTTGTACCTGCCTGATTTTCAGTATTTTGTTCAGTACTTTTTGTAAGATTATTTATTGCGTTTATATTATACATACCTTTATTACATAATTTTAAATTGGAATTACTTACATTTTGTTCAGAAATATTGAGACTTTCTTCTACTTCTTTTAACTTTTTATTTTTTGTTGCCTTTTTTTTAGAATAAATCTTTTTAGAAATAATTTCCCAACTATTTCCTTGACTCATATTCTTGTCTTCAGTCGATAACTCATTTAAAGTTATATTCATAACTTCTGTTATATTAAATAAATTTAGCTTTCCTTTAAATTTATTCTTAATTATTTGCTTTGATATTACATGTTTTGAATTTATTTTTTCCGGGTCAATAAGCACGATCTTTGTAGCCGTGGTTTTATTAGATAATTCATGTAATTTATTAACTTGAGAATTCCAGTATTGTTGATTACGGTTTAAAAGTATTTCTCGTGTTTTGTTTTCTTTCTTCATCGACAAGCCTGACAAATCGAACGGTGATATGAGTTTGCTCACGTCTCGTTTACTTTGCAGCGTTTTGTTATTTATATGTTTTCTGTCGTATTCCATGTTCATTTTTGGGAAGGTAAAATAAAGGCTTAACAACTTTTTCATTTCGCTATCCAAATTTATGTCAACTGAATTATTTAAATTACAACAATGCTGGTTTTCATACATGAAAGTTATTTCAAAATAAGGTTTGAAAATGATACTTTTGAACCAAAATTCCACACAAAATACATTAACAGGATAAACGACAATTGTCTCTGTATTCATGTTCACGAAACATCTATACTTGCTCTCGCTGTAACTGTCTGCGACGCCCGCTCTCAGCGTCACGTAAAACTCTTTCTTTATGTCTTTTAAACTAGTTTGTACAAACATATTTGTATAAGTACTATTTGATTTTATGAAACTTAAATCACAGTGCACTGCAGTACTTTCCTTTATTAAACACGATTGATTGATTGGTCTATTTTTATGAACAATTGGAATTATATCTGAAAAACTGTTTTTTTGAAAGATAGAAATAAATAGAAGAAACCTGAAAGTTATTGCCATAATAATCTTAAATTTTAAAGTTAAATTTTCCGACCAGGTTAGTTACTGCCATTACTTGTCACATTTATTCCAACGATATACTATTCATCATGGATATTTTGTTCGTTTGCCTCGTCCGTTGAACGTCTGAAAATAAAAAAAAGGAATAAGTTGAATACTCGAAAATTAATTCAAAATTTATTGCATTGTGGCTGAAACATAATAATTATTCATAAATATATATAATACATAATAATTCGTAAATGTATATAGGATATACTTTTTACATTTGTTTATGATTGACTTCCTTCTAACTTTTTTGTTAAATATATATTGCCGCAAAATTATTTTGGCACATATAAACTTTTCATTACTTTCCGTAATTTTGAATTAATTTTTAAATTGATGGGTAAAGAAAAAGTATGATTATAAATTTTTTTCTGAACTATTATTAAATTTAATCTGTTTAAATATATGTCTTGAGATTTTAATTTTTAGCAGTTTATAGCTATAATACCAAATGCCAGTATTTTTGTTTTAAATTATAAGTTTTATTTATTAATACTAATATTTACGTTAATACACAAATAATATTACACAATTGCCTTAATACACAATGTTGTAACATTGACAACATTGTGTATTAACGCAAAGTATCGTAATTGCATCACAATGTTCCTATTTAAAAACTGTATTTATTTCCAATAAAGCTTTTTGCGTTGCGATGATACTTTTATTAAAAACATCTACAAGGCATTTTTAATGTTCCGTTGTAGATGCCATAACTATCATATTCATTTATCAGCTTAATTAAATATAATTATATATTCGATAAGCAAACATGTGATGCTGGTAATAATCAGGAAAAAATAGACATCGCATTTATTTTGAAGACACCGTTTTAAAACTCTGACATCAAATACATAATTAAAAATATCATAAATTACCGATTGTATTTATTTATTTTAAACTTTAATGTACATTCTCGCATATAACAGACGAGAGTGTACATTATAGTTTAAAATAAATAAATACAATCGGTAATAGGTACAAAGACATTAGACGTATTTATTTCTAGATATTCGGTTGTTTAAAATTAGCTCCGCAGATATTTTTCGGATGTATTTAAATAATTTACTTGGCAGTCTTACCGTAACCGACAGCAAATCGCATTCTCGTCCCCTGCCACCCTCAAGTAAACAAAATTATTCACCGAATATTCAGTAACACGTTTATGACACGTTGTAAATGTTTAGAATTAATTCTTATACTTAGTTCGAATCATTAAAGTGAGCGGCATTTATAACAAAAACTTTTGATTAAGATTAGACATGTTCATAATATTCATAAATATCAAAATATACATCTGATTAAATTAAAGTAGATATTTTAATGATCACCATCTTTCATTTAATCGCATTTATTTTTTGATATTTATAGTTTTAAAAATTTGCTCTAAATAGAATAATTGGAAGTAAAATTACGTGTTTTAAATTGTCTTTAACTCTGTTATTGGCACTATACCAATACTTCGAAAATAACAGAATTCATTAAATTAAAAACGTTTAGTGTTTAATAAATACTTTGTAATACTATACCATAGTGTAATGTATACCATAATCAAATATACACTCAGCAAGTATTAATATTTGGTTTTCGTATATACGCAAATATTTCGAAATGAATTACTCGTAACTATTCCGGAGAATATTTCTGCGTCGAAACCACGCACATTATACCCGAGGGAATATAATAAGCCATTTCTAAAAATGCCTAACTGTTGACGCGACTACTACTATCGGTCGCGCCAACCGTAAAACTATTACTGAGGGCGGGCAGCGCACCACAAATTATCTCATTTGTGCTTGTCGAAATGAACCCGTAGTATCCCTCCGTATTATACTTGTGTGTAAAACTTGAATTCATTAGACTGAACCCAAAGCTATAGCGGCTCGTTGTTAAACCTTACCTACAGCGCGCGCCCTTAATTCAAGTTCAGCGGCGCTGACCGTCATTAATCTATTTGACAATTGCGTTCATTGATCGAGTCCTGGGTGATAAAGTAATTACCGATCCCGTGCCATTTAGTTCAGTTAGATAAATTAAGTCTCTTGATTAGGATGAATGTTTCCATTCTGATTTTAACTCTGCTCATAACGGTTCCAGTACATGTCCAAAGCGACGGTTTTTGCTATACGTTTGCAGAGGAAACCGTTAAACTTGCGATAGTATATATACGTATGATTCTGTTCCTGGAAATAGGTCGGTCATTTATTTCGTATGTCTGTATGGAGTATATTGACGAATTAATTTAAAAAAGGTTGGGCTTATAAATTTTTAGAAATACATTTGTCTACATGAATCTAGTTTGTATTTAAATTAAAAAAACGTGTTAAGTGTGTGTATAACTCATATTATCAGGGTTCGGTGCACATTTAGGCTCCTATTAATATTTAAGGTGTAGAATTAATATTACACTATTTACATATATCGATATTATTTCTCACAATTGTAATATATAAGTAGATGTCTTTTTGCATGTCATTTCTATGAAGTCTCCATGAACTTTTTACAAACTCAACTACATGTCACAAATTAGTCGAATATTACTCGTAAAGTAGTAGAGTATACCTTAGCTGTGACAATTTATATTTCGTAAACGGATCTCTTTATGAAAAACGTATTCATGATATACCCCAATATTTTATATTGAAAAACCTATTCAACGATAATCTCCACAATAGGCTATGGGAACAAAATAAATTCACCCCTATTTTACATGTAGGGGGAGAATTCTAAAAACGTTATCATTATGGCGCTAATAATATCTGCGAGTAAAAGGGTTGTGCTATGGAACCCTGAAAAGAAATAACCTACTTACATGCCTACGATTACGTTTAAAAATATTTTTTTAAATGTTAAAATGCAAATAATTGTGTCTTAACTGTTACTTATTTCAATTTATGTTTAATTTATACAGAAAAATAATAAATAACATGAGGCAATGTGAGCCACATTTTTCCTGAAATTGAAAATCTGAATATAATAATTATTTCCCTTAAACCGAGGTAGATAATCCATCTAACGGCATTGCAAGAGCTAGGCTCTTATTATTCGTGTGAAAATTATTACCGTCTGCGCCACTCGTTTCGTCCTCGTGGGACAAGAAGACGTTTAACTTAAATGAAAAGCGCTATTGTTGCGGATTGTTCGTACTCGATTTCTAAAACAGTTTAACAAGGACAGGGTGAGTGTTTATTGCATCTCATATTGTAAAGATGGTTTGTTTACTTATCATATGAAAGCTTTTTATTTTTTATTAAATAGCTTTTATAATTAAAATTTTCGTTTCATAAATAAAATCAAGTACATGAGTATATGATCTGGTTGTCTGGTAGATTTTAAAAGTTTTGTGGAGAATATTAAATATATTAATTATTTTTGTGCGTTACCAATTATTTTATAGATCGTATACTCTGAATATGAATTTGAATTGTGTGTGGTAAAATTTTAACAGCGTTTTATTAGTGCATAAATTTTTCCCGGACCTCACCCTCACGTGGTTTGAAGGCAATAAGAAACATAAAAAACAAATAAATATTCGCTAAACGATATTTTAAATACTTTTTTAGTAATAAGTTGTTCTAACTGTTATGGTGCTATCGCTTTTTTACTCCTCCATTTATATCGAAATAGTGATCAAAGAGTTTCAATAGAGGTCACGTTATAGCTTCCTATATTACCAAAAATACGTTTCAAAAATTATCACATCACCTGATTTACACAATAATCACATATAGTACTGAAGCGTGTAAATACATATGACTAAGGCAATCATTTAACGGCAATTCCAATTGTAAAAGCATCCATTTTCTAAAAGACAAGAACGTCATACATATAAACTAGTTCAATAATAGAATTGTCGTCAATTGTATAGTGAACTCTGTAGTGAACGATAACGAAATAGAAATTTAATTATTTTTAAAGGATGTGTTTAAAGATAAAATTTAAAAAAAATACAAAGAGCACATTTTTTATTATGTCATTAAAAACATATAAGTCATTAAAAACACTAGTTGTAAGATCCTAAAATAAGAACACGGTTTTTAAGAAGTTTGCTCAAAGCTATAAATATGAATCTTGATTAAAAAACAAATTCAGTTACTCATTTGCAAAGTAGAAAAAGGAAAGCACTGCCTCTATTGAATTACAACTACCTCTTTTCTAGTGAGAAGAGTACTTGGAAAATGAAGTTGCAATTGGAAAATGTGTTCTACAATTTAATTGATTTGAAAATAAGTGTACATAATACTAATTTTAAAGATAATTTCAGCTTCATTTTTATCGAAAAATAAGAATTTAAAAGCAAAATGTGGAAAATGCTAAATTAAAGAAATAAAGTAGGATACGTGAATCTTACAACGAATACACTTTTACTTCAATCCGAAGATGCGTGGAAGATTATTAGCTGTTAGTGGAAAAAAGATGTTTAGTAATACGTAATTAAAATACAATTTATTAAAAACTACTCGTAAAAATTTATAAAAATTTATTAAAAAATAAGGAAAATATTAGCTGCTAAATTTAATGATGTGGATGGAGTGGGGACGACACCTTTCAATCACATTCGCTCTCGTAGAATAAAAATGACAGTTATTAAAAATTACAATAATTGCAGTCTTTATGCCAAATGTTTATACGTGATATATGTACTGATGTCTAATATGACGAATTTTATATTAGTTATAAAGTTACATAAGTAAACATGATGTTTATGTGGAGCGATATAGCTTCCGCTAGTTTCCTCAATTGGCATATACGAGCCGGATAAAGCAACACTGACCCTCGCCCAAAAGTAAGTTAATTTTCATCGAGTCACGTCGTTATAAACTTATTGTTAAGTATTAAAACAATAAATTTAATCCTCTACATTATATCAAATTATAATTTGAGGTTTCTGTGCTCGACGCTCGACAAGGTCGGTCCCTAATGTAATAATAGTGTGCTTTTCGTTAATATATGTGAAGCTATGGCCCTTCTGGCGATGTTACTGCCACGTCTTCGTGTTTCAATATTGCATTTGCTTTAACCTAAAGTTTAGGAAACAAGTCGCTGCGAATCATATGGAGAATTTACACTTTTATTTCATTATAAATATTGAATCTATAATCATTTCCTTGGGAACGAAACCATTTGTTTGCCTATATCTCGTCAATTTACTGATACGACTGAACTGAATTAATTAAAAGATTTAATTATTTTCAAAATGCTTTGATCTTGATTCTTTAAATTTTGTTAAAACCTTCAGAGGTATACGCTTCAAATGCATTAAAGGATACACGCTTCAAAATGTTTTGAAAACTTCAAAATGTTTTACGATCATCAAAAAATATTGTGAACATTTTTTACGCCTTTTAAAAGACTTTTTCAGTGATGTTCATTTCCAATTTTGAACTATAGAAAATACTATGTACGACGGCATTTAAAAATATTTTTTCCTTTCCTTCTATGCGTTTATATAATTTGGCTAGGTTTCTTTGTAAAATTTCTAATAAATTATGTAATTTTTTTTAAATTTCTAAATAAACTATGTAATTACGACATACAGATGCATACATATGACAAAATTATAATGGTGTTTATCATTTGTCTACGTGACCCTAAAAACTAGAAGGTTGTCCTTCTAGTGAAATTATTATTCTACCAGAACTTTTATAATTTTAAGCCATCGACTATTTAATATAAAGATTATTATTTATTATAAAGATTATTTATTTTAAAATTAGAACATCATTGTTTCAGAAATAGATGTAATATGAAATTATTATTTTAATTACATTCTAACAACCGAAATTAGATAAATGACGATTTATACTTTTGAGGTCTTTTTATTTAGAAAAAAAGCTTAACAGGATCAAATGTTATACACTTGTACATTTAATACTAAAAAGTAACCCTGACTAGTTCACACAAGTATAACATTTCGAAATAATTTGTAATCTTCATCATATTCCTCGTGAGCTTAATTTTTATACCAAACTCCTAAAACGTAGAGCATTGTTTCTCACTTTATTTAAAACTAAACATAACCTAAATATCTTCGACTCTTCGAGTAGTAAGTAGTTTTGAAATTTTTAAAATTAACTTAAATGAAGTGTTTTACCATAACAGTTTCTTTCACTGAAGCATTATTCACCACTGTCAATTTTGAATTTCAACAACGCTTTAAAAACAATTATTATTCTCTCCTGAAAAAGCTTGACCTAGTTAAATATATTTTATGTAGAAACTTAAAACCACAGTCATTGTCTGTTTTTAATTAAAGTTGTTGTAAAAAAATAAGTTGTCATAAAAAATTATCGAGGTAAAATAGCTTAAATATTTATATTATGCAAACCCATGTAATATCTATGTAAATGGAAAATTTTTTATAAAACAGTCGAAATACTATAAATGTATATTTTTAAGATTCCGTACCTTAAAAAGGAAAATGGAATCTTTATAAGATCACTTACCTGTCTGTGTTTGTCACAGCCGATTTTCTACCATATCGTTTGACGTAGAAACTGGAAATTTGGAATAGTAATCGATCATATTAACCCGCCTATTTTGCAGCTTACGTTTAAAAATATTTGTACGGTAAATTTAAAGGCGTAAATTAAGTAATAGATTTTTTAGTTTTAAATGTAGTGTAAGGTATAATTTGGAAGTTTTTTGTAACTAAGGAACTTAAAAATGTTATATAATTGTTCTCATTTTTAAGTGGTTTACCCACAGACGTGTAAAAAAGTCAATTTCTTCATACTTATTTCTAAAACTATTCAATAAAAAATCTTAAAAAAAGTAGGTGAAATTTTAATATAAAATTGCAGAAAAATTATCATAGTTGTTACAGTTTTTGATAAATGTATGACATTTTTACGTCTGCAAAAGGTATACTAGGCAAGATAGTTACTATGTGGATAAGTAATTTTAATATTTAGTCTTGTATATAGTTTAATAGAAACACTTTATACCGTTTAAAATTATATTAACTGTTTAAAATTTTATGTGTACCTAAGAGAATGCGGAACACTAATGGTGCGATTTCTATTTAACAGGTTATTTATCGATTTAATTAGATATATTTTTCCAATGGAAAAAATTTGTTAAAAGTAATACAAGATATAATAAGTAATATTAGTCACAAACGTTATTTTATTGTCACTATTCCAATATTAAAAATATTTTGTTAAATTAATATTTCATTTTTGAATAGTTTTTAAATATTGGTGTAAATTGACATCAAAATTAGAGTAAAAAAATTTATTTACCCTAAATCTAAATATGCACTCAGTATTTCTGAAAGACGTCACATTTCTGAGTTACATTTGCTTTCGTTTTATTCTTAAAAATCTTTACTTTTGAAGAACATTGAACTTTTTTCTAAACGTACAGAGACTTTATCAGTTCTCTCTATTAAAGTGAGACTGGAATTTATCGTTTATTTCATTAGCATCAACGAGCAACAAACATGCAGGTAGTTAAATCGTTGTTCTGTTATTTCATAAAGTTGTTATTAAAATTTACGAGTTTCAGTTTTTCTGTTTATTAAACACAGTCTTACAAGTTATTTTAAAGGGAATAATGGAAGATAAAGATTTTTATAAATAATAGAAGATAAAAATTAAATAAAAATAATCCAATTTATGTTATTATTCAAAATAACATAAATGGGACCCTGCCATAGCCATATTGTAAAACGTGTACAGCAGCTTTGCTCGGTCAGTTGAAAGGAAATAAAAATTACTACGGTTTAGCTGGTTATGAGATGTAATCACATAGATGACTGATACTTTTTTTATGGCACAAATCAAAGAATATTCAAGGAAAACTAATATGAAATATGTTTAGTCTGTCGAAAGATAAATTCCCTGCGATAAAAAGAAACCAGTTTCAGTTTTAACATTAGGTGAACAAATAGTCTTTATGTTTTCTTAGTCTTATGTTCTGATGTTTTTGTTTCACTACTTACAAAATAAAACTCTTACCAATATTTATCTTGCATTCCATCGAGCTTAACAAGAAAACTATATTTGCTCAACTATGCGGAGTTTATTAACAGTCATATTGTTGATTTTGTACATGATTTGAAACTTTCAAAATTCAAAGCCCAACTCTTATGCGCTACGTTTCATTCGTAAAAAACGTAAAAAAATATGGATTACTACAATGGGCCCCAAAAACTCCTTAAAAGAGTATATCTGTTCCTGGAACTAAAGGAAAGTTTATATTTTATGGATTCGTATAAGATGAGTCTAAATGTAGCTTTTCATGGTCATCATTATTCCTCAATCATATTATATCATGTAGTAAATACGAAAGAAATATAGAAAATATCAAGTTGATAAAATTCATTCAGTGATTAAGAATTTTGTCGCATCAAAATTGTTTTAAAAGGATACAATAAACTTTGTTGCTTTTATGTAACTAGTATAACAGAATGAAAGCAAGTAATTACAAAATATGATTGAACCTTAATATCCCACATAATTTTTGGAAGCAGGATTATCGCAAGCCCGCTATTATTAGAAATCTTCAAAAATTGCTTCATCACTACTGCGTACATCACTAGGCTTAATACAACTTTCATCAAGACAATGGTTAGAGATCAAAATACATAAAGATATATTGCATTCGAGTTCTTGTTGCGAAGATAGGAGATCCTGTCTTCGCAATGTGTCTCTATGTATTCATTTTCTTTATTCGCTTCTGGATTTTAGCTCAAACATAAAAATACAATGGCAATTACATCCTATTAATGACAGCTGATTTTTCTCGTCAAATTAATCGTAAAACATCGACAAAAAACGAAAAAAGAAAACGAACGGAATTAGAAATTGTTGTATGTATGAGTTATAATTAATAGAATCGGCTCAAGGCAAGATCACATACTTTTAACTTTTAGTTTAATCAAAATAGTTGTTATTAGTATACCAGCTTTTGTAAAAGGCCATATCTGCTTGTAATTTAATACATTATTGATATAGAAAAGAGACAATTACAAACATAGAAAATAACGATAAAGTCGATTGGAAAGAGCGAATTCTCTTATTCGAGTAAGAGTATACACTTTTATGGGGCGATGATCGCAAGAGCAGTAAGCGAGCCTGCTTAAATATCTTAAAGGAAACAATAAATCATGAGACATATCAAATGTTTTATTTATTTAATCATACACAAACTTTTTATGAAAATTTTACTCAGATCACTTATTTCAACTATCGATACAATTATTTCAATCAGACGTTAATAGGTCAAAGATTTTTAATATGCTAATCACCATCATCACTCATCGCCATTGTCTCATTAAAATATTAAAATTACCCATACAAATTAAAATGGTTTTCACTATAGCAAAATTATTCTCCACTCATTTTTGAGCTCTTAAATTATACGCCCAGTTTGAAAATATAAAAATCCTGGCCTTAGATTAAAAAATGTGGATTCAGCCCAGACAGTAATTTAGGTCCATTTTTAGGGCTCCGTAGTCAAATGACCAAAACGGAACCCTTAGGATTTTGCCCTGGTCGGCTGTCTGTCTGTCAGTATGCCACAGACATTTTATTCGGAGACTATTGGCAATATAGAGACGAATCTTGTATGGTAGGTTTCTCCTATTAACCGTTATACAATGAAATAGTGAAATTAGGAAAAAATAACATTAGAGTGGCACTCCATACATGTAACTGAAGGATGAAAACAAAATCCACTGCACATAGGCATGTGGGGTATGGTAATACAGATCTTTAAAAATTATATAGAGGTTTCGAAATATTTTTTTTATTTAAATCAATAAGTTGTGACATAAGCTATTCTAAAGTTCAAAAAGTGTCCCCCTCCCTCTGTAATGTTTCAACAAACAAGTATAAAATTCTGAAAAAGGTTATGGCAGTAGAACTTAAAATACACGTTCAATAAAAATTGGTCTGAATAAGATATGTTGTGCAGTTTTTGAGATATTATATATTTTCTGTACCAACCGCAGAAATAATTTTGTTTTTTACAGTTTTTTTGAGAATCAAAGTCTGAATTTAAATTGCAATATTTTTTTTGTTTTTTTTCTTCGTTTTTTTCTATGATTTTGACTTTAAACAATTTATATTTATGATAAGTAAGTATGGCCAACGCTTTTGCTTAATCTCTAAAGTTCGGAATAAATAAATAAAAAATATAGACAACCAGTCAACCTACATCAGCCTGGAACGAACGAGATACGAGCATCAGATTAATATTATAATACTCACGATTTATTCTCTTGGAAGCCAAAACCTGCAATCATTAAGACTAACAGTACACAATTCTTTCAAAATCAAATACGCTGTGATGTAACTGTAAATATAGTTATTATGTTTAATTATACACTCATCAGTTTTATTTCAATTAATTATTTAATTATATAGTTATATTATAATTATAGTAGATCTGTTGATAAATAAAAATGTTTCCCTATGATTATGAAGGTCAAAAATATTGAATTAGATGTAATTACATTTATGGTAACAATTAAACATTGTCCTGGTATTACAGTTTACAAATAATAGAATATGAATTAAAGTGTACACTTTTTATTTATGTTAATAACTTTGTTTACTTAATATATGTAAAGTTGCCATTTAATTTTCAATTTAAATCAATATTATTTGAACGCTTAAAAACAGCACAGTAGGAGATAATTTTGCTATTGCTTGTATATCTCGATCTGGTTTGTATATATTATTTATGTATCTAATCATCCCGGTTCAACTCCCTTTGCATAAAAATTTCATTGCAAGGGGTCAGAATGGTTACAAAATTTTATCGTATGTTTGTAAGGATATTGAATGCTAGAGTGGCGAGCAATTTTATATTTGATTCAATATTATAGCGATATCGTGATATAATAAAGTTGAAATATTCGCATAGTAATTGACTGTACTTTTTCAAGCGGTATATTTTTATTTTACGTTTGTCGATAACGATATGTATTTCTGATCGCACAGTTTACGTCGTTCGTTTTATTAGGTTACGAGCAATACATCATGTAAATATATAGTAGGTATCTATATCTATAGTATAGAATTTTACATTTCGTTTGCGTTGGTTAAAAAATATTTATTTTAACCTTTTGATTTTCAGTTTTTTATTTCCTATAATGCACAGTTAAATATGATGTAGGTTCACAATTAAATGACACTACGTGATGTAGTATTATTTCTACTTTCTTTAAGTTCTTTACCACGACCTAGGTTTCGTTGTATTACAACATCTTCAGGTGGGCTATTAGCAAAGATTCTAATTAGCAAAGATTTAATCTTTGCTAATAGCCCACCTGAAGATGTTGTAATACAACGAAACCTAGGTCGTGGTAAAGAACTTAAATAAAGTAGATATAATACTACATCACGTAGTTTCATTTAATTGAGATTAATGAATTTATACAAAATTAACGCCAAATATATTCAATATCAATGATGTAGGTTAAAATTGTACATTGGTATTTTTTTAATCGAATGTGAATAAGATTCCATTTTCCAACATTTTCGATATATTAAAAAGTTCTTTTGATAATCTTGATTCTCATAGTTAACATCAAATATTATTTTTAATTTGTATCGTAAGACATATTTCATATAAATATACACAAACTTTGTATTTTGCATTAAAATATTTAGGATAGTTCTGGAGATTTAAATTAAAATACTTATTCAGAAAGTCAGACGTGATTATATCCATATTTATTTGATTAGATATAACAAAAACTTGCTAAAAAAACATCTGCAGTAATTAAGCAATGATAGATATTTTGTAATTACTGGCTATCCAGTTTAAATGAAATTCGAAAGAAATTATCCACTAATTTAAATATTTTAACTGCATGCTCATAAATATCTTTATTTGTCTACATATTTTTATATAGTTTTGACATGTCTGTCCGTCCGTTCATCTGAGCCGAAATTTAATATTGATTCAGATACTGATAACCCAGAATTAGAAATGACATTGATTAAAAACGATAATTACTTCATTCAATGTGGAAAGTAGGCCAAAAATAACTGTTATTTACTCGCCAATGGGCTGTTTTTGGACTCCTCTTTTAAAATAAAATAAAGTGAAACTTATGATCGCCCATACAAAGTTTAAATAAAGTTGAAATTTCAAACAAGTAAATGGACGACTTAATAAATTATAATTTAATCTACCGGGATTAAGGTAGCAAGATTTAAATACAATTTTAGGTTTGTGAAATATATTAATAATGCTTTTGATATATTGAATATATTCGGCGTTAATTTTGTAGAAATTCATTATTCACAAATAAATGAAACTACGTGACGTAGCATTATTTCTACTTTCTTTAATTTCTTTACCACGACCTAGGTTTTGTTGTATTACAACATCTTCAGATGGTCAAATACCCCACCTGAAGATGTAATACAACGAAACCTAGGTCGTGGCAAAGAACTTAAAGAAAGTAGAAATAATACTGCATCACGTAGTTTCATTTAATTGTGAATAATACCTTTAATATAGGTATACATTTCACCATTCATAATATTTTTTATTATTGATTCTAAACAACGAATTCAGTTTATAAATGATGATGTATTTCTCAATTTATTGCGGTCAATAAGTCTGCTCAACTATGTCTATACACATGCCTGCATTTTTTATTTTTCATAAAATTCACAGTGAATTTAATACGAATTAAATACGAATAAGTAAAAGAGATCCAAATATAGTTTTCTTCACAATAGTATTCCACGTGAGCTAATAATATTTTTTATTTTTCGACGCACGCCTTATGTAACTCCTTGCACGAACGACAAATATGCAAAATTTGGTAGCGATACTTTCAACTGTTGCAGCAAAATATACTGATAACCAAACAAAAGTTCGCATTTATAATATTAGTAATCATTTTCCTTTGTTCCATCTGTACAAGCTCCACTTTAGACGAGATCCAGACTTGAGTGACAAAACAAAAATGTTAAAAATAAATCGAAAACCTTATTATCAAACTAAATGTTCATGGAATGCAACTATATAACTTATTATTGGAGAAGAGTACTCGAATTTAATGTAATTTAAAATTTACTTCAAATATTCTAACTGCATGCTCATAAATATCTTTATTTGTCTACATATTTTTATACTTTCGAAACTTGGGTAATTTTAGACAAACATTCAAACTTGTCTTGTTTATTTTTAGAATCACGTTTCGTTTCATGTTTCGTTACAGCTTTATTCAATTGTTATCTTAAGGGTACCATAACTTAAAGGTAAAGGTTGAACATTTACAGCGTGGCTTCAATGTCGCGTCCAATTGTATTTGTCAGTTTTCGAATGTTTCAATTGTGATTCGATTTTGGCCCAAAGACTTATTTCGACGCAGCAAAAAAGTTATATAAATACGTTTTAGGACAAAAAAATTAGTAAACGAGGATGGCGAATAAAATTTTCTTGTCACTTTGTAAAAATTAACATGCATTTGATAATTAAAAAAAATCTTGATTCTAAGAATATTAATGAATACACAGTAAGATGTAAACATGTCATTGGGTCATGATTTTTGAAAGCATCATTTAAATTCGTTTTTGTTAGGAGAGTTACTTTATTGGAAAAGTACCATATTTATATTTTTAATTATTTATTCATTAATATTACAACAACTGTTTTACAATACTTATATTTTACGCCGTACAATACTTATGTTTAGATATATTTTTTATGTAAATTATTTTTAAGGTGCTCACTTTGTGTTGGGCTTAACTGACAGAATATCAGCGAATGCAAAATACAATGTGAATGCTAAACGTATGCGAAATACAAATAACAAGGAATTGTGATATCCAAAACCTACGATGTCATCTTTGCTCAACTGAATTTTATCAATTGAGAAGAAAAAAGACCACGCAAAATAATGAAAGCAAGTACAAGAATATATAAAGATCTCAAATTGTTAGCCACAATCATACTATATAGTTATTACTATAAAACCGTTAACCAAGAAACAGCACCAACTAAATGCATTATGTTTCAATTTATTTCTTGAATTATTACGGGATACTTGTGTTCGGGAAATTACTTGTGTACCTATGAGATATGTACAGCTGTATTATTTACCAAATTGATAATAATTTTTTTTCTAATCTGTCCTAAATTTACTCTATGACTTATATATTGAAACACGAGCCTTTGAATTAAGTTGTATTCTTATCAAATATATCAATGTAAGAAATAGGGCAACGTTTTCCCAGTTACTTTTTCTCCAAACAAAATAAAAAGAAATTAAATTTAAAAAAGAGTAAATTTTCAAATATGTTAGTATTTGTGGCATATCCTGTATATGCCTTAAAGTTTATATTACAGAGGAATTGAGATTATTCATTTTTTATGTACATTTAGTTTAACTATTTTGAATTAAAAGTTATTTTCAGGTTTTTACTTTAAAATTTTTACTCTTCATTTTCATTTAATATAAAAGAACCTAACATAGTTTGTCAAAGATATTAACACAAGTTATTCGAAGCGAGATTATAAGAACGATAAATATGTATCCAAATAGTTTATCTACAAAAATACTATTTAATATTCTGGCCGTTGACTGAATGAAAACTTAATTTTGATGTTTCCTTTTAAAAATATTTCGAGTAATCTCACCATTGAATTATATGAAATTGAACTTGGAATAAAATAGAAGGAAGATATTTGAAATGTACAAAAATTTAGAAAATCATACCTCTTTTTTCAAAACCATGACTTTTATTAAAACCTTTAAATAGACGACAGTTTATGCTTTGTATATTATTATTTCTTGGTTTAAAAAGAAATATACATGGGAATGGAATGGAAACATAATTTAATTTCCTTTAAAAATTAATGTTTAAATTAAAAATTAAGAAAAACCACAAATTTGTATAGCCTCGTGAAAATATATATAACTTTTTGGTTGCTTTTAACAATGGTTGGCTTTTGTGCTTATGTGCAAGTGTTGTTGGTAAGGTTCCAAATATTTCAAAAACTTTTAAAACCTTTAATTTTAAAATTACTTTAAGCTTATAAAAATACTTTAAGATTATAAAATCAGCTTATAAATAAATTTTGCTTTTAAATTCATCCGTTCCTTATTAATATACTGCCTGTGGTTCTATAATAAGATTTACGAGGTTATAAATTTGGTTGTGACTCTGTTTAGAATCAATATAAGAGCATAACGCGCAACGCATGTGAAAACATAAAATATTTACAATTAAATATCTTATGTTTTCACTACGTGATGTAGTATTATTTCTACTTTCTTTAAGTTCTTTACCACGACCCAGGTTTCGTTGTATTACAACATTTTCAGGTGGGCTATTCGCAAAGATTCATCGAATTAACGAACTTAAAGAAAGTAGAAATAATACTACATTACGTAGTTTCATTTAATTGTGAATAATGAATTTCTACAAAATTAACGACAAATATATTCAATAAGATATTTAATTATTAAACGTATGCGTCTCATAGAATTTTAAACTGTAAAAAATCATGGTGGCTCTAACCGACAAAAAAGGTATTAACAGAATTAGAATATACGAACGAATACGCGCAGAAATTTATTTCCTAGCAAAATCGGTAGTTGTCAGAAGCCGAATCATCACTCACAAAGGTCGTCCGTGTGCATAACGCGTCATTTTTATGAAAGTTACTTTAGCTAATCTTTTTAAATATTGAAAACTACCTCCGCTCCCAAAAAACCACGTGATACTATTTTGTTTTGTTTAAAGAAAATGTTAATACCTTAATAAATATTTACTACATTATGGAACATGAGGTAAAATTGAAAAATTATAAGATTGACAAATGTTTTAGAGAGTTTTTTGATATGTAATAAAATTACGCATTTCTCGAATTTCGGTACAGCAACCTCTAAATATATACAACCAAAATTATAATACAACAGATACACCTTAAGGTGTATATATTTAGTAGATAAAACATCTTATATGTAAATTTTGTTAAATTAGACCATTCTGTTTTCAATTATTTTCTCAAATCGCATAGGATGAACTCTATTATTAATAAAATATTGAAATCCCTGGCTATATAATGAACAGTAGTATTTAGTTATTTTTGTAATTATAATGTTATCGAAGCATGATCCTTTGATGGTACTAATTGTATAAGTACAAGACTATTTCGATATTTCGACCTGTTTAGTCAAAGCAGAAAAGTCCACTTTATTATTTATTATTAGTTACTTATTTGCAAAGTGAACAAATATTTCTTCCTTGCCTATTCAGCATAAGTTTCAAAAAGTTCGTTCGACGCGATTGTTTTTGAGTAGGAAACAACAAAAAGAAAATGAAAGTGACGGGAGATGATAAGTTACACAGTTACACAAATTATGAAAATGTGGCCAGAGCTGATAAGTTAGACAAATTTTAAAAGCAAGCGACGAGCCTTGCAAGCAGAATTAGAAGTGTCTCGGTTTAAAGTTGCAGTTTTGTGTTTAAAAGCATATTATGCAATTAACCGCTACTCACCTACGACCAATATCAAACTAAGTGCTCATTATGATTTAGAAACTGCGCATCATATAAAATAAGAAAATAATGTGATATATTAACAAAATCAGCCAAAGAACTAACTGAAAATTATAAGACGATGTTTATACCTGTCCGAATGAAGGATAGTATATTACCATTCCGAAGTCCTGCAAAGCGGAGATAGGCTTGAACTTGAACTAAATTTGGACATGAGAATATGCCAGTAATATTCATTTGCTTTTGTTAAAATTTATTCTCTCATTATTTTATTATTCTTCAGTATTTAATTTATTTCATTATTCTTTAATTTACTTAATTTTTTTTCTTTAATTTATTTTATTATTCTTCAGTATTTAATGGTTTAGGTACTGAAAAAATATAATTCCGATACAAGGAAAAAAAACAAGAAGATAACAGCAGTGAAACAAATAGTGTTTTTTGGATGAAAACTACATGACATGGACAAAAGGCGTTGAAAAAATATGATTTTTTGTTTGTGTGCCTATCTCTCAGTTTGACCAAATGAATTATATTTTATGTGTCATTGTCGTATTCTACAGAAGTTGAAAATAAACACGTGACACCGAACGTTTTTGGAATTATTATCGGTCTGCCAGTCAGCATGTTTATTCATTTATTTGTTTGAACATATAGATCCACACATAAACGATCAATAAAATTTGGAGAAGATTATTTCGTTAGGAAAAATGTAAGTTATAACGTTACAAGGTATTTAATGGTGTCTCATATTTTAATTAATAAAGTGAATAAATTTAAAAATCCACGGAGAAATAGCGGGCAAAATTTAATTTTGAATTAAAAGGTGATAGATATTTTCTCTTATGAAAGTTCTCATTTAAAATTACAGCATCTTAAAAAAGGTTAATCAAAAACTCAAAAATTGTAAATATCATGTCAATGTATTTTAAATTTATTATTTTAAGAGAATGCCTACTGCAACATTATTTTTTTTTAATTTAAAATTTAACTTCATTTACATGACTTACAAAAGTATGTGTACAATATGCATGCCGCTAAAACTCAGAATTGAGCCCCGGTACGATCAAGGGAGTTATGTGGTGTAGTAGCCCTCTATCCCCCCATCCATTAAGAAGGTTCTCGTTTTTACCTGAAGTGCGTGCTTAGGGGCCGGAAGTTACGCCTTCTAGAAATTTCTAGAACATTCCAGAACAATCGAGAACATTCCAGAATAATTGAGAGCATTCCACAACATTCCAGTACATCCCGGAACATTCTGGAATGTTTGGGAATAATCTGGAACATCCCGGAATACTCTCGAATGTTGTTAAATGTTCTGGACCATTGTGGACCATTCGAAGTCTTCGTTGTATGGGTGGGGTTACCCATTGGTAAACGTATATAAAGCAAGATCCGTCATGGGTTCGAACGTCAGTTTCTCATAAGTGAAGTGCAGTGAGTGAATAAAAACAAACAGTCAAGTGTGAGTAATCAAAGTAATACAGTCATTGAATATAAATCGAAAATAAAGTGTACTTAGTGTATTTCTTAATAAAAAGTTGATTTGATTTATATTTTATACAATGCCCAAACGAAAAAGGAGGAGATCTTGCAAATTGTGAAGCAAAATGGCAAAAATTAAAAAAAAACAGCGAAAAAACGAAATAGTCGAAGAAACGTTCCTAACGAACGAGAATGTGCACCGTGAGAAACAGAAACCAAAGAACAACGAAATGAGCGAATTGAAGAATCAATAATTGCGACACAATCTTATAATATAAGACCATGAAATATCACCCTACGAGAAGGGCGGACGAGGATAAGTAACCAATATGATCTGATAAGTGAAGCATTCCACAACGATCCGACGAAAGAATATAACAAACACAAACACGTCGTAATCGGAAAACTGAATAATATCTCCCAATTTCCAACGCAAAAAATTCAGTAGAGAAACACCAGGAATCTGTTGCATGAAAGGAAAAAACCGATTACCACCACTAGAAGCGTCTCCGTAGGAATTTGTATATTGCATGACTGGGGAAACTCCAGAACCAAACCACTTTCTTCAATATATAAAAGCGTACAACGCGTGCTTCCAAATGACTTCTTTCGGTGCCACTTCCATATACGCTGACAAAGATGAAATCGATTATGTTTTTTTCCACTCGAAGACAAATCTATTACAAAATGGGATCATTATTATAATTACCTAACGAAGACTATACATTTCAGTAAGTATATTTCATCAGAAATGAAGAAATATAAATTGAACACAAACATGAGACGAGAAATAATCCAAAATGTTCAGAGTATTTTACACAAATACAATCAACTCATTCACATATTCAAAACAGCACAAGGCTGAATGATTTCTGATGTTACAATTCGAGCCGACACGAGACCATATGGAGAAGACGAACGTCGATTCAATGCACCTCAGATAGACGACCATCGTAATTGTGCAGTCCAGTCGCCATCGTAATTGTGGACAATGAAAATAAAAGCCGTGACATAATTTTACAACGATAAAGAGAAAAACCACAACGGATTGCAGATACCCGCCATTCATATGATGTCCTCCAATATCCATTAACATTTCTGCACGGAGAGGACGGATATCATTTTAATGTGAAACAAATTCAACCTGAAACAGGTGTAGAAATAAACAAAAAAGTCATATTC
Source organism: Druceiella hillmani (assembly GCA_039881145.1). Classification (NCBI taxonomy): domain Eukaryota; kingdom Metazoa; phylum Arthropoda; class Insecta; order Lepidoptera; family Hepialidae; genus Druceiella; species Druceiella hillmani. The sequence continues at coordinate 27,177,011 of JAYKKI010000023.1, read as the reverse complement.
AAGGAATCCTATGCTTACTGCTTAATGATCAGAGAAAATGAAACATACAGTCATATTCTCAATACTGCTGCGTATTCCAAGATATCCTGGTACTAATATTTATGCAAAAATAGAAGCGGAGCGGATGCTTTAAATAAGATTGAATCAGGAGAAATTACGTACGGAAGAATACATTCACTTCAAGACGCGATCATAAATGATAAAAACATTGACTATATTGAAACAATGGTAAACTTATCCTCACCTTACATAGGAAGTCCAAGATACATGCACGAATACACTCAAGATGCCATGACCTACGTAAGAAAATATGGACGACCTGACCTCTTCATAAGATTCACTCATCGTGGTCAGAAATCAAAGAATAATTAAGATATGGACTGCCCCCATATATCAACACGACAAAATAGCCGGAGTTTTCCGACAAAACAAATGAGATTTATTGAAGTTTCACAAAATACCACATCTTTGGAACCGTTAGATGCTGGACGAACACAATATAATGCAAAAACGAGGACTGCCTCACTCATGCAATCTCATATGGTTACACGACAGAATTCATCAAAAGGATATCGACAAAATCATCCAGGTTGAATTTTCCAATCTACAAGAAGGTCCGGAGCTGTATCACATAGTTGTGAAAAACATGATGGAAAGTGCGCAAACATCCAAAACAATACTTGGAAGACACACAAACCGGAAATGATTGCTGCAGAAGACGATCGCCGAAAAAAGTGGCTTCAGAGCAAAAGTACGAATACGAGGTAGAGACGAATTGGAAATAGATAATCAATAGATAGTACCATATAACCCACTATTTTCCAAAATGTTCCAAGCACACATAAACGTAGAATACTGTAATTCAATGAAATTCATTATATCTGTAGTGATATGGCAGTACTTCAAAGACAGCGAACAACAAAACAGAAACGACGAGATCGTCATGTACTAAATGAGAAGATACATCAACAATAACGAAGTAGCGTGACGGATTTTCGGTTTTCCCATACACGAAAACGAACCAATTATGCAACAACTACTTAGTACATTTGGAGAATGGACAGAGAATTTACTTCACAAAAGACACCGCCAGAAAAATTGTAAGCGAACCACCTAAAAACATAACATTAACAGTTTTTTTTCAACTGTGCCAAAAGGTTTCATTCGCCAAAACATTACTATATTTCGACGTCCCTATCTTATTATACGTGGAACACAAGAAAAATTTTTCAACGACGAAAACAAGGAATTCCAGTAGATCATTCAGGAATCATAAAAACTAACTGGAAATACTGGCATTGAAATATTTTTCGCTTCTTCTTATTTAGCATTAGATTTAAAGATCGAATTGAAAAATTTCAATACCCAATTTCCAATAAACCTTTCAATTTCATACATAAATAGCAACATTCAATTTATTTAATGTTTCTATTTGTGTATTGCAAATACGATTCAATTTATTTTATTATTTAAACATTAATGTGCTTAAGATAAATTCTGGCTTAGAATTTATCCTTATTCTGCAGCTCCAAAGGCCATAACCAAATACTTTGCCAGAAGTAGAGTAGTACGCTATAAAATGGCATAAAGTGCTCCGATAGGAAATCAAACGGAATATCAAAGCGGAAGCAAGCGGGTGGGCGGACTGGCGGGCGGACGGATGGACGGACAGGTGGAGGGACGAACGGACGGACGGACGGATGGCGGGGGGGGGGGGCGGACGGGCGGACGAACGCACGCACGCATATTGTATTATACATTTATAAAATACATAAATTTGCGTGAAAATAATAAATATTACATTATTTAAAGCGAGTTTTTCTTAATTATTTTGATTGCAATAAACTAACCAAGCGCGTCATTTCAGCATTGTAGTGAATATTAACTAACCAATGTCGACTCTTACAAGTGAGAGAAGGGTGAACGCTAACTGAACAATAACACAGAATTTACGTCTGTTATTGTGCCATTATGGGAGCGGACGACATTTGGTTACCGTCACTTGTCCGACTTTAAATGTGGCATGTTTGGGTCCATAATCCGGTTATTCTAATTATGTTGATATATTTGAATTCCCAGATGTTTATATACTAGCCCATGTTATTATACATAATCATAATAATTTCTAGTACAGATTAATTTTCTTAATTTCGTTCGGTCTAAGCTCGAATACTGAAATAAAAGTTAATATTGTTTTAACAAACGAGCAATAATTTTGTTGAAAATAGTAATTTTGTCGATTGAAAATTAATGAAAATGATGTCACTTTAATGACATAATACATTTAATTTAAAATTTCAGAAAATAAGAGGATTTGTAATGAGTGCCTTTGTAAGTTATAATTGATTTGGCTTTAATGTCAGTCTGAGTTATTTATGTTTGATTCGGAAAATCAAATCCTGTAATATTTAAATTAAAACCCACAATTTCGTGCGGTACCGTACAGTGATGACTAAAATAAATATTTTTACAGTGTGTAGGTAGATTTATTTTTGACGAAAATCCTATATTTTATTAGAAACATCGCTAACAATACCAGCACGATATGAATATTAAAAGTAAAACTAGATACGTACTGAGATACAAAAAATATTCGTTTACGTACAGAGATACGAAAATATAAATACCCGCACGCTCTTCTGCTTCATGTGGAATTATATTAACATTCATGATCTACATAAAACGCGACTAAAGCGAAACATTCTTTTGATTTTGGTCATCCTGTTACCCCTTCTTTAGCATATAAAAATCTTTTTGAAGACAGTTAGCAGTTTTACACGTTATTTCACTTGTAGATTGAAAAGGCTTCCCGAACGTAACCTCAGACTTTCAACAAAGTCTGTCTACATTTGAAAGTATATTCGCAGGCGGTATATGCCAGCACACTAGTCGAGTGTGATTTTTAATATACTGCTTTCCAGCAGTGCATTCCCTCGTTAATGTATATATATTCACTCTATATGTGTGTTTATAACGTTTGTCCCGGTAGTCCGTTGTTCTGTATTACACCGAACATAGTCGAGATGTCTCGAGAATAATGTTACGTTTATCTTCAGATATAATTAAGTTTAATTTACATTCTATACTTAAAGGTTGGATAATATTTATTGTAAATGATAGTCACTTATTTTAGTGAGTGATTTTTACTATTTTGCTTGTTTATTTGTCATTCTTAAATAAGGTCTCTTTTTAGGTATTTAAAACCTCGTGTCTTAGTATAGCCCCAGAGTTAATTTGTTTCTATAATAAGCATCCAATAAAAGCTTCAGTGCGAAAGAAAGCAATATGCTTTATTGCCACGCGCAAAACAACGTTCGAGTAATATCATTACGACTTTATTTGAGGACGCGGTGGAGCGCTCTCATTCGGGTAGTTTCATGTACTGAAGTGGGATTCGCGGCTTCTCAAAGCCGAATCGATAAAATGGAAACATTTGGTGAGCGTAAAATGCAGGATGCCCGTCCTTCTTTGTCGAAAGATAAATATATTTCGTGGCAAACAATTTTTACTTCACCTTTTGCGTGTTCTTTAAAACTTTTAAAGAATATACAGATGTATGCGACTGTCTATATGCATTCATATTAAAAATATTCTAGGCTCGGTGCAACTGTAGTATTATTGTTTTTAGCACGCATAGTAATACAAATGTCAAGTTTTGCAAATACTATATTATTTATTACTGGGTATTAAAAATCTTCACTCTAGAAAATAAATTATTTCAAATCAGTTTTTCCGTACTAATTAAAATACTTTTATAGCACGATCCTTCGTGATATCTTCTGAAAATTTGGGTATTAGATATGCTGGTCTAGAACTCGCAGGTCTCGCCGGTCTAGCCTATAATAACTATTTTAGCGAAATTACATGTTAAAGAAGATAGCTTCACAATATTTATTTCAATGTAGCCATCAAAATTGCACACCTCGTACCTATGAATAAGTTGGTCTAAAATTATTGTCCTTTAGGGATACTTCCGCCCACATTCTATCGTTGTGACATTTCAGTTATTAATTTCAAAACATTATTTTATATTCACGGAAACTGTAACTCTCAATTCGGCTTACTTATATTTACATAAAAACAAGATATAACGCAAGGCGCGACATTTGTGCGCCGTAAGTTAAAAGGAGTTCTCATAGTAGAATATACCTACTCTTCGTATTATTAATATGAAAATTGATATTTTATCATAGATACTTTTTTTTCATTGTATTTGAAAAAATAGAATGGCAAAAAATTCCGATTTAAATAATGTAATTTTTTTATTTGAGTGAAGCAATGGGAAGAAATAATATATCTTATAATATATTTAAATTTTAATGACAATTAAAAATTAATTTTAAAGACAAACTTAATTAAATATGATAAAAAATATAGCAAAAGAATGTGGAAAAAACCAAATGGTTATATTAGGCGGCGATTTTATCATCATTCAAAAAATCTTCCCCTTGAATTCAATATTTCATGTATGAATTAAATAAAAATAGAAAAAATCTAATTCTATTTCACGCAACTAATCCGTGTAATAAAGTCCTCTCGTGCGATGAAACGCAACACACAAACAAATTTGCTCCGCATAATGAAAAAATAAATAGGGGTAGTTCAAAAGACAAGGACGCAGAACGCGGTTGTGTTCGGCTCTTTAATTAAAGCTAATTTAAATTTGGTTACTACGTTTTGCAGAGCTATTTAGTTTCCTTTCATTGAAAATCAAGGCACACACAGGCCACTAGACGACTGGTACGTGCAGAGGGATGCATTATATGTTCAGTCATTAGTGTCTACAAAATAGAAGTCAAAACTCGTTCCGTACAAGATAACTTTGGAAGTTTCTTCGTTATTCTAATGTCTCCTTTATTTAGATTCATTACACAAAGCGACAATTAGGTTCATTACTTAGTTTCTTAATTACGTTAGTGAATTCGTCTTGCACACAAATTTTGTGCTAAGTAAAATTCTAACAAATGTACACTTTTATTCCTTGGTACAATAAATATTTTGTTTACATAACTTGATTGCCAGTTACTTGTGAACTGGAAATTAAGTTACCTAAGTAAAATGTTAATGTTTAAATTATTCATAATTATACAAGGATCGTAGTAATAGTTTCATATTTCGTTCTTCTTTATAAAGAAAAAGTTAAATATAAGCTATATCACGTACAATAATATCATAATAAAGAGACAAATGCGAGCGATAGATGATTTAACTGATATTATAAATTTAAATAGTTTTTTAGGTATCGATATACAACCCCAATTTAAATAAATTATTTACAGCTATGACGGTATAAGTCTAACATTGGCAAAAATAAAAACAAAAATGAAGTCTAAATAAGATTTTCGTTTAAGAAAATATTTTAGAATTACACATGTAAAAATGATATATATTTTGATATTATATATATATATATATATATATATATATATATATATTTATAATATATATATATATATATATATATATATATATATATATTTTTTTTTTCTTTTTTTTTTAATTTTTATTTTTAATATTGCGTCTACAGAACCATTTTTTATATATTAAAAAATGGCAGATAGGCAAGTCGAAAGATAGTAATGACATTTACTTTTTAGCACGAACTAAAGAATAATTGAATCCTAGATAAGAAAGGATAAAATTTAAAATAAATATAACATTTAAATAAATGTTTAATTGACATTAAAATAACAAGGTAATCAATACAAAGTACTCAAATTTAACTATTTTAAAACTAAACTTGGCCTAAAATAAATAAGCAAAATCTCATAATATTTAGTTCTAAAGATATTCTGCATTATTGTCAAAATATAATGTAATTCAATTTCTGTAAATATTTTTCCATATTGTAGATTATTAAATAAATCTTATCTAGTAAATAAGCTAATATACTGAAATGAGTTGACTGAAAAAATTAATCTTGTTAATAAATTATACTCCCAATACATTGTGGTGTCAATTTAGAAAATAAAATTAAAAGGATGGAATGTGGGAATATTTTTTATTAGGGTAGCATATAATTATATTATTTTCGCTTATAAAAATCATAATTACGCCCGTATGTAAATATTGCAAGTTTAGAAAGATTTACAAAGGACTCCTTGATATTCAGCATGTGAAAATGACAAACTTTCAAATAAAATCGGAAGTCACTGCCCTGACACATACGTAATAGGCGTTGGAATTATTACACTTCTCCTATCAGCGTATTTACACTTTTACATTGTCTCTGAAAAACGATATAAGTTATGGTGTAGTAATGGCCCGATTAAAATTCATTACTGCCAATAAGACAAGTGATAAACTATGAGTAGGACGCATCTCAGATGTGTCCCCTGCGCACTTCTTTTCTCCATTTAATATCCGCACATTTCGTTTTGAAAGCAGTAAATAATTTGATACGACTTGTTAGCGCTAAATTGCAGATTTCCGAAAATACCATTGTGTTCGGTTCCGGGATTTCCTGGGAGCATGCCGTAATATGAAGTATCTTGATCGTTCGCCGAAGTTAGTTGTTTTATGTAACGTACAGGGCATTCGGATACTTACCAGATACAATATCATAAATAATAATGTCCAGATATTTACAATATCGAAATATTTTTTTAAAGACGAAGAATAATAAAAATCAAGCAAAATTCATTTATTTGAGCCCACTGTCTTAATTCGTATTATTGTTTTAAAAATGTATTATTGGTTAGAACTAAAATAATTTGTCTATCATGTAATTATTTTACCGAAATTAATATGTTTCAATTTATCGTTGTGCAATTTACGGTTTCATATTTTATTATTTTTTAAGAAACCTAGAAATTACTGTGAGAAAAAGTAAATAAATAATAAATAATCTCTAAATAACTGATGTTTTTATACAATAAAGATTTCATAATAGTGAATGTAATAGTAAAATTGTTTTATTTTTTAGTTATTGACCACAATCGACTCACAAAATTGAACAAGAAATGATATTTTAAAGTGCAACGTCCACCAACTACAAAATATGTTTTAGAACGGTCATTATAAGTAATATTTATTATATTACAAAAGTTAGCCAGTTCTTTTCAGCTCAATTTCAGTTAGCAAAATTATCCTTTTTTTCATTTCCCAAATTCTTGGGAAAAGAAATATACTCCAATTTTATTCCTATAAAATGAACAATAACAACAATGAAAATATTTTCTAAATTTTCTCAACGCTGAAAGGAAGACAAAAAAGTAAAAAGTAGAAATTATTTCTTACTTGTTAATGTCATGCTAAAATACAACTTGTTGATTTCGTTACTTTAACTATAAGCTGTAGTGTATGATAAACACATACAAACGGATAGACAACAATTTTAATAACGACCATTTCTATTCAAAAATATATTTATAGCGAATATAAATTAGTTATATAATTCGTAGAAAAATTCATCCACACCAGCGCTAATGTTAGCTTTTTACTTATTATTGTTTTTTTCCAATGCTATCTATCTAATATATAAATATAAAAATATAATTTATTACTCATAAGTTTTTGTCTGTCCTTCTACAAATTTTAGTAATTTTAGATTTATATTGTTACTTAGCAATCAAAAATATTAAAAAATTCAGATTGAATAAAAAAAGTTCCTGGAAAAAACACAGTGGTTATTTATTGCAAAACAGATTCTACCATTTTAGATCTGAGAAACATTGTAAAGTTTTGAAGTTTATAAAGATTTCAAAAAGAGAATTTAGTAACATTGCACGGGATAGTTGCAATCATGTTTGGATCTTAAAAAAATCGTGAAATTCGTATTCAGCGCCGAAATGTTAACATTAAAGCTATATAATTTATTGCAAGAGGAATGCTACTGTTTTGAATATCAAATAATCCAATTGTGAAATTTCTATTTAACACTCTAAATGTATCCGAAATCAACATAGTAAGGGTTTATCGCAACCTTGCCATTTTTAAGCTCAATAATAAAGTGACATTGTAAATCAGTATTTTACAGCAATAAGTCGAATTTTAATAGTTAACACTAATTCTGTACGGTGTGACTACAGTTTAACGGTGATTTCGGTTGATATTAGTAAAAGAAAAAGCTGACATCCCATAAGAAAAAATAAATAAAAGAAATAAATCAATTGGTTAAAGCATCGTTGGTACCTAATGTAACGATACGCATAATATAAAAACTAGTAACAGTAATTTAGTTTGTAACATATAATTTAGTAATATAGGTACAGTCGACATCACATTAAAATTTATACTTGGACTATACATCGTATCACTATACCGCCGAGATAAAACAGAATTAAAGTCCAAAATCTAAAGTTCTACCGACTGTACTAATTTACCCTTTCACTTTTCTTTATTTTACGCATATATACAAAATTAACGCCCTCTTCTCTTCAAGTTGAAATGTAAATATACCTTTTAAAATACAAAATTACTTTGCGCATGATTTAAGCTACTTGTATGTAGTTTATACAAACTTTTCACTGACCCAACTACACGTCATAAGTTGGTTGACTATTACTTATAAACTAGTAGAATCTACTAAGCTACGAAAACTTTCCTTTCAATTTCCTTATATATACTTCTATTTTGAATACTTTTCAGATATCCAAATATAGTGGTTTAGTTCATATGACGCAGGGGCACCTAGGTCTCACAAAATTGAAGACCTTAAATATTAATATTTTGTAAACGAACCCCTTTATCTAAAAAATGTTCATACCATGACCCCAATATTTTCAAGAAATTTATTCAACCTTACATTAAACAATACGGTATGCATATGATCTATAAATACATCAATATCTCGAACACATATGACACGTATCAAATCATACTTATCTCACACCTTACGCGATTAAAAAACTCAATATCTCAAAGAAGTGACACCTAATATCTCTATGCACATATCTTCGTAAAGAGAATTACCTTATATTTAATTATCATTTTGCAGTACATACAGAAAGTTATTACTTATTAGGAATAATCTAATTAGGGTTTAAATTACTATACCAAGTAAGACGAGAATTGCTAATATCGGAAAATTAATGGAATATCTTTTCTAGTACAAGCTATTTATATGAATATAATTAATTGGCGAAAAACTTAAACTAGATTAAAATTAAGCCTGTCTTTAGTTATTAAACGAGAAGACAATCAATGGAATCTAACCTAAAACTTTTTTGTAAGAAAATAAATTACATCTATCTACGTGACGAAAGTATATAATGATTGTGTATTCGTTAGCTTACTTCAGTTCTTGATATATTCTTTTAAACCAGCTTAACGCGAGAACTCTTTTATGACGTGAATATATTTCTTTAAAATTTATGAAGGTTTTGTAAAAAATTGATGTAAATATAAAGTCAGCAAAAAGGTGTTAAAGTACTATATCTTTTACATTTCATTTAACACTAAATAACGAGGCTGTATGTAGCATATTTACCAGTCTTTATATATTTACGTAAGATTTTACTCTACCGAGTTGGTATTAAAATAAGTTGGAGATACCTATTCGGTACATATGTAGTTCGTGCACAGTCATTGAAACGTTCATCAATTCATTCAGAAGACTTGTCAATAATTACATCGAATTAATTATAAATAATTATTTTACACCAATTTATTCATTTGAATTAACAATATAAACTTAAAAAAATGTTTTATTAACCATACAACTCATTTAGAATCTAAACACCAGATGGTTCTGTAACCAATTGCCTCTGGTAAGACGAGCATCCATCTGTTCTTACTAATTTCCCGAGTGCTGTTTGTATATAAATATAAATGTTGTGATATACCAATGAATAGTACAGTAAATCAAACATACGAACGTTCAGGTTTTGACCACTTTGACTCATCTAGTGAAAGTGACAATTTAGCTTGAAGCATCAAATTATTTTATATCAACCATGACACATTATGGTAACTTTAATAAATTTGGTCAGAGCACAACTATTTTTGATATATTATTTCTGAATTAAGGGCAAATAGTTACATTTATGGCACAGGGTTAAATATATAAAATAGAAATTACAAGCGTATATGATGATTTACAGGAATAAACATGCAATGTGGTTGTTACGTCGACTCTGCATCTGGTAGCATTAATTGATTCTTTCGGTACTTTCGTCTACGCCTTATGCTTTTTAAACTGTTTAGTAGGCAAACTGTAGTAAAATATTTTATAAAGTGATTTCATTTGTTGGATATGTTGTAGAAGATCTGAATAAAGGTCTTAGGACACTCTTTTACTGATGTAATAATTTTCAAAAATGTCCTCTATCAATAAAATAAACAGCAAAAAATAAATTGTTATGAAAAAATTCACATTCCATTTTAGAATCCACATTTGTTGCCTTCTATGTTTCATATAACGTATTATTCTTTTCTTTTAACTATTTTACATTTTTTACAAGTCTTCTTCTTTTTATATGTCTTCTGTAACTCCAGATGGTAATTTAGATGATTTTAAACATATAATGCAACTGGATATGGTGTAATAGATGAGCGTTTAATACCGCGATAAAAATAGAAGAAAAACATATTAAATAATAACTTTGATATTTCCGCAGTAAATTTAGTTTGTAAATGGCATTTTTTGAGACAATAAAATAAAATTATAATTTGTCTATATGCCAATTAGTCTGACACGGTAGCGACTATTCACTTTTTTAGATTAGATAGGTTTTATGACAAAGCCTTTTTTGACAGTTTGTTGCTTCATTCGGCATGATTCACTTAATTGAAATAAAATAGAATGGCCTCCTGTGTTACGTTTGCGTACTTTTTCTTTGCCACGTCCATAATTTAATTTATTCCCTCATATTCTACAATAAATATATTTTATGAAAATATCATACAAATCTTCGGTTTTTAAAATATGTAAATAATAAATTATGTAAATAATAAATATCACTATCACTACATATAACGTAACACTTAAACTACGATATTGTACATAATAAATCATTTTTAGCTTTTTTTAACTTCTTGTATCAATTACATGCACTGTGTCTCACTAATGTAATTTGATGTGTTGCGAAATTGAAATACGGTAAATTTTTCGTAAAAACTTGTCTGTAGCATTGACCGCTTTTATCAGTCGCCCTTCTTTATTCAAATTTAAGCATGCGACCAGTAACTCGCAGTATCACACACTACTAAATCAGAAAAAACAATAGATGTGCAGGTGGTGCAGTGGGGCGCCGGGAGCACCAGTTCCGTACTTGTAATAGGTATTATCCCACAAGAGAAGCCATATATAGATTTAGCCATCAGTGGTTGGCTACACCTAGTTATTGATAAGAAAACAGCTATACCTATACCAATTACATCTAAGTGCAGCCACACTTTGTGTTCCAGCCCTAATATAAATGATATATTTTTCACAGAGCTGATTTTTCTCATCATTTTGAACATAAAATATTTTGTTGAATGTTAAAAAATCCAACCATTTCCGGAATTATCGCCTTTAAAATTTGGAAATGAGAAAAAAATCGGAATCTTTGATCATACAATCTTTTTAAAACATTAATTATATCAAAGCCTGCTGTTACCAGGACAGTCATTAATTAAATATTATTACAATACCATTTTTCAAAATTAAATATTATTAATAGGATAAGCTTGTAAGCTTCTAAAATATATTGACATAAGTTTTTTCACAACTAGCATTATAAATGTAATTCGTTCGAAAAAGTAAAAAAAGAGTTGCCAAAGAAATTAAAAGTACTGACTGTTGTGTTTTTTTTATTATTCAGGACTACCCCTAGGATAACATGTGTGGGGAATAAAACAAATTACCTCTATATATGTAACATATAATAAAAAGTCATAGACGCTCTGGAGACCAAACTTCTTATAAAAAAAATTGGCGTAAATCAATAATAGCTTAAATGAAAAAGTAGGTTGAGTTCGTGGATAGACAATATTTGTCTCATGGTTTCAAAATGGCTGTGATTAAAAGAAAAAAAGTTATCAAAAAATAATTTCATGGTAAAGAAATACAAAAATACATCATTGAAAAGAAAGTTTTAAAATACGCCAAAAATGGCATTTTTCCATTTATATCAAAATTATAGCTGTTTAATAAAGATCCAAATTGGAAATTAAATGTTTGTAAGCAATATTAGTACATCATTTTATTATGGAAGATGAGGTTCAAAATTTACTCTCTTGTTTTTGACTTTTGTCTTCGCCAAAATTTTTGTCACACCTTTCTTTATAAATTACAAACATTGTTTAAGTTGTTTATGCAAGAACAATTTTTAGTAAAATCATTTCAAATTTCATTTGGATAATTTAAACGTTTACATGTGGTCAGATTCCTCTTTTGATTACATATTTTGTAAGGAAATCCTAATCATAGTTTAGAGTATGGTGATCAGTTAAATATTTGAACACATTGAATACCATTGAAGTACCAGTGCTCCGTTATGTTGCCATATTTTACTAACAGTGCTCCGTTATGTTGCCATATTTTACCGTGCGGGGGTACCGGTCGTATTACGGAAATAATTCGATTAGGATTAGATTCAATAACGATTTATGAACAAAAATTTTGTTAATAGTGACTTTATATATATTTTTAAAGACCGCATTTTCCTATTTTCCTTATGGTTTCCATAAAATTCGTCTCGGTTCTTGAAATTATGGTATAAATAGTCTAGTTTTATTAGCCTTTTTATTTATAAGCAACAGCCTGAAACAATTAATCAGATACCAATTAGCCATAGATTTTTTTTAATTAGCTTTCGTTTATTTAGAAAGAAACGATGATTATCTACGGGTTGGTTCCGTAAATACAATAACACGTGTATGTTTTCTAATACTATGTTTCCATTTATTTGCATAGGATTCTGTCGGTAAGTCATTCAAAACATAATTTCGTACAGAATCATTTCACTTAGCAAGTGAACTTTTTACCATTGATTTCAATATTATTTTTTTTGTTCTATTTATCCTTTTTAATTTCCATACCTTATAAAATTGTCATACTTAAAATTACATTAAAATAAATCACTAAAATCAAAAATAACATTAAATTCATGAATTATATTATTTCACTTTAACAAATTAATAATAATGCTAGTGGACCTAAGTACCAATAATAATTGTCACAATTGTAACAATATTCCAATAAATATTAATAACATAAAAAATAAATATAAGGTAAAACTAATAATGATAATAATAACAGTATCAAAAATAGAGATAAAAAGTTATAAGTAAGTGGAATATCCCGATATATTAAAAGCATGTCAAAAGAAAACGTTCAAATCAAATTATTCCAAAACATGGATAAAAAATTCTCATGTAGATGGAAAAATAATGAAGAAAGTTTTTATTCAATTGTTATGTAAAAAAATTGTAACTAAATTCCGTACGCTATTCTAATTATCAGTATTTCAAGTGGTGTTGCATATTTTGACTACCGCTTAACACAAACAAATGTTCAATAGTGAGTTACAGCCGAGCACACGCTCGTATTAAATATGAATACAAGGTCAGTGGAATTCCGCTGCATCGTTTCGAATGAGGTCATAGATTTGAGAGTCAGATTTGACTCAAGATTGACGTTTCGTTGGTATATGGGGTATGTAGCAAAAATAATTGTTTTGAAAACTTGAATTCGTATAACTCAAAGTATTTTTAATCCATGTCATTAATTCACCTGCTGTAGACTTATTTATTAGTGCAGAACAGATTATAATATAGCTCAATTATTTGGAGCCCACACGAAGTCAAATACAGCTTGATGGTCAAATGAGTGCAAACCACGTTCCTCCGATAACTGTATATGAGACAGTATGGTTACTTCCCCCTTTCTATTTTCTAGCGATTTTCTCTTGGATATGCGAAGTTTCCATTTCTCGCAACTCCGAAAAGGCGTTGCGCTTTAAAATTTGTCTTCCGATTATTAAAAGGGAAAATTCTGTGCCCAAAACCTTCACTCTTCGTACCTGACAATATCCTGCCCTCACGAAAAGTTCACCATTTTGCAATATCATCCTCTACAATCGAATTATATCTGAGCTCTTCAGTTTCCCGCAGTATTCACTTGTTCAACCATATGATAGTGTTTGCACTAGATGTGATTTTTTTATGATGAGTGAAAGTAAATTTGTAGTTCTTGTGTATTTTGTATTTATGTTTAATCTTAAAGTAAACTTTATATGTATATATGTATATCTGTATATACTTTATATCTGTACATATATATATATATATATATATATATATATATATATATATACAAATGTTATTGAATTCTACTACCTTAAAAATATATAATGTAAAAAACTCTGGAGCACATGTATAAAATTTAAATAAACTACCTTATTATTCATTTATTTATTCACAAATATAAAATTAAATAATCCATCCATTTCAGTCCTGATAAGTATATAAATAATATAATAAAGTTGTTTTAAATTAATAATAAATCACACCACCTCTAATATCATAGTAAAATAAGGTGGTAAAGAGTTCAAAATCTTATTCAATTTGAGAATTGTGGCATAATTCCATTTTATATGAAAAAGACTAATTCAATAATACAGGACACACAACTTACCTATTACACTATCGAAATATAACTTTCATAAACAGAACATCTTTTCGGAATCTTAAACATGTCTAGAAAGAAAGACATCAATTTTGAATAATAATGAAATGACACCACAACTCTCACAATCTCTCTCCTATTCTATCTTATTTCATTTTAACGAAGTGTAAACTGAACCAACCAATGTGTGCGTATTTACAATGTTCGGACCTTTGTACCCCATAGGTTCGAACATTGTAAATACGAACGTGACCGAAGTGTGCGCGTGTTTTTAGCTCGTAGTTCAGTGTTTACTCACATTGAGGGATAACCTGTCTACCACTCTTCGAGAAAGGTACTGCAAGTAATTTAATATAATAACTCATTTTATTGTATAACTCACTTTGTTGTATAACTCACTTTGGTGTTTTCCAATAGTGTCGAAGATTTTTTTTTCTTTAAAGATATTAAAATTAAAACTTTTTAAAAATAATATAGTGGTAAAGAACTTAAAGAAAGTAGAAATAATAATACATCACGTAGTTTCATTTAATTGTGAATAATAAATTTCTACAAAATTAACGGCAAATATATTCAATAATTAACGCCAAATATATGCAATAAAATAAGAGACTAAAAATTTTCAGGACTAAGCATAAAATGTAGCAAATGTGCAAGAAAACACTATTCGCCTTATATTATTTATGAGTCCCGGAGCAACAGTAGCAGAAGATAGGCGACTATAACATTAATTGGCAGTATTTATTTACCCAAATGCTTAATAGAGTTCACATTAAAGCACAACATTTACGAGTTTACATTTACCAATGAAACTATATTTTTTGTTATATATTTTCCTTTTCTTTGACAAAAACAAAATTATTTATGACCTTTGTATCAAAATAGTCTAGTGTTTTCAATTATCGAAATGCAAGTTTTTCATAATATTGTTCTTTTTTTAATATAAAGTACCTATTAGTATAGAAATTATTAATTTCATATAAGGGGAATCCCCTAGTGAGGCAATCTTTGAACCGCTGGTGTCGGCTATTTGATACGTGCTTGGACGACGAGGATTACTCAAGACCGCTAATTAAGCTAAATAACGGTGATGTACTTGGAGAACTACAGTTGCTTTCAGAAAGAACGACAAAACGCGCACGATTACTCACAAAGAACGACAAAACTCGGCTGCACTCATGTAATTATAGAGACATCCTTCAAATGCTTGGTTATCGGCGAGTGTTGGAATGATGGATAAGTTACCAACTGAATTCACTTTTCATATAAAGGTACTAAGAGTTTCTGAACTTTCTTGTGACTGGAAACGAGAACTAAATTTTATACAAAAACAGTATATGAGCAATCTACTGGTCATTGTGAGGATTAGATTCCCCAGCATAATATGTGGTGTCATATACAGAAAATTACTTTATACTTCTGATAAGATGTTCCCGGCATGAAATATTCCGCAATTCGAAATGAAGGAAAAACTACTATCTCTAACGTTTAAATCGCCCAGTTTCTCTAGACTAACGAACTAAAAAAGGACATCCGCGGAGCAGTTGTTACACGATGACGCTCGGCCCTAAGTGTTTCGTTTTCGCCGTCAAAAATTTAAAGAGATCGAATAGTTTATGTTTCCACACTTTGCAGGCTCCCATATCCTGCGATTTTTGAGTTGCTTCCTCACTTCTAAGCATAAACAAATGTTTTTCGTGTATAATGGTTCTTTGATAGCGGTAATTTTAAAAGATTATCATATTAGGCATTTTTTTGTGATTTCTTGATGGCAAAATGTGATAGATACTTTTGATGTCAGTGTCGTTAACTAACAGTTTCTTATTAATTTTTTTTAATATGTTTGCTTTGTCTAGAAATAAATTTATTTTTTAAAAATGTTTTTATATTGTTATTGAATATATTTGGCGTTAAAATTGTAGAAATTCATTATTCACAATTAAATGAAACTACGTAATGTAGTATTATTTCTACTTTCTTTAAGTTCTTTACCACGACCTAGGTTTCGTTGTATTACAACATCTTCAGGTGGGCTAATAGCAAAGATTCAAGATCTTCAGGTGGGCTATTAGCAAAGAAGAGCATTATGTAGTTCCCGGTTAGTCACGTAAAAATAAGCATTTTTTTTATTTACCTAGATTGGATCTTATAGCACAGTCCCACAGTTGAATTTGATACATTCACAATGGTTTGATGATAACCGGTACCTTAGTATTTAACACTGTAGATTAAATTGAGAGTGATTAACCAGTACATTCACCAATACATTTAAAAACGTTTAAGTTTGTTTTATTTTATTTGACGTTAACTTATTATCCAGATGCAAACCGAGGTATTTCACTGAATCTCCTTATAAAATTTAGAATCCAATGAGATACGCCTTATGTTTCCATTTTTTCTTCACAATCAAAATTTCACACGATTGAATTTGGCTTATAGGACTTAATTTTCTAATTAATTTTTCATTAGTTTTGTCATTTTGTGTGTAGTCTCATTTTGAATTTCAGCTAATTTTATGTCTTGTTTTTATATTGCATTAATTTTGAAACACGAAATCAAATTCATTAAAGAACATGAAATCAAATAGTCACAATTAAGTTTTTTATTAAAGTTTAACAGCCTAGGATTCTAGTCTACTGATTCAGATTAATAGCATTGAATTTTTTGCTTTATTTTTTTTTTGCCGTAAATCTTTATTATTATTATAATTACTATTATTTTTTTCCGTTGTATAAATTTAATATTGTTTATGTTTAAATAACTAGATAGGGCGACTATGTCATTGTCTCAATTTTTATTATTCCAGTAACAACACACGGCACTGTTCGGGTTTTTGTTGAGTTGACATGAACATAGGTGGAATGTATTTTAAATTAATGAATACTGTACGTGTACATTAATTTACGTGCGTTCCCGGATATAAGCATTACTCGTTTATTTTGGTAATAATTTAATTTTAACAAATTTTTCAAACATAAATCTTGCAACAAATAAAAAAAATATTTATTCAAAGAAAATGTGTAGATTAAGTTGCCCTAATGTTTAATGATTATATCTGATATTAATAATTATATAGCCTCTATCTCTAACCCATATGTAAGTACAATTCAATAGCAGTTTTCAAGAAAAGAAACATAATTTCACATTTATGTATAAGTAAATAAAAGTAAAAGAAAGTGACAAATAAATATGTAAATTAATAAATTTAAAATAAAAAGTGGTACATACAATTTTAAGGAGAAATGATATTCCTTAAGGTTAAAATAACACAATGAGTGATTATTTATATCAGTTTTAACCAGGTTCTTATAATTTTACACGCCAGGCTTCTACCTTTGTGTAAACATACATACCCTATTTAGAAAACCGAAAACACTTTTCATACGTAAATAATATTAAATATACGAGTACATATAAGTGTCACACTCCATTCGTCGATAAAAATTTTAAATTTAACTGAATACCACTTAATACTGTAATACTGTAAATTCCAGTTATTATAACATTCGTATTTAATGGTTCAGTAGAAAGTCTATACAAAATGTGCAAAGTTCTGTAACAAAATTTTTAGTAACATATTAATTTAAAAACTATTTTATACACAAGTACTAAATTTTCAAAACCAATGATCCCATAGAAAATATAATGTAGGAAAGGTCAATTTCCTTATTTAAAACTTAGCCCTAAGAAGAGATAAAAGAAACCACCGAGTTTTTGCAGCGTTTTGCTAGAAAAATATAGACGTGCGAGTCAGTATTTTAGGTCAAGGTTTAGTTTATTTTATCTTTATCACATTGAACTTTGTGGCGAAAAACTTTTATCTCGTTATGGCCTTGACATTTGATAAGATCTGCAAAATCCTTCGAAATTTCTCTATACAACTTTGGTAATTAAAAGAATAAATATCTCAAAATTTCTCACTGTGATTGAGTTCAAGGTTATATTAATTGATATATGTTGTACATAAATAAAATTTGAATAAATCTAGATTTCACACACAGAATATGAAATAAACATGACCCACGACATGGAATGTAATGTACCGTGTGGGCCCAGGTAACTATTAACCAGGGTCTAAAAACTCGACTTCTTCCCCGATAAAATGCTCAACAGTACGTAGTTTTGAATTTTCATTCATTTTACTATCTATATCTTTTCCAATCATGGTCCCCTAACACCAAATACTTCCATTCTTTACTGAGAAAGTAAAAATGTGCTATACAATATTTTAAACTTTATATTCTTATAATACTTCCGGTATAAAAGGTAATTTCAATTTCTTAATAATTTCTTTGGGAAATGGTATATTTGATTCTAGATTTTACTGCATTTCTTAACGATAATCTTCCTAATTAATTAAATTGTATTTATTTTTTTCTTAAATGGCGTAAGTAGGTATGAAAGCTTGATATGTAGGGTAGGTAATGTGAGAAAAAAAAACTAATCCCTTATCAAACTATGAGAAGAGTGCGCTGTGTTCGTCAAATAATAAAATGAAATTAAAATTTTAATAAATTCTTACTAGAAGTCAAACAGAGGCTGTATTTTATTTTTTTTTACTTTTTTACAAATTTTTTTTCGCAAATTAAAATGGCAATTTAAAATTAAATTTTTGAATAGTTTAATGTCAAAAAATGTGTCCCCCATACGATGTTTATCATTGTTATTTTTGTTCATAATGTATATAATCGAAAACTACAAAATTAATTTTCCGACTGTGCTTGCCGTCGGTTTTATTTCTTATTACATACAACTTTTTCTATAATACAAAAATTAACCAAATGTTTTCTTAAAACACAAATTCCGTTTGACTAAATTAAAATGTTTCAGGTATTTTAAATCAAACTATATAATATAAATTTTCTAATTACATGCAAAACAAATTCCGTTTTTCAATACCAAAACGTTAGTTTAGAAAATCAAGCCGTTATAGCAGTTATAATACGTCATAGCGTTACAGCCTAAACACTATGTATGTATATGCTAAATTTTAAATTTCTATCCGTTTTGTTAAATATCTCATAAACATTTAATGATACACATTGGAAATTAAAACTAAATATTAAAATATGAGACTGAGCATTTTCTGTTCCAGTTAAGTTAAGGGGGTGTAAAACTAGCTTCGAAGCACTCCTAGTAAAGGGTGCGATGTCCGCCACTACGGCTTAGAAGCCAATTATGCATTATGGCGAATCCAAATATACCGGATAAATGTCTACCTCATGAAATATCTTGATAGTTAAGTTTTATTACATGTGCGATGAGAAGTCTGAAAATTTATACAATTAAAAATGTTAATACAAAATTTATATATTTTCAAATTTATATAATGTTCATAATTAAATTATTATGGTATTATTAATAATAAGTGTTCATCCCAGATAGGCAGGCAAAATTTAATTTTAAATGCTTACAAAGTTTTCAGTTTAAATGTGTCGCAGTTAAAACATGTATAGGCTACTAAGCATGATGAGTGTATTTAACTACGGGCACGTTTCATAAATGTTTAAAATTTCTCCTAATTTTACTTAATAAGGCTTGGGATCAATATATAATAGTAATGTTTCATATAGATTGCTTTATTAATGAAAGTACACCTGACAAAAATATTGTTTAATTTCAGTAGGTTTCCAAACACAACAAGAGAGTGATTATTAACATGATATTAAAATGATAATGTGAGAGAAACCAGTGAACGCAATTACGGTTAAAATAATAATAAGTAAAGGTTGTCCAAATAAATACATACACGGAAAATGTATTTATAATCGTTTATTTTATAAAATTATTACTATAAATTTACTTTATTAAAATAATGTTCTTCATACAGATGACTCATTGCCAAAATTATAAGCACGTAAGATTTTAAGGGGAATAATCTTTTACAACTTCAGCATTAATTATGAATTTTTGAAAGACTTTTTAGGCATATTCAGGAAGAAATCAGACTGAGATAAGTCAAGTTTTTAGGACATGATCTGTGTAAAATAAGTTTTAATGAACATATTACTCAAAAACGGATGCCATGTTCGTACGCTATGATTATAATTACCATAAGTTATCATACGCTTAATAGAATGTACGATAACATATGCAAATAATAATCATGACATCCTATTAGACGTACGACAACTTATGCAAATAATAATCATAGCTCAGGATCGACTTTAGGTTACGTAAGTATTATTGCCGGAATTTGATATGTCTTCCTTCATATATCGTAAATATTAAAGGGAATGGTTACTGATATACGAGTATCTTTAAGTTATTATTGCTCAAAAATCGACAATACTGCATAATTATATATTAATCTAAGTAAAATACGTTCGTTTTAATAGACATTTCTACATTTTTTAGCTCTTTAGATTCTTTGCTTACTTAGTAACGTCGTGGTCCTAAATTATGTAGAATGTGAAATACAGTTTTCAGACATTATTTAATCAAATGTATATATATATATATATATATATATATATATATATATACACACAAATAGGTGGTAACAATCAGTGGTGATTCCTGATACTAAGTCTTGGGTTGGCTCAAGCCTATGGCTACCTTCATTTTTTTTAAATACAAAAACAAAAATACTGATTATTAGATCTTTATTAAAAAACAAAAGTACAATTATTGGAATCTAAATTTACGCACTATCTACTCTTTTACGGATTTACTTATACATAAAATAACCCGTCGATCGACGGATAAGAAATTGTCAACGACTCTATCATAAAAATCATCTTTATTTTGCAAATCTGTGAGCACCGCCTTTCCAATGGATAAAAGAACTAAGAAGCTCAGCCTTTCCTATCCTTGCGTACTTCTAGCGTTACGTTTTTTATTCTTATTAACGCGAAAAAAGAGGGCTCAACGGAAGCATTTGTTGCTGGTATTGTGCAAATAAATTTGAAAAGTCTGTAAACTTGCTCAAAGTAGTAGTCATACTTTTGTTTTCTATGTACAATAATATATCGTAAGGTGTATTATTTTTTGGGTTGATTGTTTTGGTGGCTATATTTCCCATTGATGTGGCTTCGAATGTCCTCACCGCTTGCGTAAAATACCGTCAATTAATTTTTAAGTTGGCTATACTCAAAAATGTCTGGATATGATTCAATTAGATTCTTTAACATGTTATCGGGAAATTAATTTTTTGCGTTTGCGTGCTAAAATTCTTGCCGTTTAAAAAATCAAATTATTTCAGTTTTTCAAACTATGAAAACCTTTCTGAAACCTTTCTGTATTATTAAATTATCTATGATTTCATAAAATATTTTCTTGTATTTGGTATCGTCGTTCAAATCGTTTTGAATTCCACGTCTTTGAACGTGAGCGATTGCGAGATGAATTGTCAAACTTCTGAAAAACCGTCTTTTCGCTGATCTTTCAAGATACTGTCAAATTGGTTAATTTGACTAACGCAAAAAAGTATGTGAATATTTTCATCTTGTAAAGTATAATGCATCTGAATAATGTATTTGAATGAGCGAATAATTTTGAAAAAAAGTTTAACAGGAAAACTGTTTCAAAACTTTCCAAAAACCTACTATATCCAGATGCAGCCCTGCGATCTTTTCTCTCCCAAAGATTGTCATCATCTTTGTGAATACTGTCAATATATTCTACAATAGCTTTCGTGTACGTGTGTACTATGTTAACCAGTCGTAAACTAAAGCAACATCTTGTTGTAGCCAATGCACGAACTTTACCATTTCAGATATTCTTTCAGAGCGTAAGTTCTTTCACTCGAATGAAATGTGAAGGTTGCAATACTATTCAATGTTCTAAAAAATATTCTACATTCTCTTATATTATTTAAACCCTGAGACAATACTAAATTCAGTGCATGAGCATAGCAATGGACAAAAAGATCGTTTGGACATAAATTCCTCACTTTAGCTTGCAAACCGTTTACTTGACCACTCATCAGTATTGCGCCGTCATAAGTCTGAGCGACTAACTTTCGTACTATATCGTATTTTTGTAAAAGTGTTTTGACAAATGTAAACAAACCGTTTGCTGATCTGCCGCTGCTCACATCGATGAACGCTATGAACATTTCATGAATCTTGCCTTCTAAACAGTAACGAAACACCACTGATAACTGAGATTTCATTTGTATGTCTGATGACTCATCCAGCATAATAGCAACAATTTCTGAGAGTTCAAGTTGTTTGTAAATGTAACTGTTGAGTTGTTTACCGACAGCTTTGATAAGGTCATTTTGTATTGTCATCGAAATACCTTTGAAAATTGCAGCCGTTTTAAAATATTCTGCGAGTGCCTGATCATACAGTTTTAATAGATTTAGAAGTTCAACGTAGTTACATCGATTCAATGAACTGGCAGACTCGTCGTGTCCTCTAACTTTTGTTTTGCAAGGAAACAAATCACGTCTATTAGCCGTTTAAGTACTTCACGGTTTTTTTTAACCTGCAGGTTGTGCTGAGAATTCATCATTATTAGTTGCCCACTGAGAGCTTAATCGAATCTAATCTCACTAAAAGTCGCTAACTTAAGCACACATTGCAAGTGGGAAAGGTTCTGTTTATGTTTTTTTTAAGAGTTTGAAAAGTATTTAGATTTTCTAGACCTATCGAACTCCAGACTGAATTAATTCGTAAAAACAGCAAACAAGGTCAACAAAGCAGTTTCACTTTTTTCACGAATATAAAGTACATTAGCTTTCGTTAAAATTTCTAGTATATTTCTTCTTACTATCTTTGTGCACTGATTTTAAAATGGATAATTTGGGGCAAGGCCGTCCACTTTTCACTATCAAATTTTTTTTGGCAATCGACCTCGTCGGGAAAGTTTTTCTAAAAATTCTTCTATTGTAGATTTCATTGGAACACTCATCTTTTTATTAGAAATACTTAATAGCATATTATTTTATTTTAAAAGAAAAAAACGTGAGGCTAATAACCCTAGGCGGACTAGGCGAATACTAATCCGCATACTAAAACAGCAGGTAGGAGATGGGTTCAGGGAGTACGAGGCGGATGGTTATAGAAATTTGTTGGCGCTGATAGAATCGCCAACACAGTCTTGTACAGTCTGTTCACTGCGCGCGCCGCAGCCACTGGCGCCGTGCCCTGCAATGTTTACTATACATTGCTGTGTTAAGTTTGTTTGTTTAGAGTGTCACTTATTATTTTTGCATTTATGTAAATAAAATAATTTCCTTACGTTGTTTACATTTGGTTTGGCGGCACCAACATCGCCAACTTAGAGAAATCGCCACTGATAACAATTTAACAAGGATTCTTATGTAGCAAACTGAGTACAAACTATTAAAGAAAGACAACAATATTTTAAATAGTTTCTGAAGCCAAAAACCACTTTGCGATTTTTCGAATTGGGATTTGAAAGAAAGATTACGCTTCAAGTTCACACGGTTTGAGGCACAGTGACCTGTGTGAATAATATACAGATTCTTGCTTATGTCTTACATATAAACTGAATCAAGATGACCTTACACTCGAGATGACCTTAGGTTTGTTATCAGGTAACCATGATCTATGAAGAAATAGTGAAATCACCTTGAAATTAGAGTCGAGATCTCGTCACGTGTTAAAGATATTTTATTGATATAGTTTTATTTTGAATTCTTAAAATTTAGATAGTTATCAACCTCTAACAGTAAATTAAAGTTAGCAGCCAAACGTAATAATAAAAAAACACACACAAAAACCAGTAAATTTGCCTGATAATAAGTTATTTTAATACATATTGGCAAAAATACTATAACTCCATACATTCGTAGCAGCATATTGCAATGTTATCTAATTTAATACGTGTGAAGGTATTTGTTTCAAATGTTGGTTAGCTGATCAGTAAATAGTTTTTTTTGGAAATGTGTCACAGTTCGCGGACACGCTGCGGTATGGGACATACTTCTATGAAACTATTTTCTTAAAATTAATTTTTAGAAGAATTTGTATGGAGTACACTTTATCATAAAGATGAGGTTTAAAATACATAATTCTATCTTGTCTTCTTATGATAAGCTTTATGAAGGGATTAATTTTCTGATTACATAGCTCTGTTTTTTGAAGTGATAATATTAAAAATTAGACACTGCGGCCAAGTCAAGTATTAGACATAATATGTAATAAATTTCGATACGTACTAATTCGCTCATCTCTTCTACATTTCTCTAGCAAAGCTCGATATCTATACTGCTCTTATCTCACTTCTTTTTGCTGCAAACATTTTTAAAATGTACTTGAACCTTTCAACAGTAATGTTTTTTATGACATATGCTATTAGCGAAAGAAAAATTTGGAAAAAAACATTAAAAAAGGGAAGGAAAAAAGGGAAGGGATATTACGGAAATAAATTAAATTTATTGCACAGTCTTTCGCAAACCGATACGTGAGCCAGTCCATGTAGGAATCCAGGCTAAAGTTTAATAATAAGAAAATATTTTCTGAAAGGCTAACATTTTATTATCCTTCTAGTTGCGATATTATAATGAAAGCAGTAATAACGGATGAGCTGTCAATACTTTAGCTTTGTAATATATTAAGGAAAATGCTTCATTACATACAACATTGGATATAGACGTTGCTGATATGCTCACAAACTACTGGATCGATTCGAACGATAAGGGTTATTGTTGGGGGAAAACTAATAAGTTGAGTGGAATGGGATGCAACCCAGCTGACATTTTTAAGGTTATAGAAAAAAATTATCCATCCATAATTATATCATATGTTAATCTATTTAGGCAGAGAAGGTCGACAATTAAATAAATTTATTTTCCGATTCATACTAGCCTACGATGTATTTAACATGGGAGTATATCCCATTGGAATTATTGTGTATTAAAAATATTATGAATTATCCATCTACAGAGATGATCATCGGACATATCCAGGTTTTTTTTAAATATTTGAAACTATATAATTAAATAAGCGCAAATATTTAAATTAAGTTTCACAAAATTTTGTGTTTTTTTCCGCCAGGCACTGTCAACGCTTAACGCATTTTTGTGATACTTTATGTAAACATTTTTCAGAATTAATTTTACGGAAATAGTTTCATAGAACAAACCTCAACGCACGTCGCGTGCGTCCGGGAAATGCCCATTATTGAAAAGAACCCATCATAAGATAATCATGATAGAAGTTGAAATATATCTAATTCTAAGAACTTAAAACGAAACTCTCTGCGTTAAATTTCTTTAATAAAAATATCAGTGTTTCTCGACATTATTTCCAGTATTATATACACATGTATGTG
The DNA here is from genome assembly GCA_039881145.1 of Druceiella hillmani. Lineage (NCBI taxonomy): Eukaryota > Metazoa > Arthropoda > Insecta > Lepidoptera > Hepialidae > Druceiella > Druceiella hillmani. The sequence goes on along the minus strand of JAYKKI010000023.1, from coordinate 27,151,210 downwards.
TGTGCATATATATATATATATATATATATATAAGTATATATATATATATATATATATATATATATATACGTATATATTTATTTGTATATATAATTAAAAGCTTATATCAATTAAATGTAAAAATTGCATTGATATATTCTTACTGGATTATACATTCTTAACATATTAAAGTTAAGAATATACAGTCCACTCACAAATTTTGTTATTAGTGGGAGCATAGATCAAAAATCTTTGGGTAAATTTAGATTAAATTTTTTGTTAAATTTTTTTTTTTTACTAAATAAGATGTCTGTAAAGAAGAATACTTCTGTGCTTTCTTCCATTCGCAATGGAAGGTAGATGTTAATCTGAAAGTATCAAATATGGCAATGATAGTGGGTGCCACAATGTCAAAAATGGTATACAGGGCGTCGATACTTAGATCACTCTCAATGGATTTCGATTGAATTGCAAGAATATTTTTGTTCTGCGAATACTAAAATTTTTGAAATAACAAATGCATTATTACTGATTCCGAATTTACAGCATCACGACTACGTCTAAGACCCTTATCTCTGGTCAGATCGAAATAAAAAAATGTTGAGATCATTAATTCCGACAAGGTGCTATACTTTGTAATTCTTAATGTGATACTTTTTAATTCAGTAACAAATATAATATCAAGAATACTACTTACTATGCCATTAAACTAAGTTACAATAGACTAATCATGGTAAACAGAGGAATGTCGCATCTCAAATCTTTCAATTTTGTAAGCATTCAGACAGATTTGACATGACAATGAAATATGGGATTATCATTACATTCACACAGGTTCCGCATGGGTTCTACCCTTTCAAGAGGAGTTCTATCTAACTCATAACTCTACATAAAAGGGACACATAAGTTGGAGAATGTCGTCATTGGACATTTTCTTACATTGAAATATAGATTACTATTCGGACTTTTTTGGAATACTGAAATGATATTACTTTCGAAAAACTCACTTTTATAATGGTTGCCTAGACTCAAGAAGAGTTTCAAATCACCGGAAACAGAAGGCAACAAATAGTGCTAAACAAAGAGGGTAAGTCATATATTCTAATGAAAAACAAAGACACCAAATAATTGCCTCGCCTGACTTTCGATTGGCAAGCCAGGTACTTAGAAAAAAAAAATTGAAGATTAAGATATATCCGCCCTTAATAATCTAGCTAAATAAATAACATATTTGACTTGGAAAAATGCCTTTTGACATTAAAAATATACCACGTCTACCTGCCGCCCTCGATCCATCTCCACACGTAGTATACAAAATTAACAATGGAACATTTAGTATGGAAAACAGGCCGGCAACACGTCAGCTGGAACGGCGTTTCCACATAAATACGATGGCATAAACCAGTTTACCACACTTAAGCTGATGTAGAAAATACAGCTGTAGACCTACATTTTTAATATCTTAACAATAATTTTATTACATTATCAAGTCAATATAAGTAATGTTATGTTTGATTTTATCTCTTATTGAATACAAATGTAAACTTATCAAAATGAATAGCGTATGAGATATACACAGGTAGATTGTATATAGCGTATGAGATATACACAGGTAGTATTATTGAATGCAAATGTAAGCTTATCAAAATGAATAACGTGTGAGATATACACAGGCAAAGTTTAAAAATTACTTTTCAAGTAAAGTAGTTAATAACTAATATTCACGTTATTATCTATACACATATCCTACTAATTTTGTGGATTGTGTCTAAGTTTATGGCAGAAAGAATAAATATCAGATAATCGCATTAGATATTGCATGGACTTCACCAAAAATTTTTCTTTATTTTAACATATTTTTTGTTCACTTTGATGAATTATTTATTGTTTACGATGGAGAGTAATTATTGTTTTTTGGAAATAAACTAATCTTGAAAAGAATTAAAAAAAACATGTCACCATTATCACTGCCACTGGCCATGGCTTCCAAATATATATATATATATATATATATATATATATATATATATATACATATATATATATATTCATGTCTTGTTGGCAAACAGTATTATAAAATATATTTTCAATATAAATATATTATTAGAAATATTTATGCCATTAATTATTTTATAATGATTAAAGTAACAAAATTGAAAAATATTATTAACAACTACAAGAATATTTGTATTTTCGTTTTCAATTCGTGCAAATAAAAATATTTCAATATAAAGAAATTAGATATTTCACATCTGTCAGGCCTCCCATGGCGATTCACAATTTTTTTTTCTCTTAATAAGTTAAATAAAATAGCAATACTTTTCCGTATTATTTACTTTATTTGTTATAAGTCATCATTAATATGGACTTTATAGCGAAATAAATATTGAATAACTAATGTTTTTAAGTAGGGGGGACATATACGTTAGCGTGAATACCTGAATTAAAAATAATAACTGCATAGGTACAGTTGACAACACTTCAAGGTTTACACTTTAACTATAAATTTCGTGCCTATGCTGCACAGTGGTAAATTTCAGACCTTCCATAAACATGGAAAACGGAACTCAGATTTATTGCAAAATAGATTCCTTTCCACAGAAATATATATGTATGGTTGTCATAAAATGGTCTACATTCGAGAAAAACATTATTCTGTTGTATAGACGGAATCATATTCAAATTCGACTTTTCTTATAACTCAGTGAAACTGACGTTTTCTCACTCACAGTGCTTATTGTTCCACATCAGGCGATTAAGATGAACTATGGCACGCGTGCCCATGATTGCAGTTTATCCGCAGTCAAGTAATGAATTTTTAGTATTTCGATAAGAAATTTATGTAAATATTTTCATATTTGTGCTAGTGTTTTTCTTAGTTAATATAATGTAATGACACGTGTTGCGACACGTGTTTTTTAATGACAATGAGCACTCATAATTAATATTTATCGTTAGCGCATGGAAGTGCACTAACCTTACAATTACGACTATTGTGCTATTAACGTTAAAGAATATATGTTTACAGTGAATATAGTGAGATATTAGTCAATGTGAGAAATTAGTTGAATCAAACTCCTAAATCTAAACTGCCGATGATTGTACCTTTAAAACGAGTTATTTTTAGTGTTTTCTGCGTATGAACACAGTTAACATAACGTTTAGCACACTGTCCTTCTTTAGTTCCAATACTTTTCAAATACCTATTGAATGATATCTTACACAACGCGGTATGCAAATTTTCCCGCTTTACATCTAAGGATAATATCCTAATTTTTTTTATAGATTTTATCACACAGTTTTGAAGGCTTTACAAATACGTATATGCTTACTGATTTATTACTTTATAGTACTAATAGTTTACAAGTAAAACGGATGTGAAATAAAGACAGATAGATGGACATAATGAAACTATAAAGGTCCCAAATTTTAGTCACGGAACCCTAAAAAGGAACATAAAAACATTTTCTTACATTTATTAATATATCCTTCTATTTATGTACGAAATATATCTGTAACCTTTCCACCTGAGGCAACACAATGGACGCAATGCCACCAAATATAATATTTCCTACACGATTCGGTGCCTCTTACTTGGCGTGGCCAATTAGTCACTTGCTATCCGTAAGACAATGAGGTTTCGTTTTTTAAAACTAACAATGGCGCAAGTGTATGTTTTCTTTCACGTGTATATTATATTAGAATATATTTATAACATATTCAGCTACCGAATTTATGGTTTACCATGTTAAGGCAATTCACTCTTTTTTAAATAAAATACGAAAACTAACAAAAAACCTTAACACTGTCGTGTGACGCATATTATTTCAAAAACTTGCTATTATTAGGGCATATTTTCAGGAAAAGAGGAAATTCAGAAATTTTGTTTCACATGTTGCTTAATTCTTTAGACTCGCAAAGAAACCCCCAGTACAGTTTTTTTTCTAATGATTGCATCTTTTTTCTCTCGAATGTGAGGAAATACATGTATACGCGCAGGATTTGCTGTTGAACATGGAAATGTACTATTACCTGACAGAACTAAGAAATAGTAAATTTTTATTGGACTCTATTTTCACTGTACGTTATTAAAATGTACATAGAACCTCTATTATTTCCAAACTTGTATTCTGAATATACTCAATACAGCTGCAGTTCAAATAACCCACAATGGAAGAAAATGTCTAAGAAAGTTAAATAAATAAGATTATGTTTGGTATATCCTGAAACGTAGCGGCTTGATAAACTGTCCGGGGAACAGGTGTAGTGTGCACTTATTTGAACCAGAATAAATATTTGATAATACGATGGAATATGAACCTTCTGGTACACTATTGTTTTAGTCACATGATTCCGAAGATAGTGTCAAGCTCGTCAAGCCGATCTCGTCAAGCCGAAGTCATCAAGCTCGTCAAGCCGATTTAGAAATAAATTGTTATTGACATCCTTGCCGGAAAAATTATACGAGAAGGAAAAAATGTCCCATTTATGTGTGTTATCTCTATTTGTATCCAAGATTGATTTGATTACCGTAGCGTTTTCTAATTATCTCACATTTATTTTGATAATGGATTCAAAACCAAAACATTAGCTATGAATGGTAAAATGTAATGACTTCCTCTGTCACACTACTGCTACTATGCGGGATGCACTGCACACATAATGTCCACGATTGCCACAACTATCATCCTTTACCTTCAGTTAATAAGGTTGATAAAGTAAACCTTCTTCATATTTTAAAATATAATCGCCTTAGCATTAGAAATAATAACGTATGAATTGTATTCATTATTTAGATCATTTAATTAACATGTTATTTGTTTTGATATATGATTTAATTTTGTTATTAGAAATTGAATTACCGTCAAAATGTAAAGGCTTCCAAATATTGATTTAGTGATACATTATATAAAAAAGATAAATATTAAATAAAAAGGCGGCGGCTACAACTAAGTTTGAAATTAAATTCTAAGTTAGCAAATAGTATCTAATATACAAATTTAATTTCTATAGCGGGCACTTTGTATCTAAATAAGTAGAGATATAAAATTTTATCCTTTTTTTCCGTAAATCATCCAAAGCTTTATATTACATTAATATTCTTTGTTTCAAATTTTATTATTAAATTATTTGAGTACTTTAATGTGTATAATTGATACATATGATGAACTTATTCCTACATATCTTTACGAGAGCGATCTCGTACAACCAACCCACACTGGACTGGAACATCAGTCCAGTCCCGCTCGATGAGCGGCTGGGAATCGAACCCAGGTCCTTGCGTTGCTTCGCACCGTCAAAGACAGTATATGATGTGATCAACCCAACATACTATGGTAATGACATCAACAATACCGAGGTAGAACAATTTATATCTAACTCATTTATATGTAATGTGAAGAAAAATTCGCTACTACCTGAAATTTATTATAAAATGTATTTATATTTAAAACATATTATTTTCTCCAATAATAATATGAAGATAGACCCAACGTAGTGCTAATGGCCTCTAAATTAGTTAACTAAATAATGCGCTAGCCAGTTTCCGATCTTCTAATAAAATAATAGATTTAAAATAAACGATTAAGTAAATTGAAAAATGTCGTATTTTAAATTACTTTCACAAAAATATAATAATATATTTTGATGATAAGAATGAGGATTTTTTAAAAATACTAGAACCTCTTCTGTAAATTAAAGAACAATTAAAAGTAATACCATCTATTAAAACTCTAACTAATTGCTCTAGAATTGACGTTATTCATATTAGCGCCTTATCAGTCATGGAGTTTACGAAGACTGTCCGTATTTAAAACCGAGAGTCCCAAGTTCGCATTATCAGATGATTATGATAATTACCATGCTATACTAGCATCATGAGACCACGAAATCTTAAATAAAACTGTTATTTTGTCTCGTAACAACAAGAGGTAATTTAAACAAGTAAGGGAATTATTTACCTAAAAATCGAAAGTAAGTGAAATCGCTCTTTTTGTCAATCACGGTTAAAAAACAATTATTTTAAACACAATTATCATCTCGTTATCCGAAACCTAAACATTTCGTGTCCATCGTTTAAAAGAAAATCAAGCGTTTTAATTTAATTTCCTGGAGATATAAAATTTTCCAATATTGTAAAATTCTCCGGTACTGTAGAATAAATACCACACTTTTGATAACTGATGTAAGAGGAAATATAATAAAAAGCGTTTCGACTCTTTAATTTCGGGAATTGTTAAATAAAAAGCCATAATTTTGATAATTCACGAAAGTTGGAATATAATGACAAGCTCTTGGGAAATTCTACGAATTTCAAATTTCAGTTCGGCAAACGCGATGAAAGTAATAATACTCAAAGCGACCATCCAGTGGGATTGATGAAATAAACAATAATTAATTCAATTTAAACTAGGAAAACCACCTACTATATATCACAGGGGAAATATATATTACGTAGGCAAGACGAGTCAGATCCATTCAAATAAAAGTGTCAGTAAAACGATTACTAACCTACAGTATAAACAGCTTCCATTTTATAACAAGATGGAATCTCAAAACTAAATAACATTTTTAGTAACAAATATGATAATCAGGCCTAACATTTTCGTAACGTAAAATCCGAAATCCTGGAGAAACTGGAAACTCGGAAGACTAATAAAATGAGTCAAAACCTAAAAAAAAACTTACAGAGTTAATCCAAAACAATCTGCGCCATATGGATAACAATATTTACTTATATATCCAGTATTTAGAAAGGCTCAAATGTTCTTAATTTTTTTTTATTGCTTTAGTGTCGCTTTGAATAGTTAGAAATAGTCCGAAAACTTATATAAAAACAATGATTACTTTTCTTGCTTACAGCTTGCTATTGGGATCTTCCTTATTCTAGAAAAATAGTAAAAAGTTCTCTTATTTGGAGAACTATCTTATAGTGAATATCTCTGCAGATGTTTCTTGAACTTTTTGATAGATCACATATTTTGTTTGAGCTAGTGGTTAATCTAAGTTCATCTCGTACAGAGCCGATCTAACCCTCATGCTAATCTAATCCATTTGTTACCTACTTTTTGCATTCAAATAAATAATTTTCTTACCATGATAGTTATGTAAACTACCAGGGACTTGGATGATAACAAAATAGGAATTTGATCAGTACTGGTTGAAGTAAAAATCAAAATATACTAAATAATCTAATTTGTTCATCAAAATTTAATTTGTAATACGATTACTGCAATATTTTTTGGCTATGAAATATGAATTTTGTAAAACGATCTCGGAATGTTTTACATTTGTATGTAAAAGCGTAGGAATAAAAAGCTTGATATTTTTAATGTAAAAACTTTGCTCTTTACGTAGATATATATTTTACTACTGTTCGCTTTTGATCCAAATCTCTTAAAAATTATAACAATTTATTTGGGAAATATGTAATTAAATACCATCTACACAAAAATGTTTTTATTGTTATTATGATATTTTACAAACTTCCATTTCTCTAAAATCCAAACTTTTATTATTTTTAATTGATACAGCAGCATCCATAAATATGATAAAAAAATCATCCATAAAAGCAATACCGATAAAAAAAATCACATAATTAAAATTAAGGACATCGGCACACCAGATTAGACTACAGTGACTTTCAGTTTATACTAATATCTCAATTCTATGAAAATTTCACATTGTAGATGATGTAAACTATTATGATAATATTCTCAGAAAGGAATGGTTAAAATGACTGTTAAACATAAGTTTCATTATTAAATAATTTAGAATTAAAATGGAATCTAACGAGTCAACTAACACAATTCTAAGAATTGGAATGATAGTAAAATTTTACTTTTTTTTATTAAGTCCACTGTTATAAAAGATTTATGCAATCTTGTCCTTTCTCATATCTAACTGTACTATGAAAATGAAAGGTAAATCTCCGATAAAAATCTCCCGTAGTTACCTTAAACTCTCACTAACATAAAATTAAAAACATTCTTTCATTCGTACCCATGCAAAACACTAGAAGTTTCCCGGATGTAACAAATAATGAGTAATAAATCAGGTAAATAAAATATTACTGTATAAATGTACTTAGGTATAAGAAACCTCTTAATAATGCCATGGTCGCCCCAAATTGGGTAATAACAAAAAAATAAGATACTTCAGCCAGAAGAACAGGAGAGTCCGTCCGTCAAATCAAAAATGCTTCATGAAAATAACGTGTCCATTTGTAATTTTTTTAAAAGTTGTTTTGACAAAAAACATTTGATTTAACAATATTTCTTCTATTTTTTTAAATAAAATCTCTGGAGATATGGTAAATAAAATATTTTTGAGATGTTTGTAAACATCCTCTACAAGAGACAAAAAATAGACTACATAATTTGCTCATTTTATTTAAAATAGCATAGTGATAAAGCATAGCAACCCGCATAGGATTATTAAGCTTTATCGTTTGTAAAATTTGATGTAAATAAATGAAAACGACGAAGTAATTTTAAATCTTAAAAACGCTTGTCCTTTAGGTTTATTGTATTTTAAAATAATTTATTCATCTGGTTCTTTCATATAAATTAAATTGAGTCGAAAGAAAAATAATTGTTACAGATGCGAAGCAATATATTCAGGAGATAAATATGAAGGTCAGAAAAGAAGAATTGACACGTAATTTTAGGACTTCTTCCAATAATGTTACAGAAATAATAATTACAAATTTATGTCTTAGACGTATTACATGGGTCCTTAATGAAATTTATATTCTTGTGGCCTTTATGAAATCGATATTCCAGTTTCAGCTTCCTGGCGAAGATTCATCACTTGATTGAGTTCATCTGGAAAGAAATGATTATGACTAGACCCAAGCTTTGCAGATTGTTCAAAGTTAAACAAGCAAAGCCGATTAGGTCTTTGATATCTTTATTATCGTTTGCAGTTCCAAGTATCACCACAAGTACACGTAGTAATCTAGGAAGAAGATTAAGCCTTAGAACAAGGGGAGACCTAGGTAGATCAAGAGGCGGTTTTTTAAATAAAGGGGGACGTGATGGAGGTGTGCATCGATAAAATACAACTAGAACAAAACAACAATTAGAACAGGAATTCTTGCCTTTGGATACTGTTTTATCTACGAAAATAAACGGTAGAAGAAACCAGCAGACAAACAGCAGAAAATGTTTGAATAATAAGTTTTAACGTTTTAATAATAAGTTTATTTCACTGGGCGCTGATAAACGTTTCTTTAATTTATAACGTATACTCATTTAAATAGCACGACAGTGAGAAAATGCAAATTTTTTAATTGGTATTTTCTTGACATTAGTTCCTGAAACTAAGAGAGCAGAACTCATTCTTGACTATAATTTAATCTGTTAAGTATGAGTAGGTACAACTCTCACTACAAGGATTCCGTACACACTTGGGTACATATGAATAACTTAAACATTAAAGAACACAATAGTATTTTTGTTGACCTATTTGCCAACATTTTTTTCTCCACGTAATTTTTTTTCATAGGTTTTAAAATATCGTGAATTTCACAAAAATTGTGTGGTTTTATTAGTCATAATTTTTATACTATTGAATATTTAGCTCTTTTTAGTATTTATAGCTTAAAGTCGGGACACGAGAAATGACGGTGCCGAATTATGGCTTTCTACATTATAGAGTTTTTTATATAGACCTGGCAATAATATGGGTTTAAAAACAGTAAACTTGATGGTCCACCAAATAAATACTTTTCAAGAAAAAAAAAACAAAAACTGATTTGTTCTCTATTTAAAGAGCTTTTGTCTTTTGATTAATAATACCCTATACATTTATGAAGACAAAATTTTTAATAACTTAAAAAAAAATTGTCTACTCTCACACTGAGGAACTATTATGTGTTGGTTTCAAGTTTCTACCGTGTTTCGACTAAACGTTAGAATTTTATGACAGACGTACAGATGGATAGGCGGACGAAAAACGAAGAAATATTACCATAATAGTAGAGTTCCGTTTTGATGCTTTTGTCATTTAAGGAATTTGATTATTTCAACTTGCGATGATTTTTCTATTACTCTTAAAGTAAGTATTCCATAAGGTCACATTTCTGTTAGAAGTGAATGGATGCCTCATAATGTGACTTGATTCCTAATTGGAAAGACTTATTATTTCCTCTGCTCATACCTCAATATTTGAGCGGAGCCTTTTTTGATCTTACTTTAACCTGTAACGGAAAATGGACAATGTGAATGAGGCATAAACACTCTTATCGTTGGTTGTCGCCAAATGACGCTTTAGTACAAATTACAAAGGCGCCACTAGCCCCTCAACAATTTTACTGTACGTATTATGAAATTATAAAAGTGGGAGAAACCATCGTACGTAATATTTCGATGAGGACAATCAACTGATTTTCCAAATTCAATGCAAGAAGTAATATTTATGTAGTATGAAATTAAACAGAAGTATAATAAAGGGCGTATAAAATTTCAAAAGAGAATATATAAAAGGGGAAAACAAAATGTATATTAAAAACCGAATTTTCTTTTATTACAACAAAATATACATTAAAAACTAAAAAAGAGGAAAATAAAATGTACATTAAAAACCAAATTTTATTTTATGACTTTTCCTGATAACATTTTTTTTTGTAATTATATAAAAGTTACTGTGTATTTTTAACAATGGCTTATTAACTAGCTAAAATGGTTTTTTTTTAGATAAAACAAAGTGTTTTAAGTCTAGAATCTCATTATAACGTAATTCATCATATAAATTCACATGTATCAAAAATGGATTAAAATTACCCGACAATTTCTAATAAGCTCGCAACCAAAATTAAAGTACAGATAAATTATTTTGAAAATGGAAAGTTATACGTTTCATAAGAAGATTTAACTCATAAAAATTGTTGATTGTGTCTTTTCGATCGAAATAGTAGCGTGTTTTGATCAATATGCAATGAGTTTTTTTTTCTAATTCACAATTTATTTGTAAAACTAAATTTACAAATCTCTTATTTTATCCTAATTGGAAAACAAATAGGAAACTAATAACAAGAAAAGGCAATTTTTGCATAATACTACCCATTTGTAAACCAAAGTCCCTTGTAATTATATGTACATTAGCTACATTGACAAGTACATCATCAGTTGTCGACAAAAATGATGACTTATCCTGTTTTAAAAAATAAATCTGGCAGGTTGAATTGTAAGAACGACTTACAAATTACGGTCGTTTCAGTTACTTTGCACGTTTTTAATTTCGGATATAATATTTTATCCTCCAGTACAGGGGTGTCCAACATAATTGTGTGGAGGGCCAGGTTTATTATTTTTGAAACCTTAGCGGGCCAGTAGCATAGTGAACTTTAAATGTAAAGGAAAGTCATTTTAATTTTTCAACATGAATAATTTGTTAAAAAAAGAAAGCCTCAAGTTTACAAATTATCGCACTAATGAGAAGTCTAACATTTTTGTTGTTTGCACGGTGCATATATGTCAGCGGATATTTTAGAAGTGGCTATGCGCAAAATGTCTGTAAGAGGGGTGTCTCATAAAGATGATCTTGTTTTTGACTTGTTGTGTTTCATGCGGGAGAAAAACTGTTCAGAAGTGTATGTAAAGAGGAAGTGTATAATAATCCAAATAAGGAAATTTGTTGAAGAGCTAATTTGGTAGGGTTTGGGTATTGGTTGCGGTTAATAAACTTTTTGTAAAATTCAATCAGTCCGTTCGGAAGACAACCATCTAACCATTTTGGAGAGAATTGCTTTGTATATCAATCAATTCCAACTATAGGTTTAATTTGGCGCTATCAATTTCAACATTAAATGAATTTTGAAATGCTTTTATGTTGGGTATTTGTGATTTGAATTATATGAATCTCTCCTCAAACTCATTCCTCAACCTTTGTAACAACGATGTATACATGCGTAAGTCCATTGTCTCTGATCTCTTGAAGAAAAGGTGTACTTTCCTCCGATCTGCTTTTGATTCAGTTGTTTTTTCAATAACATGAGCTTTTTTATAAGAGCACACTTGATCTTTTCCTTACAGTTTTAGGTTATAGAGATACTTAGTTGTGTCAGCTAGGAAAACCAGATCAGCTAACCACTGCTCATCAGTTAGAAAATGAATACCTTTGTTTTCAAGAAAAGTCTTTACTTCTTTGAACAAAGAATATAATCGCTTTAGTATGGCTGCTCTGCTAAATTAGCGAACGCGACTGAAGTATACGATGTCTTCATGATCTATACCTGTGATTCAGTCTTCTTGCACGTATAAAATTAAGTATCTGTACTACTTTATCCATCACGTGTTTCAGCTCAAGTACTTTTGCTCATAGCTGTTCTTGATGGATAATACAATCATGCTGTATGATTGTGTGTGTGATGCTATTGCGGATTAATACCACAAAACCATTTGCTCTTCCTGTCATTGCTGGTGCACCATCTGTAGTTAAGCTAAAAAGATTTTCGATTTGAAGCTCAAATTTTGCCATGCAATTCTTTATTTCTTCGTAGATATATTGTCCTGTCACAAGCACAGGACTTTTTCTTTGACTCTTAGATTGAACGCAAATTAAGCAATTCCTCGGTCACTGTATAGTCTTCAAAACTGTCAACTGCATATTAGTACTTTCTTCGAGAGCGAATCTATAGAAAATGCATTTAATTGTGTTTTTAAAGACGATTCGATATCTTGCGACATATTATCAATTCTCCTTGCTTTAGTTTAATGTGACAAGCTTGTATTTTTAACTAATGTTTTACACTCCTGGTACGCTATCGACGTAAATATTTCCGAGCATTCATTGACAAATTCTACACCGGATAAGGGTTTGCTTCGCTTGATAATGGCTTTTGCTACCATAAAGCTAATTTTTGAATTATATACATATAAATATATATATATATATATATATATATATATATATATATATATATATATATTGATTTACAAAATAAGTACGTGTAATACGATCGCAATCGAACACAATTAAAACCAAAATTTTCGCGTGCGTCGTTGACAAGCTTCGCGGGCGAACTGATTGCGGTTATGCGATCTGACAGTATGGGTATCAAACGGATAAATAAGGTGGGGCGCGTCTTGGTGTGCGAGAATTTTTTAAGTAAATTTTACATATCTTCAAAAGACGACAAACTTTATTTAACCACAATACAACAACAAAGCCAAATCGCAAGAGAGATATTCAGTAGTCCGTTATTTATCACTGTAATCATGCATAGGTATTCGCTGGTCATCGCATTTCTTCTTCCTTTTCGCTTTTGTATCCAAACTTGAACTGACTTCGTGGCGACTACTGCGGCAACTCAATCGGCGACTCAACGTGATTGCTCGTAGGTACTAGGGGTGTCTAGTTTAGACTATGGGATGTCAGTTGACCAAATCGGTGTCTACGTGTGAGTACATGTACAAGCTAATACAGGCTCTATAGCGGAGACTATAAGGTTGATTATTCCTTGCAACTACAATACTAGTGTGTTTGCAGGAGCAAGACACGTTAGTCTAATTGACTGACGTATTTTATAGGGTTCCGTATTGCGACGCTGGGTTACGTAACGTACCTATCTCTCAATATGTACACATTATTCAATTAGACTATCAATTATTGATTCATTTAATATTGTGTAGTACAACTGACATGGGAATATTTTTAATGGATATTTTCACGATATACTATTGATGTTTTTAAAGTTTTATCTAGCTCGCGGATGTAGGGCCTTTGCGGGCCGCATCGTGGCCCGTGGGCCATATGTTCGACGAGCCTGCTCTAGTACCAAATAATTTTTGTCGTGTATTGTTGTTCTCCCTGTATAATATTATTTGTTTTTGTAATTAATATGTAATATTTATTTTATTACATGGTTACCATTATTTTTTGGTGGTTAATAATTGAAAGTCATAATATTTATTGTTTCTATAAAAATAGGTTATAATAACAATGAATATAACGACTTGATGATGTGTCTACAAACTGTAATGCCCAACAAATTGCAGTTGATTCAACCGTCGTAGTGCAGCTCCTCTTTGTCGATAACGTTACGGATGCCTAGCTAGACAAACCGACTAGAGTATTTACGACCAGGAAGCTTTGCTCAAAGTGCTTCCCCTAAACTTCATATGCATTATGAGACCGTATTGTATGAGGGGACATCTCCGCCTTACGACAGATTACTATCATACCACAGAAGATTACTATCATATGGCAGATCGGCCAAATTACATTAGTGCCATTGCTGTTTAGATTTATAGATTCTACTCCTCCGGATTTTTGTTGCTAAATTGATTTAAGACAAAAATGCGTAAGAAAATTAGGGGTAAGAAAATTAGGCAATTGGGGTTTGTCAACGGATATTGGTACTGAAAACCTGTCAAGCAAGCCGAAATGTATTAAGTGGCACAAGTAAAACTTGCGCCACTTTATACATTTTGGCTCTTATAAACATTTGAGCGTACATAGTATTTCTATTAACTATTAATTTTTCACAACGCAAATATATTGCAACCTATTATATACTTTCACAGGCGTGTATTATATACTATAACATAGTGCATATTTCCAAAAATATGAGATCTACGATAGTGCTTTAGTTTTCCTGTAATTTTCCAGACCATCTCCAATAACCCTATTTTTTCTTAAGTTCTGGTTTAGTTATTTTGGAAATAGTGAGGCGGAATTTTATATTTCTGGACATTTTTTAGAAGATCTTTTTAAATATGTAATTTTAAATTGTGAGAAATTATTTTGATTTTCCTTATAAAACCTTTTCAAAACATACTTAAAATGATTTATAAGAGAAAAAAAAATGTTAAAAATTTTTATTTTCTTTTCTATTAATTTCCTCTTTAATTTTTATATGAATATTTAAAAAAAATTACTTACTTCTAGATCATAAAAATGTAACGTCGTAGTAATAACAACTAGGGAATATTTTCAAAATTAGGACATCTAGAATCATCGCCATAGTGTTCCTATAATCTTTGTGTGGGCTTCTGAAAACCCATATTTTTTATGATTTTTAGTTGAGTAACTTGGAAAATAGGGGGAGGGGCATATTTTTTCCATATTTCTCAGCATAATATATAATACCTAAAATGAAAAAAAAACATTGAGACCCTTATAAATAGTTCTTTCAAATGACACCTAGCACTAGAAATGGAATTAATTTTATTGTTCGAATAAATTATCCTCCTTAAAATTTTAAAATGTATATTTTTGAGATTTAGCTCTATGTGAATTTTAGCTTTCTATTGCTCTATGTGCAAGTTAATGGGGTTTGTTACTGTGTCAAATTTTAAGCTTCTACGTCGCATGTTTTCTGAGAAAAGCGGCCGTGACGAACATATGGACAGACACGTGAGTGAAGAATCCGTTTTTCCTTTTAAGATTGCTAGCTTGCAGAGCACAATCATTTATTTTGTAGCATACGTTATAGATAAATAATAGGTATTTAAATATTAGTAATACCCATATAGATGTACTTACCACCGTTTGTCTATCCGTGTATGGGATATATATTATTTAATTTAATGAATTATTATAATATTATTATTGTTACTTACTTTTACTTTAATTTTACGATACCCAACGCCTTCTGAAAATTATTATGTTTTACACGATCTTTTCGTTAAAATATCAGGTGACATTTCTGAAGTATTTAAATATGCAATCTTAACTTGCTTCTCTTCTACTATCTTCAAAAACAGTCATATATATATATATATATATATATATATATATATATATATATATATATATATATATATATATATATATATAATATATATATATATATATATATATATATGTATGTATACACATACATATATATTAGGTCTCTGTAATAGATAAGTTTGCTGCTTTCTCCATGCACGTGTTATATTTAATATAAATTAAACCATAAGATTTTATATGCTTCGTGTATTTGCATACTTTTGTTATTTACAATGTGTTTCACTGTCGCAATTATAAAATTGACTCAAAGAACTAACAGAATATGAAATATAGTAAAGACTGAAAGATAATTCAAAAAATTCAAAAAATATTCAAGTTAGCCTCTAAAAGTCTATATTTTTATGATTTTCCATATTGAACTTACGAATCATTCTTTCTATAAATGTTTCTGATCAGTATGCATTTTCTTTTTCTTCATCTTAACATTCACCCTGCCTGTGCTATTCACTTAAATCAAATAAACCTGGTGCTTAGTTGGCCTTTTATGTGATATAGTTTTGTAATACAGTTTAAAAATAGAAAAAAGTTATCGATATATAGGGCCAAAAAGTTTTTGAATTTCCAGATGACCTTACAAAAATATTCACAAATAAATTTCTTATAACCTAATATAGGCATTCATTAACTTTATTGTACCAAACTCTAAGTTGTTATTTTAAAATTCAAAATTTTATTTTTATTTTATTCATGTATTGGCTTTTTCCCTATCCAGTGTTTGCATGGTGATTTTAACAAACCTGAAGCCAATGTTCTGTTTTGTAGATAGTTGGTAAAGTTGATCACTTCCGCGCTAAACTTTTTAGTCAGTCATCATTAGCATCAAATAATAGACCAGAACATTTCACCAATCTTCTATTTAATCGCTCAAATAGATCATTTTATTGTGTGTTATACGTATGAATTACTTTTTTGATGAACAATTCCTACTTGCTTTCAAAAGTTAGTTATCTCACAAATATATAACAAAATTTCTCACCACTGTTCGTTTTCAGAACATCTATTGTCTTATCCATTTGCCATTCTACCAAGAATCCTTTCAACTCCTTAAAATACTTATTACTTCATTCTTCGACTTAAGGAAATTCACCAATGCCATTCCGCTCTAATAGTCTACGAAATGCAAAAAATACTCTATTAAAGTGGCTTAATCATAGCGTTGAGTAGAGCATTAAAAATTTTAGCCTCAGTGTGGTTTTCTCAGATCAGATATTGTGGAATGAACCCAACGTTTTTTTTTATCATGAGGCGACCCCATTGAGACTCCTGCCAATCTATGATGCGACTACATTGAATGCTGCCACTTGGTGCGTATAAATAGTAGGCATCCAAAAGATGTGTGGGGAGTGTGCAGTTTGGCAGTCTTTGCGAATAGTATATTCATCTCATTGATGTTTCGTTGACAAAATCGGTTCTTCAATGAAATTGCTGTTTCCACTAGGCTAGCGCGCTTTGTAGAATTAGTACCAACTTATCAGAGCGAGTAACAGGAGTTCACGGGTTTCAACTATGAAAAAGAGATGACACATTGTTCTGCATCCGTCCCCTATGCAAAGAAGATTAGGAAGACAGTATAGCAGGATACTGTTTTCCTGTGGTGAAAGCGGCCATTCAAAATCTTTAAGTGCGGTCAATGTAAGTAAAAAAAAGAAGAAACGCGAAATGTTCGAGGCCCGGGTTAAGCGGATGATCTTCAACTTCAGCGCTACAGTAGATTATGAAGAGTAGTTCATGACTGCAGCATCAATCAGATTACAACGCAATTAACAGATTACGGTCAGTCGTTCCAATTTTGTTTTGATTCTGGGCAAATGTTCTTTGATGAAAGAAAGTGTAGCATATAAATTTTCTGGGAAGCATTTAATATTTTTGGTCACTTTGTTGAGTATAGGGAAAACTGATTTACATAGTACACTTCAAATATTGTCTGAAGTTTATGTTAGCAATAGTACAATTGATTTTTTTTTCATATAGTTCCCGATGATGTAATAAATTACGAAATTTATAGTTGGTATAGTTCTAATTGGACAAGGATTTTCAGGTGAAATTTCCAATAAGCATTTTAATGTAAATAGGAGACAAATACTTAATCTGTGTGAAGTTGATAAAACGTTATCAAATTTGACAATATTGACATCGGTAATACTAGTAGTGAGGATCAAGTTAAAATTCTAGATATCTTGACGGAATATTATTTGTCGTTCTTTGAGATTACTCAATCTAATCCTGCTAAAGTATGTGAAATTGAGATGTGACTCACTGATCTCAATCGCACTTTTTAAATACGGCCCTATTGACTAAGTCCTAGTAAAAGACAACTCTGCCGCAAAAAATTAAGGAATTTCTGGAAGCTAACGTGATAAAGCCAAACTTCTCTCCACTTGCAAGCCACATTATTAGTTAAAAAGAAAGATGGCTACATAGGTAATGTGTTCATTATAGAGAGTTTAACCGTATCACCGTATCGGATGGATTTTGCATTTCCACATCACGTTTTGCTCATTTTTGTTGAATCTTGTAAAAAAAACGAACGCTGTTGTCTCCTTCAGAGCATGTTGCTAGCGAAGCAAATTCCCTTTTATGCATTCAACAGTGACAGACCGAAAAGGAAATGTAATTTATTCAATCAAGCTACTGAAACCAGCCTTTATTTCTATATTTCTTACTTTGACCCTAATTTGCATAATTTTGATGATTAATGGATGAAAGTAGATCGTAATAAGATTCTAAATAACTGTAGTGGTTACAAATTTTTGTTTTGCATGGACAAATGTTCAAAAGAATGATGATTTTATATCTATTTAGATATTTTTTCTACCAATAACTACGAATTGTGCACGTTTTTACTTCACACTCAAGATCATTTCATTTACTCGTATCGTTGTGCCAACCTTTTGGTTATCGTTTCATTGCATTAATTTAATCTGCATTTGGTAAATTGTTCACATGTGCGTGAGACAGTGATTATTTTCGTTGAGATATCCGCCGGTAGAATTACAAAGGTGAGTTCAAACCTGCTTGATTCTTGATCTATTGCATTTATTGTTATTGAATGCTCTTATGATAATAAATATTTCATTTTTATTATGATACAAAAATGATTTACTCTGCAGCATCGTTCTACATACAGGGGCATGAATTGAGATTGATTTGGTACTTAGTAATATCGAGCGGCGATGTATCAAGGATACCATTTCATGCTAGTATTGTGTATGAATAATCGCTCACTGATGACTTGGGTTCGATTTTATGTTTTTGTTATTTCTGCCTAATTTATTATTTGGTCCTAACAATGGTTATCATTAAATTGAATGATATACAAAATTAAAAATGTTATCAAATAAAATCGAATCTTAAATATAAAGGTCTGTTTAAAATAATTGAAGTATTAGATTTTGAAATATACATATTAGAATCATCAGATAGCAAGCGTAATTGCAAGTATGCTCATCAAAAATTGAGAAAAATACCTGAAAGTCTAGTACCAACTGATATCGAGTTAAATGTAGAAGATCACATAAATGGTGAAAACAAGTTTGAATTATTTAGTTTTTCTGAGTATATCCTCTATGGGCCGTATTTTTGTTGATGATGTGGCCGTGCCAGTAGCTATTTCGTAGCCGTAACCCTGTGGAAATCGGTGTCTCCCGAGGTAACTCGAGTAGTCCGTGAGAGCGCAGTGCGCAATTAGTGCTGGTGACGGTCGGGTTTTAAGAATACCCTAGTGTGTGATGAGGTGGTTATATGTACAGCAGTCCGTGGATTGCATGCGTATATGAGGGCAATAGGACGCTGCGTTTGGGCTAAGTGATAGCCGAATTGGGCCGTGATGATAGAAGGATATACGTGAAACAGTGGTTGTGATTATTCGTATAAAATGTAAAATATAGTTGGTACTTGACTACTGGATGAATTACGGCTTTAATTTGATTATATAATCATAATTTTAGTAAAACTTACCTTTTTTTGTACTTACCTTCTTCATTAAAACTACAGAAATGGTTCTGGTGATTTTCGAGTATGGGAATGGCTGCATGATATAGTCACAAATAATTAATTGTATATTGCATGCCCCAGGTAACCAGGATGAAGACAAAGCTTATATCGTGGAAATCAGAGAACGGGCAGTTACTTCTATTAAAGACGATACAGCGAAAGATTTGATAGAATGTCCAAGATTTTGAGTGGAGATTTTTGTATTGAGAACCATTAGCTAAATTAGTACAATTAGATCTGAAATTTTGTGGAACATTTACAGTACATGAATTATTAAGTTAAGATAGGTATTGTTTAAAATCATGATATTAAAAGAGCTTTTAAATATGTATATGTCCAACTGAGTGCAATGCCAAATTGTACTGTTGTCGTTAAAAGTTAGATTGATTGATTATATAATTATACAGTGACAAAAGCTCTGTGGAGTTTACTTGTTCGCTCGTTAGTCGTAGGTCATCATTCCTAACCTAGTCTAGCCGGGCGGGCAACGACGTGTCTACGACGTGGCAACAAGCAGTAGATCCATGAAGGTGACTATAGTGTCACATGAGGGTGATTATGATGTCACGAGATGGTGACTGTGGTGTCACATGATGGTGATTGTATTGTCACATGATGGTAACTATGTTTTCATATCACGGTGACTATAATATCACAAAATGATGACTGGTATTACACGATGATGCCTATGGTTTGAGCCGCGTTATGTTAATCTTTAGTGTTTTTATTTGATTAAAGTAATGTATTTCAGAAGTATATTTGGGAATGGAACTATTCTTATTGGACTATTCTTATGGGAATGAAACTGATCTCATTGTATTTTTTTTTATTGAAATTAAATGTGGGAACTTAACAATCTGCCACGTCAGTATTTTATAGGCAGGATAGCTGAGCAAAAAAAAATTTGTGAGATGTCTCTTTACAGATGACATATGTAACCAGCTTGTACACGAGGACGTGTGATAGTCAGAATCGTCGTTCTGGAAATAGTGCAACAAAAGCGCATTCTTGCGCAATTCGCATACGACGTGTCCAAATCTGTTGACGCTGACCGATCGTACCCTAATAAAGAAACCGGGATGGGGGTGACAGTTGTTTGTCGCCGAAAGTAGCCGTGGCTTCACGTGAAAGGAATGTATCGGGAGGGATGCGAGAAGCTTGACCTGGTGCCGCACAAAAATTTCTTTGTGATGATTTTTGGAATCACTTAGTTTTGGGAGCTCGATGCGATCACATGGAGCTAACGGATTCGTTGCCCACTTCTGCAATTGTCGATTATATTTAGTTTAATAATGTATACTAAATATTTTCAAAACCGTTTCAAAATAGTTTAACTTGTGTCATAATTAGTGACTTATATCTTGTAGTATTATTTAAAGTTTAATAATTAAACACCGTAACATTCGTACGTATTTCCCTGCCCACAAATATGAGCCGAAACATGAATAATCAGTACCCATCTGATATAGTACGAGAGCCCGCTGCCGCTCCGACATAAATATATATATATATATATATATATATATATATATATATATACACACACACATATATATATATATATATATATATATATATATATGTATATATATATATATATATATATAAAGGCCGCGTTATATTAAAGAAAAAATAACGCGGCCTGGGTGCTATGGCTTGCGGCGTTAAGTGGTTGGAATGCAAAATCGTCGCGGCAAGGTCGCATTACAATATATCAGAGATAATATCTGGCAACGCTACGTAGACAGTGAGAGGGAAAACGTCATAAAAGTAGTCTAGTGCGCTTGTCGTAAGGCTGGTTTATTGCATTCCGCCGTACTTGCAGCTAAAAAGAATAGTTCTATATTATTTTTAGAAGATCGAAGTTAAGTTAATAATTTATTTACATCCTTTTTAATAATACATATCACAAATGATCCCATAGTTGGTCAAACGCCTCCCTCATCATTTGCCAAGTTTCTTGTTCATTGCGAATTAGTTCCAAATTAGACTTGCTGTGCTCCAGCAAGTTTGGCTTGGGACGGCATTGAACTCTTGATATGCATGGCTAATTTATTTTCTCTGATCAACCCACTCCCTCATAAATTTTTAGCAATTTCTGGATAGTCGATAATTCGACTAACGTTACTATTAAAAATCAGTTCCTTCTAAAATGGATTTTTCTATTTTATTTAAAGTTAATATTAAACTATTTGACATATTTTTATTTAAAGCTAAAAAGTTTGTGCATCGAAGGAAAATATCACGACTAAACATTTGTTTTATATTTTAACGTTATATTTATTAAGTAATTTATTTGTTTTAATATAGGTTTGAAATCTTTTTCAAGTAAATGTAGTTTTTTGTTGTATTTATTCTCACTGGCATTTTTCCAAACATAATAATTTATATAGACAAACATAACTATATATTTTCTTCTTTATTTTTCCGTTCGGAATCGTCACAATAATTAAACGTAATTTGTATCTTTCTTTTCTTGATAGTTTTTAAAAATATAATTTATCGAGTATAATTTATCATATAATTTATCGAGACAAACATAACTATATATTTTACTCTTTATTTTTATTGTAAGCATTAGGTGGAACGGAATAGCTTCTCTGACCGCATATCCTATGGTCCTATACGAAACGTCAGTAGTAACAACTACAAAACAACTGGCTTGCTTCAGTTACCGACCATTTGTATGCGTCCCATAAGCATTTGCTGCTGTGTGCTATTTATGATTGACTATCATTGAGATTCTTGTCACATATAAGTATTACATTCTGTTGTTCCAAATGATTCTCTATTCAAATTATTATTTTTGGTATGTTTTGTATTTTTGGTCCTTTTTCTGTGTTCAATTTATTACCTTTTATTTCTGTAACACAAATTCTATAATATAACTTGATTTAAAGTAATTAAATCAAACGCACTGTCTATTTATTAATGTAATCTATTAAATTTCTAATGGTATCTTCCTCTGCTTTAATTTCTTTTTAAAATTTTGAAATATTCTTATTTTTACAAATTATTTTTAATGCCGATATATAAACTTCCAATATATTACATTAATTCATGTACTATCAACTAATAAACATATTTCTTTCAATAAATTAAAATACTACCAACTTTCTGAGTTTAAAAATAAATTTAATATTGTAGTTTTACATATCACTTATTAATTGCATATTAGTTTTAATTACTAATAATATTATTTGTTTTTATCAATTTTAAATAATATCTGTAAAATGTATTCAATTATTTAATAATTTATGTAGTTTTTGCATTTGTGTTTATTTTAAATACTTAGATTTTTTTTATTTATTTCCCTCCAAATACGATCTTGTATATAAGATATAAAAAATTTTCTAAAAGAAAAAAAACTAATTTACCAAATAACAAAATTCTCATTTTTTGTTACAAAAATGTTACAAGCTCGCCTACAAAAGAAAATTTACAAATTTCTTCTCTTCTAAAAAACTGTAAGTTAAATCTACTAGAGCGAAATAACAATCACGGGGAGATGCAGCGAAAGTATTCCATTACAAAAATAGTGAGTAATTGTAATTCTAGCACAGATGTGTAGAGCGTCTAAATATGGACGTATATGGAGTGTTTCTGGTACTCAAAATACGACATGAAGAATATTATTAATGTTAATTACCTCATTTTTTAACAAAGACTACTAGAAAATATATCATCTGTTCGTGTCCCATGAAGGATTATTTTGACTTATTATTAACTATTTAGCATTCATGCACAAGATATATTTAGACAATAACTTTCAAATATTTTTTTACATGTAGTCGTGTCAAATTTGTACTTAAAGTGAATCCCTTTTCGAAGGGTAAAAAGCCACATATCTCAAACAAAATGGATTTTCAAGTCAAAACATAAAGTATAGAAAATCAAGAGTGGCTCTGCGGTGGAAAAAAGAATCGACGTATTTTTTGTAAATAACTTCTAATCTTTTAAAATGGAGTAAAAATGATTTTATGTTAGAGTAAAGGAAATGCAGCTTAAAACTAGTCAAATTGCCTAGTTTTTTTTAATATTTAATTAACTGTTCATTCGTTATTTCCAAATAATTATTTCAATAAGACTTATTTCAAGGTTATTGGCAGTTCCAGCACGATGCCACTAAATTTTTTGTCGAATTTTATATCTTTCATTAGTTTAATTATATCAGAACCAATAAGAACTGTATGGCCAATATAAAAAAATAATGGGATGCCGTTGTAAAATATGTGTCGTACTTTTCAATTTCAGAAATGATATTCAGAATAATTCAAGTTAAAAACACTTTTATATTTAATAAATTACATAAATTTATTTATTTCGTAATTAGTTATGGGAATATGGATAAAACATTTCAAGGCACTTGTATACAAGTGGTATATTTTTTTAATTAAATGAAACATTTGTTATTCCTTGTGTTATTTTAAATAAATTTTTTTTATTCTAGTCTCTAGTAATTACCAAATTTCTTGCTAATTAAATTGGCTTATTATTTGAAATAGAATAAAATGGTTTGAAACCTAGAAATAAGTCTAAAAGAATTGTAATTATCAGTGAAACTGCTTAATTATAGAGTAAATTCGGATAAATTAAGTCAATTTTATAGAAAAATCTAATATGATTACATATTTTCGTCATTTTCCTCGTAATAGTATACTAAAATACATTGAAATTTTCTTTAAAATGATACAATGAGAGTTCATTGCGGATCTGTATTATAACTAGATAATAAATATTGAGCCGCTGAATATTCATATCGTTGAGACGAAAGGGGCAATTATAATGTTATACTTTACAGCCTCTAGAGTAGGATAGACTGGGTACGATTGAAACAAAGGATGGTTGAAACAACACGAATATCTCGCAAACCGTTGGCGGTACAGTAAGGAATCCAAGGGGAGAATGAAGCGAACGACCGATCTGAACACGAACCTCAGAGTGGCATTGCTATCCGCACCCTTTAGCTCTTTTCAGAAGACCCTATTTTATTTTGTTAACCAAAAGTAAGTATTTTTGCTCGGAGAATTTTCTAATTATTATGGTTTTTATTTAAGTGAGAATGTTGAATGTGTGTTTTTGTTTGAAATGAAGCTTATAGAATATGGCCCGTGACTAGTTTTTGTGTATCATTGTTGTCATAATTACTATAACTGCTTTTTATCTAAAGTAGGAGTTGGGGACGGTTGAAACATTTTACTTGGATACGGTTGAAACATTGTATTTATTTATTTTTTCTTATTTTCTTGACGCCAAAAGCGCGCGTAAGAAAGACTTCGAGAGGACAAATAGACTTGTCGAAGCACAAAGATGCTTATGAGGAGGTGAATACAGGTGATTCATTGCGAAACGCGGCAGAGAATCACGGAGTAAACCACTGTTTGCTCCTAAAATGTATTCGAACGTGAGATGCTACTGGAGAAAAATACAATCAAGACATGGGGTATAAAGCTAACAACCGAGTTTTTAATGAGGAACAAAAGCGAGAGCTTTCAAAGTATTTGTTTCGATGTGCAGATATATATTTTGGCCTACATAAGAACAATATAAGATATATATTTTAGCCTACCTAAGACAACGAGCTAGAAGGTGAGGAATGGTTTCGCATGTTTTTGAGAAGAAACATCGAACTGTCTCTACGCGCAACGCAAGCAACAAGCCTCTCCAGGGCGACTAGCTTTAACAAAACGAATGTAGATTTTTTCTATGTCAATTTGACCATTGTCATGGACCGTTATAATTTTGAGCCGAATATATAGCCGAAATAAGCTGTTTAAAAGCCCGACTGAGTGATGGTTAGGCGTGGTACTCAACAAGTATGTTCAGTAACTTCAGCGGAAAGGAGTACATTAGTCACAGTTATCTTTGCAGCGAATGCCATCGGAAATGTAATACCGCCATTATTTATCTTCCCGTGAGTGCATTACCAAGATTATTTTATTAGAGATGGGATCGTAGACCCCGCTGGAGCGGCCAGATTATCTGACTGGTTGCAGGAATAAACATTTATGTATTTCCTGGAATACTTCAAAAAACTTACAAATGTGTCTCCGTCACATAAGGTGTTACTTCTGCTCGACAATCTCTCTTCACACGTCTATATTAACGTACTATAATTTTGAATATATTTGGCATTAATTTTGTAGAAATTCATTATTCACAATTAAATGAAACTTTGCTATATCTTTGCTAATATACCCACCTGAAGATGTTGTAATACAACGAAACGTGGTCGATCGTGGTAAAGAACTTAAGACTTAAACTTAGAAATAATACTACATCATGTAGTTTCATGTAATTGTGCACTATAATTTTGCAAGAATAATGGCATTATCTTACTATCTTTCCCACCCCAGCACTCGCAGACTCCAGCCGATTGATCAATCTGCATATGGCCCTTTGAAAAATGGTCTAAATTTACCCTGCGAAGTAAAAGAATAAGAAGAAAAAGAGTGCTTCTGTCTTGTTTGTATGTCACCATATTCAAAGAGCAGGTCTGAATGAAAATGAATCCAATGCACCACTTATAAACTGGGAACTAACGAAAAATGTACAGAAGGTAGTCTTAGCTACGTTTACCATAATTGCGAGAGATTGATCTCTATATTTGACTAATGACTGATTTGCTAATGAAAGTAAAAGGGAGTTTTCATTTCGTTTATTTTCAAATTATTTTTGTTAGTTTGTTATATTTAAAAAACAAACAGTTGATTTTTGTTTTGTTGTTTGTTAATTATGTAAATTATATATCAATGTTAAGTAATCAATAATTAGATATGCCTGATAATATACGTAGATTTTGACTAGCGTGATCTAGATATGTTAAAGGCTGATTAAAAATACCTCTAAAAGTATTTAAAACATTGAATACTTAATCTTAATTTTCTTAGAGTTAAAATAAACAATTAATAAAACATATTATAATATTATATTTTGTGTTTTTTGCATGCGTTTCAGCTGACCCCAATCACTGTTTCAATCGCCTCTGGTATGGTTGGTTGAAACAAATCGGATTTTATTTTTTAATTTGATCTACTGTTAAAAATAATACACCTGGAACTGAAATCACATTGATCATTGGTAGATAGAAACATGCTCTTTTATTTGACACATCTTCTTCATCGCTCGGATTATAAAAAGCAAAACTATGGACGATAGAAGTAAAATTGTTTCAACCGTACCCAGTCTACCCTATCTTATCGTACTACATGGGCCAAGAATTAGGACAACCCAACGTGGAGTGTAGAACCAGTCACTTAATTATTATATTCTAAATGAATATATTTCATATATTCATTTATATTTTATACGATTATAATATTTCAAAGTTAATGGAACAACAGAAAATTAACTTCGAAAGAAGAAAATAAGAAAGAAGAAAGGAGAAAATACATGTATGATATATATATATATATATATATATATATATATATATATATATATATATATATATGAGTGTGTGTGTATATGTATATGCGTATGTATGTGTGTGTGTTTGTAAGATTTCGAGTTATAGAAAACTAATATTAGATTTTACTTGTTATAGGCTTTAGACTTAGAGCGTGATGTTTTTATTACGGCCGCTCCATTTTAGTAGCGCTGAAATATTTTATTAATGGTACGAAAGTATAAATGACGTCAGCTTGCAATTTCTGATATTCATATTTGGAATCTTGAATGTAACACTTTATGGATTCAAGTAATTCAATTAATTCAATGTAATGTTTAACGTCGCCAGAAAAGAATTAATGAGAACAGATACAAGATAATTAGTATGTGGCTTCATTTTGATTTCAAAATAAATATCTCCATGTTCTGAAACTTTGAAAATATACGAAAAGAGATACATGATACTCAAATGCACCATCAAATCAGTTCAAAGGAAATGTATGAAAAAATCAAAGATGACCCATTGTACGTAAATTTATCTTGTATTATTAAATGAGCTATTTCAATAAATAACTGTGTTAAAAATAAATATTGTATAATAATATTTAAATTATATATATATATATATATATATATATATATATATATATATATATATATATATATATATACATATATATATATATATATATATATATATATATATATATATATATATATTCTAAGCATGTATTCAGAGTCAAACTATAGATATTTGAGTTGAGTTACGTAATCCCTCTGGGCTGAATTAGAGTTAAGCATGTATCTATATATTTAGCTATGGACAATATATTTAGCAAATTGAAAAATCTCAAAAGCTTGCATAATAGCTTTGATATTCTTTTAGTATTTCAACGTATTCGAAAACAGTCGACCGCATAGTTTTTGAATCGAATCATTAAAAGGGAATTTTATTTGAAATGAGGGATTTTTACAATTAAAACTTTTATTCTGGAAAACCAATCATACTTAAATAATATTATCAAAAAATATTCAAGAAAAGACAAGTTTTCAAATATGGTAATATAAAAGGAGTAATTTAGGCTCTTATAATTTTTCAGTTATATTCTGGAGAAAAATTAAATTAAATTTTAAAGTCGGGAAAGATACTTAGAATCAAATTAAAATAGTTGGAGGAAGAAATATAAAATTATAAAATTTAGGAAAATTATTAATATTTATTGCGTGAAATAAAATTAAATTATTTGCATGCACATCAATTATTAACGAATAAGATAACCAATAAACTCGAAACACCTAAGTGCGATAAAAAAGCTACGGGCTCCGAAAACGATAAGGACTCCACTATAAAAACTGCTTGTCGAAGGAATACGGTGACTAATTACATGAATAATTTTAATCGATTGTCGATTATTATTGAATAACAAAGTTGTTATTACTAAAGAACCTTTAATTCCACCGAATTTCTCAACTGGTGCGTAATCATAGAAGTTCATTACTCCTTTTTCTTTACCTTGAACCTTGCTGTACAATTGTTTTGATGTTCAACTTCCACAATTTGAAATTGGGATGTGGGCAAAAGTAAATCTACACATATGCCTCGCAGATAGAGAACATGTCCTTAACTAAAACATTAAGATAAGTTATGAAATTCGATTCACATGTTAACTCCCTGTTTCGAATACCTATTAACTCGCAAGTAGAAACTACGGGTTTATATAAATAAAAAAGAAATTATATTTAATTACTAGTAGAATTCGCATTATCAGGGTTTTTTACCCACTTGAACATATATAAATATTCAAGTATTCCTATTAAACTATTTAATTTTACAAGAGTATATTGGAATTTAAAAAAGTCGATTAAATCTGAAATCAAAAGGTTTTTAACAATAATCAATCATCTGAAGATAACGTCAATGTAAATTTTTATACGAGTACAGCATTATGGTGAACATTGTAATCTTCATACGTCTGATAAAGCTCAACCTAACTTTTAAGCTCATTCAGAAACCTCACTCAAACAAAGTTGAGCAAGAGCACTCAATTTAAAATGTTCCTACATCAAAACAAATATTTCTTTCGACGAAATTAGTATCTGCCTTTAATATAATTCATTTTAGGGAAAAATAAAAACGGAATAATTTTAATCTAATATTCGTGAGAAGTGTGTAAAAAATTGAGTCTTAATTTTACGCTTTACATATCCTATAATTTTTATAGATAATTTAATTTTATATCGCACAATAAATATTAACAATTTTCTAATTTTATATCTCTCCCTCTAACTATTTTCATTTGATCTTAAGTACCTTTCCCGACTTTAAAATTTCATTTTATTTTTCTCTAGAATGTAATTGAAAAATTATAAGAGCCTAAATTACCACTTTTATATTACCATATTTGAAATCTTGTTTTTTCTTGAATGTTTTTTGATAATGTTATACAATTGGTTTCCAGAATGAAAGTTTTGATTTTAAATGTTCAAGATTTTTAAATAAAAAAAAAGGAATAGCTTTCGTACAGGTATTGTTAACATTGATGTTATTTAATATATTAACACTCAAATTATGAATACATATTTTTCCTCATCTCAAATTAAATTCCCTTGTCTTTCAAAAACTATGCGGCGGACTGTTTTCGAATACGTTCAAATACTAAAATAATATCAAAAATTGTAAAATATTGAGATTTTTCAATTTGCTAAATATATTGTCCATAGCTTAATACGTGCTTAACTGTCATTCAGCCCAGTGGGATTACGTAACTCAACTCAAATATCTATATTCCGACTCTGATTACATATACATGTTTAGTATATATATATATATATATATATATATATATATATATATATATATATATATATATATATATGTATCTATATATATATATATATATATATATACATATATATATATATATATATATATATATATATATATATATATATATATATACACAAAATATATACATATTCATTCCCACGAGATATAAATACATACTTACTGTTTGCTATATCCCAGTTTCCCTTGTAAAAGCAAAGTTTGGGAACATATATTGATCAAAGGACCAATGTCTTCGTAAAATGCCCGAAATTCGATTATTCGTATTATTTGGGAATTCATTACATTTGATATTAAATAACATGTTAAAAAAGCATTAGTTGATAATCAATTAATTTTTATAAACATTGATACAAGTTATAACCAAATGGCGTCACGAATCTAGCATCTAATAAGCGTAGAACGTGGAATTTCGACCTTACTGTTCAGATGCTATTAAGTATCCGTCGTTGAAAATTAACTAACGTAGCTTAAAATTTAATTCAGAATTCGCTTTGTAAATTATTCAGTACTGTTCTAATATCGCCAAAATAATATGCTGTATACGATCAATATAAACAAGTATGTAAGTAAGTATAACTAACAAGTATGAAGTGCCTTTGGTGAAGCAGTTGTTGTCGAAAACACAAAACATACAGTTTAAAATAGTTTTTCTTTATTAATACTTTTGGTTAATATTTAATTATACTATCATCTCAATAATATTATCGCCGCAAAATCAAATCATCCAGTATCGCATCCAGCATCATATCAGCCAAACATAATATAAATACATAACCTCATTTTTTAAGTTACTGTTAATAGCTATACCCACGACTTCGATCGCGTGAAATTTTAGATTTAGTTACACAATTATTAAATAAATAAAATATGAACACACACACTTAATAAAATGTTTTGTTACTGCGCCTTTTGTTAGATTGCGCCCTATTGAATTTTATTGAACAATCTTTTGATAGACAGGGTTTCTGTTACTGAGCCATGAGCGACGGTATATGAAACATAATCGAAAATATAAATAATTGCGTAGAGCATTTAAGTGTACTAAAAATATGTAACATGTAATTTTAACCAGTATTGAATAGGGAAAATTTATAAATGCATAATTCAATTGATATATTCTGAATAATAATTACTAAGCAATTATAAAGTATTTTTTTCTAAATAAACAGATTTATTTTGTTTAGTTCACTGACATAACTTTACGAAAGACCAATAAATAGTTTTTTTTAGTTCTAATTAAGAAATGTAAGAATGAGTTTTTTAAATAACAATACCTAGTAATGGTTGTGCATAATTATATATAATTAGAAAATAATGTAAATTATTCTTCGAAAGATTAAAATGAAAGCAATTAAAAGCAAACAATTTTTTCCAAATATCAACCACTGGCCTCGATATTATAGTATACCAAACTTAACACCGTATGGTTGGTGATATACTCTCAGATCTTCTTTTTTAAGATACGTCTTATATTAATATTTAGTATAAGAAACATTTAATTTAAAGTGTTTTATTATTAGGGAAAATAATGAATAATGGAGATGACTATCCATTAGACAATATCTTGATTGTTTATTATTTCACGGCATTTTGAACTGTCATATCGCACAAGTAGATAGTATTGTGTCAAATGTTAAGTTAGTTTAGCCGCGGGTAAAATGAAAATTTGAGGAGTAGAGAGACAAAGATAAAATTTTATTCACGATCATCATATATATATTTAGACATAATAGATTAATTGTGTAGTTTATTTAAAAGCGAATTAACTATTTTGTTGGGTTTATGACATTCAAAAGCTTGAAACCGATGAGCTATATTTTTACTAACAATAAAATTTACATATGACCAAATGAAATATTTCAATAAATTTGCTTAAAAATATTTTATTTCGTGAGTAAATAAATTATTCTGATATATATATATATATATATATATATATATATATATATATATATATATATATATATATATATATATACACACATATATAAGTTAAAGCCATGAATATTTCACGTAAAAGTACTACACACAGTACCAATTAATAAAACATTTTTAAAATAAATTTAATGATATAACATTTGCAATCTATCCTCAGACATACAAGAAAATAAAATATTTTTAATCTGCCATCAATATGAAATAATGGAGGAACATCGTGTAGTTCTTATATACGTGCTGATATGAAGAGGCGCCACAATTTTTTAGTGGTTTTTATAATGTTTATTGTTGTATTATACCCATCAAAAAACACTCGAATACGTGTACCGGAGAAAGGATATTGCATAAACGCTTAATCTAAAGAGTTCTATATTTAAGAAATAAATGTAGAAAATAATGTTTATAAATGTATCTGAAATTTTAAAAAAATAAATATTTTGGTGTGTACTTTTAGACAATAAGTAAGTAATATTAAGAAACGTTTCGCTACTTTCATATCCATAGCTGTTTTGGTCGAAAACACTATATATACTCTAGATGATTCTAGGAATATGGCTTCTATGACTATTATCGAAGAGCCCTGCAATGGAAAAGCATTACTGATTTTCCGAATTTCTTCAGTTACGGTTCGTACTAAATTTCACATTTACATGAAGAAAGTATGCGTATGCACATACTACTCAAATTGTTACTAATACAAAATTGGACATGCGGAAAATTTTATGTCCTTATGTATTTTTACACAAAATGTCCTAGTAGTATTTGTACGTATCATACACGGCTTAAACATAATAAACATAATAGTATGTAGAACAAAACCGTGAATTTTTCAGTCATTTTTCCAGGTTAATAGATAAAGGTTTGTCAACATTAACCATTTGTTTAAAGGACAATCATTATAAGTATGGTTATCATACAGTTTACATAAATCTATATTTTGCTGTTTTGTACTTTTGTGGTATACGAAACAAACAAAATTCGCCTGTAAAACTTCACTTCTTTCGTAATAAGATTTTTGTGACTTATATAAATAAATACTCAGTTGGTCGTAAATAATTCCATGTACCTTATAATATTATATGAAACTACATTGACATTCATGTCTGTCAAAATTCGTCAAGGAATTTAACTCAACTATTCATAAAACACTATTTACTTTAATGATACGCTATCAAAAGGAGACAGGCAAAATTCTGTATAATATTAGATTCAAGTGTCACAAGAATATAAATAACGCTCTTTAATAGAAAAAACGTAAAAAACAATACTCCAGAAATGAAATAGTCATTCAGACAAATTAGGAATGTTATATTTTTATGAACAGACAGGTTATTTTTCATAATAGTGTGTAAAAGATATTTCTACCTAACTTTTTACACCAGCAAGAGGGCAAGCAAAGGGCAAATGGTATCATCCATAATAATATACAAATCCAGAAAAAGATATTTATTTTGTCGACATCATTGACGTGAGTAGGATAGTTCCCATATAATTTAAAATATATATATATATATATATATATATATATATATATATATATATATATATATATATATATATATATAGTGTAGAAGTGGTGATAATGCTTCGTAAGGCATACTTGGGAATCAATTAAAACTGAACTTATTACTAAACATCGTGGTCACAACTGTGATAATAAAAAAGTGCTCTTCGCAACACGTTCATAGCCCAGCGTGTATAGCTTACGCCCGCGTCGCTCCACAGAACCGCGGGCGACATGAGCTACCGAGATCGAAACCAGTAAGCGCGCTTTTTTTTTTAAGTATTCGTTTGATTTGGAATCAAACAACACCACCGTCGCCATCTAGCATTTAGCTTTTGGAATCACATCAATATATGCTGCGTTGGAATGTGAAGTTATCACGCTACGCGAGTGACATTGGGCATCGTGCGAAAGAGCATGGACAACAAACATTGAAAGGCACAATCATAGACAGTGATGACGCAATATTACGTACTATTGTTTATGAACCCCAACTACTTCAACCAAATAATATACTATTCGTTGAAAATACGCAAAAGACACACAATTTATACACTGTGTTCCGCTTGGTGCCAGGATAAACTGAATGATTGTCTTTGACCTTCAGAGACAAGTGAAAATAATGAAATTAAAAATCAAAATATTACAACTGAATCAGAATCCAAGTAAAATAAACTCTCAAGGAATAGATGTGTAAAGCGATGATGATCTTACGCTCGACAAGAAATGGATAAGAACTAATAAGAAGAGGAAAAAAGGAATTTGGCTGATATGAAATCACCGAAACGTGATCAACACACGATAAACAAAGGACGCTATAACACGAATCCTACTATGTATTCACAACAAAAGAAATACATAAACCACTGCCTGTTATGATAACCAGCGTTGAAAGTCCAACGTCATATCCTGGAAAGGAGCAACTGCCAGTGAGCAAATATCTTAAATCACGTTTGCTTTAATACCATTCGTCAAGAAATTCCATTGTTCATATCCAAAACTCATCATCAGACCCTGACCTGGTCGATGGTGTTTTATTATAACAACTATCAGTAGCAAACATCTTGAATTACGGTAGATTTACTACCCTCTGTTAAGGCGTTCCATTGTTCATCTACAGAACTCATCATCAGACCCCAAATTGGTCGATAGTGTATTTATTTTATAAAGTAACATCTACTAGTAGCAAATATTGATTTATTACGGTCGTTCGTCGAGCGAGGCTGGATAGGTGTTATAGTTGGCTGTAGGAGACTGCTCTCGTAGCAATAAGTCGGCCATATGTATCAATTAGATACATTAAAGTAGATAAATAAATAAACAAATAGTTATGCTTTGTTCATTTCATTTTCAAGCTTCACCAGTATTCATATTGTGATGCAATGGAGTTTATACGTAAATCAAATAAAGTTATCAAACATTTTATTTAAAACTAATAGTTATAGGAGAAGGATAAAATAAGAGGAGAGAAACTGAAAGACAAAAATGCGTAAATCACTGAAAAGTTTTAAATATCTGCTGATCACACTTAAAACTTACAATCTTAAAATATTTAATATAATAAATTATTTCATCAAACAATATTAACAATCGAGTAACATATTATGAGTAAAACAGCAAAAAAGACAATTTAGTGAACGGTTAAATGTTCAATGTGAACATAAAAAAATGTGGTATAGTTCTTCAGTATTCTCGTTTCATTGTTATTTTTACAGACCCTATATCAAAATTTTATACATTAATAAACTTACAGTATGTATTAATATCTAGGATCAAATAAAAAAATTTAATATATTCAGTAACCGATTAGCTTTGTCGGTTGCCATTTTGGTAAATTGGATATTTCCAACTTTTTAATGTAATACATATTTACTTAAAATTTATGTCAACTTCCATTTTACTAACTAAAGTATATGGACGAAAGGAATCTAATTGTAATCTAGCTTTACATAAAAGACGCAAAGAAACAATTTAAAGCATGTGTTTATATTTACGCATGTGTATCGGTTTGTAATTTTCTCACAAAAACTACTAAATTGATGTAGATGGTTCTTTTACTTGTAGAATGTCATATTCGAGGGAAATTTTGGCTGTATAAAACATTAAATTATCACTCTTTCTTTAATATTTATAGTTCAAAAACTGGAGGAGGGTGCACTAATCGATAGAATTTTGATACGCGTTGATGATTTTTATATGACCTTATTGTTTTATCAAAGACATCTACGGTTTACAAAGATTAAAGAACACATTTATATTTCTATTTACCAAATACTAAAACGTAGATTTTTAATAACAGCGTTGCAATTTGCATTCCCTCCATTACAGCCAAAGGCCGTGGTGGACGGATGAAAGTACAAGGTGCCTTTGAGAAATTTGAAACAGAGTTTGATGTTTTTATCCTCCATGATAGATAGATTCGGCCACAAGTAATGGTCAAGGTTTAATACGGAGCTAGAAGAGAGCAACAGAGATTTCTCAATGACGTGTAGTAGATTCACGTAATTTTGGCTTATTTAATTTATCTTTACGGATACTCTAATTACAAACAGTGGCCAGAGTCTGATGATAGAGCCAGGATATATGGCAGAAACCTTTTAAGGTGAGGGGTAGATCCATCGACGTTGGGTTCATTTCACTTGTGTGGACATAATCCGGAATAAAACCCATAATCCGGAATAAAGTAGGTTGGTAAATACTGAATTAATGTACATGTAGGAAATAGGGAATCAAGTAGGCATATCTTTAAAGTTTTTATTTCTATAATTTTTGCAAAAATTATATTTTTTATAAATAAAAATTATATTGCTTTTGCAGGCAGTTCGAAATATTTATCATAACGAAAAATAAAAACTTTATTTTTTGAAATGTTAAAATTTTTTAAACTTGAATATCTTAATTGTTTTTCAGTGGCATTTAATAGTTTTTAGGTTAAATTAAAGAAAAATATATTTCCATGAAAATTAAAATATAGGGTAAATATCTCATAATACGTGCCACCTGTGGTTTAGTGTGAATATATTTTTTTTTAGTGAAAGGCATTAAGATTTTTAATACTGTAATTTTTGCATTACATGTATCAATTTTTTAAACCGTTTACCAGTTCTGAGTAGCATATTTTTTTTCGTGCACAAATAGTTAAACTTGGTTGACAAAATAACGAAATCTTAAAAAATAGATTTTTGTATTTTTTTGTTGAATCATTTTAGTTGTAAAATGTTTCAATTAATTCAAAAGTCATATTACACAACTATGTATATTTAGCTACAATAAGATTAACTATTAGACTTAATTGCAAATTATGGCACCCAAAAAGGTAGATACCCGGAATAGTAATTTTAATAAATTTTAACAAAGTGTCTATAATTGAAAACTAAGAGATTTTTAATAAGGTCACATTTTGTCAGTAACCCAAACATACCTTGGCTTATCGTTTCTTTTCGGTTCGTCCATGACTTACAAGAATCATAGATGCTCTCGCTATATTCATATACATATATATGGAATGTAATAAGAATCGTAAATACTATGGAAGCCATATGTCTTATTTCATCGGGATGGAACTTTTTATAAAAATAATTTACATTAAAATCTAGATTACATCAGTAGATGTAAAAATCTAATTTAATGCTTTAAAAGTGGTGTTGGTTCAAGGTGTAATATTCGTCAAAATTTCATCGTGTAATATATGTACACAAATGACACATCGTTAAAAATACTTCCTAACATACTACAATTTTTGTATGAATTCTTCTTCCATTACTTTTCGGAAATGGAGAAACGCTCTAAACTGTGTTTTTAAAATTTATACCCGTAATGTGTTATACCATATCACAGGATTTTCATTTTGATACATGTTTTTTTTAAGATACGGTTCATTTGACTCTTTATTTTAGCGCATTCATTAACGATCTTGCTATTAATTAATTAGATAATATTTATTTTTCTCGCACGTTATCTTCTAAATTAATTAGATAGAAACGTAGATAAAGTGCAATAAAACTAAACCTCTATACAGTTTTTGCTAGTTGATGGCGCTAAGTTAATTGTGTAATAATATTGAATTTAAAGTTTATTAACATAAGCAACTAAGTTTCTCTTAGAAGGTACTCTGTTATTTTGCAAATATAGCTTTACTCGATTTTTTCAGCAAATGTCAATTCAAAAATGAATTTTTGGACAACTTAAATGCTAAAATTTTTTCTTTCGTTGACGTATTATTATTTTGCTTTACAAGTATAAACAACATAGACAAATTAAAGATTTGCCGAAATTTATTACTTTTCCCATTAGCGTTTGCCATCACTGTTATTTTACAATAAGCAGCTGTTGTAGGTTTGACTTTCTAATAATCAAATCTTGAGAAGTAATTGTTTTTTTGAAACTTTGTATTCTATTCCATAACCCAATTTTTGTTATTTAAACATTCGTTGAAACATAACCGCTTGCTATTTGTAATATATGTTAGTTGTAATCAAATGCTTCTTGTTCATTTGAATTTTATTCTACTGCGATATTATTATCAATCTAAGCGTCAATGTGATTTAACCTGAATTATAATTTTTAAGACTCGTGGGACATGGTCTTCGAACATACAATTCATAAATTTTTCAAATATATCAGAATTTGTTGAGTGTAGCGCTAGTTTATCGAGTGTATCACATTCTTTTACACAGATTTCACGAATAGTAGCAAAAGTGTCGCATATTTAGTACCACATGAGTGAAAATGAGTAAATTAACATTTATAATCATAATCATAATGAATAACTCCTAACACTTTAATGCATATATTAATAATGTGCCTTTTTTGTAGCTAACAAAAATTTCAATCAATGTGTCACCACATATAATCATATAGGCATTCATACAACCGGTATTCGATGGAAAAATAAAAAGTATACATTCTGAAGTCGCTGTTGATGACGTTCAAATGACGTGTTCCCAAAAAACCTGTTTCGTCTGTAACTCATACAAGTGGTTGTTAACCCATAATTACATTATTATTGTGTATCGTATATCGTCACTTCCCAGCATGTTTTCATTTATTATTTTACTTTCCCAGAAATTGAAAAATAATGCTGAAGCCCATGAGATATTTGCGGCCACCATGGCGCACCATTTTGTACCCGTGTATGAATTAAATATATTCTCATTTTCTTGGCGCTAAGAAAAGCCTTGTAAAATGCGGGACTCGTCATTAATTAGCACCTTTATTTAACGAAGCAATTCCTACATTTCTGTTATCATTATTTACTTGCTTTCAATTAGCTTGAGGCTGTGGCTAGTTATTCGTATCAAATCATGCTTCAATATTTGTACATTATGTTTTATGACTTTGCATATCTTTGTACATAGCGTTACTTACTATAAACCATCATAGAGCTTCACACGTATTTTGACATCGTGAGACGGAGAAATTACGTGTTACATTTAGATTTTTGAAGTGTTTGGTAACAACTGTTATTCCAGTACTATTAACAAATCTAGGTAATATGTTGGGTAGGTTTTTTATAATACAAAAACGATGTAAGAATATGTTATGTAAGAAGCACGAATTGATTCCGAAGTTCGTATTATCTGCATAATCATATTTTATTACTCTTAATTCCTAAAGTAATAGCATAGTTACATCTTTTTGTAACAGGTTGTAATGCATTAAAATATAATTTTAAGGATCATGAAGCTGTATTGCTTTTAATATATTTTACTAGAAAGCATCATGTTCATATTCATCCGTCTATCATATTACAGCAAAGTGGTCTTACATGCCAGGTCCTGAGGTAAGCGTGCAGCTTTCATTAAACTAACTTTATAAAATGTAAGTTGACTAGAATAATATCTTTTAGTGCATACCTTAAATGTCCGATCATAGAAAGTTTATATAGCGGTCTGAAATGTCAGTTTTAGTTTGTTCACTTTTAATGCCTCCCTAAAGTATGTGCACTTTCATTACGAGAGTCACGTTATGCGGGAGTACTAGATGCTCTCACCTACAATATTTATTTCGGTATGTTTTCTAACCGGTCATAACGTTTCTCCGATGTTTCAACGACTCAAATCCTAGATGCGTATTCCCTTATGTTATTAACGGCCGGTGTCCAAGGTACATTTGGCAGCTGTTTATCTCTTCAATTTCTCTGTTGAGCCGACAACTTGTTAAATATAATTTACGAATGCCTGATAGTGAGCTATTTATTCGATAAACTCCCTTCAAGTTAACTAAACAAAGACGGCCGTTTGTATATTCCATAACAAGAGGTGCCATATATAAAACTAAAATTACTTCTAACCTTTTCATGTTATTTTTACAAGGCTTTGTTTTTGTGATATCCTAAAATCAAATATGGATTTTGTAGTTATAAATTCAACTGCATTATCAAATTTATTTTCTAAATAATATCTCGATTCCCAGAAATTTGAAAGATCATGTAAATCCCTTCGAAATGTTTACAGATAAAGAGTTTAAAATGAGATATAGATTTATTAATAGTACTGTGTAACATTTATATGAAAAATTTATAGTAACATAGTTCCTTTAACTCGCCATAAATATACATTATTAGTTCACATTGGATTATTAACTTAAATAGGAGAATATGTAATGTAAAAAGTATGAATAGAAATAGAAGAGTATGAACAGTGATAAATAGTCAGAATTGTTTTAAATAAACTTTTATGTTAGAATTAATATTGACGCACATAAAGAAATATTTTATTTCAAATATATTGCATTAATGTTATATTTTAATAAAAAATACATTTAAAACTTTATTTCCAGGAAAGAACCATCTAGTGATGCCCAGGAAAAGTGCTTATCGAACCGATAGTTATCAATGGAACGAAATAGTGTTCAGAAACGCATTTATAGTTACTTGTAGTTTATTACACCAAAAATTTTAGTAATGCAATAGCTCTGGAAAAATTAAGTATCCTCAGAAACCGGCTACTGGTCTTTTAAGTTGCCCAGACTCTGTTTCGCCTATTAAATGGGTACGTCCCTTTTGTAACCGCAGTATTTTCTCTTGTCGTTTTCACTGGCAAGATTCTCTTGCCTCGTAATTTTGGGATTGTTTAATCTCTTTTGTGTTGATATTTCTTTCCAATTTTTGTCGCATGGATATTCACCAATTATATGTTTAATTTTTCTAAAGATCCATGTAGAAAGATAAGGGCTAAAATACACACGATGCACTCCGGTG
The DNA here is from genome assembly GCA_039881145.1 of Druceiella hillmani. Classification (NCBI taxonomy): domain Eukaryota; kingdom Metazoa; phylum Arthropoda; class Insecta; order Lepidoptera; family Hepialidae; genus Druceiella; species Druceiella hillmani. Next base: position 27,110,620 of record JAYKKI010000023.1, on the reverse strand, counting down.
CCCTTAGGTGGTACATTTGCGATATCACATTTTTTTATACCACAATGCCACTCAGTCCTGGGTATGATCTCTCCTTAACTTGGATATATCACATAATCAAGTCATGGATTCTCTTTACGTACATATCCAAGTCACGGATCAAGTATTATCTAGAATCTGTTGGAACCTACTGCTTATTTCAGGTATTCCACCTGAAACTTTTTTACTTGCTCTAAATGAAGACTTCGTCTTGGATTTGATTTTGGAGTTATCCTTCTCCTATATAAGTTACAAATCAATACAAATGACGTCCATCTCTCCGAATCAAACGTCCAAGTCAGCTAATATATGTCATAGTAACCATGTTCCACTTAAATACTTCACATCTACAATTGACTGTTAATGTCTATTATACGTCGTTGCGAAGTTCCTATCAGCCTTCTGGCACTATCGTCAGATATTGGTCACCATTTACGAGGAAACTGCTCGCCGATACATTTCAAGTGAGTCCAAACTCGAGTTTATGTCAAATCGTTGCGGATATCTTACCACCATTTACCGGATCCATCATCAAATCAGTCCGTTGGTAATTTAAAATATTATTGATTTGAAATATTATTTTTATTCGTTGTGTTGTCATCGAAAATATATTTGTATGGAAAATTTATAACCAGACGGACAAAAAAAGTGGTTCAAAATAGGCTTATAAGAGTTGTACTAAGCATATTAGCATGTAAAATAAAATAAATGCTTCTAATAATATGTATTTGTTGTCAACAAGATTTTCATATTTTGTTTCACACAATGTCTTAACATTTCTGTTTTTCCTTTCAGAATATTAATAAATAAAGTATCTTCAATTTTAAAGCATATGATGGTCAAGTACGCTTTTTATTTAACAGACGCGAATGCTGCGTTAAATTGCTTATTTGCTGCATACCCAGTTGAAGAAATCGCCTATATGAAATGGAGCTGTCTTAGAAGCGAATATCAGTTTTTTTGCTTCAGACTATTCATATTTACTAAAAAGATAATGAATTAAATTTTTTAAAGACTAGTGAGAATAATTTTGAATAAATTAAAAAATAACTTTCAAGGCGAGTAAGATAATTTTATGGAGCACTATTCCAGTTATAAAACATGAATAACAAAATCTTCTTTTAATTTATTCATTTCGTTTTTATCGAGACTTTTAAGCCACTTTTGTGTAATTTTGTGTCATAATCTACTTCGGTATCGTTTATAGCTTATATTCCAGTAACACTATAATTTCTTTCTTCTATAATAACTGATATGTTTGTACTAGTTTTTAATTGTAACATATAATTCTCGCAATTTGTTAGGTGAGTCTGAAACTACTATTGTGTATCATTATCTATAAGACCAAGTTCTTTGTAACTGGTATCGTGGAATAATTTTGCCGTTAACCGTTCACAAGTTCCTAAAAGAACTTGGATAACGGATATGATTTAAAAGTATTCTTAATTGAAAACATGCTTTGACTTGAGTGAATGTACATCCTCTCAAGTACCAAGTCTTTGTTGAATTCGTCTAAATTCATCCACATATTATCCTCTTTTTCGTCGTGAAAATTTATTATTTGCCAAGTCTAGTATTGAGGTACTTCGGTTTATAATAAGGTTCTTGCAAAGTCATCTTCTCTGTATAATTCGAAGAATGCTGTGAGTGTTGTTACAGGTAGGCTTTCGACTAATTGTTGTGAATTATTTTCTGCAAAATAAACTCTATCATTTTCAAGGTGCACCGCTCAATATTTCACTGTTGGATGCCTTTCATGGATATAAAATCCGAAAACTCTCCAAATAGCTTTAGATTGCGTTGTTATTTTTCTCCACAAAAGTCATGGCTGTATCTGATCTCTTATTAACGTATGCAGATATATTTAGTCACTTACAATTACCAATCAATACAGGAAAATAAAGAACTACCCATCTGTTATTTACTATACTGTTCTCGACATTTCTAATGTAAGTCATTGAGTTTTTTCTTATATGTACCTTGGTGACGTTGTGAATGTTGATGGTAAAATGACATGTTAACCAATATCTTGAGCATTAATATTTTCATCGTCATTAAATGCATCTCGTAAGTGAACATAATTCTCAGATCTCATGTTTATTTGAATCTTGCGCGTATAATCTAATCTTTCTGTTATTATTTTAGCCATCATATCAACACAGTTTTGTTAAGCAATTGTTGTATTTATGAAAGTTATTAAAACTATCTGAATTTATAATAAACTTGTAAGTGTAGAATTGCTTACACGGCACTGTCCTAATTCGTAGTGAGTTTTGAAATAGAATATTCAGGCAGTATTCGCCTTCCCCCTTTGTAAAAATTTATGAACATTGTAAATGGTCATATGATATATGCAATTCTGGAACTCGCTTCAGTGTTATCCGTCACGAAAATTTAACCTTGATTGCAAACCTGATTTGCAAATCCTCTTATGTCGAATTATTATCTAAGTTATTTTTGAACGTTACGTTATAGTCTTGCAGTGTAAGTAACATTGCATATAATACTTTAAGCTGTGCAGTAAAACTGTGATTGTAGTAAAGCTGTGCATATAATATTACGTTAAGGTTGAATTCTGTATTAGATATGAAAGTATATTTGATCTTGATCGGAAAAAAAGTATATTTGTAAACATTGAGAATGTTGATATGCTAATCAAGTAGTCAACTTGGGAAAAATAAAGTATTGTATTGTATTATATTATTTTAAGAAATATCTTGAGAGCAGTGGTCTACTCTGTAACAAATCTTTAATAATTTGTGGTGGATCAAGAAAATGAAACAAAACTATCTTGCCAGCAAGGCTATATAATCCACTCCATTACATTTCATTGCTTTGCACTTAAGATGTGGTGATTCAGGAAGGTCAAAGAAAACTACGTTGCCAGCAGCGCAACATAATCCACTCCATTTCATTTCATTGGCTTGCATTTAAGACACCTTTTATCTATATTGTCAATCGATATTTCCTTATTAAATATTTAATATTATAGTTAAATATGGTTCTTAGTCCTTGCATCTTCCTGTATTTTGGCAATGAATATATAATATTATTGAGATAATATTCCTGGATTTCGAGTCTCGTACCTAGCTGTTGCCGTCCTATGGAGTTCAGGATTGTTGTTTTATATTTCAGTTCCGTCACTCGGTATACCTCTGGATTATTTTTTTGATGTTTCGACGCCATTGCTCTGTTGTTGTACCAGAAGTACTGGTTTATTGTTCTGGTGTTTTAAAACTGCGGCTCTGTGTTCTCAGGATTATTTTGTTGAAACTTTGCTACTTAAGTCGACCAACACCAAGTGAGTATTATTTTTGACGCATTTTTAGCAGCTTCCTTGCGTCGTTTCGGTTTCGTAGCTCCTCTCAACCTAGTGCACCATTTTTTAAGACTATTATGAGAAAGTAGCAAAGAGAGACTTTAGGAGTTGAAATAATAAGAATAATTTGTAGATGACACTAAACTCAACAGAAGTGAATTTATTGAGTAGAACATGGCGATGAAAGCAGTGACAAAAATTTTAATTTATAATTAAGATTAGTCAAACAGCAAAGTTTCATCTTATAAAATTAAAAACTACCGTAAGTATGCGCTCAGAATACATCCGTGTAATATAAATTAGCGCTCATGTAATTATCACCATATTTATTACATTAAATTTTGCGTGTCTCGCTTCCAAACTGACGGTTTTCCATATAAGTTTTCAACACTTTTTTTTCTCCGTTTAATTTTGGAAACACTAAAATAGGTTGGAGTTATTTCATAACCATTAGCAGGTTTTCAAACGCACTTTGTCAAACGTTCTTTTCAAGTGGCATGTTTTTTTGGTTTTGAAGATACTTTTAAATTTAAATACATTGAAGGACATAGATAAATTATTGATATTTTTAACAAAATAAATATTGACAATGTTTGATACGCAACGCTATTATTTTGGCAACGGATAGTAAATGTGGTGATAAAACTATTTACATCTTTGAAGTCATTGCTTAAATATTTTCGCAACCGTCAAAAATATAATACATTGATTGAAGGTCCATAGTCTTATAGTTGAGCCCAAAATTTATACTTATATTTTGTATATAATATCTCTTTTGTGTTATTTTGTAATAATATGTAAAAAAAAGTAAGTATAAAATATCATTATATCATTTATACATATATATATATATATATATATATATATATATATATATATATATATATTTATATTGTCCCGTAAAGAGTGGACCAAAAAATATCGGTGATAGGTAGGGTCTTTACACATACGAAACAATGAATTTTATTATCCTATGCCTAATAGTTTTAGAGATATGATTTTTTTTTATTTTTGCTGCATCACGATGATGCAGTAAGCCACATCCTATCACGTATATCTTGTGGTTTTTCATTTAATAGATTTCCAAGTTCGTCTCTTTAAAACAAATGGACCGATAATTTGGCCATCCAGGATTCGAGTCCATAAATTGACTCCGAATCGTTGTTGAAATCTATCTTGCCTTGCTATGCGGGGTTACTCGACGGCCTGCTGGTATCAATTGTGCATAGTAAATACTTCTATTCTTTTAAAACATGATTCGTCGTTCCATAAGATTGAATTTAAAAAAAGCGGATATTGCCTGCATCGACGCATCTCCGGTCAGAAATCTATTCGTCGTTGATAGTCAGCAGGTAGCAGTGCTTGCACTCGTTGTACATGGTACGGGTACAAATTATTTCTTTTTAAAATGCGGTGTAGCTTACTTCTTGCAACACATAGATAGTGAAACAATTTTGATAAGGAGTTTTTTTTATCGTAAGCATTTCTGCGAATGCAGTTATTTCAATAAAACAGGTATTTTTCAAATGTTTACAGAAATAATTGTAATAATGTGATCTTTTTGGAATCTGTGTGAATTGTATATGTTTTTGAAATAAAGACTCACGAGGTTACTATAATTTTTATTACGCTAGCATTGTTCAAAAATCCTTTTCATGTTTTATGATTGAAAAAATGCGCATGTTGTTTAATTTTATGTTGCCAATAATAACGAATGAATAATATTTTAATTAGGAAGACGAATGTTTTCTTAAAGATCTTGGATAATAAAAAAGCAGTAATAACATGAAATCAATTTTTTATTCATGTGCAGTAACAAAAATAAAAAAACAAATTTAAAATCATATATCTAAGACTATTAGGCCTAGGATAATAAAATATATTGTTTCGTATGTATAATAACCCCATCTATAATCCACATTACATTTATACACTTCTTACGGGACAGCCTATACATACATCTATATATATATATATATATATATATATATATATATATATATATTATACTTATATATATATATATATATATATATATATATATGTTTGTGTGATTTATTTTATATACATTGCATAGTTTTGGCACTACTTTCAATAAAAAAACGCATGCAAGTAACGCGCTTAATACGCTTCATGGAAAAGCTTGAAAGATCATAACATTTTGAACTAAAAACAAACATATGAAAGACGATAAAACATATGTCACACTTACGTCGTCCAAATAAAAACCAACTTTATCGGATGTGGGCTCAGTCTCATGAAACTCATACAAGCGACCAAATTTCCGATACAATATATTTTGGCACGACATCGCGACAGTCTGTTAACCAAGTACCTTCGAAAAGCAATATTTCTTTTCGTAATGTGATTTCACGTCAACGACGCAAGCCCTACTTTTTATGTTCGAGGAGATGCAATGAATGGGTGACTTGATTTTGTCATTGAAGCGTTGAATTGTGGAATTAGGTGAATCGGTTCATCTTATTGAATATTTTAGGCGTTTATTATTTATTTATTCCTAGAAGGAGAGTTTGAATATTATACACTAATTATATGAAGGATAATTTATATGAAGGATATCGATAAATATTCGAATATACAAGCTGATCTCGATAGATCGCATGTTTATTGTAAAGAGAACATACTACTAAGTTATTCGAAATATCAAATCTTAGATATGCAATAGCGCGGGGACTTACTCGAAAAAATCGACAGCATGTGTGACCTTGGTGTTATGTAATATAATAAACTACATTTGATTTGCATATCAAGCAGATTGTACCTAAGGCTTATAGAATGCTGGTATTTATATTGAGAACGGCCAACGGTCTTAAAAACGTTGAAACATACTTAACCTTGTAAATGATCTTGTAAGATTGCAATATGATGTTATTGTATGGGATCAACTACACGCCATTTATTCTGATAGTATCATATCGGCCTAAATTATCTTATAACATGTTAATTAACAATTATAAATATGCCTTCTATCATAAACGCAAAATTATTATGACTGGGAATATTTGCTGAGTCAGATACAGATTCAGCAAAGATTCGCAGTCATAATGATTTATCCGAAAATAGTAACTCGCAGTTATCTCTAGTTCATGCCGATAACGCACGCACAAATATCGGTATCAAAGCAGCGTTACGACAGTTGTGCGACATATACAATAAAGAGATGTTGTCTCTCGCAAACTTTGTAAGTTCCCGCCCCCATTATAGATCAGATGTAAAGAACAGGCTTCGCGAAATTAATACACAGGATAAATATACAATTTTTAATATTCTCAAAAAACAAAAACTGTTAATTTTATTTCCAAGTCCTTGTTCTTAGCCTTTTACCCATTTTGAGATCGCGTAGTTATCACATCTTAAAAATTATCAGCGTCAACAAAACTTTTTATTCTATATTTTGCAATATTTCAAATATAATTCAAAAGGTTTTATACATTTTCATTGAGGCAATCAAAATCCACGCATTTCACTGTTTTTCCGTCTATCTTTAATGGATTATAGGCACATGTCGAAATTTGGAAAGTTAGTGACGTTAACTCGATAAATAAATTAAAATTGTGACTAAAGCATTGATAAAGTATGTATTTTGCGCATAGAGTCTAATATAAATGGTTCTCAATTATAAGTGTAAAATTACATTATCTTAGCTTCGACCTTGTGAAGCTTGACTAACAATAAGTTTCGAACAATACGATAATGCCAAAAAGCGCTTAAATTGGACAGACGATTAGAATATTATGTCGTAAAATTCATACGTACATATATCCAAAAATTATTGTTTTTTTAATTATAACTTTGAAAACGTAATATTATTAATTATTAAAAGGAATGAAAAAGATTAATAATAGCAGCATACTTTCATTGAACAGGTCTTTATAAATATCATGCCGTCAGATTTATTGCTTCTGCCATTACGCACACACGCGCGCCCGTACACACACACACACACACATAAATATATATACACACATATATATATATATATATATATATATATATATATATATATATATATATATATGTATATATATATATATACATATATACATATGTATATTTCTAACTTCTTAGCTAGTATACGGACATAAAATTCAACCTAAAGGTTTTCTACGTCACATACTTTTTATAGCGTTAATAATAGGGTAAAACAGAATATATTCGGAGGGTGAGAGGTCCGGAAAATATAGTGGATGAGGTAGCATAAGAATCCAAGTGAAAATATTTTTTATACGTCGGTTTTGGTATGTTGGGTCGAGCGTCGTCACAATAAATAATTCCATTTATACCCCAGTAGACATGAAAAAGAACCTTTTGAAGTATCTTCACAACATGTCATTTTCCAGAGAATGCATAACGAGGATCAATCCTTGCGGCTTCTATACAGTTTTTTTCTGATGTTGGGCCATTTAGCACGGTTAAAAACAGTTCATTAGGAAAATTTTGTGAATTCAATTGGCACGAAACGCGATGATTGTGTGCATTTCTTTGTAAAAGCAATGGTCGAAGGACAAAGTGTTGTAGAATTATATATATATATATATATATATATATATATATTTATATATATATATATTTATATATATATATATATATATATATATATAATATATATATATATATATATATATATATATATATATATATATATATACATATATGTATTGTAAATATTAAGGAAAAATTCAGGTATTTAATCATTATTTCATTCAATAATTCGTTTCGATTTTCTCAAAACTTACAGGTACTTATACAGAAAGCTTACAGGCATGACGTCATTTCATATAACTTAGTGTTTTAGCGCGAGTTTCTGGTTTAAAAAATCGTTTATTAATTAATAAAACATGTAATTTCTTTCGTTTAATTATATTTATTTTAAGTTAATTAACATTTGACATATATACCATTCTGATCATTAATTATTGACCTCAGATAAGTAAAATATGTATTTCCTCCAAGCTATAATTATCTACATTCAATGTATCTGAATGTGCAATTGCTAACCTAAAAAACAGAACTGCATAAGTTAAACTCAACCAAACATCGCAAAATTAAACAAATAAAACGCGCGCGCAACAAGCTACCTGGGATCATGTACTCTTGATCGTACTCGTTATCTGCGGGTGACGTTAAACTGGCGGGGGGAGGTGAGTGTCGCTTCTTTACGCAGTAACAGTTAATATTCTTTAGCTGAGATGAGACGCATCAAAGTTATATAATAAGTTATACATCACAAGGTTAATAAACAAAAAAAATTGTTCGAGGTAAGGTCATTAAATCAACATAGAATCTTTTTTTTTGTATTCTAAACTCAGTTCCTAATTTAAGTTTTATTACTATTATAAAATATATACTAAATATATGTAAAGACAATACATTTTAATTTGTTTAAGTAACTGTTACATTTAAACCTTGATCTCAATTGAAAAATTAATTAAATTTTTTCCCCTATGATGTTTTGAATTTTCCCAAATTAGTATTTTTACGGCAATTAAATATTTACATGTTTTATTTTTATTTACTCGTACAAGTAGATTCACATCTGCGACTTTTTTTTCCTCTGTTTAATATATTTTACCTGTTCTCTGTCTACCAGAGATCTCACTATTGAAATGAAAGACCATAAAAGTTAATAACCCTATAATTAGGTTGAGCCTAACAGGTATAGATGGACGCGTTAAGATTAAAAGTGAGTAGATGATGTTGAAAAAATATAGTTTCCCGTAAGTCTTCACTTTCAAAATAAGCGTTTTATTTTCAAATAATTGACACATTATTACACCAATAGGTTCAACAAATTGGTCGTAACGAGAAAGAAGGGAAACGTGCTGATCTTTAACCGTTGAAGGAATTTAATTATAAAGACAACGAAATAAACAAAAGACAATAGAAAAAGATTGATGATTGGGAAATTAAAATTCTACTCCAATGTATTGAATTTACATAAATTTTTAAAATATCCTCTAACCTTGCTATTATAATTTAATTTAAGAAGATAATAACATTGAAAATTCAGCACTTCCTTGATATTTCTAAAGAGGAAGAGAAGATGAAAATTTAGGAGTGAAAATTAGGAGTGAAGCAAAAGTAATGTCATAATTTGAATTAGCTGCCATTTTGTTAGAAATGTAAAATGAGCTCTGTTTTCTTGAAAAGTTTATTTGAAATTATAAAATTGATGACGTTAATTGGAAAAATGATATTGCTCAAAAGGCCATCTCCCGAGTTGATGCACAATTGTGCTCATTTTACGGCATTTTGAATTGTTGCTCGTAAAACTTCTGGCTGCAAATTGGCGATTTCTTCTTCAGTATTAGCTTTCAAGATTTGCAAGGTCCTGGTTTGTTGTGGTAAACGCAAGATTTCAAAAATCCCCAAAGAAAGAAGTCTGGTGCCGTTAGATCTAGTGATCTGGATAGCCAGTTCAAATCTCCAAAACGGGAGATAACTCGACCTGGAAATTGGTGTCTCAAAATCTCCATCTTGCCAGAACTGTGTGAGCGATTGCTCCGTCATGTTGGAACCAACAATGATCGAGGCCCAATGCAGCAACTTAGGATACAAAAAACTTGCTTAACATGTGCTTGAAACGATCACCAGTTACGGTTACGTTGGTGCCATCAGCACCCTCAAAAAAATCACTTTTTCACTGCAAATGCCACACCAAACAGTCACTTTGAGGGGATGCAATGACTATTCATGCATTTCATGTCGATTCACTGTGCCCCAGAAATGCAAATTTTGTTTGTTAACATAACCACTTAAGTGGAAATGGGTTTCGTCGCTCATTGCTTGCGCCAAGCAATGAGTAACGAAACTCATCTTCTTCAAAAGTTCAAAGAAGAAATTTAACAATTTTGAGATAACTTAGCATGTAGGCAAATCAAGAATTCCATTAAATTTTTACTTAATTTTTACTTAAAACTTAGACTGATTTCTACATATTAACAAAGTTCAGACAAAGAAAGTAGCCAACGGACCATAGAAAGGAGTGCAAGTGAAATCATCGTTTGACCGATTTGAATTGATTAATATTATATGATATCAGTAGTAAAATTACGTTATCCATATTTCAACTCACTATCAACCTAGAGACTAATGCTATGGTGGATAGTAAATTTATGCTGGAAAATTTTTATAGAGCAATTAAATATTATTAACACTAAGTAGGTTTTATTTGTGCATCTAATATATGTGTGTATTTTATCAGCATATCCAAAATTGAACATATGAATTTATATTTTAATATATTAAGATACAAGAATATTTAGGATTATTAAACTCTATTTTCATTCCCAATATATATTACTACTACATTGTACGTTAACAATATCGTATATAAACGTGTGGCGATAAGTTGAGTATCTGGAAATACCATATTTCTCTTGAAATAAATAATTTCATAACAAATTAAAAACGATTCTACGTTAGGAGTTATTTTTAAATTTAAAAAATGTCGTAAAATTACCTAAATAACCACGGATGAAAAGATTCATACTCTGTCATAAAATATAATTTAAAGTGGAGAAAAAAAGCTTTCGTATTGTTCAGTGATTTCCTTTGTTTTTCTTTTTAATTTTTATTATTTCTCGTAATAAATCCAGCAATTTAATAATTATCAAAAAGGAAAAGGTTGGTAATCAACAGAAAAACTTTTTTTTAATTATTTTTCCTCCTAATTTGCATTGAAATAACAAATTTCATTATATGTACTAACTAGTCGATTACAATTTCTTCGAAAAGTCTCGGTGACTGGATCTTCTTCTTGCGCCAAATTTAATGGAGTATGGCCGTAAGTTAACCTTGTCCGACGGTCAGCAGGCAGCAATTCGTAAGCAGTTTGCACTTTGTACAGGAACATTTTTAAATCTTTCACCAAAATTCGTTTCGAACGTCTATTGGCTCCTAATTGTGTGCATCGTCGTCTCGTTGATGTTTATGGATTCTCTCTGACGTTGTCACCAACAGCAGCGATGTTCTCGACTGAACGAGCAATACGAGGCCGGCCACTTCTTGCGACATCTGTAGTGGACTCATTTTGCACGAGGCGCTCAACCAAACTGTTAATTTTTCGAGCACATGGAACACGACGATGAGGAAAACTACGAAATTCACGCTGTGTTAAAACAACAGATTGAAAATTTGACAAATAAGCAGTAACAATTATTCCACGTTCTTGAGGCGTGTATTACTCCATGGCTTGTTGACAACTAATCTTCTATATGTCTACAACATAAATGTCAAAGCACAGTGACATTTGGCATCATCTGCAAATTTAAGGCACACTCATATTATAACATTACTTTTGCGCCACCTTGTAGTTATTTACTAGCAAAAATTACATTCGAATTTATAAAAATATCCCTTTAGCAATAGGCTCCCAAAACCCAAGTCTCTGGGCCTAAACATTTGAAATTTTGCACAAAGGTTCCTAAAATAAATATATAGGAATTCTAAAGAAGTGAAATAGAGGTTCTACATTTACATGAACGAAAAAATATTCAATTCTCCTATTAACTGAAAACTTGGCCAACATATTCTAAAAATAAAGAATTAAATAGTTTTTTAGTTTTTTAGGTTAACGTTTGGTAGTTTTTTTTCAATCAACCCCTAAGAAGAATAAATAAGCTTCCAAATTTGTAATGGAGTAAAGTTGTCAAACGGTTCTATTTTTTGTCAAAATTTAAACTCAAAACGGGTGAAATCGAATATTTCTATAAAGACGAAGTAAACGCGAGGTAAATAATGAATGAAAACCTGAATGTCCTCTAAGCAACGCATCATCATCAGTCGACATTGACACGCAAGCGGCGGTACGGCGTGCCATTATCTAGTGCAGTGCGTGCTGGAGCTCCATTTCATACACGACATACGGCGACCGGCAGAGGAAAGTACATCTTTAAACACGTGTGCATCTTTAAACACAGCCGCATGATACCTGAGATAGAGATGGCGACACGCAAAGGTCAAGATTACTACAAAAATGTACAGCCGATGATTGAGACGGAGTATACGGCGAACGCACCGCACCGCAAGTCTATAAAGAAAGCCTCGCTTAGCCTACTCTTTCCTCTCCACTGCCGGTCGCCGTATGTCGTGTATGAAATGGAGCTCCAGCACGCACTGCACTAGATAATGGCACGCCGTACCGCCGCTTGCGTGTCAATGTCGACTGATGATGATGCGTTGCTTAGAGGACATTCAGGTTTTCATTCATTATTTACCTCGCGTTTACTTCGTCTTTATAGAAATATTCGATTTCACCCGTTTTGAGTTTAAATTTTGACAAAAAATAGAACCGTTTGACAACTTTACTCCATTACAAATTTGGAAGCTTATTTATTCTTCTTAGGGGTTGATTGAAAAAAAACTACCAAACGTTAACCTAAAAAACTAAAAAACTATTTAATTCTTTATTTTTAGAATATGTTGGCCAAGTTTTCAGTTAATAGGAGAATTGAATATTTTTTCGTTCATGTAAATGTAGAACCTCTATTTCACTTCTTTAGAATTCCTATATATTTATTTTAGGAACCTTTGTGCAAAATTTCAAATGTTTAGGCCCAGAGACTTGGGTTTTGGGAGCCTATTGCTAAAGGGATATTTTTATAAATTCGAATGTAATTTTTGCTAGTAAATAACTACAAGGTGGCGCAAAAGTAATGTTATAATATGAGTGTGCCTTAAATTTGCAGATGATGCCAAATGTCACTGTGCTTTGACATTTATGTTGTAGACATATAGAAGATTAGTTGTCAACAAGCCATGGAGTAATACACGCCTCAAGAACGTGGAATAATTGTTACTGCTTATTTGTCAAATTTTCAATCTGTTGTTTTAACACAGCGTGAATTTCGTAGTTTTCCTCATCGTCGTGTTCCATGTGCTCGAAAAATTAACAGTTTGGTTGAGCGCCTCGTGCAAAATGAGTCCACTACAGATGTCGCAAGAAGTGGCCGGCCTCGTATTGCTCGTTCAGTCGAGAACATCGCTGCTGTTGGTGACAACGTCAGAGAGAATCCATAAACATCAACGAGACGACGATGCACACAATTAGGAGCCAATAGACGTTCGAAACGAATTTTGGTGAAAGATTTAAAAATGTTCCTGTACAAAGTGCAAACTGCTTACGAATTGCTGCCTGCTGACCGTCGGACAAGGTTAACTTACGGCCATACTCCATTAAATTTGGCGCAAGAAGAAGATCCAGTCACCGAGACTTTTCGAAGAAATTGTAATCGACTAGTTAGTACATATAATGAAATTTGTTATTTCAATGCAAATTAGGAGGAAAAATAATTAAAAAAAAGTTTTTCTGTTGATTACCAACCTTTTCCTTTTTGATAATTATTAAATTGCTGGATTTATTACGAGAAATAATAAAAATTAAAAAGAAAAACAAAGGAAATCACTGAACAATACGAAAGCTTTTTTTCTCCACTTTAAATTATATTTTATGACAGAGTATGAATCTTTTCATCCGTGGTTATTTAGGTAATTTTACGACATTTTTTAAATTTAAAAATAACTCCTAACGTAGAATCGTTTTTAATTTGTTATGAAATTATTTATTTCAAGAGAAATATGGTATTTCCAGATACTCAACTTATCGCCACACGTTTATATACGATATTGTTAACGTACAATGTAGTAGTAATATATATTGGGAATGAAAATAGAGTTTAATAATCCTAAATATTCTTGTATCTTAATATATTAAAATATAAATTCATATGTTCAATTTTGGATATGCTGATAAAATACACACATATATTAGATGCACAAATAAAACCTACTTAGTGTTAATAATATTTAATTGCTCTATAAAAATTTTCCAGCATAAATTTACTATCCACCATAGCATTAGTCTCTAGGTTGATAGTGAGTTGAAATATGGATAACGTAATTTTACTACTGATATCATATAATATTAATCAATTCAAATCGGTCAAACGATGATTTCACTTGCACTCCTTTCTATGGTCCGTTGGCTACTTTCTTTGTCTGAACTTTGTTAATATGTAGAAATCAGTCTAAGTTTTAAGTAAAAATTAAGTAAAAATTTAATGGAATTCTTGATTTGCCTACATGCTAAGTTATCTCAAAATTGTTAAATTTCTTCTTTGAACTTTTGAAGAAGATGAGTTTCGTTACTCATTGCTTGGCGCAAGCAATGAGCGACGAAACCCATTTCCACTTAAGTGGTTATGTTAACAAACAAAATTTGCATTTCTGGGGCACAGTGAATCGACATGAAATGCATGAATAGTCATTGCATCCCCTCAAAGTGACTGTTTGGTGTGGCATTTGCAGTGAAAAAGTGATTTTTTTGAGGGTGCTGATGGCACCAACGTAACCGTAACTGGTGATCGTTTCAAGCACATGTTAAGCAAGTTTTTTGTATCCTAAGTTGCTGCATTGGGCCTCGATCATTGTTGGTTCCAACATGACGGAGCAATCGCTCACACAGTTCTGGCAAGATGGAGATTTTGAGACACCAATTTCCAGGTCGAGTTATCTCCCGTTTTGGAGATTTGAACTGGCTATCCAGATCACTAGATCTAACGGCACCAGACTTCTTTCTTTGGGGATTTTTGAAATCTTGCGTTTACCACAACAAACCAGGACCTTGCAAATCTTGAAAGCTAATACTGAAGAAGAAATCGCCAATTTGCAGCCAGAAGTTTTACGAGCAACAATTCAAAATGCCGTAAAATGAGCACAATTGTGCATCAACTCGGGAGATGGCCTTTTGAGCAATATCATTTTTCCAATTAACGTCATCAATTTTA
This sequence comes from Druceiella hillmani, assembly GCA_039881145.1. NCBI lineage: Eukaryota > Metazoa > Arthropoda > Insecta > Lepidoptera > Hepialidae > Druceiella > Druceiella hillmani. Next base: position 27,095,476 of record JAYKKI010000023.1, on the reverse strand, counting down.
TAATTTCAAATAAACTTTTCAAGAAAACAGAGCTCATTTTACATTTCTAACAAAATGGCAGCTAATTCAAATTATGACATTACTTTTGCTTCACTCCTAATTTTCACTCCTAAATTTTCATCTTCTCTTCCTCTTTAGAAATATCAAGGAAGTGCTGAATTTTCAATGTTATTATCTTCTTAAATTAAATTATAATAGCAAGGTTAGAGGATATTTTAAAAATTTATGTAAATTCAATACATTGGAGTAGAATTTTAATTTCCCAATCATCAATCTTTTTCTATTGTCTTTTGTTTATTTCGTTGTCTTTATAATTAAATTCCTTCAACGGTTAAAGATCAGCACGTTTCCCTTCTTTCTCGTTACGACCAATTTGTTGAACCTATTGGTGTAATAATGTGTCAATTATTTGAAAATAAAACGCTTATTTTGAAAGTGAAGACTTACGGGAAACTATATTTTTTCAACATCATCTACTCACTTTTAATCTTAACGCGTCCATCTATACCTGTTAGGCTCAACCTAATTATAGGGTTATTAACTTTTATGGTCTTTCATTTCAATAGTGAGATCTCTGGTAGACAGAGAACAGGTAAAATATATTAAACAGAGGAAAAAAAAGTCGCAGATGTGAATCTACTTGTACGAGTAAATAAAAATAAAACATGTAAATATTTAATTGCCGTAAAAATACTAATTTGGGAAAATTCAAAACATCATAGGGGAAAAAATTTAATTAATTTTTCAATTGAGATCAAGGTTTAAATGTAACAGTTACTTAAACAAATTAAAATGTATTGTCTTTACATATATTTAGTATATATTTTATAATAGTAATAAAACTTAAATTAGGAACTGAGTTTAGAATACAAAAAAAAAGATTCTATGTTGATTTAATGACCTTACCTCGAACAATTTTTTTTGTTTATTAACCTTGTGATGTATAACTTATTATATAACTTTGATGCGTCTCATCTCAGCTAAAGAATATTAACTGTTACTGCGTAAAGAAGCGACACTCACCTCCCCCCGCCAGTTTAACGTCACCCGCAGATAACGAGTACGATCAAGAGTACATGATCCCAGGTAGCTTGTTGCGCGCGCGTTTTATTTGTTTAATTTTGCGATGTTTGGTTGAGTTTAACTTATGCAGTTCTGTCTTAATTGATAACTATTTATAATAATTCAATAAAAGAGTCCGATATTGCACTGTGTATGAGCACTTAGAAAGCAATAAAATCAACAAGGATAGGATATTGTTTTGTTCTCCCTTTTTTGTTTGTTGTAAATAAGTTAGTTTTCTATCACCAACTTATAGGGTCAGTACCTATAATTTTACGTCTACAAACTTGTTACTGAGCATATTTGAAATACAACTGTTCTTAAAAGTCATTGTTTTTTTTAAACGCGATGTGGCTGGAAACCTTGTGGCTTTTATATGGTATATTAAGTGTCCAAAGTACAATGAAGACCTTATTCTAATGCATCACATTTATAAATGAACAAAATTTATTTTTATTTAAAATTTTATTTTGTTTTTAGGGTCCACACTAAGTACTTTTTTTCAAATGCTATCTTAATATTATTGTTATCAAATCACTTTCGCACAATTAAATGCATAGTGTGAAATATTTATTCATCTAATTGCATTTGTACATTTAGATAATAATAAAGTCGTGTGCGCCAGTACAAAGCTACTACGCGACGGTCTATCGAGACAGTCATTCGATCGTCGCTATTAGTTAGAAAGAGAAACAGTTAAGTTGCTGACGTATAGCGTCAACTCACTCGATCGGTACGATTGCCCGCAACGATCGAGACTGATATATAGTAAAAGTAAATATTCTTTATCTGCATGCTGCTGACAGCCCTACATTAATTTACGCTCACACGCAAACGGGTACGGATAGGCGAGTACGTATGTAATAGTGTAGGCAATTAAATCTGTTCGCTAGTGTAAAGAGTCGGGGGTGTGCTTCAGCTATCATTCCTTATGTAATACCTCAATAAACAAATCACTTAATCTTTTGGTCTTATAAAGTAATATTATATTTTGTGAGGTAATATTTAGACTGCAATTGAATAAAATATTTTCGGACTAGAAAATATTATTGTTTTTGGGATCACTGTAATTTTTATAACATTTTTCTTGGTGCTGTTGTAATTTTTTTCTTATTTAACTACTGTTTAAAAAAAAGGAATTTACATAAGCGAATTAGAATTTATATACAGCGTCCCTTATAATCGATTCTTCGGTAATATGATATTATTTTCTTAGCGTCTCTAATTAACGATTTTTGGGTAATAGATGTTACATATGGCAGACTTATTACTAGGAAAGCAATATCTTATAGCCAACCAGAATACCAGTCCAGCCCTGCTCGGTAAGCGGCCGGGAATCTCGGGTCCCCTCGATGCGCCGAGCCGTCAGAGGCCATACGCCTTATGATAAATCCAACACACCACGGTGATGACATTATTTGGATAATATGATTTTAAATCTTGTACATGCTGCCAGAAATTTGTGAGGAAATAATTCGTTTTTACTGCTCGTAAAGTATTTACGCCCTACAAGCACGCCTCATTTAATACACGTCTTAAAAGTACGCCCTAACCATCATATTTATTCTAGCTGCAAGTTATTTATCTGCAATTATTTTTTTTGGATAAATAATAATGACATGTTGCAAATATAAATTCATTCGAAAATAGAAACTTTATTTACGATAAAATATTTTGCGAAGTTTCAAGATTTCAAATATTTTGAGGGGTGTCAAACCTAGACAAATTAATTAAGCTTGTTTGACAGAAATTTATAAAAATTGCGTTACTAGCAACATTGTTGGCATCCTTTATCCAACTAGTAAGCCAAAAATTTACAAAAATTATATTAGTAGTAAAATTATTGGCAACCTTTATTAAGAGAGTTAGGCAGAAATTTATAAAATTTCATTGTTACCTTTATTGTCGGCATCCATCACCGAGCTAGTAAGCAAGAAATCTATAAAATTTAATTATTATCAAAATATTTACCTATTATTCAATAAATTTTTTATTACCAAAATTATTCACATCTTTATTAGCAAGTTAGGCAAATTTAGATATGTCATTTTTAGTAAAACTTTCGGCATCCTTTATCAAGCTAGCTAGGGACAAATTTACAAAATTTAAGCTAGTTAGGCCGATATACATCCATTATCAACTTAGCAAGCCGGAAAGTCATAAAATTTCATTATTACCAAAATTATTGGCATTATTTTTTAAGTTAGCAAGCCAGAAATTAATACAATTGTATTATTAGCAAAATTATTGTCATCCTGTATTTAACTAGTTGCCCAGAAACATATAAAATCTTGATTAGCAAAATTTTGGGCATCTTTTATCAAGATAGTTAAAACAAAAACTTATAAAATGTTGTTATTAAAAAAAAATTGTCAGCATCCTTTATCAAGCTAGTTGGTAAGAAATTTATGAAATGTCTTTAATTACAAAATATTTATCATCTTTTATCAATCTAATTAGTCAGAAATTTGTTTAATGTCAATATTAGCGAAATTGTTGGCACCATTCATCAAACTAGTTAGCCAGAACCTTATAATATTTCATTATTAGCAAAATTGTCAGCATTTTTTATCAAGCTAGAAATTTATAAAATTTCATTATTACAAAATTATTGGCATCGTTTATCAAACTAGTTAACCAGAAACCTAAATGAGGAAATGAAATGAAATTTCATTCTTAACACAGTAATTCTATCTAACTTTTTCTTTCTTTGATTTAGCTTCAGTAACACCTATATGGTGTGCTTCAGCATGAAAAAAAAATACGGGTATACATTAGTCAAACATCGCCATCAGTTTTTAAGCATCCATACGCATCTTTTAAATATTTTATGTGTTCTCAACTGTTCCCTACGATACATAAAACAAATGTTCTCTTACGACTTAACAATTTTAATTTTTGTTAAAAATTGAATTCATATTGAGTTCATTGAATTCATTCAATATTAAATTCATTTAATTAGTTTCCCTAGTTAATGTATTTTTAAAGAAATAGAATACCGTTGATATAATAATTCACACCAAAAAATATATGAAAATACGGCAAGGACTAGTCACGACAGAGAGGCAATCCCTTTTCTGGCGGTTCTCTGTTGATGAATAATAATATTTCTTTCTTTCTTTTAAAACGTTTCTTTTTTAATAGCACAAATGGTTTCGTTTCTCTCATGCTTCGGTGTATCATTTGTAAGTACAATTATATTTTGGTTGCTGCGTTATTATTCTACAGTTATCTAAATGATAAAAGTAGGAATTTAGGAAGTATAAAGCCATAAGATTCCGAATTATTTCGTATTCTTTATCACTATCGTACATACACAAGTTCGTGGAACATAAAAACTATATATATATATATATATATATATATATATATATATATATATATATATATATATATATATATATATATATCAAAGAAAAGAAATCATTTCTCAAACAAAACATAAGAATAATTTATTTGTATATTTGAGCAAATAAAAATAAATTTAAATTTAAATCCATTACAAAACAAATTATTTGAGAGTATATGAAAGTTCCTTGTTTCATTCGCTTAGGAATAACATAAATTTTAGAAGACGATCACATTTTCCAAAGGAAACATTTTATTTTAGCAACCTTGCATTTGCTCTCAACAACTAATATATATTATGATATCCCTCGAATAAAAATCTATTTATCCTTTTACATTAAGCCCATTGAATAAATGAACTAATTTTGAATTATTTTGAACTATCTGAGATAATCCTAGTTAGTTAAATAATGTCCGCCATATATTTTGGTAATAGTGCTTCACGATTATTCAAATTTGCTGTAGATGTTAACATAGTTTGACCGAAGTGGGGCTTCAAACCTGAAAATAATCCAGTGTCACTTGATAAATTAAACACAAATAATCGGTCCCATTCTTTATTTATGTAGAAGTTGAAAAAACTAACGCTGTATAAAATGTAAAAATTTTCTAAGTTTGAATAAACAACACAAATATTACGGATTTATATATTTAGATATTATTATTATAAATTTAGCCTATTTCTTAATAGATGAGGCGTGTCGAATTTCTACCTACGCGTCATGTCTTGCGAAACAGCTCTTTTAAATTTGAGATTTTATGCTCTGTACTTATAGTCGGTTCCAATCAAAATCTTCATTTTTCGGGAGAGTGCAATTCTCTTTTTTCTTATTAGTCACATAAAAGTAAGAATAGAATCAGATATGCACGCGGTATTTTTTCTCCTTTATTTCACCAAGCTAATTCCTCTCATCATTCTAAATATAAAATGGTGAATGGTGATTGTATTTCTGGCAAATGTGAAAAACCCAGTCGTTTTAGGGATAATCGTATATTATTTTACCATGAATTACTGCTAGGCTCCGAAAAATAAAATATAAAAACTAAATGAAAAGCCTTTTTCAAAATAAGTTATCACCAATAAAATCAGACGCTTCACAGGATTCTAATGACGTTTTTTCTCCATAATTTTCCTTTTATTTGTGATTCGGAATAGAAGAAAATTTCAAAAATGATATTAATAAAATCAGTTAATTTTTTCTTCGTTATATTATTCAGAATAAAGAATAGAATCAATCGTATGTAGATATGTCGCAATACATATTGCACCTTTGGAACGCTCGGCACGAAGTCTGGCTCAAGTGTTATGTTTGTATATACCATATAAAGGAAGTACGCAATTTCAAATGACACGTAACATATTATTTTTTTTATAGCCTCGTCTTAAACTGCTATCTAAGTACGATCTAAATTGCGATTCGCATAAGCTTAATATTACGTCAATATTTCCCACGGGCGTTCGATACCTACAATAAACGTTCCATTTTTTCATTTATGATAGTATTGTATTTCAAATCCTGCCATTTCATCAGAATTAATTTAGCAGAACATCCATATTTTTAATGTATCCGACATTATACAATTGGGTATTTGACTATTTTTTTTTTATTCCATTAATCATAATTTCAAGGTATAAGCTGATGAAGAGTGAAAATTTTTTTTAATAATCTTAAAAATTGACCGAGTTATAAAAATTTAAATTGAACCTTTAGAGAAGGACGGCAATATTGCGTTATGAGGTCATTTTTAATATTGCACATTATATTCTACGAGACGAAAACAGACAGGGATATACCCATCTCTATCCGTATCTTCAAATTTAGAAGCCTACAACTGGCTTATTTTTCAATCAATTTTTAAATTTTTTTCAAGACTGGTTTTTAATTAACTTATATTTCACAATATTGTACGAAAAATATTAAAATTTAGAATGAGTCAACTACCGTATTGCGCATTATTATTTATTCACGAGATCTCATAAAATACCAAAAATCGTGATATCTCAGAGATATATCATAGAATATCAAAAACCAGAAATATTTTCTTTTTAGGCTTACATCACGAATAACTTGAAAGTATGAACAATTGTGACTTCGATATTTTCTTTGTGAAATATAGAAATATTGTGTTTCAAAAATGATCTTACGATACGTTATTTGCTTTATGTATAACACAAAAAAGAAAAACTAGTAGTAAATTTTAAATGTTCAAAGTAAGGAATTAAATCTAAATAACAGGACATTATACCTGCACTGTATCCCGTATATAAAATATAAATCGCTATTTTTAATCCCTTATCAGTTTAAAATGTTTCATAATACTATTAGGCCATTTCCTTATATAGTTTTTATCAACTTTTATAAAATAATCACCTAATTTAATAACCTTGTGTCATATAGAATAATAGGACAAATGGAAATCTGATTTTTCCACTTTTTCATTCAATCGAACCAACTATAATATATCAAAATCTAGGATCAATCAGCGCTAATGTATCTCTATTTACGACGGGGAATCGTTATTCGAATCGTCACTAAATTTCTTCAACAAAAGTCGGCAGTTGTCGGCAGCCGATTCACCATCAAACATCAGTTTAAATAGTTAGAAGTTAAAAATAATTATTCTTATGGATAAATTATTTAATATATTTGGCATTCATTTTATAAAAATTCATTACAATTAAATTGAGAAAAAGTGAATTGTATTGACAAAAAGTTGAGAAAAATTTAATTATATTTAAATATTTTTTTTATGTTAACAGTACTTTTAATTTTTTAAATTTAAAAATTTTAAATCCTATTAAATAATAATTATCATATTAATTTATAAAAAATTGCATATTATCTTACAATTATTCAATTTTGTGTCTTATTGTTTCATTTTCTTGTATTTAGTTTCTTTACGTATTATTAAGAATACAAAGACAAAATTTTAATTGAAATAGCTAAGTTTACATTTTAAATGACGAGAACTGATAATGTGAGATAAAGTATTCTGTCACCAAGGTCAACCGCGAGTTGACCGCTGAATCTGTAAGTATGCAACTTATTGCTTTCAAAACAATAACAGATCAAATCAACAGCGTTATTTCATTGTGTAGGCGCGAAATTTGGTCCTTAAAATGAATCCACCAGTGCAGCAATACAATGAGGATAAGGATATCTTATCTTTTGATAATGCAAAGTGCTTTTGTTCTTTTTGCAAAGGAAATTTTCGTTGAGAGTAAAGAAATTGAGTGGCGGCTAACTCAGTTATTTAATATTTTTTTCCAGATTTTAAACTGATATGACTAAGTTAAATTTTAAACCTAGCCACACTCACACGCATACTATTTCTGATATTATTTTACGTTTTAGTACAGCTAAATTCATAATCTTCAACCAAATTTAATAATTTCTCATTATATATTGAGGTAGATAATAACAAAAATCGCATATCGTACACTGCAACTTTTAACACGTTTTGGTTTATTTTTAGATTATAATGATGACCTTATCTATAATTAAATGTATTTAACGGAAAACAAAGAGGATTGTCTTGCTGTTATTACAGTGAAACCTCAATAGTCGATTTATAAATAAATGTAAATACATATACTTTTTCCTAAAAAAACCTATTTGCATTACTTATATTGACAATATACATTTTACAGTCAATGTCTGAAAGAAACAAATATTTTAAACTTCAACAACGCAACCTAGTCAATTCCCAGACTTGATTAGTTAAATTTAGGCTTCAATTCTGGGTGGCATTTCCCTACAATATATATAATAATGGTTTACACCAATATGGATGTGAACCATTATTAAAATGAAATTTCAGCAAAATTATCAAACAATAAACATTATACCTCGTTCTCAAAAGGTATTTTACGTTGCAGGAATGAAACCCCAGCGGTATTCTGTCCAAGTTCGAGGAGCGAGCAATATATTATCGGAAAGTTTGCTTTCGACCGTACCCTGCACATGTCGTAAAGGCAAAGTGATACAAAATTTACAAAAGTTTGCGTCACGGCTGGCTGTCTAGTAATTTAATTATAAAAAACATAATGAATGCGCGCAGCGCGCCGCAGCAGAATATAATAAAGATGGATCGAGCTCCGAGCGCTTACCCGCAAATTTTTGTTTTACCGACATGTAGCTTAGGCTTGACATTTGCAATTATTTCAAGTTAAACAATTTCGGGTAATTTACTTAAAATGCTAGCGTTACTATCGTAATATATAACAGTTTCTGATTAATTTCTGCGACGAATAAAAAGAGAGAGTTTCCTGTTTACAATATTGTAGTGGAACTTCTTTCATTATATTCAATAATACTTAGTTGCTACTGTGCAAAGTTTAATTATTGTGATGCTTATGATTCCGAGTTTATACCGACTTAGTCGGTGATAAGTGGCGGATTTCTTGAGTAAGTGTAAAATTGAATATCGCAACTTTATTAAATACCTATTGAGGAAAAGTTTAACCCCAAAGCAGATCCTCATGGTGGCGATACTAGAATAATCTTCTCCATCGTATGCCAGTGTGAAACATGGTTAACTAAATTTTAATATCGTCGGTAGAGCATTGAAGACGAGCCTCTTACTGGACGGCAGTCATTGCAACTACTGCAAAAATCTCTTCGATTTGGTCATGGATGACCGCAGATATAATATGTTATTGTTAAACTTACATTAAAATTAAAAATATGTCTAAAGTTATTTAAAGCGAATAAAATTAGATTCCTATCTGTGTTATAGGCATATCTTAAAAGCGAACACAAAACATTATTCACAATGAACTAACTTTCTAGTGTCTACAATATCCTTTCAATCGAACTAAGTCGCAACGGACTCAAGCTTATACGCGATTAAAACTGATTTCTCAAGAACTTTTAGACAGATTTGTGCCTACTCGTAAAACTTGGATCCACGGCTATGCCCGAGAGTCAAAATATTCATTAAAAGAATGAAGAAGACTGGAATCACTAGGCCCAAAAAAAACAGTGACTTTTTTGGAAAATAACATAATGGAATCAGTTTTTTTGGGATTCGAAGGGAGCCTTTATTATTATTTACCAAAGAACGTCAATATAAATGTCACTTACTGTTGCACTTTTTTACGTCGGATGCATGATCATATTGAAGAACAGCAGCCAGGAATATTAACAAAAACAGTTTTGTTTCATTAGGACATATCGTACGTTCACGTATCCCTAGAAACTGTAATTAAAGTCCATAATATTAGGTTGTAATTACTGCATCTTTCCTTTTTAATCTAATGTGATACCACCTGACTTACCTTCTCCCTAATTAAAAAAAAATAGGTAGGCGGAAATTTATATCAAGTAATGAAGTCGAAACTGCAGTAATCTTTTTTTTTTTGAGGGTTTTGAGAAAATATTTTGTGTTATGGCTTTTGAAATCAGTTGGATTAAATACATCGAGCTAGGTAATGACTATATGGGGAAATGAAAATATAATTAATTTCATGTGCAGGCCGCGAACTTTTCAATCTGCCCTAGTATAGAACCGATGATCAAAATATATTAGGTAGAGCAGAATACGTAACGCATTTTTCCTTGATCATCCGTAAATAGCAATTATTAATTTTTGAATTTGTTATTTATTGGGATATTTTATATATTCCCTATTTACTGAGTAATTTTAATTAGAAAGCCTTTATAATTAAATACTTTGAGTTCATTGGTAGTATAATAAATAAAACCACGAGCGAAGTTATTGAATTTTGTCTTAAAAAAAAGGATATGTTGAAGTTAAAGATACTCACTCACTTTTAACAAGAAGTATTTATTTATTATTCATACTTTTAAATATTGAAATAATTTGAATAGTTTACAAGTTATTTATTGTTATGTAAAGGTACCAGATTTATGTGTAAATTCATATCTGAATAATTACGTAATTAAACTAAATAATTGTTGTCACAGTGAAGTGTATTTTTATTATGAAAAACTACAGCATTTTGAATGAGTGAGTCGAGTGATGGATATTTCTCGACATCATTTTATTTATCATGTAGGCTAGTTTGAAAAAAATATAATAAAATATATAAATTATAAATATTTAATAAAATGTATATATGTTTACCCCATACGGTGAGGTAAATGCGTTATCCGTTTCTTAGGTTTTTTTATTTACCTTTATTAAGAAGCAGTTTTGACTTTAACCGATTAATTGTTTTGGGGTTTATAAAGGTACGTTGGGGAAAATATTATAATGGATAAAATTGTTGAGTTTTAAATAATTTTTATAGATTAATATAATTCTATAATTGGACCCTTGCTCAAACTAAAATTAAAAGGAAAAGCTTGGCTGAAACTAAAATTAAACAGAAAAAATTAAGTGACGTGAGAAATCATTTACTAATTTATCTCACACGAGCCTACATTGCTCTCGCCCTGGTGCCCCTTGCTAATTGACACGTCGGCAACCGCTCTGTTGGCTTTCGGCGGATTACCTCTATGTAATTAGAACATAGAGGTGGAGGTCTGGCAGCTTGTTACGATGTGCGAACCACATAAGGCGTAATCTTACATATTTTAACACCCGATCCAATTATGATTAGTGGCGACATTTTATAAAATATGTGAAGCAGCCTAATTAGTTAGTAGTACGGAACAATATTGTTGTTGTAACGTCGTATATATATATATATATATATATATATATATATATATATATATATATATATATATATATATATATATATATATATTTATGTATATATCTGTCGGTCAAAGGCCTTAGGAAATAAGGTACCTATAATTTGAAAATGATATGCAGTCCCTCGGCACGAAACTAAAATTTGAGAGGATATCCAAACGGCGGGGCCGAAAAAAATATTTGTCATATTCTGTATTTAAACAACAAATAATAAAAGGAGTTAAACATAAAATATTGAAAAAAATACCTGTGACAAAGCCATAGTAATTGTTTGAGAAATTCACTATATTTTTACGTGTGTGAAACGCAATATATTTTCAAAGTGAAAAATATCTAAATGTAATTTAATGGAAAACATTTCCGTTAAATTACTATATGTACATAAATATGTACGAAACTCTCTTAGCCAGAGTTCCGCTCGTAAATAAATTATTCAAAGATGTTAATGAAATTATTATAAGAGACGCCGCATTAATTACACAGAATATCGCTTCAAACTACGTCTTCCTCGCTCTTATTCATACCCAAACTTTTAATTTATGTAATTACGTAATATGTGCATTTTTGGAGATATTAAACTGTGATTAAATATAATTCCTAGAAAATATTTATAATACATAAATACTAAAATCATAAAATAAATCTTATTACATAATTTCCTTGGAATTGTATAAACTTCCGAAATAGCAACAAAATTGTGGTAAATTCAGAATAGTAATTGTGATACAAATGTTTCAATATTAATATCCCTGAGATAAAACGGCAGGTGTTGAAGCATGTTGCGTAAGCAACAATTTTTTAATAGTTATTATCGGGCACACAATCGTTGCGCACACACATTGTAAAAATAACATCCGAAACGTACGTGGAATAGTTGAAAGCCACTTAGCGAAATGTGTTTTATTAAAATGATTAAATCAGAAATAAGAAGTTGAGTAGGTAGTTTATAGTTTGTTAGACATATTTAAATTAGAGGATGGTCTTGTTAGTCTTCAATTGCAGAGAGTTTGCCAATCAAATTGTTCATAAGCTTAAACTAAAAATATAGGGCTACAGGCAAAATCGTTCATGGTAAGCTTAGGCTTTCGCAGTCAGGTAAATGCGGAAAGGGCGAAAAGAATATCAAATATATGTTAACCATACAGGAGTCGAGGTATAAGATGATAGACAACTTATATAAAATAAGGCATATAATCTGAGTATCAAGCAAATTCCTTAAGAAACCCTTATTGAAAATGGAATAAAAATGGACTTGTCGCTACTAAATTATTTCATTAATAGTGTCAATACTTAACAAGATATGGAAAATCTAAAGACTATACCCAAACCATTATGGATATTTTCCAAACGAACACAACAGAGAAACATGGAAAATACTGGAGTTAAGACTGATCCCTTGATTCTTAAATGCAGCTTTTCATGGTAAGAAAGTACGAGGAACGTAGACATACCATTCACCCGATTGGTGCTATTTCTGAAGAATCTCTCGAGAAGGACATGGGTCAAACTGATATGCCCATTATCTAAAAAATAAAGAACCACAAATAAATCGTCAGGCAAGCAAGAAATATTGACTTGTATTTAATGGGATTACTGTAAGTATTTCAGTACCAAAAGTCAACACAGGACGCGGTAAAGCACGAAATATTTTGTGTTCAACTACGACGAGCTATCTCAACTTGGTACAAAGAATGTAATCATCAAGCGACTGTATTCGATATTTCAATTTACTGTTTTTCCAAGAGATATTCTGAAGATCTAATATGTACCTGTCACTATAATTATCTTAGTACAGTTGGTAACGTGCAGTCAACTGGGACTGTTTCAGGATTTAAAAAGTGCAATTACAAGAAAGCTTGCAGGGCTTCAAAATATTTGTGCGTCGAAAATGAATTATTTTTTAATTACAAGTTCCCCTACCAGTTAGCCTACAAAAAGAAAAACAAGTAAACTGAATTTGAAAATAAAAATACCTACATAATTAAAGCCATAAATCAGATAATAAGATTGATTATAACATATATGACAGCATGCGATTTTTTCAAAAATTAGAAGATAGATATTTTCATTTCCATCTTTTTTAATTTCATATATTTAATAATACCAATTATTCATTTTATATAATTTCTACGCACTTTGTGTATCTTGTACATCTTTAATAAAATATTTTACATATTTCTTAAAACATCTTGTCATTGATTGTCTTAGGAATGGCACAAAATTCCTTTATTATATAAATTCCCGGTTACATATATTCCAGGCTATTTGCTTTTTTAGCTTACTTTCTTTTTGCTTTTGACTATCCCAGTAGAATGCATTAGACAAGACATTTTGAATTGTTTAGTTATCCGAGATAGCAGTACCGAATGTTTTTCAGGAATGCGAAAGTATTTGAGCAAGAAATTAGAACTCAAAATAATGTCCTAAATTGTTAGATACCAATATCAGGGAAGCATGTATACGAAGCTATAATGAATATTTGATACACTAATAACTTCTTTGTAGCATTTTATCTTCAAATGTCAAGTCCAGTTCAGTAATTATTTGTACTATTTAGACAAATATGTAAATACAAGTACAGCAATGAATACAAACGACGTTCCGCAAAATATCCTAAAAGCATTCTTATTAATTAGACAATTTCAGTAATCTAACTGACGTTCCGCAAATTCGAGATAAAGTATGCTTTACACCATAAATTAAAATGGTTTTCATTTTCACAATGCGAAAGCCGGTCGCGTGATTTTTATTAATTCATAGCTGCTTATTTCTTCGTTTGAATCGTAATTCCGGTAATAATTTATTATTCCAAATTTTATACGGTATTAATAATATAAATTATATAAGACACTTTCTCTGTTATGTCTTTGACAATGAGAACCATTCTTCACTTTTGTATTTACCGAAAGGTATAAAGTAAGATGTTGTGAAACCCGTTAACTTATAGATAGTGTGAGGAAGACACATTAACGTTTTGGTCCTGTATAATGTCTGCACATAACAAACGTTTCATTGATCTTTAATCTAAATCATAACATATCGACAATAATTAAATTGCAGAGTAATTTACATGTGGATATGAGAGATAAAAGCAGCATATAAAAGCAGCATATTGTTAAAATCTCCTTCAAACATTTTAAAACTTTTTCTGCACCTCATTTTTTAATAATAATTCACAGGTCCGCAAATTTTAACTTTTATTTTGCCTGTTTGGATTTGATAGCTGATCTTAGTACTTAGATTTTCCCTGTCACCCTTAATTTTTTTGTATAAAATCGCAAAAGAGCCAAATTTACTAAGTAAAAAAATTATATTACAGTAAAAAAACAATTACATGACTTTAAAATACTATAAGTACAGTTAAATGACATTAATAAATAAATAAGAAATATGAAACACTTATGTGGTATTTTGTTTTTTTTCACAGAAGCTCCAATTGTGAGATTTTCGCTTAAAAGTCCGACTTAGATTATTAAGCTTAAAAGTCCGACTTGAATTATTTCATTTTAGCAACCAATAATAGTCTGTCATCATTCTTTTATTGCACCTTCCCTAATAGCAACATTCTATCTCTTTCAAATCCTGGTGAAATTTTTTGCCTTGCTCTTTATCCTAAGTTATCAGGAAAGTAGTCCAAGTGCGAATTAAGGAAGTGAAGTTGAACGTTAGTCAAACATCCCATTTTTTTGAAATGTTCAATTATTTTCATCACAATCTTCTCATAATTTGGACTTTCATGGTTTTCTAGAAAATTTTGTAAATATTAAAAAACCTTCTCATTCTTTGTTCAGCGTCTTCGCAAATTGTTTCATCATTCCCAGTTTTATGTGTAAAAGGGGTAGAAAAACTTTCTCCCAGAGGAATAAATTTCTCTCATAATATTTTTGGTTACAGGACCTAGTTCAATTTTCGGAGGTCACTCTTTCTTCGTCCAATGTTGTCCTTTGATTCGACTATCCCACTCGCAGGGAAAGAAAGGGCATTTTGTGTAGCCACTTTGTTGACCAAGCAGCATACTTATTACTTTTAGATCTCCACAGACCATCCAACTGTGTTGTACGTGTCATATTTTGTCCAACACATTTTTTAAATTATTCTAACATTCTTTCAAATGTGCAGAATGGGAGACTGAAGTGAGGCATACCTATTACCATTATGAAGTGAGGCATATTTATTACCTTTATGCAAAAGCTGCTTTTTAACCTTCACTTTCGCTCTATGAATAATGTCCATTCGTTCGCATCATATGCGATGTTAAACATTGTCACTAAAGCATAAATGTCTTTGCAAAACACTAGATCACGATTTTCAGTATGGTGCAGTCTTTTTCTCTGTTGTGACACCAAGAAAACGAGGTACCAGGAGCAAGCATATTCTTTTCCGATGGTGTTTATTCTAGGAGTTCAGCTGCATCTTTCGGCAGGAATAGATCTCTCGTTAAGCCGTTCAGTTCTGACTATGAAAATAACTATGTTACGCTTGCACTTGGCTCAAATTGAGCTTTAGGTTGATATACCTCTTTGACATCACTGTTCATTTCTTCAACTTGCACTGATTACAAATATGAAGGTGATGGGGGTGTAACATTCGGGTCGAGATGCAACTCGTGCGTTACTGATTACACGGTTGGATATACTAAGTCCTTTTTCGTTTTAAAATTGTAGCCTCTAGTCTTGCAACAGCATAAATAACAGTCTTAGGTGTGATCCTGAGATTCTCCCTATATCATAAGCGATTGTAAATCAATGGTATTGTTCTGCCCTTTTGACCACTTTCGGAGTTCACGAACGCATGTCGCACAAGCTTTATGTGAAACGCACTGTTTGTCTTGGTCGGCGATTACTTGGTCGAAACACATGTTATAAACGTTAATTATAAATTCGGTAATGTTATGCTGCTGTTTTGTCCGCAATTATAACAAACTATCCACAAATATAAGAAAAATTGTCCAGTGAATTTCAACAATTTTGCAATGACATCTTTAAAGTAAGCGTTCCGAATTGCACGGAAGTACTGCTTTGTAAAAATAATTATGTTGCTATTTATACAAAAATCTATTAATCTATCCTCAATAACCCTCTTCTAATGATTTAAGTTAATTGAGACTAAATGTGATCTTTAGCAAATGACCTTAAAATCCACCTTTTTCCAATAATAAGGGTATGTCAAATATTGAATATATAATAATCTCTGCTAATATCCCACCTGAAGATGTTGTAATACAACGAAACCTAGGTCGTGGTAAAGAAATTAAAGAAAGTAGAAATAATACTACATCACGTAGTTTCATTTAATTGTGAAGGGTATGTCACTTAGTTAATTACTTTATATTTAACTAATTATTTATGAGAACTTATTTATTGTTGTCTACTGCAACTATTCAGTGTATTTTTTATTCAATTACAAACAATTAAAATGAAATATCACTTGTTGACTATGTAGGCCTTGGTACTTTTCGCAAAAAAACCTATGATAAATAACTAAAATCCTGATGTGATGAATTTTTTTTAGCAAAATTTATTAAAATAACTGATTTTGACCAAATATCAAAGGGGAAAACCATTGCAGATCTATCATTTTATGATATTACAATCTAAAGTTAGCGTAGGTATTTTGTTTCCTTTGTACTTGCAAGATTTCAACTATATATATTTTGTTGGCTATATTTTGTCGACATAACATTTTTTTAAAAACGATATGGTATTTTACTATCAAATATTCTGAAAAATATAAAAGTTTTGTATGGAAATGAAAATACATTTATAACTTTTAATATTATACATATATATATATATATATATATATATATATATATATATATATACATATATACACACTACGTGAAAGACGCTTAACCATGGCAATCAGGTACAATAACTGAGTTTTAAAGACAGGTCGTTCTTTTAATTTTGACTTCAGGAGATACTCACGTTTTTAATTTTACTTATTTTAGATGGTAGTGGCAGGAAAACTATTGGCATTTATATATAAATATTTATACACAATTTACAAATATTTGAAAAACGCTAAATAAACCAAGTTTATTTACTAATATACTAGCGTATACCGCCGACTTCGCATGAAATTAGTTTTTTAAGAAACGGATTAGAACCGAAGGTCAATTATTGGTTTATATGAACCCCGGGAGAAAGATTTAAAACGTATTTTGAGAGATGGTGTTTGCATGTGAAAGTATCCTATTCGTATGGCAATCTAAGCCTTAACTGAAAAGTTCACGTCATTTCCAGAGAGTGCCGCAAGTGTTAATCCTCGCTCTGCTACTTTTTTCTCTGTAACCATGAAACATTGCAAGTAATTTACAGCAAATGAAAACCCATCTTTACCCTGACGATAAACAGTTGTACCAATCTTCTCATGTAGGAAATACGGATAGAATGACCGATAAGATTAATACAGGTCTGAAAAAAATCTGGAACTGGTCATGTAACCATATTTAATTATTAAACCCTTTCAATCACTCTCTTACGATTACGGGAAATAGCACTCAGGTAACAAGACCAGGAAGATTGTAGCTCACAATAAACGGCCTAGACTATTTCTAAGTCGGAACTTGCCAAGAATTTAGGTATCACAATGAACTTACAGCTGAGATTTCATAAAGATGTATCGATAAAAATTAAATATAGTTTTGCGAGTTTAAAAATATTTTATAAGTACCGCACTTATTACCGTGTTAGTTAGGAAAATTTTATCTCGTGCATGGCCCGCGACTACTTTTGGATAAAGCCAACTCGATACAAAAATTTCAAAATACCAGATATAATTTTCTTTAAGAAAAGCTTTTGTTTCAGCACACTGCGGCTATCCCACGTATCACCTTGATTAAACGACCATATGAAATATTTGGAATACTCTGTTTTTTACAGAGGTTTTTCGCTATGGAATTCCCGAAATATCTATAAATGTTCATTTGGTCCGGCAACGCTCATTGTATGACGCGAGTCAGAAATAGGGTTCTCTTAATCCCGGAATATCACACAAAACGCTATTGGGACTGTTTCCAGTTTGTTGCCACAAAAAGATGGAATCATCTTCCTCTGTCCCCGAAGGTGCCTGAATTCGCAAATGCATTTAAAAGGGCGATTTGTAAGGTACTTTTGACACAGCAAACAGTTGCTAGCACTTGCCATTAGCTTGAATGGACAAAACTTATCAACATTTGTATGTTGCTTTAGATTTTTAAAATTATTTGCTGTAATTTTTTTCCGAATTTTGGCTCCCTGCTTATATATTTTTATTTATTTATATAATGTATATATTTAAATATATAAATGATTTGCATAAGAGTGTACGTATTCGTGGCACATATGAACATATTTGTGTAATTGCATTTTATATATTACGTTATATTCTATGTATTTTATGTATTAATTATTCTTAATGCTCTTATATACAATATTTTTGTATTCAACAATTCGAAAAGCTTTTAATTTTTTTTAAGAATATGTACCAAAATATCCCGCATTTGGTGTTTTGTTATTTTTAAGCATTAAGTGTTATTATATTGAACATTTTCAGTACTAAAAAACTTTAATCCAATTAAAAACTCCTATATGGGAACTAATTAAAAAATAAATCGCGATATACATAAACAAATTATGATTTTTAAGAGAAAACTTCATAATTTATTAATATTTTATTACACTATCAACCCATAAACTATTGAGACTTAATGCAACACGCTGAAATAGCTTTGTCCTGAATATTAATGATATATAGACAAAATTAAATTGTAACATAATGAATTCTGAACATTTAAAAAAAATTTAAAGAAGTAAAATTGGTTTTACGTACGGAATGAAATGTTCTTTACAATTTCTGTTTGTATGTTAATTTGATCGGGTATCACGCAAAAGCTACTCGACAGATTTTGATGAAATTTGGTATGGTAATATTAAATATCCTGGTACAACGAGATATACGAGAAAAAAAAACAACAAAGTTATTTTCTTAATTATATGCGAACGAAATGATACGCACAGCTAGTAATTTATATAATTATTACTTTTTAAAGAATCATATACCGATACGTGAAAATTTATTAAAAAGGTTATATGACCTTGCAAGACTGTATATAGCTCAGTTTGTGAATGCAGAAAAAGTTGTTCAGATTGTTCTGTAGATTGGTTACACCGAATTAATAAAGATGTCGAAGAAAATAGTGCTCCTGATGAATTTCTCACTTATAAAAATGTTTATTTTTTTATTTTATATGTATTTATTTTGAAGCAATTGCATATATAACTTATAATGTTTCAGTAGTAATATTTTTGATGATATATCTACAATTAGCAAATCTCAAAATCTATAAGAATCTTATTTTTCTTGAAAGAGATTTTAATTAAGCATTTTACATAGCGGTAGTTTTTAAGAATTAAACTTTTTAGCAGGTCTTAATAAAAAAAAATGGTGAAAATCCAATAAGTATAACTCTGTTCCGCAGTTTTTCGCTTATTCGAGCTTATTGTACGCGACTGAAAGGTCTATTAGCAAAGAAAATGTTTTTAAAGTTGTCTAAAGTAATTGGGAAAATCATTGCAAAGTTGTTAAGATACTTAAATCAATTTTACAAATTTGGGTTCAATAATTCTTAATTTTACAAAAAGGTTTACCACATCAATACTTGGTGTATTTTAACATTTTGATGAAATTATTATGGAGTTCTCATAAAATTATGGACGAAATGTAACACCGTAAAATGAACACGTAAATGTTTTTAATGACATCCTTATTTCATAATGAAAATTTATGGATACGACGATTATTTACTCTCTGGATATCATGTGATGAGGATACTACTGAAATAACTAGTAAATAGAAAGAAGGTACGTACCTAACGAATACTTAAGGGATTATTTTGGTCCCACATATCCATCTAACCTTTTAATGAAATACCCCAGCTCGTTGGTGAAAAACTAAGTGCGGTAACTGAGCTTGAATATATATAGTTAGTTTATTAAATAAATTCGCATATGTAGGAAATGAAATCCAGATTAGCATTAAATGTCAAAATTTATTCATTTTATTTGTTCATTTGAAGCAAACACAAAACCTGATACCAGATTCAAAGTGTTGCCTTTACTGATCATAGGATCAATTATTTATCATTGGATCAATATTCTAAGTGAAATATTTCTTAACCAGGTTTTATAAAATAATCTAATAGATTAGATTTCCTTAAAAGTCGGTTTTACTTTTCTACCGAAATATCGGAATTTGGTGACTTGGAATGTACATTTCCAACTTAACCGACTTTAAACAGGTTAAAGTTACATTATTATTTCGAAAATATCTGGGCTTAAAAGTAAATTGGTTATCAAATAATTTGTTGGATACGGTTTAGTTTCTTTGAATCTATTTTATGAGAAGCTATTAAGAGAAAAAAAGGATTTTAAGAAAGAAAAGATTTAGCAGTAAAAATGTGAACCACTTAACCTATATTTTAAATCAGATATTACAAGGGAAAATTCTAGCTTATTAATATAGCAAAACAAAATGAATCAAGGCGAACAGCTTTCAAAAACATGAGTTGCCTCTATTACCGTATTCTATACCCTGAGATAAGCCAAAATAAAATATTTGTAGGATATCTTAAACTTGGCACTGAAAGATGGCAAAGTGTTTCACATTTACGTAAAGCTGCTTATAGTTTTGATTTCAAACATGATGTCGATGGTTTTGGAGAAACAGTCGACTTTGACATAATAGATCGTCCACAATTAAATGAAACTACGTGATGTAGTATTATTTCTACTTTCTTTAAGTTCTTTACCACGACCTAGGTTTCGTTGTATTACAACATTTTCAGGTGGGCTATTAGCAAAGATTGAAAGATGTTGTAATACAACGAAACCTAGGTCGTGGTAAATAACTTATAGAAAGTAGAAATAATACTACATCACGTAGTTTTATTTAATTGTGAATAATGAATTTCTACAAAATTAACGCCAAATATATTCAATAAAAGATTGTGAGAGTGGTAGCAACAAATAAAGAATGAGCTCAAGTAAAAACTTCACATTTGAATAAGCATTTTATATATTTTGTTTAATTTTGTTATACTATATAGATATTTATAAATGAATAAAGATTCCTAAAGATTGTAATCACAAGAATAACTGAAAATGTCATAATTAAAAATTGAACTATGCGTAATATTTTATTTTGAATGGTTTAATAGTTTTAACACTCAAAATATTATTTTCGTAATTTATTTTGTCCAAAAGGCTTAAACCGGATTAATATTTTTGAAATAATAGGATATTTAATAAAAAAGAAATTAACTATTCATTTGGTTATTTTTAAGACTATCGATAGCACAATTTCATATTTGTTTCAAAATAGATACCATACCTGTGTCCGTGACTTCGCAGACTGTTGAAAAACTAAACATTGCCGTTTTTATAAGTACCTAGTTATATAAGTATCCATTGGACCATACACAAAACCAAATAATACAAAATCGAAGACAATAAAAAAATGCCAAATGAATGTAGTTTTCTTTCAGTAATCAAGTTCACTACTTCAAAACTTAATTACAAACAACGTCAGCAGTAAAACTACCAGGAGTGTGTAAATAAAGATTACTGGAGTTAATGTCAATTACAAATAAATTGCAAGTATTCACAACAATAAAGTACGTAACAATCAAATAAATTAGTATTATATGGATCTCATCATGAAGAAAATAACAATGTGAAAATAAAATAATGTAAAAATGTTTCCCATTTTATGATGGTTTGAATATGCTGATGATAAATGTGTAGAATATAGTCGAGAGTAAGGAATAACAAAGAGAAATATGTGGATAAAGAAATACTAGCACCGAGTCATACCGAAGTGGCGCGATCTTTCCATGTACTAAAATGTTAAATCTAAGTCCTTAGATATTTGCCATTTTTAGGATTCTGTACCTCAAAAGGAACAAAACTGCATCCTTATAAGTACACCAACGTGCCGTCCATTTGTCGCACGCATTACTAGAAACTGTTTGATTTTATCTATGACAATTGTCGAGATATTTCTGAAAATGGTAATACCGTTTTTCTCAAAACTCTTTTTATATGAAACTCGAAATTCAGTATATTAATGAAGCATATTATCACGCATATATATATATATATATATATATATACATATATATATATATATATATATATATATATATATATAAATAGTTAAGACTCAAAAATATGAATATATAGGATTTTATGGGGAACGTATGAAGTAATCAAAAATTCGTTTTTTTTTTAATTTCCTGTCTCATGTTAGCGAATTATAATATTTCTTAAAATTGTTTTTTTTCAGAATTTTAAATAAAAGAGTTATTCTTGGAAATGTCCACTCTCCACCATTTCCGAAATTCTTAAAGTCAAAATTATAAAAAAAACGGCGTTACTAGATGTTCATGTGAAATTTACGGGAAAACTACAATACTGATTGTAAGTCTCGCAGTTTTTGAGATTTTCACAATATCTTTACACATGCGGAAAATTTATTGTACTATATTGTAATATGGTGAATTATATAAAAATGTTGTAATAGTTTAAGAAAACCACTATATGCCCTAGAACATTTATACGTGCTTAAGGACATACGGAACCCTCGTAGTTAGAGTTCCATAAAAAACGATGTTTAATAAAAAAGAAAGTTTTTATTTGAACATATCTAAGGGCAAAAATTTATATGTACATCTAAAAGACCAATAGCTTAATATGACAAGAAAAATGGTTCGGTAATAAACACCTAACGGTGATTTTATCCCCTTATATTTGAATAAAAATTAAACTTAAAATGATATCACAAATTACCAAAAAATATACAGCTTCCTAAAAATATACTAGATTTTTCGTTTTCTTTAATACCTACTATTTTTTTTCAATTTATTCATTTACCGTAAAAGTCTATCTAAGTGTCGTAGATAGTTACTATCTTTAATTTATTTTAATTTTTGCAAATATTGCCCAAAAATTACATAAAAAATTATCCAAATGAGAAAGAAAGTGAAAATTGACCGGCGCAAATAACTCCTTATATTGTGACGCGTTTTGTCCTACTGTTATTATTGGGGAGAATATGCATATTGGGTCACCACGTATTGGGTCACCTTCAGATTATGAGGTACACATTTTCGAGTTTCCTAATATTGTTGATTTGGTGCAAATGGTATAATATAATACAATAAGGGTTGAACCAACAACACATCTTATCTATTCATTGTTGATGTTTGGGAATTGCATGACATTTACACTGCATTATTTCTATAATAGAACTTCTTATGAACAAGAATTGAAATTTTCAACTCAGAATCAAAAGAAAAACAGAAAAATATGTAAAAAAAACTTTTCAAGACAGATATAACAATTAGGAATGAGTATGTATTAGAATTTAGAATTCAATACTTAAGTCAAGATATGGAAGGGGGAAAAATGGTGGTGTAATTTAGAAATCAAATTCTGGCAAAAAAATCCAATACCTGATTTTAGCATTGCAAATGGTTACATAGTTCGACATGCCTAGATTCGAAGAAATAGCGTGAACAGAAAGAAAAGTATTCCTTGCAGTAGATAAGGCTGTAGAATTCCATGATGTGTAATTTTATAATTTTTCACGATCTTATTCGCAATGAGGTGATTTTTTTCGTTACTAAAAAAATGTACACAATATTAACATGAATTTTAAATTATTGTATTTATATCTGAACATATGTAATGTATAATAATTGCTTCGCTACATACACATATTTATGATTACGATTGCAATTAATAATTAACCGTTTTTAATAATGAATACTTAATTTTAGGAATTATTCAGTAGAAGTATGGTATGGTATGATATATAATGGCCTCCAATATTATTAAAATTATATGCACAGCACCATATTATTAATTTTATTACTTGAAAACTGATAATCGCTCTATTTTCCTTTACATATATAAAAAAAAAAAAAAAAAAAAATATATATATATATATATATTGCTAGGAGGTTTTTATATTTGGCCATTAATGTAGATGCTTATCCTATATATCTACCTTAATATTCGTAAGGCGTGCCCTTGGGTGCGGATAGCCATAAGTCTTCTGTATGGCGCGACGACGCGTCTAGCCACCGCAGCGACATTGGTGAGCGGGAAGTCACTTTTATCGAAACATACGCGTTGCTAACAATATACTAACTGCTTTTCCTTAATTTTGAAGTAGAAGTATTTGATTATTCACATTAAGTTGCTACTTCAATTATTTTGATTAATAGTTGACGTTAGTAAGTTAAGCGATTACCTATTTTAAGATATCAGAAAAAATTGTCAGAGAGATGTTAAAAGTGAAAATAAACTAATTTGTTTTATAAAACACAACCTATTTGACACGTGCCATGCCACCCGATGGAAAATATGCGTACATATGCGGCATTCAGTTGCAATGGATAAAAATTATATTTTTGACTTCAAGATTAAATTTGGAAAAACTGCCAACCAACAAGTACTAACGATCAGTTATAATAAAGATCCTGGTGGTATACAATCTAAGCGTTAGTTTCAGATAAGACTTTCAATTAATAAAGATCCCAACTTTTTCTTTATCATTCAATGAACTTGGACTGTCCAACACAAAAGCAGTTTCTTAGAAATTTAAATATTAGGTTTGCTATTAGCATTTAGTTGCAATTGCAAAATTGGTAAAAATTATTATTTATGGCAGTAATTAAAACATGTGAGTTGATAGTTATTTATAATGTCGTATTTACGTTATATACAATAATTTTACGTACGGTGCGAAAATGACGAATGTACTTATTTAATTTTATGGGTTACACACGTGGGATACACACGTGTGGCATGAATAAATGGTGGGGCAATTAAAAATTTAAAAAAAGTATTTCAAACTCTTGGAGAAGAAAAATATTTGAGTTAAGTAGAAGCTCGTACTGAAAAGAGATAGGATTTAACCATTCTTTATTAACAATGAACAAAAAGACTACCGCTAGTGATAGCACATGAGTGTTTATATCCGAGTGTCTTTAGGCGGATCGTTTTATAAACGTCAACTTCGGGTATGTATCCAAAAACAGGATCCGTTTACTTCTACTTTTACGATGAAACCATAGCTCGCGAATCAAATAATGAAGTTGTTTTTTCTTATGTTATGGAACTTATAACATGAAATTATGTTATGGAACTTATACAATGTTCTACCTAGCTAAGTCAAAACAGCAAAAAAAATAAGAAAAATAATATAGTTTTTCAATACGCTTTTGAACTGAGAAGTATAATAGTAAGATTTTCCCAATCTGTCCAAATTGTCCACTGGAAGATGTTGTCATACAACAAAACCTAGGTCGTGATAATGAATTTAAATTAAGTAGAAATAATCACGTAGTTTCATTTAGTTATAATATAATGAAAAAAAATATATTATAATGATTTCTACAAAATTAACGCCAAATGTATTCCATATTTGAAAACACCCGATTTGGTTATATTGGCGATATTGTACCACCGACTTCGAATTAAATTTCAAATGCTTTGTACCGTACAAAGCATTTAATTCAACAAAACGTGCATAAAATTTAAATATTTTTCAAATGACGTCATATTTTACTTATTCTCTCCGTTACTCTTTTTCCTTGGAATATTTTTCTTTAGTACACTGATTCCTTTACACCAACTTCTTAGAACGCTCGACAAATGTACAATAGTTTTCAGATGACTCGGTCTGTTCTCAGTACAATATTTTATATTCAGTATTATTAACGTAAATTTAAATATTTGTCATATAAACGCTAAAAGCATGCCTTCGCATTATTCAGATTCTGTTGGTACCTTTACTAACTTTAATATACATGCGCGTCTCTTTGCCGAGACATGGCTTAAACCTTCTAATCTTTCCGGACTACCCGGTTTCAATTTATTACGTAACGGCGCTTAGACAGGCGGCGCGGAGGTGTAGATATCTATCTTTGTGACAATTTATCCCGTAAATAATTTCACAAATAATTTCTCACTGGTTGTCTGTCTCAAAATATCGATTCGTTGAAGTCTCCATTTTTCATCTAAACTATTAATATTAAATTCATATTATCCACCGGGTATTAACTATTTTGTATGAATTGGAAGGAAATATTGAAAACCTAATTCCGTTTTATCTGACTCGTTTTTATTAGATGGTTTGAATACTTACTTGTATAGAGGTGACCCAAGAGCTAATAAACTTCATGATGTATTGACATCTGCAAACCTTGTTATACTTCCTTTCTTTTCCACGTTTCATACTGAATCTTGTCATTCTCTTCTCGATTTAATTATTACGTCGTATCTTAAACTTTACTCCAACTCAAATATTACATTAGTAATCAATATTAAATTAGTGAAAAAATGGTTTGAAAATGTTTTTAAATCATCTAATATTTGGAAAATCCTAAGTTCCGCAGGCAGCAGTAACCAACTTGAAACAACATAATATCCCATCGACTTTAACGATCTCAACATTTACTTTTCAATCCACCTGTTATCTTAGACGCAGGATTGTGGTTGAAATCTCTTAGTAGCAGTACTTGTTACGTTTAGTGATAATGCGTTTGTTGCTTTGGAAATATCAGTAGTCGAAATAAAAAATAAAAATAAAAGATTGTGTTGGAGCCTTTTGTGAAGTTTAAAATAAATCAAATATTTAAAAGTAAAACTAACTTTTAAAAAATGTCGATGACAGTTTCGACACGCAGTATGGAAATTTAAATATGAACATTCGATGAAAAATATTGCAATCCATTTTAATTCTTATATAAATATACATGCAAAATTCGATGGTCTTCGTAAATTATTGACTTCACTTCAAAACGCATTATTTATAACAACTACGACACTTTTATATTCAATTACATTCAGTCATTAAAACATAAATTTATTTCGTAAATTAAGTTAATTATTTTTGTAAAGTGCGTTTTTATTTTTACTTGCTTCTGTGGTGGTTCTGGGTGATTCTAAGCCTAGTTACCTCTCAATCTCAAAATTATAAATTTTATCTGTTTACCATTTTTTTGTAAATAATATACGTAATTATTAATAGACTAACAAGATAAATATACTGCACAATCGCAGATTTTGCCTTTAAACTATTTTGTACCATAATTCTTATCTTCTATTTTTTGCAGTAACTAACAACAAGAATAAAAAAAATAAATACTTTAAAATTGAAAAATAAAATAGACGAAATATTTATCCTTTAAAATAATACTTATATTAGCAAGAAGAAACTGTCAACGTTTAATTATACAAAAGAACAAAAGAAGTTTGAAGTTCAGTACTATGTTTATTTTTGCTCGCATAAATCGTAATATTTTTATGATATGCTGTATTAGTTTTCTGACTTACGGTCTAACACATTTATATTTTTTTTTTTTAAATAAAAAAAAATCGGTTAGCATAACAGCAGTCGTGAGTATTTCTTTAAAACAAAATAATTAAACAGTATTTGATTGAGTTATTACAATATTACATTCTTATTATTAATATATGTATGCATATATATATATATATATATATATATATATATATATATATATATATATATATATATATATATATATATATATATATATATTTATATGTATATATATATACATATATATATATATCTTTAAAAAAATAAACCTCTTCATTTTTACTTTAGGCTCTTGATTATGATATTAAATATCGTGACTGAAATCATACTTGCATTAAAAAATTATGGAAATATTTAAAAATCTAGTTTCCAAGGAATATCTTACTTTTATGACTCGGAGATAATAAATTTTTAGAGATAATAATTTACAGGCGAAATGTCTAAAAATGTAGTATCTTAGGAATATCTTACTTATATGACTCGAATGTAAATTAGGTTTGTTATAAAAACAATAAGAGAAATTTTGAAAAAAATGTATTCATTTCCATTTTTAGGGTACCGTTTAAAAAGCAACGTGTTCCGACCTTTCCGTACAAGACGTAGATACATACCGTATGGCCTAAACATAAAATATCAGTGTTCTACGTACAGGGACTGCAGTACGCAGGAGAAACATTACGAATTTTGGCTATATTCAAAATAAAAGTTTTCTTGTTGCTAACTATAAAAGTTAACTAGATTCAAAAAAGTAGTACAATTGGTATCATTTTCACCTGCAAGTACAGTGGCTAAAAACGTCGGTACCGCGACTGTTACAAAATTGGTTTAATTTGGCTCCGAAAATTCCATCGATCCGTTAATAGCATATATAGGTAAACATATTAAATGTAGTGAAGATTAAGAACTCAAAGAACATACTCCGCACCATCGAAAGTGAAATATTCGTAAATATTTTTTCGAGCCTATCGCATTCAATTTTTAAACCGTTTTTTGGAACGACAAAATGAACTGCCAAAAGCAGAAATAAAAACTTAAACAGAAATCATATCTATACCTAAACTGACCGTATTTGAATCCATATTTTATGGATGTTCGGGACAAAATACTTAATATAAATAAAATTTAGATTTCATCTGAGTGGTTAGCTCACGTAACAGGCATCGCGGTGCAATTTAAATTTAATTTAAATTATTTTTTTCTATAATTTTACTGATTAAATGATTTTATTTGCTTCATCTGAGTTAATGATTAAGCAAATCTCAAAATATGAGACATGTAACACTAAACATATATATTGTATGTCCTATAATTGGTAATTGATTTATAAAGAAAAGATAAACTTGCTATTTCTCAAAAAAACGGGAAAGTCAGAGGACGTAATAAATACAAAAGCATACAGAGAAATGTCTTTATTGTTTTGTGTTTTACGACTATTCGGAAAATTAATCAATGGGAAAATATTTCCTTATTAATAAGAACATATGTTTTTATAACAGTTTAGATATGAACCTATTTTTTGCCTAAACCATTGTAGGTTTACTAACTACACAAAACCTACGGGTATAGTATAGGCATTTCAGGGTTACAAGGAAGGGTTTTGTCGCTGATGATGCGTTTGGATACATAAAATATTTTTTTTTGTTTTAAAATCCTTTGACATTGACGACACAAAAATAATAACAGGTAAACTTGAGCTTATTTTAAAGTTATTTATTTATTCCATGCTTTTACTCTAATTCTATTACTCTACGTATGTGCGTGTGTGAAAAATACGGTTAATGATGTTCTAATCTAAAAAAACATAGCTATTTAATTGTTCATAATGCCAATTGAAAGAGAATGGGACATAAGTTTTCGAAATTTCATAATGCCTTCGAACCTTGCGAACCTTCGCGATATTATATTATTTCGCGTAATATGGGCAAGTAGTTTTACGAGCATATAAAAATAAGCACCTGACTTGAATTCCTAAGTGGATATTTTATAGAAACCTGAAATTTGTTCTAAGCGATTAGTCCAAAAACAAGTAAATTGTATCATGGCGAACAATGGTGAAAAATTGTGATAAAATGTCTTATTAATATTAGTATTTATTATAAATATTTTATATATGCTAGATTTGAATGACAGTAATCAAAGTCAATCTTTTTTGTTTCAAATTTCGTATAATTAGACTGTAAGACCGTGCTAAGACTTGATAGACAAAATATATATACATGCTTATATACATACAATGAATAGGTTAGTCCCCTTACATTTCTCTAATCTAGAAAGAACTTTCTTTATCGCTCGTCATGATAAGAAGTATATACTAATACTTCGTAGGTATTATGTGTCAATAACAAATATCCTTTAAAGTAATCATGGTATATTAGGCGTACAAATAAAGTACTAAAAAACATTTAGTTCAGCGTCAAAGTATCTTCTTTTTCATCGGAAATATCTTAGGCCATTTGGAAACAAATGTCATTATTTAAAATCACCCCGAATGTGATGAGGCCTCTATATATATAGGGATATTACTTGAATATTTTAAATATCTTTAGGTTGGGTGGGGGGATCGATTAGAAATCAAAATATCGAGGTCGATTTGAACTGGATTTTCGCTATGATGAAATGATTATACATTTATATATTTTTGTGTACCTATTTCTCTGTTTTTTAAAAAAAACCACGCAAAAATATTAAATTTATTTGAATAATACTTTCATAAGAATCAAATTAAATGCTAGATCCTTTTTCCCCTGACCAATTATTCTCTAAGGACACAAAATTCAGTTATTGACATAGTCATTTTAACTACGTTGGGGTAGTCGAGAGCGCGCGCGAATTCAAGAAAGTAAGGAGAAAAATTGTTGAGATTGTTATAGGGAACTTAAATTTAAAGTGCAAACTAAAATATAAGAGACTTATCTAAATTAAGGTAATTATTTTTGAGACGTAAAACATTATTACTGAAGAAATAATGAAGATACTTTGCTAGCGAAACCACCTATAAATGCTATTATTTTTATAAAATATATATTTATTAAAATACATATTTTTCCCTACAAATAAAACAATATAAATTGGACAGATATTACTTGACCTAGTCTATAAAAATCAATGTTGCTAATAATGCTAATCGAAAATAAATGCTAATCGAAATAATGAACACAAGACATTAAGTATTTACCATATCATTATAATAGTTCAATCATTGGCTCTGGTGCCCTATATATAGTGCCCTGATAGTAGTTTATCGGAAGAATTTAAAGAAATCTCTATTCACCACACCGCATTTCTCATTAAATTTTACGCAAAAAATTGATGTAAAAGTGTGATTTAAAAAAAATAATTACGAAAGTTTAGTACAACTTTTGGGTTATTGTATGTACCCATATCGTACAAGCTGACAGGTTCAGAGCGCTGGTAAATTTTGACCGTAAGTTAAAAATTCGATATTTTGCAATCTAATAAATAATACATATTACATATATTATATAATAAAATATCTTATGTGTGTGTATATATATATATATATATATATATATATATACATATATATATATATATATATATATATATATACATATATGTATTTATATATATATATATATATATATATATATATATCAAGTGCTGGTTAATTGGATCGAATAAGGCGAAAATATAATTTATAACATTTGAGCTTCCACTTAAACGAAAAAAGTTTCATTAATGTAAACAGAACAACTCTTTATAGAAACATATTGAATTACCGGTGTAATCGATATTACGTTCTGTGAAATAATTTTTGTATTGTTGAATGTTAAATATATATACCAATTAAAATCGCAGTGATTTTTTTTATAATTCACCGAATGTCTTCGCTGAGTGTTTGGCGACGCGTAGCGCCCGGTGTGCGGTGCATTGTGCGACGTTCAACACTTTAAATACCATTGAAATAATATTTTTCTAGGATAGAATGAAATGGAATACACGAAAATTTTAATAATCGTGTTATTTTGTACTCTGGAATACATTGAGGTCGACTTGAAACATAAATTTAATTAATTCGTGTAACCAAATAATATATATTTATATTACTAAATGAGCTTTTGTTGCTTATTGTGTCTTATTCTTCATAAAGTAAAGTTTGAAGCTAAATTTCAAGAAATGTAACTTGAACTAAATATAAATATAAAAAACCAATACGTTTAGAAGTAAACATGTTGTGTTTTGTGATATTTAAACACTTATTTTTTATGGTACTTAAATACGTCTTTGTTCAAGCAGCATTACAGGAACAATAAACACAACAAATATGTATTAAAGTCGTATAAATGAAACAAAATGGCATAAGCCTAAAATTACGGAGAGTATTAGGTAGAAATTTCCTTATTTAGAGAATATGTAATGAGAAATTCAAACGCCATCAGAAATATTAAAGTTGATATAACCCCAGCTTATTTTGAAATACCGACTGTTAAATAATATTAAATGTATAAATTAAACGTAACATTTACTCTTGAGATGTGCTGCAAATAAAATATTTTTAGTAATTACCTAAGTAGATTAACATTTTCCATGTATTTATCGAATATGTTATGATTAAGTATTTACACTATATACACTCGCATTTATATATATATATATATATATATATATATATATATATATATATATATATATATATATATGTATATATAGAGTGCAAGTGTTTTTTATTTTACCAATATTCACAACATATATCCGATTCATTTTAATAAGATTACAGCTTTGGTTTCGATTTATCTTACTATTGTGTATACGAAACTAATTAATTGCATGCTAAACCTGTTACGAATATAGGATATCATTCGGAATATTTTGTGTATTGAAACAGATTTCAAACGATTTCAATACTTCTGCCTATTCTAACTGCATAGCCACTGTGATATTTATTCATTTATCGATTATTGGCTTACTCTTGGTTTTCACTTTACGTAGTAAAAATTATTAAGCAAAACTAGTAGCTTTTGCATTTTAAGGTACATTTTAGATTTGAAATTGTACATAAAAGAACTAACATGAGTATTAAATTAAGCTCTGGAAATTAAATAACTAGTTACATCTCGATACAGTTACGATGAATTCATAAAAAAAGTTTGTTAATTCTTCACTGTACATTTTCGCAATTCTGTACACATAATATATTAGTCCTTCTTTATTTAAGTTATTGTCTTAAGAAATAATCAAACTTTATTAATATGCAATTATTAATACAATTTTCATAAAAAAATCAAATCTTGAAAGTCATAGACTTAGAGACATAATTAAAACATTATTCCGATGAGTTTGTAAAAACACAGAGTAAGAAATTTATATAATATAGGTAAATAAATAATTTAACACCTACGACCAAGTCGTATTAACGGTTTTCTCTCACGACTCGATCGCGTAGCAAGTCGTCAGTAGGTACTGTTAATATGTCATACAGATTAAACATAAAATTTAGAAGCAATGACGGTGACTAGACATGTTTTGTTTGTTATTTGTAGTCATAATATTATAAAAAGTCCAGACATATTGTATTCGGAATTCATTTTAACCAAAAATTTAGCACAAAGACTAAGAAGGGAGAAATAGTTTACAAATAAAGTTTAATTGTATCTTGTTGTAACAAAATGAATAAGTAAGAGTATGAATACTTTTGTTGCTGTTTCAATCTTTGATTTTTCTTTAATAAGCAAGCTAATCCCAACAAAGCATTTTTTATTACAAAATTTGGTTATTATACTTTTAATTGTCGTAAAAATATGTTAATATACTTACAGAGTTATTAACAATAATAATTTAGCACGACACTTTACAATGTTCAATGAAGTTATTGGAAAATGACTGAAAAATAAACGATGAATTTAATCACCTTTAAAAACTATTTGAATTACTATTTTATTGTGTAGTTAAATTGTTTCCTCATTCACCAATATACACTGTAAGTTTATGAAGAAACGTACGTACATATAGTCTGGAAATATATATTAACTGCGCGAAATGCTTTGAAATGAACTTTCATATACCGAGATCGAAAGCTTAAACGCGCACGATCAAAGCGGAGGCAGACACGCGACTGAAACCTCGTCAATACACAGCGCCACGCGCGGGACCAGCCTCCTGCGAGAAAAGCTCGCATTTTAGCGTACACTGATATTAATCATATCAAATAGAGTACACATATATTTTATAGAAAAGTTAAAAGTTTTCAATTTGAGGTTAGATTAAATAAGATCAGATTGTTTATATTGAGCAAAAAAGTTTTCGGTCTATTCATGTATTTTAAAGCAATCTTATAGTATTATCAGATTTTGGGAAAGAAAAACTCTTCAAATTCTTTGTGTATTTGAAGAGTTTTTCTCTACTCACCCATATTTTTTACTTCACCCACTTTAATGCAATTCAACTTCTATTAAAAATGTTACATTTATTGTAATTTATGTTTAATTGGTTTTATACATCAATCTTTGCAAGTTTTGTAATTATTTTAATTGTTGTGTTTATTTCAAGTTTTCAAATTATTTATAAGTTTATGGCATGCACATTATTTCTTCATTGTCTTTCCTTCCAGTACTACTATTGCTATTTTGATTGCAATCATTTATAGTAGATAAAACGATATAATTGGTTAACTAAAAGTCATACTGAAAAAAAAAATTATTTGATATTTGGATGATAATTAAGTGTTTGAATATCTGAACCTATTTTATTACGTACCAGCTTATTCTGCAGATTTAGACGTAATAAAAAATCCTATCATGCACGAGTGTTCTCTATCTATTTAGACTCTTTTAAATATTTAAGGGAAGTACTTCTAATAAACTATTAACATATAGTAACTTTTAGAATGTTAATTTATTGCCTCTTCTATCCCTCACAATCGTAAAAACATGATGCATGTTTTCAAGATTATAAGAACTAAGATATTCATTTTAGTTTTCCTAAAATCTTTTGCTTGGGTCAGAAGCCAACCTATATTTTCCACAATTTTACTGAAAAATATAGGTTGGCTTCTGGGGTGAACAAATTTGCTTGTATATTTGTCAATATATCGTTTAAGATATACTAACCTAAATTATGAAAAGATATTTTGAGGTCCTTATTATTTATACTCTCAAACGATATCGCGTACAATATGTAAAATTTAAAAAATCATAATCATATAATTAATTTACCTTCCTTAAATTTCCATTTAAAGATTTTTGAGAGTTATCTATTGAGATATGTGCCAGGTAACATGTTTTATTTCTATGGCAAATTTCAAGTTACTGAGAAAGACGGCCGTGACAGATACGTGAGTATCTCATAAGTATTCTATTTTTCTTTTTGAGGTATGGAACTCTAAAAGTTAAAAATGAACGTCATATTGATTAACCTGCAAATTTGGTTAGATAATTTTTAAAGTAACATTCGTTCTGTTGATAAATTGACTGTTAATTTATACGTTTGAGGAAGTCGCACTATTAAAATAATCGTAAGTTTAAAGTACCGCTTTATAAAATTCTACCTGTATTAGACTAAAAATTATGAAGCGTTGTTGGAACTTTACCAAAAAAAAAACAAGAAATTGCATAAGTAATGATAATTTTTTTATATTGAGTTATCTGTCGATAAACAGTGATTCAAAACTACCATCGAAGTGACATATTCAGCAAAATTTGAGAAATCCCAACTAGATGAATGGTTATTATTTATCTTGCTGGGATTTCTAAATTTATATTGAAGTGGTAAACACTTTAATGGTAATTTTAAATGAAAAATTATGATCACTTATGCAATTGTTTGTTCTTGTGAGTTCCAATGATCCTTAATAATGTTTTGTCTATTATACTCGTATTTTTTAAGTCAGCTTTCGAAGTGGCATGTTGCATTGATGATGATGTGACACTCGTATTCTTTTCTCCAACTCTCTTTATGTGGAGCCGAAATGGTGTTTGGAATCGTGTAATTATATGTTACAGACCAGTGATGGTAGCATGGATTCAGGTGGAGGACCAATGCACAAAGACCACCAACCAGCCTACCCAATGTGGCGTTTAATTACACAGAAAGGATTATATTCAGCATTGGACTAAGATAGGCCGATAATGAAATCAATATTTGTTAAACTCTATTTTTATATATATAACAATATTTTCCATTTCTTCTGTTCTTATTTATATTTCTTTTTCTAAAAATGGGTGTTTAATTTGTCATATTACAGTATTTAAAAATTTAAAATATAAAATATTATAAAAGGTCCTATGAAGACCTATCCGCGGAAGAAGTAACATTTGGTGAGGTTAATTTAGGTTAAGGGTGTAAATGTGGGTCATCAACCGAATAACTTGAATATCTAGAGTTTACATTTGAACCGCACAATCAAAAACATAAACATATAAGTATGCAAGTAATTCTCAGATAGCGAACAAATTTTTAACCGGTCGATGTTCCATGCATATAAAACTTAGAACTGTGATCACGGCATCGCCTTTTATTTCCTATAATTTAACAGGTATATTTAGTAAACCAAAAAAAATGTTGAAAAATATCGTCTACAAGATCGAATAATTAAAAAATTTAAGATCTTGGTTTTTTAACTAATCGTCCTTTGCTAGGCTTAGAAGGTTACAACCAAGTATGAGTAAGAGAAAAATGTTTTACTAAAATGGCTATGCGACCAAAATTATATTATTTACTAAACTGTCAAATAACTAACTACACCTAAAAGAGCAATGCGACATACATCTTATGTTGTATGGCGTAGGCTTCGAATTGTGTCGGCTACGAATCAGTCAGAGACATTCAAGTCTGAAATTGCTTTTACCATCAAATTGTAGGCTTTAAAATTTTTATCGAAACGTAATTTAATAAGTTTTCTTCAAGTTTTTGTAAAACAAAGGTATAGTTTTTCTATTCTTGAAATATATCGTTATATACGTACTGCCAAGCACTTTGAAACAAAACAAAATTGGAAGGAAATTTTACTCTTAGTACAATTTTGACTAACCTTTCAAAGCACACAAAGAGTACACACACACACACACACACACACACATATATATATATATATATATATATATATATATATATATATATATATACTTACACACAATCTTACATACTCAACCAGGTAAATCTTTACCTTAAATGTAACAAATCCTCACTTTTTCTCTTAATCAGTATTTGTGTACCTAGGGATGCAGGGATTTGTGTGCGGGCGTGCGAACGTGCATGCGTGCAAACGTATGTGTGTGTGTATTACGAATTTGATACGAAGATCACTAATTATTCAGATCGTTACTTAACACGATAAATGTTGTTAATTGAGTAATGTATTTATATTAACAAACTAGCTGAGAATGTTCGAGAATAACTAGCTGAGAATATTCTCGAACATTCTCGATCCTTCTCGTCAAGTTTATTCTCGTATATTGGGGGATGTTCTGGTAGGTTCTCGCTGAGTCTAGTACATTCAATGACGGGAGTTTGGTGATCGGTGGTCGATAGTGTAAAATGCCCAAAATCGACAAATTTCAATACCCATATCTCCCACACTATCACCGCTACTACCATTGTGCACAATGGGAGATGTGGAGCTACTACCACACAGAACAACCAGTAGTCCGGTGGGTAGTTTTAGCTGCAAGGTAACATATACAGGCTAACATCTTTATATATACACACACACATATATATATATATATATATATATATATATATATATATATATATATACATAAATATATATATATATATATATATATATATATATATATAGATTAGTAACTGAAGTCTCACAACTGCAGTCTTCAAACACAGCTCTACATTTCGGGTATTACGTAACTTTCAGCTGCAGAAACTTCCTTAATATTAAATATGTTTTATTATAAACAATTAGTGCTATTTACATATGAGAAAATCCTGGAAAAGTTTCGCATGTTTTTTGAATTGTTCATCATTCGGTAAGTAATAATTATTAGTCTCGATGTATATTAGGTTTTTTCTTCTAACTTTACGGAATATTTGAGATATTTTTTATTCGAATGATTGACATAGGTTTCTTCCACTATGTATATAATTGAAGGAATTGCCACGCTGGATAGGCGAGTTGGTGATAACAGTGCGTAGCTTCTCGCACCGGTGGCGCTGCAGCCCTTTAATCCGTGTAACAACGCAATTACAAATATTAATCTAACCCGGATCCCGCACTATACAGTGCGTCTACAAAGGCCGTAAACCTGTGATTAACACAATGCAACACGCAAGGACTATTTTCTGAACCATTATTATTTTTGTCATTAATATACATTTGTACATAAAAGTTTAACCCATGTGTAAAGCGAAAGTAATCATTTAGCAACTAATGAATGGTCTCATCAAATCTTCGAGATTTTTATAATTCTATTCATTGTTTCTCCATTTTAGAATATTACGTAATTTTGTAAGAATATTACTTAGTAAGAATACTACGTAGTCTCCGCTTCAGTCAATTCTTTTACAAACGAAATACCTACGTAGTTCATACATCGGCCGGTGTCCACTATGTCGAGCCGAAATTTTCATTGGTGGGCTGTCGACTTTTGTATTTACAATTTCATTTATAATAATATCTAATCGTGATTTCGTTCTCATACATAATGAATGAAAACGAAGCCCTGATTACTTGTGGTGTTTAAAAAAAAAGCAACTGAATTTGTTTTTTGGATACATCGAGTCTGAACCGAAAGGTATTAAACTAGGAACCTTTAGAACTTTTGACGACTTAAAAGTTTTTAACTACTTTGGAATATCTGTGATTTTGATGACAAAATTAATGATGATTTAATTTAATAATATTGATATTAATACAAATTATACGCTTTAAAAATAATAGACACAAACATATTAAAAAAAGCGTAATAGATTATATTTTGCGAAAAGAAAACTTTTCCAGTAAAAACGGCGAAGTTGGATTGAGAAAGTGATGTATCTAGTTTATGGTATATTTGCAGGCGATGAAGACTAAGCAGTTAGCTTTTTATACTCTGCTTATTTTTTCCCTTCCAGTATGCCATTCTTTGGTTTTCTTGAAGTTGATAGTATCTGAATACAATAATATTATTAAAAAAAATGGAAGGGCTGTGCAGACGTTTGAGAATTATTTTCTGATTCATTGACATCTGATGAGAAAGTTTGATATTTGTTAGAAGAATGATGAGTGATTCTGGGATTCATGACTTTTGTTAATACTTAGATTTTACGTAAACTTTTGTGGCCTCGTTGTATTTAAACCTGTGCCAGATATTTTTCTTCTTTTCTTTTTTGTATGCTATCCCAAATGTGTCGTATGTGTTCGATATTTATGACACATTTTCTTATTGCCACGGATCAGTAGATTGCAAGCATATAAGGGTTATAGAACCAATTGATAGTAGTTCTACATTGTTTAATTGTAAGGATTTTTTCCCTTTAATTTTATTCACTGTAATCTATTAACTGGTTTCAGGTAGCCAGACGAGTAGCGGGCAGATGGTTGGAAGAATGTCGGTACGCGTATAAACAATGAAATAGAAAACAATATTCCAATAACTTCCGACGCGAGAGAAAAATCGTGACAAAACGCTTGATAAATGTGTCAACGTCAACGTTTTTGTTGGACTGGTCTGTATGTGAATAGTGTCATTGAAATATAACAGCCATCTCAATTATATCATAATGATTGACGTAGTTGGATCAACTCGAAGAGCAGGTTTCCATTATATCGGTCGGACACATTAATTGTTGACCAGCTTTTCCTGTCCACACTACACTCTTTATGGCCTCCTTATATCCAGCTATGAGTCGGCTCTCGTATACAGTGTATAACCATGATGCTCTAGTCATAACGGTATTTAAAAATGCAACCTGTCAAGGTCAAGTGGAACTCCGAACACGTTTAGGAACTTATATTTATGAGTGCCTAATGTGTTTAAGGGTACATAATATTTCTATTTAATTATTTTCTTATTTACAAATATTAACGTTTCATAACAAAATATATTGCCTGTAACATCTTTCACAGGCGTAAAAACATGGTACATATTTCAATAATATTATTTCTCACTATAATCTATAAATAATTGATTATTATATCTTCAAGAGACATATAAACATTTGCTTTAATATACAAAGCTATTTTTCCATTGGATTAAAGTCACTTGTATGAGTCAAAGTCACTTGTATGACATTTTTACAGACCCAAGGAAATGACAAAGCATGCATATATGTATATATATATATATATATATATATATATATGTATGTAGAATTTTCGTTATAATTGTGCCATCTGCAAAATTATTAAAGAATTATGTTGTGTTATATGGAAAGTATTAAGTGCAAAAGAAATCAAATTCTCGTATGGCCTCGGAGTGGATGGAAGCACCAAAGAGATATAAAGCCAACAAATAATGCTTCTATGTTTTTCAATTATAGGCTATATTTTTTCCTTCTTTTCACTTGTAGTAGTCGATTTCGAGTACCATTATGTCTACGCTAGTATTGTTACATGTAGAAGAGATTATGATTCCTTGAGAATAAAAAAATTACTTTTTGGCGGAAAATAAATAACAATAGCAGCTTTGTTAAACAGTGCCAGGAAATTTGTAAGAGATGAAGGTTTTCTAGTAACAAAAAATACGGCCGTATTAAGGTACTCACTACTTTATGTCGAGCAAAAATATACGTCGAATATGGGTTTGATATTTTTAGTATCAAATATATAATCTTACTTCGACCCTTGGATATTATTCCAGGAACAGTCGTTGAAGTAGTAAAAACTTGCACGGTATTAAATATTTTTTAGACAAAAGTCTTACATTAACTTTGAGTATAGCTAACATCCTCAATAGACTATTCAAGAGACTATCTCCTCTTGTCCTATTTGAATATGATCACTATTTTCTTTCACAAATTGGCTCTGTTCCTTCGTAGAAAACATCTGCACATATTTTATGATAAGGATCAGTATTATCAATAAAATGTGGTCAAAAAAACCACCAAATTGACTGACATTTTATCTATAATTTTTCATCTAAGATAAAAATTCAATTTGTGGTATTAATAATATTTTTAGTATATAAGTCAAGATTTTCCAGAGTTTATCAATACTGAACAAATTGAATGCGTACATTTTCGTATGTTTATTTGGATCATAAACTAATTTACAAATCTCAGGTAACCAGTCCCAATTATATTTTCAGACCTTTAAAATAATAAATATTTTGAATATAAAACAGCTAATTCACGCTTCGTTTATTTATTTTCATGGCTCAGATGATTAAAATATCTATTTTAATTATTCTCCTTTGTAATATCAAAAATATAGAATTCAAGTATAAAGTTCAGTTGATCAGGTCAGGTTGACCATATAAAAATAAATTCATTGAGGTAACCGACAGTTTTTTAGTCAATTCGATTTGAAATGTAATCAAACAAATTTGTATCCATCGAATAACTGATGCAAAAGTTGTGTGTTTTTAGCAAATAATCATATACTTAGTACATATTTGTCAATTTTTATTGCAAATAAAGTACCAAATTGTCTTTGATAACTTTCAGTTGACTGTTTAAGTACACACAGACCTACGTATTCTACAAATTTCTGGGAAAATATTTCCAATTTCCATCTACTTTTTTATTATATATATATCAAAGCATGTGGCACATTCGCGCAGGCACAAATCATTTGTTTATTTACACAAACCATATCAAGATATATTTCCGATGTCCATAACTTTTTCCTCCAAATAGCAAGAAATAATAAATGCACGGTTTATAGGCGTTTGTGTCGAAATATTCCTACGAATTTCACACGTTTGTTATCAGGTATATCTTCCGGAATAATATGATTTTACGAATTCACTGACTGATTCGTTTATCAATCATCCTGAAAAATGGGAAGAATCTCAGTAGGCCGGTTTTTGCGCGTCGATAAAAACAAAACTGTTTGTTGTTTTTCATAAAATATAACCTTGTAGGTTAAAGGTATGTATGCACTTTCGATAAGCTTTTGGAAAGAATATTCCAGTTACACAAATCTTATTTTCAGCTAACGTTTCTTTATTAACATATCCATTTTTGGTCTAGTGTTAATATGACCTGGGAGACAAGTTATTATCTATATCGTCATGTCACTTTAAAAATATTTCTATCTACTAGTAAAAATGAGGTCACTCTTTCACTTTGAGAGTCACATAGCCAAACTAGGAACATTTATACTTTCACCATATCCATCTGTCTATTCGATTAATTAAATTGAAATAAAATTTGTGAATTGTGAAATAATATTTCAAAACAGAAAAGTTGGTTTTGGTGTATTTGTAAAGTGTAAGTAAATTTCTTTATTCGCATGCCCATTGTGTAAGGTGTGGTTAAAACGTGTCTTTCGAAGATATTGAAGGTACATCATGAACACTTTTGTTACAATACTTTTGATCCCTTTACGAAATATTGATACCTATAGTAGTCATTTTCATTAGAGTTGAGTATTCCCATCCCCTACCAGATAAACTGCTGTTTTTGAATATCGTGAAATAATTCACAACAGCGCACAAAACGAAATTAAAAGGACATTATGGCAGATAAGTGTATAGTATATATATATATATATATATATATATATATATATATAAGGTATATTGCAGATAGGCCTACTAGTATACGAGTAATAAAAGTTCAACTCATGATATGTAGCTGAGTCACAGTTTCTTGAGAGAATGCATTTAAATCTCTTACAGTATTAACACAAAAAGATCCAAGATATAACAATAAACTCGCTCTAATATCACCCGCATTAAACCATTAATGTACAGATAAAAAAGAGACGTTGCTTTATTACATAACCGTTTAAGTACCGTAAAACCGGGATTTTATAGACCCTTGACAAATTGCAATAATTCAATATTTTTATCTAAACCAGTCTACGCGTGTTCAATCATTCTGCAGTGGTTCTAAACAAGTGTAAGTAGTTCTTTACTTTTTCTAAATCGACGCAGAATTATATAGTACACGTAAGTAGTGTACTTGGTACAATACGGTAAAGAGGTGACAACTCAAAACGAGGTAGGTGCAGCGAGTATTTCATTCAATGTAAATCAAATATTTAATTATTAAAGGAAGGAACTGAAGACACACCATTCAGCAAAGAGCACTAGTAAAATTAACAGTACGTACCAATAATCGTTCGACATAGTGAAGTATCCTGTGAAGTATCATGCTTCTTGTTGAAGAATTACTATGCGCCAAATTACAAAATAAGATGATATTGTGACATAAATTGGCCCTCGCAGTAATCTGACGTATACAGATTAAAGTTGTGACGTACGATAACGGTGCCATCGCATTGAAAAATTAATGTGCTCTGAAAAATATCAAAATGCTCTCACCAATCTTGCAACAGAAACTAACAACACATGTACGCACATTCTCAATATTTTACAAGAATTGAATTGTCGTATCTACAGTAAACAACATCAATAAACCAGATGTCATTTTTGTTTACCTGATTCTATTAATCACAATCTAGCATACACAATTTTGATTCGAAAAGGGAAGCTAAATTAAAACAGCATATGTACCTTAAATGTAAAAAAAATGCGGAAAAAAGTAAAATAATTTATAAAATTCTATGGAACACTTTGAAGCGACTGACTATGGCTGATCACTAGATGATAATATTGTAAACTTCAAATGATATAAAGGGGAATAAGTTTTGCTATTATACAGCAATATTTTGAATTCGAGTAAATAAACAGAACATGAAGAACAAACAAGTAACTAAAACTAAAATTTTATATATTTATATTAGAACTTCTTTGTGTGAGACGAATGAAGAGAATATAATCGAAACTACAGAATCCCGTGAGCATGACATAATTAATTGTGAGGTGATGATGTCGAGTATGAAGAGAATGAAACATAAAAATAAACTATCAGCATGAATTTTATTTTTTTATTACTAAAAGAAAAAAGTAGTATTACACATATGAAAAGTAGTAGACATATGAAAATTTACAAATGTTAAACATGATACGAGTGTATCACTTTTATCTATATAGTTCCAATGGCCTCCGAGTAAAATGGCTGTGATATACGAACAGAAAGACGGGCAGAGAGACAGACGGACAGGACGAAATTATAAGGGTTACGTTTATGCCATTTGGATACCGAACCTTAACAACGACAGTATGAAATAGCGCCTTAAACATAATTATGGAAAATGCAAGCCGTTTCTTATTGGGCCACTGGGGCAGCTTTGAAGAAGTATGAAGTTTCAATTACTAATAAATATTATTTAAAAGTATTGATAGAACATTCACATGCGCGTATCGTAAAATTCGACTCTCATCATTTTTTATAACGCGTCTAAAGAAGTATAACTTCAATAATTTATAATGCAAATAAATATACACCGAAACTTAACCTCACATAGAGAAATACACTTAAATATATTTTGAAAAGCTTTTAGGTACTATTTCTGTCACGAATATTTATAACAAAATATGTGTTTTTTTTATTACATGGACCATTATTAAAATTTAATTACTAAACATATTATTTAAAAACATAGATATGACTTAGATTTGTATTAATATAAGACAAGTGTTGTGTATTTACAAATACCTCAATAACTATCATGAATATAGTATCAATCACAACATGCGTGTAAATAAATGTTTAGTGAGTAACTTTACCTTATCGATTGTTGTTCTACGTGCATCGTGAGCAACTTCATACTTCCTATTTTTGTTGCATCGTGCGTGCGCGCATCGTAAAATTTCACTCTCATCATTTGTTCATGACGCTCCTAAAGAAGTATAATTTCAAAAAATATTTCATAACTTTCTCATTCAAATTTCACGCGAGTAAAACCGTGGGGCACAGCTAGTAAGGATATAAACTTGAAAAATTTCAAGCTCCAAGAGGAAAATTTAACATAATCCACATTGATATAATTAGATTGAACTGTAAATATTAATTTGGTAACTGATAAACCCACCACTTTGTTCCAGTGATTTCTAAAATGTTGTAGAAACTTTTTGAATATCTGGTAGGATATATAACGAGTGCGGTCTTTAACCTTCTATTCAGTTAGCACCAGACTTTAGGCGAATAATGAACAAAATATTGAGATATTCGACGAAGAGGTCTTAACGAGCTCTTGCTTTATGAATTTAATTTAGAATGAAAAGGGAGCGAGGTAGCACGCGATATACTGAAAACAATAAGTTAAGAGGTATTCTTCTGTGATGCTAAGTATTGTTTCCAAAGATTAAAATAAGGAAAATTTGATCTCTTCGATACACCATATACA
Organism: Druceiella hillmani; assembly: GCA_039881145.1. NCBI lineage: Eukaryota > Metazoa > Arthropoda > Insecta > Lepidoptera > Hepialidae > Druceiella > Druceiella hillmani. The sequence continues at coordinate 27,050,691 of JAYKKI010000023.1, read as the reverse complement.
AGGGATCTCCTACGTTAAATTTGTAAATATTTAAAAGCCTTATTGAAACAGATTAAAGCGTTAGATGTGGTTATCTGGCTACACTTACGCTTTCATATTCTCTACAATTCAAAAACAAATGCTCTAGGGAAGTGGAAATTTTCTGCATGGCCGTCGTGTGAGCTATCCTTGATTAACTGAAGTGATGGGTTTATTGTCAATCAAATATAAAAGATATCAAGATGTCAATCAAATATAAAAGATAACACCTAAATTTTATGACTGTATTGTAATTTTAGTTCACTTTTGTAGTGCCAATTAATTAAAATAAAGAATAACACACGATAGAAAATGTAGCTAACGAAAACTTTTACGCTAGTTTTCCCAATATAATAACACATAAAGATTAATTAGATGTACATAATGATAACTGAAACAAGCTCGGCTTTACCCACTACATTTAAGACATACAATATTTTTTTGGAAATAAACATGGGAGAAATAGGCAGATATACAAACCTGTTCCCAACATTTTTTTTAAATCTAAGAATACAAAACAATTACAATAAGTCAAGTTTTTCAAAATTATATACCTCGAAATAGATCCCAGAGGTAACATCATCTTACTTTGGGATCGACTTCAATACATTTTACCGTTCTGTGTTCATATTTGTATGGAGCAGAGTTGGATAGTTTAGTTTTTCGTTTGATTTAAATCTTAATGAAAACAAAAGACTATTTTAAATTTGTTTCTATTTCCTAAAATTATCTTTCTTAAATAACTACGATCTACATTATGTGTCGATCCTGTACATATGGGTTTATCACTACTATTTTTTATAAATTATTGTTGTGTTTGTTAACGTAATTTTTGCAGTCTTAGTTATTTCGTATTAAAACCCATTTTTCATCATTTTGCTCCTTCCTTACGTTCTTCTAAATAAATTTTAAATGAGGTTTCGAACCCATGAGATATCAGTACCTTACCAAACCTAGATACCACTTATTTCATAACAGTATATTTGATAACAGAACATGACTTCAATTTATCTATCTAAAATTATGCTCACATAGCGTAAAGGTTATATTCTAAATTTCATCGACCTAATTATTTTATTTTGTACTTCTCAGTATTATTCCCTTTATACAACTCACCAATTAACGAAAAACAATTACTGATATTTCCATAATAGTTAATTAACAAATCTAGCTCTTATCTTGACCCTGGAATGTATTAGAATTTTCGTTTAGAAATTCTCAATAGAATATTTATTTCGATATCGAATGTGTCCCAACGCAGCTAGATATTTTTACGCATACGCGTATAGCCTTTTATGAACTTATACATTGCCGTTTCAATCATAAATACGGAAATCTTTATCAAAGTTATAGGAAATGTTATATTTCACTAATATTGATTAAAAAATAATATAATAGATTTCATCTTAAAAAATAAAATCCAAATTACCAAACTAAGTCGAAAATTTGCGAAATTGGTCAAATTTTCAAAAATGTCATTTTTTTTATCGACAAAATATTAGTATTACTTATTAAGAATATAATAACAAAGTTTTGAAACGAAAAAATACTTCTGATGTTATAATCAATGAACGTTGCTCATCTACGCTTAGCATCGGAGCGGGCCGCGAGTAAAATCGAGCTGGCGGTGCTACGGGCTACCTGCTCTTGAAGAACATTGTATTGTTGGATTAGATAGGGGAAATATGTTGAAAGGATTGTTTCCGAAGAATTTTGTAAGAAAGAAATTATTATAAATCATTAAACTGTCTATTTTAAATAGAATTAAGGCTAGCGTCGCAGCCAGTTTTGTTCAAAAATTGGTTGTAAGGATAACTATTTCAGATGCTGAATATTAAATAATTCTAAAAGGAAATAAAAACATTTCATTTCGAACATCTAATCAATTTCAGTAAAAATTTTTACCGAAATCAATATTAAAAGAAGGTGGAAACCGAAGAACAAAATACAATGTGCAAGTTAGTCATTGAATTTGTAATACGCTCTTTGGTCGTGTTATTTGTTAGAAGTGTAAATAAAGGCAAATTAAAGAAAAAGTGGAAAGAAGCTTTTAAAGGTAAATTAATATTACAAGGAAATTGGAAGATCTGGAAGCGCGGACTAGTCGATAAGATATTCTAGTAATGAATGTTTTACGTTTTTTTCCCCCAAAACTGCCTTTGACAAATTGAAGAATTCAATTGAGTTGTAAAAATAATCGAGTTATCGACAGAATGTTGAAATTTTACACACAATTTGTTATCAATATTGATTTATACCACCACGTCAGCTTCTTCCAACCAATTTCAATTCAAACAACGTTTTATTGAAAATGTTCATTTTTAAACTTTATATTTCCACTCTTTTTTATTCACATCCGCAGTTCGACTGTTGACAATAATGTTTCCGATCAATGCCGCATAATCTAATAGCTTAGACGGTTTTACAAATGACGCCACTTCCTTCCCATAAGATATTACCATTACATCACTACATTTATTTGTTTGTACCAAAAAATATTTTTGAATAGTAATATAATAATAAATAATATTTTGGGTTCCGAAAATATTAAACATATTGTTCTTTTAGAAAATAGGTTAGGCTTGTTCACACCCGTGCCTTGGGTGCGAAGATGTTTACTCGCGACAAAAAAAATTTAATTTTTACAAACATCTAACTTAACTCTAACTGTATTCTCACACGATAAGAGTGAAATATTGTTTCAAACACGATATTAGAATTATCATAGTTATAGTTACTGCTGTGTTATTTTTGTCTTCTATTTATTCACGGCGTATAAATACAAGTATGCTGTGACAGAGTGGCAGTTTTGTTCCTTTTGTGATGTACGCAGACTTTTGCTTTCTATCCCTTCAATTCAAACCTTTCTTCTTTTTTCTTTATTTTGTACCTTATATGTAGTCGCAGTGTCTCAACGACCGTCTCTTGAGGTTTTGAAGTAGAAATTATATCGTGAAATTAAAAAAACAGATAATTTTTTTAGCAACTATTGACACATTAATATCAATTATATTCATACTGTATTTGTCTTTGCTCTTAAGTTATTTACACTTGTTAGACTATCTCTTTGTGAGCATAACTAGATAAGAATATTTTAAATCCGGCGGCGCTTTGGTCTTTTATGGCACACTAAATTATGCTCTGTGTGCGTAATCGAGTGCTCAAAGCCCGACACATTGAGGAAAAAGTTTAATAAATACGTTAAATGTATTATGGTGACCTTCATTTAAAGCCTTAAGTCTTCTCACGATATATATTCTATGTTGAATGAAGCACTTACAGTTCACTAAAAACACCTTTTGATAACGCTAATTCTCGGTGATATTTTGTCACGTCAAATTATTAAAATTTGATGCAAATTTTTCCTCTTAAAGCGGAAGTACTTTTTAATTAAGTAGTGAGCTCATTATATATATATATATATATATATATATATATATATATATATATAATAAAATTCGTAATTTCATGGGCGGTTGCGAATTACTTCTAAAAATGAAAGCTTTTGATATACATTTTTTTTCTTTCATATGGATGTATGTAACTCGTGTAAATTTTTTTACTAACTTTCAAAGTATTATTTTAAGATGTTTTTTATATTTTTGTGTAACTTTGAGCTGACTTATTAAAGAAAAAAACATAATTTATTAAATTCATCAACCGTTGTGATGAAGAAATGGGCGTTATACAAATCTTAATTACTTTGATTCCTACAAAAGTTACAGTATCTTCATCTACACATAATATAAATGACATGATCTCGAATCTTGCGACTCGAATTGTTTTTCGAAGAAATGATTGAAGGAATCGAGTTGATGAAAGAAATCGGTCTAGGGTAGAAACTGACGTGATTGAAGAAACCGACATAATATACGGTGTAAATTATATATATGATCAAAGAAACTTAAATTCATACATTCTGTTTAAAATATCTGCTGATCGAAAAAATCTCCTAATTTTCATTATACCGTAATTCTGCAAAGTTGATTGCATTAGATACATTATGCAATAGTTAGAACACAAAAACAAATTATAGGGCGTGGTTTAGGAAATAATAATGTAATGAGGATAGGGCCAAATGTGCCAAGCGTACCAAAGATAAATACAGAAAAAGTCGAAAAATATGTGGCCGAAAAGTCGAAAAATTGAAGGCTGAAAAAAGAAGGCTCGTAGAGATACATTACTAACAAGTGAAACCTCGGTAATCAAAAATTAAATCAAGCCATAAATAAAGAAAAGGCAAATGCACGATCATTCTAAGATAGAAAAAATCATGTTATTTTGATTGAGACATTAGAAAAACCTGTCAAGGACGAGTGGAACTCGTATTACGAAATTTGCATACACATGTAGACATAAATAATTAAGGGTGGGTATTATTTCTTATTGAATTATTTAAAATATTATTTTTTCACAACCTAAATATATTATCTACTATATTTTTTACATGATAAAACATGGGGCATATTTCACAAATTATAATATTTAGGATAATCACAATTTTTATTGAGATCTATAATTCCCCCCCCCCCCACTTTAATTCATGTTTAAATATTTTTATAAAGTTAATCAGTGAAAAATACGTGGGTCAATAATATGGTTTGTTATACCAAATTTCCTGTTTCTACGTTGCACACTTTTTGAGAAAATTTAATGTGAGTAGAAAAAATACATAAATCTATTGCTTATTATTTATTTCGTAGGCGTAAAAACATGCTTCAAATTTTAAGAACTATAACATTTAGAATCATCGCTAGAGTTTTGCTACAACTATTGCAGGAGCTTCTGAAAAGCTAGTATTTTCCGTGATTTTAAGTTAAATAATATTTGTTTTTGCATATTTTTTTAATATATCTCTGAAGACACAACAATAAAAACTGTGAAAAAATATTTTTGAGACCCTTTATCTATCCTTTTCAAACGATATCCCATATTAAATTTGTAAATAAAAAAAACATTTTCGAGTATTTAATATGCTCCTTCTAAAATTTCCTGGCAAATATTTTTGAGTTCCAAATGTTGGTAAGTGCGTTTAACGTGTTTTATTATTATAATAAATTTCAAGTTTCTACATTAAGCCATCTCGGATAAAGACGGTTGTGGCGGACAGACAGACAGACCCGTGAGCGATCTTATAGGAGTTCCATTTTTAACGGTAACCTATATTTTTATGAAAACCTGTTACGTGCCAGGGTTAAACAGTTTAACTATTAAACTAGTAATCATGACAAGTAATTGACAGCAACCATAAAGAAGGATAGGATTAATAAAATAAATTATATTTTTGGTCTATAATAGGGAAAAAGCGTTTTGACAAAACCATATCAAAAAAGTTTATCGAATTAAATTATATTATATTATACTTTATTATTGAAGGGCCTTCAATAAAGTTTATAATTAATTTTATATGAACCTTCACTTTAAATTTATAAATGATTACGAATAATGCCAATAGTTCAATGCATAAAATTATTCTATATTTTTAATTATTATTCTTATTTCACAGAAATGAAAAAAAATCGATCGCCTCATTAGTTTCATTTATAATGAAAGCAAGTATCAACTATCGACTTCTTAACTGTTTAATAAGACAGCGTAGCGAAATTTAATTAAATTTTCTACCTAAAAAGTTATGCCATGAGACAAACAAACTAATAATTGTATGAAACTAACATAATCCGGTATTAAAATTATGTCCTCTTACATAACTAAAAAAATTTAGGAAACTTTCTTAAAATGCCGAGACCTGCTAAGTATATAAATAAGTATTATACTTTGCTTTGTGTTTTACTGTAATTATAGGAGGGAAAAAAACTAATAATAAGCGTGGTTAATTTATTTATAGGAAAATAGTACCAATATGCACTTAAAAGTAGAAAGAGAAATCTTGAAAACGTTGATTGCAAAGAAACGCTCGTAACTGTTGGGCACTGGGAACCATATAAATGCGTAAGAGGTTTACCTGTCAGGGAAAAACAGTTTTTAGTTATTACCTCAGGGAATGTTAAATTTTTCAGAACAAAAATATCCTATATATTAATCCATAAGACGATTAATTTGTCTACAAAAATGATAGCGATTGGTCAAGTAGCTACTGAGTTCTAAAGTAACCAACTAACTGACAAAAACGCTTTTAAATTATGTTAAAATACATTCGCATTATAATATATTATTATAATTCTTACGAATTATAATATTAATTGATTACGAATTATCATGTCGATAATTCCTAATCAATATTATTTATAATTTATAAAATATAATTATTGCAATGTATTATGCAATTTTTAATAAAAAGCTAATTTTATGTACTTCTTTAAATATTTTTTTTGTGGTTTTGCTGGCATGGATCTCATAAGTTGATAGAAACAATTCTTTTGATGTACTTCATATATATCCTCTGTTTCTACTAATAAAAAAAATGCTTTCGTTTTGGTTTAAATTACTAATTTGGTCCAAACAATCTATTTAAATTTTCAAATAAAGTATAAAAATATACTAAAATTAAATCCTCTTGTGAGTTTCTGAGCTACGATGTATTTTATTAAATTTTACTACGAAACATAAATGACGTTATCTGAAAATTCTTAAAGTAGGAAACGTGCCAGAGACTTGAGGTTCAATGATCCTTTTGCTTTCTGGGCCCAAGATGACCAGGCCCTAGAACTGTCCTTTTGAGGAAGAGTACTCCCTCAAGTCATACGGGCCTTTTTAGTGATGATCCTTGGGATCCATTAGTCATGACAAAGTACACTTTGGTTCTTCCTAAATAATATATTTAAACTTTAACTATATTCTTTTAAACTCGAAAAGATATTCCGGTGAGATTAATGATATTTTTGGAATGGAACATAGATATTAGAGCTGAAATATATATTTAATATACATAATTATTTCTTTAGTAGGTTATTACCCTTAGCTGAATAATATCCAGTAGTAAAATAACTAGTTTTAGAAGTACACGCAAATGGTGAAACTCAAATTTGTTTTTCATACGTGTTTAAATTTTGAAATCGTTAAAACACGTATTAGATTATTTGTTTATTATAATATATATATACAAATATTATAGGTTAGTAAACCCCTACTTGTTGAGTCTCTATGCCGTATATAATTTTTCTACCTCTTTGCAACCCTTTAAGAATCAAATTTTGGGAAATGCGGAAATACGTATTTCATTATTTATGTTGTAGATTTTTTTATGCGAAATTTCAAGTGAATCCGACCAAACAAAAAAAAATCCATACCCCTGTCCTCGAGGCGTTGAATTTAAAAAAATCCTTTCTAAATATAGAACTGCTGGCTAGGAGAATACTCAATTTGGACCAGCTACGGCAAAAAGAAAAAAAAAACTTTGCGTAACTTGTATTTACTGAAGAAAACATCTCAAAAACTATAATTTTGATCTGCTTTTTATTGTTAAATCCACCTTGGACTTAAATTCTACATCTATTAAAAAGTTTTATAACTGTAACTCAAAGATGACCTATATCATCTGATTTTAGTTTCGCTCACGACGTTTTGCATTCACCATAATCGACGCAATACGCAGTTCAGTGAAAATAAAATGATTTTGTTTTATACATTGATACGTTTGCAATTCCTATTTTCTTATAAAAAAATAAAATGACCCGAAAATGTATTTCGACTCTATTTATTGTTCCAATAGAAAGGCCGAAAACCTGTTCACGTCAGCGATTTTAATAGGTATTACAAATAAAGCAAAATACGATATATATATATATATATATATATATATATATATATATATATATATATATATATATATATATCTAAAAAAAACGAAAAATTTTTTTAATGACATATTGTTAACAAAGTATTTAGAAATTCATTAAAGGAAATGTTACTGGAAAGTAAACGTGCCAGAATAATTACTCACGATCGTTCCGTGGAACAGAGAAAACAAAATTATTTCTAATGTTTATATATATATATAGGTTGAAATATGGCAAAAACTATAATTATTGATAAAATTTGAAAAATGCACATTAGTTTTTTTTTAATATTGAAAAAATCATTTTTTTGTTACAAAATGATGAATGAATAATTTATTTCTTAGAGATTCCATTACTTACGATACCTATGAAACCTAGAAACAAAACGTCGTCTAAAGTTAAAAAAAAAAATTTCATATTTTTCACAAATCATGATCATCTTATAAAAAACCCAATAAGTGTGTATAATGTTAACCTATCTAAAAATATGGTACGAGCAAAGACAGTGGCATACAATTTATTAAAATTTGAGATTATTAGTTTGCTTATTTATTTTGGTTTAAAATAAAAGTTTGGGTATAAATTAGTCGACGATTAAACTTTATTTGAAACTAAGCAAGATATCTAAATTACGCTAATCACAGTCAAATAACCATAAATTTCCCTCAAAATGTATTATAAAAATATACACCTTTATAAAAAAACAGACGTCTAAAACTGTACTTTATAGTTATATAAATCTTAACAAAAAATTTATATGCATTCAAATAATCGGAAATATTTGTTTACATATTACTGGCCGGTAAGACAAAATGTCCTAAATTTGAAAATTTTTAATTTCTTTTAAAACTATTCGAATGGAATTAATTTGTTAGCATTATGTGGTTAGATGTCGTGTTATTTATTTAAAAATAACTTTTTAAATAATTTTAATTATTGATATTGCTGTTAAATTGTAGATATAACAGTAATCGCTGGTAATATTGTGATTCTTCCTGAAGAAGTTTGTGCTCAATATTATGTTTCGCAACGGTTTGGTTTAAGTCGTTCTATTGTTCAGAGGACCTGGAAAATATTTCAAGAGAGTGCTTCATTAAAAAAAAAGATCGAGATTGCGAAAAAATTTGTACTGAGCCAAGGGCTGACCGATATATTGTATACGAAGCTTTACGAAGTCGAAAGTGTATCTATATAAACATCAAAAACCATTTCGAAGAAATGTGAGATGTAAGTGTTAGCCTACAGGCTGTCAGGAGCATACTTCTATTAGATGGTGTACACCTTAAGATCGACGAGGGATTCTAAATTACTCCATTGGCACCGTATTGCCAGGTCGTGGTTTGCCCAAAGTGGTGCGACATGGATCGACGTGGAGTGAAGTGTGGTTTAAGTTTCTGATAAAGCCAGAATCTATTTATTAGGTAAGAAAAAACGTTGTAAAGTGCTCAGAAAATCTGAAGAGCGTTATTCTGACGTCTGTTTCGAAGAGATAACGAATCTTTTTTAGGCAGGCATATTCCAAAGCTCTTACGGAGTTAGTTTTTATTGAAAATGAATGTCTAACGATATATCAGAGAAATCCTAATTCCTCGTAATCTACCGACACTAGGAGCTACTGATGTCTTCGTGGTCGATAACGCTCGAGCACAACGAGTGAGCTAAGCAGACGCTTAACTAACTGAGGTCAGGATTCGCCGTTTAGATTGGCCAGTACAAAGTCCCGACCTTAATTCCATTAAGCAACTATAGGTTATTTTAAAATAACTTGTTAAAACTGTACATCTAGGTTCACAGAATATCCAAGAACTAAGAACAATTATTGCGGTCGAATGGGAGCGTATTCTCCATGACATCATTAAAAATTTCATTCAGGATATATCACGAAGAATTTCAGGAATCGGCAAGGGAAGGCCACACTTGATTCTAACTTTTACTAAATAAAGGATATTGCTAGTAGAAAGACCCTCTTTTGTTTTGTTAAAATGAATAATTTCACAATAACAAAAAAAAGTAATTAAGGAAGTCTGATTTACAAGCCAATATTTTTATTCTTATAAATAACATTTACTTCATTTTGTTGCATAAAATCTCATTTCCTTACACTTTTAGTTAAACTAATAGACAAAATTGTGACAGCACGTTTTTTTTCAAAGGAGTGTATATAATTCTGAGTTTTATTTGATTATCTCTCGCATTCTCGCAATAAATACTTATTTACCGACGTGTGATTGATAACATTTGAACTTGATTTCTTTTATGCTTCTCCGCAACTTGGACGAGTAATGGGACTCGCCATGAAGGGTTGAAATATTTAAATACTGCTGAACTGCGCTCCGTACGTTCGTTCAAATAAAAATGTAAATTGTTTCTATTGAGAAGTTCTGTTTGAAATTACAACGTATTCATGAAGCATAATATTTTCAAAATAAGAAAAAAATCAGTTTAAGAAATACATGATAATATACCTATAGTTTGTAAATGGTAAATATTGATATAATAGTGTTAAAATGGCGATGATTTGAAATTTTTTAAATATCACCAAAAAATAATCTTACAAAAAACCACAACATTGATACACCGCTATAAAGAACTTTTAAAATAAGTTTCAAGTTTTTAAACGTATTTTAAAAATCTAGAATATATTTTCCCGTGACTTATGAGAAAAAAGGAAAACACCCGAATATACTTCAACCTATACGTCCACGATATTTATAACATATATATATACAACATAAATCAATTTTAATAAATATTTCTTTGAGAAATAGTATATTCTATATTGTAGAGCAACAATTACCGAAAATCAAGCTGAGTAATTTTCGATTAATAAGTGGTCTTTTTTATAAAATATTTGTCCTCCGTACATCGTTTATCATTACTATTTTTTCTTTTTAGTGTACAGTATAAAAATAAACAAGAAACATGTAATAATATCACTAAATTATTTATAACGTTTATCACCCACATATGTTTCAAGTAAAACGTTTTTTACCACGGTAGTGTTAGTTCATAACATCGTTTTCTCTCGGTTAGGAAGTTCTCTCTCCACTTTCAATCACTGCACCTCACCGAATAGCAATGAGCCATTAAGCTGGTTGTCGACCAAGAGCTAAGATATATCGAAACTAAGTTAGAGAAGCTAATCTAAGCCAGATGCAGCCACACTAGAAATATGCATGCACACCAAAAACTAAGCGAAAAGTATGTGTTGTGCACTCTACATAATTGTGTTCAGTTGGACGGACATGACACTCAGCGGTTAAGAAAATGATCAATGATGAAAGTTCTAATGATGATTGCGTTCAACATAAGAAAAAAATTATAGCACTAGCTTATCACATAAAAAAAGAGACGCAATCACAGATATTGGATGAGCAGTCCCATTCGATGTGGGCAAACAATTGGTGAATTTAACACTTTATTTTATGAAATAAACAATGAAAATGTTCAGCTGTATTATTATGTTTCTAGAGCATAGTTTCAGGAACTGTTGTCACCGATGGCAATGAATATTAATTATTAAACTAGATACCAACTATTGAAAAGCAATAAATCCAAAAGAAAAGTTGGTGAAAAACAAAACAAAAATATTTTTACGTCAGTTATATTAATATAACGTAGATAATTTGTACCTCGGTTGCTTAGAAAGAAAAACAAAGTTGTTGAAATTACAAAGTACAAAATCTATCTTCTTCATTCCGGAGTATTGAATAGGTGAATGATGATATCGAATCCGGACAGCATATTGTTGTTGTCCGGAGAGTAATTTTCATGTTTCTTCCGCTTCACATATTATAGTAACAAGTTGTTTTTCTAATTTATTTATTTATTTATGTACTTTAATGTATTTCATTGATACATATAATAGACTTATTGCTACGAGAGCAATCTCTTACAGCCAACCAAAACACCAGTTCAACCCCGCTCGACGATCGGCCGGGATTCGAACCCGGGTCCAGCGGTGCGCCACGCCATCAAAGGACATATGTCTTGGAATCAACTCAACATACCAGGGTGGCAACAGAGTTTTTTACATCTGTTTGTAACCAATCGGGTAACTTTGTAGTTAATCTTTATCAATTTATTTCAGCAAATGACGTAATCATTCATTGCCAACTTTTCTCTTTCTTTACTTTGATTGTTCCCAAGTTAAATTACTGTGGTCAGATTAACTTTATATGGTTTGTATTTTATCATTATGTTGACGTATTGAACTAAATATATTGACTTTCGCTTGTGTTATGACTTCACGTACAGTTTTTCATGTAGGTAGGAAGATATTCAAGTAAACTGGCGTATTTCCAATTGTATGTTCGATCTAACGATAGAGGTCATTTTAGCGATGGAGGTATTTTTGCTGATAGTATATTTGGCCAAAAGTTACAAAATAGGCAACTAAAGTTACCCAATAACAAACCTTTAACAGAAAGGGATAATCAAATACCCCACAGTATGTTTTTGTAAAGGAAATACCTGGTCATTTTTATATATTTGTAAATGACCAGATATTTCCTTTATAAAACAACTTTATGAGACCGTATTTATAAAGTGTATTCGACATACACTTACCATAAGCATATTCTTACAAAGTGTATACCACATACACTTACGATAGCAGAGAAAAACATACTTTTAATAATTTTCTCAGCAGACAAGAAATGTGGTAGAAAATGCATTTGGTATATTGTCAGTGTGATTTCGTGTATTTTGTCAGCCTGTCCAGTGTCAATTATAATTAATTTATTTTATTACAAAAACAACTTTTGTCCCACACGATTCTTCAATCTCCAGGAAAATGATCAAAACCTTTGACATAATTGAAGATGCGACTTCTACAATTGGTACGACTAAACGACAACTTACCCACTACTAGAAAAGCGTTCCGTGTCAGAGAGTCCTTTTATAATTATTTTAACAATATCAATATAAACTAAATTTACTGTCTGTTATTTGTGAGTTATTTATTTCCTTCACTATTCTCTTTCATATAGCATCTTTGTCATATAAGTCACGGTAGTCTTCCACCTCCGTATTCCATAATATTGGAAACTGTGTATCAAGTTAAATAAACTACTCCATACTTTAAAATCGTAGACCCCTACGCACGAGACATTTGGCGGCAGATAATGACAGCACTACGAAAGACGCCAGAGGTGCAAGGTGAGGCAGGTTTCACACAGTTCTGTTAATTTATACAGTTTTGCTTACATAATTCGCGGTTGGCTCACTTATATGCAAAATGACGTCAGCTATGCGAGCTAAGTTAAGCTAGCGAGATAACTTAGCTTAGCTCCTGGTCAACAACCGACTTTAAACTAATAACTTCTTTTAACTTTTTTTTTTTCTTTTTGCTCTCAGTCGTTGTAATTTATTTACTCATATTAATATATTAATAATATTTAGCAACAAGAATTAGCGTAAAAGTTTTCTTTTTTATTCTAAACGTCCCGCTAAATACGTTCCGATAATATGTGTGTATATATATATATATATATATATATATATATATATATATATATATATATACATATGTATATATATATATATGTATATATATATACATATATATATAATTTTCTCATAATTCTTTCATGACACAATTATCTTAATATTTGCTTTCAGAATATTATTTATAAAATATCACTTCTATGTCCCACCCTTTTTTATTTATTTTTCTAAAATACAATGTATTTCAAAATTTTTCCCAAACATGTGGTCGAATTATTACTAAAGGTTTTCAAAAATTCGTATCAAAAAGAATGTAAGGTCAACAAAAGTGAAATTCGGTTGAATTAAATTATAACTTTAAGAATATAATTATTTATGTCAATCAAAATTCATACCTTTCCCATAAAGATGACGTAAATAACAAGGCTCTACAAAACTCTTGTCTACACTTCATCATAGAACATACTATTTCATCATAGAACATACTATTTCATCATTGAACACGAATTGAAATCTAGTCGGGGTTGTTACTGAGACGCATATAAGTTACAATAAAACCTATTATTGTACTGGGGTTCGATATAACATTTATATATTTTTTTTGTTTTATAGCATTTATGGTAATATATCCTGATACGATTGAAATTCTATTATGTTAACTATCAATTTCAATTGGAAAAAAATTAACGTGAATTCGTCTAAAAATTCAATACCACCACAGAAAAATATATATACGTTATCAATTTGTAAGTAAAAGGGTATACTTTAATAAATATACGGGATATCTGTGTACTCTAAGAGTAACTATGTAAGTACATTTAGAAATGTATTCGAAAAATATATACGGAAAATATTTCTTTGAAAAGGCGTCTAACCGCAATCGATAGATATACCAGTAAGTTTGAATTATATCACACGGATGCCGGTAGGATGTACGGATTCGGGACTTAATCCTGTGTTATGAATAGCCGTGATTATTCTCGTTATTTTCATCTGACAGAAATATTATTACGTTTATATAAGAGCGATGTTCAGCTTAACTTGTTAGCAATTTTGAAAGTTCGAGGACTTACTTGCTTATTGCGGATAAAAGTTTAATATGTGCATTTTTTTCCATTAATCATTGTAAATGAAATAGTCATTCATTTACAATGATTAATGTCATTCATTTACATTTATCTCAATATTAATGAAATTTATTTTAAATTATTTTATTTATTTTAGGTTAATTTAATTACTATATATAAATATTCAAACGTATAACCTTTATTATTAAATTACTCAAAGATTTTCGTAAACGGTTTCCGATACTAAAGATGAATTTTGGAATGACTATGTAACGAATAAATTAATATAACCCAGGAATTATTTTTATGATTTAAACAATATTTTCCAAAACGCTAGTAGCAAAAACAAATGCTTTCAAAATTTACTGAAGAAGTTTGTTGTCTTTTTTTAAATTAAATTAATTTTTGAATATTTTAACTAAATAATTAAATTTAATTTTGTTTACAATATTTTCTATTGGTAAAACCCATGTCTTGCTTATTAACTTGCGTAGTTACAATTAAACAGTTATTTAACACACGTATTTATTTTGCCATTACTAATTTATGTACTCATGTTAAATGCCTAATAGCGAGCATCGAATTATTGAACTAATGTAAAATTACTTGGTAGTTATAATATGCTCCCTCCATTTATTCACAAAACGGGTTTAAATTTCGAATAAATACTGCATGCGAGAATTTATGTGTACGTATGTATTCCTTTGTATACGTAAACATTCAAGAGTATCCGTTATGCTCGTTCCATTATGTGTGTCAGTTGAATATCTGAGCTGCAAAAATTACGGCTTCATATTGAACTAATGTCAGCAAAACCATCTCAAAAATAAGACGATCTCTAAATGTGTTTCTTAATCCAAAAACGTGTTAAATAGGAATATTTTAAGTCATGTAATCATAACATTATTGGAGTTGTGTTAAATTAGAAAAGCTATAACTGCAAATTCGCACACAAGATCACTCATAGCTTATCTTCGAGTCTCACTTAGCCATACATATTTTAATAAAATTGAATTCAAATTAGTGATTTAAAGAAAATTAATAGTAAAGATGGAAAAATAAATGAAATGGAAAATAAACTGATTGAGAATTCAAATATCAGGGCTTAATGTTTCTTTCTCTGTAAATTATTGTCATTAATACTCGTTAAAATAGTGTGTATCTTTCCTTAACATGCTTTCTTTCAATGAATGAAGAACGGTTTGATTGTATTCTATAAATAAAAAATTATATTGTAATGATATATGTAAACAATATATTTAATAAAGGTGCATACTGAATATAATAATAGATTCATTTTATAATAAACGTAGAATTAATAAGAAATATGTATTCAACACTTATCAATTTCTTTTTTGGCATTAGTAAGGCAAAAAATGTTTGCATTACTGTATACTATTTGAACGAGTATTTCTGGAAGCGAGTAAAATTCGCTTCCAGAAATACCACGATATACTCTTCATGATATGAATGTAGATTCGACTCTAGTTATACGACTTTTAATTCCTTAAAGTGACCTATACTGCTAAACGCTCATATAATCGTCCCATAAGATTGACAGCTTGTACATAATTTTTATTTCCGTTCGCTGGAATGGTGGCAACTACCGTTTGATTAAAAGCGTTTTCATCCAAGATAAATACGCTTTTGTTCAGTTTGAGTTGATAGGTGCTTGTACTACATGTAGATATTTCGTGTACAGTTCATAATCATTAGATAATAAATATAACAGCAATTTAAAGAAATATGTTATATTATCTCACTAAACTAACGTTGGTAAACGTTTTCTAATTGTCTCACTCAAATTTAATGATGTTTCAAAAAAAAATGTATTTGTATTGGGATTGATTGTATTTGGAAAATTGTAATTAATTCTATAGTATAAATATACGTGCAGTAATGCGCACCAGTTCTTCGTAGCTAAGTGCACAGCGAGTGACACTGTCAGTTGCTTAGTTCTCTAAATCATATGTTACGTGAAATATTTTTTCTCTGACTTGTGTAATTTCGCATTAATTTGTTGATTTTACACAAACTTTTTACATATTAATATTAATGCAGGTGACCTTGATTTGGTGAAATATGTCAATCTTTTTTGTGATATTTTTGAAATTATTACCAAAAAATTCTATCAAAGTGCATATATTAACAGGTTTGCGACCTCGTAGAACAAAATCTTTGAAAATACTTTGGAATAATGCTTTGCAATAATTATTAATTTGGTGTCCTTTGTAAGAAATATACGAATGATAAGCCACATATAATTTTTGACTATTATTCTATAACTTTTTAAATTATTAAAATATATTATATTAGAAATTACTTTATCATCAGTCAAGAATTCCTAGATGAAATTTTTGCTCTCTCATATATTATTGACAAACAATATCTTTCTAAATAAATTCACAATATGAATAAATTTGCCTTCTGTTTGCATAACCACAGGCTGATTAAAGCATATTTATCCACGAAAACGATTTTAATCAACATGTAGATTTTATTAGGTCTAGATAAATTAGGGAAAACATTAGGGCTATTTTGCGGTGACTTGGGACATAAAAATGTGACCACGGCTTTATCGAACAACTACTGAAAAAGGCATCATTAAATAGAATTAATCATGTTCAATTCCTGGGTATAACTAAGATCAAAAATTAAATTGGAACATCTTTATCTGAAAAAGAACTTGAAAATGAATGCCGCCACCTATTAAGAAAATAGCGCAATAGGCTATTTGACAACATCAAAAATATACCACAGTTTGTGGTCATCCTATTAGATTGTAACGTAAATAACCGTATTGGTTTTCATTTTCGAAAGAATAAGTTTATATTTTGTAAAAAAAAAGTAAAGAAATCATAATATTTTTTGAAATTCAATCAGAGCCACAGATGTCCTCTGTGTCAGATGACGTCACAGGCGAGTAAAACACTTTCATACCAAAATTGAATGTTCTTGTTCTTTTGGTTTCTAGGCATTGATATCGATAATAATATTTAAAACACAAATATTACTTACATCGAAATGATCTTCACACATAAAAACATTTGAGTGAGCTATAATGCTGTTTGGATCTCTTCGGGCTAATTGCAGCCACTTATTTCATCTTTTAGGATTGGTTGTCATAGGAACGAACACTTTAGTGCACTTTTTATATACATATTTGTACTCTGTGGCACTACACACCTTTATACGCTATTTTAATATGAAAATAAAATATAATCTCCTTCAGCGGGCAGGACTGTTTACCTTTACATTGTGTGTGACGTCACGATAGCCGCCGTTACAGAAATTGCGTTTTTGGCGCGAGTTCGAAAATTCAAATTTTAAAAGTGATTTATATAAAATATATGACATATATCTTGAAAATATAAATGTAACTAGCGTGACCCGTGCGAAGTCTTCGCATTATTATTTATTCCATTATGAAGCTCAGATGACAGATCAAACAAATATTTTACTAAAATTGACATATAGAGGCGCAAGTATCAAAAGCATTGAGCTAAAGCGCCACTTTATTTATACGTGAGTGGACTTGAAATTAAACAAAAATTTTACCGACCGTCAATCATATTGACGCTGAGCCGTTAGATGGCAGCATTGCTGTTTTGTGTATATAATTTTAATAATTAATTAATTTGCAAAAACAATAGCAATAATAAATTTTTTAGTTGTGGATGCCGGTAGAGCAAGCAATTATCTATAAAATGATATATAACTTATGTGGATTAGTTGTGAGGTTTTTTCTAAAAAGGGAGTGTAACATCTTAGCCTTAGCGTATTATTATATATGATGATGATGATGACGATGATGTACTTATAATGCAAAATAGAACAATTTAAAACAATTTAAAAAATCAAGTCAAATAGCCTATTGCGTGGGGTAAACACTGCAAAGTATTTTGCTATTTCCATATCGTTACATGCTTCTTTGGGGTATTGTGACAGATTATAATTGAATGTATCATCTTTATAAACACGCAATTCTATATATAGTTGTCTAAGCACCAGAGTTTCATGCAAGGAAACGTTTAGAAGCACGAAGATCATGACTATGCTATTGCTTACGTGTAGAAAAATATTATAAATATTATTTACATATATATAGGAAAATATCATAATATTAATATTATAAAATATTATAAATATATAATGTCAAAAAATATTAAAAATACTCCTTTAAGCTCTGATAAAAATTAATAGTGTACAGAATGGGATTAGAAACATTAAGCACTGACTGTCCGAGTCTCAAAATGTTTTGTATGCAGTCGTGTAAATTTTTCGTAATAAACAGACGATAACTATTAAAGTTTTTGGAGGCATTCATTTCCAGAGTACAGTGAAAAAAAGCTCATTAAACAGTGAACAAAGCCTTGGCTGATAAATAAATATTTTAAAATTACTATTATTTTTAATTCTAAACTTTTCAAATTTAACATTTTATTTTATTATGTTTATACGATAATAAACTTTTATTAGTTGACATTTAATATTTGAAATGTTATTTTTATTACTATTATCAATATTTTTTTCTTTCCGACTGGCAATTTAAGAGTTTATAACTGACAACACTTGTGGATATCTTACATTTACATGATAATTGTATTGACATTTATATAAATTTGATAAAAATGTTCATTATTCAGTATTAATTTCATTATTTTTAAAATATGTTGTATCCCACTTCTATTTAAAATTCTTCTGGCTTGTTCCTGATTCATATGTAGATAGGTGGTACACCTAATTAATATAACTTAACTATAACTTTTTATTTGTATTTTTTTGCCTTTAACTTCATTTTTGTATTTATTATATACAAATGTGCATGGTTGAGTGTGCTTCATGTACCAATATGGAATTAAAACAACAAATATGATATTGTTTCTTATTGAACGTAACTATCGCGAAATAATATGAATTATGTGAAATATGAAAAGCAATTGGTTAAAATTTAGGAAATAAACATCATCAAAGAACTTCTTTCTGAGGTACAGTCATCAGTTATCATAATATTTCCTGTAAAGTAACAATCGTTGGCATGGAACCTAATTTGTCGCGGTAAAGACAAACGTACGTATAGTTATATATTTGACTCTTCATTAGAAGCTCTAGAATAAATTAAACCCATTGCTCCCATTAATCCTTTTCCCTAATAAGAAAATATTTTCGTACTGAATATTTTTACCATAACAATACTAGAATTTTCTTTATCATGTATTTCACTATTAGCTAAATGTTTCTGTTTTAAAATATCAAAAACATTAATGACATTTATGTTTCAGTGAGTAGATATCAACTGAAAACCTGACTCAAAACAAGGTTAAAGTAATGTTTCTGCTTCTTTATTACCACGTAACATTCCGACGACTTGAGTAAATTTTAATCTGTGGGCTTGAATAAAATATACTATATTATAATGCATAAAGTTCATTTCTTAGGGGGAATAAGGGACAATTTTTTAAAAGCATGTGCGATTGGTTTTTAAAATTTAATAGCAATTTTCATCTATTTGTGAAAAAAAATATTTCGATACTTTTTTCGTCTTTATAATAACATAGTTAAAATTGTACGTATTACGTCTCCTTCGTTGAGAAAGTTTTAGGCATGTTTTCTATTAGAAATGTAAGCCACAAAAACGTGTCGAGTTTCTTGTCAGTTCAATACGGAGCCACATCGTATTCGTCACAGATCAGAGACGAAGCAGATACGGTTAAGAAAATATAGGCATTCGGAATTAGCTTATTACATACAGGCTATTTATTCCTCACATTGAAATAAAAATACAAGCTTTTAGATATTCTGCAATAACGAAAAGAATTTCGTAAAAACGAAAGAATAATGTACAGGACTGAATATTAAATTCGATTCGCTGTAACTTTAGAGCCTATAGTTTTTAAAATAAATAACTATATTCAGGGTAAATAGTATTCAAAACCGTACAAAACTATTATTAGTACCAGACTATTTTTATCATACTATTAAAAAAAATGCCTCTTATTTAGAACCTTATTTGATACAAAGCACGTAATTTTCACTCAAGATCCATATGCATGCGCATAGAATCAATCGATTACTAAACCATTCAACATTTAATAAAACAACATATAATTCATATTACTGACAATTACTTAATATATATAAGTTAAAATAGCACGGTGATATCTAAGACATTTGATATTCACACCAAATATTTTCCAATACCATGTTGATTAAAATTAATTCATTATTAGCGTAGGCATTTTAATTAGAATTACAGTTGAACCAACGGTTTCTAGATTTCCACCTTAAATATACTCAAAAAATAAAATGGAAATACTTCTATTTTTGAAGTACTTATAATTATATAGACTTTTTTAAACTTTCGCGATTCGAACACATATTTTATTTGATTTGAATCGGGTTTTTTCGCGGTAATTATATATTTAAAAAAGATATTTAGAAAGTTTAAAAAAGTAAATAAAGTGTGCCATCTTGAATCGCTTCGGAATAAAGTTGTGACTTTGCAAACATCCATTACATTTTTAACTAAATGTAGGGATTGGGACTTAATACCTACGTGTTGTCGCATTAAACCGCGTAGTGACATTGCATATTCCGATAAGATTCTACGAAACGCGAGTGTCCGCCTTCTTAAACAATTAATTAGAAATCAACGGTTTAATTTGAACAAAGTACAGTGTGACCTTTATGACCTTCATTTGGAGTGCAGTGTTGTGTTATCAAGAAGTGACTTTGAATTGTGTGACCGAATTACGTATTTACGAGCTAGTCGCAAGTTCGAATTGTGTACCGAGGGACATGATAACAAATTTCATAGGTTGTTGTCACGTACCAAAGTAGTGAAGAACCAGCATTCGGGTAACAATACAACACACAAGTTAACAAACACGGTAGTTAACTTAACTCACTCGAGTTTGGATGATGACACACAGAGCGTTCTTGAGAAGGGATTGAACTTTGCTATGACACCTAAACAAATACCGTATGAGGAAGTTATCAGCGGTGTAGAGGAGACAATCGTTCGCAACAAAATACCACCAATAGACGCGGAAACGCTGAGACAAGATGTATCAAGGGTGTTGCGTAACTGTCGTCCTCAGAAACCCAATGTCACTGCGGGTGAGCGGCAAGCACTTAAGAACCTACGGGAAAATGAGGAATTGTTAGTTCTTAAAGCCGATAAAGGCAATGCTACCGTGGTGATGTACACCGAGGACTACAATAATAAGGTACGTGTGTTGTTGAGTGACAGTAATGTGTATAAGCCGGTATCATATAATCCAACGGCCAGAGTTACAAGACGCATAAGGGCAGCTATACACGAATTTCAGGATCTATTTACGGAGGATGAATACCAATATTTACACAGGCCGGCTATAGTTCAACCACCAAAATTGTACGGATTACCTAAGATTCATAAAGCCGAGGTTCCTTTGCGGCCTATAGTGAGTCAAATTGATTCGCCGACATACAGGTTGGCCAAACATGTAGCTGAAATATTGCAACCAAATATAGGAAACACCTCATCCTTCGTCAAGGATTCCCGGCATTTTGTCGCCATTGTTAAGGACATAAGGTTGGAACCAGATGACATAATGGTAAGCTTTGATGTCGAGTCACTCTTTACCAACGTTCCGTTAAAAGACTGTCTTGATGTGGTCAGACAGATGCTGTGTGATCTCGAATTACCAGACCAATATGGGAGACTTTTGGAACATTGTTTGGACGGAAACTTCTTTTTGTACCAGGGTCAGTACTATCTTCAGATCGATGGTGTCGCTATGGGTAGTCCGGTGGCCCCAGCACTTGCCAACATCTGGATGGAATATTTCGAACAGCTGATCGACAGTGCGGCCTGTGGTATAAAACTATGGAAGAGGTACGTGGACGACATTTTCTGTATCCTGGACAGAAGGATCCGAAGTGCTAACGAGGTGAATGAATATCTCAACTCGATTCATCCTCGGATTAAGTTCACCTATGAGCTGGAGGAGAACAGGACGTTGGCATTTTTGGACGTAAAGGTAATGGCGAGACCTGATGGAACGTTGGCTCACACTGTATACCGGAAACCGACTCACACAGACAGATACTTAAACGCTGCATCACATCACCATCCTGCTCATCTTCAGTCAGTAGTCTCCACACTAACGCGCAGAGCTCATGACCTCTGTGACCCTGAACATCTACAGAATGAGCTACAGCATGTCCAGGAGGTACTAAATATGAATGGCTACAGAACACGGAGATTGCATGCTAAGCACACTGGAATTAAACACGCCGAGGCGATCAGACAACCGGCTTTTCTACCTTATGTAAAAGGGGTGACGGATAAGATTGGAAACCTACTCAGACGGTTTTCAATAAAACCGATATACACCCCTCTTACAACAATGGCCAAGCAGCTGCGGACACCAAAGGACGTAATTCCATTGCAGAAGCCAGGTGTCTATAAAATCGACTGTAGCTGCGGTCTTTCCTACATAGGTCAGACAAAAAGGACAATCGCCCAACGCATCAAGGAACACATAGCAGCTGTGAAGAACCGCCAGATAAGTAAGTCTGCTATAGCAGAACACTTAGTTGATTCGGGGCCCAATCACTGGATCGAACTTCATGACCCCAAGGTTATTTCTTCTGAGCCTCATTATTTCAAGAGGATTATAAGGGAAGCGATTGAAATTAAAAAACATCCAAAATTTCAACCGTGAAGACGGATTCAAACTCTCGGCGGCTTGGAATCCAGTGATTGCAACTAGGTGTTCGCGATGTGTACATAAATCCAAGTGTCATGACACCGTCAGTGTAGTGTGTAGGTCTAGTGTGAACGCGCCTTAGATTTCTACAATCAACCAAGTGGGGGTAGTTTTAAAAAACACTCCCGCGTCGCAGCGGTGACTCGTATACATCGTCAGTCTTCCCGTGACCACAGGCTGTGCAACCAGTCTGAAACGTCGGGACATAGTGAGTACTTAATATCTAGGTTTACTCATTAAATATATAATTACCGCGAAAAAACCCGATTCAAATCTTATAATTATATGACATAATATTACACAAGTTTATTTTACATTTTTCAAGAGCGACCTAACATTTTTAAATTGTCTCAGCTGTTGAGAGTTCGATGTATAAAATAAAATTGTAAGGTATTTTCCACATCGAACTACCTTGTAAACTATTTGATGTAAATAATTTAATATTGAAATATGGTTAAATTCAACACATTAATAATAGTAACAGTTACTGTTTATTAATAATTCCGCAGTCAAACAACAAATCGTTAGAAAATTTTACGTGTTTATAATTTGTTACATAACATAGATCACAGCACGTAACTGGATAAAATAATAGCGGAGTAACAAATAGACTATTACCTGCGACTTAGAACGGTTGGACAGATTGTCATATCACTTAATATGGATATAACTGATAATTCGAGTTAACATACAAGTTATTAACATATTTGTTAATTAAAAATATAACGAAATTCCTGCAGAATAAAATTCTATATTTTTCTACTCAAAAACAAAATTATATTGCAACGAGGCAATAAATGAACATAGTATTAGTTAATTACATTCCAATTTCTAATTTCAAAGCACTTTTAAAAGAAATCTTGACGAGCTAAATAGATAAAATAAAAAGCTATATTAAATAAGTCTAGCAAATATATATATATATATATATATATATATATATATATACTTCATAATGTGATTACACAAAGCGAACACTCTACTAATGATCGGCAGACCGGAAATCGTTACTAACTTCGTCTCAATTACCTAATTCGGAGAAGAAATAAGGAAACCAACTCCAAAAACGTCTAGTCAAACGCAAACTTCGGCAAAATTACAGAGACATAATTCTATTAGTTAACAGAAGCAACGGAGTGGAGACGTTTGATTGTATAATGCACAAGTAGTGTTTAATAACGGCAAATATTGTATATTTGAGACTAATAATAAAGGCTATTCTGCCATTATAGCGTAACTTTCGGTTGAATTGTAATTGTTTCGTGTGGTTCTTACTTCAGTTTCTGTGATTTACACAGAAATAAATTACTTACATTTTTCGTGGTTTTGCTACGTTTCAAGATTGCTTTGCTACGTAAAAAATAACAAAGATAAATGAAAGAGGGAGTGAGATGAGAAAATCCACACAGATTAGGAAAAGTATTAGCATTGATAGTGTAAGAATAAGCAATTTGCACTAATATGATAACAAAGACAACACTTTATTCACGTAAATGGGAGAAGAAATGTTTTCATTTCTTCTTAGCGAACGCTTTGAGATCGAAAGCCAGGACTTGAATTAGAGCATAAACCTCTCATAAATCAAAATAGTGATTATTGGCCTTATCAATAAAATCGCTCAAATATATATATATATATATATATATATATATATATATATATATATATATATATATATATGTATATTCTCCATAACTTTGAAATTGTCAGTCAATTCATTAACTTAATGTCCACGCTGCCTAACCGGGTAAAAAATATGGATGTCGGAAAATGCCATGGCCAGTCTCACAAAGTTCTAATATGACAGAAACAACTCTAAATATAATAAACTGAAAGTCATAAAAATTCTTTTGTTCTCTTTCTTCATGTGTGAATTGAAGTAATGCACTTTAAGGAGAATAGTTTATTCCTATCATAACTTATATTAAAATAATTTATTCCCACCATAACTTATCATAGTTATAAGCAATTTGTTGACTAAAAAACTTAACAA
The DNA here is from genome assembly GCA_039881145.1 of Druceiella hillmani. NCBI lineage: Eukaryota > Metazoa > Arthropoda > Insecta > Lepidoptera > Hepialidae > Druceiella > Druceiella hillmani. Next base: position 27,025,673 of record JAYKKI010000023.1, on the reverse strand, counting down.
AATCCTATTTTGATAGAATTTCTTTTGAAACTATATGTTGACTTTATATAATGAAACAATTATTTCTCTTATCTCTAATCCATGTCATCGTTAATGGGCAGTTACCTCCATGAGTTTAAGAATGCCTAGAAAATTTTAATTTAAGGTTAATTTTAATACAAATTGTATCCACCTTTAAACACTTTTTACTACGTAAATATTGTCTCATCAGATAATTGTACGCGTAATATTAAAACGATTTCAGGATCTCCCTAGATTTAATATTTTTATCAACCTATAAAAGATTACTTACTGTGGAAAAGATTACGCACTGTACTCTACGATGACACTTAGTGTATTAGTTACACATATCGTATTAGTTATCACATCGTATTAGTTATAAACCAAACTATTATTAATCAGATTGTTATTTACCGATTTTTTCGCGCTGAGCAAATCTTAATACATTCGATAACTGGTATCATGAAATTTTATAGCACATAGATATATAAAACGATTGCTAATAGCAGCGTCCGAAGATAAACTTGTATTCTATATTGTTTGAATAAGGAAAATATTTTTGGGAAATAAGTATGTCCCATTATTTATTAAAAGTAAGTGGCTATATTTTTTAATGATTTTCCTAACTACCAATTTGTTATTAATTTGCTTACAATAGCAATAATGAATTAGAAACAAATCAAAAATCTAATAATGAAAATAAAAACAGTATCAACCATACGATGATGTAATTTCAACATTCCAATTTTGAAAAATTACACGCTGTTCGGTTTCCGCATCCGTCACGAAGTTAGTTGTTTTATATATTTAAACAAAAAGTTTTGCAAATATCATTTACATGTATCTAAATTACCTACGTAAGTTTAAATTATTCTTTCAAATCGCACTGGCAAAACCATTACATGTGTAATATATATTTAATCGTTTTTCATAAGAAGATGTTGTATTCTCCAGGATTTTTAAAATACAGAAGTTTCTTAAAGTCATGTCAAACTTCAAGTTTAAAGTAGAAATTTAAAAAAACACTGAAGCCGATGAAACTTAATGAGTTCCGTATAAAATTTTATAGTTAGAATTTCTTAACATATGAATATTTATTAGCGAAAACGAAACATCCATTTTACCTCTTACAGGTAAAATTTAGAAAAATACATACTTAGTGTTTATACTGCAAGATCAATGTGATGTTTTCTGAATTTAATGTTTTTAGATTTAGTAGCTGGGGCTGAGCAATGAGATTGAGATTTAGTCAAGCATGATTTATATGGATTAACATATCTATTAATTAATTATAACTCTTACAGTTATCTAAACAAAAAAGGTGTCGAGATAATTCTAAATTAAAAATCTCACTTTAAACTTTGTTATTAACATTATGATTATAAGAAATAATAATATTTAGCACGGTATTAATAAAGCCTGACAAACAAGAATATAAAGACCATAAGAATACATTTAGACTTTCGGAATTAATTAGTTTAATTCACAATATAAGTTTCATTTTAAACTATACAAAAGCCTTTGAACAAACTAAATAGGTGGCTTTGAAATTTTGAGTCTGTGAATTGTATAAATATGCTTTCTCATTTTCGACACAATTACGATTCTTATGAAATCAGAGGATATGTGAGTATTTTGTTGTTCGTTAATGCTTATTTTTATTTTTTATATGTTTTATAATATGCCCCATAAATCAAATATTACATTTAGATGAAAATAAAAAGTAAATGGATTGTGATAACGGCGTTGAAAAAAGTCTGTAATGCGCTGAGGGCTGCGTTTATTTTATGAGCCATAATAGATATTTCCCTCGGGCGAAATTAAACGTACGTTACCCCGTGGACTAGTAAATTTGCAACTTCGTTCTCTGCTTACATCTTATATCAAATCAATCTATGTCCGGTAATTATATAGATCTAGTCGTATAAAGCGCACTAGATTGTCTACGGATTAAAATAAAATAGTCAGTTTAAAATACACAAAAAGATAATATTTCGATTATTTTTATATTAATAATTTCAAAGCAATTGTTATAATTTGGATGAAATTTGAATAAAATTCTAAATTTATATTTACATAAATAACACATTAATATATTAAAATAAATAGAGCTTCTAGTTAGGTTTAAGAAAATTTGATCAACATAACTTGCGTTGTTTTTATTTTAATTTTTTTAAATTTTCTCTTGCTTTATAAAATAAATCTTCCAGTGACATTTTCTAACAGGAGTTCGAAAACTTTGACAAGAGGTGAATGTTTTCATGCGGGCAAATATAATACTCTTCGCCAGAACTGCTAAACCTAAAAAAGAAACAAGTTATGAATGAAAATTTTAAACAGTGCGATAAAGTTGTAACATAAAGCTACTGCATATATTCACCGAATTTTTTAACTTTTCGCCCATCCGAATCCATTTATTTGCATGATAAAAGCATGTAGTATATGGGAAAAGTATCATTAAAATGTGTATACCGCTTATCACTTTAGAGATGCGCATCTGAAAGTTGTAGAAATTCCAAAAATAGAGCTTGTTTCTTTTTTTTCTACGATCTCTCTCAAGTTTTCGAGGAAAAAACAATAAAATTTTAACTCTTCAAATATAGTAGTAGCGTAGTTGGTTCTGCGATATTCACTTTGACACATTTGAATTTGACCAAATACTAACAGTTTATCTTGACTTTTTATCGCAAACAAATTGCTTTTAAATAAAATCACCAACAAAGCCTGGTGTTAGGTATTCAGACGTTTCTGAACCCCCGCAGAGGTAGATAGACAAGGCACGTTTTTTATCTAAATTATTGTATTGCATGAGTTATTGGGTCTTCGCCATTCATTATCAATACAAAAGAGACGAAGACCAATATAAATACAATAAAAACTCAGAAATATTATATATTGATTAGGCCTACTATAGATCGTATAATGTATTCGTGATTCACTATTTCATTCTTTGTGGAATTTTACTATTTTCTATCTCTGGTTTGAATGCAAAGTATTCTTGCAAAAAAAATCTAAAATCAAAGTCTTTATGAGGATCAATAATATTGCTACATATATTCTATGGCGCTACATTGAAGCAGGATTTATTTCGGACATGACCGAGAGGCCAATCTTTGTGCAACTGCACCTCATACTGTGACCTTATTTGCAATTACAAAATATAGCACGGACTGGTATCGTAAAAGTGATCGTGTAATTTTTTTAAGGTACATTATAGAAAAATTCCAATCATGAAACGTCTTGAATAGGCATCTAGCATTCGATTTATTTTGTCTTGTATCTACAATTTACTTCATAGATTTATTATTTTAGCTGCAACCTTAGTTCATAACAAACGTGGATTGATTCTAACAAATAAAAAAATGATAATTACACTTTTATACAAAGTATATTACCTTCGAAAGGTTACATTAAAACGCACTTTGGACTAAATTAGTTGAATTAAAAACTTAAAATGTTTTGAAAACAGGAAAAAAGATTATTAGAACAGAAATACTGAGAAAATGAATCCATGAAAAAAAAAGTCATGAAGAAATCCACTTTTTTCACCTGCTTTGCTAAACGGTAGAGATTATGTTAATTTTTGTAGTTGAAATCAATGATGCACAGCAGAAAAACTACAAATTATATCAAGTTAATAAATTTGTTATTAATTTTCTCTTTATTATATTAATGTAATACGGTAATATTAATTAAACAAAATATTTCACAGATTCATATAATATCAAAAGTGAACATAAATTCTTTAAAACGGTTTGAATGTTTATTACAATCCTTATAAAGTATCGTTCGCTTCTTCAAAGATTTCAACAGCTGACGTTTTCAAAATATAATATCGATCTCTTACATCAAAAATGCCACCAACTTATTAAGAGTTTGTACAAATTGGACAAAAAATTATAATATCAGAGTTATTCCAATTTTTTTAAAAACATTTTATATGTTTTAAACCAGCCCTCTTTCACAAAATGGTTTCACAATTCATTTATAAAACTATTGTCCTACCTTTTCTACTATTTCTTCCGGTAAAAACTTTTTAGAAAATGTAAGTAATAGTCGATTTTTCACATACAAAACGTCCCTATTGTTTGATAGCAAAATTTGAAAACGTGCTAGAATCTTTATGAAATAGGTAATTGTCCATAAATATGAGTTTATAAGCGTTAATATTGTAAAGATTGTTTCATTTTAGCTGATTTAAAATAAATATAACCCCTTCATCGTCTGTAAGGTCAACTACAAGGAATTTTTGACGCTTTGCCAAAATTAGTTCATAAAGAAGGTAACAGATTTCACACTTAGTTCCATTTATGAAACTTTCATTAATTTCAAGGAAAAATGACAAAATTTTAACATAACATTTTGTGATCTATCAAAGAATTTAATTGTTTTAACTGTGACATTTTTCTTACAATACAACAAAATGATATAATATAATAATATTTGTATTGAAAGTTTTTTTAATTAAGCAAACCGATGAATTGTTTTTAAGATAATATAAGGTAAAAGCTTTTTGGATTAGTTGGAAGTGATATCGAATACCTTTTCGGAAATACATTTTCGACGTTTTGTGTTAGTTTAGGTAGTTTATTAATTTTTTGTAATAGATACAGTATTAGAAGAGTATGTAATGACTATATTTGAAGTATCGGAGGTAAATACTTTTCGACTCCTGATTTTCCTTTCTACCTTTCGATGCCTAATGAATTGAGCTCTCTCCAGCCTATAAGGTATTTGAATATTTGTCTGTCTAGACGACGTCGTCATTTACTTTTATGACCTGAAATCACATATAAATAACTCATCTACTGTTTTTGAACTATTACGAAATTTTAATCTAAAACTTCAAGCCGATAAATGCAAAATTTTATACAAATAATAAGTAGCTTATTTGTATAAAATTTATAAAATTTTAGGCCATATAATCACTAAAAATACCATAAAATCAAATCCTGAAAAAATCAAATTAATCAATGATTTTCCAATATCCAAATCACCCAAGGACGTTAAATCTTTTCTCGGTCTCGTGTTCTGTTACCGGGGATTAATTTCTGATTTCTCAAAATTAGCAAAACTTCTTGCAATCCTCCGGAATATAAATATGACGGTAATATAGTAAAAGAGCAACAACTTGCCTTCGAAACTTTAAAATCCCAGCTAATCCCTGCTCCTTTACTCGCTCATCCAGATTTTACGAAAACTTTTATATTAACCTACGGAACATCTAACTACACCATAAGCGCGATTGTGTCATAAGGCTACATCGACAAAGATAGACCCATTGTATACTTATATTTTTCAAGCACTTAACAAAGGCGAATATTATCTCAATACGACAGAAAAGGAATTGTTAGCCATCATTATCGGTTAAAACCTTTCGACCATATCTCTTTGGCCGTACATTCAGTTTTATCACTAATCACCGCCCTACGAAACGATTATTTTATCACGAAGATCCAAGCTTAAAATTCAACGTTGACGTTTGAAATCAGACGAATACGATTATAGGATTGAAAAAAATCTTTAGAAAAAGAATAATGAACTCTGCGGCTGACGCTCTCTTTAGTAAGAAGAAATAACGACATTAAGTTATATTTAATCATTTCTTATAACTTTTTAATTCATTCTATTTACAGCTTTCTTGCAACATTCTATCCTTTACTAGTCTATTACATTATTTTGTTATAGAACCTTTGTAAACCCTTATTTATTCTCTTAATATGTTTTTATAGAACTCTTACAATTATATTTTTATATTACAATTACCTTATGAATTATAAAATTATATTTTATACATATTACAGGGCTGTCTTTCAGGCACATGTCGATTTTATACCACCGATAAACAGCGGTTTTGGTATACACTTTGACAATAACAACCTTAGAGTGGTTATTCCTATTAATATATTTTATTACGCCACACCTTGATAATATGAACTCTACCTTCGAACAGTAAGGTTTCTTTGCAAACAACATGATATCTTTAACAATATGGAGAACCGTAACCTTATTGAACCGCCCTCTGCGCATAACTATGATATGATTAATAAATTTGGTCATATATCACATTTAATTTCCACGCAACCTAAACGCTAAACTTGGTTTGGTAAGTTTGGTTTCTAAACGCTAAACTGTCTTCAAACATATTTTTAGTACATTAGATGAAAATCGCGGCATTAGGTATAACAACGCTAATCAAAACGTGGAAATATATCAAAGAAAATTAGCAAAATACGTGAAGGGAAACGTTTTAATTACACCGAGAACACTCTCTGCTGTGCAGGGTACAATAAACAAATTAAAGCCAAATAAACAATGTTTGAGTAGCGCTGTTGAAAATATCGTATAATGTTTGAAAAATTTGACTATTTTGTCGAATAAATTCATGGAGTTTTTAAGCGTGTTCGAAAACAGTCTACTCACATTATTTATCTTTCAAAATTGAGGTATCAATTCATTGTTTCACCAAAACAATTCTACCAAGATTTAAACGACAATTATAGATTTATAACTAGTTTTAAGTCATTACCTGTATTGGATCTTATTCACATCTTAATTAACACATCCGAAATGACAAGTTAATATTTTAACCATAAAATGATGTTTATATCAAAGATACCATTAATGAATGTTCAAGAATTTAATTTATATCACACTACAATTTCAATTCATAGAATACAACGTGACAAATCCCAATACTTATAAACCATAAACGATTCGAATATATATATAAATATGTATATATATATATATATATATATATATATATATATATATATATATATATATATATACATATATTGGTTTAACTAGAGATACTAAATGTTTTCTTAACTTAGATAATTTAAGAAACGTTAAGAAAATGTAAACAATCTTCTAATTCAGACACAGTCTCCCGATACCAATACCTAGAATTAGAACTTCTGTGACATAAACTCACACAAGGATGTACGTTTACACTTCTACGGGGGAGCTATTATACTCTGCAGTAATAATGCTAGCAATAATGTTTGCAGAGCACCGCTCTCTTGATTCTGTAGTCAAGTGCCCAGAGCATCGCTTTATCGTGACGACGCCCTGTGTCGAGGCTCTTCAGCAAACTCCGCTCCCAGTTACCTCAGCACTTCCTATTATTTATTAAACCTAGATGGAAGCCCCGCGAGGTTCTGGCTATCTCAGTTCAATCCAGCCCTTAGTGCGCGTCAGTCGTAATAATGTCCGCTTAATTATTTTACTATAGTTAAAATAAATTGTGATAATTTTCAATAATAAAATATAATTTAAGAATGAATTATTTTTAAAAAACTATCATATTTTGAAGTCGTCATAACAGCTCGCTTAAGATCGCTTTAGAGAAGCTTTTTTTGATATTCAAATAAAAGTAAAGCGTGGTATGCAAATAAATAAATCGCCTGTTTCGCGTGTACTAGAAATATTATTAACATATATCATAATAAATAAAAGAGAATCAAACATGGACATTTATTGCCTCCCATTATTCTACACAGTGTATATATTTTCTTTACGATGGATAAAATTCTATTGACTTAATCGATTATGTTATATCATTTTGTTGTATTGTAAGAAAAATGTCATAGTTAAAACAATAAAATTCTTTGATAGATCACCAAATGTTATGTTAAAATTTCTTGTTAAGAAGACGTTTTGTTAAGTGGTAAAATGATTATTCTTTCAACATCGTAAGAGGGAAAAAGTAGAAAATAAACTTGTCGATTTTTATAATTTATAGACTATAAAAAGTACAAGGAAAAATACTTGTGGGAATTATTGGTAAGGGGGCGATAGTATCTTATTTTTAAATATGAGGAATATTTGTCAATTTCGATCCGGCGAGATTATTACGTCATGTTTAAAAGATGTTAACGAATGGGCTAATTTGAATTATTAGTTCGGGTAAATAAATAATTCGAATCAATTTATTCGGAACAACAAAAATCTAAAAGGGAAAAAATAGGATGATGGTTGATATAACATTTTTATTCGGCATGGACCTCCCGCAGATACTACAAGGTTATGTAGGGGTGCGAAGAGAAGAGCCTGTATGTTAGCACATAGAGAGTATATCTATGAAATACAATATTTACTATATACGACAGTTCTAGTTCCAATTATAAATTGACATAATTGTATTAAGTCAATAGTACCAGAGTATTAATTACCTTATTTATTTTCTTTATTTTAAACTATATTATGTTCGAAATAAAACTTTCACCGTCTATATATCTCTTTGTTTTGATTTTTTATATTATTACATCCCGCAAATTGACAGTTCTCGTCAATTTGCGAGGACTGCGAGTTTTGGGGTTTGTCGTTTTAGAAATAACTAATTTTTCCCCGCAGACTCTAAGATACGTAGCTTTTAAATCACTAATTTTTCCTATTGGACATGTAATCTTCTCACCTTTAGTTTCTCATATAACAATAATTTTTACCATTATCATGTTTAGAATATAACTTCGAAGATATATAAGCATTAAAATTGCCATTACACTTAATATTAGAATCTAAATTAGCTTAATATTTCTTATAAGAAATTTAGTGCTAATTCTTTTATTTGCTTTATATTTATTATATTTTTTATCAATATATAAACTAAATTTAAATGAGATGTAAAGAAGTTATAATTTTAAAGAAAATTAAAAAATATGATAAAAAATAAAAAAATGTATATTATTTCCTTGAATATTTTATATTAAATGTTATGTTCCCTATAGAGAAATGTTTACTTAATTTTCATATTCAGTAATTGCGCTAAGTTATGCACCCACAAATTATTAATCAAATAACTTAGTAGAAAATCGTGGGGCGTTCAATAAATAATTGGTACCATGTACTTTAAAAACACATACTTAATTATGGAGGCGTTAACTATCATGCGAGTGGTAAATACAAATTATAAAGCATGTTTAAAAGCGTGCACTACAACACAATGCATACCGACACATCAATACAGTCTTTGAAAACCTACCTCCATTTACCAACTGGATATTTAATGTTACAATTTTTCACTATTCACATTTACAAGAGATGAACCCAACGAATGGCCAGCCGTTTATATATTCTAAACGATTCTATTGTACTGGTCGTTACACCTGTCGGTGCGGATTTTCATGAAAAAAGCAGCTCGTGTCAGCCCTCGGTTACCGTATTTACTGCAATAAACGCGTCTGTAATGTATCATTTCCTTTAGCTATTTTCCTCCTTCCGTTTACTCTACAATATAAATGAATAATGCCTTAGAATATATATATATATATATATATATATATATATATATATATGTGTGTGTGTGTGTGTGTGTGTGTGTGTGTGTGTGTGTATGTATATAAATATTAGTGGTTAAAGGTAGGATATCTATTTCTTGAAATTGTACCTGCATTAATTCTGAGTATATATGTAAATCATCTTTAACCAACTTTATTGAATATATTTACTCCATGTAAAATTCAAATAAATATTATTCAAAATGTACGTTTTTTGTGGTATCGAGAGGGTAAATTCGTCCTCATATCTTCTTTTCTTTGTAATGATACTAAGATCTTTACAAGACAATGATGTGTACATATAAATATATATATATATATATATATATATATATATACAGTTCTTATTATTTTATTATTTCATTATTTACTGTAGTTATTTTAAGAAACATGACACAGATTTTTTCGTCTGTTTCACATGACCATAAACATTATTTGGTAAACAGGCACGCTTGGCGTTTACGTACATTGATTTCATTAATAATCTTTATTTACGTCGAATTGACGTCACTCTTAACGCGTGGTTATGCCTGAACATGAACATTTTAGTAACAAATTTGATTCAGATATTTAAAAACTAATTTATATAAGCAAACGCTATTACTTATGAACGATAATATTTGCTCAAAAATATCTTTTTTTTTTCAAATAAATATCAAATAACTTATTACGCGAGCGTCCTGATTATTTGTCTTGTCACTTATTATCTCGCACTTCTATTTTACAAAAAACAATCCATGTATTTTTACAGGTGTATTATTTTTAATTTGATATCGCAATTTTTATTTTATTATTCTGAAATTCATATTTCATACTTCAAACTCGTGTAAATAAAACAATAATAAATTAATTTAGGTCATTTTTAGTCGTTTATATTCTAATAAGCATGACTTCAACATAATTAAAACATTGTTGGAAACTATGTTAGGAAATTTAGGAAATTTTTCACTGCAAAAAACTTATTTTATTGAGTTGCAGGTTAAATGCTCATTTAAAAGAACGTTTCTATTTTAGTGTCATATTATTTTAAAAGCTAAAGGATAATTATTCTATACGAAAGTATTATCTATGCATAAATCCCTTTAAAATTTCGAGACAAAGAACTTACTCTTTGTTTAACTAAATATCTACAGAAGTATACTTCATTTACAGCGCAAGTATCAATAAATGTACCGCAACTTGCGGAGCATAGTTCCACTTATTCGAATTTTAATTAATAGTAAAAAAATATTTCGAAAAAATAATCCATAAAATATAAAATAACCAGTCGAAATTTTTGTTATTTTGCGAACATCCTTCTGTCGCTCTGATATAATAAGGAATATAAAAACACCTTCTTTATTCGATAAATTAGAATTAAACTATATTAAATTTCATGAGGTAGTTTATAATAAATAAATCTAAAAAAAAACTTTCCAATACTCAGTTGACGTTTTTTTAGAATATTTTAAAAAATAATGGCTATAATTTATAGTTTCTCTGTATATTTAAAATGGTGCTTTGGATTTTGTTCTAATATTTTTGTTCGTTTAAAACTGACATTCGCAAAGTAAATCTGTTTCAATAAGAAATAATATGTACCTATGTCGTATTGCTACTTTATATGCCAGAGGTCAACACCTATCGTGTTAAAGATTAAATTTTGATTTCATGTAACTTACAAAATCCTAAATTAAATTTTAAAATTTTGTAAGGATCGCTGCTTTTGAGTTATCTGTCTTTAGTCTAGTTACTAGCAATATTATCTTAATATTCCCTTGAAAATATTATCTTTTTTTTAAAGACTGAATTATTACGTTCCTGTGCAACAAAAGATTAAAGGAATTAAAAAACTGACTACAAAAATTTAAAAAAATTTAAATTGACTCTCCGATCGCGTTGTATTGGTGAATACACAATCTTTTTTTTCAATTTTCTCGGTATTTATCATTAAATTCTTGTTAACAATCTAAGGTTGAAGACCAGATTTTAATTCGAACGTCACCGCATAGTCCAAAATCTAATTCTAAAAATGTAGCTTAGCGAGTTTTTAAAAATTTCCTTAACATCGTATTTGTTTATGCAAAATATATTTTGGTAATTTGCTCTTAAATACTTTTAATTTAATTCGAATCTTCTTGGTCTTTTCAAATTATATTTGTGTTTTCATCAAACACTACGACTGGCTACTTTATGTAGCGATATTGCACGGATCGTGATTTCACTTACCTAAAATCAACGGAAGTTTATGTTGATTCAAATAATATCTAATTTTTCTAAATCGAATCATACTATCCACTTTTAAAGACTTGGTGTACAGCAGTGGAGGGAAAAGGAGATCTTTTTTCTTTTGATCTTTTTATATACATATAAATAAAAGCGAAAAAATTCCATTTTCTGAATGAGAAATTTCAAGTCGAAAACTATTATTCTTTATCTTAAATGATTGTATATTTAAATCTGGGCATTTACAGACGATAGAAATAATTCAGAATTATAACGTTTCCTTAAGAAAAAAGACTACCTTTGAACATCTCTCGGTTTGGGTTTATATTATTTTGATTTATTCAGCGGTAGTGTGAGTTCTTTCATTTATTAGATGATGAATAAAACTGTCTGTCTGAGAAATTTTGAACCAAATAATGATAAATGTATTCCATAAATATTCATTTATTCCCTCAATAAACTCAATCTTTTTGCTTGGCTAAAATAATTTTTCAACATTCGAAAGCAAAACAGGAACAAAAGCAATTCATAAATATAGGTAAAGGTAAGTGACAAGATCAATATTGTCTCTTCCTCTTCACAATTCAAATAATTAAACGTCAAAAAAATATTTTGAAAAATATTCTCACTTAAATCTTTAATATTTATTCTCTGGCAACATGTAAATTTGTATCAATCATCAGAGTACTTGAGTTTGTTGTAACCCATGGTTAACGGCAAAAATTAAGCTATTTTACAAAAAAAAACATTTTCACCTTCACACAACCTTCTGTTCAATGGAACTGAGGAGTAAAATAGTCGCTTATTTATGTATTGTGTTTTCTTTAGAATATTTAAAATATATTTTAAAAAACCGACATCAAAAAAGTAGGTACTAAAAAGTAAAAAACAATTAACTTAAAATAGGTACCTAATTATTCGCAAAGTTGACTGTACAGTCAGCCAACTTAAACAAATTTATAATTTAATTAAATTTATAATGTATATTTAAAACCTTAAATCCTAATGTACTCACAGTACGAAATAGATTCATAAAGGACGTATTTATGATATAAAATTTAACATTTGTTTAAGTTGATCGGCGATGCTGGCACTGACTTCAAAAATAAATAACTTAGTTATTCATTGCGAATAATTAGGCGCCTACTTTGACTTAATTATTACTATAGACCTTGGAAAATAAAGAAATTTGAAGTAGTAAACAAGTAGAAAATATAATTCGAAGCAAGAATTTATATGAATATTTATAAAGTTCCTTAATGACTCTCATTTTCTTTGATATTAATATATCAATGAAACTTATATTAAAAGCCACGTTTTTTACGGGTTTAATCTTTTATAATATATATTGATTCGATATTTACAGTAGTTTCATGAATTAAATTCTGGTCTTGCTGTTAGAAGGTAATATTTTTTTATTTCATCCTTCAAACCGGATTGAACGAGGTAGTAAATAAGGAATATATATATATATATATATATATATATATATATATATATATATATATATATATGTATATATATATATATATATATATATATATATATATATGAAGACATATACAAGTTTATATATCTATTTTCTTTCATCAATCATAAGCATTGATGAAACAAAATAGAAATATAGATTACACGATTGTGTTAACTGAACGTTTTTCTGATGGTCAAATTTATATGGCACCTTCATAAGCAGACTCAAATAGCAAATTTGAAAACAAACCTTAATTTGAAAACAACAAAACTTCCAAAGTTGGTTATAAGGATGCACTTTTGTAATTAGGAAATTTACTGCATATCAGCAATTTCCGAATTTTATATGAACGAAACTGCCCGATTAGGGTAATTGTATGTAAAAGTGCGTTGTTTCTATGTACTAATAACCATGAAAAGGGTAGCTGTTAATTCAGGCGAATGAAACCGCGTGCAACGTCCAGGAAATAATAAAATAATAAAAACTTGCCATATAAAATAATAAAACGTATTACTAGCTAGAAAACATGATAGCGATTGTAGCAAAGGTTTTGTTATACGTTTATATTCTTTTCTCTTTTGAGATCATCGATTTGTAAATTTTACTTGATAAATCAAGAAATTAATTCATTAACAAAATTAATACAATAAAAATAATAGCCCATTAATTTTTTTTATTAAATGGTACACAGTTAATAAATGGAAATATAATTAATTAACTCAATTTCATTTTAACGTAATAATTGTATCTGTACACAGTAATTAAATTTATTGGATATTTATATCATAACTTTATTATATAAAATATAGTTTTACTATTGTATTTACATAATTCTTATAATGTAACTTTTTCGACCATTAGTCGAATAAAGAAAGCTTCTATAGTACTGATCCTATTTAAGTCAAACTTGGATAATTTCAGAAGAATCCTTTTTATGTAACGTGAGTGTAGTGACTACAGGACCACATGAGTCTCCACTTTTGTGATCTAAATATATTTCACATGCATACTAAGAGTCCACCAGAAACAGAAAAACAAACACCAAAAAGCAAACCTTAACACTTAAGAGTTTTATTCAAAGCAGTGGCAGTAGTCGGAGGGAATATCCCTTATGGACTGACAGAAAAAATAAAAAAATTCGTTGAAATTTAACACTGAAACTTAACTAAGTGAAAAATCTAAGTACTTCAAACGTAAAGAGGGAATATTCATATTGTAATTATGCTACCAAACTGTTCCAAAGTAGATCACGGAAAATAACCTTTAAACTATCTGTATGCATAAGGGAGGATGATTGAGATATAATTTAGATTAGTAGTGTCACCTTTAATGATTAAAATATTAACCGACCTAATAAGAGATTGTGGCAAATTATCCACTTTTTTATTATATTTCAATTGTTTGATCAGAAATTGTAATAAAAGATGTTTAATAAATACAGGCATGTGCAATAAAAGGACCTTGTATCATATAAGAGAGTTTGATTCGGCCGTCGTTGTTGAATTTTGATGTGTACATAAAGATAAGAGCAACGTTTAGTTAGTATTAAGGTCAAACATTTTATGAACTGCTTTAATTTATAAGTGACTATTGAAATAATAACTAAAATCCGAACAAATCGAATTCATCAATTCACCATTATTGTTAATAACATAAACGGAGCATTGAATAAAATAGGCTCTATTATTCTCAAAGCTTGTTTCAGTAGACTACAAACTGTTCGTATTGTTACTATAGGGTACCACTAATACCCTACAATTCAATACAATTTTTCAGCGATGAACGACGAGTGCACGACTCTATCGTAAACTTTTGCGTTAATCTACAAGCTGTAAATTTCATATTCGCTTTCATTGATTTATCACCGGGTTTCACTGATTTATCTAGTGATATAACGAATGCAAATATACATAGAACGCAATATACATGTATATCGGATCAGAGTAGAGTAGTTTTTAGATAAATACAAAGATTACTAATACAACAAGGTTTGTAGGGACTTTCTACCTTTTACCTTAATATCGACAAAATTAATGAAATATACGAGTTTAAGATGTTGTGAAAATTTACAATATTTAAGAATGTCTGTTTGTCTAAATAATTGGAAATTTGCATTAAAATTGTTAGTTTTTTCAACGAAAAACATAGTTTTGAAGAAGTAACTTGCGCTTAGTCTCATCAAAATACGATAAGTAGAAGCTGAGATGTAAATCGATTTAAAAGCTGAAATATTTTAAATTGAACGTATGTCGCTTGAGAACACTGGCCCCCTAGACTGCCATTGTCGCTGTTTCACTGACATGCCCACTCTTGCCTCTTACCTCACTCAGTGCGAGGCGTTGTCGGGATGTGACTTGCGCGTTATTACGAGTAAGTTTATTTGATTACTTCGTAGGAAACCTTTGTAGTTAGTTTGACTTGCTTGGTCTTTAGTATCTTGAAATTTTTCATACTAACATCATTTTAAACATAATTTAAAATATTTTGTCATATTAGCACATGTTTATTGATTTATAAATTATATTTAATAATCCTTCGAGGTATACATAGAAAAACCTAAATTATATTGAAAAAAATATTTTGTGCTTACTTATCTGCAAATACAATTTATACTCCATAGAAACAGTTTAAATTCTTTTTTATTACCGTTTTAACCTTTAACTTTTTTATACCAGTTTTGCGACAATAATAAAAGAATTTTAAGGCCAAACTTTGTTCAAGCCAGTCGTTTTCTTGTCCCTAGTGTTTTTCTCATGAACAAATTTATATAGCTTATTCACGGGTAAACTCGAATAGTCTTTTATTTAGTTTAATAAAAAATAACAAAACTACCATCATAGTTTATAAGGAAGCATCAAACTAAAACCAAATTGATTTAAAATATCTTTTACAATAGGATAAGTAACTCTAAATTATCCTCAAAAGGATTTTCAAAATCAGCTGCAACGTTGTATCTAATAACCAACACTTGTGAAAGTGGCAGTTTGCTTTAATTAGGAAACCCTCATTATGTTGTGAGACCGTAATTCCTGCAATTAAGCCGCGTGAAAAAGTTATTTTATAATAAAACTATTTCAACTTGATTTGTAATATAAAAATAATAGTTGAAAACATGAATTTAAATGTAGTAAACATTTAATTGTACATTTACATGATTTTCTTTTTTGAGATCTTCAGTTTGTAAATTTTATTTGAGAAGTCAAGAAACAATTTTAGCTATTAAACAGAAATGCTACATTGAAATTTTTAATTAAACCATTAGAATCTTACGTGAGTAGTCAATTTATTTATAAAATCATATATCAAAAACTATATATGACAGCGGTTGTTTATAATTTGTAACTTAAAGCGAAATGTACCAGTCACCGATAAGAAATAATTAATCAGTTGTGTTTCGAAGTTTGAAGGTAGTAGTGATTTTATTCGTGGGCTGTCACAGATTATGCAGAAATAGCGAACAGGAAATAGTATGTCTTATTTTATTTATTTCAAGTAGTTTGTTTCTTGTTTCTTTATATAACATTAGATTTATACATGTCTAAGTTTTATAATAAGAGGGAATGAATATTACTTTGATGTGTATATTTGATGTTACGAAGATTTTTTTCGCCTGTGGACCTATGGCAACGCTAGGCTATTACAGGTACATAATTTCTTCAACAGTGATTTTTGTTCCTTTAATCTAAAGTTACATGAAATTGCGGATATACTGGAACAAGAGGTTGACAGTGAATTAGGGGACATTTTTATTGACCCTCTTGAAGTTACCTAGTATACAGATGAGGATTCTACTCATGAAGATTCTGGTGGGTTGATTGAAAATTTGACAGGCAACTCCTAGCGAGCGCAGAAATTGTTTCACAAAATGTAAATGAAAATGAACCTGACGAATCCCCGCGCGAGTCAGGTCCATCAACAAGTAAAAGACGTAATATAATTTATAACTGGAAGAAATCTGATCTTTCTGACCATCCTTCACCTCATACTTACAAATACATATCATACACTGATGTATTTGAATTATTTTTCGATGACAATTTGTGTGATTTTCTTATAGCACAAAGTACTAGGTATGCATTATTTTTGAACTGTCCAGACCCTCGAATATCAACTGGAGAGCTTAGATGTTTTATTGCCAATTTTGTTTTGTCAGGGTGTAACTAATTACCTAGTAAAAGGTCATTCTGGGATAATGGTGATGACATGCGAATTACGTTGGTTCATAGTGCTATGATACGTGACAGATTTATTCAGATAATGCTTTTTATTCATGCAGCTGACCACAATAATTTTGATAAAAAGGACAAAGTGGCAAAATTGCGACCTCTGATGAATATAATAAAACAGAAATATCTTAACCTATATCTTTGTTGAACGGATTCTCAACTATGATGAAAGTATGATCGAATACTTCGGAAAACATAAGTGCAAACAGTGTATTCGTAATAAACCTATCCGGTTTGGGAATAAATGTTAGTATTTGAATAAAAGTATTGGCTATTTGGCTAATTTTGAAGCATATGAAGGTGCTATTCCAGGTGCAAGTACTGGAAATGAGTAAAGTTTTGGAAAACCAACAACGCCTGTGCTTTTTATGATGAGCGAGTTGCCGGAAATTACGAGGAAACAGAAACTTCAATTTTATTTTGACAACCTTTTCACGGGGATTCCACTTATGATTTGCTTGAAAAGTATAGGTTACGGAGGAACAGGCACACTTGGCCAAAATAGATGACCCAAAGAATGTCCTATTACTAAGGTAAAATTTATGAAGAAGAAAGCACGAGGGTCCTACGAATATGCTTTTCATGGCGATGTCGTTGTAGTTCACTGGAATAAAAATTCTGTGGTGACTGTTAATTCGACAGATAACGAAGTAAATCCGGTAGGATTCGCTGGTAGTTATTCCAAAGAGAGCCACCATAAAGTAAAAGTACCAAGACCCAATCTCATAGCAATTTATAATCAGTACATGGGTGGTACAGACCTTATGGACGCTCACGTGAATAATTACAGGATTATGATTAGAGGAGAAAAATGGTGGTGGCTTATATTTATGTGGCTTATAGATGTTTCCGTAAATAATGCCTGGGTATTGATGCGTCAATCAAGAAAAGATATTTCACAGCTATATTTCTATCCAGAGTTAGTCCAAATATATTTGAAGAACTATGGAACTGCCCTTAAACCTGGTGGTCGACCGTCTAGATCCAGGTTCTTGAAAAAAGTAAGGTATGATAGAGTAAATCTCTTTCCGAAACCAGTAGAAAAAAAACGTCGATATGTTGAAGCTAATTGTTAAACTATTGGGAGAGTTATATGCTCAAAGTATGACATTGGATTATGTATTAAATGCTTTGAACAGTATCACGTCAAGCTACAATCTGTGTATTTTTAATTGATTTAAATAAATATTAATCATTTGTTTCTTTTTTCAAATCATTTACTTCTTGTTTTTCTTAATACACGGATGAATCGATTTTTTGTACTCTTATTGACCTATCGTTACCTTATGGCATCAGTCCAAAACTCAAAAATAGGATTATGAAAAAAATAAAAAGTACCGTATTTGTGTTATACCTAGATGTTAATAAAAACAATATACATAAAAAACAAATAATTTAATTTCAATAATTCAGGGTCTAATGGGTTAAATGGTATGGCATTAATAAATGAAAACATTATCAACCCACCCAATATCATTCCAACGTAGTAAACAGCAGTATTCTATAATTAAATTATCAAGTACATGAGACCTACTTGAATCAAAAATGAAATATTTGCATTACAGTTTTATTATGTAAAACCTAGTTTTACTTTTTATAAAATTCTCGAAATATAGTATGTTCAATCGTTAATTGAAAAAAGAAAGCTTCCAAACAAGTCCTCCCATTTAAGTAAAGCACGGGTTATTTCAAAAGTAGCCATTTTGTGTAACATACTACGAGTCTGTAATATCATGACCATAGGAGCTCTTGAGCGCTCACTTTCCTGATGTCAGTGTGTCTCATATGCATACTAAGCGTTCACCAGGACGAAATAAACGGGAAAAGCAAGCCAAGTTCATATACACTTAATGGTGGCTGGTCGGCAGAGTCTGACAATCATAAAGTTCCAAGATAATAAGTGCGGACCATCTCTGCCATTACGTTATCACGGCGCTACCACTTAACGACACTTTAAACCTGTGTAAAAATGTAATAGTCTATAATATTGTTTCCTCATTTTTCTTTAAAAAATGTTGTTTCAGCGCAAAAAAAAGCAAGAGACAGATGTTTTTGTGAATAATTCACATTTTTGCAGATAAGCATACATTATAAATAATATTAAAATATACGAATATTTAGTTGAAATGTAATGTTTATCTTAATGTTTAATAAGTTTCAGTTTTAATCAGTTAATCTAAAACCACGAAATATCTCAAATGTTCAACAAGTAATCTTAAACCGTAGCCATAAAAAGTCGAGATTTTGTTGTTATTTTTTAGAGTCTCGTACCTAAAAAGGAGAAAAAACGGAAACTTTATAAAATCGCTCACTTATCCGTTCATTTGTCACAGTCGATTATCTCCGGAAGTGTTTCAGGTAGTACTTGAAATTTGACATGGTAATAAAACATGTTACTCACAACAATTACACTTAAAATGTTTATATGAAAATTTTAAAAATTAACTATTTTCATAGAGTACTTAAAATACTATCCACACAAATTGCCATATTGTCTACTCTACTACTCTAGTCAATGTATTGTTCATATGAAAATGAACTAAATTCCTTCTATTTTCTGCTTTTCAACAAGATGATCAAAACATTCGATAAAAATATTGAAGAAATTATTGTTTTAAACAATACTTTATATCAGTACGTAATATTGGTACTACGGATTTCCCTAGTTTCTCTCATTAACTTGTATACTTTTCCATAGTAGATAGGTCATTATATATTATTGTACATAAGTAATTTTACCATATAAATTACCAAGTTATTTAGTATGCTAAATGTTTTGTATGGAAATGTATCTTAAATTTAATAAAAATGAAGATATACTTTGTATTTCATCTTTATATTTTTTTAAAAATATCCTATATTTTTAAGATAAATCGTCTTCAATTTCATTTACATATTGAACTATCCAAAAATTTTAAATTTTGTTATTAGGCGTATTACTCAAATACCCTAAAAAACAAATAACATATTAATGCAACCAAAAATATGTATTTTGTATTACTTTTCAACTTTTGTTGGAATTTTTTTTAATATTTTGAACTGTTGATTTTTTATCAAATTTTTAGGTATTAATACTCCACATATACAAATTATTAATTTGAATGAAATTATTTTTGGGTAAAATTCTGATATGAATGGACTATATTGGTTTTAATTTTTGAAACATTGAATACATCAGAGTAATATAATTTACGTGAAATAAATGAAACTCATCCCCCTATATGATAGAAAGAGGTATGAGAACCATCCTTCTCCGTAGTGGATAAGTGATTATATAGTATTGTACATAAGTAATTTTACGATATATATATATATATATATATATATATATATATATATATATTGCCAAGTTATTTATGCACGCTATATAATAAAAACGTGCTTATGCGTGAATGCGTGCTTGAGTACATGAAAGAGTACGACCGTCCTTGCTCATAAGAGTGTACGTATAAATGATGCATCTAACCATCTAACAGGCTTAAGTTATTGGTAACCAAAAATTATAATATCAGAACGGTTGATCAAAAACTATACAAACGCGTTCGTATTCAAAATGTAGTCACCGCATCCGAAGTAGATCACAATTTACGATAATGGAGCCAGATTGCTGTTCATTTTTCGCTTTCGCCACGCATCTGTACTAATATTTAAAGGGATATTTATGAGCCCACGAGTCAAATACACCGACAAGGTCTCCGTAATATGACAGAATCACATTAGGCTTTCCGAAGTAATGGAGATTTTTTTTGAATATTTTTTATGAATTAATGTTTTTATTTTAATATTAAAAAATACCGTAAAATATCAGTTGGATATTTTATAAGATAATCTTTTTGCCATTAATAACATAATTTTAAGTTGAAAATATTAAGATATTGAATGATAATGTATCAAATCGAAATATGTTTATTTATATTAAGATGTTTAATGACAATGTACCAGAAACCTTTTCGATTTCATAACAAAGTTTTCGTGGAAATAAATCTTTAGTTATTCAAAATATTTTCCAATGCCATACATATGAAAAAAAAGTTAAAATATACTAACGATGTCATCGATAAATAAGTACATACGTATTATTAAATAGACATAAACACAGGTACGAAAATTATGCCGTACACCTATAGTCATTATGAAGCTTCTTTTTTTCAATACTAAAAGATACTCTGTGACAAGCGGAAAGATAAAATTAAAGACAAGCGGGCGAGGTAATAAAGTGTATAACTTTGCTTAAAAAAGTGTTTCCTAAAGTTTACCAGCATAGCAATGCCCAAAACACGAGCTAAAACATTTTACTTTATCAATATTAATTTATATTTGGCACTTGGCAACCAGTACAACTTGCGAGATCTTTACAATCAAAAACAAGGGACTGAACTTAAACTATACAATTAATTCATGTACACGTAACATGTTCTAATTGTAGATTAATTTAGTCTATAAGAAATAAAAAATAGTGTGGTTTAAAAAGAATTGTTTTATTTTGAATTGGTACACTTTTATTACTATGGCGATTAATTATTGAAGTATCGCCCGTGTTACTTCCGAAAGGTTTTCCGTTTAGATCATTGACAATCCCTTTGTGGAAGGTTCATTCTTTGAAATTTGTCTTTATTGAAATATATGTCGCTTACTTTGTTTCAAATTTTCATGGGTTTTACATATGACGATATAAGTAGAACACGAAATTTTCAATGTACTTTAAATTGGAGTTTGAAAAAATATTGTTATTTTAAAAATGTTCTACTTTAATTTTGATTGTCATGTGTAACAAAATAAAAAACATTTAAATTCAAATCTATTTTCTATTTTAAAACCAAATAGTACAATTTAAGTTAGACTACAAAATTATAGCTCATTTCTTTTTTTAGAGAAGAAAAAAATAAAATCGTAATTATTTTTAAAATAATATGAATTATTAAATAGCATGCATGTTTCTTCGCTTTTGTGTGCATTTAGTCGCCTTCTCCTAGAGTACTTCAATGTGGTACGAGACCTCTTACTGAATAGATCATCGTCTATTCCCTATTTATTAGATCGTCACTTCAACTTTCGAATCATCTTCTTCACCTTCGTATCTTATCTATAGTGGGTCACTTTATTACTATTTGTGACCACCCTTCAAACTTTTTTTTATTTAAAATTTTTCTCTCCTCATTTCTGACATTGTCATGATGTCCCATTTTATTAAATACATTGTATATTCTGGACCTATAAATATTGTTTCCTTCTTAAGCGATTTGACATTGAATATTGCAATGTGGAATTTATTGAATTTTGGAAGGTGATAGTCTACCGCCTCCGTAGTGATAAGCTGCTGAGTTGGTAGGGGCTTGTATTATTTATTTTCAATTTTGTCTGGGTATCTGCGTCGTATATAAGTAGAATATTGGAATGGCGATATCGCTCGATTCTATTCGATTGCTATTCTTTAAATTCATCTGTAGTTATTACAGTATTGAGTCTTTACATTACATTTTCTGCTCTTGAAAATACTAATTCATTTAATTTGACTGTAAATAAAATAGGTAATAGTGTTTCACCCAGTTCATGTTTCCTAAGATTTGGTACACGAATAAATTTATCCCAAGTAACCTGTCTGATCGCATTAAAGCTGGGAACCCACCAGGTTTGATGACTGGAAATTAGTTAAACAAATTAATATATAATTATCTCACACATATAAATCCTACTGAAAAGTAAACTATCGGTCTATTACCTGTAGCTCACTTGTGAACACTAAAGTTAAAAAAAATACCAAAGCCATTACAGCATAATCCTCTTCCTGTATTCTCACACCTACCACTTGTAGCCCTTGACTGTGGAGGTTCAACATATATTAAATAACTACTTGAATAAATCACAGTAATTCGGAATGAACAATATAAGTATAATAATGATTATTTATAAAATTCCAGGCATATATTGTCATCATTTGACTCAAAACATTCAGTATTTTGCCATGTAATGATTTCATCTTCCACTACTCCTACTTATATTCCTCTTATATAACCGGTTTTCATTACTGTTATGAACACATAGGCTCAAACAAAAGTGGATCATGAGTTATCATTGGGTCTTAAGAACCCCGATTTGCTTTAGTCTACAACGGAATTTTATATACGCCTTACTGAAATTGTAAAAAAAGGTTACAGGTAAAAGATCTAGTGAATTGGTGCAAGAATATTAGATATCCAAAATAAAATGACCAATTTTTCACTCCCAAAAATAACATCTCTCCGTAAGGCTCACCCTCAGCGTGTAACGAAGGATACTGTAAAAGAAAATCTACTATGTGAATTGAAAAAAGAAGCGCTGACAAATATAAGAGAAAAAATAAAAAATTTTAAAAAAGGCAAAAAACAGGAAACATTTAAAAGAAAATTAAATGTTTCCTGGGATATAAGAAAATTTTAACATCAGATACAGATTCCCGAATAGAAGGATGGTCTTGTTTGTCATCCAAAGATGCAATAATCATCCCTGATGAAGAATGATTGGAATGGTTAATTTGAAAAAGGTGAACACACACTATTATTATAAGGTATTTATTGGAAAAAGTACTATGACTATTTTAATACTATGCTAATTAAAACAGGTGAGCTCGATTGCTAGATAAACACGTAACAGCTAAATAATATTATCCATATGCACTCATTGATTGAAGAAACCTCTGGACGTTCAACAATAAAACTACATTATTCTTGTCGAATTAGGGGGGTGTTCTTGATTTTTGCGCAAATATTTAGAAATAAATAATATACTCGGAAATATTTATATCTAATCATGTTATTTATGTATTTTTATATGTATATGTTTCTTTAATATTTTCACCATTTTAAGAAATAAACAATAAGTTAAGAATAGAAAGTAAGTTGATTGAAGTAATTAATAGATCAGTAACTCTGTGATAGCTATAATTAATATCTAATGAATTGGATAATATAGCACTGAATATGTTACTGACTGATGATTTTTATATATTTTCACATTAACACTGCGTGCTTTTGTGTTCTAAATCTGCCCTGAATTCATATATATATATATATATATATATATATATATATATATATATATATATATATCGAGGAAAATAACTAGATAGCTGTAAAAGTAACCTTATTCAAGTGGCTTACTAACTCGTATTTTTATTTCATCTATTTTTGACAATAGCTTTTCATTATCAGCTTTTATTAAAAAGGGTCATTTAGGAGATAACATTTATGCGCATAGAAAAAAAGAGTATTTTATAAAAAAAAAGACATTCCTTCGCACTTTTTTATTTATTGTCATTAGTAAGTTTCTTTCCGTGGACCATTAAATTAAAAAAAGAGAATAAAACCTTTAAAATCAGAACTTTGAACACATCCACATATAAACCTACCTAGTAAAAGAAGACGATACACTATGACCACGTCAAAAATGTCTTGTTATATGTATCCTACTGTAAGATACGTGGCCTCAATTAAATCTAATCTCCGCCATTCGAATGTTCCCAATGTTGCAAATTTTATCGATTTCTATTGCATTTGTTTAAAAGTAAAAAGTTTAAAATTACTGTAATTAACAAAGCTACTATAATTAACAAAAATTATTAAACATAATACTAAAACTACTATATTTAACAAAACTAATATGATTAACAAAAATTAGTATACCTATGAAAATTTCAATTACCTTTAAACCGTTCCTGTACTTATCTTTATTCCATACACGAACCGTTATCCGCACAAATCCGCCGCACACCACAGGCAGTCACGGCCGCACGTTATCCAAACTTTAAGGAAAGCCATCGCGTCGGTTCGTCTTAAAATCAAAAGTTCATATTGGGTTGTAAAGCTGCCAAAAACCGAGCAGACTTTACTATAAAGTTCAGGTTTAAAGATTTTCACCTGTATTTATGTAGTATGAAGCAAGGAAAGCTATCGAGTATGTAATCTAGAAATTCGTAGTGACAATGGTGTATTATAATTGTTTTCAGAATATATCCTTATAGTTTGATGAATACATCCTAAACAACATCTGCGCTGCATTTTTTCAGTTATCTTATATTTTTAAATTACTATTTTACAAAATGTTTCTAAAGAATTTTTTAGCTGTTTGCTGATAAAATTACTCTTCGAAATTCTTGAAGTTTTGAAACGACCAACAAAAAAATATTAGGAGGGGGTTTGTTCTTTCTGTAGCATGTAGTTAATTAATTTATTTTTAATATTTATATATTTTTTTCAGAAGCAACATATTTAATTAAACATTAATTTCTGATTACTATATATAAAACCCTTCATAACGATTTAGAGAAAAAATTCAATTGAATAATGGAACCCCACAGTATGACTTAGGTATATATAACTTAAGTCTTTGTGGATTTTATATTAGACTGCGAAGAAATTTCTTAAGAGTAATAGATTACATTTTTTTATATTTTTACATACATTATAAATTTAAAGTGTAATATTAAAGGAGAAAAGATGTTTCCAAATACAATTTGATTTCAATTATAGTCTCTTCGGTGCACTGGATTAATTAATTAGAATTAAGTGATAAATCGTTTTGAATAGGGTTGCGAGTCTCTGAGCTTGAATTTAAATAAACTAAGCTCCTGCTAAAATATTCAATAATTTCATAACAATATTATATCCAATGAATGATTTGTATTATGAGTCTAAACCAAGTATACTTCGATTACTAAATAACCGAGTTTATTTTTTGACCCATGTCATCTCATTGTTTAAATTTGTCTCCTGGCTACTCTTTAGGTACATGAAATAAGACGTCTAAAAACTATTTTGTACGTTCATAAAAATGGTGATAATGTTACATCAACATTTATGATAGGACGGGTCAATAAACGTAAAGAAAGACGAATATTTTCAAAGGAAATGTTAGTGGATAAGCATGGATCGTATATATATGTACTGTTATACTCATGCTCTGTTGGCAGTAATGCTGATATTATTCTAGGGTAGTTTGTATTTAGAGGTGCTCATAAAACAGTGTTTCTCATAAAAGTACTACTTTAACAGTAGATCAACCACTGTTAAGGCAATACTTTCATGAGAAACACTCCACTGTTAAGTCAGTATTTCCATGTTCACTTAAACTGAACCCAGTTCAGTTCAGTTGAGGCTCAGTTCCACTTCAGATCTAAGTCAGCGTCAAGTGCTCTAGCTCCGTCTCAATCTAAACTATTTTAAGTGAAGTTATGTTATTTCAAGTGCTAATCCCTAAGCAACCTCGGCCGAGTAATAATACGATTGTTACATAAATAAATTTAAGTTTTATAATTTATTTTAAATAAATGTAAAATCAATGTTGATTTGTATCCAAAATTAAACAATTATTTAATAAATAAATTGTTTAAATCAAAATAACTTTTTTAACTAATTCTTAAAGTGACATAACAAATTTGGTGGCAGCTTAAAGTGACAACAAAATCTCAAGGATGTCTCCAATACATAAATAAACTGGTATCCTCTGAAAAAGAAATTTCGTGTAAAAATAAGTGTAACGGAAATCGTGTTAGTGAAACATTATTCCCATATACAAGTACCCAAAGCAGAGCAGTGATAAAACCTACATTTGGCATTCATTTCCAGAAACTTATACCTACATCCAACATTTTGAGATCATTCAGCTCATCTTAATCTGCTAAGAAACTATATACATCGCACTGCTTCTTGTTTAAATGCGAATACAAGGCCAAATCTGAATCTAGCGTTACTAGAACCACTGGATCTACCAAAGCCGCTGAATTAAATATTGCTAAATCCACTATATCTGCCAAATCCGCTGAATCCAACGTTATTACATCCAATGTTTTTATGAAATTTACTGAATTCAATGTTATTATATACACTGTATCTGCCAAATCCACTGAATCCAATGTTCTGTGTCCAAACTCGAAAGATTTATCGATCCTGACATAATGTATGAAATCATCCTCAACCTCTCTAAAAGATTCCTCGCAGATACCTAGTCATCTATTAACCTAATAAAAAACCTCAACCAAAATTCCTCCAAATCTTAGTAAAGAAACAATAAAATTGAAAGACTTTGACAAAGAACTCATATCAATCCTGAACCATTTGTAAATCCAACTATCGTAAGAAAGAATTTGTCACTTTCCTTCCAATTTCATGTAGTTGATAAAATAAACCTAGCCGATTGTGTAAATATAGGACACGAGCTACCGAAGAATCTTGGTTTCAATACATATTACAACACGAACTTCCTGAAAATAGGTAAATTCAAAATGACCTTAAACTTCACTGAATACGTATATTTCATTCCATACCGCACTGAGACGCTTATAGAGTGCTAATTTCTAATCCCGAATTAAAAGAAGGGCTAATCATACATCAAAACCTTTCCGGAACGCATCCTATTACCAATTGCATCGTTAAAGTCAGAAATAATCACCGTATCAATATATGTTATCAATAACTCTAAAAAACTAATAGATTTGTCTTTATCCAATTGACTTTAATATAACTGGATTGAATCTAATTCAATAACTCGATATATATACAATAGACTTTAAATTCGAAAAGGATACTCCGTTCTCATGGAACAAGGAACAATAACTGGCGTTTGAACTACTGGATCAATAAATTATCACTTTTTCTGTCTTTATATGTCTTAGCAAACCCTTTATCTTTGTTTGCGGCGCTTAAAACTATGCGATTTCCATCATCTATATAAAAGGAAATCCGGTAAAGACAATCCAATTTCCTACGTTTCTAGAATACGTAACAAAAATAAATGTAAATATAGCACTACCAAAAAGGAGTTCCTATCAATAGTCTTCGGATATAAATTTTTCAAGTTCTACTTTTTCAACAGAAAATTATCTATCATCGAAGATCACCGACCCTAATATGGTTATACAGCCAAGCTGATTAATGTGGCAAACTTCAACTATAGCGTCTAAATCTTGAAGACTTAAAATATAAAATAGCATATAAAAAGGGCAAACTTAACTCAGCAGCCGATATATTCTCCGGATACCTCGTGAATCCTATCTATCCAGATTTTTTAGACCTCTCACAAAGTAAAAATAATACGTACATCTCCGGCTCTAGATTTAGCTATGCCTTATATCCAAGAAATTCTGAGCAATTCACCTAACTCAGAACAAGTTCTTCAGACCTAAAGATTCCTTCACTTTTTCCAAATAGTAAAAACTATTTCAACTAGATCAGTTATTTAGTAGGCTTATCATTTCGACGACAGTTCTTATATCGACATTTTCATATCAAGCCCTTCGTTACGAATTACACACACTCTCTATAAATAACGAAGTAGCTACCCAAGATTAATTTTTCAAAAAACCTTTTCAAAAATCAATTTTTCATGAAAATATGTAATATAATAATGTACTTATTTCATTATACCGACACCTCAATTCCCATTTACCACAATAATGTAATTTACCCCCACACCGAGCGAATACCAAAATATATTAAAAGTAACGTACTTATAGTCGTACATCTCGGATCATCTCATATGCTCAGCAGAGTACGAAAACAGTATTATTGGAAGAACATGCGCTCAGATATAGAAAACTACGTAAAAGACTGTTCATCATGTTAAACCAATAAACCCCAAGAAAGATAAATCGTACTTCGATGTAAATCACAAGTATTTCTAACTTACATTTTTAATGTGTTTCCCTAGTCATTGTTGATCCTCTTCATGAAGCTGGCAAAGACAAAGTCATGTTCATCATAAAGAAAGTTCTTTCGAATATTTATAAAGACCCCTACAAGATCATTAAAATAAATGTTAGAAACTCACTATAATAATCAACCGTAAACATGTAACCCATCACTATGATGAGGTCAAAGTACCTAGCCGAGCGTTAAAATTTATTTTAAGCCTTCTTTTAAGTATTCAATTTCATTTTACTCCACTTTTATCTAATCTCTTTTATTGTTATGAAAAAAAGAAGTATGTATATATATATATATATATATATATATATATATATATATATATATATACATATATATATATATATATATACATATATATATATATATATATATTGTGTGTGTGTGTGTATATATATGTTTTTTATATAAAATTATGTAAGCAAAGAGTACTTCTTGGTGATATTTTGGCAACAAATGACTGTTATTAAATGAAAATAAGGTATTTTTATTCAGTGATAAATACGTAGAATATGTTAGAATGCTGGAAGTTTTGGTGCCAGGGAAATTACTAGTATAAGTCATTAAAATTAAAGACAATTTGTTGCTCTTGTTGTATTAGTTGGCCATTTGGACCTGGTGTATTTTTGGCGAGTTATATGTATGTATTTATGCGCATTACATAGCTTTAATTATTACAAAAAAATACACTATTAAAGACGCCAAGACGGCAGATAAATTCTGATGATTTTTTATGAGATATGAAATAATAACTGAATTATTTTAACCAGATCTATGGAGGAACAAATAAAAAAATTACAGAAATGATCTCAAAAGATATTTTAATTTCTTCTCATTCCGTTCCTTTCATATCCCTGAGATGTTAAGAGCTTAGGAGAAGAAATATATTACGATTAAGGAGGGCCAACTAAGGACGAGAGAACAATAAAATCCATAGAAAGCGACCAAGAAAAAATGAAAGAATGGCCGGGTACTGTGAAATTGAAAATTAGAAAGTGCCTGAAATAAATACTATGACAAATCAAATTTATAAAATAATATGAAAAAATAAGCTAGTAACTGTCCTTGAGCAAACTGACTGACGTAAAATAATTTTGGGCTTCCTAGAAAATTAAGAACGCAATCTGAGTGCAGAACAAAGAGAAGTTATCCACATATGCTATCCTCGTGTTTGCTCACTGGAGGAGTTATGCACGTATGCTACCCTCGTGATATCGCCAGCAGAAGGTAAATGACGTTAGCATTGTGCTGAGGAGGTGCATGTAGGCGCGACGAATAGCGGACGATGCGAGTAAAAGAAAGAGGTTAGAGTATTTTCGAAACGGGTAGGTGGTAATGCAATACATTGGCAAGATGTGAAAAATCTCATACAGCTCATCCTACTTTTACTTTTCTTAATTCCACGCTACGATTGTCCGAATCAGCTGGTATCGCAGAGGATTTTTTGGAGCAAAGCAGCTTAGTGTGATAAAACGATTGTTGTATTAGTATATAAATAATTTCAAAAAAATATTATTGCAATATAATAATGTTTTCACTGGCGTTTCCACTAAAGAAGGTCATTCGTCTATAACATAGACCGATGCGAACTGACAGAAATATTCTTTGTGTAAGTGAACATGGCAAATCCAAAGGAGTACGATGGTCAGGTAAAATAACGCATATTTCGTGGTTCAACAATACAATATAGTAAGACAGTGTGAGCGCATCGCGCCAATGTAAATCCAGGCCACAGAAGCTGTGCCTAGCATACGTCGTTGGAAGCTGTTCGAGCACATTTAGAAAGTCTATAACAATATTTGGACAGAAGATGTCGATAGCGTCGCAAGACCGAAACTCTCACAGGACAGGATGGCCATGGGCACAAGGAACTTGCGTTAACAGAATTTGTGCATGTATCGTGCCAAGCCTGTCTATACCACCATAAAGACCATTATATCACGTGTTTCTCTAATTGCGGTACACAATTATTATTGCATTACATACGGTACACAATGATCATCGCATCGCGTTTCCCTAATTGCGGTACCCAATGGTTATTGCATCGCATACCATCTAACGGCTATAGAAATGAGGTGAAATTATCGAATTATCAAATGAATGTGTTTAAAATATTCCAGAAGTTGGAAACTCCCCAGTTATAATCTAAAGACAAAAACAAATAGTTTTTGAAATTTTGAACGCGGCTATGAAACCTATTCACTTAAGAAGGTGGAAGCTGTGTAGCAATCGAAAATAAAAAAGGGAAAATATGAAGGTGACCGAGATGAAACAAAATTTTTTAGCACTGGTACTGAAGAGCAGGGCTTGAAAACTGGTTAATATTTTAAACCGGTTTGACGTAAGGGACCGGTAAATAACCGGTATTCTCTATGGAATGTTTTAATTTCGGTTACGCTCTTTATACCGGTATTAACCTTATTAACCGGTTATCGACCCAACTTTTTTCTTTGATGTGCCGGTGCGCCTTCGCGCCGCCGCGCTTCCCTGTTGTAGTAGTAGTATCGATAATATGTGTGTTTAGGAAATTCGACTAAAATGTAAAAGCTTTTAAACGCGAATTCAGTAAATTTTAATACAATTCATTTTTGATAATGTATTCTAATGAATTTCTGATTGATTGATAATTATTTTCGATAATTTTGATAACATATTCTAATGAAAGTTCTATATAATTTAATTATGTGGAACTCTGAATATTTTTTATATTTCTTTTTTTGCAGAAGGCAATAAGTCGTTTTTTTCAATTTATTGTTTCTGGACTCCTGATTTAATCAGTTTTCATATGATAAGAACAAAAATGTTAACGTCCTGCGTGAGTAAGGCGAAAAGGAAGCAAGGAAAGATTCTACATTAAAAAGAAATTTCTCATTCATTTAAACTAAAAAGCCTATATTTAAATTAATATTTTAAAAGTGTACATCTAGTATGTGGTTTTCAGATAATGAAAGTAAAATTATGTACAATAGAATAGCTAACTCTTTTTTACAGAAGAAGAACATGTACCACATGTCGTAGTATTGACACATAAAGTAATGCCAGCAATAATGACATGTAATACCAAAAAACCATAACTGTCGAATACGAAATATGGGCTTCAGATATAATTTAATTCAAAAAAATGAGAGCAGTATAAGTACAATATATTTTTAATACATACACACACACATATATATGTATATATATATACACACATATATATATATATATATATATAAATATATATATATATATATATATATATATATATATATATCAGCGTTGCCAGACGTCCCGATTTTTAAATCAAAATTAAATGTCCCGCGCGGGACAGGTTTGGTCCCGCTTTCGGGGATAACTCGACCGTGCGTGCAGCGACCTGAGGAAGCACGGCCGGGTGCCACGGACAATCGTGGACTGGCCGCCCGCCCGGCGCATAATGATAATGATACGGGAAGCGCGCGGGAGAGAGGTGTGCGGTGCGCCACGCAATCGGTGCGTGCGACCGCGACATCTCTGTTTCACTCTTTTCTTATTCTCATTTGTTTATAAATTTGAATTTCTCGAAAACGCACGATTACGTACGAAGGAATAACAAATACTAGAGATGGAAATAACTGTTATTTCCCCATACCTATTATAATGAATAACATCATTATTCAATAACATAGTATCATACCTGTTAAAAAATAACATGTTATTGGACATTATTGACAATAACATTTGTTCAATACGTTCTTAAACGATATGTTCCATGAAATTAATTTTCCTTCTGCGTGTGTATACAAAATATGTATAGTACATGCATACTATAATCGCTATGTATATTAAATACTACTGGAGAAACACTAGTTCAATTTTAATTTGGTTTTTGATAGAATATAGGTATTTTTTTGTGGACGATTTCAATCTACATTTGATTAAATTATGTTAAAAGAAAGCCAGGCAATGGTCAATACGGTGAAAAATTACATTTCGAACCACATAGTATTTTCCTAGTTCGATAATTTAAACAAAATGAAACAATAACGCATATAAATTGCAGTTAGTTAGCGATCAACAGTAAATTCTAAATGAATATAATATAAACAAAATTCAAATAACAAGTATGAATTGGAACATTGTAGTAATTAATTGTTTATTATCATTCGGTAAAAATTCCATGTCATTCGGTAATGTTCCGTCAATACGAAACAAAAGAATAAAGCATAAAACAAATAATATATAAAACAATGAATTGCATTAAGGAAAGGAACGCGCTATTTCTTGCTCTTTTTATTCAGACGACGAATGACATCCGCTCCTTGACAATAACGCAATACAATATTTTAACATGTTACCAAGCGTAATGTTCGTAATAATACAATGCGTTCTTTCCAATCAGTAATAGGTATGGATCACATACAGGTATGAATTTAAAAAAGTTCTAATAACAGATTATTAATCTTTCGGTCAAGTTCGGTGTCAAGACGAAAAGAAACGTGCTGTCTCGCTCTCACTTTACTCAGCGAGTGACGGCCATTGTACGGGCGCTGCTTGACAATACGTAACATAATAATATTTTAACATGTTAGACAAGCGTATCGTTATTTAATAACATAGTATCTGTAAATCGCAATAACATAATATATTCATTTCCATCAATATTATGTTATTCATACCTGTTACGTTGTAATTCTGTCATCGCTAACAAATACCTATTGCATTTGTTTTAGTGCTTGGATAGCAGTGAGTTGAGTAAGTAGTGAGTTGCGTTGCGTGCGTAATTTAGTTTAATTACTTGAAACAAACAAAAGTTTAAGTTTTTTACGTGTTTGTTTTTCTTAAATTAGTGGTGTTTACTTATTATAATCGTTTAAAAATGAATGAAGCCGATAGTGATGTTTCAGGGATGATGGTGGAAAATATTGCACGCAAGAAAGCCAAACTAGGAAAACTTCGCTTCACGAAATACAATACAAATTGGCAGAATGATTATAATTGGTTGCGGATGAATATAAAGCTTACTGTAAGCTGTGTAAAAAAGAGTTTACTATTTATCATGGTGGATTAAATGATGTTGTGAAGCATTCGAGAACAAGTAGTCACTCTAAAATCACGAGTTCTCGTGCTGCAAGAAACATAACTAGCTATTTCCAGGCACCAGGTACTTCCACATCTGATCGTGATCTCGATGATATTATGTACAAAACGTCAGCAGCAGAAATTACTTCTATATATCACACCGTTAAACATTCGTTAAGTTACAATAGTATGGATTGTTTTCAAAAGTTATTGCCTCTCATGTACGCCGATTCTAAAATAGCCAAAAATGTTAAATGTGGTAGGACAAAGAGTGAAGCAATAGTCTGTGAAGTATTAGCAAAAGAAGCTTTGAAGGACGCAATTCAAAATTTAAATGAAGATTTATTTTTTTCGATTTCTACGGATGCCAGCAATAAAGAAAACCGGAAAATGTTTCCAATATGTGTGCGATATTTCAGTTTGGACAAAGGAATACAAAACAAATTAATAGATTTTGTGGAGAGTAATGACGAAACTGCCGACCAAATAACGAAGGTACTTTGTGAAACATTGAATAAACATAACTTAAAATTATTGCAAATAACATCATATGGTGCTGACAATGCTAATGTTAACTTTGGTTCAAATCATTCTGTTTTCACGAATCTCGTTGCCAAAAACGAAAAAATATTAAAAACTAATTGTTCAGTTCACATCTTGCATAACATGAGGAAATTTGCATGTGATAGATTAGACATCGATGTAGATGCTATCGTCTTAAAAATATACGGCCATTTCTCACATTCAGCTAAACTTCGTGCGGGATTGATGAAGATATTTGAATCTACGGAAACAGAATGGGTCGAATTATTACGTCACGTAAATACAAGATTTCTGTCGCTCTGTTCTGCTGTTGAGAGAGTAATCAAGGTTTGGCATGCTTTGAAAAGTTACTTTAATAAGCAAGAATCATGTGCGAAAGCCATTGAAAAGATTTTTTATTCTGAAGCAGAGGAAACAAAAACTCTAGCCTACTTGCATTTTGTTCATAATGTGATGAGTGCTTTTGGTACATTAATGAAAGAGTCTCAGGGAAATGATATTGCCACAACAGAAATGCATGAGTCATTGTCTCTTCCGCTCAAGGTTAACTCAAAGGCTAAAGGATAGGTTTTTTGGCTTCCAGACGAAACAGATTTTAAATAAATTGGTTGAATCTGAACGGACCAAAGCCATCGAAGACTTCAATAATTTTTACACAAATTGCCAACAATATTTAGACAAACGTTATAATTTTTCAGATGAAAATATTTTTTCTAGACTTAAATTTATAAACCTGGAAAGTGAAGTTAGTTTTGACATGATTGAAAATGCTGTATCTTTAATAAAATTGACAAGCGATATTTTGATAGATAACTTATATGAAGAATTTAACTTGTTGAAATCATCCTTGGACGTATTAGTGGGAAATTTTAAAGACACCACTGCCACTGCCGCACAGAAATGGCACTAGCTCTTTTAACAGTTTCCAAAAAAAGATACCAGGAATATGTTTAAACTAGTGTCTTTCCTATTAAGTATCCCAACATCAAACTGCTTTCCTGAACGCGTTTTTTCCCAAATGAATTTAAAATGGTCGGATGCTAGAAATAAATACTCAATAAATTTATTGAAAGCAGAACTACTCATCCAGTTTAATCTAGAGCTATCCTGTTCAGAGTTCTTCATCTTTATTACAGAGAAAAAGGAAACTTTAAAAGAAGTTAAATCTTCACTTTATAACACTCACTCAGACTATTATTTGAAATACCAAATTTTTCTAATAAATAAAACTTTTTTTGACTTTGATTTTTTTATTTTCTCTTTTTCAGAAGGCTAAGAAGACTCAACTACCTGAAGATAGGGTTAATCTGATTTAAAATATCATATTTTTATTAAAATACATTTCTATGGCATTTTAGTTATTTATTGTCACGTAAACGTAATTTAAAACTCAAATAAAAAAAAATATTTGAAAACTTCTGAGTATATACGTTTTTTTACTATGTCCCGCTTTCGACGATAGAATCCCGCTTTTTCACTCAAAAACTTTCAAAATCCCGACTTGGCAAAAAAAAATCTGGCAACGCTGATATATATATATATATGTATATATATATATATATATATATATATGTATATATATATATATATATATATACACAAACATATATATATATATACATATTCATATATATATTGAATATTTCTTGCATATTTTTAATTAAATCGACATATTTACCTTTGAATTTTACATCTTTACCACACAATTTTAATTTTGTCTTGAAATGTATTTTTAAAACATAATTATGTAAATTTCTCATCGTTTTTTTTTAATTATTAAAATTAACATCTAATTTAAAACAATGTCTCCAAAAATAAACACGAGTTTGAGCTCGAACTCTTGAACAAAACAACTACAAGAAGACTTTTCTGCTACATGCGCCTAGTTTATACATACTTTAACGCTTTTGAGAAATTCTTAAAAAGTTTAGGTATTTTTCACCAGACGTCAACAAAATTCTCAAAATCAATTATTTACTAGAAGTATGCATACAATTTAATCATTTTCGTCGTCAAATGAAGCGAAAATTGCTTGAAGTAATGTATACTTTTGTGCAAATTACCAACGAAAACAATAAATATTTATAAAATAGATTTTTTAAAACACCAAAAGATACCACCCCTAACCAGTGAGACTGACAAAAGTAAAAACGCTCTACTTATGTGTATTGTAATGACGCCAAGCAATTCACGTGTTCGATTTTAAGCTTCGGTTTTTCTGTTTTTCGGCTTTTCTGTCATTATATGATCTCCTCGGTCTCTTCAGCAGAGCTTGGAACCTGTTTGAAAATACCGGTTAATAAAGGTTAATACCGGTTTAAAATAAAGGTTGTATTCTGATCGAAATCTATACGCGAGCTATTTCCAAGAGCGTTATTAACTGGTTAATCCCGGGCGCCGCAGTAACATGTTCGCCGGCGATCTGCGCACCACTCCCTCCACCACTGGTGAGCAGGTATAGGACGGTGAGCAGCACCGGTGTGCCTTTTCGGCTATATAATTTATTAGTTTACAGTGCGTGCGAGTGGTAATTTCTTGCGTACGATGGGAAGGAAGAAGGAAGATATATATATATATATATATATATATATATATATATATATGTGTGTGTGTGTGTGTGTGTATGTATTTATATATATATATATATATATATATATATATATATATATATATATATATCAACTTAAATGAAGCAAACAAAACTTTGCGATGTGTTCTAAACTCCTTTATATTTTTAAAAATTTTATTTTTATTTGTGAGGTGTAAACTTCTTTAGTGGTACATTACGTTTTCACACTAGTATAATTTAGTTTATTTAAAAGGTCCATGAAACCAAAAACGTCACCGGCTTTCTCGGTTAAACATAAATGTATAATCTAGAAATAACGGCTTGTTTTAAAGTAAAAATTCTTTATCGGTGCTTTGTACTTTAACAGTAAAGTAATTTACTATATTTTAGCAAGTAAGGAATTCAACATGAATGATTTAATGACTTATTGTGTCTGAAGGTGGGTACGGAATTACTCGGTGTGTAGCAGTAGACCTGTCATGATTAGTTTGTTGGTTTATTTTATTTAGTTTCTGAAGAAGTTTCATGAACAGTTTATATGTGTAAAGAAATTTCATTTCGACCGCATATAAATAAATATAGGACGCCCTCATTTTTGTGTAAGTCCTTCTATTGCTATCAACACCTTCACCGTATTTCCCACCCAGGTAAGGTAAGCAGAAATAAATACCCTTGATAGATTATAAGGATCTACATAACAATAAAACTATTCATGAAACCTATTCAAATTATAGGAATTTTATTTCATCTGTGAATAAACTGAGTTCCTACATATGTATGTTGTTTTATTTGTTGGAGAAAAGCTTGATTAATGGTGTATTTAATTTCATATAATTATAGGTATACCATAAAATCAATTCATAAGTCAATAAAGCCGACGTTACCGTAGTATAACAGTCCATAAAAAAATAGATTACCGCATATTGACTGGGTGCGTCATATCAGCGCCGTCTAGCGTCCGCAACTTTAAAGGCGAATCAATTTTATTTGTACGCTTCAAATTAAGAGTCTGGTAAATGTTTAAGTGAATAATACAAAAAATAACCAAAGACATTATCTAATTTCCAATTCGATACTGGAAATCTATAAATAATTGATTTTGAGAATTTTGTTGACGTCTGGTGAAAAATACCTAAACTTTTTAAGAATTTCTCAAAAGCGTTAAAGTATGTATAAACTGTGAGAAAATATAGCAGAAAAGTCTTCTTGTAGTTGTTTTGTTCAAGAGTTCGAGCTCAAACTCGTGTTTATTTTTGGAGACATTGTTTTAAATTAGATGTTAATTTCAATAATTTAAGAAACACGATGAAAAAATCACAGAATTATATTTTAAAAATACATTTCAAGATAAAATTAAAATTGAGTGGTAAAGATGTAAAATTCAAAGATAAAATTAATATAAATATGTCGATTTAATTAAAATTAGCAAAAAATATTCAATGTTTTAAAACTACAAGTTTTATACATTTAGTTTGTTCTGAAGTAGTACGGGAGTTTATTAAGTTAACCCTATTTAAACCACGATTTTCAATTTAACTTAAGTTGTTTAGATATAAATTGATTAACTTAATTGTTTGCTATTCAAAAATTTTCAATTAATAAGACTTAAAATTTGTTAATTTAAATATTTTCTTGGTTGAGATAACTGCACGTAAGATATAAATTAATACAAATAATTAGATATTTTGTTTTATTTATGTTCTTTATAAGTTAATAGGCTAGTTTCCACTAAGAAAAGTCGGATGTGTTGTAGTTTCAAATGATTATTCATTATATGGAGATACAAAAAAAAACAAAATTATTTATTAACATCAATTATTAAAAGTAAAAATTATTTTTATTTTGACAAAATAAATTTTTAAAAAATACGAATTCAGTCATGTGACAGTGAACGCCAATCAGAAAGCATTACGTCACACCTCACAAAACACCATAATTTTGGAATATTAAAATTTCCTTGCATATATTTTTACACAAGCATTGTAAGGTTATTTATATTATTTTTGACGTTAGATTTTAGAAGTAAAAACAGCTTAACCTCAACTTATACATTATTATTTTATAAATAAACTTGTAAAAATAGTGACTGCAAAATTCATCCGTATTGCTTTAAATTTAAAAATAGATTGTGTGTGGGCCATATTAATTTGTTCATTTGTGCAATGTTAGCTCAGAACTTCAACATTTTAATATTTTTCTATAGAAAATACAATCGCAAATCATAGTTTAATATAGGACTACTATCACAATGATCTTGTGGTGAAAACAGTTTTTCGAATAAATACTTAAACTGCAAATAAATACTTACATCAAAGTGAGATTCACAAGATATATTCTTGAATCTGTAAATAAAATACGGGCTCATTGCCAGTTTTAGCCACTTTTCTGTATTTGTTTATTGTTTAAACATATATGTATAATTTATTTGGCGTTTTGATAGTCGTGTTTTTGCACTGAGGCTCTACACAATACTTGTAAAGAGACAAATTTGTGTTTAATTAAACAAAAGAAACAACAGACACGATTGTTTTCATTTGTTTCATGACTAGTGATGTCAGTCAAGACGCTATGACAGTCTTAGCGTTTTCGAGGTAATTAACTTCCGTAAGTGTACCTGAATATAAACAGTCTGACATATTGAATTTCTTTAGAATAACGTCTACTCATTGGTTTTGGTCAACAGTAATATAGCCTTTATAAAGATTCACACGCATAAATAGATATTGTTTGATGTGGCCTAAGTCCTTAATTTAAAAGTTGCTACTAGCCCATTTTTCAGTAGTTCATTTGTGCTCTCAAAATTATGGAAAACAAAGAAATAATCTACAAATAATAATATATAAACTTTTAAAACTTTTGATCATGAATTCGTGGTATTTAAGATATCTCAACAAACTGATTATTCAGGCATGTCCGGAATTGTCGAACACGTTTTATAGCGTTTTCCACAAATCCTAAGTCGTAGCTATTAAACAAATATGTGCTCAAAAAATGAAGCATCGATTGTAAAATGTAGTTTTATTTTAACTTTCAAATCCTCTACTTTCTGAACCGCATCTGCAATTTCGTCCAACACGAACACATTTTCCACCGCAAAACACCAATCGTCGTAATTCTCACAGCCCTTCAATTCCGGGACATCACTTAGATGATATATCGACATTTTAAATTCAAACGTACTTTTTTATAACAGAACTAACGATAAAAAGTGAATCAAAGCCCACAATCCACAAAACATAGTATGGTTTCTATTATCGACTGATTTTTTATTAGGTTATGTTGTAACCTGTGTCTCCACAAAGGAAAAAGCCAACTTCTACTGAGGCGCTAATTGTCATGTACATCTATACAATCGCTCCCACACTGCAGCCGCAATATCAGCACCATTTCGCATTTGCCAGAACGCTGGACGTATGCAACTTATAGCAAGGAAGCGCGACAATAGTACCATAAATCAATAATTATTATTATAGTTTCAGTTGTTTAGAGTACATGTTCTAACAAATTTTTATTTTTAGTATCCGACCAAAGTTTCGGTTTCTGCGTCAGTTTAGGTGATAATCGGCCCAAACTATCAGCTTCATTTGAAGATTTGAATTCTGCTTAAGGATGATTAAAACTGAAATTAAATTCACGTGGTCCGCTAGATTTTCAACGGCACTTGGCGTAGTAGTTTTAGCGAAATAAAGAAGTAGAAAGGTTTTAGAAAAATAAAACAATAGATATCTAATGTCGTAGACAAACTGCAAATTTGGGGTAAAAATAAAAGCGATGTAATGAAAAACATAAAAACCACTGCAAATATTTATAAAAACCGATTCGGTTACGTACTTTCCTGCATCCAAGATTGAAAATATTGACATTAATAGATGATGGCATTCCCGTAAATGAAGAATGCTTTAAAATGGATGATGAAATGAATAATATAAACGAGCCTTTTGAAAAAATCCCACATTAGCAACTAATTAATCCAATCGGGAAAAAAGTATTTTATCGTGGCTGATTATGATAACCAATTGTCAATGTTTAACTAAACTGTTTAATGTTTTATTTCAGACCGACGATTGAAAAGAAACGCCTATATTTGAACTTTGCCCGTACTTATCTCTTAGTAAGGCGGTATTGACCCATATTACCTCCACCACCGAATCTAATAAGTAATTATTTACTGTCCAAATTTATTCTGATTGCAAAAGCAGAACGTTCTATGAAAACGTTGAACAATTACTATTTCAATCTAAAATTTTAGATATTTGATAAATATATGCATACCTACATGATAATGATATACTTAGATGGAAAAGGTGAACTGTTTTGTGTCTTTCTCAAAAAAATGTCTGGCACTGCATATTAATTTTCTAGTGATGTATAGAAGACCATGAATAAGTCTAAATTAATTAAGATTTTTCTAGTTATAAACTTCTGCAGAATAAGCAATAGAATCACATCTTATTTTGTGGATCTTTTTTTTTCATTTCAAACTCCCA
The DNA here is from genome assembly GCA_039881145.1 of Druceiella hillmani. Classification (NCBI taxonomy): domain Eukaryota; kingdom Metazoa; phylum Arthropoda; class Insecta; order Lepidoptera; family Hepialidae; genus Druceiella; species Druceiella hillmani. Next base: position 26,984,170 of record JAYKKI010000023.1, on the reverse strand, counting down.
TTCTGGGCCTCATTTAAAAAAAGAGAATTTGTTTCCAAAACTTAACTGATAATTGATTTTTTTACGAAACTGAAATGAAATTAGTTTCTTTTCCAAACTTTACCTTGAATAAATGTGGGTGAACAAATTATAAAACTCAAATTTCAATTCGACGATAATCACAGTTGCTATAAAAAACAGCAAACATCTTTGCTAATAATCCACCTGAAGATGTTGTAATACAACGAAACCTAGGTCGTGGTAAAGAAATTAAAGAAAGTAGAAATAATACTACATCACGTAGTTTCATTTAATTGTGAATGAAAAACAGGCTTGTTGTAAAGACAGACACCGGAGTATCTCCGTAACCTATTTTTATTTCCTAAGATCGTAATTTTTTTTCTACCCAGACTAAAAAATAGCTAAACATAATCTAATTAGGAATATAATTTTGGGTAAAACGGAATAGTTAAAAGCAAAAGAAGAAAAAAAGAAGGGTAATTAGAATATGACATGATAGTTATTTCTATATTTTAATATTTTCTTTTAAATATGCACATGCAGATGACACATATTAGAAAATTAATTTATTGAATATTTTAAGACGGTGAATGAACGAAGATTTCTTGACGACCCCGAAGGGATAGACGCTTATATCTACACAGCGTATTTGATTAAAATAAAATATAACTACAAAATACATGCACGATTACGCATCCAGGCATATTTTTCATAATGTAATGTGTGCACACTTTCTTGCATAAGTTCGATTACTATTAACGCGGCGCATTCAAGAACATAACTAGACTCCGTGTATGTTGGAACTGTAAGGCAAAACAAAGGCAGTTGAGACTTTATATAAATACTATATGGATGTTGCGATGTGTATACTTAGTTTCGTTTTTGAAAAAAATATGTAAGAATATTTTCTTTGGATAACACGAATAAAATGGTACAGGATTATTAGCTTACATATTTGCATGTAAATATATGTGTTGAAATTTTATTTAAATTGATTCCAAGTTTTCGTCGTTAAATATCGATCTTCATATATTAATTTTAGAAAGAACGTTGAAAGAAATAAACGTGTAGTAAAGTACCGACAAATAAAGGTATGGAACATTGCATGCTTTTTACATCAGTTTACATAAACGTCGTCGGAATGATGTTTGCCAAAACGTCAATCATTCTCTCACAAATAAAGAAACGTAAAATTGACTTCGACACGCTGTGGAGAATAAATAAACTCAGTTGACTTTTAAATTACTAATACGCCCTTCAGTGTCAATATCCTGACGTATAAAGATCCGACATATACATTTACATATATATATATATATATATATATATATATATATATATATATATATATATATATATATAGATAGATATAGATATATATATATATATATATATATATATATATATATATATATATGTATATATGTATGTATGCAAATAATTTTTGCAACCTTTGAGATTCACTTTTTATATAATAAGTAAAATTGGATATCAATTAGATAAAAACGCTATTGCATATTTTACATAGCAACCAAAAAAATAAATGTGAAAAAACATGGTAAGATTGTATTTTATTCTACTACCAAAAGAGTCGAAATTTAAAGCTGCGCCCTTTTTCGATTTGTTATAATAATTCAACGAGTTTCATTTCTAAATGGGACAAATCTAATAAAATTAGTTATTTCATTGATACCACCTATCAAACGATTCTTGTCAAGAAATACATATAACTTTTTCTATATACTGATTCGATTAGAATTTCAAATTCATTAAACGACGATCGCACTATCAACTAGCTGTCTGTCCCTATAATTTATGATACGACCGAATGATAGCCGGATTTACTTATCGACAGTTTATATGTGGCTCAAAAGCATTTTGTGTTTTATGTAATCGGTTGTTAACCGTCAGTCAAATTCTCGCCACGAATAAGTATTATTTTCAGTTATACTGAAATATTTTTGCATTTATAAATATTGTAATGATTATTTTTGACAGTTTTATATTTTTTTGCCTTTTTCTTACTTAATTTACAATAAATTTAGTTTAGATTATGATATTTCTCTTTTATCTTGGTTTCGAGGTAAATATCTATTTATTAATATAATAAATATTAATTTATTATATAACTGTATAGGTGTACTAATGCCAAAGGTAAAAATAAATATGCAAATAAAAGTGAAATATCTTATAACGCAGTCAAGTTGGATAAAAAATACACGTTTGAGTTTTAATTTCTTATTTTTTCGATTCTTCGCTAAAACAAAAGAATGCCGTTAAAGAAATTATAAAATGGAATATGACAATCGTCCAAATATAAACAATGATATTATTGCATTTTATTATTTAATTCTAATTAAAAAATTTCATTTTTTAAAAATGTCCATCTCATTTTTGTCAGAAAATCAACAAGTTCCGTTACTGAAACTATCAACTATTTTTGAATATTCTGCCTCATGATATCCTAATCTAACGTACCAGTTCCTAATCTAAGGTTAATTGTTCACATTTTGTGAACAATTTTGGGAGGTGTGCCCGCTTTTTGAGCGATTTTCATGATCTTGAGCGGCGAGCGCCATCTTGCGGCATTTTATTTGTTATTTTTTATTGTTACTACGTGACATCTAACGAACTGAACCTTGGTAGTTTAACTTTTGTACGGTTGCACTCATATTAAAAAATTCGTTTCAAAGTGCAGCATGACAAAGAATTAGTGGTAATTTGATCTACCGTATTGCAGGTAGGTCATTATTATTTTTTATTTATGTGTTTCGACATATACCTGTGTTATTATTTCCGGTCTCAACATGTGCTTAATTGTTTTCTTTTTTATTCGAAATTATCAATTTTGCCACACCACGTCGGCCAATTACAATCTTTAGCTAGAACATAATATCTCAACATTACTGGCTTGGCACAGTCAATGTAAAGAAGTGATAACGGTAAGATCTTTGGTTCACATATCATTTCGTGTGAGTCTGATGTGATATCGGATATGAACGATACGCACCTATAATTTGAACAAACACAACTTAATTTGATTATCCCAAAGCGAGTTGTGCTGATGAGAATCATATCAATAAATAGGATATTAGTATAAAAAAAGTTTTAACTTTTAAATAATTTTTGTTTTTTTTCCATTATTGTATTCGTTTTATCAAATTTATACTCGTAAAGTTTAAAGCACAGAATTCAATTTTAATGTCATAAAAATCGATATACTTTTACTAAGGAGACGAGTTTTATCACCACGGTGATAGTCCACCGTGTGCTCATAGATAGGTTATAATTCATATGCCAGGGGTTATGTTTATTTCATGCCATTTATTAATGAAGATCAAAGAAAAGAAACATCGACTGATTTTCCAACAAGCGCTCTTAAAATTGAGAGTATTTTACTTTACTCCTGAAACGTAATTAATTAATCCAGCCAAAACATATGCCGTAGAGAAGCATCGTCAACCCTAGACTTCGTCATCAATTTACATTAGAAGTGTCCTTTAACCAAAGTGTTATCGTTCGCGAATCTCAATGGATTAATTCAATTACAATGTTACTAGGTGATGCCATGACTTCAGCCCTATTCTACATAGGATATGTTTCATGTAAGAGTTAGTTCTAATAAATTAACTAAATAATCATGTGTTTTCTATATATAATATTGTAGTGCCATTTTAAATTTCATCATCAGGCTGTATTGGCATGGTTTCATCTCAAGAGTCATTACTCATTACTATTAATAAGATAAACTTCTATACCAGTGTCATATAATGCGTTCTATCTTCGAATCTATGATCAAATGCTGTCTATGTGTGATTTCAATGATCAGATCGTGATAATATTTCTGGTTACCGAAAAGTTACCTGAAAGTATTCTTAACACAATTCATGATGATACTAGAGCTGATACGTTTGTCCACATCTAGATCTTATCCCTGATTCACATAAGATCGAATTCATCACATTGAAAGTTACTTATTATTTCTAACAAATTAATCCAATCGCCATACATTTGCCCTCTATCATTAAAAATATTGAATATATTTGGCGTTAATTTTGTAGAAATTTATTATTCACAATTGAATGAAACTACGTGATGTAGTATTATTTCTCTTTTCTTTACCGCGACCTACGTTTCGTTGTATTACAACATCTTCAGGTGGGATATTAACAAAGATTAAAAATGTTGTTCCTGGCCTATAAGTTATCGACAAGCAAATTTCTTTCAGACGCGAATTTATTGCTCATCACATCAAATTTTATGTTCGAATTTTATTATCAAATACTGATAAATTTTACACGAATTCATGAGATGCTAATTTGGTGTTATATCTAATTTGACGTTATAATTTAAACAAAAGGAATCAAAGAAAAAGAGCATCGACTGATGCGTGATTAGGGCGTTTTGGTGTATGTAAAACTATTCTTTTTATATACGACATTGACATACATATGCTTTGAATTGATGGCCTTTTATTAATAAAAGCGAGCAAAGTTTAATTTATTAGATTATATTTTTCCTTTAATCAAGACTTGAGTTCTCTGCTTTCGTCAGTGGATACGGACGTGACTTGAATAGCTCTTATTTAATTTAATATATTCTTGCCACAAACTAAAAACCTTAGTTGAGAAACCTTAGGTGACAGTGTATATAGGACATAATGTGTTTATTAAAGTTACAAAAAAGCTTCTAAAATGTAAATAGTGCATAATTATTACTTAAATAACGCTTAAAACATAAATATAAGTGTACGACATAGTGACATTATGAAAGAAACCGTGACAGAAAAGTGGATGTTTTAAAATTACAACGAAGTGTAAAGTCAATAATTACTTTATTTACAAACATCGCTATTGTTTATTTATATTCGCGCTGCGCTCTGCCAGCCACTATTTGCAGCTCCACTTGTAGCGTAACGTGTAATGCATATACCCGCGACAGAAGCGCATCGGGTTCGAGACCAGGAAATACACTCATTTTTTTTCTATAATTATGAAATTATATCGGCATGAATAACATGACTTCATATAAACAAGTAGTGGCCGCATAACAACACGACAGTTGGCTTAGTGTCAACAACAATATTCCAACTTTGCCATCTCCATAATCAACAGTGCCCAATACAAGTGATTGTTTATCCAAAGCACTCGAATATTGCACGGATGAAGAGGAATTAGAAAAAGAATTCACTAAATTCCGAAGCAAGAAGAAAGTGTGTCATCGGAGAAATCATCAAAAAAGAAAAAATTATAATAATTCAACCAAAACTCGAAAGCAATAAAATAAAAGAAACAAAAATCCCATTGCCTCCACCAATTAATGTGAGCACTGTTGGAGGCTTTAATAGACTGAAACACGAGGTTTTAAAATTAATTAAAAATTCAGTACAATTTAAGATTATATCGAATAACTATATCAAAATTACTTGTTAACACGAAACCGATTATAGAACAATTAAAAATTATCTTCCAATCGAAATAAAGGAAGTTTCAAATTCCGCAAGCAGAATATCTTTGATTTCAGCTTGATAGTAGGCTTAATTGGAAATATCACGTTAAAGTAAAAGCTGAGCAAATCAGGTTCAAACAACGAAAATGTTGTCATTGATTGGATATAATTCCTCTACAATAAGCGACGAATTTACCTATCTACTGTCAAACCGATTTGGATGTATGGTATCCAGCTTTGGGGATATACCAAGCAATCAAATCGTAATATAATCCAACGAAGCCAAAATAAATTCTTGGGTATAATTACCAATGCATATCGTTATAACAAATCAAGGTAATTCACAACGACTTAGACATAAAATGGATTAACGAAGTTATCCAAGATTAACACAAAAAATGATTTCTCAACCATGCCAAAGTAGAAGCTATTCAACTTTTGGATATTACCCATGAACTGAGAAGGTTAAAACGTATTAAACCTCATGAATAAACTTAATTTATCTGGGTGCTGATCATTAGTAAAGTAAACCCGCACATGACTTACTTGAAAATAATATTAAGGACATTTCATTAACGATAATTTATTAATTGTATATTAAGATTGTATCATGCATACTCCATTTCAGTCCTCGTGCAATTTCTTTTTAATTCTTCTGTCTAAAGTAACTGACGTTGGTTGAAAGTAAACAGGATATCCGAATCCTGGCTGCTAGTGGTCTCCTTCATATAAGTATATTCGTGTCCACGCCCAACATATTTTCCTTAGGCTGACCCGCATGAACAACTTCCGTTGCCTCAAACGATGTTGGCAAACTTTCTGCAGCTTTAGGAAAAACTTCACTTCTTCTCGTCGAGTATTGCTCAGACGGATCTGCAGATAATTGACTCTAATTAATTCAATGTCAATTCATGAATATCATAAATCTACAAATTTTACATTTCAACACATTTTCGCATATATCTAGAAAGAAAATAAAATAAAAGTCCAATGGAAAGGTTCTTAAATGAATTTTACAATTTGTAATTTTAAAAGTGATTAAATTACAAACTATTTTCGCATGTAATACTGCTTTTCTAAACTTTCAGTTTCGTCAGTTTCCAAAAAACGCTATAAATAAAAGAGTGATTGTACACTTATTTATCTCGATTATATTACGCACTTTGTTTACCTCAATTGAATTGCCGGGAAAAATCGTTGAATGGGACTTCCACAATCAGCCCTGGCGCTATTAAGGAAACTACGGGGTCAATTTGAAATATCGCTAATCGCGTCTCCTCCGCTGCTGCCTTTCCTTTGCAAATTCTTTTCTCTGCTTAGCTTTTATATTAAGCCAAGGTTGACATAGTTGACTTCCTTTTGCCTAAAGAAACAAATAAAGTACATGTTTCTTAAGCACATTATTAAAAAAAAAGAATTTACATTCGTGCAAATAAATTAATTGTGTATTCATCAAACAAATTAATTCCGACTTTATCTTGGATGAGAGTATAGATCCTATGAAATCCAACTAACTACAGAGATTTAATTTGTCATCACTAGCTGCACGGATAAAAAGCAAACTTCGCGTGTTGATTGTCCCTCTTTCCTCTCTCTACTCAACTTTAACACTTGACTCAGATCACGTATCGGTATACAGAGATTATTCATACTACAAGTTTATAACAATAACACCTCTTTTTATAACCCTATAATTCGAATGCGCTGATTGCATAACGATATTTTATCTCAAAATCCGTCCTTGGACATTTTGAACCGAAATTGTTAACATTCAGAAAGGAAATACAAAATATATTATTTATAAATTAAAACCAGCTACGACAGAATTAATGTTATATTCGGTATGTAGAAAATAATATAATTCTAGGTTAATACTATCTTTAATAATTGATGAAAACATTTTGTAATATATATAATAACACGTAACTTTGCAAATATATACGTAAATACTTAACCATTTTGTGCTCACATAATTAGAGTTAAAGTATAGTATTAAACTCTGTTATTTTTATTATACATCTACATGACTGTACCTTGCTTTGTGAGCCTTTCAATAAATAAATAAATTCTATTTTCATTTTGAACGTGAACATTTGACTGTACTTATCCTGTCATTATTATATCCACTTGCATTATATAGGTATCTCGACAATTGTTCATCCTCACGTTTGCTCTGTCGATGCGTTTATTTTCAATAATATCTTTATGAGAGACGAATATCTTCACTCTGTTTCCGTGTAGTTTCTTTTTCTTGTAGTCATTTTACCTACTTTTGTTAAACGCAACTTCTGATTTTACTATTCATAAAACTTGATACCGGGCGCTACATATGAAAATCGATTCTTAAGGAGTAAACTCCAAAAACCCATGCGCTCAATCATTTTTCGTTTTTCTACAATAATGATAGCCTGAAAACTCTAAAAGATTTAAAAGTCAACTATAAAATATATTTACCAGTTTTCATTTTGGGGAAATGAACAAATAATAAACTAAATACTTTCATTTTGGGGAAATGAACAAATAATAAACTAAATACTTTCATTTACTTTTTTACTTCAACAACACTCGCACTAGACCAGACGTTCCGCTAACAATTGTTAAATGCAAAAAGTTAATTTATTTTGTTATATGAATGAAATTACAAAATAAGCTGGTTTATCCTTCAATCAGATATATACATACATAGTTATATACATATTTAAATTAAGATATGTATTATATATATATATATATATATATATATATATATATATATATATATATATATATATATATATATATATATATATATATATATATATATATATATATATATATATATATATATAAATATATATGTATATATATATATGTATATATATATATATATATATATATATATATATATATATATATATATATATATATTTAAGATAAAAACGTTATTTATATTTACGCAATGTTATAATTACATATTATTATAAACCTATGGCACTATATGATTTCACTTGAGAATTATATATAACGAAATCCCACAAAACGCGATATTTGTAGATTCTTACACATACAAAAATAAAAAAATACGGCTTGCCGTCTACATATTATAAATCGGGTATCCTTAAATATAATACTTTATTTTATTAATAATATTAATAATAAATAATTTAAAAGCCGAATATTTCTTTCAACAACTTAATATTTTTACGTCCTCATACAGGAAAAATCAATAGGAGGAGTACCCTAAATAATAAATTACAAATTTATTTTCATTTCCATATTATTAAGGCACTGAATACGTCTGAGGACCTTGGAGATCTGATTTTCAAGCTCCGCCTCTTACTCTTTCCGATAAAGTAGCATTATGGCAAACCCCGGCTTAACTGGGAACTAAATAAACCGTGTGAATTCAAGAACTCGCAGCGTCAACGATTATAATTTGCAACCTACTCGTATGATTTTGTAAAGTTAATATAATATGGTTTTTAAACGTTAAGTAATTATATTTACATCTTTGACCAAATACGTCCATTTTTTGAGAAGTTTATTGTAAACTCTGGAAATATGTCGTACAATTATTTTGATATAAAAAATAGATCAAACCTTCATTTATAATTCAAGCAGATTACTTTTTATTGGTTATGTATTTTTATTTTCATTTAATTGAAATATTTTGTTTCATGGTATCTAATCTTTTAAGCTTTGTATTTAACAGTGTATATATTATATATACATACTATGGATAAATATATACATACATATGGATAAATATAGACAAATATATAACTATTAAATCTATTAAGATTAGTAGAAAAATAAGTCCACAAATTAATAGTGGACTTAAAGCCTGGTCAAACAGAAAACGTACCTAGCGCCCGCCAACACGAAATAGCATCGGATATTAGCGCTGCATTATGTTGTACTATTCAAGTTTATACCTGCAAACGGAGCACCCGCGCTAATATTACGCGAACGCTCAGTTCAGCGTTAGGACGCCGCGTTAAGCTCTAGGTACTATTCAAGGTTATACCTGTCAAACAGAAAGCGCGCGCTAGTGGTACGCGACGCTCTATCGCAATGTTAAAACTTCGCGTTGTATTTTATTACAAAATTTGTCATGCTCCTACGTAAATTTTATGACTATGACTGGAAACTTGATGGAATATGTTCGAAAACATCCTTGCCTGTGTGACACGAAAAATAATGTTTATAAAAACGTTTCTATAAAGGCAAATATATGGGAAGAAATCGGAATAAAAACTAATGAAACGGGTAAGCAGTAAACCACATTTTTATCAACTAAAAAATAAAATACAAGCTTTTCATGTATTTCGAATGCAGCAGTAATCGATCTCCTATTTGTTGAACTATGTGAGGTTAGAGTACGCAGAGGTTCATTTTGTTCAGGAGTCTCTATAAGAACGATTGTTCCTTGTTTGATTATTATATTTTTATATAAACAGCATATTACTTTAATAGAAAATTTTCGTCATCTTGTACGACTGCAACTCTCGGAAACGGACGCATTTTATATGCTTTCAAAGCATAGTCCACGTTACCAATAACTGTAGAAGAGATTTTCCGTGAATGCATTTCTTACCAAACATCGCTTTGTCGAATATGACACTATCGCTATGACGCCAATAGCTACCAACATCGAAAACAAGGAATTTGTGAATTAGGTCGACTGTAGGAAGAAAAACTATAAAAAAAACTTTTTGTAGCAAAAGTAGTCAGATCTACAGTTAGTGGGTCATTTTATCGCCACGTATTTTCCATCATCGCTAATGAGGCAGTTGAGAAAATTCTACATTTCCCGGTGGCCTATCTCTGATTGTTTTCATGTCTCTTCAGTAGGTAATGGCAAATATATCGGTTGTAGCTTATTTCATATTTCTTGACAGATTTCACTGACAACACTACCCACTGTTGAGCGACCGACTAAGAAGAGAAGGCTATGGTCAGATATGAGTCTTTTGTATCTATCTATCTGAAGCAAAGAAGAGAAGGCTATGGTCGGATATGCGTCCTTCGTATCTAATATCTGAAGCAAAATAAATATATAATATAATTAATAATTTTTTCTTTTTTTTGCAGGTAACACATTAAAAAGTTTAAGAGACAATTATGTAATATATATATATATATATATATATATATATATATATATATATATATAATAAATTGCAGGTACTACAGGCCAAGATGCAAAAAGTTTGTAAAATTGGTTTGGGTTCTACAACTACGGGTTTTAGATATAAGTTTGACAGACATCAAATATTTGAAAAAATTAAGGCTATTCGGAAACCACTCTTCCAAAGACACTATCTCCAGAAACGCTATCTTCAGAGACACCTCTAGAGACATACCCTCTTGTGACATCATCTATGATATCTTTGTCAAACGCGATTCTCGCAAGAGTCGATGCCAGTACATCCACTTTAAAAAAAACAGTAAAAGATAATGGTGAAATAAGAAAAAACCTGAAAATGATGCAATAGGTAACTTATTTAAAAGCTATGCCCAAACATAAAGAACCAAATAAATCTAAAGTGATACTTGCCAAGATATTTGCTACATTGCCAAGATAAAAAGAAATGGATAAAAAAACTCAATTAATATACTCACCCGTTTATTCTGTGATAAGTAGCAACTGCAACTCCCACATCAGTGACATTACCAACTTCCTTCCGAAAATTGGTTCACAAATAGTTACAGATTTACCTGTCACCCCAACAACGTCACAAACTAACGACGGTACTATATCTCAAGAACAGCAACCGATACAACTCGACAATTTATCCAATGTCAACCCAACAATTTCACTAACTGGATACGATACTACATCTCAATAACAGGAACCGACACAACTCAACAACAACAGTGTCAATTTTGGAGCAACGACTTCATCCCTTTATTATGTTAATAAATGAGACATGTGCATTACAAAAAAAATAAATTGTTTCTTACCTTAAATAAACTACTAGTGTTTCTATTGTCGAAATAGGTTCACTTCAGTTTATGGTGCATTTACTTATACTGGGGAAAATCTATTCATATAATTTTAGAATCTATCTAGAGCTATAAGAAAGTATTTAAAAAGCCATCTTCATATTATGACAACTCATGAAACAAACTATCTCAATTCCCTCCTCTTCTTTTTAATATCATGCACCCGTTTTTTTTTGCGCAAACGTGATTATGTGTAGAGAAATAAGCATTCTTCCACATCTGAATCACTTGACATCGTGACAAACTTGCTCCACGTTGGTAGGGCTTATTCTATTACAAAATTTGTCATTCTACGCCCGGAATTCTTGCGTGAATTTTGAGACGATGACTCAAAAATTAATAGAATGTATTAGAGAACATGCTTGTCTGCATGATACGAAAAACAGTTCATATAAAAATGTTTCTATAAAGCCAAAGCTATAGGAAACAATTGGAACTGAAATTAATGAACAAGGTAACAACTAAACCATATTTTTATTAATTAAGATATGATACAAACTTTTCACGTATTTCAAATGCTGCTGCATTTGAAATACGTGAAAAGTTTGTGAAAAGTATTGAATTTCTTATTTGTTGGGCGATATAGGGTCCGAGCACGCATAGGTTCATTTTGTTCTTCAGACTATATACAAACAATTGTTTCTTGTTTGGTTTTTACGTAGTTATGTAAACAGCATATTGATTTAATACTATAAATAGCCGTATCCACATCACAGCCAATAGGTCGTAAAAAATACTCCATTTTTATGCCAATATGCCGAATGCATTCTCAACAACACGTCGGGCTCTACAAAGTTTTTTATTAAAATTTGTTTTTCTTTCGTCCTATATGGCTGCGGCTCTCCGAAAAGTTTCAAAGCAAAGCCCTCATCACCAATAAGTACAGGATCGCTGGTGCCTGGCAGTGGTTTATCAGGTAGGAGAGATTTGCCATGGATGAATTCTTTATAAAATATCGAATTCTCTAATATGCCACTATCACTAAGACGCCCATAGCTACTGACATCGACAACAGTGAATTTATAAATTGGGTCAACTATAGCAAGAAGAACTACAGAAAAAAAATGTTTTGTAGGGAAGTAGTCAGATCCATTGTTATTGGGGTACTTTATAGACACATGTTTTCCATCGACACTGTTGGGAAAATTCCACATTTTCCAATAGCCTTTTTCCGATTGATTCCCTGTCTCTTCAGTAGGCGATGGTAAATATACTGGTTGTAGTATATTCCATATTTCTTCACATACTTCACTGACAATACTGCCCACTGTTGAGCGGCCGACTCGGAAGGAGAAGACTTTGGTCTGGTATGAATCCTCCGTAGCCTGAAATAAAATGGGTATTTAATTTAATTAATAACTTTCGCTATTTTGCAGGAAAATTGGAAAAATTTTAAAAACAATTATATCAGATATAAAAAGAGTATTCAGGTACTATAGGCCAAGCTGCAAAGAAGTTTGTAAAATAACCCTAGGTTTTAGGTATGACTTTGACAAAATGAGTAAGAACATGAAATGTTTTTAGAAAGTCATGGTATTCGGAAACACCTCCCTGAGAGACACGTCCCGAGTCATTCCCTCCTGCGACATCCGCTTCTATGACATCTATATCAATTGTGATTGAGTTAATATCAGTACATCCACTAGGTCGGTACATTTACTTTTCAAAAAAACATAAAAAAGACAATGGTGGGCTGGATAAGGTTATCAATTTCATTAGAAATAAAAAAAAACGGAGTGCGATGCAAAAGATAACTTATTTTAAAGCTATGCCCAAATATTAAAAAAATGTTCATTAAAGAACCAAATAATGTTTAAGATGAAACTTGCCAAGTTGTTTGCCGAGATAGAATTAAAGGAAATTTAAGAATGAGTTTAAGTTACGTATTCATCCATTTATTCTGTTTCACCGAGGTCAGAAAGAAATGTAAAATTAACGTAATTGTGTATAAGTTACGTATTCTTTACTACTTATTTATGTATTTTATGTAAATGCGTGCAAATGTTATTATTTTAAAGTTTCTCTACCATAGTCGTTATATTAGTAATCAAATGAATCATCTTCCAGCCTTAATATTATTATTATTAGTTTCGATTTAATTTTATTTATTGGAGTATTAAAAGTATTTCACGTGTTCGTTCTTTTAAATTATTTTATATAATAGAATCTTGAGAATTATTGAAAATAATTTCGTCCATTACGCCCCAACATGTCTTGTTTTTTGTTATTCTAAATATTAATTTTTACCGTAGGCTTAACTCCCGTGGTTATAGTTAAAAATTTGGAGGGGTCAATTAAAACATGCGACCCCATCTATAAAGATTATATGAAATTAAATACTAAGCCCATATTTTCGTGATTTTATAATACAAATAACAATCAATGAAAAAAAATATTTCATCCAAATTATCGATTAAAGGAAGTGATTATGTTTTACCTTACATTGCGTTTCAAAAACTCACGCCTGTCCGTGACTCCGTTGATATGTTGCTTTGTTATTCCCATTGTGTGTTTTTTGTTTCAAATAAAAATTCTCTCTGAGGAAAGAAATTTTTGGAATAAAAAATAGCCTATGTTATTCCTCGGCCCGCCAACAATACAACCCGCTCCATTCTGGCGTGAAAGAAAAACAAACACACACAATCGGACGATTAAAATTTTATTTAGGATTACAATATTGGTTAAGTCGGGCTTTCACAGGACGAAAATTAGTCAATTATATTTTCCTGTCCGCCAATCTTCTCTGTCTAAAAAATCATTTCGATCGATTACTATGTTGCGACATGAGTCACAAACAAATGTATATTCAAATTTTTAATTGTCGGGATTCCATATTAGTTAGGATGATGTTTATTGGATTCGACTACCGCTGTACAAAAAATCACGTCCATGCATTATTTCGTTGTGACAAGAAGAATGGCAAACAAACACACTTTTGCATTTTTAACATCTGTTGGGGTCGCAACATTAAGTAGGCTAACTTTTACCGGATTAGATAGAAGCCAAAGAAATTATATATTCTTGGCCCGCCAACTACCTCTGTGGAAAAAATCACATGAATCCTTGTTGCGTTACGACGTGAAAGAAGGATAAACACACTTTCGCATTTTTCACACACAAACTCAGATCCAAACCTATGCTTACAATTAATTTAATTATACCACTTTTTCATTTTTATTGCATTTTGACCGGTTAGGAAAACTGGATCCACCTAGCACCGCGTCTAAGCGGACACTGTCGGATTGCATGCGAGTAAAAAAAGCAGCTCCAAAACACGTCTATGCATTCAAGAGAAATAATGCGTTTTATTTTTTTATTAAAATCCTATTTACTTCATTGAAATTACAAAAAAACAATAAAGATTTTAAATAAGAAGGGGATAATTAGGCTTTTTAATTCTATTAATAAAGTCCTAAATAACAGAGATAATTTTTATTAAAATATATGTTACGGGATGTCTCTAGATTTTTTTTTGACAGAAAAAATATTTCAGTTGTGTTCTGGAAACAATGACAACTTTAGAAACATAATTAAGAATAACATATATATATATATATATATATATATATATATATATATATATATTTGGTGGCCATAAATTAAGTTTTGGCTAAACAAATTTAAATATCCTCAATCTGCTGTTTTACAGCCTTAAAGGTCTTATATTGCTCGCAAACCTTAAACAAAAAAGAAATAAGTTTAATTATTTATTTAGAAATAATGCACGAGTTATTGTCAAATAGTTTTAAATCCTAATAACTAGTAATATTTTTTGCGACTTATATTAATGTTTGTACCATAAACATAACAGTTTTTGTTGTCTACTTAATTTTCCTTAATAATTAACTTGTTATTATAGTTAATAATTACTAGACAACGGTGTCAATGGACGACTCAGTCAACCCAGAACATTTTACGAAATCCATGACTTGGTATATATGAAGATTACCACCAAAAGTTGCTAGGGTGCTAATTTATATGTGTCCAATAAAGAATTATAAAAGTATAAAAACCTTGTTACATTTTGATAAACGACCTCGTAAAATATTATTTTTTAAGTAAATTCATTTTTGTTGATTCTTGTAGATATTTGTTTAAATGAAACCACAGATCATATACTAAATAGATTGTCAAATTCAAGTCATTCTGCAAGTGAGAGTGCACTTTCGCGTTACCAGATACTAAAAGCTTTTACATTCCTCTATTGCACAAAGTAATGAAGTTGAAGCGACTGTCCACCGCTGCAACTTCATTAATTTGTGCAATAGAGGAATTTGCTGAGCACTCGCCGCAACTTCATTAGTGTATATTTGACAGGTGTACTTTTACATTTTAGGTTATAAAATACGTCCAATTGAAACAACAATTCTGAAATTAAAATATTTTATTCCAGTTCGGACGACATAAATAAAAAAACCAACATTAAACTTAGTAGCCACATACAAACACAATGAATGAACGTTTCTATTTTACAAACGTATCCGTACCGTATCCATAGTAAATCTATGCCATTTCTCCTTCAAGTTCTGATTCAATAATTACATTTTAACAAATATTCTCTGATTAATTAACCTTCCAATGGTTCAAAAAGCATTTAATCTCTCTTCGTCCAATTTTTGTACTATTGTTTTTTTGGCTCTTTTTTCCACCTTCACAATTTAGAAAGTAATTCTTTTTTAGATTTGTTATAATTCCTTTATCATAATTAAATACTGCATAGAGATTTTTTTCTTTAGAAATCAGTGGGTTATCTATAAAATACTAACAATGTAATGCACTTACTTTCATAACATTAATTAATCGATTCACGAAGAGAAAACTTTCAACTTAACAAATTCATAAGTAAACTTACTAAATGTTATTTTTATTAATATTATCCTTTATTAGGAGTCTGGCCGTAAGATGGCAATGTTTTTTTGAGAGTGCCGGGGACTAGGTCTGCTATTCTCTACATCTCGTAGCTTCTTCAATCCGCTTGTCTAAAAAGAAAATTCAATTAGTGGCGACTTCTTTATTGTTGTTATACGCAAATGTAATTTTGATGATGAGTTTTACCAATTCTAACATTAAAATGTATACTGATTCGATGCTGTTTTGAAATTCATAAGTTTAAACTTATCGTGAACTATTTACGGCTGCAATCTAATTTACGGGAACGGTCTTTAAAATAATTTCATCTTATTACGAACAAATGTAACAAAGACAATAAAATTTGAATTTAAAGTGAAAATAACAGATATTATAACTAAATGTTATAATCAAATGTAAAATCGTGCTATAAAAAATGTTCAAGTTATAAATTTGTAGTTTGACAAGCCAATGCAAATAAAGTCGACGATTTATTCGTTGCTCTATGTTTCATAATCAATATTTTATGTGTTACTATAGAATGATGTTATACAGATAGATGTATATTGTGTGTGCGAAAGAGATAGGCCTGTCGCATTCCAATCGAAATATTTGTATGAAACCCACCCTGAATTAAACTACTCATCGAATCTAGAGCTGCATGCAAATTTAAAGTAAGAACGGTGTCCGCTGGTAGTCACCGTTTTTTTCCTAGTAGGAAAATATCGACACAATTAACGGTCATTATCTCTAAAAAAGATGAAAATTGGAAAAATTAGAAACTGGCAATTCTAAATGTCAAAATTATTAAAAGTGCCAGTAAAAAAATGGTCATTTTGTTGAATATCAAATTTTAATACATAAGGGAGTATTCCATCAAATAAATTATAATACGAATCTTCCTTTATGTGCTTTGCGACTTTCACCTCATTTCCTTCCACAATATGTTCCTATACAAATATTCATATACAGCAGAAGCTTTGAAGATTAAACTACCTTCCATGTTAAGCCACTTGACAGTTTAGCGTATTAACCAAAGTAAATCTGAAGGTCGCTATCATCTGAAAGATAAATATTGAGAGAGCGCGCCTCGTTCGTTGTGTTCAGTAACTTTATTACGGGGTGGTAAAATGGGCAACATGCTAAACACCCTGAATTCTAGGGGGTTCTGAGATAGCTAATGATTAATGGATAAAAGATTAATGGCTCAAATAACATATTTATTAACTTTTAATTTTCAAATAATACTTCTAATTTATATTTTAAATATCTTGACAAAATTTGATATAAAATAAACCCAAATCGAGTATTATAATATTAATAACAGAACCAATAAAACCAAACGACTATTTAGTCTTTATATCTATGCTCATAATAAATAAAACTTCCATAAAAATAATTATTGACGAAGAGACATTGTTATAAACGAAAATCAAGTTACTGTTATAATTTCTACTATTTGCTTAGTTTTTAATATTTTTACATTCTTCGCCAATGTAACTAAAGTGAATATTTACTAATATAATCAAAATATATCGTACATGACATTGTCATTAAGTGAAATATATTTAATAAATAAAGGCACGTGCCAGTTGGAAAGGGGTGTATAGTTATACTCCCCTTTCATAACATAGAGTTTGGTTACCTCTATAGTTTATATTATTAAATAATAATCAGGAACCGTACAAAAGGTCAAATATTTTGCATCTAATTATATTAAAGCCACTTTCGTATTAGTTCTTTGATTTAAAAAAAAATTAAAAATTTATTTGTGTTTATGCACGCACACACGCCCGCAAGCGTCATGCATCATGCACGCGTCAAGCATGAAAATATATAAATTATATCTTTATCTATGATTCAATGTTATTACTTGTTATTGTTATCACACATTTAGTTCATGAAAATCAGCTTTTTAAAACTCTTTACTAGGCAAAATAGCTAAAAAGGGGTAAGTTTAGAGAATTCATTTCTAACATATATACTAATATTTCTAACATGTAACTAATAATTTGAAATGAGAAAATAGCAGTAAAATGCTCATTTCTTCTTCTTTATTTTGTCGGAAAAACAAATTTACATTGACGCAATAGTAATAAGAAAAGAAAAATATTTTGTCAACGATGTTATAGTATCAATCGTAGATATATATATATATATATATATATATATATATATATATTATTATTTACATATATATATATATATACATATATATATATATATACATATATATACATATATATATATATATATATATATATATATATATATATTTAATTTTGTTTAATGTTTAAGCCCAATTTCTACAGTACAATGACATTTAACATTCGATATTTGATGCCATATTATTCGAAAGATAGATGAGCGATCACTACAAGGAAATATCTGTGAATGAAAACAACAAGTGTCTTATTTGTCGCCCCTACAATGTCGGCTTATTAATATACATTATCACGGTATATTAGACAAACATATTTATTATTCTAGGATATATATGTATTTTAGGACATATAGTTTACAACAGTCTAGCTCTTAAATAATTGGACCTTTTATTTTTATATTTATAATTGGTATTCAATTCAATTATTACGATTAAATATATCCTAAATTGTTTTTTTTTCAGAGTACACACATTAAAGGCAGAGACGGAGGAAACAAGTGCCTCATCTATCGTAAAAAGTGTCAGAAAAGTCACTTTTTTTAATTCTATTAAATGTTTATTCCCATTTAATTTATCATATATTTATATGTCGTATTTTCAGTTTGCCGGAAGAACCTAATGAAATAATATTCAATTTAAAAGGCAAAATAATACTTCGCACCACGCGTACTACGCACCACGCATACGCGCACTCACGAATGCACGTACGCACACACGCACTCAGACCCACATACACATAAGCATCACGAACGCTAGCACGAGACCGACCGCCTGCCCACCTGGTGGCATGCACGTCTGCGTACCAGACTGAAACATTACGTTCCTTCCCGGACCACCGGCCGTCCGTCACATTTAATGTGCCATTATAATATTGAAACATCTGAAAATTTTTAAATAATACGATTGAAAATTAATAGGAGCTATGTTACGGTCATGTGTGTGTGTATATATATATATATATATATATATATATATATATATATATATATATATATTTTATACTATATAAGCGAATTATGCTTTGTCGCAAAAATAATTTAAAATTGATTATGATTTTATTACATTAACGTTTAAATATTTATCACGTGTGGAAACTTGCTTTTCAAAATTAAATATTAGCTAAGAAATTAACTTTTTTAATAAAAGGAATCGAATCTTAACGCATGCGAAATATGAAACATCAGGTATTTATTCTCCAAACTTTCATGCTTAGAATTTTTAATTCTATCGAATTTTTAAAAGTGGGTCAATAGCGTATCAGACACGTCCATGATAGAGTTCAGTAATCTTATAAGATGTTATAAAAACCTACAGTTTTAACATCGCGCTCGTATACACACGACAATAATTCTCCTCTCATGATAAAATTACGTCATTGTATGAATTTGTATTTATCCAAACAACAAGTCGAGCACGAGTAAAACTCACACTATGATGGTTCCGTACTTTCAAATATCTGAAATTTCCATTAATCTATTTACAAATATTGATTTTACAATATAAATATTTTGCAACGTCTTATTTAATATTTCTTTTACAGACATGACACGTCTTATTTAATATATCTTTTACAGAGATGGTACAATTTCAAAAATTATAAGATCTATGATAATCGCTATACTTTTCCTGCAATATTCAAATAAGATTTTACCAACTTTGTCTTGATTTTTGGCTCAGTAGTTCCGGAAGTAAGGAAGCTTAAATATAGAATTTAAAATGGTGAAAAGAATATATTTGTATTCTTCATAACAAACATTTTCAAATGACACTCCACACGATATATAAAATTAAAAAAAAAAAAAAAAAGATATATATATATATATATATATATATTGGGCTTGTATAACTTGGTACATACCTTAGTTTGTAAGTTTATAATTAACGGTAAAACGGCAAAAACAGAGAGAAAGTGAAAGAGAATATAAGAAGTGTAGGTCCAATATAGATCGTACTAGTTTCATATAAGAAGATTTTAGTACTATCTAAAAAATCTTCATATAAGTTTACATATACAGTTTCCGATTAAAGAAATAGCCACGGTGCCTGTACCATAATACGGCTAAATGCGTTTGAAGGACGTCGGAATGTGTTGCTGTTCTGTGTAAACTATAGTTACGACAACTATATGTGCGGGTTCATTGGGGATTTATGAATGAAGTAAGTTCATATGTTGTTAATCTTATAATGGATGAAATACACGCAAAATTTGTAATAAATCAATCACAAATAGATAAATAAATTGTCGAAATTATCAAACTTTGCTTTTGACACACATACCGTAGCGTACAAAACAGCTGATAGCAGTAGTGAGCGCTATTTTTATTGGTTTTCGCTCAAGCGCACTTTTTACTTTATGATGTTCGTCTATCTCTATCCGTTGTTAGCTAAATATCTATTTTTCGTCCTTCTTGCGAACTAAACGTTGCATGATTAATTTGCATTGAAAATGTTCTATTAAATTCGACTTTGACATTTTATTCTCATGGTGCCCAAAGGAGTTTCCGTCTAAAATTTTTTAAGACCTCCTTTTTAATTTCTATTATAATATTTTTTTAAAAATTGGTGATGTAAAATATGTGCAAAATATGTGGGTTAATATATATCGCATGGTTTTCGAGAAAATTAGCTTTGAAGATAGAAAAACGTAAATGTATCGTTTACTATATCTTTAGTAGGCGTAGCAACATTCGGAATGTTTCAAAATTAAGACATCTAGAATCATCGCTTTAGTTTTCCTACAGTCGCTTTAGTTTACCTACGTGGGCTTCGAAAAATATATTCATAATTTTAGGTATAGTAATTTCGGAAATGGGGGGGATTGGATATATTTCTTTCGCATATTTTTCAATATATCTATGAAGATATAATACTTAAAGTTAGAAAATAAAAAGATTTGAGACCCTCTCTAGAACTAACCCTTTCAAATAACACCCGCACTATAAATGGGATTATACAAAATTGAAAATACCTAATTTGTCTTCCCTAAAATGTCCGAATTAATATTCTAGCTATTGCGTGACGAATGGTTTAATATATTTTATTACTGCACAAAATTTCACGTTCCAATCTGAAGCGGTTTCTGAGAAAAACTGACTGATAATGATCTCATTTTTACTTTTAATGTAAGGAAACCTAAAAATCAGAAAATTTACATGCAATTGTAATTAATGCAATCAGTATTCGTTGTTTAATTTAATCGTCATATTTTAGTTTTTATTTCATTTTTTTAACGATATTTTAGAAATGATAAAGAGTGTGGGCCCAGTGATGGCCATTTTGAAACAAATGTATTACAACTACTTCCTTCCAAAATAAAATTTGTTATTTTAGAAAGAACTATCCCACTTCACTTTAAGGAAACACTTCTCTAAGGAGCACTTTAGGAGATACGTATTTTCTTATTCTCTTTTCTTTCATTTTATGGAATTTTGCATTATTTAATTATATCTGTACACCAAATGTCATCTCATGCATAAATGTGAGAGTATGTAGGCGGTTACATACAGAAGAATAAACACAACGAATCTATAAAGTTTCTTACCTGATATTACGGAACCTTAAAAATGGAAAGCAGTATATAACCAGAATTTAACTTCACATCAAAATAGAACTTAATACCTTTTTTGATCTCAGTTCATTTTTCAGCACAGTGTAAAAAACGATTTATTCTTTGCATGAATTTTTTGGTGGGATATCAAAATTTATGTAAATTTTTAAAATTTAAGTCAATTTTTCTTTAATAATAGCTTCTGTTAGTTTCTTTAATAATAGCTTCTGTAGTAATACGTTTTTGGCTTCGTCTTACTTTTTCTGCGTCTTTAATTTGTTTTCCTGAATATCTGAAATATTGGAGCGCATAGTCTATTCTCTGACTTTACTTTTTTGAAACGTGTCCGCATGACTAATAAATTTGTGAATCCAGATGTACATATATAAATAAGATAAGAATAAATATTCAAAAATGTAAATATAAATATATATATATATGTATATATATATATGTATATATATATATATATATACATATATATATGGGGGAGTAAGTCAGGAATAGATGCCTATAAAGGAGAGACGCCTACTAAATTAATAAAGTAACAAAAAATACGTTAATCGCAACGCATCCTAATTGTGTCAGTCGGAAAACAAATATCCCGGAGGAAGTAAACACAACAAAATTGTGAAAATTATATTATAATTATGATGATTATTTTCAGAAAACGATAAATATAGTAACTTTTATCGTCATGTAACTATTCAGTCTGAACTTTGTGATAATTTTTTCATGTATTTAATGCTAATATCGTTTTCTAAAATAAAATATGGTTTCGTTTTGTGGTTGTGGCATCATTTTTTATAGTATTTCCTTTCGGCTGCCTTCAAGAATATTATGTATCTCTCCCTTAAAATTGGGAGAGACGCCTAATAATTTTAAAGGTGAGTTGCCCAGTAAATGAATTAGTCTTTTAAATTTTTCAGATGCCTAATACACACAAAATGAAACCTTAACCTATAGATAGTGTATATTGATTAAGAAAATATCGCGTGTTATTCAGCATAGGTAACAGAAGAGAAACTTCTTTGGCGATCTAAAATTGATTTGTAAATATATTAGTGAGGCGTAAAACGACAGAGAGAAAGCGAGGAGTAAATATTAATTAACTTTAAATATTACTTACTGTTGAAATATATACTCATAACGCACATGCGCATACGTAAACTTCCAACTTGAAAACGTGCTTGAGGGCGGGATAAATAAGTTGAGTTAAATATTAAAAAAAATAAACAATTAAAGAAAAATAATAGCCTAAATTAAAGTTCATAATCACTTTATAACAGTTTACTCAGTTGTTACGTTTCGTGAATTTTGCATTATGTTAAAGTGACATCTACGATGCAGCGAAAAATGAGAATATTAAGTTTCAAATGGATAAGAGCACCAATTGTTTTTGTTTTTGATCTTATGTTTTCGTGACTATTTGTTTTATCTTCTTTAGATTTAACATACTTCTCTCCATTTCCCTCTGACATGTTGTTTTTTTGTGAACTTCCATTTTTGGCACGCATAAGTTAAATTAAAACTTTTGATTTCCATATTTATTTTTGTTTTTTGAGAGAGGTGTGGATAGTTGCCATATGATATTGTTATTTTCTTCCTCTTTTCTTGCTCCATTTTTATTCATTAAGAAATTGAGTATACCCGGTTTGACCACCCCTCCTGAGAAGCTGAAAGATCTTTTCGATATGGTTCACAATAGTACGAATTTATTTTCCTTAACAACTTGGGTACTGCGAAGGGTATTATTCTCAGCATTCACATTGTGCTGTGGTGAGATAGAGAGATTTATTTTCCTCCTGTATGTTGGTACGGTTTCTGTGTTATTTTTTTAATAATCACAACACGGATAAATGTGGCTGATGGACGTCGGGGTATGTGTTGCCTGTGGTTAATTATATTTACAACTGTATGTTCATTGTGGACTTATCAATAAATTATTACATGTATTGTCAGTCTTGTAATATATGAAGTACATGCAAAATTAGTAATAAACCAATCGTATCAATCATAGATAAATAAATCGACAAAATTTTGAAAATTTTTTTTTTGATCCACGGTTACTACATAAAGTATTAATCAGCTGATAACAAAACTGAGCATAGTTTTTCTTTTTTTTCTCGCATCTTTTCTTATTATATCGTGTTCATCTATATCTCTCGGTTGTTAGCTAAGTACTTATTTTCCGTCTTTCTTGCGACAGATTCGTTCCATTCAGATGTTACATCTAAACGTTGCAAAACATTGTATGAAGTGCGTTACAACCTTGAGATTTTACTCTCATTTCTCCCGAAGAACTTTACCTTCAGTAAACAAATCAAGTTTGCCATTACACAAACTTTCATTTATAAAATTTTTAAAATATAATAAGAAAGAGTTTTAAATTTTAGCGTGTTGTGTAACTTTTAATACGTTAAAAATAAAAAAATTAACACATGTCATTAAACTTTAGCCTTATAAAATTGACGAAAAAGCAACATTTTTTTGATAATAAATTTTACTTTAAGGGCAATTAATGTTTTTATAAATGCAATAAATAAACACTTTTCCAAAATGAATACTTCTTAGACTTCTATTCAGTTTTGGTGCATAAATTACAAATAACGCGTGCTTTTCGCAAAGAACGGTGTTGCAAAATGGGCATCGAACGCCTTGTTTACTGTCAATCTTTTTGGAAAATTTACACCAACCTCTTTTTGTAGAGGTGGCTGCTACAAGTTGGTCTTCTCGATTCCAGGTTGATGCCTCTTGCAGATTTTGAAAATCCTCCCCGAACTTGACTCTGTATCAACTCCTGAATTTTACTTTTTAACCCGGATCTCAAAATCGGTACCCGAAAACTTTGTTTGAAATGCGGAATTATCAACTGCAACGCCAAGCTATATGAAAAATGACATCGTGTTGATAATTGATTATTCATTTTGTGCGCGCGCACCCATATTTATTTTCAATATAGTGTAAACTTCGATTCCAATAAGATTTAAAATATCACAAAATGTTTTCACGAAATTTATTTATAGCACGCTCATATGGCATAGTTAAAGTGTGACTACCATTTTTGCTTTTTTATGGCCATGTGTCAGGAATTTTAATTCACTATGAGCCTCTTAAACGACTAGACGGCCTATAGTAATAATCGGCATGATGGTATTTCTCTTTTATTTTTTCTCAGTATTCAAACAATTGTAATAATGTAATGTTTTAGATAAAATCTCTGCAGCTGAAGCCATTGTGAACCAGTCATCAGAAGAGATATTTGCGTCGGCATGATGTATCATCGGCTTTATTTATTTATGCAATATATACAGCAATGTTTTACAGCCAACCAGAACACCAGTCCAGACCGGGAATCGAACCCGGATTCTCGCGGTGCGCCATGCCATCAAAGCTTTGATCAATTCAACACACCACAGAGGCTGTTTTGTGAATTCTTTTTATAAATACTCCCTCAAATGCCTATGGCTATTGATATAGCCTTTCCAATAATAAATATCGACCACGTGTATCAGATATGACAATGTTTTTATACCGTATTAATGAGGCTTATTCGGATTGTATATTCGAAACATACATAGCGCTTTGAAATCAATAAGGTACTCTTCTATTGTGCGCTCGGGAGAGGATTAATAGTAAGTAAAGCCTGACTGGATAATTTATATGTATCCTACATTTCAGGAATACGAGAAAATGGATCTTTTCTCTTTCTTTCTTTCTAGTATCACAGGGGTAGATAATCGTGTTAAACAATTTAATTTAAAGAAGAATTTTTCTTATGATACTTAATTTTACACTAAACTTCTTGAACAATCGAAAAAAATATGTTGACGCACGGACTATCAAGTAAACGTATATAAACTCTAAATCTTGCCAAACCATTGGCAAATGTATGATTTTTGCATTACAAAGACTTCGGAATTGATATTTCAGCATTTGTGTAAGTTAATACAAACTTAAATATTTCGTTATTGAAAAATATGTTGAAAGCTCTAGCTTTGTGCAAACTTCTTTGCCACATGTAGTATGGAAATTTTTGAAATTGTTTACCAAATATTTAAATTTTTCGCCGAAATAAGTCGAATTTTGACAGTAACTCATCCATAGCTTGGCTTATCACTCCTTTTCGGTTGGTTTATAACTTATGGAACACCCCATATGCATACAAAGAATTGAATGGTCTTACGCTGTCCATACTGCGAAATCAACAATATGAAGACGAATGATTATGCCGGACACCCTTTTTGAGGGTGATTGTATATATCCTCCCGAAGTAAACTACCCGGCATGTGGCCGGAAATGAAATTTAATGTAAGCCATGTAGCCACCTTGATAAGACTGCTTGAAACTTTAACCATCTCTTTTATTTATCCTCAAGCAGTTTATATTCAGAAGGATGTACCGGTCGGAATGATCAAGGAAAGGATATCTCTCGTCGTTTAAATCGTTATTAGTTAATCGTCTTTAAAATAAAGTGCTTTCAACTATTATAACTATTTGAAAGGACCTCAGATTTCCTCTTGTCAATACAAAAAAGTATATAGAAATCAGTGAATTAGGATCCATACATTGAAATACATAGAAGTTTGTTATTTTGTTCAACAACGAAGAACTTTATTGGAACTAAGTATTGTGCCGTAGTCAAACCTGTAAATAATTTATTGTAATATATATATATATATATATATATATATATATATATATATATATATATATATATATGCTTAGGCCTTGCATATATATAGATAAATATATATATATATATATATATATATTTATATATATATATGCAAGGCCTAAGCATAGCATAACTACATATTTTATTTAGTTATCGCATGGACATATTGACTATTTCTATATGAAATATTTTATAGATTTTAAATGATAATGTACTATGTCATAATACAATACGTGTGATACCACTATAAACTCAAGGTTCACGACGTATGTATGAACATCGATGTAGATAGGGATTAATCAGGTTTGCCCAACTCACCTACAGTGAATTAATATTGTTCGCATTTTAGTTCGCTGTAGGTGAGTTGGGCAAACCAGCCAAAATAGGTACGGTTTTGTTAGTTTTTGATTTGTTTCGGGAATGTGTGCGTACGGTTTATATGCTGATGGAGTGTGTACGGGCAGGGATAATAGTATATTGAAAGAAATTTCGTTAATTAATAACTGTATTCTAACAAGTGGAGGAAATCAAAACCGATATATTTTAGTGGACACTCTGCTAACAAGGTTTGAAGCAATAAAACAATACTGCTATTGTTTAGCTGGTAAAAGTATAGTAGGTTGTTCCATACTTAATATAACTATTGTATGACATTTAGACTGGATAAGATACCAAGCTAATACAAATTGAAGTTAATTAAAAAACGAATGATTGAAACATGTCGTTTATTTTTTTCCTTTTTAACTTTTATTCTCAATATTAAATTGCCTCATGCAAAGGGTGGATATGAGCTTCGCTCACTGCGCCACATATGAGTATTTTCACATTAATCGACTTGATACCTCCTGACACTGACGTCGGTGAGCACAAAATCCCTACCTTTGTAGGCACGACTCTTCAGATTGGGCGATAATGTCGGTACAGTCATCAACCACGTCCGTCATATCAATTACAGTCAGTCAGAGTAGGTGTGGAGGGGGATAAGCGAGGTGTTTTATTTTACTTTTGCGCTAAGATTATTTGTTAGTTTCGCCGACGTAATAATTATGGAAAATGGGTTGGTTTTCCTAGGAGTTCTTCCTAGTAGTAAGTTTGAAAGAAGTTTTTGAATTGAAACCATACATAAATATATATATATATATATATATATATATATATGGATACATATATATATATACATATATATATATATATATATATATATATATATATATATATATATATCAGATTTAGATGATAGTGTGTCCCTGTTGCTTAACGTAATTATGTGAGTAATGCCTGAGTAGTTGGTTATTGATGACATTTTTTCACAGTTAAGTTTTAAGGTTAATTTAAGTCCTTATGTAATACTTGAGAAAGATTGGAAATCATTTGTGTTCGCTTAGGGGCAAAGTTCCTACATAAAATGGCCATTCTCCTTAACATATATAATATTGCAATAACTAAATATGTCAATGAGTTCTTCTTATTCAACAAGCAATCAGAAAAAGAATATCTATTATATTTTTAAAGGTCGTCTTAAAAAGTTTCGTCAATTCACTATTTTAATATCAACATAAATAGGTACAGGAAATACATTATTATTTTTAATGTACATTTTTATTTTATCTTGTTGGAAACATATATGTGCGCATTTAGTTTAAAATAAACAAAATTGTTAGTAAAATACTAATCTATTGAAAGAGAGTATCGGAAAATACAGAACTAAACTAAAAGAATTGTGGCGTTATTTAAGAATTATATTTTGAAAACCCTTTATAAGAACGAGGGGAGATAAATTATTTCCCAAATATACATCTTTCTTCATAAAAAAGCGAATTTAAAAAGCGAATATAAATGCAATCATGGCTTTTTTGCCTGGACAAAGCCAAAATGGGTTTCCGAATAAATATATATATATATATATATATATATATATATATATATATATGTGTGTGTGTATATATATATATATATATATATATATATATATATATATATATATATATATATATGTTATTACCACAAAACAATAAAACATTAATTATAGTATATCTACATATGTACCTACAAATTAGTCAGTTAAAACAATATAATCTACTTATAGTACGGTTTAATTATTTAAATTAATATACTCTATAATATAGATAGAGACTGTAAAAACGATATTGTAAAAAAAACTCATTTCCCACTGTGAAACTTATTTCATTACAAATAAAATGTTTAATTTAGTTTAAAGAAGCAAAATTAAACTCTTTTAGAAATGTTTATCCCATTATTGCTTTATCGTGTGGTCATCGCAGGGTATTTAATTTTTTCTAAACTTTTCTAAAAGTAATATCTGTTTTCAAAAAAATATTTTGTAATTTTGTCTACTTACTTTTACTCGCTACAGTATACTTGAGTCGTCGTTAATAATTAACCATAAATTAGTCAAATACGTATTGCTTTTGATTACAATAAAAACGCTTTACTCCAGCCATAATATGTCGTGGCGGTGTCCAACATGCATATGTAGTTTGTTAAATTGAAAACCAATAGAGACTTTTTAAACTTTCAGTATAGTTTAATTATATTTCACTGATGTCAAAGCGACAATTCGATATTAGGAGTGCCTTTTGCGAGCAAAAAATAGAGAAAATAATTATATTTAAGAGAAAATAATATGTTGACGATTATTATGATTTCACATTCTATCCAATGGAAAAAATATTTTACTTTCCATAGTTTTAGATATCAAATTATGAAAATGACGGTCAAACAAAAGTTTGAAACGACAGAATAAATAATAGAAAAAATTTCTTGAAAATGTAAATTACGGGCGAATTAAGTATTAATTTAAAAATTAAGTTGTGAAATCGATCTTTGGCAAAGTAATCACAAAGTTTATAAGAGGGAGCCGCTCGCCGTAAACTCCATTTATGTGAAGCAAGCGATTTTGTGATAAATGATCCTAATCTTTTGCAAACTTTCAACACAATTAAACTTTTTCAATATTATGTTTCAGCAGAAAATATTCAACCCATTTTAGTCACTGTATGTGCGTGAATGTGTTTGTGTATATCGGTCGCTTAATAATATACTGGCTTAACTCAAAAAAGTACATTTTCGGGAAAACGCGAAAAACCGTTCTGTAATCAGGACTTGGACTATTTATTAGCAAACATACTAAGTATTATTGAATAATTTAAAAAAATAATGCATTAAACAATTTAAAAAAAAATTGGTAATCCGTAGTAAATTTTAACTATAATAATTCATTTGTTTTTAATTTAATTTCTTCAAAAATATTTTTGGGTAAGGTCAGTCTACTACAAAAAGTAATTCAAGTAAGTTTCAGCAGAGTTGGCGTAATTTATTTTGAGTCTGTGTAGTTATTTTTCAATAATAAGTATTAATGACTTATTCCGTTTCAAATCTATATAAGAGTAATTAAATAAACCACATTGTAAGTTTGAGATATTTTAATCAAACGAATGTATAGTGAATATACGTTATACAACTCAATATAAAGACTCCAAAATATAATGAGAATAGGTTTCTAAAAGTTAACATTACCAAAACTTAAATAATTTGCTTAGTATTATATTTAAATCCTTTTTTTTAATTTTAAACTATTACAGAATCATGTTAATAAAGTAGAAATGATCACACAATTAACATTAAACATTGATAAAAATAGTGATTAGGGCATGTTTATAGTATAACAGCTGAATATAAAGTTTTGTCAGTTGGCTAAAACTGAAGATGTTTCAATCAATGTTGATGTTACAGAATTATCCTATTAAAGAATAGAGTTATAAAAATCGGAATAAACATTTGAGATCAAAATTCTTAGCAATCAGCGAGATCTGTCTTTGTTTTTACTAAGATCTTGCTTTCCTGTGAATTGACTGATTTCAGCTCTGACAACGGCAGTAATTTTTTGTGTTTATGCGTTTTGAATTCTTCTTCCTTATATGAACTTTTTACAAAAAATGAAAAATGTGCAATTTTTCTACTTGAATCATTTTTACTTCATTCCATATAACATTATGTCCATCTTTGGTTTTATTGAAGTTGTATCCCCAATCTTTTTGTAGTTTTTTCAAGTCGAAAAATTATTCAAATGTAAATTCGTGCATATAGAACTTCTCTCCAGACTTTTTTTAGCATTTGTAATTATGATCACATACTGGTGGGGATTTTGTTCTGAATAAGGATCCTAGTTTTGTTTCTTTTATAAAAATATTTTTCGTGTTCAATTCAATATTTAGATGGGTCACCGCATAAAGAAGTGCCAATATAAATTTATTTATATTTTATTCGCAGCAATTATAGGAGTATAGTAGTAAATTAAGGCCATTATCATCCCCATAATTTGGAAGAATGCTGTCAAAGATTTTAAGTAAGCAAGAACCGATTTCATTGACACCACGTTTAGCATTAGTTTCATTCCAAGAAAAGCAATGTATATTATTGTATGAGTCTTCAGTTTGGCTTTTGACTTTTTTTTTCTTTGAGTGTGATGGTGATAGTGTATTGCTTTTTAGTAACTGTAAATTTTATCTATAGATTTTAGTAACATAACTCTAGGTGACTGCAGAATACCTTGCAGATCAAATACAAGAACTTCATTTTTAATATGTGAAATCAGCATCAAAAGATTCCCAAACTAAAATTTTTGCTCCGGCTTTTTTCCGGCTGGTTTATTATTTTTGTCTTGCGCTTCCATAAAATCTTTGAAAAAGTCTGAAATTGTTTTCCCTCCATCTATGTATTCACGAGATGAATTTTGCTTTGTATATTACGGCTCAATTTTGGGTATAGAGTCTAAGAACTGTTTAATATCGAAAGTTTTGCGATTAATGTACCTTCCTCTCAGAGCAGTTGTCAAAATACCATTCAATACTAACGATCTCATAAAAAACATTTTACAGAATCGGATCGTTTACATCCAAGATATTCCGTTTTGCTGTGGAGGATTACTTAGAAATATCTTAGGAATATCTTGGATGCAAGGCTAAATGCCTTACATTTAGGGATGATGTCGGATATATCATGAGGGATCGCTGAGCATTAATTTCTTCCATTTTCAAAAATAGTTGTCTTTTGTCTTTCTTTTCCAGAATTTTTTTAGTTTTTTCGCTTTATTTTGTTTCTTTGTTCTTCTTCCATTTCCTTCCTTTTTTGCTTATCTCTGTTCATTCTCCAGTTCTAGTTTCTCCTGCCATTGAAACCAGTTCTAGACTTCCTCCGGCTTCTTCTCACAGTTCTTAATCTCTTGGCACCTCTGTAGCTTTATTATTTCTTGCTTGCTCTAATTGTTTTTCACCACAGGATTCTATTTTAAAACTATCCAAAAAAATCTCGGAGATAATGAGGAAGATGGAAATAATAAGCTGCTTAAATAATTTGATATCGACATGAGCGCGGATAAAAGAGTAACAGCTTCTTCTTCCCGCATCTTAGAAGGTTACATCGGTTCATTTGGAAGGTTTACGTCGGTTCTAGTCGCTAAATTCTTCACCGCTATTTTCAAAACTCATGATTGGCACATTATTATAAGATCTGCCACTCTCTTTGGATTAGTATGCGAGGATCATTATTCTTGAAGCAATTTTCAATTATTCGCTCAAAATATTTAAAATTATAGTAACGCTGGCTTTCGTGTTTCCTGGTTATATCAAATAATATGCCTATTGAAAAAAAGAAGGTAATCATAAATAGTTCACTAGGATAAAAAAAACAGAACAAAGAATTTAAAGAATACCATACTTCAAGTGGAGCTGAATCGAATGTATAATGATTTTGATGGACGCAGGCGCTTTTTAACGGGGTCATTTTCAAGAGGTCATAATTGAGACTGGGCGAGGATATATTCTTAAATCTTGGAGACGTCTTTAAATTATAAAAACATAGGGTAGCTACTATAGTGGCACTTTTCCAAAATTTAAATAAAATGTTGATTAACAAAGACGTAATATTCAATAAATGGGGAGCAGTAAATAAATTATTTAGTCGAACTTTTTAGTCAAAGAGAGACCCATAAAATAATACGACTGAGAATTCAACGATCACTTAAGTAATATAGAGACTGAACTGCTAATAACACAAAACGTCCTATCAAAATATGTATGGTTAGTAATAGAAAATTGATAAATTTTTAATAAATTACAAAACTATCAGCTATATTGATGATAGTTTTGTAATTTATTAAAATGATGATGAACTGATCCACTATCTGACATACTAAAAAAAAACTGACATACTAAAAGTCACATAAATAAAATACATATAATACAATAACAAGTTAACATGATGACATCTGACACAAAATGTCATGTCACTGTCCTGTTAAAGATTTTTGCTGTCCCATTACGGTAAAAGAGACGTATGTTACAATTTGTGGGTAAAGCAGAGCAGTTTCGATGTAATTTCATGACAATATCATAGCTGACATTAATAGAAACCTGCCAGTATATTAATAAATTGCATATCCGGGTGCACGCTTCATAAACTGCAATTAAATTTGATGCACCTTAGTTTCATGAAGGTACAGTTAAATATATTTATTAAAAATTTAAATTTGGTCCAATAAGCTATTTGCGAATTTAATAGCAATTTTCTTTCTTTCTAGATTAAAAAAGCGTGTCTCGCTAATTTATAAATGTTATTAAATGTGCAACCTTTTAAAATAATTAGCCAACAAGGTTTTGATACTTTTTTGTACTACAAGAACTCAAACTTGGGGAAAAAATGAAGTAAAGAGAAACTTTCAAGATAAGAAAGAAAGTTTCAAGATTTCATAAATAAGTTTGATTTAAAACAAAAAACGGTGTAAATAGTTACTCAAGAATTTAAAAGATTAAAACCGTTGGTCACAAAACCGCAAGCGGTTTTTCACAGAAATCGAGATCATGGCAAGCGACTCTGTCTGATAAATTTTGTGATCACTATACTGGCGACCGATTTCCCAAATTAATTTTTAAATTTGTAACTAATTCGCTCGTTAAATTTCAGTTTTTAATATTTTTTAATATAATTGTGTGTTGTATTAACTATGTCGTTTCAAACTTTCTTTTTTGATAATATTTGGTTTAACCGTTATTTTGGAAATTTCGTATCTAAAACTACAGAAAGTAAAATATTTTTTCTATTGAATAGAATGATAAAACATAATATTTTTCAACAAATTATTAGGCGTATGAGCACTTTATAAAGTAAAGTTAGGTGCTTCACATAGACGTTTTTTGTATTTCTTGCACGGAAATGCTCTCGAATACCCAATTGCTGCTTTCATTTGTCGACAGCAATCTAACGTAATTAAAATAAACTATACTAATAGTATCAAAGAATAAGTCTATACTTATTTTCAAATTAACAAATTTACATACGTCACTATACGTTAGATACTGCCACGACGTATTATGACTGGAGTAAAGCGTTCAAAGCCAATGTGTATTTGATTAATTTGTTTTTATTTATTAGTTCAGCACTAAGTTTAATTCATCAATCACTCCAGATTAATTCATCAAGTGAAAGTGAATTTGTCAAGTACACATAGATATTTATACTCGTTGAAAACAGGGTATATTTATAAAAAATATATACATCATTTAAATGTATTATGGAAATGAAGTTTATTTTATTTTTAACATTTGAGATGAACAACCACACATCAAAATAAATATTATCTTTAATACGCTTGATGTAGCAATTTTTGCAATGACTAACAATTACTCGAATTATCACAAAAGTGCCAGGAATGCGATTTTTTTAATACTCTGCCATTATGGGAACCAAAATAACCCCCGAAGTAAGAATTTATGTTTATAAAATTGATTACCCCAATATTTATATGGAATTTGTGCGAATGGCAATACTCAAAGATATATATCTCGATATTTCTATTTCAAGAAACTAGTACTTTAAAAATCACATTTATTTCAAACTAAATGCGCATATGGGAACAAAAGAAGATAAATAATTACATAAAAAAATAATAATTCAGTCTCTGTATCTAAAAATGTTGATACTAAAGTAGAAAGTTGACGAAAGTTCTTAAGACGACTTTCAAAATTATAACGGATATTCTATTTCTGATTACTTATAGAATAAAGTGGAATCATGGACAGATTTAGTTATTGCAATGCTAAAAAAACGTAAAGGAGAATAGCTCCTTTATGTAGGATATTTGCCCCCAAAAGCACTTCAATTTCTATCAATAATAAATTTTAAAATTTAACTGCCAATAACTATTTAGGCGTAACTCATGCAAATAGATTAAGCACGCTATTACCTATATTTGAGATATATGTTGATTTGTGTTAATTCATAAGGATACCAGCTCGGCTCGAAATTACAATCCTGGATAAAGGAATTTCAATATCATCGATGCTGATTCTAAAACTTCACCATCACAACATGGACAATTTCGCACTAACCGAATCGATTTCTTACCGATACTCTATTCTGCTGGAAACGTGTGCTCTAGAACGATATAATTTTTTTTTTAATTACGTAAAATGTGAAGTACTAAGAAAATATAGCATTGGGTTCAACTTTACAATAGAGATATTCAGAAGGCCTATAATATCTCTCATTTGAAAAATTGGAAGTTTCCTGAAGAAGTTTTAATATCTTTTAAATGAATTTGGAAACTTGTTTATTTATTAGTACACGTCGTAGAACTCAAAAATCTCACGTCAATTTTTACCTATGTCTGTGGTTTTAATTCAAAAATTTCTTTCAGTTACTACATTGTTCCTATGAAAATTCCCCCATTTTCAATAATTATTACGTCTGCAAATGTAACGAAAATCTTGGCACAAAAGTAAAAAATACATCTCGCTTATCCAATTCCACCTCACTCCGACCGACTGTCATTGATATGACCGACGTTGATGATGTCACTACCAACATTATCGGCTAACTTAAAAGTACTACCCACAAATGTATGGATTTTGCACTCGCCGTTATCGGTGATAGTGCCCTGAGGTATTACGTCGATTAATATGAAAATGCTTATACTCAGCGTAGTAACCAATGCTCATATCCACCCTTCCCATAAGACAATCCAATATTGAAAATAAAAGTAAAAAAAGGAAAAATCAAACGACATATTTCAATCGTTAGTTTATTAATCAACTTCGTTTTATTTAGCTCGATATCTTGATCAGTTCAAATACCATACAATGGTTATAACATTAGTGGAGTAATCTACTATACTTCCACCAGGTAAACTCAAGGAATGTTACTTTATTGCTTCAAACCTTATTTTTTGAAACAACTCACAAAACCGACGATACATGCTACCAGTGCCAATATCTCTTCTGGTAACTAATTTACAATGATTCCAGCTGCAAAGAGTTTATTAAAAGATTACGCTATTACAATTTTTGGGACACGAAGAAGAAATAAAAGAGAAGTACTATAAGTCATTTATGAAGATTATAATAGGTGAAAATTCATGACGCATTTCATACACCAAAACTGTATAGAAGACTAAGAAATATTCGTTTTGGAATAGTGTTTATTTTTGGAATTTATGAAAACATTGTTTTTAAAGTCAAATTTATAGTAAAAAAATGTTTTTTCTTTAATCTTATGAAACTCAACCTTAACTGATATATGTTAGTTTTGTTAATTTCCGACCTACTAAAGATTACAAACAAGCCATGTTTATTATTTTACTAAAGTATTATATTTATTATTTTACTAAAGTAGTAAAATTACAAACAAGCCATATTTATTATTTTACTAAAGGATTAGTTATTTTACTAAAGTAAATGAAGCGTCTCTGAAACCTTACATTTTACCATAAACCATAATTTACTAAAAGTCTATTTAACGGATAAACCATGACGGTTTCTCGGGAATGTGGAACGACTACGTTGGGCGAATGTGGAACGTACGCCATGCGCGGACCGCAGGGGGTGAGCTTAGCGTGGCAGTAATATGAAGCAGACGCGGAAAGGGAAGCATAGCAGCGAGGCAAAGTGAACAACAGCCACACTCATTAGCATAAGCATATCAATGCTGTGCGGTTATGTTTTGAATTATAAATAAATTGTACTCGACCACATATTACTAAAGAAATATTGACTGTCATTTGCTAATGAATTCATTCTCTTTATGCTGTAATATAAGCACACATAAACATTCAATCGTTTTTGAATATTTGTTCACACCTTTTTGTTTATGTATCGTCTAGATTCACAAATTTATTAATAAACCGAAAACGTGTCAAAAAAACAAAGCTGGAGAATGGACTATTCGCTCCAACATACACATATTCATGAAATTAAAAATAATGATGCAGTAAAAGTAGAACGAAGGCGAAAGCATATTAATGAAAAGAGACTAATATTAAAAAAAAACAAATTGTCTTAAATTTGGAAACGTTACCAAAAGTTTTGACATTCTACCAAAAACATTAATATAAAAAATAATTAAATTCTATACTATGTTAATAAAAGAACTGTGATCAAAAAAGATACTAAGCTATTTTGATAAAATTTAAAATACTAGCTATTTAGCTGCTTTCTATTTTTTAGTGTTCCATAGCATCAGGTAAGAAAGCTTATAATTTCTTTATGTTTGTTTGACGATTTTATTCATCGAAAGAAGATGATGGAATGTTAGGCTGAAATAATGCCAAAAAAAATTAAATCGTATGGAAAAAACAAGATTCAGAACTATTGCTGAGCGGTGTTTTTTTTCTTTTATTACCATTATTTAATTTTTCTCGTCAGAAACGGTTTTAGTAGTATTCCCAGCAGCGCTGAAATTCTGAAGCCAATATAAAAAAGTTTTACCGCCCTTATGTCAGGAAATATAATATGACATAAGGGCGGCCAAACGAATTAAAGAACTTACTAAATTATAAAAGTCCCCTTTTTACTATGTAACTACAGTTTTCAATAATTTTGATTAATTATAACGCTTTTTAATCCTTATTTATCGTTTTAACGATTTACATATTAAAATTTACTTATATTTGAAAGATTTATCGTTCAAAAAGTCTAATAAAGCATTTAAAGGAACTAAAATGGTATTGTTATCGAAATTCATGTACAATGCAATACTTCTCTAGGGACTATATCCATATTTCTTTACAGACCATGTTTTTACATAAGAAAATAGCTCTAATAGATACGTACATGTTTATTCAAAGTTCATTTTTTAATCATAACATGTGAAAGTAAAAACCAACTGAATTTTTTTTAACAATTCTACTATATGAAAAATAATATCCAAATTAAAAAATCAATATCGACTAAAATCTTTTTGCCAATCAATAATTATTAACGAAAAGATCTAATATATTGAACCTTGAAAAAATAAGATAATGATCTCGAAAATGTTGTTATGTTCCAACTGAATACGTTTTAAAAGGATTATGCATATATATATATATATATATATATGTATATATGTATATATATATATATATATGTATATATGTATATATATATATATATATATATATATATATATATATGTATATATGTATATATATATATATATATATATATATATATATATATATATATATATATATATGTATGTATATATATATATAAGCCGCAAGTACTCCGCTAAAAAAGAATTAGTCTACCACTGTTACATTTTCTTTTCTTTAATTTTTTCTTTTATATCACTTCTACAGAACTTCATTGCTTGTCGTCCGGTTCGCTGTAAACTGTGTATAATATGTGTATGTATATAATATGTTTATATTTTTGTCGTTATCCAAATGTGTCTTATTTATATTTTGCATTGCTAGTCACTAAATACGTCCCGTTGCATAATAAATATTGGTAAATAAAGTGACATAATAAATAAAACAATAACCATAACTATAATGGGTTGAATAACTTGCGATAATCGCTGGCACGTAAAACCACTGGTCAGTCATCATTTATCATGCAGACGGCACCAATGATCAGTGTGATATACAAGTTTAGCTTCAAGCCCATAAAGTGAGAAAATGAGCATTTTAGTTATCGTAGTTTACGGTACTTACTATTAGCAATAAACCTGAAATCATAATTTTGTATCAATAAGGTATAATAATAAAATTGTGAAACAAAAATGTGGACTTCAACGAAGGTCACTATTCTTTTCAACGGTAAAAGAGTTTTCATAATAAGTTGAGTAGCTTCGTTAGTTTCATTACCACTGATTTAAAAATTTAAAAAAGATAACTCTTTATGTAAAATATTGTTATAGAATTAGTATTAATTAATTAATTATTAATACTATTAAACTTATATGAATCAACTTAATTGAATGAATAACTTCGTTGTAAAACTGCAAGCGGCAAAGAACACATTATATTACATTACGTGTTTATATAAATTCACTTCATTACGTTCAATAAATGTTTTCCATTTATTTTTTTCGATAAAAATTTAATAAACTATAAAAGAGGTATAAGTTCATAGATACACAATATGGAAAATTCCATGTACGAGGAAGGCTAAATGTTTTTGACAGTGTATGTATGTTTGATGTTTCCTCATTTTAAAAGGTGGAAAAGAAATTAATCATCAACCGAAAACATTTTGTTCCTTGTTAACTGACTTACATTACATCAAAAAGGAAACCATTATCGAGAGTGCCGGCAAACTTAAGTAATCTTTCTCATTAGACGTAGTCACTATCAAATTTCAATAAAGTATATTAAACATCTAGGAAAATGTTTATGGATAAAATAAATTGTCACACACATTGTACTGTCATATTGTACACCAAAAAAAATCACTTTTTGGAACCAATAATTATAAATCATTAATATATTACATTTAATTGAAACCAGACGAATCTCTTTAAATACTCCTTATTTAAATTTTTAATTTGAGGGCATAGACGTCCTTAAAAATGTAGCGAAAAACTCACCTGAAAAATCTTGTTATGAAAAGCTCACAAGCACTCTTATCTATGACATATATTTAACTCTTTTCAAAAACATTCATAGATCTATTAAATTTACAAAAAATTCTGAGTAAGTCTCTTAAAGGTTTGCATGTAAATATTTAATTTACTTTTTGACTACCAAACGGTATTCTCATCGGACAACTTTTGGATTCTTTATTCCAAGAATGGCCAGATCTCTTCTCTAAAATAAACATTTTTCTTATTTCCTTTTGTATCGGCCGGTATCGGCGCCAGCATCGATTGTTCTTTTTCTTTTTTATATGTCAATAAATTAAGAGTAGGTCATCTTGGCACGTACGTACGTACGTGCTTTGCGCTAAATGGAAAATTTGTTTTATTTTGGCGCCTGATTCTTCATAAGCACTTTTTAGAATGAGTTTCTTCAATCGGTAAAAGTAATTCCTTTTGATTTTCATTTCCTACTCTTCTGTCTATATTTTTTTTATTTCTGTCCTTTTTAGATGTCCTTTTCTTTTGATTTATTAATTTCAAATTCTTCAATCAATCGTTGTAATTTCAACCTTTTCCTTTAAGTTATTTTTCTTGTATTGACTCTCTTGTTTCTGATTTAGCGTTTTTATAGATGTCTGTTTAACAATAAAGTAATAAACAAATATTTTTAAACAAAGCTGTTAATTGTCATGAACGATTAAACCCGAAACATGCGATATAAGTTATTCGGGACACACAGAAAAATTGACGTGTTTCCTGATCTGGTTATTAATAAAACAGTAAGCAAATTTCTCTAAAAAAGGTCAAAACAAACAATTAAAACCTCAATATCCTTATGTGCTGCATGAATTGAAACACATCAAACTAGACGAATACGTGTTTATTATATAAGTAGTTTTCAAGGTACGCGGTACGTTCAATATTTTGTTTAGCCAGTCATCACCATATTTCCCCTCAGTATACTAGCTTCAGGGAAAATTAATTTTTACCTATCTTTTTTTTTATACATATACCGATGTTTTTACCAATCATAGCGAAATTCATTCATTCATTTGCATAGTTCTTCCTGCTTACCCGCATTTTAAGATATTCTTCATAAATGTTAATATTATTTTGTATTTTCAGCGCTAGTGCAAATTAATGTAAAACTATCCAGAATAAACAACCTATACGATGGTGAAAATAGCATCAAAACCAATCTAGTAGAAGTCAAGATATAAGTGAAAAAATAGAAAAAAGATGGACATAGCGTTCGTGGTTCCTTATAATATTATATATATATATATATATATATATATATATATATATATATATATATATAAAAGAATTAGTCTACCACTGTTACATTTTCTTTATTTTTTTCTTTTATATCACTTCTACACAACTTCATTGCTTGTCGTCCAGTTCGCTGTAAACTGTGTATAATATGTGTATGTGATAATGAAGAATCAGGCGCCAAAATAAAACAAATTTTCCATTTAGCGCAAAGCACGTACGTACGTACTTGCCAAGATGACCTACTCTTAATTTATTGACATATAAAAAAGAAAAAGAACAATCGATGCTGGCGCCGATACCGGCCGATACAAAAGGAAATAAGAAAAATGTTTATTTTAGAGAAGAGATCTGGCCATTCTTGGAATAAAGAATCCAAAAGTTGTCCGATGAGAATACCGTTTGGTAGTCAAAAAGTAAATTAAATATTTACATGCAAACCTTTAAGAGACCTACTCAGAATTTTTTGTAAATTTAATAGACCTATGAATGTTTTTGAAAAGAGTTAAATATATGTCATAGATAAGAGTGCTTATGAGCTTTTCATAACAAGATTTTTCAGGTGAGTTTTTCGCTATATTTTTAAGGACGTCTATACCCTCAAATTAAAAATTTAAATAAGGAGTATTTAAAGAGATTCGTCTGGTTTCAATTAAATGTAATATATTAATAATTTATAATTATTGGTTCCAAAAAGTGATTTTT
This sequence comes from Druceiella hillmani, assembly GCA_039881145.1. NCBI lineage: Eukaryota > Metazoa > Arthropoda > Insecta > Lepidoptera > Hepialidae > Druceiella > Druceiella hillmani. The sequence goes on along the minus strand of JAYKKI010000023.1, from coordinate 26,942,662 downwards.
TTGGTGTACAATATGACAATATGTGTGTGACATTTTATTTTATCCATAAACATTTTCCTAGATGTTTAATATACTTTATTGAAATTTGATAGTGACTACGTCTAATGAGAAAGATTACTTAAGTTTGCCGGCACTCTCGATAATGGTTTCCTTTTTGATGTAATGTAAGTCAGTTAACAAGGAACAAAATGTTTTCGGTTGATGATTAATTTCTTTTCCACCTTTTAAAATGAGGAAACATCAAACATACATACACTGTCAAAAACATTTAGCCTTCCTCGTACATGGAATTTTCCATATTGTGTATCTATGAACTTATACCTCTTTTATAGTTTATTAAATTTTTATCGAAAAAAATAAATGGAAAACATTTATTGAACGTAATGAAGTGAATTTATATAAACACGTAATGTAATATAATGTGTTCTTTGCCGCTTGCAGTTTTACAACGAAGTTATTCATTCAATTAAGTTGATTCATATAAGTTTAATAGTATTAATAATTAATTAATTAATACTAATTCTATAACAATATTTTACATAAAGAGTTATCTTTTTTAAATTTTTAAATCAGTGGTAATGAAACTAACGAAGCTACTCAACTTATTATGAAAACTCTTTTACCGTTGAAAAGAATAGTGACCTTCGTTGAAGTCCACATTTTTGTTTCACAATTTTATTATTATACCTTATTGATACAAAATTATGATTTCAGGTTTATTGCTAATAGTAAGTACCGTAAACTACGATAACTAAAATGCTCATTTTCTCACTTTATGGGCTTGAAGCTAAACTTGTATATCACACTGATCATTGGTGCCGTCTGCATGATAAATGATGACTGACCAGTGGTTTTACGTGCCAGCGATTATCGCAAGTTATTCAACCCATTATAGTTATGGTTATTGTTTTATTTATTATGTCACTTTATTTACCAATATTTATTATGCAACGGGACGTATTTAGTGACTAGCAATGCAAAAAATAAATAAGACACATTTGGATAACGACAAAAATATAAACATGGCTTTCAAAAATATTACCGAAGGGTTGCAAATGGTTAACTGTTATATCTTACGTAAATAATAACTTTGAAAATGAATATATTTCTATCCACATCTAATATTTATTATTCATTCAAAATGTATGCTTTCTTAATTTTTTATAATTTTTACTGTAACGAAATTAAAGAAATCGGTAGACTGAAGAAACGTTAAAGAAAGATATTACCAAAATATTACCAAAGGGTTGCAAATGGTTAACTGTTATATAAAAATATTACCAAAGGGTTGCAAATGGTTAACTGTTATATCTTACGTAAATAATAACTTTGAAAATGAATATATTTCTATCCACATCTAATATTTATTATTCATTCAAAATGTACGCTTTCTTCATTTTTTATAATTTTTACTGTCACAAAATTAAAAAAATCGGTAGACTGAAGAAACGTTAAAGAAAGATTAAAAACAAAAAAGAACCAAAAAGAAAGTTTAAAAAATTATGCCCAAATCTACAATTACGAGAATACTCGTAAATTCTTGAAATATTTGTGATTCTGTCTGTATGTGAGGTAAACTAATATCATTGGCGGGTTTTATTAATTTTACTCTACGTTATTTTGTAATATTCATTTTTATTTGCTGGTCACCAGCGACTTCATCTACATGTAAATACGAAATATCAATTAATTTTGATGTGTCAATTTTGTAACTGATTTTAAACAAGCGTACGTTTTCATGTTTTTCTCATTTCTTTTCACTTTGCATTCTTATATTTTTGTATCGATGTTTTTCACCTCTTACGGGTTTTTGCTATGAAATTCTCACGGGTTATTATGATATGTAAACTGTGAAATTGCGTGAAAATATAGTGGATATTTTACCAAATTTCATCACAATAATAAAAAGGCCGCCTTACGTGTCTGTTGGTTGCAAAAGAAAAAACCCCTTCTTCCATTGTTCCGTAAAGACACTCAATTACAAAAGCTTCGAGAGCTAGTGACACAAAGAAACTATTTTCTAACTCATAGGAACTCAATCATAGGTACAAAATATAACATTTTTCGTTTTCATTCTGTGTTTGGACACTGATCAAAGTTTAAATTAAGGTTATACAAATAAAAATGTTAAATGGCATTATTTATGGAAAAGCTAATTTATAACTTTACTCTGAACATAACATTTAATAAACATTAATTTTACTTTAACTGCACGAGTAGTAGAAATAGTAAGTTTTACAGACATGCATTATCAAAACAATGCACACATTTTAAATAATTCGGACATGTAGAATTTAATTTTCGACGAGACACTTTTTCCTTGTAATCTTTTTTTTTAATTACAGTATTAACAAAACCAAACTCCAACCTGAATTCACTTAAAACAAACATGGTATTTTTTTCTCGTTTTTCTTAACAAAAAGAAAATTTTCGACACGGGAAGATTTTGATATTTGTTTGTAATATCACAGCCAACGCTGAAGCTTTAGAAACCGTTTTTCCTGCACATCTTCATTGAAAAAGCTCAACTTTTTATGCATAACTTAATTTGATTTCCAATTAAAATGAAAAATCAATAATCTACAGCAAAAAACGCTAAACCCAGAAATGCAGGTTTAATCAAACATTTTGAATTTCGTGCCTAAATTTATAGCAATATCACTTAAATTTCAATGCCTTTTGAGACTCAATTTTTACAGATAATTTATTTAATTTTTAATAGACAGATAATTTATTAAATTTATTTAATTTTTATAGTGGCTTTAATTTGTTAATATATACATAATTGCTTATAAATTATTCTCTTTTAACATCACTAGTGTGTTTGATTCTTTTATTTTATATTTGATTAGTCCTTGTCTTAATAATTGACAATGACGCTGAAGCTAGCAGACCAATTTTATAAGCCAATCTTTTTTTTCCTAAGGAATCTCATTTACCCGGATGATGCTTACAATTTTTCAAACTTATGTTCTGATATTTCGCAATATATTAATAATCATACAATATATCAAACTAAAAGAAATAAAATTAAAGTTTTTCCGAAACCATATATGAGTACCATAAGTTATATTCAAAAATCACATGTCTTATATGCACGAATTCACGAAGCCAGAGATACTTGTAATTTTTGAGGAATATTTCATATTACTCGCAAGCTTTACACGCATGAAACTATGTGCTTGTAACGTTTTAGAAAGATACCTAATAATAACATGAAAATTATATTTATTAAAATAGTAACAACACTTATTTTTATATTAAAAAAATTATTTACTATTCTCAGAAATGAATGCCTTAAGGAATGCTTTTGAATTTTCTGAAATATATTATTTTTTATTTACTTATTAAAACTTCAACATTTAGCGAAATAATCAATACACAAATAATCTATTTCAGTTAACAAAACACCAGAAGTTGAGAAGTTAATGTTACAAAAGACTGCAATATACTGTCACTGTGACATTGCAAAATTAACTATAATTACAAAGTAGTAAATATTAATCTAAGAGTAACTAAATCAATAAATAATTTGGATAACGACGTAGAAAAAGGGATAGGACAGGAAAAAAAGGAATAGAAGGGTCGTAGAGAATCAAGATCGAAAAATATTTTTCAAACAACTTTTTAAAACACAAATCGACAATGCATTTCGAATCTGGGATCAAGTCTGTCAGCGTATGCAGTGTAAGAATACTCCTTGTATTTGTAGAAAATAGTATTAGATTTAAGAATAATGAGAGTGGGGAACATAATTTAAAGCCATGACTTGAACTCAGAATTACGATAAGAGAGCCCACAAGAATTCTTCGAATTATTGAACAGAAGATATGGACTATGTAAATTGCGCTGATCACGTGTTTCCATTCATGTAAGATATGTTGTAAACTAGGACGTATAATATAGGGCGGTAAAAATAATAAATAAATATTAAAGTAGTGAAAATAAGTTTGTTTGTGGGTATAAATTTATCGATCGTCTACATAGAAATGATAATAGAATGATACCATGTTACTTGATAATTGCAAACGTATGTTTGTCATTTTCAGCAAAATACCTTAATATATTGCAAAAAAATAATCGGCTAATTCTGACAACGGCTATTTAACGAATGAAAAAAAAATTCTTCGAAACCTTGCAGATGTTACATCATCATATTTAAATTCTTAGGAGTTTTACGCGCATGAAACTTGTTGGTTCTAATGTTCAGCAATAGTAGACACCTAAATACGTGACAAAAAATTATAATAGCGAAATTCCAAGTGACATCTGTTAAAATATTACAAAGAAAATTATATAAATTTATTGACTTTTCCGAAGTCTCACGGAAGCACTTCGATTGTTCTAAAACGTCGTAAATCTCACACGTATGTAACTAAATATTTATAAATATAGACGTTCGGCGACGGACATTGTCCAATTTAGAGCGACAACCATGTCAATGTAGAAAAAAGAATTACTAATTTCCTCGAAATCCTGTAATAGACTCACGTTTTCTTTTAAAATCTTAAAAGTCATACATAATGACGATACATGCGTGTAACTTTTCAGCTATATATCCTGTTAGATTGCAAAAAGTAACCATGAAATTCAAAGCACCAACCGTTTGAATACTGAAAAAGGCTTATTTATTTATTTTACAAAACTCCTGAATTAACTATAAATGTGGTAAAAAAACAGACGAATGCAGAATAACGGTTACTTTAAAATTCAAAAAATTATGTATTCCTCAGAAACCTGCCGACGTCCCATGATTTGATTTAAAATCTTACAAAAATTACAAGAAGCTTGTATGTTTTTATTTAATTATTAACTTCACAACGACGTACATTTAAATATTAAGAAGAAAGATATTGATTTATATTTGTCTTTTTAATATTTAAATGTAAATATTATTGCGGACGTCTTACAATTTGACCCAAAATATCATAAGTCTTGCAAGCACCAAGATCCTTGTCACTTTTAGAAGTATAACAAAATATGTTGCAAAATAAAAACAGTAGTCAAATTAAAAGCGAAGGTCGTTTCAATATTAACAAAAAAATATTGTTTCTCCAAAAACCCAAAAATATTTTGCAGGAAATAACGGTCATAAAATTCAGAGCGATGCCAATTGAAATAATGAATAGAAGTAGATTCTTGTAAATTTTAATAATATAATTGAGTCAGGTGTAAAATAATAGTAATAGTAACGGCCATTAAAATTAAGAGAAATTATTAACCGGAGCTTTGCAGACACTTTAAATTTGCTTTAAAATATCTTAAGTCTCAAACGCGTGAAGCTAGATGCTAAGAATTGTTCAGCAATATACTTTAACGTATTGCAAGACATCTATACTTGTCAAATTAACAGCAACGGTAATTTAAACAAAAAAAAAATATCACAAACTACTTGGAAACTTTACGGACGATTTGTTGTAAAATTCACAAGTCTTACATGCATAAAGATAGTGGCTTGTAAATTTTTAAGAAGAAGATAATAATCATGACATTAAGAATAACATCGCTCTTAATGTCACGATTATTTAATTTACGAAGAAAATTAATTATTTCGAAATTCTGCGGCCGCATAAGTCACGCTTCGAAGCTAATTGTTCAGCAATATACCTAATTAAGGCCAAGTAAATAACAAATAAAAGATATTGATCGGAAATTAAACCATAGTTTTAAAATTGTATAAATCTTACATGCATGAATATTTTTTCAATAATTTACCTTATTTTGTTACAAAATGGTAATTATGAACAAATTGTAATATAAATATAAGCAACGATGACTAAAATATTGAAAAAACCTTAACACCTTTTAACACATGTTGCAAAAAAATTTATTGTCAAATTCAGAGGGACTATTTCAGTATGAAATATAATATTGAATTTTCCCAAATCTTGCGCAAGTCTTATGCACATGAAGCTAAAGCGTTGTAATTTTTCAGTAATGATTATTAATATAATTTAATGACGATCAATTAAATAGTGAAAAATCCCCGAAATTTTATGAAAGCTCTACCTACGGTATATATAAAAATATATATATATATATATATATATATATATATATATAACAAAACCGTAGAATCGGCTTATCTGTTCATTAAAAACAATTACGAAAGTTACAGAACATAACAATATTATTTTTATCTGCCGTTTCTCTGTCAGTCTACATATTTCTTCACACATCATGCAAGAAAGGATAATGGTTTTTTAAGACTGTCACAAAAATAACCAGCAAGCGGCTGGCCCTTACGCATGAAGCTAGATGATTGAAATTTATAAGTATGTGTATAATTTTAAAAAATAATGACAGTTAAATTGAGAGCTGACGCGATAAAACTGGATATTTTTTTTGGTTTCTTGCATTTTGTTTGGACACAAAATAATCAGTATGGATCATACATTTTATTTAGATCAATTTCATAATAAATTATTTATTTATTTAGACGTTATTAAGCAGAAAAAGCAAATATATTTCTCTTATTTGACAGAATTGAGACTAGAAATCACGTTAATGGCTGTCACTTTAAACTTCAATTTTTCATAAGCTAAAATGACAATCATTAACGTATCCTCTGGTCGGAGTGCTGTCACACAGTGAGCAACAAAAGAAAGTTTTCCATTTTGATCCTCACTATTTGACAGCACTCTGACTAGAGGTCATATTAATGGCTGTCATTTTAAATTTGCATGACCATCTTTTTTATTTTAATGTATAATTATTTTTGCATTCAATATTAATAGAAGAACGCGGTTCGTAATCATCGCTGTTTTCGGATTCAAATAAATGAATTTCAGACGGCATTATAGCCCTCGTCATTGTTGTAAGGGATTTTGTTCGTATTTTAAATATGATTTAAGTAGAAACTCGATAAGGAATTACTACCTGTACAGTGACATAGATAAAAGCAGCGCCACGTGCAAGAAACTTTATGACAACTAGTAAAAAACAAATCTCGTGTCAGGGTTCGTAATGACATTAGCATAATGGAAATGGGAAATTAATGAGTTTAAAATGCGAAATAATTTTAACGTGCAATCACTTTTTTATTTCAGACTCGAAACATGTGGTTACGATTGCAATTAATTATTTTCAAATAACGAACCCATTTTTATTAATTGTTTATACTAATCGCTCGGTTTGAAATACTGTACACGTGACTCGGTATTGGAACTTTGCTTCTTCGACATATTGTTTTAATCCACGAATTAAAAGCACTATTTAAAAAAGTATAAGATGGAATCCAGTATTATCACAATAGTGTTTGACTAACTTTTCATATCACAATATCAAAGTACAAGATGGCGAGGGTGAAAAAAATTGACAAATTTTAAAAATTGGTAAAGGTTTAAACTTAACTAACGTACGACATGATTTTCAAAAACTCTCATTGTATTCTACGAGAGTGAATAAGACCCATAATATCCCACTTTATCACTATCATCAATATACATAGATCCTAATATCATTATTATTTTTAATAATTTTGTATACCTTTCACTAATAGTTTTCACAAACTTCTATTTCGGCGATTTTTTATCAAAAACAGGAAAGTTGATAGGAGTAGTGGACTACCCTATTGTAAGAACAGCATCGAATAATGTTGTCAACTTTATTAGGTAAATATCTATGAAATTTACAACGCGAGGAAAACTATTTAACATAAAACTTTATCGAACTTTAAATAACTGCTGAAAACGAAAGGAACTTAAAAGTATAAAATAATAAAAATACGAGTAGCTAGTTGAAACTTTTGCAGGACATTATTTCCGAACATTAATAAATTTGGAAAATATTGCTATTAATACTTCAGCTCTCTGCAGAGATATAATAAAAAATATGCAAAATATAAAATGTGGATTTGGTCGCTTGACATTAAATGAATCCTCACATGATGTTCCTCAACTGTATACCAAAAATCAGTTAAAAGAATTCATTAGTTTAGTCACAGGAATAGTTTAAAGTGATTTGTAATTTCAAACACGATATATGTAATTTCAAACACGCTGCGCTGCCTTACTGTTGATGCTGGCAAAAACAACAACGGCGCAACTTTGGCGCGTAACAAACATTGAAAATGGTGTTTACTTTTTGTTTTTAATACCATTTAAATTTGTTCGAAAACTTTTTTAATTTTTGGGTACATGTTTATTTCGCTATTTTAAAGTATTTAGACAACTAGTACTTACTGGGTTTTCAATCAATGTCGAACCGTCAAATGCGTATATATATATATATATATATATATATATATATATATATATATATATATAAACATGTATATAGTAAAGAGACATGCAAAAAGAGACTTCTCTTACAAGTTGTTATATTACGGCAAGGCTTACTGGGAGAATAAAATGACTAAAATAACTTTCAACATATAAAAACTTTAGTCATACGTAAAGTTATGAAGCAAAATTTTCATTCTGTTCAATACATATATGCATTCAATAAATATAAAAATTGTATAAAGACATCAAATGTAAAACGTACACTAATATCGTCAGCGGTCGAGATGAATGTCAGTTCCGAATGCTTTGCTCTCTATTGATTTATTCATTATTCGTAATTATTTTTACTAAGCGCCAACAATCTTTCTCATTGTATTATTTATGTCATAAAACATTTTTAAATGGTATTTCACAATTTTTTGGCACGAAACTTATGTAATAAAAGTCTTTTATGCACATTATTAAAAAAAATATTTACGAATGGGCATAAATTATATGTAAAACATAATTTGCCTATATTTATAAATTGTTTTGTTCTTTATTTTCGGTATTATGAAACAATTTCTGTGTATCTTAGTGAATTTTTGAGCGATCCACAAATTCATATTTTTTCGATGACAAAATATCATAATTTCATGTTAGTTTTTCGACAGATGCATGTAATTTCAAGATATATGATATTATATTAAATTTAAGTAGAAAAAAAAAATATATATATAATATATATATATTTATATATATACATATATATATTATATATGTATATATATATATATATATATATATATATATATATATATAATTTTCAAGTTATAATTACCATAAAAGTATTTTTTCTTTTGCCACCTTTTTTCACCCCCTTATAGCTCGTATCTCGGAAAAGTCTGAAATACGGGCAACAATATTTTTGTTAAAGAATGTGAATACTCAGTTTTAAGTAAAAATTACCATAAAAATAATTTTTCACATACAAACTTAGTCACACCTTTTCACACCCTTAGGGGATGAATTTCGAAAAATCCCTTCTCAAATAATGCTTTCATTATAAAATCAATACCCTCTCCAAATTTCAAATTTTTACTATTAGCGGATTGGGCTGGAAGATGATATACGTATAGAAACATTGCTTTTGATATATATATATATATATATATATATATATATATATATACACATACATATATATATATATATATATATATACATATATGTATATATATATATATATATATATATATATATATATATGTATGTATATTTATATATGAGTTTCCCACTTTAGCGCAAACTACGTATAACTGATCGTGAGAAAAGCATAATTCCTCTAAATTATTACCACAATAAAGTAACTTTTCTCCTTGTGCCTTATTTATAGTAATACTAATAAATGCTAAACTTACAAGAAATTGAAGTCTTTTGAAATGAAACGGCAGATCGGTAGATTTATGCAGAATCCTCGGAATTAATACTGTATTTCCTATATCTATAAGTCAAATTCTCCAAAATAAGTACTGTATTTCATTATCTATTCCCGACATTATTTTTGCATCAGTTATATTTTTTCATTCTTGTTCCATTATATAATCTTGGTGAATCTGAATTCCGTGTGTGAACCGCAGTGGTTATATGTATATATACATATATATATATATATATATATATATATATATATATATATATATATATATATGTATATATATATGTATATATATATGTATATGTATATATATATACATATATATATATATATATATATATATATATGTGTGTGTGTGTGTGTGTGTATGTGTGTGTGTGGAAACTAAATTCATAATAGGTTTTTCAATTGAATAAACCAAAAAATGAAACTTTCCTATTTAGAAGTTTCGATTAGTTGTTCATTTTCGTCTTTTTATGCATTATTTTCTTCATCACGAGATTTTTTTAAACCCGCTCTGCAGTGTTAAAACATTTTTACAGACTGAAACATCCTATTGTGGAAACATTCTCTTGGCGTCGGCAGTTACAGAAGCGGCTTACAAACAGATCGCCATCACGGTTACCAAGGCGGCTCAGCCAGCCAGTACAGCCATCGTAGTGGAAGGATTATATGTGTGGAGATACGCCGTGTGCAAAAGATTAACAGCAAAAAAATGACGTCGACCGTGCTGAGAATATTCTAGGATGAGCTGAAAATCCGTGAATATTTCTTGAAGCTCGTTCGCTCTAGGTTAACAAGCGCGATAAAAAACTCAAGGTATTATTTTGATTTATGTAATATTTTTAAATGGTATTTCATATTTTGTTGCGACGAGAGACTTATGTAAAAGAAAATTTTAATGCATCTTATCAAAAAAAATTAATTAAATTCGTATGTAAGTAAAATCCGAATTAACTGTTAAAATACATTTCAAGGCCCCGTCCTCAGGTATCATCCACATTTATTAATTTTAGGAGTTCGCTTCACCAAATAGCAATAAATCTAGTTAGCACACAATAACAAGAAGTTTAAAAAATCATAGTAATATTAATTTGAATTTAAGTTTATATATTTAAATATTTTACATATAAACTTGTTCCCGAATATTTTCTAGCGTACATACATTTACCAAAAATAATAAATACTCTTGAAAAATTAAAAAGGTATCGTAATTTTGTTAACATAACTCTTGCCTTAATAACTATATTCAATCAATATTTCATAAAAACTCTATTATTATTCTACTATATAACTATTCACAGCCTAGCAATATTACATTCACGCTATGACTCATTAACGTTATAGTGATGAATGTTGCGTTGCTTTCTTTGCATGTTTGTTTTTTTAGAGAATCATTTAAAAACTACAAAAAGTTTCGTATTACCATAGACTGTAGTGTATATATGTTATATGATTATCGAAGTATAATTGAATTAATAATGCAAGAGTAGTCTCAGAAAAAGGCACTGATTTAGCTACTTTCATGGCAAACGTTGGGAAAACTATTATAGATACATTACATTTAGGAATGAATGAATTATAGGTATCAAAATGTACGTACAAAAGTTTTTAAGATCATATATTTTCACATATGTAAAAGTTGTTTTCGTAAATGAGCCACAGTAATTGCTTTTAAGTTAAAAATTAATGCGTGGGTCAAAATGAATGAAGGTATTTTTACTATCAATTTATGCATTACTATTAATTGTATGCATTTCTGGATATAAAAAATGACACTTGGACTAGTGAACCATATTTTATAAAACCGGTTAGTTGTCCAAGTGAAATTAAGAGATTTACGAGAGGGGAAATTGGTCACGTCCGCACATGATAAAAAATCAAACGGACTTAACGCGGAAACGTTTTCATGAAAAAAACACATTAAAAACCTCCATACAATAATTTGTTGCACCTGTACGAATTCGGAGAGGACTGTTAGTGTATTTGTATAAAACTGTACTTTGCTCGATATTCCTTTTAGAGATATATAAATAAATTCCAACTATTAAATTTTTTTTTATTCTGAACATTCATCCTAAGCATCAAAAAATCCAAAAAAATCGGATGCTGTTCATCAACCAATTCTGAAAGTAAACAGTTATCATAAAATTAACTATTTTAGATTTCATTTTATAAATTAAATAATATAAATGTACAACTCTAACCCAAAATAAATTAAATTTGAGTACTTTAAAAGATCGATATTTGACAAGACGACATCATAACCTCACAGAGATTGTAGCCAATCATACACTCTTGAGTCACATAATCGATTTTGTTTTTATAACCAATTAATATTTCTGAATGGCGAATGATTAATATATCTCCCAATGGATAATATGTATATATATATATATATATATATATATATATATATATATATATACATATATATATATATATATATACATATATATATATATATATATATACATATATATATATATATATATATATATATATATATATATATATATATATATGATTAATATATCCTAAAAATAAATAAAATTGCTGTAATTTATGGTTAAATTTGATTAATATCAAATGCCAAACTATTGTCGACTAACGTGATATATTCCAATGATAATATTAAATACCTGAACGTTTGTATACTTTATTATCCTGATCAATTATCAAAAATTCCTCCTAATATTCTTTTTAAATAAATTTCCATACAATGAAAATAATCATCAATTTCAGTAACTTTTCAATTATATGCAAATAAATACATTAAATCTATATCTAAAATATATTATTAATATGTTAAATCTATTTCTTACTAATATAAATATTAACAGTTTTTATCTCACACGTACATTACAACAATGCTTTGATACTCAATGATTACACCCAAGTATTTTCGTAACAATGTTGTAGATTTTAAAGAGCCTAATTTAAAAAAAATTATAAGTAGAAAAATATTTAAATAATTTTCTTAGAGTCTACTGAATGAATGCAAAAAAAGTGTTTTATGAACAAAATATTAATGCATGTCTGGTCATAATTAATTTTTTCCGTATTAAAAATATAATTTTGTTTTGTAAATCTTTTGTCACAAATAATAATAAAATTTTACAAGACTATGGACGCTTACTCAAAATAAGGTATATTACAAACTCTAAATTAATTTTAGGTGATTTGAAAACATGTTTATGAAATAATTATAACAGGTATTGAAGTTTTGCTTCCAACTTTAAAGAATACTTTGTTAATATACTCATGTAATTTTTTCATAAAAATTAACATAACATTTGAAATTATTCATCTCAAAATACGCCAATTTGTAATTAAAGTGACAGTTTTTTAATTCTTTCCCATCCCGGTAGAAATAATGAGTATATCGTTCTAATGATGTATTATTTGTTAACAAGTATAGCGTATTTCTGTAAATCTATTGTGTCTAATTAAGCCTGTAACATAATAATTTACGTGATGATCCCTTAACGGTTAACTAAAGTTCAATGTATTAAGAATATAATATTGAACACAAATTGTTACAAAATTAGTAATTGACTTAAAATTAAGATCAGCCTATTTCTTTCCAAGGACGATAAAATGTTCGTTGACCCAATAATTACGAAACTATAGAAAAATGACTGTATTATTTCGGATTTTATGGCTGTTCCAAAAATGGATGAAAATACGAATGAAATATTATAAAATATAATATCTAATAATATTGATAATACTGGTATACATTTTCATAGCAGTTATTTTATGAAAATGTTTTACATTTAGCTACCATATCACGGAACTTAAAAATTCTTATTAATAGAAACTAATAATAACAGTATACCTACAGCACAGTAATTCGAACACAAATACTATTGATTTTTTAATATTATTTTAACAATATGATAAACTTTTATGGATGATCACACCATAAGCGTGTTTTTATATCTACGAGTATGTATAAACGGAATATGGAGCAAGTAGCCACATGATATATATATATATATATATATATATATATATATATATATATATATATATATAATATGCATTCCGATATTAAAGGATATTATGATTTTATCTTACTTAAGGTTTATTGATAAAAATATTAAATATATTTGGCGTTAATTTTGTAGGAATTCATTATTCACAATTAAATGAAACTACGTGATGTAGTATTATTTCTACTTTCTTTAAGTTCTTTACCACGACCTAGGTTTCATTGTGTTACAACATCTTCAGGTGGGATATTAGCAAAGATTGCTTATCTTCTTTGCTAATAACCCACCTGAAGATGTTTTAATACAAGTAAAAATAATACTACATCACGTAGTTTCATTTAATTGTGTTAAAAATATGTTATTGATAATGTAACTACGCGTAAAGAGGATGTAGAATTTAAAACGCTGCTGCAACTAATAACAGTAGCAATTTATATCATTTGTTGAAGGGTGTAAAAACCTGCAACATTTCATTTTCGCCATCTTTGATTTCTCCTTTTTCTGATTCACTTTAAATATATCATTATTTTTTATATTCGTCTCGAAAAATATATTATCCATATCTGCAATTACAATTATACTCATACTATTTTTGTACATCGCTTTAATAGGAAATACCAGGATAAATGCTTTGATTAATTTCAAAATATGCATAGAAAAAATATTTGATTTCAAACTTTATCCCATTTGATTCAAATGATCAATTACGTAAAAATAAGCAAAATAATAAATTTAACACAATTTGTATTTGAACTTCATATATTTACTCAGTAAATATTTTAAAAATGTTGATTGAATGTTCTAAAAGCTATTTCAATATAAATATTATATTACAATTTATGAAATATCCAATCTATTGCTGGGGTAATTGACTATGATCAAACCCGTCTCTGTATTGTCAAACATTCTATTTTTTTTCATTATAATTTAAAATTTGATGTGTAACACGAAATTATCAGGGAAACTTAACTATTGTAATTCCAAAAAATAACGAAAATATTTTATTCTAATAGATCAAAAAATTGATGGTAGCAGATAACAGTTATGTTTTTAAAATTCCTTTCACCTTTATTATAAGATTAGTTGTTTCTCTGGGTTCTCATTCCAAATTAATACTCTTTTGATGCAATGTGTCTTACTGTGTGACAGAAATTTCAATAATACAATTAAAATGAAATTAAATATAAAAAGAACACAATCGATTTATTATAATCAGAAATAAGTTTTTATAACCTATATGGTAGTGTAAAATCAAAGCTTGAAAATATTGTAGTAAAATAAATTTTGCAAAAAGGCCAAAAACTGCTTAAAAATTTATACTTAACTTTGTTTTATTAGTTCCAAAATTAGGGGCTTATATAGTACTTAAAAAAATCAACAACCATAAAAAATAACAAAAGCTCGAGAATGTGTAAAAAATATTTTGTTTGTCACATTATAAGTTTAGAAATATTTCTCACTATGCTTCGATTCTGTACTAATAATATTATGTTAAGTTTTTGTATGAATAATTACATGAAACTAAAATTAAGTACAGCATTTTAAACAATACGAGTATTACGCAAGAAATTAGGTCTATATGTCCAAATAAAAATCTAATATGTTATAAAAGCCTTGAATTTGAAAATTGTTACAATAGATCAATTGCAACACTGATACACTCAATCTAAAACACTAAAACGTGTATGATAAATTGATGGGGACTATTATAATCTTATATTTAAAGTATATAGATGATACTGTCTTATGTCACCTAGTTATACGGCATCAAGTAATGTCAATAGAGTCTTGCGTAACTAATATTTAAAAGTAACCATTTATGAACGCTGTTCAACTAAAGAAAATACTATACACGTATACGCCTCATATATTTAACGCAGTATTCAAATGTTCCCAGGTAAGTTATGCATAATGGAAAAACCAAATTATTGAATTTCTTACATATTTAACTACTAATAATATCCATGTTATATATTAAGTTATTATATAGTTATAATACTAATAATATCCAAGTACTACACAATTATTAAATCACCAAAATTTATAAAAATGATGAAGCCACATTATTTATATTAGTTCCAAAATTAGTGAGGTAATATAATAGTATTAATAATATAATAGTAAAAATCGACTACCAAAAAAATAGCAAAAGCTTGAGAATGTCTAAAAAAATATTTTGTTCGCCACATTATAAGCAAGAAATATTTCACGATTCTCATTATGCTTCGATTCTGTACTAAAAATATTATGTTACGTTTTTGTATGAATAATTACATTAAACTAAAATTAAGTCCAAAATTGTAAACAATTTTACGCAAGGAATTAGGTCTATATGTCCAAATGAAAATCTGATAAGTTATAAAAGCCTCGAAACCTATAATATATGAGTAGAAAAATCTGGAGTAGAAAAATCTGGCTTCTGAAAATATGTTTGCCAATAGGTTGTTTTCCAGAAGCATTATTTAGCATAGCTACTTCTGTTATTTATTTAGTTTACTACATTGCGAATGACATGTCCTGAGGTATAATTTTATCATTTACCTCTATATAAGTAAATTTTATTATAAGTAAAGCGAAAAATCGAAGGGTACACTGATAACTGTTATGAGGTAGAAGCATAAGGAATACGATAATCTCGACAATAATTAATGGCCCCAAAAGAAATATTGTTGTATTTGTCTGTGATTAAAAGGACTGGATTCTCTATTGTTAGTTGCACATTATACTGGAAGTGGATAGTATATAAAAGACAGTATTCTTAAAACTAGAATCTGAAATGTTTGCAAGCATTTAACCGACAATAAAAATTAATAATTGCAAACGCGATAAATAATATTCTGTGGCACTCGATTATTTAGCAGTCCATATTATAGTGATTGTCCCCTTTTAGCCGATACAGTTTTTTTCTAGCCATTTTTGACCTTTCCTAATCCTATTTTTATCATTATAAAATATATTAATGATGGAAAATGGGCGTCTGAGTTCAAATTCCTGTTTTTTTGTTATTGTGTTTTGAACACTGTGCCGTTTCATAAAATTCATAACCAAATTACGACCTTAATCACATATTTAATCTTTATGTATTTCAGCAAATTTAAAATGAAATCTATCTTAACATGGCCAGCATAAACTGGCCTTTAATCGTTTTCTGATATTACTTTCTTTCAATCTAACTTGAGCGTCTGTCTTTTGTTTTCTAGTAGATTGAGCATTAAAATGGTGGCAGCTTGTGTTTAATTTTTAAAGCAGGGTCCTGGAGAGTCGCGTATATCTGCTATGCATATAACCCTATCCTGCATTGAAAATTTCGTAATTTTTAAAATATTTGTCAGTCTGAAATGATATATTGTTATATTTAGCTAGGTGTACGTGTAAGTTTGACAAACTATTAAAATAAAAATAGATTGTTTATCCCATGATTACATATTAGAATAAATTTTACGTTTTGCATTCAATAATTTTACATGTTTCCAGAGTGGTGTTGATATTAATAAAAATTGGCAATCTAAATAAAAACTTTCCAAAAACAAATAAAATTATTGGAAAAAAGTTTATTATCATGGAAGAGGAAGTCATAATATAAAAGATCAATTCATATAGCTGTTAAAATAAATAAAACAAAATTAATCAAGGTAATAATTACGTACGGAAATCAGTACTCAATAACGCCAAAGAAAGTTGAAATCTAATTTATTGTTCTAGAAACGAATTCATTATAACATTTCTGTAGAAAAATTATATGATAAACATGGAAATGTTAGCCAAATTAAATGTATCGGTGAAATGAAAGAGAGATTGACAAAGTATTAAAATGTAGACAGAAAAACTTAATAGCAGAGTGATATTATTTACTAAAAAGTGAAAGAATACATGTAAACAATCTGTAAAAAGGGAATTCCTTGTTAAGAAAGCTGTAAAAAGTGGTTTATTTGTTAATAAACCTCAACTTGGGAATATTTCACCATTCAAAATTGACCCAACAATATTAATTCATCGAAATTTACGAGAAGTGACAATCGCAACTTTCTATTCTATTTTACAACTTAAGTCAATTTTTGTTACTGTCTGTAATTACAATATGCATTGTTAATTCCAAAAATATCTACTTTCAGAACCAGAATTGGACAGACACAAATAATGACAAAACAGCATCGTTAAATATAATTGTAACTAAGAATATATTCAGGCTTGATCGTCCTCTTGTTTTTCAAAAAGATTCGAATAATAGAGTATTTGGAGCATTTAATAAAAAGAAATTCATAATTAAAAGAATAGAAATCAAATTTTACTGCTTTACATTAAATAAAAACATTTTAATTAAATTTTGTTTTCATATATACATGGTTCATACGATTGTCAACGTCGAAACATAAATCAAAGCGCGTCACATATTAATATATTAAACAAGTGAACATTTAATATTACTTGATCATTGCGAATGATTATTGTAAAAAAATTCTAATCGCGTCAGGAGCCAAATAAATGTATATATATATATATATATATATATATATATATATATATATATATAGATTTTATGTTTTAGGTTATATATCTACTCATCCTATGATTGGAATAAATATTCCATTTTCGCAATTCGATACAATGTTTTTGTCATCTTTTTAATTTTACGTCTCAATTTTTATGACTAATGCTATGGAATATATTCAGTTAGACGATATTCAACCTTGTGGGTTACATAATGTGAAAGTTTACAGCACACAGTGCGTTAGCAATCATGTACAGTTAGTATAGTTGCAGAGAAAAAGAAAGGCCCAGTGTCTAATACTAAAAGACGTCCCAAAATTCGTGCAAGATTCGCGCTGCAGAGAGCTAAAGAGAATTCGCGCTATTTGCGTGGTAAAGTGTCGCCAAAAAAAGTACGTGTTATAGCTGACAGTTCAGAATTTTCATAAGTGGAGTATTTCACGGAAAAGCAACGCATTTTCATTGTTATATAATATTTTTAATATAATGAAAATTTGGCAGTTACAGTACGTAATGTTCGCACAAAATATGGTCGGAAAATATATGGTATTCGATATATGATTGGCACAAAATATGTTCGGAAAAATGTCAACTGTGCAAGGATTAATTAAAAAGTTAGTGAGACTGGAACAATTAGTAATCTTATACACTCTCTCTGTCCTTTAACGAGTCGTTTCACAAAAAATATCCAAGCAGAGTGTTAGTAAAAATCCAAGAACATCAATACGGCACCGTGGTCAAGAATTGGATATTTCAAGAGGCTCTACATATCGTATTCTTACAAAATATTTGCGTCTTCATGACAACGCACACAGAAGAGAATTTGTTAAATCAATTATGTAACAACGTGAAATTGATGCTGAATTTTCGAAAAACGCTTTTGGGACAGGGGCTCATAATCTTTGTTAGTGGCTTTGTTAATCAACAAAATTGTCACATTTGGGGTTCAAAAAATCTACAAGTGATTGTTGAAAAACAACGTGTCACTGCTTGGTGCAGATTTTGAGCTAGAGACATCATCGGACCATTCTTCTTCGAAAATTCGGCTGGTTAGGCAATAACAGTTAATGGTTCTCGCTATCGTGACACGATGAACTAGTTTTTGTGTCATAACTTGCAAAGTTCCTAACTTGCAAGATATGGAGATGAACTATATGTCGTTTTTGACACAACGATCGATGACGACCATACAGCCCGAGAAACAATCGAAATGGAAAGAACAATTCGAATCAAGCCAGACATTTTTCGTTATATTATGTGGTATCGTTAAATGAAAACTTGCAAATAGAATTATAATTTCTTTTCAAAAATTAATCTTAAAATAATTTTTTGCAAAAGAATAATATTCCTATTATGATAACAACACTTTCTTCACCGCGATATATTACAAAACATAAAAAATTAAGATTAAATTTTTCAATATAATACAACATTATTTTACAAAAACTATTTTATTAAAAATTAACAATTACTTCTGATGCAATGTTGTTACTTCGATATAATTTAAATATGTACGAAAGTTCTATCCCCACCACTGTGTGTTGTTCTGACAATCACTTGTCCTCTGACGGACTTTTTAACTTTCGTCTGCTAGCATGGACTTTTTCTAATCCCTCTTTGCGCGCTTGGGGTTCGCAACGGCCCTGTACAAAAAATATCAGGCATAATAAAATACTGGAATGCAACTTGATCACGTACTGTGTAAAAAAATATAAATAATATGATCAGTGAATTAGTCACATTTTGGGTAAATAACACGTATACTCTTTTATACAAAAGTTGTATTATACGAATTTGTCTTCTAAATTAAAATAAAAGCAACTACGGGATGTAGTATTATTTCTATTTTCTTTAAGATCTTTACCATGACCTAGGTTTCGTCTATTATGAAGTTTATGATTTTGTAAAATTATTGGCGCACGTTGTATTAATAATTCACTCATCTAGATATTGAATTAAGCCCGATACTCATATACAAGCCGTAACCGTAAGCGTTGTAGATGCAGTAATAACATTTTAGTGTATACGCGATGTCTACGACCCGGTAACCTTAACGGTCGCGGCGTGCCGATCTGTCCGTTACACAGATTCGGTGGAAATCTACGATATCGGATGAAGTGTGTCTCCCTTGTGTAGCATATATTTTTAGACGCTTTATTCGAAAACTATAAATAACCACATGATGGTGGGGTCAACGAATGTATTGAGAAAAAAGTGATTTACTTTCATTTAAAAATTAGCAAATCAGAGGTCGTAGCCATTATCATCGACTTCCAAATGTCGATATTCATTACACACTATAATCTTTTTGAAGAAAGAAGAAAAAATTAAGTAAAAAATTGAGGTATCTTGGATATAGATAAAAAATGAAAGCACACTGAAGTTAATGTCGTTCCTATCATTTTAACATTTGGTATTATCAAAATGGCGTTCAATATATAAAATTATAAAAATCTCATAAAATTACAACAATAATTCTTGGAACAAAATTATAGTACATTTATCGCAATCTGTAAGATTTTACCAACTTAGCATACTACTACTACTGTAAGATTATACCAACTCGTAACGATATTTTCAACAAAAAAATTAAACTACGTGATTTAGTATTATTTCTACTTTCTTTAAGTTCTTTACCACGACCCAGGTTTCGTTGTATTATTTTGTTGTCGTGGTAAAGAACTTAAAGAAAGTAGAAATAATACTACATCACGTAGTTTCATTTAATTGTGAATAATGAATTTCTACAAAATTAACGCCAAATATATTCAATATTCAACAAAAAATTTAATTAAAGAGACCACGCATTACGAACTTATATTTTTATACAACTGGACTATAATAGCATTCTAAATTTTTACGCAACTAGTTTTATCTACCAATTCATCTGCGTAGATTTTCGATTAAACAGTTTCAGGTTTAATGTTTCGATTTAATGCTGGTGTTATGTTCTTAAGAAATATAAATGACAGATTTGTAGTATCAAATTTTATTATTTTTTGTTATAACGTCATCTTGGATTATAAAGTAATTTATTTTTTTTAATTTGAATTATAAACTATGTCTATAGTCATTGGCATAAGAATTTGCTTAACTGATTAGTCGCGATTGCGTGATAAACATCTAAATACGTTATCCTGTATGAGGTAAGCCACGGTAAATAGCCTATTGGTAACTCCGCCATTTATAATACACGTGTACTACATTTTGTATTGACTCGTTACTGGGTCGTAGAGGTATAAATTACCAAACTGACAAATAAGCTTTTGCATTAATGATATTGATACTGATGAGACTTCTTTGAATACAAGTTGACAAATTATTACCATAAAATTTACAATATTTGTGGAGTTATTGAAAAGTAAAATTTGTGCAAGATCACAGAAGACTCTCGATAGTCCATAGAATGCTAAAAACTCTGAGTCTGTTTCTTATAGTATTTTAGCTGCTTCGAAAATTCTACAGTTTATACAGAATTTTCTGTCTTCCTATGCATGGATGTACCGAAAACTTACTTTGCATTCTCCTACGTAGAAGTCATAATATAATAGAACATCTGCCTAACAGGATTCTGTACCTGACATAGTACCGATAAAATTCAGTGCGTTGGTTAAAAATGGAATATTTAGTGCAGAAAATACCTTGATAATAGGGGCTCCAGTGCGCTTGGTATATGAAACTATTCATTTGAACAAAATTAAATTCGTTTGTAACACAAAACACGATTACCACTCGAGCCATGTGCGAACGAACTTAGACTTGCAACTTGTTTCTTTTTTGAGCTACTTGTTTAATCATCTCCTTATTCGTAGCAACACTAGGAGGTCTAATTCAAGTAAATCTGTTATACAATAGAAGCAATACGTTATTCATGAATCTTCGGTCAATTAAAAGTTAGTAATTTTCAAAAAATAAAACCTTACTAATTCTACAGCCATAACCAGGTCAAATATTTTATAGTATTTACATTTTTCAATGGAGACAAAGCCTGATCTATAAATTTAGCGATCAATATTGAATTATATACTTCATGCTGTAGTAATTGTGTCTAAAAGCAACGAGTAAATTTTATTTTATTTCAATTTTATTTGTTTTTATTATAAAAGAATGAAAACATTTAGTACATTTTTATTAAATATTTTGCTTTTAAATAATAAAGAGGCACCAAATGCATCGTATAACTTTATTAATATTGAATTCATTCTAAATTGTTAAACATGAATAAATATGCTTCATCGGAATCTTAATTTAGTTTTAAATAATGTCGATCAAGGAATGACATTCCTTAGATACTTCAACAAGAATGCGTTCTTAAAAGACTTCACAATTCGACTCAGAGGCAAATGAGGTGGTGATGCACTATTATTTTTCACCCACTATTTTATCATAAAGTTTCTTAAGGGATGTTATGATCGCCTCTCATAGTCCACTGAAATGTGGGGTTCGCGAAGGAATAATTTTTTATAGAATAACTTCTATCACTCAAAATTGGCATTATTAATATTTACGACAGTGGTTTGTAGTATTGGACATCGCGTTTCTAAAAATTCTATAAATGTGCCAAATTTACCCTCTCAACTAACTTTTTTATTCTCTACGAGTAAGGCTATCAATGTTTCCAGTAACTTAATGAATTAATAGAGTATTCCAGATGTCAAAGGGTTCATACAAAGATTTGAGTACATAAATATGAGATTTTATAGTATGGGCTAACTTTTACAACTCGCATGCAGATTTCTTTGAAACACTTGGCAGTTCTAAATTTATTTAACGTATTTTTTAATTATTATCATGTTATTATTTAAAGAATCTTGCAATTCTTTCCAAGGCGTTTCGTACTTTTGATTGGATGCCGATAATGAACTTAAAATTGTTGCCACCTTCACTTTTTTAAACAAGTT
Source organism: Druceiella hillmani (assembly GCA_039881145.1). Classification (NCBI taxonomy): domain Eukaryota; kingdom Metazoa; phylum Arthropoda; class Insecta; order Lepidoptera; family Hepialidae; genus Druceiella; species Druceiella hillmani. The sequence goes on along the minus strand of JAYKKI010000023.1, from coordinate 26,919,633 downwards.
TTGAAATATTGAAATTTTAGAACGTTTGAAATAGACCTTTTTTGTGGACTTTTATAACTCCTATAAAGTTAAAGGAGTTATAAAAGTTTATCTATTTATCGTAAGAGCCGCCGAAAGTAGTTAATTAAATTTTTGGCTGATGTAATATTTGGTGATGTCTTGTTTCACTCATTCCATCAGTGTTTTTGAAGCTTCCCAAAGAATGGTTATTCATTTCGAGCATTTCGTGAAGGTGACTTAATACCGAATAATAAAGTTCTTCAAATTCCCCGAGTTTGATTGATTCTTTTTCTGTGATTTCATATATCATTGACTGAACCATTTCAAACTAATATATTTTCTATATTTTTAAACCTAATTTGATTCCGGTATATTTGTCTTTATTTATTTCATTATTTACTTATGTTGTGAATCGCGTGAATTTAGCTTTTAATACCTTCCTCCCGTTAATTTAAAGCCTTCACTTCTAAATCATCTTCCATTTTCGTTGACTATAAGAAACCCAAGGATATAACTAGATGTAAATTGAACTAAATATACGACCAAAAAAAGATTTTTTTTGAGGAAATAATTAGAGCAGATTGAGTATAGCGAGAAAGAGATATACCTTTCACACTTATCTGATTGTCGATGATATGCTAGCCTTTAATGATCCACTGACTCCAGTTATTGTAGCTCTGATGTTATATGACAATTGCGATTTCCCTCATTCACTGTGATGATTTCTGCGTTCCACCAAACTCGTATGTCGTTATGTGTTGTCATTGTTAACTGCTTGGCTTGCTTCGTAATTAATATTTTTTCCTACTTGTCCATACAAAGTTATTTTTGAGTCCGTTCTTTTTTAAAGTGTGTTTTTTTAACTACACAGTATTCACCCTTCGCTGAGATGTTATCCGACCCAAAATAACATGTTATAACGTATAGGCGGGATCTTGAAATCTAGTTATTACTAAATCTAAATACTACTGGCGACTTAAATTAATGAATCCCGCCGATTCTTGACTAAACCAATTAAATAATTCATAAATCGTACAAATTGTTTACCGAGTACACAATAATTTAAAAACAAATTATGTTATTTAAAAATGTATTTCTGCACGTACCTAAATTTTATCCGAAGGTCTTCCGTAGTATTATAATGACATCCGACATACACTAAAATTATATCCAAATATTGTCTCGCTCTACAAAACGACATATTCACTAATTCCACTTACTCGAGAAAGTATTACAAAAATTTAATCAAAATAATTTATGCGCACAAATTCACATTTTAAAAACAATAACTATTTATTCAAAATGATTCAAACATTCTGATCATCGGTTTAAATGACATTTGTCATATTAAATAATAAGAAAGTCGTGTAGATTTATTTTAAAATCGTAATTAAAATCAGACTAATGTTATTACTAAAATAAATAATAATTTATCTAAACGGTAAATGAAACAATATCGTATTAATAGTTATTAAAATAAGTTTATTTTAAAAAACCATGATAGTATTTTCATAATCTTAGATATTTAGGCGAATTATAGATGTTTAAGATTTTCAAATGGCAATAATTTTTTTTCACGAATTGTAAACAAGTTTGAAATTGAATTATGTTTACGTTTTCATTTGCAATCTTCTTTTTTAAAACTATGAAAATGTAAGGGATAGTTAGAAAAGCAAATTCACCATCAATCGCTAAGCAGGGTATTTATGCAATATTGCAACATTTATTACATTTATGGAAATAAAAGATATAGGTTGACACTTTTCCATGGTATCGAAATATAACAATGTTTAAATTTTAGAAAATAAGTTATAAGATTTAAAAAAAAAGTATGTATTGCAATCTACCCATGATATACTATTATGGATTGAAGTTCCACTATTTAAGGATGGTACATAATGTTATACCAAGTTTCAACCTAACTGTGTCATTAATCTCTAAGCTATCATCTAACAAGCAATTCACTCTGGAACAAATCATCGACTACGGAGACGATCGAATTTCAAGCTGTCATTAAGTTTTTGACAAAGCAAAGGAAAATAAGACAAGTAGTATTAAATGAGATGTTATCGATTTACGGGAACTCTTGCCCTGGTAAAACTATGATTTACAAATGGCATATTTCCTTTAAACATGGCGGATATTCGATCGTAGATAACCCGCTCTTCGGACAGCCGATCGAGGCCTGGAATGTTTTTAAAAAAGCTGAAAAACCTGATTTGGGAGATACCCGATTTAACAAGAAATTATTAGAGTATTTCCTAAAATAATTTTGGACATTGTTTATCTCAGCATTTCAAAAGTCAGCGCAAGACGGATGCCAAGAATGTTTATGCCGCGACAAAAGTTGCAACGTGTCAAGTATTCACGCGATTATTTGGACCTCTGTAGAGAGTGTAAAGATGAAATTTTAAGCCGAATTGTCACTGATGACAAAGCTTGGATTCATTATTCCGAGCTCAAATGCAAGCAGGAGACCATACAGAATCATAAAAGATACTCCACCCTCTAAAAGACCGGAAAAGTCATAGCGACGGTTTTCTGGGACATTGCGGTATCCTGCTCATTGTTTTCAAAGATAAGGGTGTTTCTAGGACGGGATAGTACTACGCTGGCCTACTTCAGCAGCCTAAAGAAGCATTGGAAGAGAAAAGGCGAGGGAATTTTGCGAAAGATATGCTATTTTGCACTACAATGCACTTGTACATAAGAGCCATTTTGATATATTTGCTGTTTACGAGTGCGGCTTTTAAATATTAAGTTATATGTAGTGAAAAAATATTCTCTTTAGGTGAAATAGAAAAGAAATATTCAACAGGAAAAGGAAAAAATAACATAATATTTAAATTGTAAAGAAATTGCGAAATGGTGATTCATCAGCGTTGTAACCTAACGTTATATTTACTTAATGTTATATTTTAAAATTATTGCAAGGAAATGGTGGTTTAAATACATTCCGTGAAACAAAAAAACTCTCTCTTAGATTAGTTGTTTATTTAAAGTTATTACTAGGGTCTGCATAATAGTTAAGTACATAAAATTTGGATTTAAGATGTATAAACCTTTCATAACAGGCAGCCGTTCGTGTTGGTACCGTAAATAAAAGTAGGTCCATTTCTGTCCAATGACAAATTTAGGATTTAAAGTATTAACGTATCATGTCAAGTATTAACGTGCATTAACGTATTGTATCAATCAATAATATTTGAGTACGGCATGGTATTAAAATACATAAAAAGGTATATTTTAACACACGTAAGAAACTACTTTTGGTTGTTAGCCGTTTTTAAATTAATGTACAGAAATTTTTAACCGGCTTCAAAAAAATAGAAGGTTCTCAATTCATCGGAATCTTTTTTTATATATGTTGAAGTGTGGAAATAAACGATGGAACTTCTTGACGAATGGCAGTAATAATCAAATATGGTTCAAGATATTTGCTACAGGTAGTTGTTATTTTGCAAAATAATTACACCCCTTATCAGGTCAAGATCTGATGATAAATTCTGGATATGAACAATGGAACTCCTTTCCGAATCTTAGTAAATCAATCGTGATTAAAAATATTTGCTACTAGTAATTGTTATTTTGCAAAATAACTACTCCGTCAACCAGGTTAGGGTCTGATTATGAGTTCTGGAGATGAACAACGAAACTCCTTAACTGATGGTAGCAAATTGAAAGTGATTCAAGATATATGCAACTGGTAGTTTTTACTTTGCAAAATTACTGCACCATCGACCGCGACAATGTGTGATGATGAGTTCTGAAGATGAATAAAGTAACTCCTTAACGGATTGTAGTAAATCGATCGTGATTCAATATATATGCTACTGGTTAGTTGTTACTTTAGTTATTACTTTGTAAAATCTGATATTGGACTTCAGACATGGAGAACTGAATACCTCAACGGCTAACAGCTAACCATTGGCGGCTACTACTTCCGCTTCATTTTTACGTGTTGTTGATAATCAATTTTAGACAAAAAGGAAATTTTCTATGTGCTAGCTTTTGACCATAACTTTTAATAATTATCCAATATTCTAAGAAGGAAAATAATTAAATGTTAGTTATAGTGTAATGATTAATGTTAATAATCACTCAAAATTGTAAAATATAATATCTTAAAAAACCGACTTCAAAATGGTAGGACCAAAAAGTCAAAAAATAATTAACTCAAAATAGGTACTTATTTGCAATAATTAACTAAGTTACTTATTTTTGAAGTCGATGCCAGCACCGCTGATCAACTTAAAAAAATGTAAATTTTTATATTATAAATATACGCTTTATAAATATATTTAGTATTGAAATACAATAGTGTACAAGTACAAGTACAAATATATTCACGGACAAATGATTACATTAATGATTACACAAGTACAAAGTTGTAAATAATTGGAGTTTTTGGTGACCCTCATAAATAAACATATAACACAATATCTGAAATAATTGACGACGTATAACACACAGTTGAATTTTGTAATTGATGTGTGGTTTCGGTCGCATTAGCGATCGTTTGCAATTGTTTAATACGTTTTTGAGTGAGTACGCGTAATGAAAATATCCTGGTTTTTTAATACAAGCGAATATTTTGATGTGGTTTCAATACATTAGGATATAATTTTAGTATATTAGAAGGAGACAGAGATTTAATAAAAAAGACCTGACGTCAATAATTGTTGCTTGCAAAAGCAGACACGATAGATTTAAAAGAACAGAATCTGACTATTTCTATCCATTATGTTGAAAATATGTCGAATGAAGTGTGATTGTGAAGAAAAAAATGGACGATACTCGACTTAAAATTAATTTCTCAAGTACGAATAGAACTCGCACTATGATTTCATACCCTCTTAGGTACACATAAATATATAAGGGTACGTGGTTTTTGTATTAGACTTATAACATTAAGATTATTTTTACTATATAAATATATTAACTTATATTACTTTCACAGACGTAAAAATACCATTAATTTCTCAACAGTACTTTAATCAATTTACTCCTAGCTTTTTACCATTATATATTTAGCTCTTTTTTACTCGGTTTTTAAATACGATATAACACGATAGATAGTAGATAAGACGATTATTAAAGTTAAATTACAACTTCCTATGTAATGGCATTTTTGAAACAACTTACAACAATATGAGTCTAAAATGGAAATTATTATTTTCCGCCAATTTGTTATTTTTCAGTGAAAAAAAGATAAAAGAAGATTCCTGCCCCACTCAAAGATCTCCTTTCAAAGATGTTAGACATGCTCACGCAGAGCAATTTTTTAGGCCGCGTTTACATATTCGAGAGCCTCCCGAAATATAATTTTAATGTCAGGTACCTTTGGTATGTAACCCTGGAAAAGCATAGAACATAAAAGAGGAATGCATATCTACTTTACGTATGAAAGTAAGTAAAGCGAAATGAGCACCAAGTTGAGGGGATAAAACGTTCAATCATTATTATTTATCTTGCCTAGGTAGAAAACAATATAAAATAGATATAGGTATCACGTGCACTTTATTGCATTTTGAGGTGTAGATAATTATTATGGCGTCTATATTTTCTAATTTATGTAAAAAGGTTATCTTAGTTTTCAAAAAACCATTTAATATTAATTACTTATTTACATATATTTACCTATCTAATTTTGTTCCGATTTATGTGTTATGTGACATAAAAATGTCAATAAAAACAAAAGGCGTGATCTACTAAACTGCTATTTGACAAGTGATTCTTTACGGTATCGAAGTCTATGAGGACTAACAAGATACACGAACGTAAGATGCACACAACAGAAATGCGGATGCTCTGTTGTTCAAATGAAGTCGTTTTCAAAGAGAAAGTGCGCAACGAACATATGACGGGAAGTTTTAAAGTAGCCCCCAGCATGAGTAAGAGAGCGGAGCTTTGATTAAGAAGGCATATTTTTTGTGGCATTTTCAAAAATATCTTACGTAAAATTTTCAAAAAAAATACTTCTGGAATCCTTGTAACTGAGCTAGTTTTAATTGTAACTGAGCTAGCTTAAATTGTAATTGAGCTAGTTTGAAATGCGATACATAACATTTTATATTACCCCCTCAAAAATTATCTTTTCGATATTTTTGAGGGTTAACAATTGAGATATATGTGGATAAACATTATTAATGTCAACTATTATTAATGTCAAGTTTCTTTGTCAAATGTTTTCTAAGACAATATTGAGATATTTTGAGCAATATCTCAGTAAGTAACTTATATAATAAAGATCACAGATAGAAGTAACTTATATAAAGAAGATACGCTCATTCATTTTACCCCATATGACATAAGAAACAAAAAAGTTTATTTTTGCCTCTATTAATATACTATTATAGATTCTAGAATACTTTATTTTTCTACTCTAACATACCTTTATTTCCCATACAATTTTATTATATTTGAATACTATATAACTTAAAATTTAAGTTTCTGCGTCAAATGGTATCCTGGAAAACCAGCTATGGCCAAAGCGAGGGAAATATTAATGATCTTTTAAGGTTTCTATTTTTTTCGTTCTGAGGTACGAAACCTTAAAAACTTTATATAGGGAAGTTTTTTTTTACGAAAATTCTCTTATAAAAAATGAAAATATTTTTATGTATATTATGCTATTCTTATGTATATATTGCTTTTATGAACTAAAACGCTGTCATAAGGTGTTGACGTATTGACTGCTTGATTCGATGCTGATAACATACTAAAAGAAATAAAATTATTATAATCCACGTAATTATTAACATCAAACGAAGATATAATTTTACTTTTGTTGATGTTGGGATAAAATCTAAGCGTATTTGTTTGAAACGATTTAAAAAGTCTAATTTTGGAAGCAGTAAATAGATCTTAAAACTTCAGAAAATCAGTCTGTACAATTCTGTCAACATTGGAACTTGAATGAATATATGCTCTTCACTCTCACTAACATAATAGTTATAAGAACACTTTGATCCGTTTATATATCAGTGAAAATTTTCACGATTGGAGTATTTATTCTACTTAGTGTTTTATTTGTAACCTTCATAATTTTTAGAAGTATAATACAATTGTAACACATCCGTACCTTGACTATTCTTTATTTTTAGCTTTTATACTTGGATATTATATACGTTTAATATAAAAAGTATTTTTTAGAATCAGCTGGTTATTTTCCAAAAACAAATACTAAAAATCAAATTTCGAGAAAGCGATACTCATTAGAAAAGTTTAGTATAAGTTCACTGAAAGAAGGTAGGTCGCAACCATTATATATATATATATATATATATATATATATATATATATATATACCTCAGGATTTAATACTAAAATATTAACTACATCATCAAAAATACAGTAAAGAAACTATATAACCATAATTCCATTACTTGCATGTTTACTTGCCATGAATTCCACATAGTAAGTCATGTCTGGGTGAGGATGAAAAGAGAATAATAAATGTTATATACAGAATGATATACAGCCGTACATTGCCTTATTGACTTTAGCTAATAATTTCATAAGTAGTTTTATATTATCAATTGTGTCTTTCATATTTTACCGTCAGTACTGGTTTTATTCTTTTCATTTTTTTGATCAATACTAGAATGCTTTTTGCAATAGTTATTTTAAAATTTATTACTGACTGAAGTTTTATTTGATAGTGTTGACTAATACCTATAGATTACGTTTAATTTTTTAACAAGTTCACATTGCCGATTAAAATTAATCGGTCTATTCCATATACTCGTACGTTTTTCGAGTCCCTGCCAGTACCACAGAAATGTTTAATAATAGGAACCATTCACTTTTTATAAATATTTTTAAAATTTGAATATCTATGTAATAAGATTTTTGACGTGGCCTGTTTTCTTGCAAAATACATCGATGAGAAGATGTAGTTTTAAGTACATTTTCGTTTGTCTTAACAGGTTAAAGTTTCGAAATTTTGATTCTAGCTTAAAAAGTAAACGTGAAATATATTACTATACTATATATATATATATATATATATATATATATATATATATATATATATATATATATATATATATATATATATATGTAAGCCGTTTTAAGACTACATTAGAGTTTGTGTGACAAAATGAACGAATGACAAAAATGCGAGTCAAAAAATGCTGTTAATATTTACGCAATATAATTTATACATATGCATTTTATATGATTCCAGTATGATTCAATTGTACTTACAAAAACCAAACAGGTTTTAAAAAAAATTAAAAAGCCTGAAAATATCTGTATATCAGTTTTTTTTTAATTCGTGATGGATTCAAAAAGAAGTTTTTTACCCCAGAATATCCGCTTTACAATGATGTATCTATACGTGTAGGATTAAAGAGAAATCAAATTAATTATTTTTTTATTCATCAGTATATTCAAAATGCGATTAATTTTTTTAATGTCAGTCAATTCTGTTGATAAGTACGTCTCAAAATTAGATTTCATTAATTATTATCCGTATGTTTATATATATACTAGTCAGTAATGGAATGAAGACTTTTGAAAATTTATATTATACAAAAGTTTGAGAGATTTTATGTTAATTCTTCGAGTTGTAAAGTATAAAACAATGAAAATATTGATTTTGTTGAATTTTTAAACCAAGCCCCCTTGATTGTCTTACATTTACAGCCTACGTACTTATACAAAAAAATAAGAAAAAATACGTTCAACTTACCAATAAAACGATGTATTCATCGTGGATGGTTCGAGCTGCACAGGGTCCTTGTGACGCATTCTGTGCCAGTTAGTATTAACTTCCGCCTGTATAATCACGTGCATTTGGTTCATATATTTCCTTGGCTCCAACAAACAACTTTTTTCTCCTGATTTATAAATTAATATAGACTACAATTTGTCAAATACGGTAAATTAATCCATTAAAGTATAAGGGAAAAAAAATTGGAATTACAATAAAATAAGGTGGAAAGGCATTAAAGTATATAAGTTCGATTTCAAGTTTAAACCATCAAAAGTAACCATTAATTTAAGTTCAAACAATTCACTTTTCGACAATGTAATTAGTTATACAAAATGCATTTATTGCATCTTTGATGAAATATGTTTGCGCCTAGTGTTTACAATGACTATAGACAGTTGCAATAATTACAAAAAATGGTATTTCTACGTTTTCCCGCCAATTGTCCCCAAAATGGAATAGATACTATTGACACAACAATTTTTTCCAAATTTCTGTTACTTTTTATGAAACGCAATGTGAACTCATGAGAACGAAATCAAATGAATGAAACCTCATGAGAACATTAATTTCATTGAAAGATTAGTTACAAATAACAGACAATACAAGAAGTAATTATTGAATCATTAAGAAATATTGTGCAACTTGAGTTTTGAAAGAAGAAGAGACAAAGAATGAATGGGTAATGCGTCAAGAAAGAAAATTATGTGTATTATTTAAACCAAAAAATAATAAATTAAATGTACCGAACACTATCGCACCGCTCTGTCACGAACGCAAGTTTCTTGACTTATATATGAACCTTGGGTACCTTTCATAGTTTTCCTGGGGCAACGAATTATTTGGCTTATAAAGTGGCTTAACAATAGCGAAGTTCACAATTAAATGAAACTACGTGATGTAGTACTATTTCTACATTTTTTAATTTCTTTACCACGACCTAGGTTTCGTTGTATTACTACATCTTCAGGTGGGATATTAGCAAAGATATATCCCACCCGATATATCACACGGATCTTACTAGACATATCTATGGTTTTAATTTTCTTGCTACTTATAACCTAGTTTTCGATTTCTTGTTTCTCACACTATATTAGTGTTTTAGAATTAATTTATATTTAAATCATTGTTTTGCTGTTTCATAATTACAATACTTTCTTGACCATTTATCGTTCAAAAATAAAAGAAAATCGCAAAGAGGGGCTAAAATATAATAAGTGATATGCGATATTTACTAAAAAAACTAAGAGGGCAACTAGTGAAATATATACTGAGATATATCAGCTAATTTCTGTCTCATGTCGATGGATTTCTTATCTATTTTTTCTTAATTTTAAAATTCTTACTTCGTTACATACATATAAAACACATTTTATTGTAGTTTCTCTGTTTAAAAATAAACAGTACGTATCATACTAAAACAATTATAATACCATTTAATAAAAATTCAGTCGCATCACAAGCTTACCCTCAGTGCATCTCGGTGCCGAATAAACCGCATTCACCATCCTCGATAAAACTTAATTCGCTATGTTATATAGCCTTATCTATATTTTATATAAGAAAGAAAATCTTAACAGGTCCATAACCACCTAATACAATGCGCTAAACATGAAATCATGTAATTTGGAGGGCACTATGCTACTACAACGCAAACCTTCGCTTAAAAAGGATTTTCAAAATGTCACCTGAGAGGTTAGCACTGGTTTTTAATATTAGTTAGGAAAATTCACGAATTATAAAAATAGTCATATCGTTTTTCAAGTCACATTTTGAAGTTTTTATATGAATATTCCATTACAAATAATTAAATGCTTGTTTAATTATTTTTGAAAATGTTGATCCTACAGCAATAGATTAAAATAAAAAAAAGGTTTTACAGAATAGGACTTAGGATCGGCTCGTGCCAATAACAAAAGTGTTTTGTGTAAACTATTCATTACAAATAATTTTATAAATATTTCAGCATTTTTTATACTATAAACCTTCTATATTTGGGAAATCATTCTATATCTGCGAAAACCCTGAAATTTAGTATGTAAACTATAAATAAAAGTAAAAAATATTTAAATACATATTTCGGCCCGAGGTACCTGAACCATGAGAATAAAATTACTTTGACAAATAATAATAAATGTAAGCGTTTGTAGTATTATAAGAGTATTTTACAACAAAAATTTAAATAATGTAACAAAAACCCTATGTTACGTACGAAAAATCAGTTAATCGAAAATATAATTACAACAACTGTTTCGAGTAGCTATCATTTTTAATGTATCGGACGTTATCGGGTAGCAGCTACAAAGACCGCTTAAGATAGAAAACGTCATTTCAAAGTGTTTTTTTAATTGTTTTTTTTTATTAAATTGCAAGCCACACTATTGTTTTTTTGCAATTTTTGATACTGTTTTTGTGAGAGATTGTTATATAATGTAATATATATATATATATATATATATATATATATATATATATATATATATATATATATATATATATACATATATATATATATATATATATATATATATATATATATATATATAGAAATCAAGGTACATATTTGATATCTTTCAAAATCTATATATTTATTAAAATCATAAAAAACTGAGTCTCTACATTAAATACGTTTAAGTAAAACAAAGTGCTACCTTCTAAAGACACGCTAAAAGTCTAAAACGACAATTTTTAGAATGTTTCTATATTTGTCTGTTTGTCCTTGTGTATGTTTGTCTGTTTGTTTATACGCATCTTGGTTGTGCACGTTAATTTCAGCAATGGCTGAACCTAGATGTATTTAGATTAGCTTGGGCTAACATGCACGCTTCATTTCAATCGGTTAGCAAATAAAAAATATACGTCAACATTTAGTTTACTTACGTTGTGCACGCTAATATCAGAACCGGCGAAACCGATTTGACTGCTAACGCCGTCTATTAGAAGTTTCAGTAAACTTTATTCTCATAGAATTCTGGGAGAAAAAAAATCCTAATAACTTTTCTTACTTCGAATTCCATGCGAACCAAACCAAGCAACAAGTCTTTTTAATAATAATCTTGCATGATGATGCATACAAATATTATTGAGCAACTTTTTGAAATAGAAATTTTATAGAAATAATTGCTTTGCAATCTTGTATGAAATAAACTGATGTAAAACATAAATTTTGTTCTTTTATTTTGAAATACGTACGAATTAGAAATTTCCTCATATTGGTATTATGTCTTTTCTCATTTTTAATGAAATGAGAGGCGACGAGAAAATATCAATTTATGTCATTGAACTTTGTAAAATATATATCTTTATAAGATCTATTCATTTTAATTAAATAATGCATTACATTTATTTTTCTTAGTAAGTAATTGTAAAAAATTTAATAAAGTGATGTGTCGGAATATGAAAATATAGAAAATCTTGCATACAAGATAAAATTGTTGTGTAAATTATTTGCAAAAGAACATGTTTCCTCTCATATTCAAGCTGAAGCAGATACGTTTTGCGTTAAGAAAAGTTGCTTAGTGTTTTTACATTAAGGAAAATTAAGATTAAATTCCAAAATTCGACACGACGTACACATAAACTCTACGGCGAAAAAAAAACACAAAACTTTATTGTTAGTTTTACTTGAATTAAAGTTTTTATATCGAGATAGTTCGTTACCAAGCTTTTTTCTCATCAGAAAATATTAATAAAACTCCACAGACTAGAGCTTCTTCAGCTTGATTGGATAGAAATGGAGACAGTTTCGACGTATGGGTTAACGTAGTTGGCGGAAAAGTTAAGCAATGCTAAGGAATCGATATCTATGTGTAGTGTATAAGTTCAATAAGTGAATTGTGGTAACTTGCAATATTTCTTAGTAGTTCAGAATCAACAGAATAATTTTTTAGTCCAACTTTTGCGATTAGAATAATGTAATATAAAAACGCTTGTTAATGGATAAGCCGAATGAATTTTTTTTAATAAAAATTAATGAATTTTTTTTGAAAAGCTGTTATTCTGTTTATAATGCAAGTTTCTAGTTATATTGTCAATTTATTTATTGGAAAATAATAAACTATAATGCTTCATCAGGTATTTTTCACAATGTATTTTAAAGAGCGGAGTTTGCGGTGACCCCAATTAAAGCAAGTAATTTGTTTATTAAACTATTAAAACTAATCAAAATTACATTACAAACATTCTTTATATCATTGTCACCATAAATATTCAATCGGGTAGTAGTACTGGATATTTCAGTTAAATGCCAACTGGGCCTGAAAGAACTTATATGTATAAAGACTATCCAACTATGTACTTTTGTCATACTAAGCAAAAGTAAAACAACGCTAATTTCTAAAACGTAATAACTAATAATGGCGACTGTTGCAATGTAAGAGGCAATAAACCCTTGTAAAACAAAATTGGTAGAAGGTACAAACCCATTAAATATAAAATTAGTTACTGACTGAAGATATACCATTATAGTTTCGAAAAAATGACGAAATAGAAATTAGTAAATTTAGTAAATGTCGCATATGACGAAATAAAATATTGAACAAGTTTATTTTTATGAGATCAACAATTGATGATAATAATGATATCTCAGAAGAAGTCGCCATAAAAGTCCATGAGGATAAAATGTACTTTTACAAGTATGGATACATTTTTAAGAATAAATTACTTACTAAACAATAAAGATGAAAATAAATAAAACAATTACTCGACCAAAAGTTACATATGGTTGTAAGACTCAGACAATATTATAAAAATAAGAATAGTCTACTTATTTTTAGAGAAGAATCCGGCAGAAAATATTTGGATTAATGTAGGTAGAGAATCATAACCAACAATGAACACAACAAATTATTAAATACAAAAATATGATAAAATTCATCAAGTAACAATACCACTCATGACTGGGATATAAAGAAAGCCAAAATAACGAACATTAACAGAACAAGAGGCAGACCGAAAAGGAGATAGTCTAACCTTGAGAGACCGTTACGCAAATTATACCGCTACAAAAATATGCAATAAATCCTCATAAATGATATATCATTAGAAATGTACATTACATACATATCATCTTCAAAGTTCGGAAAGGATTTTGAGGAACAACATCTATTACTATAGTGATAAGTTATGTAAGTTAAGAAGAGTCGTGAATCAGGCGTAGTTTAGGATGACTAATCTCAAGTATTATGCTGATATATGGTAAAAATTACATTCGGTATAACAAGAAGTTAACTTTGAAGTTACGAAGCAAATTTTCAATATGGTTTATATTTATTTCATAAATACGAATAATGCTATAAATTGTCATACAAGAATGTATAAAAACATCCAGCCAACGGTTGAATAAGGAGCTATAGGGTAAAATTGAAAAATGACTGAAATGAATAATTATTTTTATTTTATTATATTATTATTTTACTTGCTATTATATGCGAGTTGCGGTGTTTTATAGGGGTAGGGGGTGGGTAGTCCTTTGTAACCCCGGTAGAGGACATATCTACTTCAGGTATGCAACTTACTTACCCGTGCTTTGATTTCTCCCCTATTCCTACACAAGAAGAAAACTACATCCTCCATAAAATCATCCCGAAAACATATCCCAAATTGAATTCCCATCAACACCTATTTATTCTTTCCCTATATCTTCTACTCGGCCGAGTACCTGCAGCAAAACCTTAGGAAACTAAATACCCTATAAAATGTCTAGTGCAGAAGGCAAGAGGAAATCACTATACTATTCATCCTAAGAAAGTCATCGTGAAAGTACATCATAGGAAATCTAAATAGCCATGCAATCCACCTTGCGACCGGCGCTGTACTACGCCCGTAGTAGACGATGTGAAATTTTCTACCAGGCATACGGTTGTAGGAGACCAGGCTCTGCATGGTGAGTATGCTATTGGAATCTCTTTCAAACTACACCAGATCAAAAGTATGGACACATGGAACGTACACGGTCTACCACAACCTGGAAAATCATGATCTTGATAAGAAAAGTACCCAAATGTGCGCTTAACTTGCGTGGATCATAATACATTTAGTAATAAACTAAGCTTTGAAGATATTGGGGGGATGATAACCAATCATATAAAATCCTATTTGTCAAATCAGGAAAGAGTTGAAATTAATAGTACTAATTCGAAAGGATGTATTATGAAAGTGGGAGTGCCTCAAGGCTCTATAGTGGGACCATTTTTGTTTCTTATCTATATTAATGACTAACCATTCATCGTAAGCGATATATGCAATATTGTTCCTTATACCGAATAAATCTTCTTAATTTTTAAAGTGTATAGGAAACAAACAGGTCTAGCAAATGTTAATAAAGCTCTAAGTAATATGTGTAAACG
Organism: Druceiella hillmani; assembly: GCA_039881145.1. Taxonomy (NCBI): domain Eukaryota; kingdom Metazoa; phylum Arthropoda; class Insecta; order Lepidoptera; family Hepialidae; genus Druceiella; species Druceiella hillmani. The sequence continues at coordinate 26,904,567 of JAYKKI010000023.1, read as the reverse complement.
GTTCACAGTCAATAATGTGTCTTTAAATGTTAGGAAAACAAAATGTATTAAATTTTTGCTGCCTAAACTACACTGCTATTATAATCAAGGGTACACCCCTGATCAATAGCAGTGTAGTTTTGAATATAACTGAACTACTTTCCTAGGTATAACTCTAGATCCTAAGTTACAATGGGCTGCTCATTTACATTCACTAGCCAGTAATTTAAGCTCAGCTATGTTTACAGTTAGAAGAATTAGGCAGCTGAGTATTAAATTCCCGGAGATCAACTAAACAAAATATTATCCAAGTGTAAGTACCGATGAACGCTACAAGAAACAAGTCAAAGAAAAATTCTACCTGGAACTAGAAATCGCCATTCCCAAAGACACCTAGTAGAAAAATACTTCTGATCATGAGCGACGTTAATGCAAAAGTCGTTATAACTCCTGTTATTTGAGTAATTGTATAAAGAAATTCGGTCTCAGATGACGTAATAAAGAAAGCGAACGCCTTATATAGTTTATAGCCGAAAACAATCAGGTGATATCACACAGCTTGTTTCAGAATTACCCATGCAGGCTTTACACGTGAACTTCAGCTGATGGCATTTATCATTATCAAGTCGACTATATTCTGATTAGACGGCGATAGGAAACCTACATCAAAAACATATATATATACTGCCCGGAGCAGGCTGTGAATCCGATTATCCGTGGTCTCCGAAATACAACTTAAGTTAGGAGCAGCGAAAGAACTCGGGAAATAGAAAATAGTGGAAGGTAAATATTAGTCAAAATTTCTGTCAGTTATCGAATAGAATTGGAGCCAAGGGCTCCGATTCTATTCCTATAACTAATCTAGAGTTCTTATGACTATATCTGCAAGTGCAGATATAGTCATAATAACTCTAGATTAGTTATGGGATTTAGCAGTGTCTTGAGAAAAAGCGCCGCAAAAGAGTCCCAACCACCAAAAAAAGCACCAAAAAGATATTATTGAAGCAGCTCTCAACTCAAAGGGATGAAGATTTAAAAAAAAAATTATGATCTGTCATGGCTTTTTAACATTTCCAGAAATTTCATTCTATATTGGTCTAAAAATAATTATTTGTAAGTTTGGAACGTTATCTAAAATTCTGAAAGACTTACCTTATCTCAAATAAAACAAAATTATAATTAAATAAGCGCGAAGCTAATGGATAAATAATTTTATTAAACTTTTTTCATGTCATTTTTTCATGTTATTTATATGCTTCGTATAAATGGCCTTATATAAGTACACGAAAGGAGTTATACGGCTTACAATTTACGAGTATTATTTTAATTTAAAATATTAAATGTTTACCAGGATATTAACGAATATTCAATAATAGTAAAAAGTTACGCCTTTGTATAATTTATTTATTTATTTAATGAAAACTCCATGCACAACTTACAAACTTACCTAAAAGGTTCGACATGTGAAGGTACCATAAGTACAAATGGTTATAAAATATAGTTAAATAATAACGAATAAGACAGAAAACGCGCAAGAATAAAAATAAATATCGCTCTAATTACTAACCGGTTCTGAACCACCAAGAACTTTGGTAATTGTTATTCCCGAAATGGTTAATGTAGCAAAAAAAATATAAAGATTTGGCGCATCTTGTAAAACTTCCTTGAACAATATGAGAAAATGACTAACAATATGAGCACGTGACTTTCTTGAACTATATAAAACAAATAATGTTGTAGACTGCAATCGTGTCTGCATTAAGCAGGTGAAATAAACTATGATATCGTTCTTTCATTAAACAGCCAATAGCCTAAAACTATCCTAAAATAAAAATCGAGGGGGTTATAAAGATAATTAACTTAAATAATTTTAAGGTTTAATAAATTTTAAGGTTTAATAATTTAAAGAAAAAAAACCATTTTATCGAAATTGCAAAATTTAGGTACGTCTGACCATGCTTATTATAAAATTGGAAAACGGAATACGTCCTGGCAGTCCGTTCAGCTGGGATTGGATTAGCAAATGAATATCGCGATGCAAAACAATTTTAAATACTTTTCAAACTGGATGTGTATGTATATAAACCGCTGCGGTGTCCCCCTGCCAGATAACCAACGAGGCACTGGTGACCGAACTGTGGTAGTATAATCACACATGCCTGACCGGGCAAATGGTTAGAAGAGGTCTCAGTAGCCTAGAGGTCAAAATAACCTCCAAATGGACTGGTGCAGAAAGCAACGGGTTAAGTCTACATGGAAGTATAAGTAAATAAATCACGATTGCTATGTGAACCGCATAGGTCGCTATGCGGTGGTTTTCCCCCGCCTGCCCCAGTCGCTGCTCTGCGTCTGGGGCAGGCGGTGGAAAATTAGTTAACGGCTATGCTAGAGTAAGCAAACAGGCTCCTCATGGAAATCCGACTACTGGAAATACCATCAAACTGAGACAAGTCCTAATGATAGGTACGTGGAATTGCGGTCGTGGAGACGTGCTCAGCCCCGGGAAATGAAAGATTTTATAAACGGAAATTACCAGATGTGGATTAAATATCCGCGGACTTATTGAAATCCACTGGTAAAATAATGGAGACTTCCTCACTGACGCCCACATCGTATATTTTCCTGGAAATGACACCAAATGTCGAAATAGGGAGGCATGCTTCATAAAAAGTCAGAGAAATTGTATATTGAGATACGAGCCAGTCAATGACCGAATACTCCTTATCAAACTTAAAGCGTCGGCCATAAACTTAAACCTTATACAAGTTTACGCCCCTCCAAATACTACAAGTAAGAAAAATACCGAGGATTTCTATTCTAAGAATCGCAGACCACCATCGCCAAGGTTTCTAACAGAGAGCTGCTTCTAATATTAGGAGATTTTAATGCTAAAATTGGTGCTAACTCTCATCAGATAAACAACTGCACCAAAAGGTTTGCACTTGATGTGGGTAATGAAAGAGGTGAACGCTTGTTACAATTTGTATCAGAAAATAGCTTTACAGAAGCTAACAGTCATTTTCAACATCACCCCCAAATACTTCACTCATGGACATCTCCACGTAGCAACTACCGCAAACAGACAGACTACATTCTTATTAGCTTGTGACCCAATGCGGATTATGGCTCTAACCACCAGCTACTCATTTCAAAAATTGAACTAAGACTACGAGCAGCCAGAACGATAAACACAAGAAAATGTCAATAAAGAATAACTCAAAGAACTTGGAAACACTAGAACGAGAATTGGACAGACTGGGTGGACCCGGATTGCACAGAGTCACCTGACATACTTTGAAACCGAGCAAATAATTTAATATGGACTGCGGTCGTAGAGTCTAGATCACAACTGACTGAAAAACACTTGCAACTGAACTGGACGGACGGAGTTGGCATTAGTGGTCACAAAAAATCGAACTTACGCTACGCAGATGACACCTCCTTATCTGCTCCTGATGCACACCACATGTTGGACCTAGATAGAGCGCGTAAGCCTCGAGTTTGGTTTAAAGATTAATCGCAGAAAAAAAATGATGATTGTTGACCTCACCAATAACAACTCGCCCGAAATCACTCAAATAGCGAACAGCGATGTAGTTTATCCATATGTATACAATGGAGCGTCGATCTCTAACAACTGCGGTTGCGTGAATCAGGTAAGGAGACGTATGACGATGACGAGATGCACTATGGACAAATTGAAAAAAACACGGAGGAACCAAAACATTAGCAAGGCCACTAAGACCCGACTCGTCCGAACTCTGGTGTCACCCATATTTATCTACGCCGCAGAGACATGGACACTACGAATACTTGAGAAGAACAAAATTGACACTCTGAAAATGTGGTGCTAGAGAAAAATACTTGCGGTATCGTGGACGATGTTCAGCATGAATGTCTCTCATTCGTTTTCTATACTTCAAGAACTCGGCAGCAACCTATATCAACACTTGTTCAGACTCGGATTCCAACATTTTTTGGTGACGTCATACGTGAAAAAAAATAAAAGGCACAAGACCACATGAGAGGTCGTCCATGCGGTGGACAGACCAAATCAAGTCTACTGTAGGCGATCTCCTGTCTGTATTCCCATCGTACCAATGAGACGCTAAAGTATCTGGTAACAGGAGATGAAAAGTGGGTGGCTTATGTTAATTTTTAGCGTAAACCCGAGTGACTAGGAGCTGAAGAAAAAATGTACCTAGACCAAAAGATACTTTTGAGTGCATCGTGGGGTATAAATTGAGTTATATCTTGAGTTATTCATTGGGAACTCTTTCAAGCTAACAGTACAGTTACAGCTAAGATGTATTATGAACAATTGAGCAAAGTCACCGCTAAGCTCGGTCGTCTAGGTAAACTCGGTCGTCGCCGTGGTGTGTTGGGTTGATGTCGTCGCCGTGGTGTGTTGGGTTGATCACAAGGCACACAGCCTGTGACGACGCGGTGCACCGCGGAGACCCGGGTTCGATTCCCGGCCGTTCGTCGAGCGGGGCTGGACGGGTGTTATGGTTGGCTGTAAGAGATTGCTCACGTATCAGTAATCAATTAGATACATTAAAATAGATAAATAAATAAACTTTCTTCAATTCAAAGCAAAGTTTATTTTTACATGTTACTATTCGACCCCACTTAGCAAAAGTAACGCGAGTTAATGGATATGAGGCGATAGTTGACAAAAAAAAATAAATTTATTATTTTAAAAATACAAACACTTATCTGTTACAGATATTAGAGCTGACTAACCAAGAGTCAGGGCACGCAGGCCTTTTTATTAATTTCCATACAAATTACAAAAACATTTACGGTGTTTTCTAAAAAAATACCCACAGAGGGCACCAGTTAATGGATATGAGGCGATAGTTGTGTGTTACAGATGTTAGAGCTGACTAACCAAGAGTCAGGGCACGCATGCCTTTTTATTAATTTCCATACAAATTACAAAAAACATTTAAATATAAATAACATTTTAAAATTAATAGTTCCCTTTAAACTGATAATCGCCGTCCTTTGGGGCAGGGTTTTCTCTAATCGTTTCGTCTTGAGTGTTGTTAATTAGGAGTCGACGATTGTCGTTCTTTGCTGAAGGCTGCGTTATCGGGACTTAAAAATTACCATTCACCATATAGTAGGATGGAGTTATCAACGCTTATCTTCTTAGATTATAACTGTTCTCGATGTGGCGGAGCGCCATCACTGACTTGATTAAAAGCAACTAAAAATGATTTTTTTTTGCGTAAGTAATAACCGTTGTCCTTTGCAGCATGTCGGTGTTCTTGCTAATAGATTTGTTACACCAGCGCTGGTTAAAGTCAGGCAAAATTATATGCCAAAATTTTGTTTTTGTGATTGCCCCATGAGAGTTGACTAAATATCCGTGTTTTAGTCATAAAGGCTTATATCTTACGTGTCCGAAAAAATAAAAGAAACGGCTCCATCAATTTACCTTTGATGACTATTTTCATTTCTGTTACATTACATTAACATTTTAAAGAAACAGAATACAGTCAAAACAACTTTTTAACCTTGAGAGCTAGAGGTGTAACCCCATACACAAAATTTACCCATACAAAACCCTCAATCTTAGTGTTGCTTTTGGGGTGTCATTTCTTGGACAACATGTATAATAAAAAAGTCAAAGTATAAAATTAGACTATGACTCAAATTATGTTTGCACAAAATGGTTAGAATATTTGTATATACATTTTTAAGAGATGCATTTGTTAGTAAATTTATTACAAGATACATTGGTAAATCAGTAGTTTTAGTTTTATGTTAGAATTTATCTTACTTTTTGCATACCGATATCTTATGAATAATGCTATTCTAGCTAGGTTTTAGTTTATTAAAATATATATAAAAATATACTTTACATTTCATTTCTAAATTTAAATATTTTACACTTAAAAAGTCCAAAGAAGATTGTTCACAAACAATATTATTATGCAATAATTAATGAAGTAAATCCATTTGTCTCCTGATATATCTAGTAGCCAGACGATTATTTATATTATCAATATGTATTAAAATATGTTTCCATATTTATTATAATTGTACTAGTTTTTTTTATTTATGATACCAAAATTTTACAACGATATAATATCTTTTATAAACGTGTTCATTTTGAAGAAATATGATTTTACATAAAAGACCACCTAAATGTTACCACACGAATGAATATTTTAATATTAAATAATATAAAGGACTCTAACGAAATTGCATTACGAAATTGAATTTTTGTTTAGAAAGCAGAAATATTTTTGAAGCCTCAAAAATAGAGTGGAGTTAATTTGGAATAAGAAAGTTTTTATAGCGTAAAACTATCTACCGAGATTGAAATTACTGATATCAATTCTGGATCATGAAATATTTAATCAAATTCCTGACAGCAACGTAACGTAAATCACGCTCGCAAGTTTCAAGGAATTTTATGGCTGAAATCACATTTATCTTAGACTAATTTACATATCCATTCACGTATAAATATCTTTGACGACTTCTCTGCAATAAAATGGTTTAAAACGATATAGAATACCTTGGTTCTACGGCTGAAATTTTTCATGATATTGGTAGACAATAACATGACTTTCACGTTTGTAAATGTTGGTAAGTCAAAATATTTATCAGTAAAAAGAAGGATTTTTGTTCCTTTTTGTATATTATGGTAATTTTCTTCAGTCATTCCTTATATATTAACCCTTGGAATTACATGTGTTCTTTACCGAGTTCATGATTAAAATTACTTCTTAGAGAAAGTAATATTTTTGAGCAAATATTTGAGAAAATAATATTGTTGGGCAAATATTTTGAGAAAATAATATTTATTATATCAACAAAAAAACGATTCCCTTGTAAGATCATTCGACGTCCGCCTGCCTTTCATTGTGGTTTTCCTCGGAAATCCTTGGCATAGTAAAAAAAAACATCAACATAGACACATATATTTCAATGGAATAACATTCGACAATATTTATATAGAAATACTAGAGAGGTTTGATAAAGTAATCAATTTTTTTCCTTTTTTGCTTGTGATTATTTAAACAATATAATTTAAAAGCTGAAAGGGATTTCTCTGCGGTCACTTATATTTACAATCCTTTAAGAAGTTGGGTTTTGAAATCAATAGAGATTACATGTTTTTTGCACCCTTATATTCAGAAAAAAAGATATAAAGTCATTTTTTTCATTTTTATGAGCTATACGTTTATCTTCTTGTTTTTATTGGTTTGTCATAGACAAAAAAGATTTATTTTTCATTTCAGCCTTAATCTATATTCATGAAACAAAAAGTACATTGACGTACGATTTGTGAAAAATAAATCCACTTCTTGATTTATATGGGCATTTTATATCTATGAAAACTTTATTATTATCATTTGATCCCGAAATAATGAAGCAGTCAAATAAAGTTGCAAGCCACTTTGTGTAAATTATCAAAGCTACGTGTGAACTATCAAAACCACGTTCACAATTTTACCGTTTGGTAAAAAACACGTTTTTTTCTCTAAAGTAACTAGATAAATTTAGCTATATTTGTATAATCCCTGAACATTTTTCCTAAATAAATGTGTTTTTCATTGTCAGTTTTTGCTCAACTTGAATTTGAGAACTAATATATATTTTAAAACACTATTCATATTGCGACGAGCAATTTTTTGTAGTAAAAATTGTGTGATTTCAGTGAATTAATAAACTTCGCATTTTTGTTTGGTATTAGTTGCAATTATAATTATATTATTTCTGGCGAAATTACTTTCGTATAACTTTTTTCTTGAAGCTTGCACGTTATGTACATTGGACAGTGTCAAGTTCTCAACGCGCCTACAGTAATGGTATGGGGTTTTATCTTGTTCTATCTATTAGAGAATACAGTATTAAATATAATAACTTCACAAGATAAACAATTTTCAGAAAGTTTCGCCAAAACTTTCTTTGAAATCTCTGGAGTAATACAGTTTTAGGCAAATTTAAACAGTTATACAGTGCAGAATAAAGTAAGTTTTACCAGAAGACATAACATCTTCTGGATTCTTAGATGAATATATTCAGATGAGTTACAAAACCGAAATATATAACTGATATTAAAATGAAACGTAACATGTATATATATATATATATATATATATATATATATATATATATATATATATGTGTGTGTGTGTGTGTGTGTAAACTATGCACATATTTCATTACAATTGTTTGTTACCTGACAATTATTACAAATATTCACCTAAGAAAATTTAATAAATCAATTTAGTTCATTCACACACAAGTAACAAAACTTAGTAGAAGAAAAGAAGGAAAATATTATGATCCTTTCATTCTGCCCAAATATTTCCTAATTTCCTGTTTGAAAAGAGGGCGAATGTATTTTCATTCACGCATTTGGGCCTTCCCACACTTATGAAACATTCAGCTGATTCCGGTCGCGATAAGCAATCTCCTTCTATATTATGAAACCCTTTGTAACGATCTCACGATTCACTTTTTGTCGTCAGCATAAGCGGCACAACGCGCAACGATTCGGAAACATGCTCGCTTTATAGGATTGTGGCAAACTGCGATTGAGGATTTATATTCGCATTCTAGCGGCTTTCAGATCTTATGGCGAAACACAAAACCTAAATATTATAAAAATATATTAAAATATATATTATAAAAATATAAATATAAAAAGTTATTTATAAGTATTTTTAAAGTTACATATAGCATAGGAATTTTCATATTTTAATATTTAAAAAAGACTTCATTGGAATTTGCTATTTTTTATTTTAAAAATTGTTTATGTTAATGGTAATTACAATTTTTAATTAAATGTCAATTATATCTAAAAAAGAATCAAAATTATAAACCTTGGCGACATTACTTTATTAAACTATATTTACAGAAAATTATGGAAGCCAAAATACAAAAAATATGATTTTTGACATTTATTAGAATGAGATTTAAGATACAATTTAGTAAGCCATAGCAATTTTGGGGATAAATAACTACAAGACCATTCCATATCATAAAACAGAAATATCTAAAACAGGAAACTTCACGGGACACTGTGCTCTTTTATTAATTTGTGTCAAGAAGTTTTACCTACATAAGTTGAGGTAAGCTATAAAAAATAAAAGAAATATTTGTTTTATTAATTTGATAAATGTGCAGTTAAGATATAACTGTTACAATTTTCACCATGGTGAATATGTAAAAATTGTAGACGTGCATGTGATGAAGATATAGAATTTTTTGTGTATCTCATATTTTTCCCTAACTCAACGAGAAGTATGTAAATTAAAATTAATAAAATAAAAGAAAATTATCAAATGCATTCATATATTCATTGGTATTTTTGGTAAATTCATTGGTATTGATGCTTTTATAAGTTCTTGTTTTTTGACTACACATGGTCTCCTAGAGCTTTATCATTAAGTCGCATTTAGCCACATTTTTTTTCATAAATCTTAAATTAAATGAAAGTTTTAAAAAATTCTTTCCGAAATAATACAAAAAACTTCTATCAAGATCGAGATTTCTTTTTTCGTACAATGTAACTAAATAATTATTTTTGCTATGGACAACTATTATTGACGATATTGATGTCAATATCTCATCATGTCATGGATGTCAATATCATATCATCACTTATATTCAGCGTCTCAAAAAAGCCAACCAAGTAGGTAAATATAATATTTCAATATAAAAAAATTGATGTCAATGTCAATATCGACTATATTGATGTCAATATCGTATCACTCATAATCAGCGTCTCAAAAAAGCCAACGAGGTAGGTAAATATAATATTTCAATATAAAGAATCAGTGTCGCCGTGAGGTCTATTCCCAAATACTGACTAATCTTTCGTCCTAAGTACGATTCATTAGTACAATTCGATGGTATTGAAACATACAGAAACTCCATCTAGTATAGATGAGTTTGGATGCTTACATTTTTATGCTAATTGTAAACGGCGATAATCGCGGTAAAATGTGTAATTACCGCGTACTAAAATTTCACGTTAGTGAAATAAATAATTTATGAAAAATAAATTCATTAATAACGTGGAAAATAATACCCCTTCTCCCCCCACCTTCTCAAGAAACTGCACATTCTAACCCTATGTAGAATTAAAATATGTACGGAATACAAAAACACCACATCATATGTGAATAAATGTTAGCTATGATATTTTTAGGCTGAAATTTATTTCAGTATAGCCTTTATAAAAAGCTATGATTTGTCGCATCTAACTTATTAATCGTCCTTAAAATATATGAGATAAATGTAAAAACTGTAGAACACTTTACAGAAAGAAATTAATTTAAATATTTATTAAAAAGACATTGACAAGTGATGTGATATGTAAAAAATGTCTTCTAGTGCGTATATGTATAAACAAGTTGTTCCGTAAATTATGTTAGCGTTATTATGTCATTAAAATTTTAATATATAAATAAGAATACAAATTGACGAATAATGAACATAAAAATTATTCAAAAAAAATCTGAAAAGTTGAATAAAAAAATCGTGAAAAGACGTGTGAATGTTGATAAAATTTTATGAATTTTCACATTCTTTAAATCTATTTTTACTAAATTTATAAAGTATTCTTTCACGCTATAAACAAAGACATTTTTTTATTAAGTGTATTGCATGAATATGTACAAAAATATATGAACTGAAGAATTAAAATCGTACCCGATATTTTTTTAACTTGCAACACAACCGCTTGTGCGCATTTCATAGCAGTGAATATAGCCTGCGTATTTCGATGAAAAAGTTTTAGACGTTGATGAGTATTTCTATACAGATTTGCTACGGTACGGCATCAGTGGATTATAAAACGTATGTATGAACGTGTTTTTATTATGTAGCGGCGTCTTTTTTCCACTAGTCCAATTGCTGCAAAAATGCACATGTTACGTAATTACATAAACAGTACGCGCGTGCGTGAGTGCGCGGGAAACGTTATGTGTTGAGATATTATGGGTTATTAAAAGTAAGCCTCTTAATTGCCTATTTCAGGTTTCCTAATAGGTAATTAAATATGCGGTAATATTATTAATTAGTAATTTATCATGCATTTGTCGTGTTCGTAGTACATTCAAATTTTTTTGGATAATTTCTTAACTTTTCAGGTCGTATTATTTTGTAATGCAATTTTTATAACATGTTATCAAAATTGTTCGTCTGCCCGTTTCTGTTTGCTATAATTTCTTTTTTGAAGTAAACGGAAGACAATTGATTTGCATCTTTACTCCTTCTTGTAAAGTTAAATCGTTTTGCAATGAATCTTGATTATTTTCTGAGTTCCTACAAGCTTATTATCTATATCTTCGGTATCAGTTTTAAAAACTTTGTCTAATATTTTTTTAATTTCTGCGGGCTTCATATTCTTTTTGGCGCTGAATCCGAATGATCAGCTTTTTATAATCTTGAATATTTTTTTAATTTTCCAGATTAAACCGTAAACTTACATATGCACCTTTACAGAACTTTCGTAATGTGAGTTCCACTCGTGCTTATCAATTTTTTTTAATTACATATATACTGTAGTAAACAAATTTATAATTAAAATATAATAAATGTGTAAAATTTTATTGAATCACAGGTGACTTTTACATACAATTTTCCCAAGAAATAAAAGAAACTGTGAATCGTATCTCTCGCATTTTTTTGGGAATAAAGAGAAATCGTGTCGTGGATGACACACAATTTCTACACCGGATTTAGTCAAATATTCGGTAATTCCTCCTGATTAGCATGTAGAAATATTATCGTGATGAAGGAAGATTTTACTGAGATAGTATAGACTTTCAAACTTGTTCCAAAAGAAGAGAAAAACGTTTGCTGCCATGCGGTAACTATCTCTCATTTTCACTTATCTGTCCGTCCGTCTGACGAACGAGACGATTACCTTTTTCCATGACTTCGTCTTTTCTTCGCTTCATCTTTCATTCATCCTTTTGTAGGCTACTCTTCAGAAGGAATATCTCATAGTGCAAACTTATACCAGTAGTCATTCAAACACTATTTACGCTATGCGTTCCTTTACGCGGTTGCGCAGTGGTTACGAACGCAATGCAAGTTAAGTTATTATAAATAGTTATTCACAAAATTCACTTAACCTTCACTTCGCTATGCGTTCACTTACACATGAATATATGGTTCTGATTGGGCAGGTAGTACCTCTAGTCATTCGTGACGATTTCACTGCAATTCATTGGGTTAATAATTTTTGACGTACGTAATTTTGTATTTTCATAAATAAAATATATGTGAAAAATTCTCGTAAAGTAAAAAAAGTCAGCTTTTTTGTCATGAACATATGTTTATGAAAAATATTATGTATTTTGACAAATGCTCATAGTTAAGATAGAAAGAATAGTAGTAGTAAGAATAGTACTAAATTTTTGAAAACAACGTAAATTGTAGCGTACGTACAATTAGGTCAAAAATTATCATATTAATATTTTGACATATATTTTAAAAGTGATATAGATATAAAAGACAACAATTAGATTATTTAATCTTTGATACAATATTAAAATTGTGAGGCAGCAAATGCATTCTGAAACTACAGTTCTCTGGTACTTATGAGTACCAAAGTAATTACGATGGTCGTCATCGGTTACGGCTGCATCATCTGCAATATTTATTTCATTTCGTAGTATAAATATATTATAAGAAATTAACGTTGCAACAATAATATGATTTGTTGTGATTATATATGATGTGCTAAGACAAGTTTTGAAATAAGGAAACATATGTTTCTAAACCACCAGTTATTCCCTTAAGTGCGTTTCTGTTCTTATGGGCGTAAAATTATACCTCTACCGATACTTATTTTTTTCAGTGCTATAAAGATAAAGTTAATAAATAGAGTGAATTTAGATGTGCACAATCGCTTGATAAAAATAGTTTTAAATTCTCTGATTCCAATTTACCTTTTATTAGAATACAGTCAAACATTTTTATGTGATAGTAAATTTCCGCGTGACGCCTCAAGGCTATTAATAATAGATCTAAAGGTTTTATTGTTAGGCAGTATGTCCTCTAAAAACGTATATTTTCTATGGTTATATAGAATTTTAAATTCTTTACAGCTGTAATGCTCGAATGGGTTATAAAAATCTTGAATAATATGGAATAATCAGTCAATATAATCTATTGTCAATATAATCATCGAACCCTTCCTCCCTTTCGCAACTAAAATATGACATTTTTATAAAAAATTGTTACTAAAATTTAACACTTAATTGAACACCCTATAACTTCGGCGATACTAAGCGATGTATAATACGCCATCTTTCTTTACTTACATTTTGACAAATTTAAGTGATAAATCGTCACATCCATCTCGTTTCATTTCTTTTAGGAATAGAGTTTGAAGTCCCTTGGGCACAGAAAATTCATAGTTTTGTGTTTATAACGAAAGTTATAAAAAATCATCGAATGCAAATTTTCTCGAATTCATTGTCCTCGTAGTAAACAATACTGAAGAATGGGGTTTCATCATAAAATATTTACGGAAGTCGATAGTAACTTTGTGATTTCTTAATTGAGACCTAACGAAAGTCTTAAACAAAAATCGAATGAACATTTTCTCATAGTATTTGTTCTTGTCGTTATACGCGCGATTTTAAAATTGCCGCCAATTACTGAAAAAAAAAATTACAAACTGAAGCAAAGTAGCCCAATAAATTACAAAGCGGTCGATCTTAGAGTCCTGAATTTAATTTTTACTACCATTATTACAAATACCCAGTCCTAAGAACCTTCAATGCTACCCATGTAATATATAAAATTATATTGCTTGTTTGTTTAAAGTTTGACAGTATACCATAGAAGATCCCTTTCTTTGCTAATGTTACCTGCCACACGTCGAATTCAAATAGGTTATATTAACCCACAAGGCAATAATTTTTAGGTATTTTAAGAAAAATCTCAACGGTATTAGCCCATTGAAGAATTGTTCTCGCAAATAATATGACTGTAATTTTGCTAACTGCAAGTTAAGGGGGGGCTCGTATCTTTCAAAACAAATGGTGTAGGATCTATTTAGGTACTACAAACATATCAAACTCATATATATACAAACATATCAAACTCAAAACACACATATCAAACTCAAAAAAAAACTACAAACATATCAAACTCATATATAATATCATACTCTACATTTTATTACAAATTATATATTTTGCAGAGGCATGAGAAACTGGTCTAACAAGCAACCTCGAAATGTGCTAATAGTAGTTAACAGTTAATCGTACCACTTGAGAATAAAGAAATAGATATGAGTGGGTCAAAGCTACTCAGTTTTCGTGCTGACTTTGGGCCATCAGTTTTCTGCAAATTATCCGCAAGTTGTTACATGACAAAACTTATTTGAAATGTATACGTATATATATATATATATATATATATATATATATATATATATATATATATATATAACTTCCGAACGCTTTTACGTTAGCAATGCAAATTGTTTTGATTGGCGGTTAACTTGTGATCAGCAGTAGCGGCAGAGTTGTGATGTTTTTGGTATTTATTTGTTACACTGCGTGAGTAGAGTTGGTTGGTTGGAATCAATAGGGAGTCGTCTTCTTTTAGACATCGCATTTTTTTCTTTCGTTGCATTGTGTTTATTTCCATGCTCATTATATTTATAATTATGTTTTATCATATTACTATTTTTCAACCTGATGGCCAAATTTGGCCACTATCTTTACCCTTTTAAATTTTCTTTAAAATAATTTTTTTTAATTAAGACACTCAACCGGTTCCGTCTTCTGTTAATTGAAGTATGTGACAGTCTGATAAAACTTCATTAGTCATTAGATTTAAGGCCTTGCTTGCTCGATTTTTCATTATCGGAGTAGTAGGTATGTTGATTTAATTACTCTTTTATTTATTTATTAATGTACTTTAATGTATCTAATCGATACATACGGCTGACTTATTGCTTATCTTTTAGAGCTAATCAGAACACCAGTCCAGCCCCGCTCGACGAGCAGCCGGAACTCGAACTCGTGGTACGCCGCGCAGTCAAAGGCCTTATGCCTTGTGATCAACCCAACACACCACGGTGACGACTGTAATACGGTTTATTTTGTGAACTGTATTGATTTTATTTTGAGAGAATAAAAACCCACTTGTATAAATTTAGGACGTTTTACATTTATGCTATTTTGAAGCAGAAATTTACACATGGGAAACGAAGGGGTAATGTGTTATGCAAAAGATCATATATCGGGATAATATTTGAGTCTATTAACACTGTTAGATTTAATGTTTGACTATTTATTTTTATTTATCAAAAACAAAAGTTTCTAATCACGTTATACTCAACCAGACGTGATGCTAAGCACTTATTGAACTTTGAACGTACAACGCTAATCCACAAAATTAAAACTTTGTATGTTAATTTAAATATTCAATTTATTTAGCGTTAATTTTATAGAAATTCATTATTCACATTTAAATGAAACTACGTGATGTAATATTATTTCTATTTTCTTTAAGTTCTTTACCACGACACAACATGACATGTTATCTTTTTAGTATTGTTATTCATCTATTTATATTCAATATCTAAGAAAGAGACGAAAATTGGGAACGTGAGATTGTTAGTTTTCTAAATTAATACTTATCACATTTATGCAATCGAAGAACACACTTATATGCGAATTGATAATAGATATAATGCATTTTGTTACTTTTCTTATGATTCGCTGATGTTATAATGAATTGTTCATTATTGAAATAATTCAGTAATATTACGAATCATTAAATGCATATCACAATTAACTCCATAAAGGCTATAATAAATATATCCTATAAATATATATAAGGCTATAATAAATATATCCATAAAGGCTGAAATAAATTTCAGCCTGAAAATATCATAGCTAACATTTATTCATATATGATGTGGTATTTTTGTATTCCGTACATATTTTAATTCTACATAGGGTTAGAATGTGCATTTTTTTGAGAAGGTGGGGGAAGAAGGGGATTATTTTCCACGTTATTAATGAAATTATTTTTCATAAATTATTCATTTCACTAACGTGAAATTTTAGTACGCGGTAATTACACATTTTCCCGACTTATTATAATATATATATATATAATGATGAAACCCCATTCTTCAGTATTGTTTACTACGAGGACAATGAATTCGAGAAAATTTGCATTCGATGATTTTTTATAACTTTCGTTATAAACACAAAACTATGAATTTTCTGTGCGCAAGGGACTTCAAACTCTATTCCTAAAAGAAATGAAACGAGATGGATGTGACGATTTATCACTTAAGTTTGTCAAAATTTAAGTAAAGAAAGATGGCGTATTATACATCGCTTAGTATCGCCGAAGTTATAGGGTGTTCAATTAAGTGTTAAATTTTAGTAACAATTTTTTGTAAAAATGTCATATTTTAGTTGCAAAAGGGAGGAAGGGTTCGATGATTATATTGACAATAGATTATATTGACTGATTATTCCATATTATTCAAGATTTTTATAATCCATTCGAGCATTACAGCTGTAAAGAATTTAAAATTCTATATAAACATAGAAAAGATACGTTTTTAGAGGACATACTGCCTAACAATAAAACCTTTAGATCTATTATTAATAGCCTTGAGGCGTCACGCGGATATTTACTATCACATAAAAATGTTTGACTGTATTCTAATAAAAGGTAAATTGGAATCAAAGAATTTAAAACTATTTTTATCAAGCGATTGTGCACATCTAAATTCACTCTATTTATTAACTTTATCTTTATAGCACTGAAAAAAATAAGTATCGGTAGAGGTATAATTTTACGCCCATAAGAACAGAAACGCACTTAAGGGAATAACTGGTGGTTTAGAAACATATGTTTCCTTATTTCAAAACTTGTCTTAGCACATATATAATCACAACAAATCATATTATTGTTGCAACGTTAATTTCCTATAATATATTTACACTACGAAATGAAATAAATATTGCAGATGATGCAACCGTAACCGATGACGACCATCGTAATTACTTTGGTACTCATAAGTACCAGAGAACTGTAGTTTCAGAATGCATTTGCTGCCTCACAATTTTAATATTGTATCAAAGATTAAATAATCTAATTGTTGTCTTTTATATCTATATCACTTTTAAAATATATGTCAAAATATTAATATGATTATTTTTGACCTAATTGTACGTACGCTACAATTTACGTTGTTTTCAAAAATTTAGTACTATTCTTACTACTACTATTCTTTCTATGTTAACTATGAGCATTTGTCAAAATACATAATATTTTTCATAAACATATGTTCATGACAAAAAAGCTGACTTTTTTTACTTTACGAGAATTTTTCACATATATTTTATTTATGAAAATACAAAATTACGTACGTCAAAAATTATTAACCCAATGAATTGCAGTGAAATCGTCACGAATGACTAGAGGTACTACCTGCCCAATCAGAACCATATATTCATGTGTAAGTGAACGCATAGCGAAGTGAAGGTTAAGTGAATTTTGTGAATAACTATTTATAATAACTTAACTTGCATTGCGTTCGTAACCACTGCGCAACCGCGTAAAGGAACGCATAGCGTAAATAGTGTTTGAATGACTACTGGTATAAGTTTGCACTATGAGATATTCCTTCTGAAGAGTAGCCTACAAAAGGATGAATGAAAGATGAAGCGAAGAAAAGACGAAGTCATGGAAAAAGGTAATCGTCTCGTTCGTCAGACGGACGGACAGATAAGTGAAAATGAGAGATAGTTACCGCATGCCAGCAAACGTTTTTCTGTTCTTTTGGAACAAGTTCGAAAGTCTATACTATATATATATATATATATATATACTAAATAATACGACCTGAAAAGTTAAGAAATTATCCAAAAAAATTTGAATGTACTACGAGCACGACAAATGCATGGTAAATTACTAATTAATAATATTACCGCATATTTAATTACCTATTAGGAAACCTGAAATAGGCAATTAAGAGGCTTACTTTTAATAACCCATAATATCTCAACACATAACGTTTCCCGCGTACTCACGCACGCGCGTACTGTTTATGTAATTACGTAACATGTGCATTTTTGCAGCAATTGGACTAGTGGAAAAAGGACGCCGCTACATAATAAAAACACGTTCATACATACGTTTTATAATCCACTGATGCCGTACCGTAGCAAACCTGTATAGAAATACTCATCAACGTCTAAAACTTTTTCATCGAAATACGCAGGCTATATTCACTGCTATGAAATGCGCACAAGCGGTTGTGTTGCAAGTTAAAAAAATATCGGGTACGATTTTAATTCTTCAGTTCATATATTTTTGTACATATTCATGCAATACACTTAATAAAAAAATGTCTTTGTTTATAGCGTGAAAGAATACTTTATAAATTTAGTAAAAATAGATTTAAAGAATGTGAAAATTCATAAAATTTTATCAACATTCACACGTCTTTTCACGATTTTTTTATTCAACTTTTCAGATTTTATTTGAATAATTTTTATGTTCATTATTCGTCAATTTGTATTCTTATTTATATATTAAAATTTTAATGACATAATAACGCTAACATAATTTACGGAACAACTTGTTTATATATATACGCACTAGAAGACATTTTTTACATATCACATCACATGTCAATGTCTTTTTAATAAATATTTAAATGTATCTTCTTTCTGTAAAGTGTTCTACAGTTTTTACATTTATCTCATATATTTTAAGGACGATTAATAAGTTAGATGCGACAAATCATAGCTTTTTTCTAGAAATATTTACTAAAATGACGGATGTTAGGAAAGTAAACAAAACCGTAATAAGAACCATACGATGAACCGGAAAGAGATGGAACTCTACGAAGTAACTCGACGTGACAATTCCGATTCAAAAAACTGTACTCACAATGACTGAAGACTATTTGTAAAACAAGTATGGATACTTAAAATGCAGAGAAATAATTACGTCACTATTAGACGAAACCTACCGACTAGTATTACTAATGTTTTAACGTAAATATATATTATAAGTCAGAGCATTTACTATATTTAAATAACTTATATTTTCTTAAGCAAACATGTATGGATAAGAAATTGTAGATAATTCATTTAAGTCATATTGAAAGTTATTATTCTAAGAAGTTTTGCACTCAATTATTCTTAATGAACTTTTTACTAATAATAGTAGGCATAATAATCCACTTTATATATATATTTTTTCTCTCCGAAATAAAGAACATAGAAACTCAAATTATAACACAAACTATAATTGCTTCCAATTTTGAATTAGAAACACGAAATTCAGCAGTTCAATTCATTATTGCATTGCTGGTGTACAACATCAAAATAATTTTTAATAACGAAATTCCTACTCGGAACATAAAAAACTTTTCACTGTCCGCACTGTAAACTGTTACCTATATTAGAAATTTTGAGTAGCAATTTTCTCATTCTAAGAGTAAATATTAACTATACGTTATTTTTATTATTTTATTCATTTAGAAAACACATTAATATTGATAAATTTATATGAAGCAGAGATATAAAATTGCAAGCTATCCGGTGAGGCCATATCGGAAAATATTTTTTTAAGCAGGACTGCTTTCCTTTATTCCTAATGACTTTTTTAGTGTAATGTTTAAACTGTATTTCGACCTATAAGACCACGATACTTACGGCATTTTCATATTTCATTTTATAATATTTCTTCAAAATTATTTGACTTCGTAATATTTATTTGAGATCAAATATTTATTTGAGATCATACCACGAGATCAAATGTACCATGATTGAATCAAATGTACCATATTTGATTCTATGAATGCATTACATTCATGATCTAAAATTTTCCTAATTAATTAACTTATATTATTTCTTATGTCAAAATTTCTTTTATAATAATTTAATAATTTACCGACTAAATAGCTTTAATAATTTACTGACTAAATTGTATTCTACTGCTTAACACGATACTATAATTTTTTTTTAAATATTGAGGTTAAAAATATTGGCTTTTTATTTTTTTTTCCAATTCTATCCGAAAAATCCGTTATACATAAATAAAATAAATAGTCAAAAAATTTCTCAAATTAAACTTAACTGACAAACTTTTCAATGTTGATGCTAATGACAAAAAAAGTTATAGTTTATTTGTTTTACTTATAACTATTTCCATATATACAGGTTCGGAAAGGAACCCTAACAAAGCATCGAAATCAGTCACACAAACTAATCTTATATCGACAAAAGTCAACATTTGCTCTGAACGTCTCAATATATATGTTTATAAGTGCAAAGCAAAATTACTCTGCGATGTAAAAGGTCGCAAATATGTGCTACATAACTCCAGAAGTAATCTGAGAAGGGAATACCGCATATAACTGGCCCCACAAAGGTCAGATTAATATAACTGTTTATATAACGATTTGAAGTGTGTTCAAGATCAACTTACTTTGGCGGTCGAAATAAGTGTATGTCATCGGAGCACGAGAAACGTAGAGGTTACGCAGACACAAACATGAGAATGAAATGGTGGAAGCTACGGATCATACAATAGTTGAAATCGCTATGAATGGAAAGGACGTATACATAAAAGATTTCGTTCTAAAACATTAGTTTTTGAAATATTTTCTATAGTTTATTACATCAGTTTATTTACATTCCTCCATGAGACTTCATAGTCTAATATCTCACAGTATTCCTCAAAGAAATTACATTTTATTATGTTACCGACATTGTTTTATCAATATTGGAATTTCTAAGTTTATGTAAACATTCTCCAATATGGTTATGGTGCAATATCCAAAAAAATTATTTAAACATAATATTTCCAACCCAAGCGCAATTAACAGATGTATCCGCTTCCATCGACAGAACTGTTTTTTTTTTCGAAAATCAGTGTACTAAACGATTCGCAATTATTTTACTTTCATCTGCTACATCCATTAATCGATCATTAATAAATTCACCAATAAACTTTCCAAGTGATTTTTTTTAATTTTTTGTTATTATTCTTGTACATACCTGTTTTTTCAAAATTATTTTGTAATTTTTTTAATAACTACTATGGGATCTAAACATCATTTGTTATTTTATTTAGCAAAACAGTAACGTTGAATTTTAATTAATTTTGTTTAAAATTTAAATATTTCTTCAGTTTTATTTAATGTAAATTTAGTAAATGTTAAGTTTTTTCAATTTTAATTATTTTTCTTTTGAATTACCTAAACTTATATTTACATTAGGTATAAAATATACACAAAGAAAATAGCTAAAAAGTTAAATTGTAAACAACAAAGTCTTTTTTCACATATAACCCATTGACGTAGCTATGAGATTGACAAAATTCGGACACAACTGGTAGGCGGTGGCCCTCCGTGAACGGATCACCGTGATGCGCGTGAGCGCTCGTAGTATAAGCCGGTCGGGATACTCGCAGTGCGGAAAAAGTAGCATTTTGTCACAGTAATAGTAGTATTACACAGTAATAACTATTGTTTAGTTTTATAATAATAGTATAGGCCGATCGGGAACGTGATACTATTGTTTAGTTTATAATAATAGTATAGGCCGGTCGGGAACGTGATACTATTGTTTAGTTTATAATAATAGTATAGGCCGGTCCGGAACGTGATACTCGCAGTGCGGAAAACGTAGCATTTTGTCGCAGTATTAGTAGTGTTACACAGTAATAAATATTGTTTAGTTTATAATAATAGCCCGATATTTTTATTTAAAAAAACTATAGACGTAACACGCATCACGCAATTAACAATTTATAATGTAAAATAGAAATTAATATTTCAGCAATGTTATTTCGCATTGGGTTATATTGTATTACATTATAAGCAATATGCTAAAGTAAACAACACGAAAAAACTCAATAAATAATTTTTAAAGAAGGTGGTGCTTAAAATGCAATGGCAATTAAAATCATAATAACCAAACTGATAAACTAACAACAATAATAAAAGAGCGAGGAACATGTAGACACACACACACGCGCACATATAATATATATATATATATATATATATATATATATATATATATATATATATATATATATATATATACATATGCACATGCATCGGCATGTCGGTATTACTGGTCGTTCGTTATTTCACGCGTCAAGCTATTGCCGCGCCAAGCTATTATCAAGTAATCGCGATCTATAACTCCAAATATGTGTACATATATATCTAATTTTTGTTCAGATGTTAATTTATATAATAGATAAAATTAGACAGACAAGTCAAGAAAAAAAACATTCCAATGTAGAAAAATTAAATAGTTGCAACTTACTGATTTTAACTTTATCCATTACTGCGCAGCGTTTCAAATAAGGGTAACGTGTTAAACCATTTGTTCTGCGCCGTACTGGTTATGTACGCATGCTGGTTTTTTATGATTCTTAGAACGTCTTCAGAGGTGCATGAAATAACGAACGACCTGTAATACGGACATACCGATGCATGCCAGTAGCAAAATCACTTTATTGTTTATTATATGATTGTGATTATCATCATATATATGATTATTACCCAATAATCAATTTTATGCAACAACAAACGAGTATTTGGGTTTTTAATATATATATTTTTTATTTGACTTTTCCCTTTGTTTTCCGTATGCAATATTAAGGATCGCACGGAGTTTTCCTGCTAATTAAATACGCCTAATATTCAATTCAAATTATTCACAGTTTTCTAAAGTATGTAAAATTATAGAAGTAATAAGATTGTTTTAGCATACTTGTTAAACTAACAAACCCTGGGCAAAAACGGAAAGTGATTAAAATAATTTACTATAATTTTGACGAGTGCGGGCGATACATTCTCCTTACCGTTTCCTCTGGTTTCTGTTTATGTAAATGATAATAAATTAAGATAACTGATATCAACAAAATGCCCGAGTCATCTGGAATGAAGTCAAATAAAAATCACATTCAAGACATCCTACATATATTTAAAAAATATTTCATTAAAACTCAAATATACCATTGATCATTAAAATAAGCTGCAATTTCTAATTACGATGAAGTATGTCGTTTTATATAAGTTTCATAATATATATTGTTACTCCCACATAAGTTGCCAATTGCCCTCAGCGACTACTCTGACTGAAAACGGGACGAATTAAAACTTTTGCCCGTACTTAACTTCTTTTCTTCAAAGCCGCATAGAGACAACAAATTTAAGCACCTACCCCATTAGTACTCGGTGAGCCGCAAAGTATTTCCAAGCTTGTTTTACATACAATGCTCGACATTGTTTGGATATCAAAGTTTGTTGTGAATAAAGTAGTCAGTGGACGATATTGTATAACTTGATTTTTAAATTTCGTACTGATAAATTATGAATCTACACCGATATAATTATAATTGTTTTTTCCAAAAATTTGTTGTTTTTTATATTCCGTATATATTTAGATATGATCAACAGAAATCGCTTTTATGTTGACTGTTTTCGTTTATGTTATTTCATTTTTGTTATCAGATTGTTAATCTAATAATAATTAAACGCAATCCTTATAAAATGAGTCACGTCCCGTCCGTCTCTCCACAGCTGTATTTATCAGAAACCGTTTGATGTAGAAAGCTATAAACATACTAATCAGCATAAATATCATTGGTTAACATTCATAGATACAACAATATTCATAGATAAATTATAGAGGGTGCGGGTTTTTTTTTAAATTTCGTCCTATGTAAAGAAAAACGACCAATAAATATTCTAAAACTATTCATTTTATAATTTTACTTTAGATAATTCTTGATAATTATAAAAATATCCACAAAAATATTTATATAAACCGTTTGATGTAGACACTTGAAATTTTTCATGATGATAAAACATGTTAAACTGCATATATATTGATAGTATCGTCAGAAATAGTCAAGATATTTTTGGCAGAGCGAGTGAAGTAGTCCAATTTTTATTTCTCATTTCAAGTATATTGTGGGCAATAAATTGATTGAGCGAATTACAAGGATTCCAATACTATATACTTTCTTTAAGAATGTACATACAACATTTTGGAAATATTGTTAAAAATGTCGGTTTCAATTCGAAATGAAATTTTTTAAAAAATATTCCCGTTTCCCCGCTCTAAATAAATGAAAAAATCTAAATTTAAGAAAAAATAGCGTTACTACAAATTTACCTAAAATTAATAACACTATACCAATACATTGAAAAAATATCGACGTTTTCTTCTAAAATCTCTGACTTGCTTACCGTTTCTCTAACCTCTGGTAAATACGTAAGTGACTTTATTTTGAATGATCGGTTAATATTTTCGTGTGCCATAGCCGATGTTATAAATTAAATTGAATTTTGAGAATGTATTACTACGATCAGTATAAAGTAGTGTAATAAATGTATTGGGACAAAAATTGGTAGTTTTTACTCATAAGCTTCTCAAACTACGTTAGGGAAAATTCTTGGAATGAGCCGGAAATGAACACATTATATTATGTGAAAATATTAGCAAACAATTTACAATGTTTAAAGAATTTCCCAGGAGGAAATTGACTTTTTGTGTTTAGGGCTAATATGTATAGTTTTAGTAAATATTTAGGTTAATATTTACTAAAACTATATGTATTTGCACTAATTACAAAAAAAACAATTTCCCCTTGGGACATTCTTTAAACATAGTAATTTTTTTGCTAATATGTTCACATAATATAATGTCTTCATTTTTATTCTTAGGGACATTATTATTGATCAAAATCAATGCAGCTATGAGTTGCATTTTAAACAGTGATTACGATATTATAAATATTCAAATATGTTTAAAATATAAATATGTAACGAAACTTTCAAACTTCTTTTATATAACGATGAACGTAATAAAACAAATGATACTTAAATTACGTAACAACTTGCATTAAAAATAATATTAAGTTAAAACTAGATTAATTTAAAACTATAGTATTAAAGTAAGTCTTAACAAATAGAGCTAAATGCCTTGTAAAAAATTATTTAATTATGACGTTAAAATTACAATGACGACAGTCTTATAAAGTGCTTGCTATATATTTTCTATAATTTTTATTATAAACGCCACTTTGTGAAATTAATAATTTATTACTTTTTACCAAATGTCTCATCAAGTTTTTATAGGACATAAAAAGAAGAAATTGCATTTTGTTGATTTATAAATAGTCTGAATAAGTAATTATTTTTTGTGATATCCGTAATTTATAGATGCTTTCAAAGAGTATTTTTTTCTAAACATTCCATTAGTTTGTCCAAAGTATCTATTGATCGTAATACAAAATATAATGTAATCAATGATATTATATATTTCATTATTTGTAATTTATTTGATTTTAATCTTTTTCTAATGAGATTAATAGTTTTTGAGATGTAGACGGTCAAAAGTTTGATAGTTTGCAATAGAATCAGTTAAAGACCATAAAAGTAGTTTTTTTTTCAAAATTTCGATAACTGTTAGTCACATATTGAATGGGAAAATTTAGCAACAAAAATTTTAAATTGTGGACAGCTAAATATTCCATAACATTTAAAAAAATGTTTTTAATTAATAGTGTACAGTCAATGACATATTTTGAAACAAGAATTTTTACGGTCTTTAACTGACTGTTATCTCAAACTCTCTTAAAGGGCTACATTTGAAAAAGTAATAATTGTATTTTAAAAAAATATTAAAAATGAAGTACGAAGAAATCAAATGTTCGTCAAGATTGATAACAACTTATTATGAAATGGGATAAATAGTTAATAAGATATTTTGGAAAACTGATAAGCTTTATTGATAAATTATTTGACAAAAATTCATAAATTAAAAAAAAAACAATTAAACATTTTAAATAAAATATTTGGTTTTAAAACTTCTTCAAACATTGCAGATTCGATATGACCTTTCAAACCGCATCAACTTATCAATTTACACAGGCGTGCCACTTAATAATATTGTCAAAAATTTAATCGATGAATGTAATCCCCTGTATTTTGAGCATATATTTTTGGACAATTTTACGGCACCATAACGATAAAAGTATTGCGTCACTGGGCAAAATCAAAAGAAATCTAATTTTCCATCTTACGTAGATTTACACTACAGCGACTAAAAACTATTTTGAAAATATGTTTTAACTTTAATATCCCGAAACTTGTAGAGCAAATATTTGTAAATATGTATCGGCATAATGTTAATATTTATGTTAAAGAGTTTATTAAGGTACCAATGAACTAGTTTAAAAAATTATTACTGCACATATAATACAGGCTAGTTAATAGTACCGTATAATTGCGAAGGCCATGTAATTATTAGTATTGTGTGGTTATAATTATTGCAAAAACTATTAGAATCTTGTGGACGTGGAGAACATTTTTTGTGACAATTGTTTGAGAATAATAGACACGGTGAGTACAGCCGGTGAATACTCATAACAATTTTTTTTACATAATCAGGAAATTTTCAAGTTTTAATCAGACTTCTAAAGTTTATAATTCGAGTTACAATAAAACTTATAAGATCGATATAAAATTATATCAAGAAGCGGTGAAGTGGTTTTGCATTTTTTTCATTTCTCAGAAATTTGCGCATTTTTTTAATTTTTAACACATGTTAAGTACATACCATCAAGCTTTTACTTATTTTAATATAATTGTAATATAAGAAGTAAATTTCTGCGAATTTTATCTAACTGACAATAGTTTCTGAGAAGAGACTGAAAAAGCTGTAATTTTTATCAACATCTACAATAATATCCAAAACGAAGTTTCTTACAAGAAAGGCGAAAATCCGCACTCAAATTATCGTATTGATTTTGATATTGTCACTTAAGAACGGTGACCAGGAACGATTTTACCTGTAATCTGTACCCTGTAGCGAATTGCATAAAAGGAAAAATTAATCTAATTTCTACGCGTATTTTGAGATAATGGTTTTATTTTATTAAAAAATCTTCGAACGAGTCTTCCGGTAAAATATTATCAGCAGTTTTTAAGAAAAGAGAATTTATTAGCGAATAGCCATTCTGCCATCATGTCGGAATTAAAGCCACAAAGTTTTGGCTTAAAACATATTTGTTAATTATTTGGAAGAAATAACACTTTGTCATCAATTCTTAATTTTGATGTTTTTGAAAAATTATTCTATTACATTATGAATGGAAAAGTACAAATATATTTTGTTTCAATTTATTCTATACTAATGTCTTAATCAACGTCAAAATATGTAAATTTTCAAATAAAAACTAAAAATATATCAAAATGCAATGTCTACTTGGGTATACTCAGTGATCGTAGTAGCGTCTACAGGGTACTACATTATATTTTTTCTTTTCTTTTAATGTATCTTATTTTAAAAATGTAAATTAGAATGCCGAAAATACCATCAATTTATTAAATCAAAGTACTGAAAAATTAAAACACGTTATGAACTTAATTTACGTAGACATCTTAAGAAAATACTAATTATTTTTGTTTCAAACTGTATGCCGAATAAACGGTGGAGGCTTCTATTTAGTTAAAATGCAATTAAAAATATATGCCATAATCAAATAATTCAATAGAGCACCAGTTAGTAACAATTTGATAATAATTTTACCCACAACTAAAAATAAATTCAAATTAAAACAACGGCGGTAGTATTTCAAAACAGAGAAAAAAGTTAGCAAAGAATTTACTTTTAAATCGAATTATCAAATGAAAAGTAATAACATTCGATAAGTTATGATAGAAAATCTATACAAAACAAATTTAATTTACTCAATATTTCTCTTTATTATTAAGAGTGAAAGTGCCTGATCGAATTGTATTTTTCTATTTACAACAAATCAAATTAAATTAAACGTAAAGAAGTACCCA
This sequence comes from Druceiella hillmani, assembly GCA_039881145.1. NCBI lineage: Eukaryota > Metazoa > Arthropoda > Insecta > Lepidoptera > Hepialidae > Druceiella > Druceiella hillmani. Next base: position 26,876,720 of record JAYKKI010000023.1, on the reverse strand, counting down.
GTTGAAAACTCGTTAATTGTATCTGAACGCTTTATTATATAATATTGTTTTTTTTAGTGCATTTAAACACATTATCCTTATCATATGCATTTCATCCAGGACGCGTGTGTTATTTACGGTAAAGCTAGAACTATGGGTACTATTAACTTTTTCATATAAAAATCTGTTTATTGAAAAAAGTATCGTGAAAATTATTTATCAAAAATATACATTTAAATCTAACTTTGATAAAATGAAGATAACGATTACATTTTAAAATAAAAAATATTAAAAAAAAAATTACACCCAGAATTACGCGCAACTGATCGTTATTTTAGACAAAAAACTTAGAAACTTAAAAAGTACTAAAACGTTAAATACAATTCATGCAATTCGCTAAAGTGCAAAGACTATAACGATGACTTAAAATATTTATGTAATTAACTTTCTCGCAACGTCAACATAATATATATATATATATATATATATAACAAAACAAAACAATTATAATAAGTCAAGACTTAAGGATTTGAAACTTTACAAAACTAAGTAATTAGGTTATGTGCAAAATTACACACTTGGTAGATTTTTTAGTAGGTGCCAAGTTATAAAATCAATTTGTGTAATTATATCTATCATTTACCATAGCTTTTCCATACGTAACCATCGCGCTACATTCTAATTATATTAAATTAACAAAAATGCACGAACTCGCCGTTAGCGAGTGAAAGACCAGAAAGGACAAATACTTGAAGGCCGGTGCGACGTTCTTTCAAATTCATATTTTTTTGTTTTTTTTTCCGTTGCAAGTGTCGGGTTGCAGATTTCAATTTAATACCTGCGTTGAGATTAATTGCTTTTCCAAGGTCTCTTGCTTTCATTATAACTAATTTATTAGTAATAAATTATATATATGTGTGTATAGATATTTTTATAATGTTTTTGTACATACGTTAGTAATTCTAATAAAATAAAGTAAAAAGTATTTGTCATGTTTGATTCCGAATATAGTATTACTTTTTCTCATTAGGTGTAAGTAATTTTCGGTGATTCGAATTTTCAATCATATTTTGGTTTGAGACTTCTTGCTATTATAATAATACGTATAACATAGGTTAGTTACAAAATATAGCGAAAAATAGGTTAAAAGCCGGAAATAGACTAAAATATATAAAGTAGATAATTTTATGTATATCATCATAATAACTCAGTATGATATAGGTTGAATTCCTTGCTTTGTGATTTAGTATTCTAATTGCCTTTTTGTTACATACAAAGTTGAATTTTTTTGGAAATGTAGTACTGACTGCGATTTAGTGAGGTGCAAAAATTATTTTACACATTTTTGGACCTTTTTTGCCAGTGTTTTTTACAAAAATGTGTCAGTTTCCCGTAATACTTTGTTCATATCTTTTTTATAAAATAGTATTTTTAAATTATTTCTGTCTTTTAGTATTGATAATTCCAAACTTCTATGACGGAAAGATGAATTTATGGCTACAAGAGACAATATCTCAAAAAAATGAGAGAGCATGCTTACTCTACTCGTATTTATGAGGGTGGGGAACAGCAGAAAATACATTTGTATGCTAAATGTGAAAAACCTTGCAAAAGAAGGACTGTAGAAAGTGAGGACTAAACTTAAAAACAAGATAATTCTTCACAAAAATATACGCGAAAATTTAGGTTAGTTGAAACTCCATATAAAACCCGGTAAAGACTTATCTTACCAGCTGAAACTAATAAATTAACTTAGCAAAGCATTACCAATTTTCGAAAATAAACTGATACGTATATTCAACAAAGGATTACTTATTTTTGACAATATATTATGGCATCTACGGCAGCTGAAACAGTTATGTAAATTCAGCAAATGATGACCGGTTTTCAAGAACAAGGTAGGGTATCTAGCGCAGTCAAACCTGATGAGCAAACTCAACGAATGATCACCTTTTTTTAAAAATATGCCAGGATATCTATAGCAGCTGAAATTGTTAAGTGAATTTTGAAATCATATTTGGGCATCTAGGACAGAGACTCAGCAAAGTACGGCATTTAGGGTAATTGAAAGTAATAAGCAAACTCAGCAAAGGGTTACCTGTTTTCAAGAATGTGTTACGGCTTCCATGGCAGCCGGAACTGTAAAACTAACTTTGAAAAGGATTACTTATTTTTGAACACTTGTTAGGATATCTAAGACAATTGAAACCGATGTGCAAACTCCGTAAAGAATTACCTATATTCGAGAAAATGTTAGGGCATCTCGGACAGCTGAAACTGATAAGCAAACTCAGCTAAGGGTTTCCTATTTTCGAAAACATAATAATAACTAATAATAGACCCAAAGTAAGAACTGAATATTTTCACACAAGTGTTTTAATTTAATTGCAAAAGAGCCAAAATTTATGGTCAAATAATGAAATTAATTATGTAATGAACTAATTGTTATCCTCCATCATTTGAAAATGACTTTTATCGTATTTCAAAAGCAAATTTAATTATGATGAATAATAATATTTATATAAGTAGAACATCTCTTCCAACATCGATTTATTTCAAAAAAAGATGATGGATGTCAGTTGATGAACTTGTTTAATCGATTAAAAAAGTATTGTAATTTACTTTGTAACTAAATAATTTTCCATATTAATGTCCGTCAAAGGTAAATATAATCAGAAAAAAATTACAAGCTCCTATTTTTATCTTTTCTCTTCAAAGATGAATTTTACATAAAAAACCAATAGTGGAATTCGCTATACTAGCCAGTTGAAATTCTTAAGATAGCTCTTCCTACTTACATGTAAAATGGAAATTATTTCACGAACAGAGTGGGGCGACGTTAAAAAGGTCTTTTAAAATCAATTTGAAATTTGTTTATAAGTATTTTATTTAAATCTTGGTTTAAGGAATATTTAGCGACAAATTAATTGGCATCATTTTTATTTTTAAATGGTTTTAGCCCCACAAAATAATGGTGTTAGTACCAACTCCTTGGAAATTACGATGTAATGATTGTTGGGACAAAACCGTATTTGACCATTAAAAGTGTAGAAGTGACAAACATAATTAATGTATTTTTTAAAGATTTTCATAATTTTATACAATTTCCGCGTAAATTCTGTGACCTGTTTCATGAAGCACGTTGTAAAATGCAGGCAAATAACCACATTCTATACATGCAAAATAAGTAAACACGGAGCTACAAAAACGTGTCAAAATACTTCAATATAATAATTAACTGGAATTAATGAAATCTTAATCAAGGATTTACACGGTATAAAACCAGAATATGTATTTATTAAGGGAAATCCAAAACATCCTCAAATCCATAAAAGTATTCAGCATTCTAATCAATATTGATAATACCGTACAATCATTATTATGATAGTGCTGTTATTATAATTAAGCGTTCTAATCTATATTCTATTATCATCGTATATTTGATGATAGTGCTGTTATTATACATGATACATTCATATCTAAAGCAATGTTGTGCAAACATAAGAATTGACCGAAATCTGATGCTTTAGCATAGTCTATATCTAGAGAGAATATACTCAAGCATTAGGTTTCGAATAATTGTTGTAGGGATCAGTCTGTAGGTCTCAATTTCGTTTAGTGAAACAAGAATGACTCACTTCATAGATGATTGTGCGTTCTCCATATAAAATATTATTTGGTTGTAATTCAAATATATAGTATATTTTAAATGTAATACTATAATCCCGAATATACAAAGAAATTGATTATTTCTTTCGTAAATGTTATTACTTATAAAAAAAACTTTAACTTGGCTCACTGAAAATATTTCATTTTTTAATAAAATATTATCCAATTAGAAAAAATATCGAAAGTTAAAAAAAAAAAATTAATTAGCTAATTGGGAAAACATTTTATGTCCGCGATCGACCCGACAGCCTAAATTTGAAAATTACAAAATTGTTTCTTAATTCCATGAAAAAATATTAATATTGTTTTTGCCATAACACTATTTTCCACAAATTAAATAGCAAAAGATTAATTATCAATTTTTATATGGAACAAAAAAATATCGATTGAAAAGTAAAATAGATTCGATCAAAATCTTCCATCTAACTAATTATTTACCTAGATTTACAAAACTCACAGTTTCTCTTTTTTACTCACAGTTTCTCTTTTTCAACTTACCATTTAACACTGCTTGCTCTCTCCTTTTGATTAAGGTTATTTTTAGTTTCTGAGATTAATATTTATCCCATTTTTCGCAATGTATACATTTGTGTACATTTATAAGAAGCCATCATTTTTTCAAGAATTATTATTTCAGCCATGTTTATTATCCCGCTGACGTAACCACAATGAAAATACGCAATCAACCCAAAACGGTTACATTTAATATATGTCCTTTTGTTTTCATTCAGGTTCATCAAAACAAAGGTGAGATAAACATCATTAATTTTACAATCGGCAAACTGCTACAGTCGCTATGTAAAACGCGAAGTACTCGGACTAATACAGTATAAGCCTAGCGACTAATTGTAATTCTTGAAGAGACTAAATATTTTAGATATTTGGTGTGCTTACAGTGTGGGCTGTTAGGCTACATGTTTACGTTTCGCGAAGTGTTTGGTTTCATAAAATGCTGATATACCCCATGAGGCTATGACAAGTATAAAATGGAGGATATAATATCAGAAAGAAATAATTTTCATTACAAAAATAGTGGTGTTTGCATTAAAGGAAACGTTACCTTAATGTAAATTGTAATGAAATCCGTGAAGATGTTAGACGGAACCATATGTTTTCATCTTGGCAATGCATAGAACAATAAGGTCCATCATGCCACATTTATGTTTTATCGTAGAAATAAATAGTCAATTTAGGCGACTGATACATAAAGATAGTATCGTAGTTGTGTCCGTCTCTAAATATCCATAAAATCTGACAACTAGTAAAATCCTGAATTAAATATTAATAGTAATAAGTAAACACTGACTTTTTTAAATGAAAACAAAAAATAGATGTTGATACGAACGATGGTTTAAATTAAACAAATTGATATATAAATTTAAATCATCCCACACAGCTTTACTTATTTACTGTTGTCTAAGTGTGAATCAAATATTTCTATCATGTCTAAAACCACGCGATTTTTATTTTTATTTATACTCGATTCATATTTTCCATGTTATAATAATAACTACGTCATTTCAAACCATTCAATTATATTCTTTTCACATAAAACTTTTCCAAATTTGTCCCAAAGAAAAAATTAAAGCTGTAGGAACAGTTGGTCCTCAGAATATTATACAATCAGTTTCCTGCCGTTGATAGGAGATATATAAATGATGAATAGCAAATCCATTCACGCATTTATAGGTATACAATAATTTTCAAAAGTAAAACATATGGTGTGCCTGTTCGAGTTAACCGTAAATATCTTCATCGAGACATTGTTTTATATTTCTCTTATTTCATTTGATATAATTCGAGAAGATTTAACAAAATAAGAAACTGATACTTTCGAAATAATTTTTATATTGTGTACTATAAACTAAATCCCGTTTCGCTGGCTTCCTCTATCCAATAGGAGATGGAATAGATAGAAGTTAAATAAAGGCAACGTCCCTAAATGAAAAAAAAAACATACATACCCGTACTCAAGACAAAATGGGTTAAGAAATATTTATTCTGAAATAAATATTGCGTTATCTATATTTCTTCCCCAGTAGAGTTAGCCAACTAATTCGAAACAAAAAAAGAGTTTCAAATATCTCGCCATCGACGGAATAAACATTTAAAAACTTTATCAATTAAGACCTCGGTAAATGCTTCATAAATCTCGACTAACATGAACTTTACAAAGTTCATTTGCTAATTACAATATTATTGGTGTTGTTTCGTTCGAGCTAACCTATAATGAAAGACTGTTTACTGTTCAACGGATATCCGGTAGCTCCGTTTCCATTAGCAGAGCGACCGAGATCAAGGGTATAAAACTGAAAATATTTTAATGCACATCTTACCCGTGTAATGGAGTTTACCTTGCATTTCTTACCTTATATACCTTATATATATATATATATATATATATATATATATATATATATATATTTGTGTATGTGTGTGTATGTGTGTGTCTGTGTGTGTGTGTATGCATGTGCTGTGTGTCTGAATAAATCAGAAATGTCTCAGAAACATTCTAAAATTGGAATAAGGGAAAAAAAAGCTAGTACTCTTCAAATTATTAAATTACGAAGAAAAATACACGAAATAATTTACGTATTTAGCTGCATCAAGCCTGGTTTATTAAAGTAGAATAATGGAGTAATTGTATTTTCGAAACTTGCAAGTAGTTCCATATATGGAATGTATATTCAATGTTGTACCGTTGTGTATTTGTTAACCTTTTGGTTCAAAGTTTATTTGTATCATAGTTTGAACATTTATCGCCAACTTACGAAATTTTCCTATAATTTCCCTCACCGTAATTTGGTTGAGGTAAATTGTATGAATATTTCATAAGTTAACGAATAATTTTCAAATTATGCATTTAGCTATATAATAGTAATTGTATTATTAATAGTAATAAAAATGGACTTATATTCGTCCAAAACTTCGCAAGTAAGAATATAATCAATTTCTCTCTGAACGGTAATACGCATAATTAAGAAAAAATGGCCGTTACTGGATGCAACATTTCATCTATATCAATGTATTGTAAAGCCGTTTGAGAATATTGCTATTCGAGTGCAAGGGTGTCTGAAAAACTAAAAATATTAATTTCTTATCGTTCACAGCAATTAGAGATTTCACCATATTAAGTGAGTGCAAAAATTCCTTTAAAAATACCCATGAAAGATCTACAGCTTCACGCGCACACAATTCTACCTAAGTAAGAATGAGAGCCTACTGATCACGTTCAGAGGCGATAATTAATCAGTTCATTTTTAGGGTAATTTCAAATTTACCATTTATTTTTTAAAATCAACATTAGCAATGATGTGCTTGGTAATTTTATCTGGTGCACTTGGGGCTAAAAAATCCCCGATCTCTCAAGAATCACTGTATGGTGTGGACTTTAGGCATATGGGTTAATAGGCCTTTTATTTTATTATTCTAGGTACTCTGTGTGATACCTCACTTAATGTTAAAACATTGTAATTCGCTGGAGAAGTAATATTCATGGCGACGGAGTATTTTGTAAAAACCGGATACAGCATATTTTGAATAACAAGAATTTATAGACAAATTTCTGTGGTATTCTACTTTCATTCTGAAGCCCCGTGATGAGAAGGAGGAGTCTTATAAACACATATAGACACGAAATATTGTGGAAAGACGTTTCGGTGTGTAGACGCAGCGATTTTGATATTTGTTACAAGGTTTCATCGCAGACTTCAATAATGTCAAAACATAATACTGTTTTGGGATTTGTACAACATTGATTTAGATATGAATGAAGAATTATCACATGCCCAATAAACTATCATAAGTGGAAGTCGAAACAAAAGAAATGAAACAATTCGAATTGACATGACGAATTAAATTCGACATGACGAATTAAAGACACAATTTAAACAAATTGAAGCTTTGTCATAATTTCTTCGTTTGTAATACTGAATACATTGACATTTCTTTTAACAACACTAAGTTGCAAAATAGTAAGGAAGAATCTAGAGGAAAAAGAACCATATACATATAGTAAAAGTTAATGTTGAACCAGTTCCATCCTTGATATCACATTTGAGAGGGAAAGTGAGAACACCGTTAACCACAATATATATATATATATATATATATATATATATATATATATATATATATATATATATATATATATATATATATATACATAGTTTATCGTACAATAGTCGAACATTATTTTAAGAATAAAGACTTACTTCATTAATTGAGTATAAAAAGAATTAAGAATACGAGTTTGAATAATACATTTAATCCTAAGGAAAATAGATATATAACAAGGTAGAAAAGAAAATTTAAACATGCAACGTTTTTAAAGCGCGTAGTTTAGCGAGTCGCTAATGCGATTATTTTTATTAAATATTTGACACTTAGGAAGTCGTTAGGAATATTTATGGCTTTAGAGTGTGGCCATAATATCGCATTGCGAATAAAGAAAAATAATACAGGAGTTACGCTGAGAGAATATTTTGGCACATAGGTCTGATAATATTAATCGAATTTGATTTAGCATTGAAATATGAGTTGTCATAACTACATCGAAGCATCAGGGAAATCATAAAATTTTGAAAATATTTTTATTTCAATTTGCAACTGATTCGAATAAAAGTTAAAAAAAGGAAATAAAAATTAATGGGTTGAGATTTACAAATAGTATTCACGAGGAAACAGCAATGAAACAGTTAAAGTATCCTAAAATATCGAAGTTATTAGCGTATATAACCCTATAGAAATCATGGCATTTTTCAATGAATTATTCATTTGTTCAGAACTTTTCGAAAGTTTTGTTTTCATACAGATCTGTTAACACCTGGTTTTATGACATTAATAAATTTTAAATAAATATTTGTAGTTTCACCATTTTTTTTTTTCAGAAAATAAACTACACTACAGAAAAAATAGTGTTGTATTCGATACTTTCGAGACGTGTCCTCCATTTCTGTAAAGCGAAAGTAATTACATAAGCCACGTACTTTCGTTATAATAAATGATACATGACAAAATCATTTCTACACTTGGTTTATAAGGTGATTTTTAATAAAAACAAAAAGTTTTATTTCTTAGTAAAAAGCGTTATCTAACATTATTTTGCGAATAGGTTAATCAACTTCGAACCGTTTTGCAATGAGTATCAAGTTATGTAATGTAGAAAAAAATAAAATACGAATATTTCAAAGCTGCTTCCATAATTGGTATGTCTTCAAAATAGACAAAAAAATTTAAATAGTTTTCCACAGTATTTCTATATGTCACCACAATAATACTTACCTCATCTAAACCACATCTCTCTACTAGGAGAAATTTCTTCATGTCACGTCGTGATGTCTTTTTTCACTTTCCTAATTTCGACCTAAAAGTCGATATTCTAATATTTAACTCGAGCGCTCTGAAAGCGCCCTTTAAAAAATATCTGTATCTTTAAGACACCCCCAAATTAAAAACACAAATCGATCGAATTCAAATACTGGGAAAGCGCTGGCCAATCGGTGGTACCACAGCGACTAATCAACCAAGCGATGTGGAAAAACATGATTTAAGTATTATCATACGCTCCGTGCGTACTTAATGCGCCATCTTGCTGTTGTCACATTCTCCGGCTGACACCTAATGGGACGTTTTTAGTGAGTCTGTCAGTTTGTTTTGCAGAAACTGCGAATATCGTCCTCGATTTAAATTTGAGGACATATGTATATATATATATATATATATCCCATTTTAAAAAATTAAATCTTATTTTATTTATTTCATGTAGTTTGTTTCTTGTTTCTTTACATAACAGTATGTTTATACATGTGTAAGTTTTATAATAAGAGGGAATGAGTATTACTTTGATGTGTAAATTGTTTCACAAAATATAAATGAAGGTGAATCTGTCGAATCCCCACGCGAGTCATCAACAAGTAAAAGAAGTCAGATAATCTATAACTAGAAGAAATCTGATCATCGTGACCATCCTTCACCAGCATTTTCTACATCATTCTCTCATAATTACAAAGACAATAATAATATCAACTGGAGAGCTTAGATCTTTTATTGTCATTTTGATTTTGTTATGGTATAATAAATTACCTAGTAAAAGATCGTTCTGGGATAATGGTGATGACATGTGAAATACATTGGTACATAATACTATGAGACGTGACAGATTTATTCAGATAATATGTTTTATTCATGCAGCTGACAACAATAATCTTGATAAAAAGGACAAAATGGCTAAACTGCGATCTATGATGAATATACTAAAACAGAAATATCTTAACCATATTCCCGTTGAACAGAATCTCAACTTTGATGAAAGTATGATTGATTACTTCGGAAAACATGGGTGCAAACAGTGTATTCGTAAACCGTAAACCTATCCAGTTTGGGTATATATATTGGTGTTTGAATACAAGTAATGTGGCTATTGGGATAATTTTTACATATATCAAGGTGCTATTCCAGGTGCAAATACTGAAAATGAGCAAAATTTTGGAACATCAAATATACACACCAAAGTAATATTCATTCCCTTTTATTATAAAACTTAGACATGTATAAACGTAATGCTATGTAATGAAGCAAGAAACAAACTACTTGAAATAAATAAAATAGGACTTACTATATCCTGTTCGCCCTTTCTGCATAATTTGTGACACCCCACGTATATAATTACTACTACCTTCAAACTTCGAAACACAACTGACCACTAATTGTTTCTTGTCGGTAACTAGTACATGTCGCTTTAAGTTACAAATTATTAAAAACTACTGTGGTTCATAGCTTTTGAAATATATGTTTTATAAACAAATTAACTACTCATGTTGCATTGTGGCAATGTCAGGCTCCAATAGGTTAAAATCTTTCTGAGTAAACTAACCAGATCGGCAAAAACTAGAGCGATACGGCGTCAGCCAATGAATTATTTCTGTACACACTTGACAGATGGCGCTTATTGGTTAGTTCTAAAAAAGAAGGTGACCACTTTATCCGCCTGAACTATTTTAACGAACCTTCCCCTAGTAGGCAATAACGTCGTGAAACATTAAAATTGGCAAATAGTTCAACAGAAACACTGGGTAACCTGAAAAAGTTTATAAATGCCTATAATGTGTACGAAACCCTCGTAGTGGGAGTTATACCCATACTAGATAGGTTTTTGTTTTTTATAGATCAGTCAAAATTATTGGAACTGATCATACGATTATTTTTACTGACAAAACTTGTATTGACATTCTATTGAGATTATTTTACTGATTAGATTCAGACAAGTCTTTTGAATATATAAAAGAGTTGATGAGATGAGAAAAAGTGAAACATGAGAGTGAACGAGATGAGAGAGAGTGGAGCAGGGTGCGATGGGGAGAAGTTGGTCAAAGTATATGAGAAAAATAAGTTAGACGAAGACGGGGAGTATGAGGTTGGGGAAAGTAGGATAAAGGGGAGAGTATGAATGAGGGATGCCCTTTTTCATTATGTGAATCATCATAAGTACGATTAGCAGTGACTTGCCTAATATAGAAAATTAAAATGATTCCCGAGTGCATAAAACAAAAAAAGATAATTGAATTCACAGAGAATAGAGACTTGCATTTCTTTGTTTATTTTTCATACTAACAATAAAAATTAAATTACTCACCTAAACTATATCGCTTGAACCTATATTTGTCAATACGTTATGGGTAATAATCATATTTTTTTAAAAACATAATGATCTTTACTAACAAAACATGTAATTTACTTTCATTTACAATTTCCCTTTTTCCTATGATTGTACACAGTTCTGCTTTTACGATACCCTATTTATGGTACAACCCTTTTGTCTATTTAGACACGGGTGATAAGTACTTACCTAAAAGTTTATCTCATAGAAAAAAGTTTATCAGTGTATATAAGTCTAGTTCTCGCAAAACCAACCTCGCGCAAGCCGTATTCTATTAAGAAGAACCATTTCGATTTACTTTTGTATATCTAATCCCCCTCCTCTCTGTACATCCAAGTAATAATGGAAATATAAAGTTATTATTTCTTGGGTTTCATGACATTAGCTTTATTATGTTTCGAGGCATAGATTGATTTATGCACTCACTGACACTTTATCAAAGCACATAGACCATTTCCAATGTACTTATAAACTTAAAATAAATTTAATTAATAAATATAGGCTGTGTAATGCATATATTACTGAAATAGATATTCCAGAATTTCATATATCTTAAAGTAAGTTAGCCTACTTTTTAACCCCAAATTGTTTGATATAAAACAAACATATCTTTGCCCTATATATAAGCAAACGGGCTTTCAAAAATTCTTATAAAAATTAGTTTTAATCAATCATAAGTCATCCATAATGATGTCGTATTTGTTCTATAGGTAGTACTTTTACATCAATGCTGCTGAATAAATGTATATTACGGTGGTACAATTAACCAACTAGTATATTTTAAATAACTCATCCCTTAGTGAGTGATGTGAAAAATAATAATATAATAAATTGAAACAAATGCATGCGTACATAAAATATGATCAATTATCATGTTTTGTTTTAAGTTAAAGAAACATTTACACATATATATTACAAGACTCACCATAGATACTTAACTCTAAGTTATGTTTATACCTATTCCGTAAACTATGCTGTTAAATACTTTTAATAATACACTTAGCAATAACAATATCAAATTTTTTTAAACCCAATTAAAATACAATTTAAAATAACATAAGAAACGAAAACACACTAACGGAGGAACACGTTAAACTTCACGATTTATCGCTGTCTGACGTCAACCGCTCACGTATACTAAACACGACACGACGTTTTATATACATAGCGCTTCTTTCTGCGCAGATGTGTAACTTCTCTTGTACTTTATCCCTGCTGTGGCGCGGATTTAGTGCATATTTTTTGACTGCCAAACTGCTGACTTTTTTGATTATTTGATTCTAAAACTATTGGTTTTAGTAAAAAAATCAAGAGATCTTTTCTAGAAACATTCAATTTATTTACGAGCATATGAAGACGTAGTTTGCCACATAATCACCAAAAATTAAAATATTAATTTTTGATGAAATATTATTTTTAAAGCAGAAACGACTAAGTAAAAAAGGGAAAAATGCTTTCAATCTTTTTTATAAAAAATTACAAGCGCTACAATTTTAACTTCTTGCATGCTCCTCGAAAATATAACAACTTTCGAGAAAATGTTGTGTTTTTACATTCCCTAGGAGGTGATATTTAAAAAAAATCTAGAACTTTTAACGTTCCTCATTTCTCTCTCTTCGATATAGTTAACTTTATACAAAAAAATTAGAAACCTTTTAACACGACTACGACAAAGGAAGGGTTTTGATTTTATAGGCTATCTGCGTATGTATGTATGTGAGTTAGTTTAGTCCCTTTTACGGGCTAAACTACTAAAGGGATTACAAGAAATAAGTCGGACGGGACCAACTCGAGGATGGGGAAGTACCTAATGCGGTCAATATTAAATTCGATGATCCAATAAATCGTAATGATTCTTCATAAGATCTAATTAGAATTGAGACTTCAAACATAGAATATAATAGACTAAGAAGGGCTGACAAAATCAATAGAACCATGCTTCCGTTAATATTGTCTTGCAGTGGGACTGTACACAAACTTCAAGGATGTACACTTGGAAAAGCTGTCTTAGATCTCGTTAAAACAGTTGTTTGCAAAAGGCCAAGTTTATGTTGCATTAACCCGAGTCAAAACTTTTCAAGACCCCTTAGGAAGTGAGCTTGCATCCCCCACACTTTTAAATAAGAATAATTAATTAATCCAATAATAATGAATCTATGAAGAATTAATTCATGATAAAACTTACGCGCCAGAATTATAATTGAAATCAGGGCTCCGTGCTCCAATTCCACGAAGGCACTAAATTAATTGCACAATAAAAAATATAAAACTCATAGTAAAACTAGTAAATAAAAATAAAAGTTAAAAACTAAATCCCATCTATGGAAAAAACTAACTGAAAATACGAAACAAAAAATGTTCCCCACAAGAGTCGTCATAACCTGAATTGTTCTCAAAATTTAGAGAAATCTGCATTGTAAAAAACGTTTAATGAATTTCCTTTCAGAAATATAATATATCCAACTCAATTTTATATGGATACAGGGATGACTTCAGTATAACCGTGATTGCATGCGGCCATAATAATAAACAAGTACATAAAGAGCACATCATAGGGGCAAAAGAAACTTTTTCACATACATACATACGTAGCACGGCTATACTTAAATCATAACTGTATACATGTTGAATTGAATTTGAAAGTCGGGTACGAACAATGATAAATTATAAAAATTAAGTATATCGACTATCGAGCTGGATAGCGAAAAAAATCGTGGGCGCGAAAAGTAAGGCTAGAAACGAATTTTCTACTAGTAGAGAAATAGAGTAGTTTTTAACTTTGATAGTAATCTAAATATATACACAATTTGTACCTGTGCGACTTGTAGATTATATTTAAGAAATGACTGGAAAATATTAAAGAGTTTATTAGTTACTGACATATTATTTTCAATTGTTACTATGTAAGTGTACCTAAGGAAATAAAAATTGTGAATAATTAATCTTACTATTAATACCTATATACAAACACATGTACAAACACTTATGTTTTCAAAATGTTTATACGTTTAAATAGATCATTACATAATTAATGTTAAACTGTTATATAAAGCTTAAAGAAAATCATAAAATAAAGTATTTCTCTTCATTATCTTCGAAATGCTCAATTCAGTTAAAGTCACGCAAACAGTGTAACGAGAATCACGAATTTTTTTTCTCTGATGCAGTTCTGAGCATCACGTAAGAGCATTCCGATGCTGAATGACGACGTTTGACGATCTTCTCTCTACACATAAATATGTATGGAAAATTGAAACTATAGTTTTGAAAAATATTGTTTTCTCCTTTACTATTGCGTAAAACAAAATTGTAATTACCGCAAAGTAAAGAGAAAATGAGAATTTTGTTAAAAGTACAATTTTTAAGAAAAATTTAACAATTCTTTGAATATGACCTCTTTTTAGGAGATGAGTTGCAAAAAACCTATTTCTATTGCATTAAACAGCCTTTTAGGAAACCAATAAAACGTAATCGCGTCAAATATGAAGGCTATATCTATTATTTGACATCAAAATCTTTGTACCGAATGTTTCTTAAATTTAAAGAAAATTTGACAAAATAGAGGTTTTTCGTGAAAAATGTAAATACACCCCTATGTTTTTATATACCATTTACTATTTTTGTACATACAAATTAATAAACTGTTCTCGACCTCTTTGGCATAATGTGCACTGTTTTAATATCGAAAAAATATTTTTTTTATTTATCCACGAGTTTCTATTTTTATCAAATTGGCAGTCATATCATTTGGCAGTCATCAATGGAATGTTATATGCCGATCAGAAATTCAAATAACACAAGCAAGTTGTGAGATAGGCTCGTCGATGTATCAAACAAACATACCCTATGCCGTTTTTGAATTAATACATGAACAAGCTACAAAAACGTACTATTTGTCATGACGTTTTAACCTATTACTTTTGGTTACCGATCTGACACTGTCGAAGAAACAAGTTTAGTTGTTGAAGAAAAAAATCGTTATTGGAAGATTTCTTCCAGCTAAATTAAAATGTTATCTTAATTTTTTAATATCAAATGTGGAAAAAAAGCAAATTTGGGTACAAATTTAATTTCAGGAAGGAGACATTGGGAAATTCGGTTACAAATTGAATACCTTTTGGTATTCAATCAATTACAAAAATTATTTTAACATTTCTGGAAAAATATATAATGATCAACTGAAAATAACAATGCCATGTATAGAGAAACTAGATGCAATTTTGCGAGAAACTTATCTTTTAATTAATATTTTAGTACAAAATGTTAATATATTTGACAAAATGCAAAATGCAAAAAGGGTTGCAATTCTAATAAAATACCAAGATAAACTTTGGAACAAAATTATGACTGAAATACCTAATATGTAAAACATTAAACGTCGAATAATCGAAGGTAAATGCTTTATCATTTTTGAAATCTCGGCTCACAATGGCAGAACTTATATTGCGACAGAATTTTTAGAAATATAGATAATTATTAGCAAGTTAGTATTAGAATTGCCAAAGGATTATTAACGAATCACAAGTCAACTTGCTCCTTCATCAACATTTTTCGGCGCAGAATTATGAAATAACGCTATACAAACTGGAAACGACATTTAGGAACGCTGACAGCAAACGAAAGGGGGGGGACTCTTGATGTTTTCAGATACATTACCTTAATAGTTAATTTTCCAATATGCCATCTATAGTGTAATTTTATGAACAAAATTTTGACATAAAAAAGAAGTGAATAATTATCAAAACCCTAAAACTCTATAAAAATTTTTAAGAGTATTTTTATTCATTACGATAAACAAATTTTTGAAATATAAATGTTCCCCCATATGGTTTGATACCGTATTATATAAAATAACACGTTTTATCTATAGAGTAATTAATATAAACATTTTATATAGTTAGATGAAAAAAGAAAAATGATATCTTTCTGTTAACATCCAAATGACGTTGTTTCCAGCGTTGAAGCAGAGAAAGCCTCTAAACATCAGCAACAGTTAAAGAATGATGTTTTTGAACCGATTTCAAAAGAGGAAGAAGCTATCAATTCGACGTGTATGTATTTTTAATGAAGTGCAATTAGTTTTATATCTCCGAACTCGATTACACTGAATGGATGTGCAATGTATTGTTCATTGAGATACTAAAGTCACAAATAAAAACCTTTACCCCTAAAAAATCGCCAGTAATAATGTTATTCTATGTAAATGACATTGCAGTAAAATATATACTTTATAGTGTTAATTTTACTTTCTCTTCTAGAAAATTACCTAAAATTTTCCTACAATATTTCAAGGAGTATGGCAGGGAAGGGGAAGGCAAAGGTCGAGCGGCAGACGTTTACTAGTTTTCACAGTAGTTCTGAGTCCATATGGGACGTAGTTTTTGAAATCATTGGGTGTTCATGTTTACAATTTTTCTTGCTTTAAATTGTAAAACAACGTTTTAATTCAAATATAATTTTTGTGTTTAAAGTTCCACACGTTTGAAAGGCAAATACATACGAGTAATGTAAAATTAAACTAGTTAACTGAAAATAAAATACTTTTGATCTAAGCTTATATATTTCTCTTAAAATTATGTTACTCTTTGGTCCGTGCCCGGTTGAGGTTCCATAACTAGAGAAACTGCTTTATGGAGTTGAGTGAGCTCTGTGATAAACTTTCATTAAACTTATTCATCAAATATTCTGTAGATATTGAGCTTAACAGACATTCAAATCGTGGCATTTGCAGAAAAAGATCCACTGGTTTAGTATTGAATCATACTGTTTTTCCGTCTTGGATGACAGTGAAGCCAGCAAATTTCTACTGCGGTAGATGGTACACCTCTTCTCAGGAATGCTTCCCAGCTGTGTGAGACTTCTGTGTAGAGAATGTGGTCCCTGAAAGAAGAGGATAGTAAATCATAGCCAAGTTGCAATTTTATCTGTTCAGATATAACCATGGAACTGTAAAATGGGTACTAAGGTAGTGAGAGCCATCATGGGATTATAACAATGCTCTTTTCATTCTCCTTCTTAAGTTTTTGTAATACTCTATTTAAAAGTGAAAGTGGAAGAAACGCTGCGAAATTTTTTTCATGCCCTTTTTATTCAACAAAACATCTATGCTGTAAGCATTTGAGTCTGGAAGCCATAAATGTTGGTTTGATATTTAACTTTACAACTATTTGCAAAAAGATCAATCTAGGAACACCTAGACTCCAAAACCATATCACACAACCGGACTTGAACGCCTCGATTTCTTACCTCCAATACTTTGTGCAATATTTACTGCTTTCTTAGAACTAATACCTATATTCGTCTATAAATTATGGGTGTATGCGTCTTAACGCATACACCCATAATTGTCTAATTTCATAGCATTAACATTAACCTCTCGCTAATATATTTAAGTACGGAAAGCGACTCACCCATTCGATTAATATAGACTATTACCGTTATATTCTCCATCCTTAATAAGATTTTTCAGTGTTTTAGTTTCGTTGCAAAAATTTTAAGCCATGTAAATGCTGCTAAGATAATTTATGTGAAAATAATGCTCATCCTCTGTCTAGTGTCCATGATTTCCAAGGCCATTACTGACTAATCCCTAGAAGAATCTGTAAAAGGAAGAATCCCATTACAGATTTCATTTTCAGCTTTCATAACTGATTTTCCATAATTTTTGACATGTACATCATTTTCCATGATTTTTGACAGTGATAGGTACAATGCGCGACAAGTCAGAATGACCATAGAGTATACAATGGCGAATTTGTTTCTTTATTTTTTTCTGGTTTTTTGGTAAAAGTGAATAATTTTAAAGATTACAGATAGCGCAGTAGTGCAAGGTGCATACTGCATTACTACAAAAATGAGCACGAAATTACGGAAAATAATTATCTACAATGCAAAAGACAGTAAATTTGCATTACCCCATTAGCTACTTTTTGCAGTAAAATTACATTATCCTATAAACTATTTTTTTGAAAATTACAGCTTTTAATATTATTCTATAAATTTGATAGACTGGCATAAAATACGATAACTTGAATTATGCAAAAACGAACAGGATCCTGATTTTATTTCATGCCTGAGCTAGCTTAACTACGAATGACACTAGTTCCCTTGTCGTAACTTACAAAAAACGAAATTAGAAAAGTTAGAACGACATTGATCGCAAATTTACCTGTAGCCCAATGCGCGATAATTAACTTTAATGGTAGAAAAATGCTCAAGTGAAAATGTATTTGTTTTTTTTAAATAGTTATTGTTGTTTCACAGATATTGTAGTGATGCTTTGGATTGTGAAAATATTTTATTCATTAAGCTTAGTTCCATATAAAATGTATTTTTGAAGTAAAACCTCTTTCCACACGCTTGACTTGAGGAGTAAGCTGGTGAATGCGTGACGAGAGCGAGGTGAACGGAAGTTGAGAGGTTACTGAATATAAGTTACTGAAGACAGAAAGAGAGAGAGTTACGTTTCGTATATTACTGTAGGGACAAGAGAGAGAGGTGCGAGCATATATTTTCTTCCTCTCTTTCTCTCATAGCCAGTCATGTTTCGTATATCTAAGACACGGTGCAAGCCTATTGTCTGTATCACACTGTAGAAGCAAGAGAGAGCAGTGCGCGCGCACATTTTCTTTCTCTCTTCCTCTCATAGCCAGTGCATGAAATATATAAATATATATATATACATATATATATATATATATATATATATATATATGCGAGTTTGCTAGCGTTACGCGAACGGTGATTTTTTTATTATTTTGTAATTTCATTTCGTTCTTGAATAATTTTATAAATTATTATTTTGTTCAATACATTAAATATTCTACGTTTTTTTCATTTAGATTTGTAAATACCAAATAGCCAAACTTTCATATTTTCACAGTTACTTCGAGGGTCAAGTAAAAAATGAAGTTTGATATATATGAGACCTTGAAAACATCGCAAAACTGACAAAAATTAATGGACTTATTGACTGATACTAAAATGTAACTTGCTTAGGCTTAGAACTTAAATAAACGTTTTGTTAATGAACATAACGATGTATGATCTATGATTTTTGATGATGTATAATTTTCTTAATGATCTATATGCAATCGTAATATCAGTGAATATACAATTCTAAACACTTTCCGGATATTCTAATAATTTCGATATTTCATGGAAAATGGTCAAATTGAATTTTTTTTTTCAGAAAAAGAACAAATATAATATACACACGATGTACAGCGGCACGCCAAATAAACTTTTCAACCTGAGTTACGTTGCGAACCGTGAACTGGATTTATCATGGATTATTTGATACAAAACACTGCTATTGGAAGTGACTCACGAACAAAATTTATTGGCGGATCGTAAAACGGTGGTTACACCTGCTTATCGATTACGGACTTATAACTCACAGCATAAGTGCATTTATTCGTACCACAGCATTACCTTGTTTATTATTATTTTTTAAGTTCATTTATTATCCGCTCCACTTATATCAATAGTAAATATCAGCCTTCCAATAATTTCCTAGGATTATAAATCTAAAGGCAAACGTTTAGTTTTCTTTACTTACTAATATTTTTAATTTTTTTTCTTATTTTCGATGGAGTGCTAATTACACATTTTATGTTGAGATACTCTTCAGTACTGTATTAAAATTTATTATTAAAAACACATGAAGTGCGCATTGGTCCTTGCAGTACTGAGGCCTCATTACATCTGTCAATAATGTAAAAGTAATTTATGTTCATTTTCTTTTGTCACTTTATTATAATTTACCGTAAATTACTTAATTATAAGTAATTTCACTCTAACTTACTTCAGTTCCCATTCATTATTCTTCCTTTATTTTCTATTTTGGGTTTGCATGTTATTGTATTGGTAAATTTTCCTATACAAAAAATTCTTTTGAAATAATTTTCGCCCAAACACAAATGGGCTTTTATCTGTTACTTTTTTATTGCAAAATAAGAAACTGAAAACTCTTTCATAGTTTATTTCAAATTATTTCTCAGTGGCAATAGCGACCCTTCTATTTGCAATGTGGCATGCACTTACTTTTAAATTCAAATAAGGATTAAATCTAGCAATGTAACGAGGAAAGCTGACAATTTTTCTTTTGAATACAGGAAAGCTGACAACCTTTATTTTGAATTTCTAAAGATAGGACAATCAAAATATAAAAATTCAACGAAAATTGGTTTTGCAAATATTATTTATAAATAGTCATTACAGGTTTATCAATTTTTATAAACAATTTTTGGGATATAGCTGGTGGGAAGCATTTATAGGAAGTATTTACTCTTAGTCAATAGCTTTTAATAGTATTTTTAAATTTAAGTAAAAAGAGTTATTTTTTTTTCAATTTTAAAATCTGCGTTCAGCATTTGAATCTCTATAGACTTTTTTGCGTGGAACAGGTATTAATCTGAAATCTCAACGCGGCACCTTTTAATGATAACGTCGTTAAAGCATACCGCAGTAACAATTAGAGTTTTGAATGCCAATAAAAGCATGGTCGGCTTAATTCGTAGGTTCTTTTTATCAAGATATTTTTTTTATTAAACCTCAGTTAATTTTGTGCTTGCTAATGCAAAAACTTCAATTAATTTATTTAAGCTATATTATTTAACGTAAAATTTATTTAATATTATTTCATGCGACAACAATTCCGTAGAAAAATTATAAAAGATGTTATTTAGAACCATCATAGTGTTCATTTGCCCTTCGTAATTTGCTTTTCAATTTCTGAATCAGCTATAAGACTTCCGTAATTTAAAAAAGAAACAGACTACACAGTGCTGTTTTGTTTTACTGTACCATCTTGGGATATGTTTAATTGGAGTTCGACTCCTGATAAATGTATATTAATTTCACTGCACTAACTTTCTCGTTATGTACAAAAATCTTTATAACTAAACAAGTAATGCAACTTTTTAAAGATTTGGAAGCAGAAATAAGAAAACATTTTTTTTATTTTCCTTTTAACAGTATTCAATCATTTTCTATACTTTTTTGTATTAAATCTACATGCAAATCATGAAGAAGAGAAAAACCGGTAATTAATTTTAAATTAATTAAATAAATTAATAGAGAACTAGCTAATTTTTAAAAACGGGATCTTCATTTTGGTCGACCGTAGCGATATGATGGATTGCATTCCTCTATTCCATTAAATGCCACACCCCATAACTAATAAAACGACGATATAGAACATAATACGACGAATAGGGGGCAAATAGAAATTCACAAGCATACAAATTTACATATCAAACGCACATAACTTGAGATCACGCAGTCAGTCGTTAACACCTGTCGCCCGTAACTAGCGTAGTAGCGATTGCAAATTTATGAAAATTTGTAACCCCGGTAGCGTCTTGAATTATTATGAACACATCCAATAATAATAAAGATTTAAAGCAAAACAGACCCTGCACAATGCGGTTTTCTTTTCATGCTTCGTCCGAACAAAATAGTAAAATACCAGTTTAACTAGGTCAAAACTGAATAGCTAATAACCACGAAGAGCCAATAATAAAATACCAGTTTAACTAGGTCACGAACAAGGAACAAAATAGTAAAATCCCAGTTTAACTAGGTCAAAACTGAATAGCTAGTAACCACTTTTAAAAACTGAAAATTTCCATAAACTTAAATTTGACGTAAGAAAAAAAATTACTTTTCTTAATTTAATAAGTTTACTACCCGATAAATACAAAATATATATTTATACAAATTATAATACCTACAATTAAAAGAAAGTAAGATAAAAATGCAATAACCACTTATATATTATTTTTTCGTCACACGTTTCACACACAATTTTAAATAATTTTAACGTTTATGACGTTATATATGACGTTAAAATAGTATAAATTCGCATTAGTAGTTACGTTATTTAACATTATCGAGGTGCTACTCATAGTAATTGAATCATAAAATTTCACTCGGACGAAAATATCAGTTTGATGCAAACCTCGAACCACAAATGCAACTGATATACGTAAAAAATAACATCACATTATAATACTTAAGAATCAAATAAATCTTTTCACCACTCAATTTGCCCTTATTCTCAACGCCGTATATATAATTACATTCATTTTTCTATGACATTAGACTCAGGCATTCTTATATCTAATTACGTGGATGTAAAATAAGTTTTTTTGTACCTATATGTACAAGAACACTCACTGTCTAAAAATATACTTATCTCTGCCCTGCAATTTTTTAGTTCCTTCTTCTCCCACCTCATTTACTTTTATTTTACTCGTCTATCAAAATAAAAAAATTACTTGAATTAATATAACATAGCTTTCCTTAATATAGATAGACATTGATAAAAACCAGATAGATATCCAATTTGTTCATGAAGAAGCTTCAAGCTCCCAATAACTCGACAGTTAAAATAATTAGGTGCCTAACAGGTAAAATTCGACTTTCCCAGATATATTTAGTCAAAGATAAATATAGTGGATAGTACAAAGGTACACCATGATTTCGAATTTATTTTACCGTTAATTTAGTGATAATATCATTCTCAAGGATAATTGCATAAATTTACTTTTCTTGAAAAAAATTAACTAATAGTTCATTTGGGAAACCATATAAGTTAGAGTAGGAAGCGTTTTCAGTGATTTATTTATTTATTTGTGTACTTCGCATTACATAACTGACACCCAAAATATACTTATTGCTACAACGGCAGTATCTTGCAATTAACAATCGCATGATGATCACACAAGTAAAAACATTATCATCAAAATTGTTTTGTTAATACCGAAGATATGAATTAACATACAAAAAACAGGCTGTACAACTGAATTATTAGGCTGCTTGAGACCCAATATTATAAATAATAATAATTAATAAATTAAAAAAAAACAATCCTCAAACGGCAGGCAGTACCCCTGCAGCTTCAGGACTGAGAAGTTGGAAACCAAAGTTCTATGAAAGAGTTTCTGCTTGATACTCAGAACCCTAATTTAAAAACAGCATATTTTCAGGTCTAATGGTTTGGTTAGGCAGTAATCCTGCAGCATAAGGACTAAGAAGTTGCAATATTAAGTTCAATGATCGAGTCTCTGTTTAAGACCCATAATATTAATTTGAAAAGAGCTATATCATCAAATTTTTTGGAGCAAAGGTTAAAATTAGCATAATGTTGCATTATCATAAGGACTGAATACGTGCGCGCAGTTTAATGAGAATCGGTTAAGTAGAAGTAATTGAAAAGTCGATCGCAGAATTTAAACCCACAACTTACGGAACGCGAAATTAAATAAAACCGTCTAAATAAAACGAGGCTTCAAGTCTCTGTATGTACCCGCATAATACTTACGTAAAAAAAGTCTAAACTCTTTATATTTACCCTCGTCCCTGAAGAATTCCTGTTACCACCTTCCGGCTTCATTATTTAAACTCGATCATAGTGCTTATGCTGTTCAATACTGAGGAATTCTATGGTGTATCTCCAATTTCCATGTTCAGACTCTAATTTTAATAGGACTCTACTAGGAGTATATCCTTCCATACAAGACGAGTGTTATCTAATTTTTTATAAACGCCGGGAATATAAGTCAAATACACGAAAAAAATACAGTGCGCTGAGAATCTCCTCCATATTTGAAGTCGGTGGAAAATATAAATAAATTTAAACGTACTTTCGCGGTCATGCTATATTGACAACTAACGCGTGCACGCTGCAATATCAAGGATACAACAGAACGAAGAAAAATTTGAGCGACTAAGGCTCAATTTACATTGCCATAGAATAGAATGGAAGCGAATTTTTGTAACAAAACTATGCATAGCATAATGAACTTTATGTCAATTATATGACGTACAAACTAGATATGAGCCGATAAAGAGGTCGCGCGTCTTCCGGGGAATTCTCGCGCATTCTATTAGATTCCCGTAGCTACGGACTTATCCGTGCCGTATGTGGAATCCGCGGAAAGTGGCACGAAGAGTGAGTCAATCGGTGGTGCGGTGTCAAGTGTCTATGAAACAGGTTGTGTACGTGCTGTGCAATAAAACATGAATTCAGAAGAAAGGTTGATATATTTGGTGCAAAATATAATTGTTTGTATAACGTAAAAGTTAAAAATTACAGCGACAGAAATTCTAAGAATAATGCCTGGGCAACAATTTGTGAGCAAATGAATTCATCTGGTAAGTTAAACAAATATCTACACTACTAGTCATTTTTTTTTCCTTTTACACATTTGTAATTACGTAAACCACTTCTTTATTATTTGTTAAAGGTTTAATTATAATCTAGGTACACGTAGGGCTATTTTTAGGGTTCCATACCCAAATGATGCCAATAAGACAATATTACTAAAGCTCCACAGTCTGTCTGTCTGTTATTTGGTACCATATCAGAAGTTGTTCATATATATAAACAGAGATCGGAATAGGCAGACTATATTTACCTAAACTTTGTGACGAGACATAGAAGTACATAATATGCCAGCCAATTATTAAATGTTAACATTTATTTTTATATTAATAAATAATATTATAATGTTAATATTTAATATTATATTAACAAGTTTGAAATACTTATGATTTTTTTTCAGTGAACGAATGTCAAAAATAATGGAAAAAAATACGCGTCTGCTACAAAAAAGCGATGAAATTGCCGCAAACCAACAGTAGCTGTTCTCTACCAGAGTTAACAAAAACCAATAAAGTACAAAAAGGAATTGGATTTTCTTAAACCTTACGTGAATAACCCTTAGCAAACATTAAATTTAGATAGTTCCGAAACCGAAGAAAATATCATAGATACAGACTCTCAGAATGTAAACTCGCCGCAAAGCGTAAATTAATCAAGTCCACGACCACGACAGGCATCATAGTTAAAGTTTAGTTCAGTTCCCGAAATGAACAATAGTTGAAGATATCACAAAGTTTGTATAGGGATTATATTGAAGCAAAAACATGAAGATCCTACTATACGCTATAAAGAACTACATACCGTCCAATACATACTTAATGCAGTCAACTACTGACGAAAGAGCACACACGCTGTCAAGAACGTACACCTCGTCTCACGCTGTAACTAGTGACTCTGGCTTTCTGAATGATCCACCGTCACCCTACGTGCCGGCTTCAATTTCCAGGGTTTAGCAACAGCAGTATGAGTACTCATCAATGAAAACCTTCTTAAGAGATTTAGATGATGAAAATGAAGAAACATTTTTTCGTAATCATTTAATCATCGGATAAATTAATTTTA
Organism: Druceiella hillmani; assembly: GCA_039881145.1. Lineage (NCBI taxonomy): Eukaryota > Metazoa > Arthropoda > Insecta > Lepidoptera > Hepialidae > Druceiella > Druceiella hillmani. Next base: position 26,851,182 of record JAYKKI010000023.1, on the reverse strand, counting down.
ATAATGTTGATGATAATAATAGAATAGTTATGAATGAGTGTAGTTTTCTTTTAAACCCTAGAGATAGCGTTAGGTTGCTTAACAAAGTACTATTATTTCGTTTTTCCAAGATACTACCCCATTCCGGGAGTGAAAATAGGTTTTAAATTTATCTCTAGTCTCCATAGCATTATCTTCTCGCCTAATCACTGATGTTATATTTTGTAGAATACTATTCCTTGATGAGATCAGGACATTCTCAGATTGTCGTTCATTTCCTGTTTGAACATCATTATCATCATCGTCATCATCATCTATTATGTAATTATGCAAGCAAGTACACGCAAGGATCATAGCGTTGAGATATTTCGGTTGCATTCTAATCTTTTACGGAAAAATCTCAAACTTTTGCATTAAAATTTCAAAAGAACTTTCTGCGAGATGTCTTACGCAGCTCATTCGATAATTGTATATTTTGTTTCATCATTGTCCGACACTTGCTTTCCAGGGTATCCCACCCTATCAGATGTCCTGTTCAAATGTTCTAACAACGGGAAAACTTCGTCCCCGACGAAAACGTGGGGAAATTCCTCTGTTTTACCTGGCAAGCTTTTATTAGGTAGTATACCAAGGTTTTTATCCCGTGATAGCTGTCCCAAATTCGAACTGGTTAAAATGCCGGCATCGCTGTTACGTCTATAAGCGCCTATGTCAACAATAATTAATTTGCACTTCGCGTCAGCTACTGCTAGTACTAAAGAACTTCTTGTAGTTATAGTATAGACTGCCACTGTTCCAAGATGTTCTTCTGTTAGAACACTTTGGAATAAAGGCAGTCTGTTCCAAAATGTTAACATTTTTCCATCAATGGCTCCTATCCAAGTAAAGAAATTCCAAAGACGTTGAAATTACTTTTGTATTTTTTTAAACATTTCTGGAGCAGGCTTTGACATAACAAGTGGCTGTAAAAACATCAAAATAACTGCACAGGTTTCGTTAATAATTACTGATACAGTGCGATATCCCAATAAATTTTCATAGGCCAATGCATTACAACTTATAGCTGTACTTAAAAATGTGAAAAAAGTTCAGGTAAACCCAATGTCTAACTTCTGAGCAATATGCACCACCAAACAAAAAGTTATATATGAAGAAATTAAGGATGAAGGAAGTCGCAGTAGGAGATAGCGTTATAATAATAAGGTAAAAAATCAAATTCCTCTCGCTGCAGTAAGTTAAAAATGAAGTTGTTTTATTGCATAGAAAGAAAGAAAAATAAAATATTAATTAATAAACATACAGTTACGTACTTTAGGAAAATAGATAACCGCTCTTCAACAGAAATGGGCATTCTAAAGTTTGTTACTTATATTTGGATATATAGCCATAATATATGCAACAACTTTCACATTTATTACAATTCATTTTATAAAACTAAAAAATAAGTGGATACGGATACATAAGTTTTTGCAAAATGTTTCATATTGGTCAAAACGTTTTCATTTCTTCCATAAATCATAAATCCAAATATCTTTTGTCCTTTTTCTGATGTTCTTCCTTTCCTTATCATTTTCTTCTGCCTCACAAATAAGCGATATAAAAATAAGATCGAAGTCAACCATCCTTGTTAAGTAAAATATCTAGACTAACAACTGAACGTCCCTCAAGGCGCAGTTGCGAAAGCTCTCGAGCATTCTTGCGAATTCGCGCGCCTTGTCACGCGACGTGGCGAAATTAGTTCTTCCGTTCCATTCCATTTCACGGCAATCTAAAGTGAGCCTAAAACGCGAAGCTGAGCGGTTACGAGGAGAGGTTTGAGTGCGTTTGTTTAGGTAGTAGTCATGCTACGTGCAAACGACGTACGACGACAATTTTAGGCGTCCTCTGGTAGTATAGGATAATGAATATTTTTAATAACATGACAATATATATGATTATGAATTTTGCCACAAAATATCTAATAATAGCGGAGTGGCTAAAATAAACCTTTTGAGTTGTATAATATTTATGTACAACAGTATAAACTTGTGAAGCAGATTAAAAATAACCTAGCTAATAATAGCAATCCGTCATAATTATGATCAAAAACCCCAAAAATTTAACGCTGTGCAGTTAAAGTGTCCACTGCATATAGTATAATTATCGCAAAAAATCGATAAATGATATTGGCATAATTTCTAATTATTTTGTAATAATCGAATATTTTTAAAATACTGTCAAAAGGTATCGGTCAGTTCAAGTATTGCTCACAGCAAGACCGTTAAGTGCAGACTAATAATATAAGAGTTACAAATGAGAATAAGTCTCAACATATATGCCCAGTACATATACAAACTACATTTTTTTTAAATTCGACAACATATTATGACAATTTTATTCATTATACCACTATAACACAATTACTACCTTCAACTGAAGTCAAAATTGTTTCTCTAACTCATAGTAGTGTGGATCTTCAAATCAAAAACCCGTTAAATTAGGATTTGAGTTATAGGTTCTAGGCTAACGACAAAACTACCTAATTCGTTATATTTGTTTATCAAGTTATGGTTTAGCAATATCTTTTTAATTTAAGAAACTTTTCGGAATAAAATGACACTCAAAAGGAAAGAAAACAGAATCTTTTCAAGATCACTCGTATGTTATTCTGTCATGGTTGTTTTTTTAAAAACCGTTTGACGTAGCAATTCGAAAAAAGTAATGATAAAGCATTTTGAGCCGCATATATTTAAATTATACAAACATTTCAGAGGCGTAAAAACGTGACTGAATTTTTTATTTCATGATTCTGTGTGGTATTAATTAAAAAAATTATATGGATTCGAAAACATTTTTTTTTTCAGATATATATGTGTTGTGAAACAATTGTAAAGATATTGTTAAAATTTTTGCAAACCGTTTATTTTTAGAAATCGTTTTACGAAGAAACATGTAATTTGGCACAATAATCAACCAAACTAAACCGCATGTATTTCAGAAGTTATCTTCAACAATTATTTGTATATTTAAATTTTAAAGAGGTCAAATAAAGTACTCGAATTATTTTATAATATACAGAATACCCAGAAATAAATGTCGGACAAAGAAGTATGTTATCCGTTGACTGAAAAATAATTGATTGTCGTTAAAATAAAATTTAAAAAATGAGTTTTTTCAGATTCAAAATAATATTCTTAATTATTTGTCATCTTTTTCATGCACACGATGCACGCGATTACGCACATCGTTTACACTACTCCCCGCGAACCTGCCGCGCGAGACATTGTATATCATAATGAGTAATTTATACGTAGCAAGTATTTTGTTTCGTTGATTGGTGAAATAAAATGAAATATAACTATATAAAAACTTAATAAATATTATTATTAATATACTCACTCATATTAACGTTCTGCGGAAACCACTCATGACTTTTTTCACGTTTGTAAAGTATTACACAGAAAAGTCATTTTGGTAATAATTATTTCACAAACAATTTTATTAACTTAATGTGTATATCAAATTGTTTCATTTATTTGTTTAAGAATTCTTAAAGAAGATGTTCAAAATGGTATCCGTTTTATTCTACACACAATCGCGCTCTCCTTATAATTGAATTGGTAACATTGTCCACCATTTGAGCATTTCTCTTAATTTTATTAAATCTCTCGGTTATCCTTTTTTGTAAAGTTTGTTCGTCTGGGCATTCAGTCAAGTGTACAAAAGATTTGATGCTATTTCAAAGAAAAAAATAAGTGGTGTTAAATGTAGGATCACGGAGGCCAGGATGCAGGTCCACTGCCCCCTATTCTGTGACGACAATTTTGCTCGTCTAAATACTCCGTATCTGAATACCGAAGTAAGGGGGTGCTCCGTCGTGCTGCCACCACATATCTTTGACTACGCTCAAAGGCAAATTTGAAATAAATTCTTCCACTTCATTACGTAAAAAATACAAATAATTTTCCGATGTTATTCTATTAGGTAAAAAAAACGAACCTACGAGCTGATTACCCAAAATTCCCGCCCACACATTGAAATGCCATCTGTGCTGAAAACTTCCCGGTCGTTTTAGATGTGTCGTTTTCCTATGGCTCCAGTAGTGTTCGTTATGCACATTAAATATCCCATGCCGCTTAAATGTGCCTTCATCTGACCTTAAAATACGTCGAACCAATGTTGGTGAATTGTCATTCTTGCGAATGAACCACTGGCAAAAAGTACGACGACGGGCGGAATCTTCTTCAGTCAATTTTTGTACATTGGATTTTGTCCATGTTCTCTCAGCGTATCTACGACAAGCGTTTTCGGTAAGCTAAGATCTTCGGCAAATACGTCGAGATGCTATATCTTCAGCCACGTGACGTTTTGCATTAACTGAGCGTCCTCTATCAAACAAGGGCAATACCTGACCAATACTATGAGTCCGACTAGCCAACCTTGCGATAGTCCGTTCATTTGACTTTCTTGTGCGATTTGGATAACTAGCCGAATACCTTATACTCATCTGACGACCAGTGCAATCGATTGCACTTAAACATATCAGCATGCCATAATATTCTTAATTGGAATAGCGCACAGTAGACATTATAAAAATTATCAAAACAATAATTAACAATAACATACTGTAAATTTATAAACGACATAATACATTCAAAGCGCGGCATTTGACTGGTTGTTGTTCACAAACGCAGATAATAAGCTAATATAATCTGGCCCAACCATCATCCTTTCTCAACCTGGGGATCGCGTTTTTTTATTAAAGGAGGTCACAATTTCTCCAAAAGATAAGACCTGCATACAAAATATTAGTTTATTATTTTTTTTTTTAATGAAGTGTTACAAAATTTAATATTAACAGGTAACAACAACATGAAAAAATAAACTTATAAAGTATCAGTTAAGCCTTAATTTCTTTAAAATGATTAACGTTAAATTAATTGTAATATTATTTTAATTTTATAGTATAGTAAAGAGACCGCAAGGCTATTTACTTAACTTTTTGGTTTTTTTTCGTAGCTCGCGACATAAAAATGGTTGGGAAAAAATTACTCACACTGTTCAATGTTTCTTCAGATGAATCGCTAAATTTATAGTTAGAACTTTTTCTTTTAATACATTCAGCTGTTATTTGTTATGCTAATTATAGAACATTCATTGCGTTTATTTTGAAATAAATTAATTGTTTATAAAAAACATTATATCACTGTAGTCAGTAAGGTAGAAATAGAACATTATAATATAATAGTAAACACATGTCTATGAGAAAAAAAATTATACTTTACGAAATTTTTAGGCCGCCACTGCCCCGGGACCTATTAGTAAATAGAAAGAATTGTGGCCAAAATTAAATAAAAATAATTCTAAACATATTTAATTTATCATATGACCCAAAAACCAATGTATAATTACCGATTACGATTTTTATTAGCAAACATTTTTTCTATTAGCAAAGACAAAACAAAACAAATATAAATTCTTCTTTAAAAACTACAACTTTATATTTCTTCTTGAAATCAATGGGATACTTCCATAATTTTATGAACTAAATATTGCACAGTATGAAGACAGCTACTTGCAATTGTTTTATGTAACTTTCAAGGCTACATTCCTTATAGGTAATAAAAAAATTTATTAAAGAATTATATTTTCTAAATCTTCCTTCTTTGTAAGATTCTTTCCGAATCTAGCATAATCATGATAGACATCAATGATAAAAATCCTCTTATGCATACATGCTTAGTTAATGTATCCAATCTAAGGTATCTGTACACAATATTTAAAATGCGAAGAGATTACGATACAGTACTATTGATAAAAAAATAATGTAACCCAGCTTCGTAACATCGGGTTATTTTGTTTTGCATACGTGTCTATTCTGTGGTTTCCCGTTTTAAAACAAGGAATAATTTCTAATTGGTCAGTATGTCGTAAGAGAAATACTTTTAAAGTGACTTTAAAAAGCCATTCTTTTTAAAGTAACCTTATATAACATGTTATAGTTTACTATGTATAGGCGAGAAGTTAATTGGAGATAAATATTTTTACTCGTTTTATAGTTCAGACTTTAATTTGATTGTATCCATCGATCAACTTTACGCGAAAGAATTAACACATTTTAATACAACTAATAGAAATACTGAAATAATTGTTAAAGTAATTAACTCGATAATCAGGAGAGTGCGACTGTGTTTACAATAAGACGGTTAATATTACGTATTTATGGCTAATCAAACATTAAAATGAAGTAATTTTTCGGTGTGCATTAAGTGAATAAAATTTAATTGAAATATTTTTTCTGTGCAATATTTTACAAACTATTTAAGTCATGTGATAAGTGATTTCCGTATATTACAACATGAGTGAGTACATTAGTAACTAATTTATTATGTTTTTAATAGTCATGTTTCATATTACTTAACAAATTAAATTTAATATTTATATGGGTATAGTGAAATAACAATATTATCAGCTGTTCGGTAAATTGAATAAAAGAGAATATGTAGTGGTTGCGTACGACTAGCGTGAGCTTGTGTGCGCGCGTTAGCAGCTTGTCAAATCTGCAGGTAAACACCGTACTATTGGGGCAAATACATGGTGTGTTAAAAAGAGTTATGTGTAATATTTTTCGCGTTTTATTAGAAAAAAGAACATGTTTTACGTTTTATTTCAACGACAATTTATTCCTTTACAACCAACGAATAGCGTTTTTCTTTGTCCGACATCTATTCCCGGATACCGTAAATTTGTAAATATTCCAAAACGATTTTTCCATAATTTCTTGTAAGTTCTAGAGATATTACTGAAAATATTCGTATCAAACTGTCGTCTCAAACATTTATTATAAATGTGTACGGAACTTTCATAGTGCGAATTCTATTCGTATTCAAATTTTTTTTTATTTAATTCCTCAGCATTAATTTATGTGGATGCCCTTCAAAGCACAACTAATATAAACACTTCATTATTAAAATATTTTACTGTGTATTTAGCATACCTTCCCAGCCAGTGCTCGTCAATCATAGAAATATTTCATCTTTGGAAAAATGTTTCTTAACACTGTAGGATCATCAACTGACACTTGGGGTGATATTTAGTTTTATAAAAGGCTTTCCTTATAGTTAAAAATTATTTTATTTGTATGGAAGTAATAAATACATTGAAATGATTTTATGACACAACTATAAACACTGGAGTAATACCATTAAGGTTCCATATACCGTTAAGTTTCTAGAACTTACTCTCGTAGTCGTCGTCATAAGTCGATTGTGTACATTATAGTACGTAAATAAATAAATAACATTGGTAAGTTAAGGTAAATATTTTAAAGCATATTGCAAGCATATCTTTAAACAGGCTTGGCAAAATTCATATTTAGAACTGCAATAAAACCAACAGAAGTAGGGTCACATTGATACGAATAAGTTTTTAGAATCAACGGATTGTTTAATAGCAGGGAAGTAGCGTGCTTTCGCTATAGAATTGTGTTCAACAAGCAACTGTGTTGCATGCTTTGCGATTTTTTGCTTAATATGGTACGGCGTAAATTTTATAACTGTGCAATACTCGAAAAATAAATGATGACCTTTCGTGTATTAAATTCAAATTGATTACTGATATTCAGAATGTCAAGTATGTTTTGAAAACAGCCATTGTCTGGGTTCCATTTCTAGAGAATCGTCTGATAAAAACAACAACTTTTGAATGATTTTATTTTGAAAAAAGCATGTCACTACAAGCACGCTTTTATGTTTAAAAATTCCTAAGACAATGAAGTTACATGAAGTAGTGTAAAAAAAACTTAAATTTCATCCTTAAAAAGTTTGAATCGTCCAACGACTACATTAAAATGACTTGAATAAGAATAATCAATGTGGAAAAGATACTAACGACTTTTCCAACGAAAACACGGCTGGAAAATATTTTTTTTATTTTCGCCTTTAGCCTTATGTAAATAAACATTTTTTTTTGGATTCATGAAATCCGAGAGAAAAATTGTTGCAACTTTTTCTATAGAGGCATTACCTGCCTTTTTTAAAGAAACGGCGTAGCATTATCTGTATATTTCCCATGATAAGGTGAGGAAGGTATAATAACATTTTTTTAGAGAAAATTCCCCAGCGATCCTTTCTTTAAGGGGAATAATTAGTTTCAGCAGAATTATTACACATGCTGTTTAAGCCTTCATTAAAACTCTCCTAAAATAATTATTCCAATAAAAACTGAGCTCTCATTTTAGAGACACTTCTAGCTGATATGGTAACAGCACTCATCACCGTTTGATTATTTATAAGGGGTTTTCTTAAATGTTTGGTTTATAAAAATCAAGTCATCACTATATGACTGAAAGACACATGTAAATCAAGATTACAGGAATTTTGAGTGATTTCTGCAAATATGTATTTAAAAATATGGGTCTAAGTTTGAGATAAAAAGCTTACGTCTAGAAGTTTGGAATCTATAAAATGAAATATTTATAAAGTGAATCTTTGTAGAACTAAGTATGTTTTCTTTTAGTATTTTTTTTCAAATATACAACCTGGAAGCCGCCTATACGAGTATATATCCCACAAACTTAACCAACCTTGACAACAAAAAACAGAATTTAAAGGCCTGAAAATAAACTTACTTTAACTGACAAAAAGTTTACCAGTTACACATAAAAACTAAAGGCAATTTTTAGATAGTAATTTGAATCTCATATGTGGAATATTTATAGAGTAACAATTCATAACATCCTTTCGAAATTTTATTCGTTCGATGTCAATATAATAGGTTAGGTTAGGTTTGTTTTTGTTTGTCCATGGCGATTCCATGGACCAACAAAACACAAATAAGTAAACTCACAAAAATAGAAACAGATATGTATTTTAGAAGTTATTTTTTTACATTAAAATATATTAATAGTGATCAAGCTGGTCGTGCCTCCCGAAGAAAACGCTGGTCGCAGGAACCGTGTCCGCGCAGGCGCACAGTGCTACTGCACCAAGGCGCGCCCACTGCCGTCACAGCTAACGCACCTTCCGAAGGCACCGAAGTCCGTCTACAATCACCGTTACAAAAATCTAACTGAATTACTCTGAGTCAATTGCATTCGAAATTGTTGAATATTTAGGTTAAACTAAAAATTTAAAAAAAATGTTTATTACTGTGCCCCCATTGTATTTGATTAGACAACTGTCATATTTACTTCCATTAATAGGAACATCATGTTAATGTAACTCAACGTTAATTCGATAGATTCAATTTCATAAATTGTAAAATCAGAAATATAGAAGCCTAAAATTAAAACTAAAATATGCAATTGGAGGTATAATGATCATTTTAATGCCTATATATCTGAATCACTAGATAAATTTTATCTCTTTTTCTTTACCATTCTACGACATTTAGATCTATATTCCCAGAAGTACTTTACAAAGATCATTGCACGCCGATAGAGAACAGTTTATCTTCTATGTTATTTACATAGATATAGTATTTGAATATATATCCCAAAGCTAACAACTCCAACGCCATGTTTCCTCCCGTATATGTACTCCTTCCTCCTAATCACATCTTACTTGATATCTTCATACCGTATTGATTAGCTTAGGTACTCTAATATACGTCACTTCAATTTTTATTCAGACTGCTCAGATTCTAGAAACACAATTGCAATATTTGTTTGTATTAATTTAAAGCGGTGAGAGTGGCTGTCATCTTAAAAATTCTACCTGCTAATTAATCGATGCTTGGTTAGAATAACATATAGGTATGTAATCCATTGAACGATTCTTATGTTCCGCCAAATTTGGAAGGAAAGTCGTCTCTTTCCTTGATATAATGCAAGGCTAGTTTTTTTTAATAACTCACTAGCAATTGAAATATTAAGTCGATAATTAAATTTTTACACATCGCGTTGTTAATTCGATCAATACACAATGTATTATAATTAACGAAATATTATATTTATTATTTATGACATATTGAACACCGTATATAATTCAAATTACTTCGACTCGCGACGATAGCAAAAATGGAATACTATTATTTTTTAATTAAAATATATATGGTGATAATTTTGCTCTCGGCATTTACAATAAATAAAAAATTTCTCTATTTATTTAATTTTGTATTTTCTCACAAACATGCATAATATAAAAATAAGTAAATATTTTTATTTAATATTCTATATTTATTAAATAACGATTATACACTCCATATATATCAAACCAGTTATCAGTTTTACAATTTATAATGGTTTTATTTGTTTAGTAATACGACCCCGTCATTGACTTCGGTGGTGCTCTTAATTTCTCTGGCTGTGTCTAAAGTTTAATTATTTGTTTAGTACACATAAAAAATTTGAAATCATTTCTTACATTAAATATACAAATTAGTACTTGCCAAATTTTCTATTATATGAAGCATCGGCTTGCATCGTATTTGCTTTAAGCCATAAGGAAATGAGACTCGAGATTTTTTTTTGGAAGGCGTATGCATACTTTTTGTCCTTATTCAAAGACTTAGTGCGCTTCAATATAACGAATGTTCAATTCGCCGTTATTGATGATTCAGTACCACCTGAATGTACTACAACAATAAGCCTATTTTCTCGTATCCTAGTGATAGCATTAATAATTACTTTCCCTCTCTATCTAAAAGATGTTACAGATGAAAGATATTACGAAACTTTTTAATTGGTAGTTGACCGTCATTTGACTTTGGAGGTCATAGCGATCACAGAAAAAGAAAGAAATTTATTGCGTTGTGACTAATTTGATATTTTTGGATAATTCGCGTACAATATCGCAAGTTGCCTCTGTTTTATAAGATAAACGGTAAACGATTCATTATTCTTCTAGATCAAATTATTTCACAATCATAAAAAAGATTTTTTTTTGTAATTTTTGCGTTCACTATTAACTTTTTTGCAAAATATAAAACACGTAAATTTCTGTCAAAAATGTTCAATGATTACTTTAATCAGACTAAATGGTATATACTTTTCCGCCTAGGTCAAGTTTGGTAGATATCCATCGAAAAGAACAGATTTAATTTCCTTTTTAAATTAAATACTTCTATTATTGTTTTTTTAAATTAAATACTTCTGCTTCCTGCTGAACACGGGGTCGCCACTGTATCCGCTGTGTCATATTATCTTATTTTATTTCAGCACAATGTTCAATTACATTGAGTCCTGGCAGCAAGAAAAAGCAAACCACTAGACTAACTATTGCTGTCATTCGCAACCGAATACATGTGCTACTTTATAAGGACTAAAGGAGTGGTTAGCGGCAAGAAGGCGAAGTTAGATATAAGAATAAGAGATAAGAAATAAGAATCTTTTACGATCCACCTACTCGTAATTAAAGTAAGACTTATTAAAACATGTTTGTTATTCACCGCCATAAATGTTGGGAGCATTATCTATTCATTACATATTATACTAAGTAAAGGTAAAAGGGACAAAAATTGTATGTTGCGTAGAAAATTTCTCATTTCATTATTATTTTAAAAGATATAATGAATATAATATTTTTGAGCCTATTTCGTAGATTAATTACGTTTTTTAGATATTTTGCAATTATATTGATTTAGAGGTGTATTATTTCCAAAAAGAGGAAGTACAGTTGCAAAGCTGCACTACAATGAATAGTAAACTGAAAATTTTCATATATGTAGATCTAAAACTGTAAAAACCTTGAGTCTGTATTCTATAGGCAGGCGGACAAACGTGACTGGATTATAAGAGTTTCTTTTTTCACTACGTGGTCCTTATAGTAATAAAATTGTCATACCACAACATAAAAAATACATAACAACTTTGAAACAGCGGCTCGTATCGATGTGTTCCAATATTTATTACGCATTTGGCACATTTATGAGATTTAATTTGTATATGAATCCATTTTACTGAGAAAAATGGATGGTTTGTTTTATTTATTTATTTACATATATATATATATATATATATATATATATATATATATATATATATATATATACTTTCCTTTTCATACAATGGTTACCATGTCACGGAACTTGAAAATTGTTATTAATGGAGACTCATAACAGTATACAGCAACTGGAATATAAATACTGTTGATTTATTAATTTTATTTTAGTAATGCGATAGACTTTTATGGAATAGACAGCAAGTAAACACATGAAAAAAAACGACATATTATTTCATATTAATTTGTGCAACTTTACCATATTGCCGATTTACGTAAAAAAAAGAATATTTCTTTTAATGTATTATTAAAAATTATTTATGAAAATACATTTACTCGTGATCAATAACTAGAAGCTGAAATAATGCAGATTTAATAATTATTTTTTTGATAAAATAGTCGGTGGTGATTTTCACTACAAACTGTTTCAATAGCTAATAAACCATTTAATAAAAAAGTTAGTAAGTACCTTCGAGAAAAGAGACAACGCTTTCTTGAAAGTTTGTACAACCTAAGAAATATTTAATGCCCTTACATATGCCTTTATTATTTTGGTCTTAGTTAAAGTCAATTAACTGATAAGTTAACATTTTCAAGGTGGCGCCCACTCACACAGCCCTTCAGAGCACTCAACGTTTAAAACGTTATGAAGATGTAAAAGTTAGATTCCTGTTGCAGTTTATAATGTTCTCTAACCCTGTTGGGTGGAAGCGCTGTGATTGTAGATACGGGACACTATTAGGGGACTTTCGAAGGTCCCCTTTTTTGTATGAGGAAGGTCGTTACGGGTCCCAGGAGGGGCCCTGAGAAAACCCAGATGGATGGATAAAGTAATGGCACTTACTGAGGTGTATAAAAGACCTGCAACATTAAATTTTCTCCACGTTTAATTTCTCCTTTTTCCGGTCGCACTTTATATTCTTCGTTATTTTTTATAATTGTTTCGAAAAATACATTGTCCACATCTGCAACCACAAATTATTTTAAGATTTATCACTGTTCATCGCTTCAATAGGAAATACAGCAATAAGTGTTTTGATTAATTTAAAAGAATGCATAAAAATTTAACGAATGATATTTTAAACTTTTTTTGACTCAAGTGATCAGTTATGTGAATATAAGCAAAGTAATAGTTTTAATTTTAATAGAAGTATTATTTTAACTTCACGTATTTATTTTTTAAATATTTTATGGTATTTATCGACAATTTCATAAGCAATATTACTACAAAAATCCATCATTATATCAGATTATTTTATGAAATGTAAAACTTACTACTGGTGTGACTGACCACGACGAAACCTGTCTCTGTACTGCCCAAATAGCAATCTCCGAAGTTAAAACAACCTGGTTGTGTTCGTATAACTGGAAATTCTATTTGTAACGTAAGAGGAATACTCTGAAATATAAATGCGAGGTTATCAGATAAACATAACTCTTATAAATCTAACAAATAACGAACATATTTTATTCCAACAGACCAAATGGTTAGAAATAGCAAATCAAAGGTGTAAATTTATAATTATTTTTTATTTTTTCCATATTTATCCCACCTAACAAACACACCGTAAGATTAATTTTCTCTAGCTTTCAGAACTCATACTATTTTTGATTAAATTTATCTTATCCTGAAACATAAGTTTCATAAATATAATGCATAAAACTCAATTTATTACAATGAGAAACAACTTGTTTATTTTATCGTAACGTACATAAAAGTATAAAATTAAGGCCAGATTATTTACTCATGAAAAATATATACCACTGACTTATATATTTGGCATAATAAATTTCGTAAAAGACGAAAGCCTGTTTGAAAATTTGTACTCCCCATTCTTCTGTCTTTTTTCAAAAATGAATTTGTATGACAGTATTCACTACTAAATGTTTTTTTTATTTTATTTCGCAAAATTATGGATTCAGTTAAAACTCAGGAGTCTCATTATGCTTCAATTTTGGCGTAACATTTTTTTTATTTTTGGTATGAATATATTAGGTTAAAAAATCAAATAATCCATTTGAAATATTTTGAAACACTGTTACGTAAAGAATTAATTAGGGTTTTGTGTTCAAATATAAGTCCACTGTGATTTTAAAAGCTCTAAAAGATGTAGATATATGTAGGTACTTCAATTTGGACTAAATCTAAAACATTAATCGCCAAAGATATATATGATAAAATAATCGAAACTACTCTAACCTCATCTTTAATGTATTTAGATTAAATCCTTGTGTAATCTTGTTATACAGCATTAAGAAATATCAATAGTCAAGTGTATTGAGAGTGCACATTTTTCTTTAAAGTGCCATAAGTTATTTACACTGAATAATCAAAGTAAATAAAACTCTAATATTATTCAAAAGTAACCGATGTTCAACAAAGAAGAAATACTACAAGTATCATATATTTGACGGAGTATTCAAAACACATGGATCTTAAAATGTGGACAATTTACCTAATGCTATGTAGGGGTATATATTCCCACGTGTACGGGTAAGAGTTTGCATAATGGGAAAAAAACGTTATTTTTATTGAAGATTTAAATACTAATACTATCCGCATTAAAGTAATATACAAGTCACAGAAAATTATAAAAACAGTTGACATTACAAAATCTTCTGCTATATTCCAGAAATTCTAAACCCTCTAGAGGAATTATTCAGCATAGCAGTTTTTTAGAAACTTTGTTTATTTAGTTTGATATTTTAACATGGTCAATGACGTGGCCTGCGTTACATCTTAATCATTTGTCACTATTATAAGCAAATTTCATCCGAAAAAAGAAATAGAAAGAAAGCAGCCTAAAAAAGAAATAGTTATCATTGAAGACTGCTATGAAGTAGAAGCATAAACATATTAATACTTTGTAGCAAAAGAAAGATTATTGTGGTTGTCTACGATTAAAAGGACTGGATTTTTTATTATCGGTTTGATATTTTCATTGAAGTGGCATATAGACATATGAGTATAAAACAACAATTAATATCTGAAACCATATCACAGGTATTCCTGTCATCATTTTTCAAAAAAATAATTACGGGTGTGATGAAATACCCTTTAGCTCTCGATTACGGAGCACTCGATTTTAGAGCGACCGTCTCTTTGCCGGTACAATTTAATATACCATTTTTTATCTTAGAAAAGTAATTTTATAACTTTTGGGATTTTCTATGATTCAGTATTAATCCTACTTTCATCCATATAAAATAGCCACTGAATGGAAAATGTGGGTCAAAGTTATATTAGAAAATATTTACTCGTTTCCTATTAAAGACCTGACAATTCAATTTCTGATATATTTTGGTTATCGCGTTTTAAAGATGATGCCATTTCATAAACTTATAAAACAAATTACCACCAACCATCTTTATATACTTATTCAATGGACGTGACTTTTTTTATTTCGTCATATTTCATTTTTGTAAGGACAGATCTTTACAATTAAATCCAAATGTAGTTAATCATATTTTTTTAAATAATCATATGTTTCATCTTCTTGTATTGGAATCAATTTAAATTGAAATCTACGTTAACTTGCCGCTTGTAAACCGCTCTTTAATCGTTATTTAATAATACTTTCATCAAAACAACTTAAGAGCCTGCTTTTATTTAGAAGTAACTTGGGCTTTAATGTTATTCAGCACGTACAAGTCATTTTTGAACCAGAGTCCTGAACATAGTTCATTATATCTTCTATATAGACAACCCTATCGTGCTTCGGAAATTACGTGGTATTTTGAAATATTTATCAGTTTAAAACGACATATTATGTTTAACTAGGTATAAGAGCAAGTTACCTCACTGTAGCAGAAATTAAAATAGGTAGTTTTTCCCTTGATTACTTAATATAATAAATTTGTGTGTTTAGTAATTTAGAAATTCTTATGCGCTTTGGTTATATGGATAAACCACATGACACTATTTCAAATATATTTTCAGAAAATTTATATGTCCTTCTTGGCTGTTGACGAAATGAATATACGTATGAAATAAAAATTGGCAATCAGTTATAAAATGAGTATATAAAAAGGTTAGTATCATAAAAGAAAAAGATATAACATATAAAAAACAGTTAGAATAGAGAGTTAGAATAATAATTTTGATAATTATTTTTTACTTTTAGTGCAGTATTTTATAAAAGCTTGTTTTTTTTTTATTTTTTTACTATTAATTTATGTTTCCTTGTTTTTACATTTTTGTTTTAATACTGTAATATTTTTATTTTATGGAATTATTTTATTGTTATCGATCCATGATACGAACGTATAATTTCAAATAATTTGGACATCCGGAAGTGAGTGAACATTGAATTAAAAAACACCGATATTAATTTTAGTATTTTTTATCTATTTTTTTAGGAAATTCTTTTGTCTTCGGTTCTTGATACGAGTGCAACATTGTAAATAATTCCGACATCTAAACGTGGGTGAAAATTTAATTAGAAAATTCCATTATTTTTTTAGTTTTTTATAAGATAATTTTTTTTAAATTTTATGACATTATTGTATTTTCATCAGAACTACGTACAACTATCAAGTTTCATGTCATACAATAATTAGAAGTGCATGAAATTTAGTTTCTAAGATTCCATTAGATAGTTACGTACAAGTCGACCTAATAAAAACGTTTTCAAGAGACCACTTCATATAGCTGTGAAAATAAATAAAATGAGAGTAACTGTTTACAGTGATTTAAACGAGGTAACAATTTCGTACGGAAATGAGTACTCAATAATGTAAAAGAAAGTTGATCTGAATATTTTCATAGTACTTACTATCTGTAGGAAAGTTATAGAATAAAATTTAACTGAAAAATGGAATCATTCGAAGAGAAAGTAATGTAACGAAAGAGTTCTTAAAATAATTTGGCCACATAGAAGGTACGAAGGGTGATGAAGAAAGATTGTTAGAAAACCTAGAAAAAAACATGGGTTATCTAATTCAGAATATCTAAAAAAATTATAAAATAAAGAAATATAAAAATAGAATAGGGTGTATAAAAATATGCTTGAAAATGAGTGAAGTCATAAAATGTATTTCAGAATAGGGAAGTATAGTGTTTCAATATCGTAACCGAGGCTAAAATTATTAATAGATGGTTAGATTAACAGAATAGCCGAGTGGTATAATTTATTAAAAAGTGTGATGTTTGTTGACAAACCTGTAGAAATTAAATAATTTATTAATACGCCATAATACTATTTGTTTGATGCAGATACAGGTAACTAACATTCAGTTGAAAGTTCACATGTACTGGAGATTTTTTTACCATTCAAACATTTGACGTTGACTATTGTTAGTAAAAATATTATTTAGTTCAAATTATAATATAACCCTTGCCAATTTTCGACTCAAAAATACTAATCGTCGAACTTTACGAAGACCTAAATAATAATTTATAAGTACATGATATTCGTTATTTTCTCTTTATATTTTTATATCAGTTGACTTTCATTACTGCCCACTATTACAATAATTTTTGTTACTTGTGTTATACTACGAGTTTCTCTTAAATATGCAGTATTGTGTTTTCAGTGGAAATTAAATATGTACCATAAATATCACCTACATTTTAAAATAAATATTTGTGTTTTTCTTCCGTTAAATCAATTGTTACATCACCTGCACAATTTCCTGCTGGCAAGTTAACAACAGCTTGTCGACAAGATCACGCGTACCGGGGAGACAAGCAGGCGGTTTAAGAAATTCTTCATTTACTCGACACTCCAGCGTCAACTGAAATTATATTCACTTTTAAATTCTTCAAGATAGTTAAATGTTTTAATACTCACCAGGGTCACCTACACTTTATTATAAACTCTCGGAATATGTAGTATAATTACTTTGATTTAAAAAAATATACTCTGTGTCTATTACTTTAATTTTGTATTTAACAATTAAAGTAACGTAATATACATATATATTCAAAATACATACACATATATTTGTATGTATGAGTACATACATACATATATATATATATATATATATATATATATATATATATATATATATATGATTATTTAATAATGGACTTAATTTGTAAATAATTATTCCTATTTATTTTAGTTGTCCCGTCAAATTAGATATTCCATAAGTTATTTCAGTGCGGTCAAAAAAAAACCAATTTGGCAAAATGATAAGTCATGTACATTTTACTATCTTTTTATTTCTTTTATATACATACTTATAAAGGCTATAATTTTAAATTTCTCTGCCATCGTCGTTATATTTATAATAAAATTAATCAACCCTCAATCTGAATATTATTATTACTTTCGATGTCATTCTATTTATTAGATGATTTAATGTATCTCACTCATACGTTCTCATAAATCATTTTAATAAATAAACTCTCAAGAAGTATTTAAATAATTTTATCCATTACGCAACGACACTTCCTATTTTAATTTTAAAAAATTTCTAATCAAGATAACATTTCAGAATAAAACTAAATTATTCAAAGTTGGTACAAAAAACGTCAAAAAAAAGAACCCGTTTTAACTGAGAATATTAACTTTTACCATCGGCTTCGCTCACGTGTTTATAATTAAAAACTTATAGGGAAAAATTAAAACATGTAGCGCCGTTTAGAATGACTAAATTTAATTAAATGCCAAGCCTTTATTTTTGCGACTACATAATACAAATGAAAACAAAAATATTTCCTTTAAATTAGGGATTTAATAAAATAATTCTAGTGCTACCTCATATTGCCTTTCAAAAACTCACTGTTGCGCTCTCACTCACTCACCGTGATTCTGTTGCGACATTGCTACGTTATGCCATTGTATCCTTTTTTGTTTGAAATAAAAATTTACCGTAAGTAATGAGATTTCCCGGAATGAAAAATAGCCTATATCATTTCTTGGCCCGACGACTGTCTCTGTGCAAAAAATTACGACAGTCTACTGCTCCATTCTGATGCAAAAGAAGAACAAATAAACACACATGTGCATTTAAAACGTTAGCTAAGATAAGATTTCCTGAGATGAAAAGTAGCCTATGCCATTTCCCGGCCAACCAACTATCTCTGGGCTAAATTTAATATATAAAGTATTATAGCATATAGTTTTTAGGTGAATCAGTAGCGTGTCGTACGTAACAATAATAGAAAAGGAATGATTAAAAATATGTTTTGTGTTGTTCACATAAAATAATTTTAGCATTTTTGCCATTCTTGAAGTATAATTTGTGAAAATTTGAAAGTAGAAAAAAAATTTAAACGTTTACCGTATAAAATTAATAATCATCAAATTTTTCTCCTTTGAGGAAATAAATACGGACGTTTCGATTTTTTCGTTTTCATTTCTATTAACGATGGGCAAAATTTGTCACTCACCTATTTCTTGAGTAATAAAACGCAATTTCAAAAGTAAATGAAACGAATAATAAAATATTGTACCAAACTTGTTGTGCCTCACAAACTAACCAGTAACTAAAATATAAATTATAAGATATTTTAATGACAGGTATGATGAAAACAGTCGGCGAAATTTATTCATATACAATTTACTCTTTAGATATTCACACATTTTACTTTGATCACAAAAATGAAAAAAGTACTGTGTAAATTTTATTTCAAATTAAAAAAAAATACACATTTATATATATATACATATATATATATATATATATATATATATATGTAAAGAAAACCTATAGGTATCCTTTCATTTAAACTTTGCCGCGTTATCTATGATAAGTTCCATAGAGGTCGCTGTTAGCTTTCATATAAAACGTCAAAAGATTTTGAGAGGTTAGATTTGTTTTTGATTCAGTATTTTATTGTAAAAAGCTTACCTGTCGAATTCAGATGATAAACCCGAAATAAGGGCTTTAAATGTTGTTTCTTTTATCCACAGGTGAGTAAATGTTTAGTTTATAAGATAATGTTACTAGCAAATTGTAAAAGGAACGTTTTACAAGTAAATAAATCTTTTATCCACAGAAACGCAATTACGTCTTTATTTCAACAAGTTCGAAACATAATCAAATAAAAACATTATAAAACAACATTTTCTGCATATATTTCGAGAGAATAATGGATAAGTTAAGATTTGATTTTGTTGTGAAGACAGCATCCGAGGGAAAAACCAACATTTTATGCATAACCTCAATTGCCACAACTAGTGGTCAGATCTATGGAATACCACCGGAATATCAACCAGTGAATCAACACAAAGCAATTATGAGTACTACAAACTATGCTAAAATAAAAAAAACATTGCAAAGAAGACACCAAACAAAGAAAAATTTGGATAACTTTGACAGATGAGATATCGGAAGCATATGTGGATGAGGCTCAAAACTTGCAGTTTAATGATGTTTATCTAGAAGAAATAATAGAAACTGAATGTGATCCAGAGTCTAAATCTAGTGGCTCAAACAACTCTTTGGAAAAACTGTTAGAAAAATTACTCGAAGAAAAAGAACAAAAATCAGAAACTCAAAATCTAGGCAAGATAGCAAAGAATTTTATGATAGAAAAGTTCACAAGTAAAACCGCTAATGCCCACCAGTGGATTCATAATTTTAATAAAGAATGTGAACGTTTCAAAGTCAACGAAGACAAAAAGAAAATAGAGATTTTGAAAAATTTTATGGAGTTCTCAAGTGTACTGTATGCTAATAAAATACACAGTAGAATCAGAGTAGAACAAATGGGAGAAATGCTTTTGTGAGACATTTGCAAATAAAGGTTGGTCATCCATGAGATATGCTTTAGGTTTTAAATACCAAGCAGGTCCGTTACTCGAGTACGCTCTAAAGAAAGAGAAATTACTACTGGAAGTTAGGAAGAACATTGATACTGGGATTCTTATTGATCTCATAGCATTCGGCTTGCCTAATTTTGTTGCCGATAAAATTGACAGAGAAACTTTGCAACAAACAGAAGATTTGTATAATGAAATAGGAAAACTAGAATATCTCGTTGGGAAAACTAATTAAAAAAAAAGTATTTACAAATTCTGACCTTAAACAAAAAAAAATTGAAGAAAGAAAACCATGCCAAATTTGTGCCAATGAAAAAAAAGGGAAACGCTATCACACAGAGGAGAATTGCTGGTTTAAAGACAGAACTCAGAAATCAATAGTGAGAACAGTAAATAACTCTGGAATAGAAACAGAACTGAATAACAAAGATCCAAAAAACTAGAGGTGCCACCATTAATAAAAATAAATTTACTATTGAATGACGCTGTGAAAGTAACTGGAATTTATGATTCAGGTTCAAATGTGTCATTAATTAATGCTAAATTATTAAATATACGGAATGAAGAAAAAAGTGCAGATAATACACAAATAATAAATTTAAAGACTTTTAATGGTGAGAAAAAAACTAAAGGTATGGTTACATTAAAAATTAAAATATATAATGTAGAACAAAACATGGATATTTTTGTCAGACAAAGAAAATTTTAAATATGATTTCCTAATTGGTTTAGATTGTATAAGAAAATTCAAGCTTATTCAAAATGAAGACTTAAAAATAACACAAAAAGGTCAGAAAGAAGAGCTTAGTATAAAAAACGATACAAATGTCAACATTCCTGATGTACTAAGAGACAAAACTGAACCAAGATTAGGAAGTCCTAGAATGGAGAAGGTGAAAAACGATATAAACTTCAATGAACATATTAAAACTGATAAATTTGAAAATATCGTTAATCATCTAGATAAACAACAACAATTAGAGATTGACGAGCTCATAGACAAATTTAAGACTGTCTTTGCTAAGGATAAATATGATGTCGGCACTGTACGAGATTATGAAGCTCATATTGACCTGATGGTGGATAAATATTGCTGCAAACGTCCATACAGATGTATAGCTGAAGATAGAAGAGAGATAGAAAAACAAATATCAAAATTATTAGAGAAAAAATTGATTGAGGAATCATATAGCCCGTTTGCTGCCCCAGTAACTCTGGCTTATAAAAAGGAAGATGAACGAAAAACATGACTTTGTATAGATTTCAGGGAATTGAACAAGATAATCGTCCCACAATCACAGCCATTTCCATTGATTGAAGATCTAATGACAAAAACAGTAAACTGTAAGTATTTCTCAACGTTTGATATTAATTCAGCGTTTTGGTCAATTCCATTGAAAGTACAGGATAGGCACAAAACGGCCTTTGTTACTAAGGAAGGTCATTTTCAATGTACATGCTTACCATTTGGACTAAAAACTGCTTCAGCCATTTTTCAAAGGATAATGACTAACATCATAAGAAAGAATAAGCTCTCTGATTTTGCAGTAAGTTTCATAGATGATATACTCATGTATTCAAAAACCTTTGAAGAACATATATCACGGTTACTGGAGGCAATACAAACGGAAGGGTTTAGACTAAAACTTACCAAGTGCATATTTGCTAGTAGTTATGCCAAGTATTTAGGCCACATAATAGAAAACAATTCAGTGAGGCCTCTAAAAGATTATATGGTAACAGTAAAAGACTTTCCAATACCAGAAACAAGGAAAAATGTACAACAATTCCTAGGAAAAGTAAATTTTCATCACAAGTTTGTGCCACACAGTGCTATCATCTTGGACCCGTTACACAATTTGTTAAAGAAAGATGTGAAATTCGTGTGGACTGAAGAATGTCAAAAATCATTTGATAAAATGAAAACACTACTGTGCTCTGTACCAATTCTGAAAATTTATGATCCAGAATTACCAATAAACATTTATACAGACGCAAGTGCAAAAGGAACAGGCAAAGTGTTAAAACAACCTGATAAAAATGGAGACAATAAACCAGTTGCTTATTTTTCAAAAAAATTAACAGATTCACAAAAAAAGAAGAAGGCAATATACCTAGAATGTTTAGCAATAAAAGAAGCTATAAAATACTGGCAGCATTTGCTTATGGGAAAGGAGTTTACGGTGTATTCTGATCATAAACCACTAGAAAACTTGAATATTAAAGCAAGAACTGATGAGGAGCTCGGAGACCTAACATATTATTTATCCCAATACAATTTCAAAATTAAATATAATCCTGGAAAAACAAATATAGAGGCAGATTGTTTGAGCAGAAATCCAGTCCTAAATCCAAGTGAAAATAATGATGATGATGCTTTGAAAGTGGTAAATTTAATAACTATAGAAGAAATAAAAATAGATCAAAATTCAAATCAAGAAATACAAAAAGATAAAAATGGTCTTATACTAAGAGATGAAATATACTACAAGAAAAATAAAGGAAGAAACAAAATTATACTATCAGAAGGATTAAGCAAAACATTGATAAAAAAAAGTACACATTACTTATTGCCACCTAGGACCAACGCAAATGATAAATAAATTAACACCATACTATTCAGCGAAGAATATCATAGCAAAAATTAAACAGACTTGCAAAGAATGTGAAATATGCATTAAAAATAAAACAAGGAGAAAGCCGAAATATGGATATTGAAATATGGACCAACAAGACACCCGTTTGAAATTGTATCAATTGATACAATTGGTGGTTTTGGGGGATCTCGGTCAACAAAAAAGTACCTGCATCTTTTAGTTGATCATTTCACTAGGTATGCTTATATCTTGACGTCCAAAAACCAAAGCTCTAACGATTTTATTAAACTTATTCAACAAGTGACACAAAGTCATAAAATTGATATGATATTAACGGACCAATATCCTGGTATAAACTCTAAAAAAAATTTAAGGGATTTCTGAAAGATAACAGTATAAGAATAATTTTTACTGCGGTGGACACTCCTTTTTCAAATGGGCTTAACGAAAGATTGAACCAAACTTTAGTTAATAAAATAAGATGCCAAATAAATGAAAGCGAAAAAAAGATTGCATGGAAAACAATAGCACAGAATTGTGTAAAGAAATATAATGAAACAGAACACACTGTTACCAAATGTGCACCAAAATACCTATTGGAAGGAGAAAATGTAAATATTTTTCCATCAGAACTAAAAACAAGATGTTCAAATGAAGATCTGAGAAGAGATAGAAAATTAGCATATATAAATGCAATTAAATCTCATGAGTATAATAAGAAGAGATATGACCTATCAAGGAGGGAATATGACTTTAAAAAAGAAGATAGAGTCTATGTGGAAAACGGTAATCGACTAAATAGGAAGAAAACAGATGAACTGAGAATTGGACCCTACGAGATCTTGAAAAAAATTTCTAATACAATTTATGAAGTAGATGCCCGTAACAAGAAGGAAGAATCAAATTTGTTTCATGTTACAAAACTTACTCCATTGTCGATTGAGAAAGGAACAATTACGTGCAATCACACTTGTAATTGTTCTTCTCTTGGAGGGGAGATGTAAAAAAAACCTATAGGTATACTTTCATTTAAACTTTGCCCCGTTATCTATGATAAGTTCCATAGAGGTCGCTTATGATAAGTTCCATAGAGGTCGTTAGCTTTCGTATAAAACGTCAAAAGATTTTGAGAGGTTAGATTTGTTTTTGATTCAGTATTTTATTGTAAAAAGCTTACCTGTCGAATTCAGATGATAAACCCGAAATAAGGGCTTTAAATGTTGTTTCTTTTATCCACAGGTGAGTAAATGTTTAGTTTATAAGATAATGTTACTAGCAAATTGTAGAAGGAACGTTTTACAAGTAAATAAATCTTTTATCCACAGAAACGCAATTACGTCTTTATTTCAACAAGTTCGAAACTGAATCCAATAAAAACATTATATATATATATATATATATATATATATACATATATATATATATATATATATATATATATATATATATATATATATATATATACAAAGCTTTCTGCTCCCTTCTCTATTATTTTACATTTTATCATATATTGTCTAGTAAAATTGTTTTTACTGCAATGTAATAAAATTTGAAATAAAACAATAATAATAAGATGAAAAAAATAAAAAATAGACAAAATAAACTGACCTGTTCATGGTAATCGGGTGCCAGGAGTAGGTCGGTCTCCCCCTGTAAGTCACGACCACAACGTAGAAAGAAGGGGGACGCAACGGTAGCCCGTACCACCACATGACTATCACACGATCCCCAGATTTCCAAATGTTTCCGGATTCTAAATGAAAAAGCCTTTTACTGACCAAGTTTTCTTGTATAAGTCCTTTAAACTATTCAGTGTCTCTGACCTTTGCTCCCTGACACAAAAAAGTGATAAGCCAGTCAAACATAATCAAAAGCGAAAAGCGTATGAAAATAAGATAGTTAAGTAATTAAAAGTTTGTTCATAACGGACTTAGTGATTATTAACTTTCATAAACTAATTTGGGTTTTAAATATTTAATGTAAATAATTTCCATGACATTTTGTTGGACTATTTGCCCTAAGAAGAGTGGCGTTGCATGAATAAGATGAAATATTTCAGTGTTGATAATATAAATAGCATTGCAATAATCAAGTGATATCATAAAACATTGTGATTGGTTGAATATCTATCTCCAAAATTTGATACTCTTTCAATATACAATATTAAACAGTATTTTTTTTAACATTGTGATGCCTATCTTGAGGTAAGAGTAGTTGTCCTTCCCCGCTGATGAAAAATTGTTCCTAACAGCTATTTCAATAAATTTGGAAGCAAAATACTATTTTAAAAGGTAAGACTTTTTTAGAATTCATAGCAAAGAATTAGGAATTTTTCAATTAGTTAATAAATAACAAAACAGTAACTACCTGCTGGATTTAAGACATACACAAAAACTTATATAATTATAATTGTGAAAAAAAAAACGACACCAAAGCAAGGTGTCGTTTTTTTTGAGGCACAGGCTAAATCCAAACTACGCGTTATAATCTAATCAAAAAATTATATTCAATAAAGGAGAGGGGTAGGCAGAAAGTTTACATCGCACGAATTTCAGAAATTCGTCCTGTGAGTCTTAGAAAATCATTCACAATGCATTCGATAAAGTGCTGTGGACTCAGATTTGCAAAAAAGTTTAACTTTGAGAATCCTAATAATGCATATATGAGATTCATATATTAATTATCTAAGTAGCGTCACAAATAGCGGATAGAATAACAATAATATAAGTTATTTTTGTATATATTTACTTGTGTTCTACAACAAAACCTCCTAGATATATTTATATCATTATAGATATGAATAAACACACATAATTTTTAAATTGTATTTGTTTAATATCTTTATAAGCCTGTCTCTGTCCAAAGGCCCTAAAACCTCTGGTAAACCCAACATGCCAAAGCGATTTAAATAAGTTAAAAATACTCCTCAGTCAACCTCAGTTTATGTAAGTGGTATTCGCGTTGATTAGTGTAATATTTATCAATTAAACTAAACGAGAATTATTATAAAAAAACTGTTCGGAAATTGTTGCGTGATATGAGATAAATGACTATTATCGTTGTGCGTGGTGGATGTGTGAACGTATATGTTGTCTCCACAAGAAACGCTACAGATATAAAAAAAACATAAACTCATTTATTGAATTGCGTTATTGATGTACAAGGTAAGAGTAAGCCTGATAATGTATAATAGCGATTTTTTAAGTTAAAAAGAAATAGAGTAATAAAACCTTTCATAAAATGGTTAGAATCCTTTTTTGCAACGCAGTAGGCTTTTATTGTCAATGCGTTCGCTGATCTTTGACGATTATAAATTTATTTGTTATTATTTCGTTAAAATAAGTGTATTTACAACAAAAGGTACACGTTCTATTCTTGATTGGAAGAATTTCTGCCATATTTTTATACCGTGCAGAAATGCAAAATTAACCGGTACCTTAAAATAACAATCATCTGTAGAGTTTTCACGTAATGACATTTATTTGACGTATACGTTAGTGTTTATGGATGAAATTTGTTGTCAAATGAATTTTGTTATCAATAACAATTTATATATCAGCCTGTTTACATTTCCGTAGCAAACAAGGACCTCTCATAATTTTGGTCATGCCTGTTCGTCTGTCTGCCGGACGTCACAAGCGCTGTAATATTGTAATTTTTTAACGTTTGCGATAACATTCTACATATTCGTGATTTAAATAATCTAAAGACAGTGAAATTTTTAGGTAACCTGATATATGCAAAAATTTTACATAATGTGTTTCTTTGACTACACAAGGAAATCAATGAACGAGTCTTCCAAAATTTCATGAGAAATGTATTATTTAATGTATTATTTTATTATGAGATTAAGAATAGAATCTGTCAAAAATTTAACTTTTAATGTGATATTTGAAATTGCTATAGAGTCCCAAATTTTTAATTAATTTTAAAATGATTTTTCTCTTTTCGTTGTTGTCAAGATACGAAAGTTTCAGAATGTTGTTGTTCTACACGTCATGTAGCGTAACTGGAAGCGTCGACTCTAGTGGCACGAGAGGTTTTTTTTTATTGTTTACCTTTATTTTACTCATTTTGTATAGCAAATTTCCAGTGAACTCTGAATCAAAATTATTTGGCATTATAATACATATAGGCATTAACAAGTTTTACTTCAACAATATATTACATCACAATTAAATGAAACTACGTGATGTAGTATTATTTCTACTTTCTTTAAGTTCTTTACCACGACCTAGGTTTCGTTGTATTACAACATCTTCAGGTGGGCTATTAGCAAAGATGTTTGCTTACTACATTGCTTATTTTTACTAGCTTAAAGAAAGTAGAAATAATACTATATCACGTAGTTTCATTTAATTGTGAATAATGAATTTCTACAAAATTAACGCCAAATAAATTCAAAATCTATTACATATTATTTACACATTACGAATGATCCCTTTTTATTTGGCTATTCAGTCATTCATCATCATATACTCATGTACATATTCTTATCAAAATAAATAATAATATGCTAAGAAGTGTAATAATAAACAGATTATCATTAATTACATTTTAAAACTGCTTTAAAAAGGTAAATAATGCAGAACATAGGTATACCTGACTAATCCGGCGCATCTTGCGGTGGCGGTAGTGGCACTAATGCGGAAGGTGAGCACCCGCGACGATGTAGCTATTCGCAACCCGCGTGTCGCGAACTGGTTCAACACACGCAGATGTACGGCTGCATCACGTAGTGGTGGACGATACCAACCATCACTGAATTTTATAATAATATTGTTCATAATATTTTTATATGGGTACATTTTTCAGCTAATGAGAAAATCATCACTAATTAAAAATGTTTTCATAGTTTATTATAATTTCTAATGTCACAATTATTTTTAGAATACTTGTAAAAATTTCTAGTACGGGTAGAAGGAATTAATGTGGGATGACATTTGATATAAAGTGAAGTAATGTGATTGCTGAATATTTGATGATGATTATATATTATCTAGGCAAGGAAAGGATGAAGCTGAAGTGAAACGAAAAATATACATGTTTAATAAAATGAATACTATTTTTCTATAAACATTGAAAAACAAGAGAAATCGAAATTAATTACGTAGAGATCGTGTATTCGCTTAAGAATTAAGGGTAGAATTGAATCTTCTATTGAATGAACTTATAATGATGCAATAGAAATGCAAAAAAAATATTAATATAAATGCAATATTATTTATCATTATAGAACGTCGACGGAAAAAAATTTCATGAAAGAATTAAAAGTAAAAGACGTCGAACAATGTGTGATTGTGAAGATGAAAAGGAACGTTCTAATACTTCACCTAAAATAAATCTTTCATGTACGAAAAGAACTCGCACTACGGTTTCGAACACGGTTACGTACATATAAAAATAAAAATTTAAGGGTACGTAGTATTTAATAAAAAAGATTTACAAACATTAGAATCAGCTTTACCATATACATTTATTAGGTAATATACGTTTCACATGCATACCCTCGAAATTATTTTGGTTAGATTACTGATACCTTTTTTAAAATTATATATTTAGCTCTTTGTTACACTCATTGTTTATATACAGGATACGATTATTATTCGAGCCGAATTACAACTTTCATTGACTCAACTGACATTTTTGAGATAGGCCCGGTAAAAAAATGAGTCTAAAATAACAATTTTAATGTTCCGACAAATTGTTTTAGAGAAAAAAAGGCAAAGAACCTCATTTCAAAGATATACATGTCTGCGCAGTGATAATTTTTTCTTTAGGTCCGTTCACATATACAACAGCTCTCTCGTAATATAATTTCAGCCATTTTAAATATTAATTTCTAGTTTTAGACCTACAAACTACTACACACCTATGTGTATATATATATATATATATATATATATATATATATATATATATATATATATATATATATAGATATATATATACATATATATATATATATATATATATATCTTGGAATCTTGGAATTCTCATAATTTGCTCTTTGAATTAATATCTCACGCGGTACATAAAATAAGATACAATTCCAACATTTCTGATCATCTCAACAATTTCTGTAGAAATGCTTTGTAGCGTTAACTATTATTGAGATATATGCAGATTAGCCTGAACTATCATCACGGTCTATTTGAAATTCCTATGTCAAATCGTTTCTAAAAAATCTTATCAATAATGATTTTAGTTTCTGCGTCAAATGGTGTCGAACAAAAACGGCTATGACCACCGCGATGAACCCTTTAGCGATCCTATTAAAATCAGATTTTTCCCCCTTTTAAGAAATGGAACCCTAGAACTATTTAAGTTCTTTTAGAAAAAAAATATTTAAAACGAAAATATCTTCTGTAAATTAAATACACTTACTAACCGAAAACCCTGTTACAATATAATGACGTTTTCCAGGTTGTACTTATAATATACCAAAAACAATATAAGAAAAGCCCAACCCATATGAAGCCAGCACTCTTCGTTTTAACATTTGTTTTATAGTAAACACAGATAGTTTTACTCGTACACTATACTAAATTTAATTATCCTATCTAAATATGCATGAATAATAATAATAGGGTGTATACTGCAATGGAGTAATAATATATTACTCCATTGCAGTATACACCCTATTATTATTATTCACATTACGAAAATATAATATAATATTGCATTACAGCTTTACTTTTCTTTATAGACCTCGTCTTTATAGAGCTTTATAAAGTCAATAATAGTTGCAATAAATTTTATCAATAACAATTTATTTTTCTTATTTTGCCATTAGTATTGATTTTATTCTTTTGACTAATTGACCAATACCAGAATGCTTCTTGGAAGGATTTTTTCAAAATTGGTTAATGACTGAAATCATATTTTATAGGGTTGACAATTTTCAGTGAATAACGTCCAACTTGTTTACCAGTTTGCACAGATGGTATTTAAAGAGTAAGAAATAAATGGTAATACATCTATTAAAGATACAAAATACTTTTTAAGTCCCCACATAAACAAACAAAGGAATACTAACCGGGAACCGGTCACTTGGTGCTTGGTGCAATACTTCGATGCAAGCATATTTTAAAACGTAGGGGTACATCAATGATAAGTACTTTTATTGACTTACTACCTAATGATATGTCCAAAATTCCTTCATATTTTTTCTTCCTTAATAGGTCAAATTTTTAAATTCCTAATTCTAAAATAAAGAGCCAACGGCAAAATATATCACTACGGAACAATCTCTATGTAAGCCGTTTTAAGAATACATTAGAATTTGTGTAACGAAATCAATGAATGGCAAGAATGCATTTCAACTAGTGTTTTTTTTAAGTCACCGTAAATAAATTACATTATGTGTACAATTCCAAATGAATGCGATGAAGTGATAAAGAAAACGAGTAGTGCAAGAAAATAGGTAATTATGGTATAATTGTGAATATCAGCACGGCAAAATTGGTGAATACGTAGATTTGATTGGGTTTGTAGTACAAAAAACATAATATTTTTCTGTTTATCAATGTGGGAATTAATTTCCTAACAGTGATGATCTATGAGCAGCAATAAATATAAACTTTTCCCGATCGGTAGTTAATAAGGCAAGAAGTAACCATATTGCTTCTCATACAGCTATAGTAAACACTGTCTTTTAGGTGTTTTAAAGTTTAATCAGCTTCTATTTGTACTCTAGCGCAGATTTCATTTTAGAATTAACTTTTCTTCTTCATTATCCGTTATTAAATAAAGAAGTGTAAACGTGTAAACAGATGGCAGAGAAAAACCTTAGCTTTCTGTAGCATTAAAAGCTTCTAATCTTACAAATAATGAAATGTAGATTCAAACCTGTGAATAACGTCACCACACGCCCACATTAGTCACAAAATCAAACTTAAACAAAAATGATATAAAAAGAAGGGAAATTAATATAAAGATAATTTAATATAAATAAATTACACATACACTATGTTTTCTTATAAAACAAGTATGTATTTGTATCACAACTACTGTTGCCAAAATCATATTGTTATCTAACAATGTAATTTTTTTCGATTGAATTCAGAATTACATTTAATTCACGATAGTAAACTAAGTTAATAAATAATATAAAAAATAAACCACTTTATCACCATTCATCTTACTAAAATTATTCAAAGAATTATTAAAAGCAGCACATATTGATTACCCGCAAACGCACACCGGTACAGCTGTAACAACTAAGTCGGCAGAGAAGCGCCCACGTAGCGACGAAGGACACAAAGTAATCTGCACGCGCCCCTCCTCACCTTCTTCCAGCCTCAACTTCTGTGGCTCGACCTAAGACAAATTATTTGTTTATTTATTTCAAATGTGAATTTAAATATGATATTGCTTTTATGATGGTGAGATTTGAATTTATTTTGTCAAATGTCCGGAACATTTTCCCAATCTCGTGTATCTTGAAACTGTGAACCAACAAATTTATTAAACATATTTTATTAAATATACAATTAAACAGTTATTCCAGGGTATCGATTTCAAACAATCTGTTTTTTTTTCTTTTCAACAGCAATCAGCAGCCCGCACATTTGCTTAATTTGCATCGTTTAAGATCAGATCCGATAATTCAATCTCTACAAAAGTGTACCGAACCTGGGAAAGAGTTTTAAGGATAGGTTTTGAGCTTTTTATTATGTCCAGAACCTTCTTCTTTTCCGACCTGATTTCAGGTCGCCAATTTCAAGAATATGATATTTTCTAATTCTGAAGACTCTGACGACAATGTCGGTAATCATTGTAAAGAGTAAACGTTTATTATTATGACAATAAATTAGACCTACATGTTGTTCTTTGTAGATAATTTTATATAGTGGGCGTTTTTCCATTTCCATTGTTTTTAATATTTAATCTAAAGAAAACAGTTCTGCAAAAGGACTATCAAAATACGTATTTTGTCAACGTTATAAAGCCTGGCAAAAGGCACATGGTGCTGCAAACAAATCCAAAAGATTCCTTACGGATTCCATGCATTGTTACGCTGTTGATATTTGTCACAGCTATACGGATCCGTATCCTATTTTGGAGGAGAAACAGCCTCTCTGTATCCTATTTTGGGTCATCAACAGCCTCTTTGTTATATTATTTCAGAATGTGTGTGCCAAACTTCATGATTAACTAATTGTAAAATTTAGTCTGTGGTCATTTCTGGTCAGCATCTCTATGTCATTCACAATAAATGTAGAAATTCTTAGAATGGATTAAACATTTTGTTGCAAACTTTTGCATGATAATTTATCATACACTAATTTTATCACAATATGGAATATTTTGAGAGGAAGATCTTAAGCAAAAGAAAAAAAAATTAAATGAAAGTGATTTAATATAAATAAATTCGTTTCCTATATTGCACATCTAATGACTGACAAGTCTTACGAAATAGACATAATATTGGACCAAAAATTTAAAAAAATGTATTCTACAAATAGCGATGACAATTGTTTTGAAAGCTTAGAGCGTCGGGTCAGTGGCGCAGCAAAAAAAGAATCAAACAAAGGTGGAAAATGTTACACAGCTTGATTCTTTAAAAAAAGTGGAAGTACTGGTATGAGATTAATATAGCGAAATAATCGTAATATAGCAGAATAAAGATAATATCTTTTCCATTTAACGTTACCATATATTTTTCAAAATAATGTTAAAAATTTTAAAAAACATAAAGAAAATAAATATAAAATCCACAATGATTTATACTTATGTTTTTTAAACATGTGACATAAATAAAAAACGCTCTTTGCTCCAGACTATCTGCTTTACAATGATATGTCTATAAATGTAGATTAAAGAAAAATTACTATAATGACTTTTCCTTTGTAATAATTTACATAGTCGTAAAAATTTCAATTAATGCGATTTAAATATTTAGTTTTAATTTGTTTATTTCAACCGCAAGAATCCAAATATAAAAAAAAGAGTTAAAATGTGCAATTATTTTTTTAAACTCTACTTTGAAACGTTAATATTATTAATTACAGTCGATAAGGACGTCTTGACGATGACAAAAAATTCTCAATTTCTTTTATCTCAGAAGTAGGTTTTATAAATTATTCTACCACATGTTCATATACTCAGTTAAGAGGCGAAGGCTTTTGAAAATTTATAGTATAAAAAAAATATTTTATATCGATTCTTAAATTTGAAAAATTTAAGACACTAAACTTATTTGTTACTATCCTGAACGAATTTTGAAACCAAGCCCTCTTGATTGACTTGCATTTAAAATCTGAGTACTTATGCAATTATATTAGAGCACTAAATACAATACGTTCAACTTACCAATAAGACGACGTGTTGATCGGGAACGAGTCGGGCTACGGGTCTACAGCGTTGCACAGTTTCCGTGGGAAGCATTCCATGCCAGTTCGCATTATCTTTCGCTGGTAAAGTCAAGTGCATTTGATCCACATATTGACATGACTCCAAGTGACCCCTTTTTTCTCCTGATTTAACAATTAATAAAGCCGCAATTTGTCAAATACATTAAGTAAATCTATGAAGGTGTATGGTGTTGTCTTTAACATTGAGCTAAGAAAAAAATCAGAAACCAGAGGCAATAACGTACGCACGTTCGATTTAATATTCAGACCAACAAACGTGACTATTAATTTCACTTTTAATAATCTACATTTCAAAAATGTAATAAGTTGTAGACATTTTGTCGCATATTTGGTGCAATATAATGACGGCTAGTATCTATAACATCTGTTAATAGTTATAATAATTAAGAAAATTGCCTGTTAATATTGTATGAACGCGCGCAAATATCTTCAGTTCTGCATGAGAGTCGGGTACCTTTTAGAATTTTGGGAAAACTAGCGCACGCCCACACGCACGCATGTAGGTACTATCTATTAATGCTTTAGGATCAATTTCTATTAAAACCCTATTTTCAATTTTTTCACGATTACAGTGGTTTCTTCACTTTATTTTCACCCAAAGCAAAACGCTGAGAGCCTTTTAAAGCATAATAAGTGATATGCAACATTTACTAAAGAAGAAATGTAAGTGCGCCAAGTGAAATATAAAGTGAAAATTTAGCTGTTCTCGATTAATTTTAAAATTCTCACAGCCCGTACGTACATCCAACAAATATTATATAGTGACATGAATAAATAGTACTTATTATATTAATTACAACATCTTTAACAAAACAATCGATGGTAACAAGAACTTACCCTCAATGACGCCGCATTTACTGCCCGTTAAAAATTAATAATCTGTGTTAAATAGCTTTATTGTGAGTATATTTATATAAGAAAGGAAATCTTAATGAACACATTACCACCCAACCCAAAGCATTAAACCTAAAAGTATGAAATTTGGAGAGTACTTTGCTGTTAAAATGTAAACCTCCGCTACAAAATTTTTTTTAATTCTACTCCTAAGAATTTATCCCTAAGGCGAGTGTCCAATATTTGTTCCCGAATATTGATGTCAAAATATCTATCTTAAAGAAAATATTACAATGAAAAATGTTTTAAGGAACTTATTTAATTCAGGAATTGCTCAAGCCCACACCAAAATTGTCTTATTTCAGAATTTGCATTATTCCTGCAAATAATTGAAAAAATATATCAGCATTTTTTAAAATACAACCCTTCTTCTATATCTAAGGAACCCTTCTTCTATATCTGAGAAAAAAATCTGAAATGTAGAATAAATAAAACCTAGACTATAAACAAAAGTGACAATTAAAGTCCTATTTCAGCGCGAACAATCTAAGTCATGAGAATGAAATTGTTCAGACATATAATCATATATGTAAGCGTTTATCCAGTTATTTGAGTGTATTTTAATATAAATTTAAATAGTAAAAATAACAATTCATATATTAAATATAGAAATTTGGTTGAATACATAAGCAACTACTTCAAGTATATTTCATTGTTAATGTCGGAAGGACGCTATACATTCTACGTAACGAGAAAAAAACACTAGCGTCAGCAAGTACATAATCCTAGCGAGAACACGCGCAAGGGTGAGTACATGTTAAGCATTTTTTTTAAATCGGTTAACAATTACTTTTTCGTAGCGGCACTGATTAAAAACGAAGCTGCACGAATGTATATATTAGTTTGGAATGTTTTGAATTTCACGTATATACACGCACAATTGAAAATAATAAAAGTATAAACACTAATTTTTGCCTAAGAGTGAATATAACCCTCTCTGTATCTTTCTCTCCTATGTCATGTATTTTATATGCATTGTATACAAGTAAATTGAATACAGGTTTCCCATCCATTAGTTTTCTTATGATTATAGCAAAGAGTTACAAGCCATATGAGAGCAGAGAAAGATCGTAAACCAACTGAAAATCCTAAAAAGGATAATCAAAAAAATGGAGAGAATATATATTTAATATGTGAACGACATTTAATCTCAATTAAATTTGAAGCTCGTAAACAATAATAACTTTAATAAAATCGGTCGTGTCCATTTGCGAAAAAAGAAAATGACACAAAACTACGGAGCACCTCACAAGAATGACTATTTTCAATTCTTTTGCATACAAAATTTCCAAAGACTTATAATAAGATGTATTTTTTATTTTTTTATTTATGAGACATGAACTTTTCAAAATTGGTAACAACGATGATGCACTGATTAATAAAAATGTTATCGAACATTTTCGTTTTTGTACGTGTAATGAAGTGAAGGTAAATGCTTCGGAATCGTTGAATGAAATAAATTGATATAAAACAACAATTTTCATCTTTCATTTTGAAATTACTCTTCGTTCGCTACAATACGCGCGAATCAGAAGTTTCATTTGAGTGGCATTTTTCGCCGCAGATATATTTTTTTAAATTAGCGTTATTTAATTAAGTAAAGTTTCAAAAAATAGTCGACGAAAAAGTAATAATTTATTTCGACTTACTTTTTTCATTAAATATCTTTCTCAGATATGTTTTTTAAAATTTAATAATGTAGTCTATTTTTCTTTAGTTAGCAAGTAAAGTAATGAAATGTTAACAACTAGTGGTATGTGGCATACGCATACTATTGCTCTGTCTAGCATGCTTAATAATATACTATTCAAAAAGCCACACCAATAAATATGGGATCTGAAAAAGTATTAATATATTAAAAAAAGTTCTCCCATATAATAAGTGGTTGCACAAAAAAATTGTTTTCTAGAATAGCACAGAGAGTGAACAAAAAAATTATTTGGTGTGCATGTATTAAAATATTAGTAGGACTATAGAACGCCGACCATAAAACGCCAAACCTGGTTTTAACTCTTTTCATCAGATTCCATTACCGATATATATTTTAAATATTCTTGACTATTGTATAAAAATATTTAATCAGTTGCACTTCATACCTCTACATAGCATATAAACGTTATATGTCGTTATTTGACTCTTTGATATTTGTTATTTGACTCTATGATTCTTTGTCAAAGTTTCATATTTTTGTTCTTTTCGTGTACTTACTTACATAATCAATTATATTTAGATTATGACAATTTTTTGTGTTTGGTTAGAAAATAAATATTTCTTTCATGACATAAAAAATCTACTTAACTAATTGTACACAAATAAGCAAATAAAAGTAAAATATTTTTTAATATAGTCAAGTCAAAAAAACAACGCTATTATTGAATTTTGCCTGTGTTTATTTAATTATTTCTTATCTAAATATTTACGTCAAGAAATAATTAGTTATAGTCATTTTACTTATGTAAGTGAAGCTAACCTGAGATAGAATTATATTTCTCGCAATAGAAGTTACACTATCGTTTTATCAATGCAAAATATTTCTTTCAGCGATATTTTTCATTTGTAGGTATCAACACAATGATTATTTTCATTCCATACAGTTATTTTTTGATAGTTTCTTCTTCAGAATTACTCGAAATCAATTAAATGAATTACTTAATATTTCCATATTACTTCCAGTGGAACTCAACATTATTAGTAACATGCACAAAAATCATGACATATATAACCGTAGATAAATAACAATCTATCAAAATTGAGGGATAGCGTATTTTCAAACAAAGGATAGCATTGATTGGTATCTAGGGATGCCACGAACTGTCATCTCCCTATATTGCCCCTAGGGGCAGATTACGGTAACAGTCAAAGATCACATTTAATACTTGATCTTTAGTGATATTTATTTACGCAAACAATAGTATAATAGACGAAGTTAGAAATATCTGAAATTCGATTGTATATTGGGACGCAAAAACATTACTAATCCTAAAATGTTTGTCCGTGGTGAGTGAAAAGTATTCGTTGATATATTAATGGGACCGGAGTTAAGAAATTATTTTTTCAGTAGAATTCTGTTCTTAACTAAAAAAAGAACCGCAGTACCCCACTAACAGTTTTATCGTGCAAATCTTGAAAAAAATGATGAAAAAATCATCAGATTTGGCATCATATTTCAAGCACCATGACTCAAACTCCATACCAATATACACCTATTAAGAAATTTGTTTCCAAATGAAACATACCTACAATCTGGTTTTCCCGGGGCTATAGACAAACCATTGAGTGTTTGCAAAAATATTAATTACGCTCCAACTGTTCATGATATACCCAATATAGAAAGATATATTTCAGCAACGATATATTAAGGCTAATAAACGTTTATTTACGATAATTTAGATAAATTTGAGTTCAAATAATGCTTTGTTAAAAAAAACACGCTTAGTTTTGTTAAAATTGCTATAGTAGAAAATTCACATTTAATGTCAATTTCTAAAGGCGTTGCAATAGTTATATGTACATCACTAGGATATTTTGTCTCGATTATGACTATATCTTAAAGTAGTTTTTAAGATTATAAGCAAATATCTAGTAGTATAAATTTTACAACTGTGATTTTTTAAAAGTATATATTTTTTTAAAACCAGAAAAAATCAACATAAAGTTTCAAACAATAACTGAAGCTAGAATTAATATAAAAATTGCTCGTTGCAAGCTTGCTACATGACTACTCTATACAAAATTTCATGTTATTTAGTGAAAAAGTTTTCAAACAAAGTGATTTGTGTGACCGGAGTAAAGATTTTTCCAAAAAATTACGAAAAATATTACTTCTACACTATTAATTTTCACGGAACTAATGTTTCTTTTTAAATTTGTTGCGATGTTCCCTTAAAAATTTTTGAATCAGTATAAATAAAACAAGCTATACATATGGCGAACAGATATCTAAGTAGGTCTTATTTCAAATAGTAATCATTTGTAAACCAGGTTCTCCACTATTACAAGGAAAAGTAAAAAATATTCGTCGACATTAACATTCCTACGATTTACAACACAAAATTGAAATAAAATTATTCTCAATATGTAGTAATAATAATGAAAGTTTCTTTTTGCCTTAATACCATTATAAATGTACTTATTGATCTAATAATCCAAACTTATTTTGGCCGCCCAAAAAGATCTTACTTGAGATATCAATCCATAGGAAATAACTATGCATATTAATTTATCAAAACAGACAAAATGAAAACCACGAGCAGAAAACCGATTAAAATTAAATACCATTATAATTACGGAACAAAAATTTAAATAGTACTTTGGTGTATTGAATAATGTGTATACTGAAATACTACTTATAACACTGCAAATACAAGCGCTGTCACAGTACTTTTACGACTAGTCTAGTAAAACAATGATTTGCGCGATTATTCCAATTTAATTGTGTAATATGTTAAGTTGGCGTGGTCTGAGAGGTTATATTAAAGCCGTAGATGGCGAAATTAGTATAAACTTTTAAACAGTATTGCCTTGGAGTTTCCAAGTCAGACAGAGCGGGACCCTTAATAATATTATAATTTAATCGTGTTGAAACTCCTCGTTTGTCTTTTGTCTACTGCTGTCTCAGTGAATATTTAGTTCTTTAGCGGAGAAAATAATAGAGTAAAACCGCGACGAATGTTTAGAACTTTTGAATTGTAAAATTTTGGAAGATGTAGAATAACTGGTGAGAAAAGTAGATTTTAAAAAGAATTTCTTTTTAAATTATCTCAATTTCAAAATTGTGATTATTCCAAAAACACTATATATTTTATAAATACAAACAATATTTTGAAAATGTATCCCGGGGTAATTTCATTATGTAGTAATAACAGATATATGATACAATATATAGAATATGACACAGATATATAATACGAAAATAAAATGTTACTTAATCTCATATGAAATAACACTTTTTTCTACTTTTAAATAGAGGTTTTGACGTACACCGTACAACAAAATCTTAAGTTCTGTTCTCAACAACAGAAAAATTAATTCTTTTTCGTGATATAAGCTGAAAAGACTTATGATTCATGTTATAAATGGAATACAATACTGCAGGTAATCTCATATTAATGAAATACAAAATAAATGACTTTGATTTTTATATTTCAAAATATATTAATCCTAATTTAGAACTACAAATGCCAAAGTGAATCTGTCTTTTTATTTATTTGTCACACTTTCATGCCTTAAAACGAGGAATCTTAACAGCATAAGAGATCCCGTGTTGTTATGTTGTATGTGCACGGGCACGCGCTCACGCACGGGTATGGGCACCCAAGCACACGAGCACACGCTCGCGCACGTTTGTGGGCACGCAAGCACACGAGCACACGCACGCGCAAGCGCACGCGCTTTCCCCCACACGCGCACGCTCGTACGCTCACGCGCACACCTGCGCACGCACGCACACACACACACATACGCACACGCACGCGCACACCTGCGTACACAGACTCACGCGCACACACAAACGCACGCGCACACACAAAGACACAGGCACATATGCACCCGCACAACACGCGCTCACATGCACGCGCAAAATTACGCTCACACACGCACACGCACGTGCATATATGCACCCGCACATCAACTCTCACACGCATACACGCTTACGCAC
Organism: Druceiella hillmani; assembly: GCA_039881145.1. Taxonomy (NCBI): domain Eukaryota; kingdom Metazoa; phylum Arthropoda; class Insecta; order Lepidoptera; family Hepialidae; genus Druceiella; species Druceiella hillmani. The sequence continues at coordinate 26,811,042 of JAYKKI010000023.1, read as the reverse complement.
GCACAAACGCACGCGCACACACGCACATGCACAGGCACGTGTACATACACATTCGCACGCAAACGTACGCGCACACACGGGCACTCGTGCACACGACTGCGCATGCGCACGCACACGTACGAACTCACACGCACGCGCAGATGCACGAAGTCAAGTTTAACAGAAATGTTATACTCAGTTCAACAGAAATGTTTTTGAAGAAGAGACTTCAATGAAATTGATATTATCATTGTTAAAAAAAGAATTTTATGACCTGTGTTATTGAAAATACCTTCGTTTTCGTGACGACTTCTTGCTTTCACGAAGTCATCTTTTTTGCATACATTAGATATAATCGAATTTAATCAAAGTTCTACAATTTTCATTCTCAGCAATTTACATTTACAAAAACGACCTAATTTGGTAATCAAATTTTATTGATTTTATTAAAACTCTCTGGTTCTGTTGATGTTTGGTGATTAAGTTGATATAATTCATTAATACTGTAATACAGAGCCTTAGGGTGTGTAAGTTTTTCTTATCTACTCCATTTGGAGGGAAGTGTGATGATAAATTCAGCTTGTATTATTTTTAATATAAAGAGAGTATAATTTTCCTTAATTATAAAAATTCAAAAAAGATAATTTTACACAGGCGCACACGCACACACACGCGCACACGTTCCCTCTCGCGCACGCACACACGCTCACGCCCGTGCGCCCTCCCTGTGCGCGCCCGTGCGCTCTCGCACACACGTACGCAGACGCGCCGCACACACACACACACATACACACGCTCCTCATACGCACACACGTACGGCACACACACACACAGACGCACGCAACGCATACAGACACATCCACACACGCGCGCACCGTACACATACACACGCACCGCACGCACACATACACGCACAGCACACGCGCTCGCACGCACACACGCACGCCAGCCCACCTGCCCTCTCGCTCGCCCGCGCGCACGCTCGCACGCATGCACGCCCGTGCGCGTGCGCGCACGCACGCACAATTTTTAAAAAGCTGTTAGAGGCAAGTGCTTGTAAAATTATTTGAATTTTTCCAAATAATTTTACACAGTTTCTTCCTTTTTAACGCGGGCAAAGTCATGATTTTAATATGTTTGAATTAGCAAAATTTGTATCCCTGATTTATTATCTTTGGAAAATTATATTTTACACCTTTCATTTTTATGTTGGACGTATGTCTTCGTCTTGATTATTTTTTTGTTTCATATATAAAGTACATGATGAATACATGGTAATTAAAGATATTAATTAAATTCATATTAAACCTGACAAACTATGTTCTTCTTCCATGTGAATATTCAATTGCACTGTAACGGCTTCACAGGCTGTGTTGCGAAAAATCAAGTTTCGGATTTCTGCATCTGTTTGTGGTATCGAGTCGAATCTACAAATAACATGAAACATATATACAAACATTCAGTATAAATGTATAAACGGCTTATGACTAACAAAGGCTGACCTAATTACAAAATTATAAGATTTTTGTATGTATTTTAACTTTTAAAATAGGTTTGTTAAAACCATGTTAATTTTAGTGCTTTATGTCCAATTGTGTAATGTTTAGTAAAAGATCTGTATTTTATGAAAGCCTTATGTTATATTATCAAAAAACTTGTACTTTTCCAACTTATCCAAAAAAAGTAGCATGTATAGTTAATTAATGCAAAATTCCTAGGTTAAAAATCACGGTGCGTGGGACAGGCAGCACCAGTTATATAAGTCAAATTGACGTCACCAGTAGCGGGTTAAGACGCATGCTCTTTATCAAAACTCGACGCACATCGTCATGCTCATTTCAGTAGAATAATGCTTGAGTCACGTCCTGCGTTTCGAAACCGCAGGAGCAGCATGCCGAGTTATCTCGAAGGGCGAATCTAAAGAAACTGGCACGAATTGCGCCAAGTCCCGTTAAAAAAGTGTAATAATCAGTGACGAGACAATTCTTACGCAACCGCTCAGACACGTCGGAGAAAAGTAACCTCGACTAGGTACTTGTCTCCCTTTGAATCGGGGAAAGACCACCTAGACTACCAATTAGCATCAATGATCTCCAAAATACGCTTTTTTATCAGCAAGGGATTCAATTGCTAAAACCCCACGATCACAAATTCGGCAAGCAAGAGACCCGCCAAAACTAATACTGCATCCGTTGAGTAGGTTCTATAAGCTTTGGTTAATGCCAACAGCGGCGAACGCTGCAATCTCAATACAACCCGTCTAACTTGCTGGACTCCAACGCACTACGAAGCCTAAACCGATGGCGCATAGATGAATATACCAAGGTACATTGCCGTATACATCAGCTTGAGGGTAGAGTTATTCAGTCCCCATTCAGCACCGGCAAGCTGGGCCATGACATGGAAGGCTATCCGAACCCTCTCACCGATGTGCTGCGCATGTGGTAAAAAGCTCCTCCGTGCATCAAGGACCATGCCCAGGCATTTTACTTGATCCCGCATGCCGATCCTGGTACCAGACATCACTACAGATGGCTCCCTCGCCAGTCTGCCCTTGGAACAGCCTCGGACTTTTGTGGGGCAAAGCTGAGCTTATTCTTAGTGCCCCAGTCATGTACCCTGACGAGGGCGTCGGCTGCCCAATTTTCTAATTATCTGCGGCTCGTTCCCCCGACCACCAGTAGAGTGTCATCCGCATACGCAATGATACTGTATCCCTGAAGGGATATCGCGAGTATACCATCAAACAAGACATTCTACAAGATAGGACTGAGGACCGATCCTTGCGGGTAACCTCTGGTTAAAGTTCTCTGTACTATTATATCTTCATCCTGCAAATACACAGCTCGATCGCTAATATAGTTCATTAAAATTTGACGGAGGCTGATGAAATGGCTGGCCACTAGGTATTGTCAAACGCACCGGAAACATCCAATAATATTCCAATAACGAATTTATGTTGACATGTGTCGATCCAAGACAAAGCTAAATTGATATTCCGGAACGAAAACCAAATTTTCTTTCTGATCCTGGCGAATGAGATAGTTGCGTCGTTAAAGTCGCCACCAAAGCTCTTTTGATTAACTTTCCAAAAATTAGAAGGAGTGTAATGGATCTATAAAACTTTGGAGCGCTAGGCGATTTCCCATTACTCTTCGGAATAACTTTAAGTCTCCCCATTTTCCCTATCTTTGGAAATTGACCCTCGCGGAGACAGCGGTTACAGATCGTAAGTATTCCATACGACCTTAACAATCCTATTATCGATGTTATCAATGTCTGGAGCCTTTTTCAGATCAAGATTTTTAATGATTTCATCTAACTCGGAGTAACTCAGCTCCGGATCAAAGCTTCTTTCTGGACCTCTTCTAGTTGCAACCCTGATGCTTCGCTCTTCGACTGTATTGAGATCAGTGTCATCATCAGGGAAGAGTGATGTCAAAAGTTATTTGAGGGTCTCACGAATATTTCCGACTCCCATCGACCCTTGAGTGCGCGTAAAACAAATTATTTCAAGGACTTCTATATACGGCTCCCCAGGGATCTGAATTGTCTATACGGGTGACCAAATTAAGGAAATGGGAGCGCCTAGCCCGCATAACCTCTCTATTATACTTACACCGGTGAGCCTCGATATTTACCCAATCTGTTCCGTGGATCTTAATACGCCTCTTCTTTCTATACTCCCGTCGCAGGGCTGAAGGATCCTGTTCCACCAAGGGTTCTTTTTAATTGGGCCCGGTCAAACTGTACCCAATCCTCCCCGGCACTGATTATCACCCTATACTAAAATTCAACAGCCATTACATTGGGAGATCTTTTCGACAATTTTGAAAAATCATTGAGCTCTCGATGGAATATTTTTACAAATCTATCCCATTCTTGGCGTCTTCTTCTAAATCAAGTGCTCGCGTGCGGTTCACACCACAAGGTAAGCCTGGAATAATCGAAAACAAATCGAAATAGGACCGAGACAAATATGGGTTACCAATGGGTAAGCCTGGAATATGGAGAACAAAATAGCTCTGTGGTCACTCGAGAAAATGCCCAGTACAACTCGCTAGTTGCGCACACCCCTCGCAAGCCCACTCGAGACAAGAGTGATATCAATAACACTCTCTCCTGAGGATCCCGAGAATGTTGCGGGCAGTCAAGTTGCATAGTAAGAGACCGTTCTGGTGAATGAAATCCTCTGGAATTTCTCCACGCAGATTTGGACGTCTCGAGTACCACAGACAAGATTGCGCATTCACGTTTGCACAAATAACCACCCAAACAAACGAAGAACGGTACCGAGATGCTCGAAACATATTTCGGTTGGCATAGAATATTGAAAACAAATCGAAATAGAACCGAGACAAATATGGGCTACTACGCAATGTTCAGTGGATAAGTGTTCCAAGAACAGGACGCCCATCCCATTTAAGTCAAGGACAATCGTAGCCATAGGATAGGGCTCCCTCTCCAGAACGAGGAAGAGTTCCAATCCTAGATTGCTCCCCTTGAGGGCATACTGTTCCTGTACTTACGCGATACAATATTTACCGGCTTTAAGGGTCATTGAAACCCTTAAAGCCGGTAAATATTGTATCGCGTATGTACAGCAGCTCTGTCTTGTGAGCTCTGTCATGACAGTTGAGCCCCGCTCTGCATTAAGCTAAATAAATTCCAACTTATTGGAAGTAAGCTGTCTGCTTTACAGTCCTCTCCAAAGCCGCCCTGGATGTATTAGTGATAATACGGTGTCCAGCGTCTTTCCCGTCATATCCCTTTTTGACGCACGTGTAACGTCTTTGTCTTTGATTTAGAAATCAATATCTACATAACATAAACAAATGAGCTTATTTGTTGTCTGTCCTTGAAAAATTATTGAACTTTAAAGGATAGGATGAAAAATTATTTGGTTTTAAACGCCTCTATTGTATATCATCAATGCTGAATCATTTATTTATCTACATTAAAATATTTGTCTTCTTTTACAGAAAATATTAGAACATGTCGGGAATTTACTTACGTAGCATTATTATTCCTACTAAACCATCATTTACACATGATACGTTAGAAATTTATCACAAGATGTCACAGATTACATTACCTGATTAAGATTTTAAAAATAAAGTTATATTAGAGATTACAGAAAAGGGAATTTCTGTTCTGCGGTATAATTTTACCTGAAAAATTTCAAAGCTACTAGATTGACTAATCCTAAATCTACGTTATGTACGGAGCTTAATAATTATACGAACCTCTCACAAATTTTACCTTAAATATAACTCCGATAATACGGGAATAGACGACCCAGATGCTATAGGGAAGTACAGTGGAAATCCAATCGCCTCTACCCACACAGGAATCATCAATGGAGTAAATCCATCCATCTGCAAATACAAACACATTTTATAGCCAAACAATTCTTTACATCATCAATATGTTTACAAATATATTTTAATATTTATTATCATTACACTAGCTAATTTTATATTAACATAATTTTTACAGCGAAATAATGAACAAAAATATTTAAGTGGATAATCAATGACTAGCTGCATAAAAAAGTTCGGGAATTAAATTTAAAACACTTAATCTAACAAAAAACGGAAATTAGTTTCTGTGTGTTTCGAATTTATCATTTAATTTTTTTTTTACTTTACGGTTTTATAGATTTTATAGTCAGTTGTTACAGATTTTTAGATGTATTAAATCCAGAGTGGGAAGACGAGGACAAATATTTTAAACTCTTGACGGAATTTGTTTATAAAAATCAGATGTCAACCAGAAAAAAATACAATCAAAGTTTAAATCCTATATTTAATTGTAAAATACACATTTCAGTAAAACTTATGACGATTTAGAAAAATCATATATAATGAACAAATCTAAGATTTGAAACTTACTGGTGATATCGGCAGATAATAACAAGACTTTCAGGTTTATAACTCTTGGTAGGTCAAAAAAAGTTGTTGTCGGTGAAACGATTTCGTTTCTTCCTTCTTCATTATGTTAGCAACTTTATTCAGCCGTACCTTAAATGTTACCCTTGGAAATCATGCCTTACTATCGTAGTCAAAACATTATGTTTTTCAATCGCAAAAATAAATTCTGTAATTGAATTGCCTTTTTCTTCCACCTACTTCAAAAGGGCTGAAATGTAAATACACTTATTAACTAACTTTCAAATCATCATCGCTTTGATTTCCGATAACGGGAAGAGGTAGTCTCTCCATACCAGTCATGTTTGTGCACCGGTGTTCTTCACTTTACTTTCAACCATGATTCCCTTTTAATGTAAAGGTTTTATCCAAAAGGCACTTAGGGAAAAGCCTTGTTTTACCTGAATTTATTTTTAAAATACTTTTCAAATCTTTAACTCACAATTTATTTTTAAAAGACTTTTCAAATCTTTATTTCACTTATCACATACATTTCGATAAACAGATTTACTTTCTCGAACACTTTCTTAAAAGCTACATTAGGCAATTTTCAAAACATATCTCGCCATTGTTAACTAAAAAGTTCTATATTCACAGTTTCATCGCGAAGTCATTAGATATTTACTTCAATAATGATTTTATTTCAATAAACCTATAGGAATTAAACAAACTCGTAATATTTTAATTACGAGTTTGTTTAATTCGTTCCAAAACGCACTTTTCAAAGTTGGGAAATTCAATAACTCGGGTCGACTTTATAGAGTTTTTTTCTGTTATTGGCTTAAAAAAAACTGAACTTCGATGAGCCAAAATTACTCCATACCTCATTCCGCGACTTTTTGTTCTCAAACATATCCTCAATTTTAGTACATCACTTAAGGACACTTGTTTTTTTTTTAATTATGAAGACGCGACATACATTTCTAGGCGATTTACATTTTCAACTATAATCAGTATAGGTTAGTGACAATTACATAGGTGTAGATGCTCATGTGTTTATTCCGCGAAGTCTAAAACGCAGAATATGTAATCAAAAAAATACACTTAATTTGTCTTTTTAAAAGTACAAAATTTCGCTTAAAAATTTTAGGATGAAAACGGTCTCAATGATATACGTCTGTACATAAATAACTTCTCTTTCATACTGAAACTTCTACTTTCATACTTAAAGAGATTTTCGGGGTCAAAATGATGGAATCTGACAATGAACCTCACTTAGAGTTTTTTTTATTTTTCTAGCTCTCGCTTACCCAGTATTGACTCTATTATTAAAATGAGAATTTATTTAGAGGAAGATTAGCTACTGAGATCTACAAATACCAGAATGGTGATTGTGAACACAATTTACATTATTTAGGACTATCTATGCCACTAAAGATTAAAGTAAGCATGAATGAGGTTTTTATGTACATATTGTAAATTATAAAGAAGTAAGTTCATAAAACTACATGGTCAAATAACGTGGCGGAGAGAGAGAATTATATAGATCGTCGATTACATACATGGCACCAAGCTTGCGGAATTTTCACACGCTCTTATAAAAGAATATTAGACGTTAGATATTCTAATCTTGAGCCTAATGTTATCTTGGCCGGTCACAGCTTCCATACAAATCTTTCTAATATTTTACAAATGTTTGTATTTATCACCAGAGACTACTCAAATCATTTAAAAAAAAATTACTCGTCGAAGATCAACTTAATATAATTCTTACGTGAGTAGCGCGTGTCTATAATATTTTGATTGAATCATCTTGAATAACCATGTTATATGCCTATAGTAAATTTTCATTGCTCAATTTTCTGACGCAAAAATTGTAGCCATACTAGAAATGCCCGGTAACCATTTGAGTCTAAATTCTAATACTTCACCTCGAAATCTGAAATCTTATGACACCAGAGAATTTGTTTGATAATACAATAAATAGAAAAGAAAAACTGCAAAATGGTTTCCTAAAAAAATTATGCATCCACTTCCGAATAAAATGGAAGGAATTTTTAATTTTAAATCCAAATTTAAAAATAAAGTCCGGTAGGAAAATATACTTTTAAAGTGATAACCCATTCAACATTGCACATAATGATTATATATTTTTTAAATTTTGTAAAAGCTATTACGAAAAATGAATAACGGTGAAATATATATATATATATATATATATATATATACATACATACATACATATATATATATATATATATATATATATATATATATATAAGGCACAGAGTAATCAATATTCCTGACATAATAAATTTAAGCAAGCGATTGAAATTATTTTGATTTATGCTACCAAAAGCCTCGCACAACAATTTATAAATATTAAGTTTAATCTAATTATTTTACGTGAAACCGCCTTTGCTGTTTTCTTTTCTAATATTGAACGCAGCAATAGTAAAATAGCTTAACACAATATGAATTAAGAAAATGTTAGATTATTTGAACACAAAAACAAAATTTATTCGATAAATATGAAAATACTACGTTAATCATTTATGCTAGAATTAAAGGTTCACCAATTATCTTATTGTTGTGTATATTTAAATATCGACGTATCATTTTTTTTCAGTTTTAGTGCAAATTGTCACGACAACTTTACTTTGATATATTAGACCACTCCAATCCTTTATAGAAATTAAGAACTGAGATTTCCGTTCTTTGTGCAGGGCTTCTGCATTTTTTGTAATGTAAAGACTTTGATCATTTTCAAACAACGAAGCTTGCTATGTTGGCAACTACTTTTTCCGAGTATTCTACTAACCCTGATGGATGAAACAGTTAATCATGATCATAATTTTCATTAGCAGTTAATCTACTTTGCATTTATAGCATTTTCGAATTGATTTTTAATCAAATTTAATATATGTACTTGTTGTAATAGAACGCAGTTGGTAGAACTCCCTAGTTTTTTTAACTCGGCGTGCAATAGCAGCCGTTTATATGTCGTAAATTGTCTTGCTGTGCGGTTATTTTTAACTTTTCTCTACAGAAATCGATAGTGTGCTAAGAAATAGCTGATCAATTCGGAGAATTACTTTACTTGGTTTCTTAAAGTCAACACGCGCTGACCTTAATTTTTCGTCTAGTATTTCTACATAGTGCCACAAAATTAAGTTGCTACTACTTATAATAGTACGTTTGTCACCAAACGTATTCCTGCTTAGTTTTAAATTACGGCAAGCATCCATATGGATAGCTGCTTCTTAACATCTATAAGAAAAAATATTATTTGGTTCAAATTAATATAAATTACACAATAATTCAATCGTCATTGAAATATTCAGGTTCATAACCTTTGAATGTCACCGATAACACATCCGCGTTAATATCTTTAAGAACAATGATACGCTGTTGCTTGAGTTGACATTTCGGTGAGCTAGTTATTCCACTTGTAAAAAACAGCCCAATGTAATTTTCCAGCTATCGATAAGACTGGTCACTATAGATACCAGACATTCTTCTGCTAGGAAGAAATTATCACCTCCTAAATTATTTTCAATATTAACATTACCATGATAATTTGTACCACCCATTCTAATTTTTTTCTTAAGACCATTTCGTCCATCGTAAGCACGAAAAGCAGTTTCTTGTTAGATGACGAAAGACGCAGTTTAAATGCATCTAAATATTAATTAGTAAATCCTGGTGAAAATTTTAATAATCGATACCAATTCGAAGTCGCAACTGGATTTAACTTTACATTTCATATCACCAAAGGCGTATTAAAATATTTTGATATAGTAATACACTCTTGGTGATATAAAATGTAAAGTTAAAACAAATTTCTGAGCCTCCTTTTTTAGACAACATACGTTTCAAAAAATATAGAAATGTAATTATTGCACATAGAAATTTGCTGTAAAAAACTTATCTTTAATACGAAGAATTGTGGGATTGTATTAAATTTAGTGAAACGGTTAATTTAAATTAAAAAGAAGATTTAAAGGCGTGAGTAAAAATTATTTTGCTAATTGATACATCTATGTCCATATTCAAAACGCTCACACTTTAAAGGAAGTTTGAAATAATCTGGCATCTGCTTTTGACGACTCTGGCGTTCTGCGGCATTTTGAGTTGCTGCAAGATCTGTGTACGATAATTCTTGCAAAATGTCAAAATGTTGAAGGCTACGTTAAAAGAATTATGACTTGGGTGAAAAACTGTGAAATATACATTTTTCCGTATATTAAAAATGGGTGGAAATGGTGCCGCTCTTGGGTTTTAATTGTATAAGCCAATAGTATGGCGATCGAGAGTTCGGGCATGGAAATGGGTGCGTATTCAGTCAAGGTGAAAATCTTAAAAGATGTCAAGGTAAAAGAAAACGAGATAGCAAGGCATTCGAAATAAATAAAATTATTAAAGGGACAAGGTACGGAAACAATCTACGGTAAGACTTCAATGTTTAACTGCAATGATTTCAGTCACAGAAGAGACGAATGTAAAATCAGAAAAGGGAAGGAGGACTCTAATCACGGGAGTAAGCACCGCACTGCCGCCTTCATTGCCCTGACTATTCCCGCCATAACCACCCGGGTAGTCTCAGGGCCCCTCCTGGGACCCGTAACGACCCACCTCATACAAAAAGGGGACCTTCGAAAGTCCCTTAATAGTGTCCTGTATCTACAATCGCAGCGCTTCCACCCAACAGGATTAGAGTCTGCTCCTGCTCAATGTGTCATTTAGGATCTCCATTTTTTCAAGGACGCACTTGGCGAACGCTCCAAATGACTCAAAGATTGGACCAATTTCAACCAAGTCTCGGTGACTGAAGATACCACTCTCTAATACTCCGCGTGATTCTACTCTAGTATTTCGACGTATGCTCTCAAACAAAACTCTACGCGCATCATCGTGCTCACTGCAGTGGAAAAGAACATGATTCATGTCCAGCGTCTCAAATCCGCAGGTACACGCCGGGCTATCTCTAAACAAACTGGCACGAAATGCGCCATGTCCCGTTAGAAATTGTGATGTATAATCATCGGAGACAAGCCAGTTTTTACTTAGCCGCTCTGACACCTCGGGGAAAAACATCCTGTTCGTTTCCCCTTTAGAATTAGGGGAAGACCATCTAGACTGCCAGTGAGCAACGACGATCTCTAAAATACGTCTCTTTCTAGCAAAAAGGGATTCATTAGCCAAAAACTCAAAAGTCAACGGACCGGCAACAAAACTCTTACCTCGTGCCAAAATGAAATTTGCCGCCCGTTCAACAATCGCATGGTTAGCAGGCAGAAGACCAGCCAAGACAGGCAACGCATCCGTTGAGCAGGTTCTATAAGCTTTGGTCAGCGCCAGAAGCGGCGTACGCTGCGATCTCAGTACCACCCGTCTAACCTGCTGGACCCCAACGCACCACGAAGCCCACACCGATGGCGCATAAGCCAATATACCAAGGTATATTGCCGTATACATCAGTTTGAGGGTAGAGTTGTTTAGCCCCCGGCCAGCCCCGGCAAGCCGGGCCATGGCGTGGAAGGCGACTCTTGCCCTCTCACCATTGCCCTGACTAGTGATACCGAGGCATGGTACTTGGAACCTGGTGCTTTCATGCAGATGACAAAGTACAACTGTATTTCTCAAAAAGCATGAATGGCCACAGCAACTCAACAATGAAGATTGAGCCGTCTGTGACGACGATAAAAATGGATGAAAAGCCACTTTCAGTTAAGGGCGCTGGTCATGTGAGCCTTAACGTCCGTGATAATAAAGGACAGTACAATATAATTATATTAAACAATGTGCTATGTGTACCTGAATTGGTATTTATAATTATCGGTCAGTCAAGCCAATAAAATAATGATCTAGAAGAAAATGTATACATAACTCAGCCTGAGAGACTGAAAATGTGACCCGGAGAATGTATGTGAATTGAACAAATCACTTTACGGATTGGAATAGGTATCCAGATGCTGAAATACAGGATTCAACTTGGTTTTAAATAGGCTCAGCTTAACAAGAGGTAAAGCGGACTAGTGGGTGTTTATAGGGTAAGTTGACGAAAACAAATGTAATCTTTCTAATGCAAACATTGCGCACTTGATAGGCTACAGCAACGCAGACTTTACCAATGAGACTGAAAATGGATGCCCAGTGACTGGCTATGTATTTCACAAGAATGGTGACGCCGTCACCTGTTCTAGTCAACGACAGCCAACTGAAGCGGAATGAATCGGAGTTCATAGCAGCCGGTACAGCCACCAAAGAGGTAATATAGTAGAAGCAGTTATTGTGTCATCTTGGTGAGTTCAATCAAAAGACTGTGCATTTAAATATAAATAACCAAATGTCTTAAGTGTGACAAAACAGTGAGTTTTATAAAAGATGTAAACATATAGACATTAAGTACAAATCTGTAACTGAGAAACCGCATGTAAATATTATAGAACTGAATTACGTAAATACAATTAATAAATATGCAGACATACTTACAAAATCTTTATCCAAAATAAAATGTATATCAACGAAAGAAGGAATTGGGATGCCGAGAGTAGTTTCATTAGCACAATATTAGCTAACTACCTAGTTATTTATTTGAATTTTGTTATAAATCAGTATCTGGCATTAAACGCAGTCAAAATGTATTCTTTATATGCCACATTAACATAACATATATTATTTAGAATACCAGGTGATGAATAAATTATTATAAGCTGTCCATATCACTCTTATTATCTCAAGATGTCAAATTTGGGTTTAGGGTCTGCATATATTGGCTGAAATAATGTCTCATAGTAACTTTTTTGTTAAAGTATGGTTTCTATTGGTTGAGTTAACTAATTTTCAGTAGTTTTATCAGCATATTTTATACAAAATTCTTTTCTAGCATTGGGTTCCATAAATTGAAAATATCCTAGAAAAAATAATTAGTATTGAACTGAAAATCAAAGTGAGCAATATTGAAAAACAAACTCTAACATGTTTTTGAATTAAAAGCTTCTTCTGTTATGGTATCATGATTTCTTTTGTTATGGTATCATGGTTGGATCCAGTATTTATATTTTTAAATTTAAAATTAGACTGACTGAAATTGGAAATGACTTAACATGACTTTGTAATTCTTAACTTGTATTTACAGCAGTAATTATAGTATAACAATAGCATATATAGGCACTGTATGTAACTGGATGACGGAAGTGGTTATTCTCTTTGATTATGAAGGATTCATGACAAATCACCACGAGCATTTTGTTCGCAAAATTCATTTATGGCTAGTTCTATTACAAATGAACACAGTGGTGTTTAAATCTAAATGTTTAATGGTTGCAATTTTTATTGAGACATCACACCTACAGTGAACAATTTAATTTAAGTAATATGTAAAATGAAATAAATGGTACTATGATAGCTACTTTTTTAAACATATGTTTTTGTATATTACACTGAATTGAATGTTTCGTAATAAGATTTAGAACAATTATCACTGTCATTTTTATATTCATTATGCTATTGTGAACATAGTTGACAATTCGAAAGTCAATTTTACAAAACAATTTAAAAATCGCTTATCTTCTAGGGAATCATAAATATTTTCCTTTTAAATATTTATCAATGTTCGTTTGCAAGGAATGCAAATGATATGCCTTTTTGTATAAATTAATTATGAAGAAGCTAGGACCAAGTTTTTATTGCTGACTAATTTTGTTTTTATGAATGTCGACCATAAGAAACCATGTGTGGTCTGTAGTTTTCTTGCATAAGGTTTTAAACCTGTGGGTAATAAATATTGCCTGTCTTATACGGTCTAGTATGGTAATGTAGTTGATTGATGAAACATTGTAGATATGTGATTAGATGGAAAAATTTCTTCATAGGCCCAATAAGATTTGATGGAGAGTATGTAGTTCTGTGTATATTTAATTTTAGCAAGGTTCTAAAGTATTGAAACTCTGTTTCCTGTTTAGTTATTCTGTATTTAAAGATGTAAAGCTAAAACATTAGGTAATGTAAAGGGTGGAATGTAAAATGTGAAATAGTAGTGTAGTAGAGTGAATATAAAACAAAACCCTAAGGTAAAGTAAAAAGGTGAAAATACAAAATGTATAAAACATTTTACATTTTATGTTTTCAATGTATTACATTAATTGCATTACATTTAATGTTTGTACAAGTGTCAATTGTCTGACAATATGTGAAGTCTGAACTTAAGAAAAGTTAGTTGGATATTCTTATGTGTAATTGAAAATATAAAGTGTTAACTGCATATGAAAAGCGTAAACTTAGTAAAGTTAGCTGGATATCCTTAGGAATAAGTGCAAATATGAAATGTCAAACATTTGTATGAAGACTGAACACAAAAAAAGTTAGTTAGATATACTTACGTCTAATTGTAAATGCAAAATATTAACTCCATTTGAAGCTTGAACTTGGTAAAGTCAGCTGGATATCCTTATGCATAGGTGTAAATATGAAATGTCAGAAATTTGTGTGAAGTCTGAACTTAAGAAAATTTAGTTTGATATTCTTAAGTGTATTTGTAAATGCAAAAGTGTTAACTGCATATCAAAAGCTTAATCTTAATAAAGTTACCTGTAGATGTGAAATGTTAAACGTATTTATATGATACTGTGCGCAGTTATAAATATGAGTTGTCAAGTATATGTGTAAAGATTAAACTTCAGGAAAGTTAATTGTATGATACTGGATGCAGTTATAAATGTGAAATATCATGTATATGTGTAAAGATTAAACTTGATAAAAGTTAGTTGTGTGATGCTATGATCAGTTATAAATGTGAAATATCAAGTATATATGTAAAGATTAAACTTGATAAAACTTAGTTGTATGATGCTATGATCAGTTATAAATGTGAAATATTAAGTAAATGTGTTAAAGCTAAACTTAAGAAAAGTTTTATGATACTGTATGCAGTTGTAAATGCAAAATGTCAAATATACTTATAAAGTTTAAGTTTAAATAAGTTTAGTTGAATATCCTTGTGTGTATTTGTGAATATGTATGTCTATGTAAAGCTGGTTACATATTCTTGTATTAACGCAATTATGTTATAAGGTCTTCAGCGACATGTAGAACTTGTAAAATGTGAGACCAGTCATAGATAGATATACTTAAAGTAAGGTTCATAATGTAACCAAAATATACATTTTTTATCTGTCAGGAAGGTTCTAACTAGTCTAACTAGTCTATGGTTCTGACTAGTATCTGTATAGGCTATGGAAGAGGCTATATAAACCGCAACTCTTCTATTGTACATCCTCTTTTCTCCGTTCATTAGCATTAAGAGTTGCGATGGCTATATGTCCAGATTCCTAATCCAGAAATATCTCGGCAATCACCCACTCAGTTTCACCAGCACAAGAATAATTCAACACTTCCGTTATACGGTATCGAAAAAGCTCCAATTAAGCACTTATATTTTCATTATTTTTTACTTTTTTATTACGATCTTATTTTTATATCTAAATGGTACGTTTTTCATTCTTTTCCAGCCACTTGGTACGTTACTTTTAATGGTAATAATTGGAAATACTTCCAATTTAACAACTGCTTAAATTCAGGTTTTTTGCATATGCCAAAATAATAGGTCTTAAATAAAACTATAAATTTAAGTTTAGTTTTTTTAGTATTTAATTACAAAAACTCCTAATCTATAAATGCATCTAATCAAAATTAACGAAATGCAACAGGAATGAACTTATTACAAAATGTCTGTTTCCAACTGCTCTTAAGCTTCAACTATTAAAACATAGAATGATGAGTTGCGTCTGTAGTTGTTGCAATTACATATTACATTAAAGTATGTATACATTGCTGAATATTGTTTAAGGTTGTCAGTTGTTTTTGGACCCCATTATTGTCTCGTTCTACTTTTATTTAGATTTAAGATCAATTATAATGCTCATATATGATTGCCGTAAAATTCTGCTAGGTGAATTCCTCATCCTAATTGTTAAGTGAAGGTATAAATATATCATTAATATCGTCTACAATTTTATGAATAATATCAACAATTACTTTTTCAGTTGTATCTTTTAAGTGTACATATTTTGTCGACCAGTGTTTTGTATAATTAAGGCAATAACGTCACATTCAGGGAAATATTATTAATTTATCATATAATAGTATTAATGTATCATTTAGGAAATGTTTCTATAAAATATTAAAAAGTCTAACTTCCGCTTTTAAGTAATTTTATGAGATAATTTTCTAACTTCATATTCAGACACGATATAATAATATTTCCTTTGACACTAAAGTAGAATAAACTATGTTTTAGTTGTTGGTGTAAAACTTTGTATTGATATTGATGAGTAATATTATCTTAGAATATCTTAGAGACATAAAGAGCATAATTTGGTATAAAGCTCATTAAATTTCTCAAAAAAAAAACTCATTGATGTAACATGCTTTAATTACTATTATTTAAAGTGTGAATTTAAATAATTGACCTAAAATATTAAAAACGTGTTTCAGGCAGACAGATTTCCAAATGACCTCATAATGGTTCTGTGTGTTTTTGTTTTCGAGGTACGGAACCCTAAAAATTAGTCAAGTGTGTATTGGAACATACAGAAAGTAGGATATTGTAATCCTCCGTACAAATCAACTGAAATAGTTCCGTTTAAGAGCTTTAATCAAAAGTTAGAAATTGTGTGTTGAAAAATTGGATTGATATTGTATATATGTGGCGTTAATTTTGTAGAAATTCATTATTTACCATTAAATGAATATATAATACTTTCTTTAAGTTCTTTACCAAGACCTAGGTTTCGTTGTATTCAATACTTCCTTGTATCAATATTTCGTTTTACAACATCTTCAGGTGAGCTATTAGCAAAGATAAAGAACTTAAAGAAAGTAAAAATAATACTACATAACGTAGTTTTATTTAATTGTAAAATTGGATTGACTTATTTTATATCAATTTGGAGCGTAATATTTTGCAAACAGAGTTTAAACATTAAAAAAAAACTTTAATTTTATTTTAAACAGCCCATCCATATATATATCTCGGCGGAATGAGGGAAAACAGATTCGGCCTCATTTCATAATAGGTAGCAGATGGAGAAAAATATTTTGCTAATATTAATTAGGATTTTCATTTGAGGCAAAATTTCGACTGAAAAAACTATAAGGCGGTAATAAATAAACAGACATGAGGAAATCAAAAAATACAGGAAGATAGAAAGGATCATAGATACAATAATTTAAATAAAAAAATGCTCTATTACGAACCATAAGTACATAACAATGATGTATTGAAATATAGCCAATACATTGCTCTCTACACCCTTTGCGGAAAGTGATAGAATAAAGTAAAAATATAATAAAAATAAGTAAAAATATACTACCTCCAGGAGAATATGATCGTGATACAGGCCCCAAGTATCAGCATACACTGTGACGGCGAATTGGTATAATCTACCGCTGAGATTTCCAGCGGCAGGCTCGCAAAATGCCGTCAGCCCATTCAGTCGGCACGACGATACACTTTCATCTAAGTTATAGGAATTAAAACTTTCATATTTATAAATATAAATTTAAGAAAAATGTATTAAAAATACATACTTTACTCAGAATACAATGTCACTAAATTTTACCGGTAAATTGTAGTAATCATTCAAAATTTTACATTTAAAAGGATTCTGATGCTAATTACTTTAGGTTTTTTTGGAAGACGTTTCTAGATATTGCAAAAAATGTCCAGAACAATTTTTTCAGAAAGCACTGCATGTAGAAGCTTGAAAAATAAGAAATGACAATGCATATTAAATCATAAGTAATTCACACTAAAAATATTAATGTAAAAATATTATGGGGTATAAATAAAATAAACGAATCTTTTCTTATATCCTTTTATCATGTGGGACATGAATTGAAATAAAGAGTTATAAGGATCCTAAAATAATTTTTTTGGAACTTTATGTAGATTTATAGGTGAATATTGCCATAAAATATATTTCTTCCCGTGTAGATCGAAGGGTCGCTGAGAGCCGGTCACTGCACATTCGCTGTGCTATGTCTGTGCCGATCGCGAGAGTCGAGATATATATATATATATATATATATATATATATATATATATATATATATTTCATACGTAAAACTACTACTCATGAAGGACTTGAAAAAAACAATCTCTTATAAAATTACTAACATCCGTGTGTCTGTCGTAGACACTTGACATATTACTCATATTATTCTTGGCACATTAACTCATATTATTCGAAAATATTTATAGAAAAATATTAAGAGGAGATAAATAAGGTAATCGAATTTTATTACCTTACTTGCTATTATTATTATAACTTTTACTAACGTAATAGTAGAGATTTCTCTGCAGCCTGTTATATTTACAATTCTATAGAAGCAGGTTGAGACATAAACAATAGATGCTATATATTTTTTTATTTACAGAAACAGAAAAATAAGATTTTTTAATTTTAATATCTTTTTTATATATCTAGTTGATTGAAGGTTAATAAATATCTTAGTTTAGTTTAAAACTGCTTGAATAATAAAGCAGAAAATAATAAAGAAGTCTCTTTAAATTACAATTATAAACTAAACTTAGAACATCAACACTACGTTCTGTTGATGTTCTAACTTCATTTAATAAGTGTAGCTTAAAGGGATTTATTTATTTTTCTAATCTCTTCAATAATGGTAATAATTTTACAATTGTATGATATAGTTAATAAAAATAATTATAAATAAACTGAATTTAGGTTTTAGTAGATTTTTGTAAGACTATAAAGACTCCAAAAATTTCGTAAAACAACCTACTCCTCTATCTGGCCTTCTGCATTTAAAATGTTTTTTTTTTACACTTGAGCTAGGACAAAATCATAAATTATTAATATTTACAGACATTTGACAAAAATGTCATTATGCATATTACTGCTCATAACTTTCCTAGATTCGGACTACTGCTTAAAGAACTCATAACTTTTCTAAAAATAGAGTAGATTTTATTTTCATACAATGGCTTATTTAAAATACCTACACGAATATCACAGAAATAAATTATTGTTGTACTTTTATTTTATAGTCATGAGGAATTTGACCCAAAGAAAAATTGGACTCCTTAATTGTTTTTAATAAAGACAGAATTTATTGTATATTTAGACATAAAACGTTACTAAATATCATTTTAGCGAAACGTTTATTTGGGTTTACTCAATATCGCTCAATTATTTAACCTTTGGACACTTTTGAAATATTTTAATTTTAATTCTTTTATCGCCTAAAATAAACTGTTAGAATATTTTTCATTTATTCACTCTGGGTAAGTAAACTGGCAAACTATGGATTTTATTATTAATAAATATATTTTCGATAGACAATTTAATTTCATCAGTGCTGATCGAACTGTCTTACCTACTAATTCAGATTTAATGGAAGATAAAGCCAATCACGGTGATACCTCACACCAGCTCGTAGTGAGACAACATTTTTGAAAAAACAAATTTCCTTACAATTCTGACATAGCTAACGTCCTAGGGATTAATAATTGCTCAACGAAAATTCTCGTATGTGTTCTTTCGTTCCGCAAAAGCTTCGTACCATGTAAAATATATATTTTCTGCCGTACTCTACCGTCATTTTATTCTACTTCTTCCTTTATTTCTTGTTTAGAAATAAAAAAATATTCCTTAAAATTTATTAGGTTTACAAAAATCCAAATTTAACTTTAAATCATCAGATACTTTTCTGTGTTGAACCAACATCTAACTAATTACTATCTAACAAATCTTAAAAACTTAACAGTTAATGGAAACTATGACAAATTTTCTAATTCACGTTCAACTGTTATTCAGCGATCGTTTATTTACAATAATATAAATAATAGCCATCATGGTATTTATAATCACACATTTAAATAAAATAAAAAGATATTTTTAACTATACAAAGTTAAACATATTTTACAATTCAAGTAGTTCTGTCTTTCATATTGTTTCGTCGAATTGTTACTTTAGCAGCATTCAATCTTAGTGAAAAGTAAAACTAAAAGTAGACTGAGAGTTTGAAAAAAGGATTGGCTGTGCCTTGAGAAGACAATTTTTTGCCAAAAACCAAAAAAGGGCATTTAGAGAAGTTTATAGTTATTAGGGCACCGAAAAAACTGCAATTCGTTGCGGAGATTACTAGTGCATTAAATGTGTACAAAATGAGGCTACTTCACTACTTCCACATCGAGCACAGGCTCTTTATATGTAGATTGTTAGGTATGTACAAGTAGTCATTATATTATTATGTACAAATCTATACATAAATCTAACGATGGATCGCCTAGTATATAACTTTTGGCGTAAATGTTTTTTTACATAGAAAATAGAGCAAACGCACATATTTCATTAGAATTATATAGAGTCAAAATCGAAGACAAAATTTATGTCAAATAGTTTTAAAATATTTTCCAAGAAAATATGATGATAGTACAGGAACGCTCTGAAGGTCAACCTTTTTATAAATGTTAAATTCAATTTATGAGCCATATTTATGCCATAAATATTATTCAATCGCACAATTTATGATACAAACAAACATAACTTCGGTATATATGTCATATTACTGAAAATAAAATATATGCGCCTTACCCCGTACTTTCACATCGAGTTATTCGTGAGATGACTGCTTGCATAAAAGTTTTTAGTATAGATTTTTGACAAACAATTGTTATATTTAGCATCACGCTTAATCGCATAACTTGATTTTTTTGTAATATCTGATTTTTTATACCCTAGTAACTGATAAGGAAATGATGGGACCAGATGTATGAATAAAATGCCAGTGTTCTAAATTAAAAAAAAACTTAGCGACCTTTTTAGCCTAATGAACGAATTACCCTTGGAGAATATTCATAAACCTTAAATTTGCATATAGTGCACGCTTTATACATAGTCCACTTTTGTAGAATTGATAAACTTCATTTTTTTCCTATTCTATAATAAAGCATAAAACTGTTCTTTACGTATTTTTTTAGATCTGTGTAACTCAAATGAGCAAGTGTAACTCAAAAAATACTGACAATATAACTATTTTCCAATAAGTTAAAAATTTATCAGAATTTCCCCAAACCAATTATGAAATTAGGTTATAAATGAAATTAAGTTACAAAAGCAGTTTATATAGCTAATATTAAACTGAAATTTGTCAAAATGTATATGTAAAGTTTTCAGATATTTCAGTATTTCCAAGGTATAAATACATACAAAATAAATGAAAAAATTAACTTAGTTTATTCAATGTTTTAGGAAAATATCCTGTTCCTTTCATTTTGCCCAAATATTTCCTATTTTCCGTATATTTTTACGTATATATTTATTCTAGCATTTGGGCTATATTCCCACACTTATGAAACATTCAGCTGATTTCGTTGGCGATAAGCAACATCCTTTTATGTCATGAAACCCTTTTGTTAAAATTCACGTTTCGTCGTCAGCACTATCAACTCAACGCGCAACGACTCTGAAACATGCTCGTCGTATAGGATTGTGGTAGACTGCGGTTGAGGCTTTATATTCGCATTCTAGCGGCTTTCAAACCTTATTGCGAAACACAAAACCTTATCATGAGTTTCCCTGTGGCATTTCATAATAGAATGTTACAATTCTAAACAATGTTAACATGTTTGATTGACTATCTTATGTGTTAAAATTTTAAGTAATGTTAAAATATTCGACTAATTAGCCTATTAAATAGATCAAATTCGTGACTAAAAAAGTTGTCAAAAATATATTATGTAAGTAATTAAAATTTGTCAAAAATGTGTTATATAAGCAATCAAAAAAGTTGTCAAAAATATATTATATAAGTAACAAAAATATATTAAGTTGTCAAAAGTATATATAACCTGGGGATTTCGATGTTATAAATTTCGAAAATAATCCATTAGTATTTGCTATTTTTAGGTTTAAGAATTGAGGTTCTACCTCAAATTTTAACGACAATGGTACTGATTTTTAATTAGAATTCAATCGTATCTGCAAAGATTCAATTAATTAGAAAGTTTTAATTAGAATTCAATCATTACACTTTTTGGCAACATTACATTATGTCAATAAATTATTTCAATTTATTTTTGTTTAAATGAATGTTTATCACTAGTTTTTGCCAGCGTCTTTGCTCGCATAATTTTTTTATTGTTGCGACGGAGTTTCTATTCAATAAAAATGTTTACACCTCAAAAATATCCTTGAGCTGTGTACTAATACCTTGTTGAATCACTGTAACCACGTTGATAACCATCAATTTGTAAGCTTGTGTTCTCGGTTTCGGAGTAAAAACAAGAACTACATTTGAACTCGCGAATGTTTAATTGAGACAAACGATAAGCTAATCTCAGCGTAAACAACAAGCATTATTCACAATTAAATGAAATTACGTGATGTATTATTATTTCTACTTTCTCTACTGTAGTATTTTTTCTACTTTCTAGAAAGCAGAAAGTAGAAATAATACTACATCACGTAGTTTCATTTAATTGTGAATAATTAATTTGTACAAAATTAACGCCAAATATATTCAATATTCAAAACAAGCATTATTTCAATAAAAGTCCTATGCAAATCAGTATGGTAGTTTCTGAGTGTTGTTCTAAAAACAAAGAAAGAAAAAAATATTGAATATATTTGGCGTTAATTTTGTAGAAATTCATTATTCACAATTAAATGAAACTACGTGATGTAGTATTATTTCTACTTTCTTTAAGTTCTAAATCTTTGCTAATAGCCCACCTGAAGATGTTGTAATACAACGAAACCTAGGTCGTGGTAAAGAAATTAAAGAAAGTAGAAATAATACTACATAACGTAGTTTCATTCAATTGTGAATAATGAATTTCTACAAAATTAACGCCAAATATATTCAATATTCAAAACAAGCATTATTTCAATAAAAGTCCTATGCAAATCAATATGGTAGTTTCTGAGTGTTGTTCTAAAAACAAAGAAAGAAAAAAATATTGAATATATTTGGCGTTAATTTTGTAGAAATTCATTATTCACAATTAAATGAAACTACGTGATGTAGTATTATTTCTACTTTCTTTAAGTTCTAAATCTTTGCTAATAGCCCACCTGAAGATGTTGTAATACAACAAAACCTAGGTCGTGGTAAAGAACTTAAATAAAGTAGAAATAATACTACATCACGTAGTTTCATTTAATTGTGAAAGAAAAAAATGTAAAATATTGTTTAGGCTTTCATTTAATCCTAAACACGCCCCTCATTCAAAATTTTACAAGAAAATCGTCACGCTACTACGGAGTACAGTATCGAATCAAAAGTACGAGTAGTTGTGCTTCTATTAAATTTACTTCATTATTTTATATTTAATCAATACTCGTATATTGAAATGACGGTTGAAATTGAGCAATGTCATTGAGGCTCTTTTACTATTTTTTGAAAATTGTCTATCAACATTGTGGTACACGCCAACCTCACTCTATAATATTGGCTTTCAAAGTATCGAACAATTCATACGATTATGGTACATTTACTCAATTCGGGGTAAGTCGTTGGTAGACGTGAAGAATGTTAATATGGGAAATAAAAACGAATACCTACATTACGTACCATAACAACATTTTGTTTATATATGTTATCAGACACATTATACTCATTTAACTTTATATTTCTAGGAGTTTATTTTTGATAACTTTTTGATTGTACCTATTTTCAGACAATTGTTATATTTTTAATCGTATCGGGTTTGTAAATTACCGAACACACTATTTAAAGCAACATAATTGTGTTATTATTTTTGAAACCTTAGCGGGCCAATAGCTTAGTGAACTATAAATGTAAAGAAAACAGTAATTTTAATTTTACAACATGAATAATTTATTAAAAAGAAGAAAGCCTCAGGTTCACAAATTATCGCACTAATGAGAGGCTGACATTACTTTTTTGTTTGCACAGTGCACATATATCAGCTGATATTTTAGGAGTGGCTATGAGTAAAATGCCTGTAATATGGGTGTCTGATAAAGATAATCTTGTTTTTGACTTGTTTTACTACCAAATGAGGAAATTTGTTGACGAGCTAACTTGGTAAGGTTTGGGTATTGGTTGCGGTTAATATATTGTTTGTAAAATTCAATCAGTCCTTTCGGAAGGCAATCATCATATGCTGTTTTTCGGAGAGAATCACTTTGTATACCAATTAATTCCAATTGTCTCTTGATCTCTTGAAGATCTCCTAATGTACCAACTGCTTTTGTTCTAGTTATGTTTCCCATAACATGAGATTTTTTATAAAAGCTAGAACATGTTCATATAACTGCGTGTAATGTTGATCTTTTCCTTGCAGTTTTAGGTTAATATCAGACATATACTTAGTTATGTCAACTAGGAAAGCCAGATCAGCCAACCACTCCTCATCAGTTAGAAACTAATATCTTGGCCTTTGTTTTCAAGAAAAATCTTTACTTCTTTGAGCAAAGAATAGAATCGCTTCAGTGTGGCTGCTCTGCTAAGCCAGCGAACGCAACTGAAGTATACGATGTCTTAATGTTCTTCACCTACATTAGATTTAGTCCTCTTGCACGTATATTATTAATTGTCTGCACTACTTTATCCATCACGTATTTCAGCTCAAATTCTTTTGCACATACATGTTCTTGATGGATAATATAATGATGCTGCATGATTGTGTGTGTGATGCTATTGCGCTTTAACACCAAAAAACCATTTGCTCTTCCCGTCATTGCTGGTGCGCCATATGTAGTTAAGCTGCAAAGATTTTCGATTTGAAAGCTCTTTATTTTTCATGCACTTCTTTATTTCTTCGTAGATATTATTCATTGAGCGCAAATCAAGCAATTCCTCGGTCACTGTTCTTCTGTTACTGTTCTGCAACAACTTTTGATAAATGTGTTAAGAAAATTTTAATTCAAAATTTCGAAATACACCAATAAGATAACCAAATATAACATATATAATACACACCACACCATATATTATCATAATCATGGAGTACAGTCCATAAAATGTAGAACTTCAACATTAAACTATGTACTTAGGTAAATATGACAAAATTTACAAACTTTAGAGGCAAGCACGTTGTTCCTAATCTTAAACAATATGCAACAAAAGACTATTTTAAAAATATATATTACCTACCGTATTTCACCACGTTTCACTGCAATAAACTTCACCCAATATTGATTTACGAAATAGATAAGTGTAACATGATCGCAACCAAACACGAATAAAACCAAAATTTTCGCGTGCGTCGTTGACAAGCTTCTCTGGCCAACTGATTACGGTGATGCAATCTATCTGTCAGGGTATCAAAAGGTTAGATGAGGTGTGGCGTGTCTTTAGTGTGCGAGAATTTCATGAGTAAATTTTACATACCCGGGTACGTACTCCGGGTTCGTTATTGAAGAAAACACCGATATCTTCAAAAGACGACAAACTCCGTCCGTAGGTATTCGCTGGTTATCGTATTTCTTCTTCCTTGTCGCTGCTGTGTCCAAACTTGAACTGACTCCGTGGTGACTACTGCGGTTATTTATATCGGGAACTCATAGAAACAACAAGAGATTTCTCGTAGGTGCCAGAGGTCTAGACATTGATGCGCCAACTGACGCAATCGTTATCTACGTGTGAGTACATGCACAAGCTAATACAGGCTCTATAGCGGAGACTGTAAGGTTGATTATTCCTTGCAACTACAATAATAATATAGACTTATTAAACAATGGATATTTACACAATATCCTATTGATTTTTAAAACTTTAACTAGGTCGCGCCGGATTCAGGGCCTTTACCGGCCTCATCGTGGCCCGGGGACCTTATGTCGGACGAGCCTGATTTAAAGGAATTAATTGAACCCAATTGAAATACAATTCCCAATAAAATAAATACAAAAACAATATGCACAACGTAAACTCTCAAAACATATTTTTCGGTGGCACTACCATCATCTTGTCCTACTTTTTTTTTATTTAACTCACGAATTTACCCATTTGGCGACTTATTTTTTGCTAATAATAAATTCGCCCACATAGTTTACTCTACATAAAGTGAAGTATGTTATAATAAACGAATACGTGATTATTGACATTCATTAAAATGAGACATAAGGTACAATTAAATAACCCATAGTCTTCCCAAAGTCTTGCCCAAATCTTTGAGAACAGGAAATTACACGATCCTTTTTTGCGTTGTTAATTTCTGCCAAGAAGTTTAATCTTTATAATTTGTGGTAGATCATAACAAATAATTCAAATTTGACATTTCCTTTTTCTTACAACGCAATTAAACAATAGTGATATAAGTAAATCAAATTTAACCTTTCAAAAAAGAATATAGTTCTAAACCATATGGGAACTAAACCATATAGTCAGCATTTAATATAAAGAGCAATATCGCCATAAAATCCATCCAAAAACACTGATTAATCTTTTATCCTAAACACCGTTTATAAATACATTTCGATGTTGTTAACGAGTCGCGCAATAATACAATCCGGTATAGATGAGTTTGGATGCTTACAAATTTACGCAAAATCTGAACGGCGGTAATCGCAGTAGTCGTAGAACATATTAGAATTTCAAGTTAGTTAATTATTTATTATATATTAATAACGTCGGAAATTAAATAAAAATCCTCCTCTATTAAAATGTTCATTTTAAACACATCTAGAATTTCAAATACCGTTCTTATTTATATTATAATACTAAAAATAGCAAATCATGTTTTTTGACTTAAATTTATTTAGGTAAATCCTATGTGCAGTTGGTCGTCATAATCTAATAAATAAAATAAAAATAATAAATGCATAATATAGAAAGTCGGTTCGCCTTTAAGTGTAATGTAACATTCGATTGCATAAAATCGATAAGTGCTAACTTAGAACAATAAAAATCCCATATTTCCTACTGTCGTCTCTTTGTCAGATGTAGAACATAGATAAGCGAAGAACAATATTAAAAAGACACGTATCGTGTCTCAACAATAACACTGTCGCGGTATATATACATATATGACATATCGTTGTTATATACATATATATATACATATATGAAAGAATTAATTCCTATGCAAAAAATACATTCGAGAAAGAAGATTACACAAGTTGTTATAGATGAACGTAGGTTATGGCATGACACAGACTTACAATATTTCCGAATTAACACATCAAATTATGGAAATTAAACTTTGTAGAATCGAAGACGAAAATAATGAATAAATATAATAATAGGGAGATACCTTGCTTGGATTTGTTTTATTGTAATTATCTAACCTAATAAATAATAATTGTTAAATACAAAAATGTTTTATTCGCTTTATATTACAAACAGTCTTTCCTCGGACAATATACTTTTATGAAAACTTGCGTCTTAGGATGAAATCTCACTCTTTATTGAATCCAGTATGTAATCAAAATAATTGACAGTCTTCCTGGCATATCCATAAAACCTAGGATGTTCTCTCAAAATATAGTATAAGGTATGAAATTCACCATCCCGTTCCCTTTCTTTGTTAATTTCGTGCAATCCGATTCTACTTTTTGTCATGTCCCACTTTAGGGAAGAATTTTCGAGTAACTAATAAATTTTCGATTAGGTAAGAATTTTCGAGTAAACGCCTGGCGACGAATGTGAAAACAAGATAGCCGCGCCCGCGCCCGCACCCACGCCCGCGCCCGCGCCCTGCCCCGCGCCCGCCCACGCGCCCGCCCCTGCACCCGCGTATTCTACGTGAACAAGCACTGAGTTTACTATACTTTTACTTGCGGAAACTGGACTTACAAAGAACTTTCAATAAAAGCTATAATCTAATGGCAATACTTTGTGCAACAAATATATTGGACAAATAACTTTTATAATATTAATTAAAAAATGTTATATTTGAGAAAATTGAAATACTCGTTAATTTTTTCCTTTAATCAATATTTTGAACCAAATCGATATGAAATTATATTTGAGATAAATGTCATATACAAACTAATAACCTGTAATAAACCTTCTAAAATGTTATTCATTATAGATATTTTTCTGATAATTTCTCTTGGTAGTTTAGAGACGCAATAGCTATCATTTTTAAATTTTTATCCAACTCATATTTCTGTCAATTATTTTCTTTAACTTTGTAGTCTTGGAGTATCATTAATGAATGAGGATATAATACACTGCAAAATAAAGAAGATATGAGTATGTGATATGGAAATCTGCACTAAACTTTGTCTTTAAATTATTGTTTTGCAAGTAAATAGAACCTTTGCTTTGAATTAAATAGCACCAAAATAAACTTATCTGGTTTAACAATAATGAAAAGTAAGGGATTTAGTTTTTTGCTGTAATTTATGGAATTAAGAACGACTGAATTAATGGCAATAGACGGCTATAGATGAAATAATTCGTTAAAAATACTAAAATATACTGCTTACAGTTCTAATTTACAATTTTTTAAACATTTCAAACATTTCATTTGTTTGCTAGTTAAAGTTTGAAGTCTTCTGCTTGCCTCTTGTATTTTCTTTGAGGACGCTCCATAATAATATGTTGGATTGTTTGCCTCAAACATCCGTATTCATATGTCTCAGTTTTGTTCCAGCCCCACTTTTCCCCTAGATGAGGGTAACCAATTCTGATTCTTAAGCGGTTGAGCATGCATCAGACAGATCATGGATTTTTCAAATCCAGTGCAGAACGAGTTCGGGTTCAGCTCAAATAGGTCGGGTGTTTTGGCATGGGATGACCATTCCTCGAACCAAGCATCATTCAGGTTCTACTCCAAGTATGCTGCGTGAGCTAGAAACGATGGTGGGTTTCGGAACTTCAGGCTTGTGCTCCTAAGGATCATCAGATAATAATTAATTAATGGATAGCTCTGGTCTCTGGCAGATCGTTTCCATTTTTCTGTTTGGATGTTGTAGGAGATGTAGGCGGTAATGTTTATCAGTTTCTATTATTGTGTCTGTCTAATTATGTCGATGCAGTATTAAGCTAAAGCATTTTACTTACGAGAAGCTGCTTGTGTATAAAAGTCAATGCGTGGCAGTGATCCACTGATCAGGCACGTGGTGTGATTCAGCTGTTGAGACATAATAGTGGCGTGTACACCATTTGTCCAGGTAGGGGCGCAGTACTCCACCGTTGAATATACGAACACCGAGCAGTTGTTCGTAAGCTTCCAGCTGAGGCTCCGCAAGTTGCCGCTCTCTATCAATTTTTACAAAATGTTGTTCCTGGTTCTAAATTTGACATGGTTACGGTCGGAGCTGAAAGTGAAGCTACAATCCAGGGCGATACCCATGAATTTTAAGCTTGGGTTATAGTTCAGAGCATCTCCTTTAAAAATGACATAACTTTAACTTTTCTATCCAGTTGCTGAGTAGAAAACGGTATATATCAGCCCAAACGCATTGAGCGTTTGGACATAGACGCCATCGAACGAAAACGTTACATGGCACTAATGTTGTCATATTTGAAATAAAATGAGATCGACTAAAAAAAGTTTAAAAATTAATAATTGATAATCACATTAAATTTTTTACTTATCTGTGATATGTGATGTCAGTTCATTTAAAGTTTTGTTGTACTATCGTTTCTACATATGGTTATTAATAAATCAAAATTTTTATACAATTTCTGAACGGTATTGTCACGCGCGCCGCGATCAAAACATGACTGGCGGCAGTGTTCTATGTGCCATCCGTGTCCATCGTGTATGTAGGCATATTACGGCATATTGAGGTGACGCCCAACATACCCTTGGAATATGTCTTTCGATCGGTGATCATGACTCTGTTGCTACTGTTAATTAGATGTCAACCGCCAATCAAAAACGTTTAAAATTTTTATGTAAGTGTCTATGCACCTGGTGCGTTTAGTGTTCGGACGTTATGGCGTGCTATTAACCATGGAATGCAAAATGCTCTTGCCACGCAAGTTGATTACTAGCAAAACGAAATGGAACCGTTTGTAATTAATTCGTATATTTTGTCATTTGTTTTCACGAATTGATGGCAATTTGCACAGAGTATATAATATGGTGAATATCCGTGATACGCGTGTCGCTATTATGTATACTTTAGTCATATACCAAATGCGATAAGAATAGAGCTTTATAGTTCATTGATTTTTAACTCCCTTTTGTGTCATAATTATGTGCAGAAATAAAAGCCAGCAAAAGAATATAACCAACTGCGGAATTCCCTATCATCGATGAGCTATTTTAAATCAATTTCCTATGATTTTAATTAAAAACATTAATGACAGCTTTGTACTACATTGTTTTTTATTCTGTGCCGGTGTCACAGAGCATATTATTATTTTGTGACCGGTATGCGTCATTAGTGTTGGACAATTAATGTTATTATCACATAAGCATCGATAACGTAAATGTGTTTTAAGACTGTTATCTTAATAAGATAAAACTTTTACATTCGAAAATATTTGACTTTGCATACTAATTCTACAGTAAAATAATAATATTAAAATAAGTAAATAAATTTAGTAACGATACAATTTCGGAATATACATAATTTGAACACAGCAAATATAAAAGTTATATTGGAACAAAAAATAAGTGACCACATGTACTCATAATAATTCGGGAAAAGAACAAATTTTAAAATTTCAACTTTTTATTTCGGCCCTTGTATCGATTGACAGAAAGCCATCAGTCGATCTGACAAGTTTACGGAAAGTTATATTTATTTGTTAGGTCTCATTCCAATACACACTCTCATTTACTTTTGTTTTAGATTCTCTAAAATCCTTCTATAAGAGAGAAATAAATTGAAGCCACTGAATGCAAACTGGTTTCCAGCAAAGATAGGTAAACATACGAAGCGTAGGTAATTATAAAGGATAGACAAAGATGATAAGTTTGCCAGAAGATACTTGAACCCAAATAAATTCCAACCAAAGCACTGATGTTTTTTTCGAAGCCTGTTTTTTACTTATCAAATAGTTATTCATCAATGACAATATTTACTTTCAGGCTGAAAATATAAAATAACATTATTAGAGACGAATAAGATTATTAGAGACGAAAATAATGTTTTTAGTTCGGAGAGTGAATCTACGTTGGCAAATAAACTTGGCAAATAAGCTTCGGTGCAAACATATTTTTTTCCAAAATTAAATATCGTGAATGAAGTTGGCCAGCCAATTATTTAGTAAAAGTGTGGCTAATACAAAAAAAATGTCGTGTAGATTTAGATCTTCAAGTATTTCAGGTCTGTGAAGCTTCTGAAAATTTTATAAAGCTAAGGAATAACAGCTTCGATGCCCTAAATTTCAGACATATAGGTGCGTTCGAATATAAAATAATAAAAACAAAATATTTTCTTACGTTAATGTTACATTCATTGTTAGATTTTGGAAAAATATATGCGCGCCGAAATTTATTCACAGAGTGAAAATTATGTTTTTCAGCGTTACCAATTATTTGGTATGTCAGATAAGCAACTAAAACTAAAATCATTTTGATTAATACGAACTGTAACTTAGTTTAAGAACCTGGTTTTCTTTGGAAACTTAGAACCTTTTAGTATTATGTTTAATTAAATCCTGTTTTTTATTTAAACTTGACTCCTCCAACTTCTATTATTTATTCAATTATTGAATTTATAACCATGTGTGTACATGATTATTTTCTTATATTAAATGCAAATAATAAATATTTTTGGATCCGTATACATTACACACATACATAATTTAATTTACTTAATAAAAAATAAAAATATCCCTAATCTGACATGTTGCTTTAGCTGGATAACACAGTGAATGATTGATAAATGTGCAGGCTACAGGACACCTCCATATATAATCTGAATGGATGTAGGATTGTGCACCATTGTTTTTAGAATTTCAAAAGATAAGATATCGAAATTGATGACATGTGTTTCCATATAATTCCGTGAATCAGTTTTTTCTGTTATTTTATACTAATAATTATATTCATATTTTACTGTTCAATGGTATTATTTACACGACATTGCATAGCAAAACATTGTTTTTTTTTAGTTTCCTCCGTATAGTTATTATGTTCTGTTCAAATAATTTAAATCCAGCAGGTATTAATGACAAAATAAAATAGAAAACTTGAATACATAACAAAGCAGTTTATTTATTAAAATTATAAATAACCGTGTGTATATATATCTATCATTCATACACAAAAGAAAAGATCTAAGAACAATTATAATAGTTCAATATCGTGCAGAATAGACGTTGACAGTTATAAATAAAAGTTATCGTAATAAATTTTATTTTGGCATAGGCTTTAGACATTTAAATTACTATAATATTGTTTTTTCTTCTTTTTTTTTCTTTAGTTTATACTAAATTATGTTATTAAATTGCTATTTTAGTCATTTTTACGTTTATCGCTATATTTACCGATTTAATCATATGGGATATATCCCTGCCATTCATTCATTACTTATAATTAAATTACTTTTTAGATTAGACATTTCATATTGTTATATGTAATGTTATTAAACTGTTATTTTATTTATTTTTGTATTCGTCGTTGTATTCACCCATTAAACGGAAAGTAAACTGTCATTTCATTGAACTGAATGGCTTAATTTTTTACCGGGACTATCGCGCGTTTTATTGTTTAATTTTAATTCAAAAAGTGAAATACGATGTTATTCATTTTACATACCAAAATTGATAAAGAGCGCGAATAGTTCTTCAATAAATTAGCGAAACTTTTAATTATAATGCATTGAACCGACGAAGCAGTCTGATCGTGTTCCCATCACCCAGTTTGTTGTATCGTATGCAGACAAAAATTGATGAATATTTTAATACTTTCGTAAATATTACAGTTTCGTAGAGTTTAAGTTTGTTTAAAAAAGATAAATTTAGATGGATCGGTATATTTATAATAATACTTTATTTCGATATCACGGTTATCAGCCGATAAATGTGTAAGCAACACTAACATTTTAGAATGATTTGAAATTTGTGGAATATTTGTTCTTAGCGAAGTAAACAGACGTAACTCAAGCTTGCGGAAATGGAAAACGGTTTGATGATTTTGGATGGAGAGGGAAGCGTGTCCTGAAATGTGGTTGACTCGTTTAAAATTCATTTGTTTTAATAAGCGACACGTGTTTTCACACATTTCGAGGAATATGTCACTTGTATCTTCTTTTTTGTTCTGTGGCAATTTGAATATGGTGTGTATCCCGTAAACGTAAATTTGATATGACGTCGTTCAATGATTTTTTAAAACTTTCTTTTTAGTCTTAATTAACAACAAAGTTACGATCGACATCGATTTGCACTTTATGGTAAAGCCCCAACTAGTACCACTGTTCACATCCAGTATAACGAGTTCAAGCGTGGCCATAATAATCTCAGTGATTATCTACTGAAAAACATCATTTAATAGCGACAACAGGCAGTACCAATTTCAGTAATGATCTAAGTGAGGAACGTCCCTCAACAGCATCAAATGAAGATAACGACAATTCTGTGTAGCTCATAATAAAGACTGATAGAGTAACCTATCAGTCGATCTAACAAATTTACAGAAAATTTTATTTATTTATTCAAAGACTCATAAAATAAGTTAAGGTCACGTAAATGTATAATATACTATTCAAAATATAATACTAGTCCGTAACTCTAATTATGTGTACACAAAATGGTTAGAATATTAACATATACATTTTTAAACGTTACTTGTTTCAGTGAATTTCTTACCTAATATATTGACCAATTAGTAAGGTTAATTTTAACTTAGAATTTATCTTATTTTATATATGCTGACTTAACTTATGATTAATTATATTTTAGCTGGGCTTTAGTATATAATTGATATATTTGTATTCCCTTTTTAAATATGAATGACTTCCGTTCAAAAATATACAAAGAAAGATGACCAGGAATAATCGGCACATTCGAGTTATGGGGTTATAAAAAGAAGTATGGTTGGTATAAACTTGCAGTACAAATAATCTTGGTGAATATTTACGGGACCTGAATCGGGTGTTGAATTTTGAGTAGAGAGAGAGAAGAGAGAGAGAGAAAGGGGCGATCAATAGGTGAATATACAATTTTGTTCAAATATAATAAATCGGCGCTTTCTCTCCGTGTCCATTTAAGCTAGTGATAACAAATTGAATTTCTGTAGTTGTATTTCATATGATCTATATGCTCGACCAAAATGAAGTCTGTAGCAAAGAATACTCAAGAATCTCTTTTGAAACTTTTCAATTCTCTCACTGTGTTATTTGTAGTATGGGGAACAAATAAGTGACCCATATTCGAGCATAGTTCCAATTATTGGACATCATAAAT
The DNA here is from genome assembly GCA_039881145.1 of Druceiella hillmani. Classification (NCBI taxonomy): domain Eukaryota; kingdom Metazoa; phylum Arthropoda; class Insecta; order Lepidoptera; family Hepialidae; genus Druceiella; species Druceiella hillmani. The sequence continues at coordinate 26,776,881 of JAYKKI010000023.1, read as the reverse complement.
ATATAAAATTTTAACGGTTATTAAAACGGTTAGTGGAATGAGAGATGAATTCTAGAAGTTGCACACCTTTATGAACAACATGATCATAGTGAGAACGAAATATCACTTTTTCATCAAGGAAAACTCCGAGATCTCTGACGACAGATTCACGCAGTAGTGTTGAGCCTCTCAACATATAATTTTTACAATAGTGAATTAGGTAATAAAGCACCTGTCGACCTTCAGAAACATCCTATTAGAGGTGCATTCGGCTATTGCAAATAGATTTTGTTGTAAATTTAGGCAGTAGATAGTTTTATCAGATCGTTCATGAATATTACAAAGAGAAGGGAACCCAAATACGAGTCTTGTGGTAACCCGGAGATGATTGTTATGGATGCAGAAAGACTACATTTGATACTCATAGTTCATTACTGATATTTAAGTAAAATCTAATCTATCTCAATAAATTGCCATGGATGCCACCTTCGGATTTCATGCAGAGTATGAATGATCGACGTTGTAAAAGGCTTTCAAAAATTCATATAAATGGACTCTACTTGCCTTCTTTTGGTAAAATGGCCAAAAAGATAATCTTTATATTCTAATAAATTACTTATTGTTATATTTTTTTTAAACAAAACTGTCTTAACTGATGGACAGAAACATTTGAAAATGGGAATAAAATGTGTTTTAGAAAACGGATTCAAATAATTTCGCCAAAGCAGATAGGATCCTGATTTATAGATAGAAATAATATATGAAGTTTTCCAGTAAATAAGAAATATACATGATTTAACAGATTTGTTAAATAAAATATATAGTGGAAGCTCTTTCTCAGCCCCTTTGTTGCCATTTGGATCTTTATTTTAATAGATTGCGTACTAACGTAACATCACTCATGCAGTGGCAATGAATGGAAATATTAGTTGCTAAAATCGTCTAACTTTCCAGAGAAAGAGCCTAGGTAAGTGAAAAACATTTCACAAACGCGTTAACATCATCCATCGTATTGCATGGTCACTGGAATAGACTGGACTGAAATGAATATTTAAATTATTTCAGTTATCGATGAGTTTTTTGTACCTAGCTCGTAGTAAGTTAAATGAGTCATAATAAAGGTGTTTACCATATGTCTTATACCGTTTGTGATATTTACGTATTTCCTTTAAACATCATATCAAGGCAAAGAATAATTCTTTCAGCTTACCTTTTTCATGGGAATATGTTCCATGATTATTTTATTTGGTTTATCAGAAAATAATTAAGCAGCAGTATTAATATCAGGATCCTTCAAAAGTTATTCCCATATCATCATCAACAGAACTTAGTTCGCTGCGAATAACATCGATGTTAAATTTTTTAAATTTGGGTCTCTTGTGGTTGTAAGATTTGACGAAATTTAGACAACGATTCTGAAAATTTAATATGTATAAATAGTGAGGGATAATGTTCATCTATACGGTTTAACGGGAGAAAATAATGATTTATACAATGTGGATTTGACCGTTGACATTAACTGAATCCTCATATACTAGATGGTGTTTCTTAACCGTATAACGAAAATTAAATAAAAAAAGTAGTTTGCAATTTGAAATAGCATGCCATTATCATTATCTTATCATTATATATTATCATTACATATTTTCACCAAGAATCCACTTCGCTATACGGCACATACCCAAAAAGTTATTTTCTTTCGTAATTACAGGTAAATAGTATCCTCATGTCTGTGACACAAGAGTAATAACTGATACAGACGACTATGACATTCTAGTGGACGACTGTCACATTCTTGCAATGATAAATTGAATATTATGCATAAAAAATACAATAAATTATTCATCAAATGCTATGGAGAGCGTTAGGCGCCAAGACTGGAAATCTCGTTCAGTTGCCCGATACTCGGCCTGCTGGACACACGTTTCTAAAATACACCGTGCTAGCATCACACGCTGTTTCGATTTACTTATTTAATTTCATTATTTTACGTTTTCATTGTTTTAAACGTATTATGCTATCGACAGAACATAACCTGGTTTTAATTGTGAATGATAACATTATCTATTTTCGTTTATGATTCTGTGTGATAGGACACGTAACGTATATGTGAACTGTGTTTTTTATACTCTAGCAGCCACTATTCAAAACTAGGTACTCATAATGCCTCGTATAAAATTTACGGCTCAGAATAATTAATTATTCTATTCTATTAATTAATTTATATCAACACTCCAAATTGAATTTTACTGTTAAACATCAAGAGCTAACATTACGAATGGACGACCAAACGCTTCGCTGCTTTGCAGCCGGAGCCGACAAAGGAATCACGACATCACTCGACGTTGTCGTATTACTAACATAAACATAGTAATTACGTTTTGTTTCTATTAAAATGCTATTTAATTCGATTTTTTTTCATTCTTGGCTTAATTGTTTATTTCAGTAATTTAAAGTGTTTATGACAACTAGTACTGACTTAGTCTTCATTTAATGTCGAATGATCAAATCAACGTTGCATACTTAGACAAATAAGCGTAGATAGAGTGAATCTAGAAATCTATTACTTGTTTTAGGTATATCTTTGAACTGCACAAGTTTTCAAAGAGACAACATTTCTAATAGGACAACATTTCTAATAATTACTCATTGTATTACCTATTTAAAACGATTTTCTTTATTATTAATGAAGGTTACACTTATAGATCTAGTAATAAAAGCTAAACTAATATTTACCCAATTATAAAATATGTTATTGAATTACACTACAGGTACGCACTAGCCATATATGTCGCTTTGAAAATTAAATCGGGATCAGGAGTAAGCGGAGAAAATGTGAAAACATGTTTACGGCATTATTTGAAAAAATGTGTTTTTGGTGACAATGTGGAATGGTTATAGTGTTCCAATTTGTTACAAATTAGTCACCGTTCTGTCAAAAGATTGAAACGTTTTGGAAAATGAGGCAACGCGTCGACATAAGTTTCAAAAACAACGATGTATGTCGTCTTAATACAGATTTAATTCTGGGACTGTGTATATAAATACACAATTGAAATAATGTCTCAGCAGTAAATATCCCAAAAAAGGCTGAAAGTATTGATAACCATTTCTTGGACGTAAACTCTCAAAGAAATCATCGATGTTTGAACGTAAATATCCACAACAAAAAAATCTTTCTGCTTGATTTATATATAAGGTTCGTTCACTGCGAAACTACTACATCAGTTTAATCAAATAACACCTGCTTTTGGTATTGAATTTTAATCTTAATTTTTATATCGGTTTAACGACTGCGATTAAATTGGTTTAACGGCGCAAAAGTCTTTGTAAAATTATGTAAACTTGTGTTTTAGCAAAGCAACTGCGGTTCGTATATGGTGTAGCATGAGCTGTTATCTATACATTGCTTAAATAAATACTAAACGAAACGTCGAAGACATAGAAACAACTTTAAATTAATAGAACTTCAACGAAGATAACGAAGAAACGGATGAGACAAATGTACTTGGCGTGACAATAGCAATTGATCCTCCACCCACTGAAGTAATTATCAGATAAAAATATATTCTTAAAAAAGTGCAAAGAGTAAAAGTTTTCAAAAGGCCACCGACAAAGCATAATACCGATTTACAGAAATGTGTAAAAGAAGAAAAGGGCAAAGAATTGAGTTTGATTCTGAATTGGCTCAGTCGCTGGAACAATTTATTTCATGTATTATAACAATTTTACAGTCTGAAAATATGTATCGGCAAAGCATTGAAGATATAGCATCTGACAAGAAAATTTATTGATGAAGAGCGGTCCACAATAAATGACTACATTGTCAGTTTGTGATCAATTAAACTAGGCATTGAAGCTCAAATACAAATTTACGAATTATTCTTGAAAATTTGGATAATCAATACACAGTTTTAAGTATTGGTTTATCCGAGGCACTTAGAATAAAAATAAAAAAAACATTGCAATGAAGTAAACTATATTACCAGTAACATTTGGCAAAATGTGGCCAGGTTTTAATGTGAAAAAAGCTATAATATGATGCATCGAGAAATGAAATAAATTTTAGTCAAAGTTATGCCGAAGTTCAAGAGGATCTTCTGCTGAATTCAAGTGGAGCGACTGCAGAAGATAACCAAGAACTTTTCAAAGCAATGTAAACGTTAAAAGATTAACTAGAATTGCAAATATTTTTTCTGTCTCATTATGTTTACTAAAAAAAGAAAAGTATAGCAAAAATAAAAACAGGCAAGAAAACCATTTTGATGAAGTATAAAAAAATAAACGTGAAAAATTAAGAAGTGTCAAAACACTTTTTTATCATTTAAGACAATTGTATGACAGTTAAAACAGCAAGCGCCTACCTTAGGTAGGCAAAACCTTTTAGCCACTAGTTGTAAATACACCATTCAATTCCACGTCTTTCTTAAGATTATTATTTTAAAAATAGAAGTAATTAACCTCACATTTTTCAGAATTTATGAATAACTTTCAAGGTGATTTATTTTAATACATTTTGTATAATTCATAATTATAGTGAGTAAATATTCAGTTCTACAGCTGGGTAGAAGGAATCCTCTAAAAGTATTTTTTGTTGTTTCGTTTGTGTGTTATGTTCCAATAATAATTATTACAATATATAACATATTTTATTTTATAATTATTATTACAATATGTAAAAAATATTTTAAATGCTGCTGATACCACCCAAATAACATAGATACAAACTAATATGGTTTATAATGAGGCTGATTATCTGTCACAATTTGGTTTTAAAAGTTTTCACAAGCCATTAACTTGGAAATGTATCAACCTATATATTTTATTTTGATCAACGTAAGAAATATGACAATATTACATAAATACCCTTCATAGCAATCCATGGTGAATTTGATTTTTCTAGCTACTACTTTCATTTACATAGTTTTGCAAAAGGAGGTTTAAAATAAGATAAAAATTCAAATTCAAGGTCAATTTTATTCAGGGTCAACATGGTTTACAATTTGTAAATAAAAATTATATCCATTTGAAAAGCTTACAGATCCATAATACGCCCAAATATCTAAGATTTTAACTAATAATAGGGTATTATTTCATTTTCCATTTAGATAAATTATTATTTGCTTGTTAGTAATAACATTAGTCTAATTTTAATTATTGAATATATTTGGCGCTAATTTTGTAGAAATTCATTATTCACAATTAAATGAAACTACGTGATGTAGTATAAAGATACTGTGTTAAAGACTACATGGTGTAGTATAAAGATAGACGGGCTATTAGCAAAGATTTAATTTACTAATAACTAATTTTAATTATTGTTTCAAAATAAATCTACAAGGTGTATTTATTATTTAACATGGCAATACTTACAATTGTCTTAAACCGCTCACCAGAATATTTGAATATTTTTGAAAAGATAGTTATTGTTTTTAAAATGTGAATTCTTATTGTTTATAAAAATCGATTTGTGCATATACGTGAGTATTTATAATACATTCCCGAGTGAGTGTAATTAAAGAATATGTCGTTTTTACTGTGGGTAAATATTTGGATATAAATTTAGTGTATGCCTAATGCAATTATAATACTAGCGAATGAAATTTAGATAAGTGGAGATACTTTTCAAAATAAAATAATTAGTAATTTAATTATTACGCACACGGGTACGAACTAATTTTCAAGTACAAAAATGGATGTCATGAAATGAAATGCGTTCTTAGTAAATGAATAAATGATAAAAGGAAGCAAATTTAACGAATTAAGCTCATATGATTTTACTTTATTTCACTAATTTACCAGTTATTACCATTGTAATATTTAAATAAAGTATGCTAAATTAATTAAGAAAGAAATCTATTCTTTTTGTTTTCTAATTTCTTTCTAACAGGTTAATTACAATTTATATCGACACTTGATAGTTTATAATATGTGGTACATTGCCAAATTAGTAACAGGCGCTATTTACATAGGTTGCTAATTTACACATAGTTATGATTTCATGTAAAATGTAAACTTTAATTAATTTATAAACTAGGCCAGGGATTTCCTAAATGTACGCCTTGGAGTCTTCACCACCTGTGGAGTGTGGGGAAGAGAGGGCACGTGCGTGCCGCAAGGTCCTTTGTCTATATCTTGCTCTCATTATAATATATTCACGCGTACGTACAAAATTATTTCACAGTACGTAGATTGAATTTTATTCTGTGAAGATGGATGCCCCACTCCCCCTCCTGCGGCGCTCACGCGCTCCTTACTCATTACCGTCACTATGAAACAAAGACGCGTAAGGAAGTCGATTTCTATCTTGTGCGTAAAATCTGTTCGTAAAGTAGTATTCCTGGCGTAGGTAGTATTATAATAAATCAGTAAATAAAACTATACTTACTGATGTTCCACAAAATGGATTATAAATAAACAAGCAAATCGACAGTTCAAGTTTGGGTAACCAGCATCTACAAATAGTGCGGGAGAAAACAAACGGAAATATTGTAAATATGATGACGACTATTTAGATTTTGGCTTCACTTCAGTAGTAGTAAAAAACGATGAGATACTCTGGTGTGTGCTCTTAAAAATACTAGCACGAGAGAATACACTCCCAAGTAAGCTAACACGACATCTCGACACCAATTATCCTGACACGGTTAACAAATCTCGCAAATTTTTAATAAGAATTTGCAAGGTTTACAAAAAAAAAGTGTTTTCACTAAACAACCATCTGTGCCAATCAATGCATTGTTAGCATCTTTCAAGGTAGCATACAGAATAGCGAAGTGCAAAAAACGGTACACTATCGCAAAAGAGCTTATTCTACCGACTGCACTTGACATGGTTAATATTATGGTCAGGAAATCTACGACTACACTAATTTCCGAGATATTTTGTTCAAGAATACGATTAATTGAAGGATTTAGCATATAACTGAGGATTTCAATAATAAATTAGTAGACAAAATTAAAGAAAAGGAATTTGGTATGCATCTTGTTATTTACGCTTCCTGGATGATTCATTTATTACTAAAGATCTTCTCTTTTTAAGCTAAAAGGTTCAAGACTTATTTAAGACATTTGATGAGTTTATAATGGGGAATGAATTCGATTGGGAGAAATACACCAACATTAGTACTGATGGTGCTCAATCGATGGCGGGTTGCTATGGAGGACTACAGGCACTTATTCGCAGCGAAGCAACGCATATTTTGTGGATCCATTGCATCAGCCACAGGGTGCTTGCATCGAAATCGCTGAGCTCTCAATTTAACTTAGTAATGTGTCCTGACTATAATAAACTACATAAAAACCAGTCCACTGAAAACAAGGTTGTTCAAAAATAAGGATATAGGAGCTAAATACACGGTCCCTTCTGAACTATTTTACAGTTCACAATGACTCTCATGAGGCAATGTAATATCAAGTGAATTTGAATTGCTTCAAGAAATTCACACTTTTCTTCAAGATGAAGATCATGCGAATGCTAATAATTTTGCCGATACAGATTTTTAGACAGATATTTGAATATGCCGATACAGATATTTGAATCTTTCTCTACAAGGCAAGAATAAGCACGTCTTGAAAATTGTAGAAAATATTTTTGCGTTTAGAGGAAAGCTACAATTTTGAATAAGAAAAAGAAAAGAGGATAGTGAACAAAATTCTTTACCTACATTGCACTAGTGTATGACCGCTAATAAAAGTATTGTTTCACAGGGCTTGCTCTTCCTTTTCATAGATAACCTTTCACAACTCCACTGCCTAGTTCTCGAAATACTTCGCGGAAGACGATGTTGGAAAATTTGCATGGATGCACGACCCTTTTTGCTTTTAAGCTCCATCAGAATTCACTTCACAAGAAAAAGACAATCTAATTGAGCTATAATGTGACATCAGCCTGAAATCAAAATTTTGTTTGTTACGAGTTCGCAGAGTTTTAGATTTTAATCAAAAGTGAATATCCAACTTCTAATTCCCTTTTGAGGATTAAGCTGGATTTTGTGCTGTCGCTGTAATAAAAACGAAATATCGCTCAATAATTAATGTGAAGTAAGAAATTAGAATAGCTCTATCAAGCCGTATTCCTCGATTTCAGAAACTGTGCGGTAGTCAGCAATCAAACCCGTCACATTAATTTATATTGAAAATGTTTGTCAATTTCTGTTTCATGTTTCTTCGTCAATTAAAATTACATATACGAGATTAAATATAAAATGGCATTATTTTTTTTCTTTACTAACTTTCCTAATTAACGTCATTATAGTAATATTAAAACCATGAGATGCCATGAAAGAAATTTAAATCTGTAAGGGCGCTGCGAATTAAAAAAAAATAGGAACCCCTGAACTAGGCGACTGATTTAGAAGAATAACATTTTGCCGGATTACACATAATTAATTGCACAAATGTTCGCTATTTATTGATTGTATATACTGTATATTATTTTGTGAATGTACATCTGCGCTAACTATAAAAAAAATAATATTACATTTTTTTTCAAATAGTTATCAGTTTTTGAATAATTTTCTATTATTCAAAAACTGCAAAAAAGTATAAAATATATTACTATTTAATTTCAAGCAAATAGTGTTTCTTTCGTTAGGCTAAATAGAAAAAATTTGAATGACATAGTTTTATCTCAACGGCACGTGAAGATGTCATAAGATATATCTCCCTCAGTCCGCTGGCCCTACTTTATCCTGATATACCCTTGCCGCAGGATTGAAAACACTAGGGGAGTGTAAACCCTATCAACGACGTAACGGATTCTATTTTAAGTTATTACGGAAGCCAATAACAAGTTGAAAACTATTAGTGTAATTGTGTCTGACCTGTCAAAAAGCGTCTTCATTCCGTCATGAAAACCTGTTATATTTAACATACAAATATAAATAGTCAATTGCAAGTAATAAATCCATCAAATTTCGAAAATGAAATATTTTGAACGCTCACCAATACATTTACAATCTAAATAGTTAACAAAATATCCAGAAGAATATATTAATTTGCATGGAGTTTGCGTATTTAATTACTAGTTAAAATATTACCGCATATTTAATTAGTTATTACGGAACCGGAAACAATCAATTCAGAAACCTCCTTCTGTTAACTCAACTAATATAATAATACTGGATTTAAATGCCATTTTTTAAAAACCTTAATAAAAAGTATGTGACCGCATCGCCACGGCAATAACCCTTATATGCGGCAATAACCTTTACACGTCTATCGTGCGCTCATATATGTACATACTCTTTATGTAATTGCACGTAACACATGCTTTTTTGCTGTCATGGATCTATTGGGAAGCATACTAGCACTGTGCCATCAAATCAACATAAAAACGAATTTGTATATTTTCATACATTTGATATACCACTGGTACCATACCGTTGTCGACCTGTGTAGAAATACTCATAACGTCTTTCTCGAAATACGCAGTTGTTCGGTGATATGAAATGCGCTTCGTAAGCTTCGAAACATTTTCGGGTACGATTTTAATTATTCACTTCATGTATTTTTGTACATTTTTCTGTAGTACAGTAAATAAACAACGTGTTCGTCTTTAGTACTAGCGAATAATAGCAATTATTAAAATAATTATTTAAAAAAAATGATTTTCTATTTACAAACGTTTATCAAAATTGAAACGCTTTTTGACTATTTTTTTTAAATTGAATATTTTTTTGTTCTTTTGCTTGTTGTTTATATGAATTATTCGACAATTTATATTATTAAAAGTTGAATGATAAATAACACCATTGTAAAACACAAGTCAGGAAAGTGAATTTTGTAATTTCTTTTAGTATCTCTATCATTAATATTATAAAAGAAAAACAATAAAAAGAATGAACGATAGGCAAATTTCTATTATTGGGAAATAAATTATACATAATACAACGCCATCTGGCTGACATCTAGTACAAACTTAATTAGTTTTTATGTAAATTTAGTTATATAAATATGACCAATACGAACTTGATTATGAGTTAATTTTGTTGTACGACGTTATATCTGTATCTAGTTTATATCTATACACACCACATGAGAAAAATAATAATTAATTTGCATAATTTTTGTGAATCAATGGATTAAAATATAGAACCAACTGCAGCATTTTTAGAATAAATATTATGAATAAAATAACCCTTGGGGACGTCGTAACTACTGTTGGTTTATAGGTTCAAAAAGAGTTTAATGCATTTCGTTTGTATGCAATAAGTACCCAATGGAAAAAATATTACTTAACAAAAGTTATAGTATTTTACTTGTTTGTGAACTTTTATTATGAAATTAATATGTATCATTGTCATTTTAAAATTATTGCCTATAACAAGTTTTATCTCGATCTAATGAAATGTAGTGAGTCGACAAATTTCGTTATATCCCATATATGTATATATATATATATATATATATATATATATATATATATATATATATATATATACATATAGCACTTTCAAATGCAGTACATATTTTTTCAGATTTTATTAATTGGTACTAGTAATACAAAATTACGAGACATATGTTATAAATATAATTTTAATACACTTCTATCATATTTGTAACGCCAAAAACAATATATAACATATCTTGATATATCCACCTAAACACGCCTAATGGTCCGTAAAAGTCCAAGAGGCGCTTTCTAAGTTACAATAAAAGTAGTATCTATAAAAGAAAAATCTTACTGATTAAGAAAATTATTTTTTAATCCTCACTATCACTATTTTTATTTATAACAACATTTCGACATTCATTAATATTTTCCTTTAAAAATATTTTTGACAAAGATTCAACAGGTCGTACAATTCGAAATAGATATCTGGCTTATCCTAAATAATTAATTACACTTGCATTATGTTTCCGGTCGAGCGATTTAATTAAGATACTTATATGGTAAATACTAAGTATCTTGATCAAATATTTAATGTAATTATATTTGTAATTTATTTTATATCGTATATGAAAAGATTTTGCTGATCGCCCATTACTTTGCAGGACTTCGAACACTTTGCATAAAAATTGTACTTGTGGAATGATTTTATTATCAAGAGTGTAATGGTGAAAAACATATTTTTGAGGAATGTTCTTCTTCTTCTTTGTTTTTGAGGAAACATGTCTCGACATATTGGCTTCTCCACTTAGTTGTTGTGCTTGATTTCCTTTCAATACAGGCATGAATACGGTATAGTTGTGTTTAGTGATAAAGTCAGGCCTCTCAAAAACTACCACTTTTCTCTTGGATCTTTAATATTTTTTTGCTCAATAGTTAATAGAATTATTCTCAGTACCATAAAATAAATAGCCCAGCAAAATCGATAATAAAACCACTTATCGTAGTAATAGTAAATGGCTTACATAAGTAATTTTTTAAAGAATGTAACTTTCTCTGATATTCGTTGTTATGGCTTTTTGACGGATAATATAAGTGTCATCAAATAAATATCTAATTAACGCTTGAATTATGGTACTTCTACATTTCGCGTGGACAATAACAATCTTTACTCAATCAAGTTTTCCCAAGAAAGTCCTGTCAATAAATATAACTTATCTTCCGACATATGATTTTCGTTCACTTCTCCAAACTATAACATTTTTGCCATTTGTGGTAATAATCGCGAGTATGCTATAGACCATGATATTCCACAATATGGAACTGAGGACCAAACCCTGCGGCCAGCCCCTGGTCAACGTTTTTCTTACTTTGATATTTCCATTCCGGAAAAAAAACAACTCATCACAGAAATAATTACTTACAATCCGGCGAATGTCCGCTAACACTCTAACGCGGTCAAAATGGCTGGTCACCAAACATTATTAAACGCGCCGGAAATATCCAAGAAAACACCGAGAACATATTTATCTAGACGCGCGTCTACCAGAGATAAGGCGGCAGATATCGCATCTATCGTGGATATTTCGGGTCAAAAACCGAACTGCATAGGGAATCCTGACGAGCGAGACAATTAGGCCAACAGATGCAAAGCCAGTACAAGCTGGAGCAACTTCCCAAAAGACCGAAGGAGCGTAATGAGTCGGTAAAATAAAATTTCGGATTGGTAGGCGATATTCCATTACACTTCGGTATAATTTTTAGTTTCCCCACTTTCCAGATCTTTGGAAGGTGACCCTCGTGCAAAAAGTGGTTGAAGACGTAAGAATCTCGCACGACGCCGTCCCACACACTGCATTTATGATCTTATTATCGATACTGTTAATGCCCTGGGCCTTTTTCAGTTTCAGTTCTTTGACAATTGCATCCATCTCTGAGTGACCTATCTCCAGGTCCAAACTGCTAAAGGGAGATATGCTGGAGCTAATCTGAATTTATTTTCACTCAACGGTATCGAGGTTTGGGTCATCATCAGGGAAAAGTGTATGTAAGAGATACCCAAGAGTTTCGCGTGTATTCGCAGAGTAACCTCATCGATTTTTTTTACGGCGCAATAGACAAATGGTTTCCCTGGATTCCAAATACTTCTGTATACGGACCCCAGGGATCGGAATTACCTATCTGGATCACAAAAGATCGAAAGTGTGAACGCCGAGCCCGCCTAATTTCCCTGTTATGGTTACACTGGTCTACTGATAAAGCCGTCCGACGAGCCTCAATTAAAACCTCATCGTTAACGTTCCGTGAGTTTTAGCACATTGGTAGTCAAGTCTCGTTGGTCTCATTGCGCCTGCCTATGGGTAAGTACAGTAACACACGTTCGAACAAGAATCAACTCAAAAAACACCTCTTTGATTTTAACGGTCATTTGTGTGGTATAAGTAAATAGATTAAAGAATATTATATGTACATATATATATATATATATATATATATATATATATATATGTATACATTTACAGTTTTTTATTATTGTATGTTAAAACTATATTATAACATAACATTCATAACCAGTATTATTATTTTGTACTACTAATACAGAATAAAGTATTCATAAAAGTAGGTAATATACTTTAAAATATCCCTTAATATTTGCAGGTTCCATGTATTTGGTGGTTCTATTTATCTTGCTTTTATAGTTTATTAGGAAAATGAATTCAAAATTAACGACGCCTACACTTATTTTTACGTATATAGTACAATAATATTATTTCAAACAATTCTGTATTTAAGGAGTTGACTCTAGGGACCATTTTGCTATACATATCCTGCTATATCCTTAACCCTTTGTGCCGAAACAGAATGACATAAAACAGTAAATGCTGTATACAGAATTTTTTTTAATTTACAAAACTATAACCATCTGTATAAAACCCAAATATGATAGACCGTGGGGATATACGAGAAACTAGATTTCGTGACAACGAAACGATCTAGCCATTAGCAAGCTATTTTCAAGCGTCTTTTATTACGGCAGCAAAAGCAGGTGGAAGCTTACACGTCTGCTCTCCAAAACGAAAAAGTATTTGCGCTTCAAGTCATCTATTACTCAGGGATCAAATAAATTGTTACAAAAAGTTAAATAAAAGAGTCCGCTTGTTCATTACCTTTTATTTTTTATATTATGTTGACCAAACATCGTCCAAATTTATCAATTCGTAAACCAGAAGCTACTTCAGCAGCACGTGCAATGGCATTCAACAAGGATGTTGTAGGAAATTTCTACCAATTACTCTGAGAAATACATGGTCAATATAACTTAATCCTGGATAGAGTTTACAAGTGCTGTGAAACAGAAATATCTGTTATTTCTAAAACAAAGATGTCAAGAATGTCGCTATAGAAATTTGCCTTAAGGCGGCTGGAACCCATTTGCCACTATTTATGACATTCCCAGACAGCGCATGAAATCTGAGTTACTAGATCATGCCCCGCCAGAAACGAACATGTAATCCACAAGGCTGGATAGCTGCTGAAATATTCACGATTTGATTAAACAGTTTATCTTGTTTTCTTGTTGATTCAACAGTTTATCTTGATTCTCTTTATAATAAGATGTTCCTACTTCTTGACGGCCATGTTACACCCAAAATATAGAAATTATCGATCTGACCCATCAGAATGTTGTGATATTGCTTTTTTTTCTCATTATACCCACAGATTGCAAGTTGTAGGTATTGCATTCGTTAAACCCTTGCGTACGTATTACGACCATGCTGTTACAAGTTCATAGCGATCACATCCAGGTCGAGTTGGTGTATCAACTAAAGGTTTGGACAGTTGGATACCGTTACACAACCACAATGGCCACAGCAAATAGTGCATTGAAGAAATATGGTATTTGACTATACAACTAGAATAATTTTTGGTGTGTAAAATTTTTGGCTCCTGAAATAACCAACACTCCATTTAATGACGACCATCCATCCACATCAGATCATGCCATGCTAGGATCTATAGATATACAAGCAGAGATTCGCTGTTATTTTGACATAACCGTAGTCATCAGCTGAAAAAGAACCTCATTTTATTCCTGTGTCAGCTCCTCCTGCACCTATTGTTATCACACCCTTTCCGGATCATCATACGCCTACTGGATCACCTAGTCATTTTAATTATTCTAAACCTCAAACAAAAAGTTCCGAGTTTACTATCCAAAAGATTTCATCGCAACGGTTTGCTTATGGATTCCAATACCCTCTTAACTAATTTTATAAGGATTATTAAGTCATCTCGATCTCATCTCAAAACGATCTTCTGTGCCATATGAATACGATGGACCAGGCTCTATTTCCACTCTACGTAGTTCTCCCTTTCGAATAATGTGCCGTTATCTTGGGCCTAGTTTCGAAAATGTCTCTCCCTGGCACGTTGTACTCATTTTTTTAGTCCATACAAAAAAGAGGTAAAAGTATCGTGGAGCGAAAATAGCAGGTATTACTTCTACTCCCTACGAATAGACTGGAGGATATGAAACGATCAGCGGCAAAAAGTACTGATGTTAGAAAAAAGGCTAAGAAACCAAAAAAGTAGCACTAAAAGAAAGGGGCAAATCAGAAAGATACTATTTATCTTTTCTGCAGCGATTTATATAACCCATATTTGAAGTCATCTAAAGACTGGCATGGACATTGTACCTATGCTAATCGTGTTTGAATAGAACAAGACGACTTCGAAAATATACTCATACATATCGTTGTAAAAATAAATGAACCCCGTCTACTCCTTTTTTGCACCACTTTTCAGGGGCAAGATGAGGCTTGAAGTTTTTTTAATCTTAATATGAAATAATGATTAACGTTAGTAAGTGATTTATTATCTTTCCAAACACTAAACCAAAAAATAAATTGAATACGTATCTAATGTGGCATAAATAAATAATAACGTTGTGATGGTAAATACCTTCTATTGTCATTGCATTACATATTACACCTTAGCATCACCGACATTCTCCATTCCCTTAGATGTTAAAAAAGTGTAATCAAATAAATAACCTTACTTCACCCGTATTAGGTCAGGGTGGACAATAGATAACTACAAAAAAAATGAATGCGGTTGATCACGAATCAAATAATTAAGAGTGGTTGCAAGGTCTAATCAACAATATGTACTAGCAGAAATATACCATAGTCATATTTATATATCCGATGTTGACGTTGCCCAGCTGACTATACGCAATTGTCATGTATATATATTTGATGTTGATGAACAAAATATTCACCTATTTCATCAGCGCGCAGATAATATAATTCCCTAAAGGTGTTAAATTATCCAAGAAGCATAACGGACTTACATACGTAATATGCTTACACGTCTGTTCGAAAACCACAAAAGTGCTGGACTTAGTGCACTCGAATGTTTGCACTCTAATAGAAATCATAAAGCCAGCTGGAGCGAAATACCATTTAATATTAAAAAACGACTGCTCGAAAAAGACTGTTTACTTCCTGCGAAGGAAGTTGAAAATACTAAAGAGATTCAAAGAATTTAAGAACCAAATTTAAAATCACTTAAATAGTAGTATTAAATGTCTTCGTACCGACAGCAGGCTCGGGGAGTCACTCAAATCAGTTATAAAATTGGCTCTGTTATTCAGTCAGCTCACGAAGTTTGTTGGCCCAGTTATTCAGTCAGCTCCGTTATTCAGTCGACTCAGCTATTCAGTCGACTTGATATTCATTCGGCTCACATATCGGCTGGAGAAGTAAGTCCGCTCAGCAAGCCAAACAGCTCTGGCAAATAGTCGGCTAAGTCGGCTCAGGTAGACAGCCGACCCAGGCAGTCAAAGGCAAACCAAAAAATCCCTATGGCTAAAATAATTGTTATATGAAATAAGAGGATTTAAGCAAAATGCCGTGTGTTTAAATACCGATAATAAAAAAGCTATAACTGTGATAAAAATGGCGAGTTTCACAAAAGATGCAAACATATAAAACATTAAAAAAAAATGTAAAAAATTACTTTAACAGAAAAATTTTGCATTAAAAAAATTTTAACAGAAAAACACTTCAAAATACATACAGAGTTTAATCATATATGTACAGACAACAAAAATCATATATGTATGACCGACTTGGTAAGCCGACTAACTTTCCGAGCTGACTGACTAACCTAGTCGACGTAATAAATGAAGCCAACTGAATAACTGAGCCGATTAACTTACTAAGCAATCTCATTAAATGTAATAGTTGTCATATTAATGTTAACAGTCTGTTAGTGTTCAATTTTGTCCAATGATAAAGTCTTCCGGTAATTGTATTATTGATTGTAAATTTTTTAACTTTACTATAAAAATTGAAATAAGGCGAAAAGTTTAGAATGAAAAGTGAATTTAGATATGTATATCCACACATGTATTCGTGTAGATATAAAGTAAGAACTGCTGTACAACTTTATTTTATTCTAAATCAATACTAGAAATGTAAATTGAAAACTAGTGTAAAATTATAAATGTGTCCAGGTAAGCATAAAATAAAGGTTAGTTTGCGACTGCAATATAAACTATAAAATGAAAATGTAAATTGTAAAACGAAAAGGTTTAGAATCGAAAATTTTAATTTTAAAATTTATAGTGTAAGCGTAACCTTGGTTAAAATTTCATACTTTTGTAAAATTTTAGATAGGAGTTACTGCATAATTGTAATTTTGGATAAACACATGACGTGTAAGCTCAGTATCTCATATTCAAAATCACCTGTCAAAACTGTTCTAACTTGAGGGAGCATGTTAATGTAATATAATTGTCAATAGATGATCATTAACATATGAACAGATAATGTGTAAAACATTAAGAAAAAATTAATACAGATATAAGTAAAACGAAAATAAAGCTCACAATATAAGCTTAACTAGTGTAGAAATTTTTATCTATCAGGAAGGGTCTAATTAAGGGGAAGTATTGAAATATTTAGTTTATGATAATGTCACCCCTTGTGTGTACTCCGTATAAAATGAAGGGAATCTGTGTAAAATGAAGAGAAATTCGTATAAAATGAAAAGAATCTGCAAAAACAATGTATATAATGTTTTTTCTACAGCAATTAAAAAATAACTGTATCTTTTACCGTTGGGATATCCATAAGCAGCTCGGCGCGGTGATATCCTTTGGAATTTGAGCAACTTGGCACTCCAATGCAAGTTGCACAGAAACTCAACGCGAACTGACAGCCAACGCGTGCGCTCTGACAATCATTTTAATAGTATTATTTATACGTTTTATTTTCCAAAAATTCTATAATTTTCAAAAATTAGTCTTATTCTATAGATAATCATGACATGGTTTGCAAAACAAAAATCCCATGATTATGCCTAATCTTAAAGATTTTTCAATAAGAAAATATATAAAACTATTTCTAGTTTTATTCGCATTCTTAATGCGATAAACTAACATAGGAAATAAAGCAGTTCTAATTGAAAATTTATCTTTATTTCTTTTTCGTGAATTTCTATATATACGCAATACCTTTTTTACACGCATCTAAATGTAAATGTTTATATAATGGTTTGTATTGCACACTTAAAAAACAACTAAATACTTGAGAATGTTGTTATTTATATCAAATTATATTTTTTAATTTACTTTATTATAGTATAATATGCACATTTTAAGCAAATGGTTAAAAACAATTGATTGGTTATTGTAACTGAAAACTTGAAAAGTTTAGGCTTATTGTATATATCTATATCAATAGTAAATAAGCTTTATTACTTTTTTTAGACTTAAAATCAATACGAAAATGAACTCACAAAATAAACATGCCGAATATTATTATAAAGTACCAATGCGTATAATAACACCTAGTTTAATCACAAGTACACACATGTGCCCGGAAATTCTCTATTCCGCTAATCAGATATTTTATTTTTGACATATTGACACGTGATTCTTTTAAGGCTAAATTAAAACAGATAGCCTGTGCCGTTCGCTAACCAATTGAAATGGATCACCTTGTAACAGAAACACCGCCACCATTGTCGCATTCGTGTAATATAATACTTTCAAGTATCAAATGAGTGAGAGCATGGCCCTTTCACTCTTCAACTAACTTACTTAAATGGAAAGTATATATTTCAATCAGCATAATATCAAGATATAAAATCCGGACATTCCGTGTTATGTACTTCCTTCGTTATGAAATTATACATTTAACTAAGTTGCTCATGAGGTCCCTTATTATCTTCACAAGAGTTTTAATTTTGCTTTGCCCTTCGTTGATCAAGCCATTCAGAAAATTGTAGTGCAAATTGTAATAAACAATATATAGTACAAATCGTAACAAACGATTTATCAAATATTTGGAAAATAATAATACTCTGCCTCTTCTTTATAAAAGAAAACCTTCTGAAATTGGGACGTAAATAGAATTGTGCTTATATTGAGACTAATTTTAATACCACTAATAAATGAAAATTAACTATTTAAAAGGCAACAGTAAACCAGATTGCGAGAGCATTTTGTAAGCTATAAGAATATTAGGAAATCATTGCACTTTACATATTTAAAAAATATTATCGTAATAATAATGAACAATTATTTGTTTAATAATCATGAATGAATTATCATGAATTAATTAAATAAACATTCATCTCTAGCACACATAAAATGTTAATAACTAATGATTAAACTAATAGTTAATGTACTGTAAAAAATAGTACTCAAAGCTTTCAGTTGTCATTTTACCGCATTAATAGATTAAGCAATAGAAGTTTTGCGGCAATATGATAAATAAACTGACAATTATACTTCACAATGTATGTTTTGCATATAATGTAATTGTAATGCAAATGTGATTAATTCATGGAGCAGACGATAATAAATAATTAATTATTCATTTTTGTTACAATAATGTTTTTCTTATATGAAGTCTGCATAGATTTACTTTCTTCTATTTATTACCTCGCGCATTTAATTAATTAACTCGCGCAGTTAAGCTCTTTGTTGGCTTCTCAGTTAATCGGTTTTTCAGTTACTTTTATTTTACTGCTTAACATTTCATGGCCTTAGCAATAAAAATTATTTAAAAAAATAATACGCAGATTAAATCTACTGATTTATGGTCTTGACAATAAAAAATATTTTAATCGGCAGATTAACTATCCTCTGACTGAAATTAAACTAGTAGGAGATTAAAGTTGGAATCAATACACGTGGACTACCTGTAGCTTATTTACGCGGCAGTTATACCACTCTTTAATTTGCTCTCACAGTAATACGCGTATCTACGCATTAAAAATAAAAAGATAATTTACATTGTTTATATAACATTGTTGAAAACTTCAGTCTTTTAAGCAATGTTCAAAGAAATGTCAATAAAAGTTATAGAATTGTCTGTGACCCTGTCCGATATTAAAAAAGGAATACAAGATATTTATGAGTTTTATTCAAAATTAATTTATTACGTTTTACCTGTTTTATACTTTATACTTAAAAATAGTTAACCATTCAATATTTTTAGGAATTACTTCTATTATACGTCCCATATTCTATATAATGGCCATCGGCATTATACAAAATGAAAATAATCATATCAATGAAATAAATATTGAATATATAATATTGAATATATACGTTATAAATAGAATATGAAAAAGTTTTAAAATTTAGTATGTTTAAATTTACCTCTTGTATCATTCTTTACATCTTCTGCCACTATTTTTCATGCAGGATGAATATATCTCTGTGAAACAATGTTGTGCTCTAAAGACTCTTCTGATAATGAAATAAAGTTATTTATCCACTTTTTCAAATTTTTTCGTCTTCGTTCAATAACGGATACTACGCTTGTCTGATCAAAATCATCCAAAATTTCATAAAAATTTATTTTTGAATTAAGATTCTTTTTTTTTGTCAAGTATTGGCTTCAGATATTGATTTTTTATCTAATTATCAAAATAATTTATTTACATTCATTAATTCTAGCTAATTTCCCTTCAGTGGTTAGTATAGTTATTTTTTAGGGCTCCGTATGTCAAAAAAACGCAATCCTTATAAAATCACTCACTCTCTGTTCTCTCAATAGCTGTATTGAAAGAAAGAAACTCTAGCTACTCTATCTACTAGCTGTATAGAACTCAGAAGCCGTTTGACGAAGAAATTGAAATAGTTATAAAACTTACTAACCATAATTTATCTCAATTGGTAACGTTTAAAATATTCGTAGGAAAATTTTCGAGGCATAAATAAATTGTGTATTTTTTTAAATGTCTTGTATTATTTAAGATATAAATAAGAACGGCTTATAACAATTTCAAAATTATTTATTTTAAAATTTTGCTTTTGATTATTCTAGAGTTATTAATAAAAATATTCATATTGAAAAATATTCTCAGAAACCATTTAATGTAGATACTTGAAATTTGGCGTAATAATAAAATATATTAGCTTGCATACATATCAATACTAATTACGGAAACAGTTTTAGAATTTTTTGAGGGTACGAAGACATTTTTTCTTCATTCAAAATATCTTACGAGAAATATATTTATTGAATAAGTTGTTACAAAATAATATAATAATGTAATAGATAATGTCAAAATTACAATTTCAAATTAAATCAAATTTCAAAAGGTGCCTTCCCGGTTCTCTGCTTTTTGTAAGAAAATTTTGATAAAAATTTTAACAAAATACAGCCTTGCTACAAGTTTATTTAAAGTTAAAAAAACTATAGAGATAAGTTTAAAAAATATCCATCTTTCCTTATAAAATATTCAAGTTGCTTTCCGTTTCTCTTATGTCTGACAAATACGTAAGTGATGTTTTCAACACTCGGTTTACATTTTTGTGTCATATCAGCTGATTTCATAATTCATATTAACTTTTGGGAATAACGCAATAAATGTATTAGGATAAAAATTAGTGGATTTCCTCGAAAATTTCCAACTTTAATGTGATTGTCTTGTAAACAGTTCAGTTGCTCAGATTTGTCGAAAACATATTACTGTGAGAGGAATCGTTTCTATAAAGGAATATCGTAAGAAAAATACACTTGTATTTAAATTGCGATGATATAGTTTAAAACATCGTTGGGCTTCTGAAAGAAGTGAAAATTATTATTTCGTTTAAATATTAGTGTTATTTTCTTGGTAAAATTACAGTAAAATTTGGTACATTCAAGTATAAATTAATATAAAATTTACCTTAAAATAGAAATACTTTAAAATACTTATTAAGCCATGTTAAAAAAAATTGTGTTTTGATATTGTTTATTTGGAACTTATCCCAATCACGAAAAAATCTTGTTGAAAAACGAAAAAATATTTTTGAAACTTATTAGAGGAATTGTAAGAAATTGTATCTTTTTTAAATTGACATTTTATCAAAAATATTCAAAATCATATCAAGTTTACAATGTCAATCTAGTATTATTATTTTAATAAATTACCAAAGTTTATTGTGATGCGATACACATATTCTTCCCTTTTTTACTTAACTATTTACTAATGTAACTATATTTAAGTATTATTGACATTTATTACTAATTACGTATTAGTTAATAACTATCGACAGTAAGACTTCACTTACAAATGAACGTATATTCATGACTTAAATAAAATACACATATGCTCATATTAACATTTTTGTGTGTATGTGGGCTTGCGCGTGCATGTACGCGTGTGCGTACGCGCGTGCGTACGCATATGCGTACGCGTGTGCGGATGCTTGTGCGTACGCGTGTGCGTACGCATTTGCGACTGCTTATGCGACCGCGTATGCGTGTGCACCAGTGCGTTTGAGTGGGCGTGTGTGTGCGTGTTGGTGTGTGTGCGTACATTCGTGTGTGCGTGTGCGCGTGTGTGCATGCGTGCGTGCGTGTGTGTTGTGTGTGTATGTGTGTATACATATATACAGATTGTAACAAAGAACATGTCTGTTATTCATACAGGCGATAATCTGCATCAAACTAAATCTAACCTAAATGAACAACTTGAGGAACTGTATGAAAAATTTTAATCTAATCGAAAATATCAATAATTAGTCAGAATATTTCATATACAACCCGCACCTGAAAGGGTTAATGTGCTTACACTGCGCGCTGCCTGCACTGTGCTCCGGCGTTTGTTATTCTTATTTAGTTAAGCAGACAGGTTTATTTAGCGACATAATTTATGCAAAGTTAATATGCAAACAAGTTTTTGAAATCGCCAAATCAACCCTTGATATTTTTAATTGTCAGAAGATATTAATTTGCAATTTTATAATTATACGATCTATTATCTTGATTTGTATAGTTATTGTCAAATCTTTTATCCATTCAAGTCTCCGCCTCCACAGCATACGATTAGTTTTTTTATCTAAATATTTTATCTTTTTATTTTCACTTACATTTAGTTAAAAACCTTTATATTTTTACAATCATTATTACGAGGCATCCGTTAAATTAAACGAACCCCAAAAAAATTGGAAGCCATCCGTACATTGATCCATTATTGACAGTGCCCCGAATTTACAGAAATTGATAATCGTCGTATCGAATATTTTTTAACACAGTTAAATAATGCCGAATCAAATAATTTACTTTCGCTTATATTTTATTATTTTCTAATTACAGTTTTAATTTTGTTAAACGAAATTAATCAATGTTAATAGTATTTACTTCAACGTAATATTGAACATATTTTTAAAAGATCTTTTCTATATAGTTGAATAATTATACCATTTTACTTAGCATTATCACAAAGATATTTAATGCGAATTTGTTGAAAGTTCTGAAAAGGTCAATAGAATATGCGACTAAGTCATTTCTAAGGACGGTAATTATAATTAAGAATAATGTTTGTTTCACTTATAGTAACTTCGGTTTATGGCCTACTTGCTCGCTCTACTACGTGTTCATTATTAAAAAAATTATTACTCTACTTTAATCCAAAAATTGCAAATATTGAATTTCATATTTTCAGAGAAAAAAGTAGTCATTATAAGGAGGGTTACTTTAAGTTTTTTTTTAAATAACATTTCAGACTGCACTGTTTTACAGTTACGCACACAAGAACCGAATGACGCACACATATTTTTGTTTATCATTTCAACACCTAATATTAATATCACCAACACAAAGTGTCTCTCTTAAATATTTTATATCGTTGTCACGGGGAAAAATATTGTGTTTTAACGGGGAAAAATATTGTGTGCAAATTTATTTACTTTTGTTTATACTTCATGTGTTATAATTTTTATATTTAAACAATATTCTTGGTATTGAAGATCTTGGTATTGAAGCCTTAAAACGCCTTATTCGTGTGTAAGATATATAGATAAGTGCTCCCTTTATTATTTTGCTATTTATTAATGTTTCGCACTATTTCGATTCGATTTTAAACTTTTAACATAAACTATGTTCTAATCAATAACTAAAATTCAGAGACAAAAGCTTTACCCTCATTAGTAATAATAATGCGCACTATTACGATACCTAGTTCATCATAAAATTACAACTCAATGTTACTTTGCAAAAAATTAAATCAGACACAATTAATAAGGGCATTAACATAATTTTAGCGAGTGAAAGATAAAAATAGTGAAACAAAGTATGACGAATATGATATCTATTATTTACGTTAAAAACTAATGTAGATAAACAAACAAACGCAAACTTTGTGCATCATTGTCCGTTGAAGTAAGCCTTATTCGAACTCAACCACCGCACCGTAGTAGCTAACCTTAAGATATTTATGGCAAGCGAATTCAGAGATGCGACGTTGGTAATACAATGCAAATGAAGCTGTAAGATTAATTACAAGACGACTACTTTAATAATAATTCAAATATGCACAGGGAACCGAAATTAGAGTAACAAGAATGGCATTGAGAGATTCGTTACACCCAATCGTACACTAATCGTAGAATAACTTGTTGATGAAACAGGTAGTAATTCAAAAAAATTGGCATCGTTTCGACGATAAGGATCAATCATAATTTAAATTACTTTTTTAAAGAGAGATCATCTTCCATATACAGGCTTAAAAGAGGTGGTAAAATACTCCTGTGAATTCTATGCCAAAACGTATATTTGCATGTAACAACTTTAAGAATAATATTAGATTTAAATCATTCTTAATTAAGTTAACGGAAAATCATATCATAATGAAGTTATTAATTTAATATTTTTAGACAAAATGTATAGCATTTTACTGTACAATTTTAATAACAAATATGCTAGTGTGATAGGAACGAATTATTGAAACAAGCTAAAGGTAAAGTCGCTTTTAAAATTAATGCGTTTGAGGTAGTTAATGGGTCCTCCAAAAACAATGTTTAAATTTCGAACTTGAAAATGGAACGTAATACTGCAAAATTCGTGATAAATATATATAACTGTCATGATGGAAATTATATTCAAAAGGAAGTGCAATTCAATTTATATTCTTCAAATAATCAGAGACTTCTTTTTAATGAAAAATGGTCTTTCATCCACGCTGTTAAATATGATCTTAGGTACAAATCCAACGACGCAATTAGAGGAGAACAATTCAAATGAAAGAACAAATTTAAAATAAAATAAAAATATATTTCAAAGAAAAGAATTAAACGCAAATCAAGATGGACGTAAAGACAGCTTCAAGAAAAATATAAAATTGTTATAAATTAATCTAAGTTGAAATATCCCTTATGCAATATTAAAGATATACCAGATAACCTAGATAGAGCTCTATATTTTATTGATTTTGATTTAACAAGTGAGTACCATCAGATAGAAATAGATCCTAACCATAATTCGACATGGTCACTGTGAGTCCCACAGGATTTTCGGCCTTTTTAAATATATCCGCAACACTGAAGAGAATAATGGATATAACACTTGGAGATGTTTTGAATTACATTTTTAGTACACTTAGAATAAGATGGTTATTAAGTCCGTTTCGTTGCAAAGGCATACAATTAAATTTCAAAAAGTATTCAAAAAGTAAAAACAGTTTAGTTCTGAAAAACCAGAAAATACTTTTTTAAAAACACTAGTTGAATTCTTGGGGCATTAATTAACTTCTAAAAGCTTAAATGCAAGAGAGAAGTTGGTGCCGTTTTAAAATTCCTAGTTTCGAAAACCCAAAAAGAAATTTAATCCTTCCTCGGACTAACCGAATAATTATCATAAAATCATACATGACTTTACAAAGATATCAAAACCATCAACGACGTGCTCAAAAATACAACAATAAAATCAGGCAGAGAATTAATCGATACATTAGACAAATAATAACATAATACTAACTTAAATATGGCAAATCCTCACTCAAGTCTCACGGTTGTTGAAACCCAGAGTTCAATGACAGAGTCTCTGCTCGAGACCTATAATATTAACTTAAAAACAGCAGATTCTGCCATCTATCAGGTTAGAACTGAGGAGTTGGAATCCAAATTTCTAATGAAAGAATCTCTGTTTGAGTCTGTTTGAGACACAACGTTAATTTAAAAACTGCAAACCTTAAAGTCTCACGGTTTTGGCAGGCAGTATGCCTGCAGTATTAGGATTTATGAGTCAAATGTTGAAATTTTCAGAATGTTGTATTGTCATTGAAACTGAATACGTGTGCTAACTTTTATAAGGATTATTTAAATAGAAGTAGTTGAAAAATCAATCGCAAGATTTGTATTAACAACATGCGAAAAGTAAAGCGACATTGAAAAACGTGATTTCATGCCTTTGTATGTACTCATATATTCTTACCTACTTATTTACTTCGTTACTTTCTTGCAAAGTCAAGACAATCAAACTTGGTAATTTTACTCCCTATCACTGAAAAATTCCTACCACCACTTTCCGGCTCCATCACCGCACCTTAATTTTGATAAAGATCAGATTTATATCTTCCTTAGTAATGTTTTATTAGATACGTCAAATAAACATTAGATATTCTATACCGTATCTTCAATTTTCTTAGTCAATTTGTAATCAAAATTTTCATGGAACCTACTAGATGTATATCTTTCTAAGTACAAAAAAGAATAATCCAAATTTGTTAATAAATTCCGCAGATATGAAGTAACAATTACAAGAAAGTAAAAAAAAAGATAAGTCGGTTAAACAATATTATATTTAAAAATATTACATCTAAAAAATAACAAGAGATAAAATTAATGTAGAGTAGATTTAATGAAATTTTTAAAAGAAACAATTTAATTCAATGACATCTTTCCTTTGCAATTCATTATAATTTAAATTATATAACATGTTAATAAATAATTCCGATAGTTAGATTCCAATAAAAAATGTACGAATAAGACTCGTTTACAATGAAAACGAAAAGTTAGATATAGACAAAAAATACCACGAAGATAAGTCGTGCCATAGAGAAATCAATGAAATCCTTATGTAATTAGGGTGTGCATATTTTTAAACTAAAATAAAGGAAATCAATTTATTTTTGTAATATTTGTAAACGTGCTAAGTATGAAAAAAAGAAGTCATATGAAAAAATCAGCACAGTGTAACAATGTCAACTGGATGCCAATAAAGAAAACAGGTAACCGCATAATTAAAATGATACAACCAAGAACTTCATCTAAGTGTGAGAGTAAAAAAATGGAAGTTCTTATATATATATATATATATATATATATATATATATATATAGATATATATATATATATATATATAAGAAATAGCGACGGTATCTGGCTAGCTTATTTACCGGACACGCTAACTGTATCAATATCATGTCATGATGCAAAATATCAATATTTCAACGGAAGCTATGTAATAAAATCAACTCACAATTATCAAGTCAGTATGAAAAATATTTTGTTAAAACTTTTACAAATATATTGAAGTCGAAACAGATAAAATAAAAGAAATCGAACTAAAAGAGATCGAGGTCATAAACACGCAGTTCCATGAAGTTTCACTGCATTTTTTCCGTTTCTGATAGCGAATACATAGACATTATCAATTCTTATCGGGGCCGGGAAGAAAATTATGCAGTGAGCTTAGAGACGACCGATGTATTGTCAAGGGCACAATGTAGGCGCTTTTTGACTGAGTAAACATCGACTTTGCCCACTTGATGCTCATCCGACTCGCTGCCTGATTCTGAATTCTGGACTGACGACTGGATTCGTCGTTTAAACTGGCTAGAACGATGTCCGACATCAGTCTTATTGAGTATCTGCAGAACATTCTAAAACGGCAACTTAGAGCTGTACATCCAGCCCCACGGAACATTCGAGAGCTAAAAATAGTTTAAACAAGCAGAAAAAAAATCAAGTACGAAAGTCTGATTTGCAAACCCAAAGGTTTTTTATTCTTATTAAGTAATATTTATTTCATTTTGTTGCATAAAATTTGATTTCCTTACGCTTTTATTTTGAAATAATCGAGAAAATTATATATTATATATACATATATATATATATATATATATATATATATATATACACGAATGTGTATATCGATACCCTTAGGGTAGTAGTAGTTAAAATATGCGGGTAATTCAGTAAGTTATTAAGAAAAACGCATATTTTGACTGGTACTGCTCTAACGGTACTGAAGTTTTTCTATTTTACGTGGTTTTATAACGACAATAAACAGAGAAAAAAAATTTGTGTGTCCTTACTTACCAGTTTTTAAGGGTAATTTGGTAAACTGCACTGCAGGAAGAATATTGTCATAGTCGACACTTTCAAAACTGTTCGGGGATATGTCATCCGTGTCTGTACAGAAATAGTAATTGCATTAAAAACGTTCATTAGTATTCATTTTTATGCTTGCGTCATGGAACAATTACCAATGAAAACCAAAAGTTTTAGGTCTAAATACAAAGACCTTTATATTCTTGTTTTATGATTAGGTTAAATTAACCAGGAAAGATTTATTGACGATTATTAAGTTTTTATATGTAGAAAAATATAAAATATATAAAGTAGAAAATGTATAATATAAATATTAATAAATCTGCTTCTATTCTTGTGATATTAAATTTAGGCAATATGAAATCGTTTTACATAGTCATTCTATATGTGGCCATAACAGTACTTACTTCCGCAAAAACAAATTTCTTCATGTTGCGTCGTGATATCTTCGTTCAGTTTCTTAGAGATTCCAGTCTAAAAGTAAATAGTGAAATATTTATGAAAGCGTTCAGTTTCTTATTATGAAAGCACTCAGTTTCTTAACGGCTCCTTATTTTTATAATTTTTTACATTACATGTAAGAAAATCATAAAAAATAATTATACAGTGGTCCAAAAGTCCTTTAACATTTGAATCAGCAACGGCGTCGAGCAGCGAGGGAGAGGTGGGGCGAGCGAGGTACGGAATCTTAAAGCGGCCGATGGGAATTTAGTGCCATGACGTCATTCAACGAGAAACGACGTTTGTTCTGCGTACGTGAGTACTATCGAAACAACGATTCTTCAACTCTAGCATAACGAAAATTTTGCGCTCCTTACAATATATGGTATAAAATAAAGCTCCATTGATTCAATCGATTAAAAAATGGGTCCAGAACTTTGAAGAAACTGGTTCAACAATAGATAAACCACGATCTGGACGACCTAGAACATCACGGGATCCCAAAAACATAGAGCGTGTTAGAGCGTCTGTTCGTGTACAACCTGGACTCTACTCGAAAGCGGTCTGGCGTCTTAAACGTATCCAAAACATCTTTAAACCGCATTCTACACAAAGATTTACATTTGCATCCGTACAAATCCAAATGGTTCAGCGTTTAAAGCCTCAAGATTATGCTCATAGGCTGCAGTTTGCTAACGAAATGCTATATAGGTTCGCCAGCTTTAACAACATTTTTTTCAGACGTAGCTTAGAGTAGACTTTCACCTAAATGGACATTTAACAGATAAAACTGCGGATATTGGAGTGACGCTAATCCAAAATTGAAGCATCAAAAACCCCTGCATTCACCCGAGATTATTGTATGGGCAGCTTTATCAATAAGAACCATTATGGGTCCATATTTTTATGAAGATCAAAGAGGACACGCTGTTACAGTGAATACAGAGCGGCATATTGCCATACTACAGAACTTTTTGCCCCAGCGCTTCAGGATTTTGATGGTTTCAATCAACGATCGTGGTCATGATCGCGTCATTTCCAACGACTCTTTAAGTGCAGTTCGCAAAATTTTCAGTTAAAAAGTTATATCCAAAAGAGATGTCATTAACTGGCCACCTCGTAGCCCGGACTTATGCCCAATGGATTTTTTTCCTTTGGAGATACCTTAAAAGTAAAGTGTTTAAAAGCAATCCAACGACTCTTGAGGAATTAAACGCTCATATTCTTCCCGAAACGCTCGTCAGTCGGTCATTGAAAATTTCCGCTCCAGGTTGCAGCAGTGTCAAAAAAATTAAGGATCGCATATGGACGATGTGAGTTTTAAGAAATAAAATCCCAAATTGTATACTTTCAGAATAAATATTTTTTCTTTCATATAACTAGGTTTTTTTTAATGGTATGAAATGTTAACGGACTTTTGGACCACCTGTATATGAATAAACACAGAATAAGTGACTACATAAAAAGAAGAGTTAATCGGATATATATCATAGACGAACTATTAAGGAAAAGTAAAATAAATACTTCTCATTTTGAGATATGTATATTCGTCTAGAATGGTATATTCGTCTAGAATTAATTTAAAAACATATATCACATCGTTGAATTAAGTAATAGGACTAGATTTTCCATAAATTGTTGGCTTCCTAATCCTTATTGATTAGGGGAAAAGCAATGAAAAAATTCAATATGTTATAAATATCATGAGGTTTTTTATAACATTTTGTATTTGAATACTAAGGATGTACTAGGATATAGAAGAAGGAGGTGTGGACATTTTCATCAATATCTTTAGAACTATCTTAGTCACAATTAAATGAAACTACGTGATGTAGCATTATGTCTACTTTCTTTAATTTCTTTACCACGACCTAGGTTTCGTTGTATTACAACATCTTCAGGTGGGATATTATTATTTATAAACCTAGGTCGTGGTAAAGAAATTAAAGAAAGTAGAAATAATACTACATCACGTAGTTTCATTTAATTGTGAATAATGAATTTCTACAAAATTAACGCCAAATATATTCAACTATCTTAGTGTAAAATAGTTTTGAAATTTATGAAAAAAATTTGGAATCCTTACAACTCACTTTTTTAACTGATTTATAACTTATATCCCACTTGATAATTGTGAGATGAGCTGTACAAATGAAATAAAAAACTATATTCTGTTCTGTTTCTTCATTTACCCCACATATCAGACATTATACAAGAACACACAAAATGTATATGAGAACTTAGAATATACAGTAGTTAAATAAATTTATATTATTGATTTACACAAGAAACCTACCTCTTGATCACCCGATGGAGTGAAGGAAGTGCTATCCCAGGTTATCTCTATGGCCTCGTTGGATCCGTTGGCAGCATCATCATATATTGTCACGATTGCAGAAGGTGTCTGTTGGCAAAATCAACCGATTCGTTCATTTAATATATTATTCATAAATTTAACTGCATAAATTGTCCATACTACTGCATGTGTTGCTTTTATTATTTTTACAAGCTTGAAAAGCAGCTTTAATCAATTATATTAAGTGCACTACTTATTACTTTGAAACTTGCCAGCTCTTAGTAAAATATTTACGACGTTCTATTGACTCATCTGTCTGTTTATCCCAATCATTTCTCTCAGAAAATATTTGACACAGAAATTTTAAATTTGGCTTACTAATAAAGCATATTAATCGGCATGTATGTGATTTAATACAATACTAAAAACATTTATACATACATCTTAAAAGCGTAGTGACAGTAACGAGAATTGCGAGCAAGATAAAGAATTATAAAAGTAATTTTAGAATTGAAAAGTTAAAGAAATAAAAAACCCAACTGGAAAATGAAATAAAAATGTCATATTAGATTACTATAGATGCGTATATACAATAATGGAGCTAATGTTTACGATTTTCAATGAAAACCAAAAGTTTTAGGTCTTAATAAAAATACTTTTATATCCTTGTTTTACGATTAGGTTAAATTAACCACGAAAGATTTATTGACGATTTTTAAGTTTTTAAATGTAGAAAAATATAAAATATATATGAACATGTATAATATAAATATTAATAAATCTGTTTCTATTCTTGTAATATTCAATTTAGGCAACATGAAATCATTTTACGTAGTCATTCTATGTGTGGTCACCACTATTATAATATATTAACCAATATTACACAATTGTGTAAACGATGTAATAAATTGTGTACAATCATATTTTTTATGATGTATTATTGGTAAATTACCCTTAGTCGCAGCACCTATACCAGTTCCCAGTTACCCATACTCTCTAAACTCATATTTATCGATAATTATGTTACACGAGCTCGGAGGCCGCCAAATATTTTTTTTCTTAACCCAAGTTTAGCAGTAGACTTTTTAATTTTTTAAGTTTTCTTAAATGACACACAATCAATAAATTAGTTTTTTGTGCTAATTTTTCGGTATTATTAAGATATTTCTCCTATCATGAGGTTAATCCCTCTTTACAGAATGGCATTACCACAGGATAACCACAGTTATAGGGCTGTCTTGATGACATCATCGTCGTTGATGTATTAACTGGCAAGGTGTCGTTTAAATCGGAGAAATAAACTGGATAAAAAGGGCTGTATGGTAATTTATCTAGTAATTCCTTTCCGAATGACTGAATCAGTCAGATGGTAGAATTGAATAAGATGGTAGAGTTAATAGAACGTGGTCGTAAAGCAGTATAGCGGATTGCACATGCACCGCCTTTTGTTTTATATTGCGCCCAGATTTTCTTTAATTCTCACAGTAGAGCATCATTCATGTTCCCTAATGTAATATAAAATCAACAAACAACACTCCTTTAATGCACGAAAATATGGTAAATGCATTGAAAAGATACAATCATTTTCGAAGACATTGTTTAAACTACTTTCTTTAGAGATACCGAACTATCCTCCATTCCATTGTCTGCTGTTTAGATTCTGGTATAAAATTAGACTGCCTTGTCTCAAACTGGCAATTTTAGACATACGTTGCTTTTATTGCTGTAGCTCATCAAAATAATAATGCGCTTCTTAACTGTTTTTAAAAAAAAATAATAATGCGCTTCTTAACCGTTTTTAAAGGTTGTCGAAAAACTATAGCGATGATTCAGATGAAAGAAATAGTAAGTTATATATTTAGGTTGCATAAAATTTGTAAATCTGTTAATAGAATTCTATGTACCTTTAAACGATTATAACTGCCTAACTATGTACCGAATCCTCCTAGTACAAATAATCGACCTCGACAGAGTTTGATTTTGTAAAGACCAGTCAACGTTTTCGGAATCCACCGTAAGAAAGACTATTAATATTTTAAATTATATATTTCTACACTCTATTTTGTAAAGATAGCGATTTCACTGTAAACTACTGGTCCTTCTAATTTTTGTCATTCTCTTTCTACACAAGTTCTACAGAATAAAAAATATAATTTTGTTTTCTTGGTGAATTTATTTTAATAGCCTTTTCATTATATTATCAATTAGTTTTGTGGTTTTTGCGTTATTTTCTTTAAAAAACAATAAATCGGCTTAGGCTACCAGTGTAGCCTACGCGAGTACTAGGGTGATATTTGGAGTGCCTATACTCTAGTCTTAAGAAAAGAAATACAAACTTGTGCAGGAATAGATATGAGTACTTAATGCGCAGTTGCCTAATTTTTACCAGTATAACGCATGTTTTTTCCGTTACATTGAATGAAACTATGAAGGAACTTAAACTTTTGGCGCTAATTTTGAAAGATAAGCAAAAATTAGCATAATATTGTATAACAATGGATATATAATAATCTACATTTATCACAGTGCATTTGTGAAGTTAATCTAATTGAATTGGCATGCAATAAAAGTAAAACAATATACTCCATTCAAACTGAAAAGATAATGTTTATGAACAATGAGTTTTGAGAGTTCAGGTATTTTAAATCTTTTTCTTACGTTCACGTTAGTAATTTAATGTGGATTTATTTAGTATGAATGATTAAAAAATATTTTTTTTATTAGTGTCACACTGTATATATCCGTAACTTATATAGGTTAGGTTATATTTTATATTTATGAAAAATTCAGATAAGATGAAGTGTCTGGAACAATTTAAAAGTATTATTATTACATAAAAAAGACATAATAAAATAATACCAAAAATTTCGACAGAAATAGTCGTTTAATGAAATGTTAAGTTATACGGAAAATTATCACAAAGTAATCGCAAATACTTAAATGTTGAGTAATCATTAAAATATTTTTTTTAAAAACGAACTTATGCATAAAAATACACGAAATACAATAACATTTCACAGAAAAAATACACTGCATACATATATAATTACATCACAATGCATCTGGGCTTCACACCGATATCCAAAGATGCCTACTGCTATTGTACCTTTTGCCGATATCACTGAGAATTAGTATTACAGAACATCATTACAAAACATATTCGCAAAATGTATTAACCATAAAGCTATCTATTACATATCAACAGTAATTACATATCAACGTATATCAACAGTAATTACATGGTATATCAAAAGTAACTATGTTCGTTCAACCATGCTGCGGGGCTTATTAAACGACATTGCCCAAAGTAGATCATTCCGGTGGGCAGTGTTTTCTTTCACCACATATCATTTCTTTTGTGTCCAGATCATTTTGATTCTGTTTATTTTACAGTGACATGATGGCCGTCTTAGTATTTTACAATAACAACAGCTGTATAGTTGCGGTACTTAGAAAAACATTCGCCATTTTAATTATACTCTTACTTAAAAATATTACACATTTAACATTATAAAATACGTAATAATATAATAAACTTAATATAATACAAAATAATTTTATGAAATGCCAATGAAATGCCTTAGAGAGTAATATTGGAAAATGAGATGCACGGACATCTCCCAAGGTTTTTAATCGCCATTATGTTGATAAGTGTGGCAAGCAAGCATTTAATAAACTTGGTATACATAAGTTGTCATACAGTAAACAAAAAAATATAATTTATCTCCTGAATCTAAATACCTTTGGACAAGAAGTGTGTCCCTTGGGAACATTTAAATAATGAATGTCGCAAATAATTATACTAGCTGTGTGCTCGGATTAATTAAGATATTTCAGTCCTACGTAAATGTATATATGCCTACTTCAATACAATTGTTAGGTGTTGTGTTTGTACAACAGGCAGACAGATAGATAATCATATGAACTCGCATTGGTTGTCCTCAAACCAAAGACTAGTAAATTAGTTTTACCAGATATACATATCCGAATGGAGAATAAAGTTTATTGTCCGGCAAAATTCATAAACACAAATCCTCATTTTTATCTGATGATTTTTTGAAAATGTTTATCTGCCTTTTTTTACAGTCGAACGAAAGTACGGTGTTAAAATAATATTATTAACTAAGTCTCAAGGTGTATTGACCATAAAAATGGGTATTATATTTCTTCTCTTTCTAATATCTATTCAAACTTTTTTCAAATTTTCAAGTAGTTTAAAAATTAACATAGGTATGTCAATTTGAAATAAATATTTAATTATTTGTCGAAGATTTTGAGATGAGGTAAACATTACATTTTCCGCAGCTATTGACATAAATATATTATTTTTTAAACTACTTGTACGAACCACAAAGTAGATATATGTTTTCTTTTCAGAATAATATTTCAATTATTATATTATTTTCCGCTTAGTATGCCGCTCATAATACGTTTTCTTTTTGTAAGACTATCAAAATGTGTCATAAGGAATCACTGCGAATGCACTATAATATATATATATATATATATATATATATATATATACATATATATATATATATATATATATATAAATACAATCAAGGCTACATTTCCGGGTAGTACAGTAGGATAATTCAGTATGATATGGCCTGTTCGTTGAAACGACCAACCGAAAAATTTTACTGTCTGCTCTATATGTCGTGAGCTAAGATTGGTGAGCAATTGCTGCTCGAACGTGTACGTCGCTGTATACATTTTTTTATTGAAAAAAAATAAAAAGTGTTTTTAAACTTCAAAGTTTCAATTTACCTAAGATAAATTTTAGTACGTTGATATTTGATGTTGAAATGTTAATATTTTTAAAATGTATTATGTTTTTACTGTTTTTTCGTTGAATACAATAACATGCCGATAACATAACCTCAAATCGAGTAACAAATTCATAAATGGATCTAAGTTTAGATTCCGAATTATTCTTTCCAGATTATGCTTACATATCTGATAATCTTAAAAACGACAGAGCTATTGAAGAGATCCTACGTCTGAACGGGTTCAAGAAGAACTACCACCAATAGTGCCTTTAACATAAAGATCTAATGAGGATGCTCACAAAAAGACACGCCTTCAAAGTACCTGACCGATATGTATCCAGTTTGTAGAATTGCTTATTAGCGTTCGGAAATTGTCCAAACAAGTAGCAAAGGTACTCGCATCCCTAGATTATATTAGTGAAAAAAAGGAAAGTTAAAGTAAAAATAATAAGATTATAAAGAAAAATCTTAATATTAAAAAGCAAAAACGAAATTACATTCAATTTTTGAGGAAGAAGAAACGACAGAATTAGCGGGTGAAAATTCTGGTCCCAAAGATAATATATATGATGCGTGAAATGCGGTGAAAATTACTATGAGACTGAAAAAATAGAAGATTAGCTGAAATGAATTATTTATAAATTATGGCCGCATGTAAATTACACTCCATTCAAAAATTGTTGCAAGCCTTGTGGCAAGAAAATGAAGAAACAAGAAACGGAAAAGAAAAACTTAGAGAAAAAAGTAACGGAAAAGGCAAAGGGAGAGGAAAAATGACCCGGAAATTAAATGGCCATCTTATCCTTACATGAGCGCCCACTTCCAACGGATTTTAACATCAAAGCTTTTTCTAATGTTTTTGAAATAAATATGTCTAATATTAAGAATAATCATCGAAAATATGCATCGAAATAAGAGTAAAAGTTCAGTTATTATAAAAGCATTATCCTAAAGTACGTATACAATTTGTAGGCTACAATGGAAAATATTTTTGTACCAACACTTATTTGAAAAGAAATATGTCACAATGTTTGTTTAATTATCTATACGCCAAATATACCATAACTATATCTGTATATAAGGTAATCAAACCTAGAAATATAGCAGCGTAAGCTGACTCATTGTAGCTATCTCACTCTAACGCCTTATAAAATTAATGAATAGCATATATGGTCTAGGCTTTTCCAGCATCGAAATTTCGAATATTTTCACGAAATGTTTGAAACGCCCGACTAGCTCGTAAAAAACGGAGGGTTGTTCATATTCATCGTGTAAAATTTTGCAATTCGCATCAGTAAAATAATGGTGTAATACTTGTATTTTTAACATCTGTTATAGTGAAACTTTCTGAAGTTAATATTTTGATTATGTATACAGTTTTACATTACTCTGGATATATTACAATGAATTTTACAAATAGTCGTCAGCTGATCGAATATATATTTGTGCCAACCATATTTTAACTGTCAAATCCCATTGTTTACAAAAATTCTTTCTAGAAATTGAATGGACTACAGAGACATATAAGTGAAATAATTTTATGAAATTGCTTTATGGCGTAAATTATAGCTAATTACTGGAATATAAACTTCAAAAATATTGAAAGTATAAGGGATTGATATTATAAAAAAGATTTACTGATAAAATTGATAATATTTTCATTTTTTGCTAATATGGTAAAGAAATTAAAGAAAGTAAAAATAATACTACATCACGTAGTTTCATTTAATTGTGAATAATGCATTTCTACAAAATTAACGCCAAATATATTCAATATTTTTATTCAAAGTGGGAATAATTGTTAATGTTCAAGCAAGTCCTTTTTATCTCGTTTTATAAAAAATAAATAGTGTGAAGCAAAAGCACATAAGTAGAAAATCTCAAGGTTTATTCAAAATACTCCTAAGTATATTCATACGTGTTGCTTAAGAATACCTATCCATTTACGGGGAAATATGCGTGTCATAGAAATAAGCGTGTAGTTTAATTTTGTCCAAATATTTTTGTTTCTAATATTTATCGACCGGACATTATAAGTAAACCATTTTTTTTAATTAGTTCCTTTTTAATTGCATAAATTAATAAATAAATGGTGCAAATTATGCTAGGGAAATTCAAAATTGGCGGAACGCAACACCATTTGTTAGAACGAAACATGACGTCAGAATCTATGGCAATAGGCTCATATTATTTTCTTTTTGTATGGTATTTGTAATGTTTGATGAGGAAAAATAGTGTTCTCGCTATATTTTGCGTATTTAGTGCAATTTCAACATCCTAGTCAAATTGAAAATTGTTTAGAACGATGACTGAAAGTGGTTTTGTGAAAGCACAATCGGATAATGTGCCGAAAATGGATGCATTCATGGTCACAAATTGTCTCTTAATATTTGTTTATATAAGACTCTCTTGTTCAAGCAAACTGAGATTCGAAAGAGGTTATTCAGCTGCCACTTCAGCAGTCCAAACAAAAAAATAAATTATTGTTATTATAAATTGAAAATCGGATTCAAAAAAGTCTTCATTTTCCTCTAGGCTTCTCAACATTCTTTCACAAAATCGTACTCTATTCTCATAATCTATTTTTTGGGACATGTCATCGATTTAAACTAGAGCGTTGAACAATTTGATGAGATGGGTTTCTTCTACCGTCACGTTAGGACGGATTTTGTCGTGTATTTCCATTTATTTTTATATATAAACAGTATATGGTTTTTTGTTATTTAGATTTTTTTAATATTATTTTCTAAACTTATAAACCAATATAAATTACCTGTGGATTAGGTAGAGGGTGTATGTTCTAGCTCACTCTTGGTCAACAAACCTAACCTAGCCTAAATGTTCTAGGAACACTCTTCCTAATACAAATTAACCCAACCTAACCTAACTTATCTTACCATAACCTAACCTCATCTAACCTAACCTAACTGAATCTAATTTAACTTACCCTCTATACTTACTACAAAATAGTTTTCTCTATGACTGCTCCACTATATATGACTAAAAAAAGGAAAGTATATCCTAAAATAAAATAACATATTGTCAAATAGTTTCTGCATATCTGTTCCTCCATACATGACCTAATGTAAATAAAATATTAACTGAAAATAAATAAGAAATCTAGGATACATGTTACTCATACAATATAAGAGTCATCTATGTTGTATGCCGCGCTGTATGTTGCCTAATACTCGTGTATGGAAAGAAAATCAGGGACACTAATGTGAATTCTGTTTATTAGAAAATAGTTTTATAAGTCATCTTTAAATACATGACCAAACATCATTTAACTTAACAAGGTGCACTAGCTAATTAAATTATATAATTAGTAATTAAATGATATAATTAATAATTAGTATTAATAATAACTAATGACATTTTCAAAGAACGTATATATTTTTGAAATATCAATAATTACTCGTGTCAAAAATAAAATTTAAGACTCGTAACTAACTGGTATAATTAGAGAGTCAATTACAATATTAAGAAATGTAAAAATTGTGAAATATTTCCGAATATAAAAGTGGATGTAAATTTATAACCCGTAAACTTAATTGAATATCATTAAATAACTAGTTAAATAACATAATTAGCGAGTTAAGAATTATCACAAGTACTGTTAAATATTTCAAATCTATTCACTACATTGAATATAATTTATGCATTTAGATCATATCACGATGGATCACAACTATTCATTCAGTATACTCGACTACTTGAGAAGTTATGATATCGTAAGTTATCTCATAGTCATTTTAATTTTACTAAACTCCATTCATTTTATTATGTAAATATATCTCAATTAATATTAATATTCTATTTTATTGTATAGTTCCATAATTTCGATGATGATGATTCTCAAATCAGCATATTTTACTATACACAAGATGCTACATCTATTACATTACATAACCAATAAATCCCAAGTAATATTAATATTCTGTTTTCATTCTACAGTTCTATAACCTCAAAAGATGATGATTCTCAACTCAACACCTTTTACTATACACAAGATGCTTTACGAGGATATGGTGAGGATATGAAGAGGAAGTCGCACGATCTTAATGGGAAATATAATAACATCAATAACTATTTTCTTCAAACTAAAAAAGAGAAACGAACGATGACCTCAACAATAATGAAGCCCATAAAAGACAGTTTATCATACTTAATAGACGATGCTAATGATTGATGTCACATTATAACAATTTAAATAACCAATAGAAAAAATAAGAAAGTAGTTTCACCAAATTAACAATGAAAATGTGATGATATAAGAACTAAATATGTTGTGAAGATACAAACGATGAGGTTTTCATTGCTAGTAAAAATATTTTAGCTAGAATTACGAAAATGATATCTGATCGAAAAACTTATAAAAAATTTAAAATAAAATCTTGATTATTTCTTTCTATTATGTACATATTTCCTTAATTCATAACATATAAAATAAAACAACTTTTCACATAAAACAATATGCATTTTTATTTTTTTAATATAAGCTATAATACAAGCATTAATGTCTATATATAAAAAATAATTCATCAAACATTTCTTATACTACGAATTTAAATAAACTAAACTATAATCTGAATTATATTGAATAAAAACGAAGATGCTAGCTGGTATAGTCTACGTTAATATTCCTGCTTATCAATTTCTATTATATTATCAAACTCAGCATAAACTATACAGTTGATTTTGAGACACTCATCAAAAGAGTATTGAGTATTTTTAAGACACTCGCCAAAACATACTTCCATTCTTAAACTACCATGTTTAATTAAATTACATTATGATGTTAAATTTGCTGGTAAATCTGATATTAAATCAAAAACTAATAAAAAGTAACCGTTAGGGTAATCTTCTCTTGTGATTACCTTCATTTAGGAAATCAATATCAGTTCCAGAAAAAAGTATGTTATATAATGGAGTATAATTATTATTTTCCACGAAATTTGGTTATAGTGGTTTGGATGGAACTTGATGTCCATCGATGTATAGACTAAAGGAAGTCATCTTATAATGATTGAAATTAAATTAATTTTTTAGATTACCATTGAATGCACTATTATCAATAAAACCTATGATACAACGTTTTGGAATTTGGAAGTTAAATGTGTCTTTCGATTGTATTATTTTAATACGAATTTATGCACCATTAATCAAGATTTTTTTTCTTGATAAAATATATCACCGCGAAGATGACCAATCGTTTCAATCTCATTACTTCCCTTTCCCAACGATGCTCCTTTTTTTAAAACCATTGTTATTCTCATTCATATGATTCATGTGGTTTGCTGTATCATTGTATCAAAGACTACATGATAGTTGAGAATTATTTGCAGCAGGACCCTAATTGAGTAATGTTTCTAAATATATGCTTACGAATTGTTTGGAGGTAATATCAACTTTTGATTGAATTAAATATCTAACTGACTAAATAAAGAATGTAACCAGTTATTAACAGGCGCTACTATATCAGTGGCCCCAAGTTAAATATTTCATTATTTAAAATTTCAACTTTTACACAAATCTTCGTCTGCGATATGTCAATATACTCATCTCCAGTACCAGGGATGAGAAATTAAATCGGTCCATCATCACTTAATGATGAAATAGGGTTATAGTGGACCCATTAATCACTTTCAATACTCATTTGCGTCGATGGTAGAGTCAATAAATCTAATTCAGACTTAATCTATTCACATGACCGATTATGTAAAAACGACATTATTTATTCAGAAAAAATATCAAAATTGTCTTTTCTTTTTATTCGTTTACTACATTTCAGTTTCGTAGGTAATGCTTGAATTAATTTCTATTTTTCTTTTTTTGTTGAAGTCTTTCCTGTTTTTGTTTTTTTTTATAACCAGAGCCTTTCTTCATTTTTTCATTTTGTTGTAGCTTTAGGTTTTAGATTGCTACTTACTTCATGAAGTCGTTTTTTCATTAACTCATCTGCAGGGTGTGAATTTACCATATCATTTATTAACCACACACCCAATCTCATCATCTCTTTCCAATGGATTTAGCACTATTCGATAATAATGGGCATTATAGATGTAAATGTTCCACCGAGAAA
This sequence comes from Druceiella hillmani, assembly GCA_039881145.1. NCBI lineage: Eukaryota > Metazoa > Arthropoda > Insecta > Lepidoptera > Hepialidae > Druceiella > Druceiella hillmani. Next base: position 26,735,353 of record JAYKKI010000023.1, on the reverse strand, counting down.
ACTATCAATTCCATGATCACGTTGGTAAGGTGTTCCTTCCTCTGTTGTAAATAATATTTTTCATACGGACAATAACTAATATGATGATTCCTAATCATTTTTATAACGATGGACGTTTAAAGTGGAGCTTAATTGCCCTATTTTGCTTCTTATATATATTTTTATAATATCAAATTCACGTCTCTTAAGAGGTGTACAGCAATAAAAAATTGTGAAGGTGGACCTTGTTGTATATTAGGAGCATATTTACAATTGAATCAAGAAATAAATCTGTGTAAAGATCAAATCCTAACTGACGATTTTAACTTATTTGAGGGGTATATATGAGTAACATACTCCATAAATGATTTAGTTAAAATATTTACTTGAACAATATAGTCACCTTATTAAATTCAAATTTAATTTTATCTTTTAAATTAGTTTTTGAATTTAGTACTTTTATAAGATCTGTAACATTTTCATAACTAATGACAGGTATTTTAAATTGATTTTCGTATATAACATTCCCTTCATCGTCATCTCTGAAATTTTGATAGTTTATATCATGTTCAAAGTATAATAATGACCTTTTCTTCCTGAATATACTAAAATTTTTACCTTTTTTACATTTAACATAGAACATGGATATTGAAATTCAACAATACTGACAGACCAGTGCCCATCAAGTTTTATTGTTTTTTATTGTAACTTAGTTATGAACTTAGTAGTTGTATTTTCAGGGAAATATTGCATAGAATTATTACTCAATAAAGTAAGGTAAAAATAATTTTCAATCATTTTTGTTGTAAATCAGAATAAGGAATTGAACAATTAATTTTATCTGAAAAACTTTTCCACTTCACCAAAACTTTTTTCTGATAACTTTTCCTCGCGTCGTTATTATTTTATCTATTTTATGATACAAATTCGAGTCGATATTTACTTTTTGTAATTATTTTTCGTAAAAATTACCACTAATATTTTCATTATTTAAATCCTTTATTTGACACAAAGCAAACTTTTTTAAAATTACTGAAATGATGAAAATTTCATCACTCCAATTTGTTACAAAATCTTTCTCAAAAAAATGTTTCGTTCGGCTTATTCGCACATAATCTTCTACGGCAAAATGTTTTTGTTACACTATCCACTTTCGACTCTTTATCAGACAGATTACGCCAAACTGTCATCATATTATTAGGACTAACATCAGCAGGAGACATCTTTATACTAGAATGATATGAATGACTATTAAATCAAATAAGATACCAGTGTATCTATAGATTTTATGAGTAAAATAACGCCACATTTTCATTTTCAACGTACTTTGAAAACGTTCAACAATACACGATATACGAAAAGGTTTTATGTCGGGGTTGTTCGTATTATAAAAATTAATATTGTTTTCACGAAAAACCTTTTGTTCTCGTTTTGCGGTAAATTCCGACCCTTTATCAGATTGAACGTGACTAAGCTTATACTTGTATTCTGAAAAAAATACTTTGAAAAGCTCTTATAATACTTTTAATATTTTATTTTTAAGGTTCGTTACGAAATTCCATTTTACTAAAAATGTGAATAACACAAAAAATTTAATTTCATCCGTCATTATATAACTATAATGACGGATAAAATTAAATTTTTTGTACCAAAGACTACAATTACATACTTAAGCTTCGTAATTCTGATAAATCAGCTTGCCATAATTAATTCATATCTGATACTACATATTTATTTCGCGGAAATGTCTTTCGCATAGTTTATGAGGGGTAAATGTTTTCTGTGATTGTTTTTCTGTGATTCTAATATAATATATAAAAAAGCATCAGCTTTTTGAATTATAATTTTCTACTTTTCTTTCACAGTACCTTTTCCAGTAAATTTTCGTAATACATTTTTTGTTTCTTTAACTTTTTTTCTATGGCTTTGACTAATTGGTAAAACACCTTTTAAAATATTACAAATACATTCACAAATACAATTTATTGCTTTATGATCGACAACTTTTCATAAAGCATTGTTATCACCTGTGTAGACATTCTTCATGAATAGTTAATATTTCTTGGAAACATTCAATTTAAATCCTCTTTTGGTAAATATATATAACAAAACTCATCTAAGGGTAACACTGATGTCTTGAATCGACACCAGTCAGGTGTATTTTGTTTAAGATCTATCATAAAATATCCGCATGGGTTACTTGTTGCATTCCTATAAACATCTTGAATAAATTTGGTATTTTCTGGAAAATATTGTTGTGCCATGTGTTAAATCTGCCTCTTACAAGTTCTGAGGAGAATCCGTCAAATAAAGTTAAATCTGGTAATCCTCGATGTTAATATACATTATTCAAATTATATATAGGTTGCATTTCATCATAGCATCAAGTAACTTTTTTGAATAATAATTATACTTCATTATACCATACCCTTTTTTCTGGAACTGGTATTAATTTCCTAAATGAAGGTAACTATATCACAAGGGAAGATTACCCTAACGGTTATTGTTTATTAGCTTTTGATTTACCACCAGATTTAACATCACAATGGAATTTAATTAAACATGTAGTTTAAGAATGGAAGTATGTTTCGATGAAAGTCTTAAAAATACTATCAACTGTATAGTTTATGCTGAATTTGATAATATAATAGAAATTGATAAACAGGATTTTTAACGTAGACTATACCAACTAGCATCTTTGTTTTTATTCATTAAAATTCAAATTATATAAATTATATTTTAGTTTTTTTAAAATGCATATTCTTTCATATGAAGAGTTGTTAGAGTTAAGGAAATATGTACATAACAAGAAAGAAATAATCAAGACTTTACTGTAAATTTTTTACAAGTTTTTCCAGCAGATATCATTTTTGTCATTCTAGTATAAATATTTTTACTAGCAAAGAAAAACATCGTTTGAATCTTCCACAACATATTTAACTCTTATATCATCACATTTTCATTGTTTATTTGGTGGTACCTCTTTCATATTTTTTTCTATTGGTTATTTCATTTTTTATGAAATAACATCCATCATTAGTATCGTCCGTTAAGTATGATAAACCATCTTTTATGATCTTCATGTCCTCTGGTGAAGAAAATAACTAGAGACTTTATCTTCGTATCTTCACCATATCCTCGTAAAACATCTTATTTATAGTAAAATCAGTTGATTTGAGAATCGTCATCTTTAAAATTATATAAATATATAGATAGGTTAGATTGGTAAGTTTAGGTTAGGTTATGATAAGATAGGTTAGGTTAGGTTAAGTTGAATTAGGAAGAGTGTCTAGAACATTTAAGTTAGGTTTTGTTCTAGAACAGAGGTGTCTAACATGATTGTGTGGAGGGCCAGATTTATTATTTTTGAAATGGTACCGGGCCAATAGCATAGTGGACTTTAAATGTAGAGAAAACAGTAATTTTGCTTTTCAACATGAATAATTTATTAAAAAAAAAAGCTTCAGGTTCACAAAATTATCGCACTAATAAGAAGGCTGACATTTTTTTTTATTTGTACAGTGCAGTCAGATCTATGTCAGCTAATATTTTAGAAGTGGCTATATGTAGAATGCCTGTAAGATAGGTGGCTGATAAAGATGATCTTGGTTTTGACTTGTTATGTTTCATGCGGAAAAAAAGCTGTTCGCAAGTGTATTTACTACCAAATAGAAGAGAAAGAGCTAATTTGGTAAGGTTTGGGTATTGGTTGCGGTTAATATACTTTTCGTAAAATTCAATCAGTACTTTTGGAAGGGAACCATCATATGCTATTTTAAGAGAGAATTGCTTTGTATATCAATCAATTCCAACTGTAGAATTAACTGGCGCTTTCAATTTTAACATTAAATGGATTTTGAAATTCTTTCATCTTGGGTATTTGTGATTTGAATTCCTCAAACTTTATAACAACGACGCATACTAGCCTAAGTTCATTGTCTCTCAATCTCTTAAAGATAAGGTCTCTCAATGTACTTTTTTCCGATCTGCTTTTGTTTCAGTTGTTTTTCCAATAATATGAGCTTTTTTATAAAACCTTGAACATGTCCATATAACTGCGTGCAAAGTTGATCCTTTCCTTGCAATTGTAGGTTAACATCAGAGAAATAATTATGTTAACTAGGAAAGCCAGATACGCCAACCACTGCTCATCAGTTAAAAAAACTAATATCTGGGCCTTTGTTTTCAAGAAAAATCTTTACTTCTTTGAGAAAAGAATAGAATAGCTTCAGCGTGGCTGCTCTGCTAAGCCAGCGAACGCGACTGAAGTATACGATGTGTTCGTGATCTATAACCTACATTAGATAGGAAAGCATGAAACTGTCTGTGATTCAGTTCTCTTGCGTGTAAAAAAACTGTCTCCACTACTTTATCCATCACGTGTTTCAGCACAGGTACTTATGCACATAGCTGTTTTTGACGGATAATACAATGATACTGTATGATTGTATTTGATGCTATTGCGCATTAATGCCAGTTTGACCATTTGCTCTTTCTGGCATTGCTGGTGCACCATCTGTAGTTATGCTGCAAAGATTTTCGATTTGGAGCTCATTATTTTCCATGCAACTCTTTATTTCTTCGTATATATCTTATCTTATGGTTGTAACTTTCATTGTACGCAAATCAAGCAATTCCTCTGTTACCGTATAGTCTTCTGTTACTTCTCTCACAAAAACTATAAATTGCGCTGACTTTCGTAGCGAAACTATAGAAGACGCGTTTTTTAATTGTGTTTTTAAAACACTATTCGATATCTTGGGACATATCATCAATTCGGCTTACTTTTGTTTTATGTGACAAGCTTGTATTTTTAACTAATGCTTTATGCTCTAGACACGCTATCGATGTGAATATTTTCAAGCATTCCTTGACAAATTCTCCGTCGGATAGGGGTTTGCTTCGCTTGACAATAACTTCTGCTACTATATTTGAATTTTATCTTTGTACTCGTCGTATTTAGATGCGTGTTTTGTATAATAATGCTATTTAATATTGTATCCCTTGCAAACTGATATTTTGTCATGACCTATGAGGCACAGTAGGTTTCCATTGTGTTTTGTGACAAAAAAGGTTTCCTGTTAATTAAAAAAAGTCCAACTGTTTTTATATATTCAACATTCTGCGTCAACTTCAAATGTTTGTTTTTCAGTTGACATCCTGTTCTGCAACAACCATAAAATAAAATGAAATTATTTACACGCATTCCTTTTGATAATTATGTTAAGAAAATTTCAGCAATCGTTATCTAAGTTTGAATACATGTACAAGCTAATACAGGCTCTATAGCGAAGACTATAAAGTCGATTATTTCTTGTAACTACAATGCTAGTATGTTCGCGGGAGCAAGACAATTAGACTGACGTATTTTGTAGGGTTCCGTATCGCGACGCCGGTTTACCTAACATACTTACCTGTCAATATGTACACATTATTCATTTTGACTATCAGTTATTAGTTTATTTATCGACTAGTGTAGTGCAACTGACATAGGCATATTTTTAATGGATATTTGCATAATATCCTATTTATGTTTTTAAATTTTAATTAGCTCGCAGACTGGACGGAAGGCCTTTGAGGGTCGCATCGTGGCCCGGGGGCCGTATGTTGGACGGGCTTGTTCTAGAACATTTAGGCTAGGTTAAGTTGGGTGACCAAGAATGAGCCAAAATATACACCCTCCACCTACTTATGGGAACTCATTCTGGTAGTAGTACGTGCACATATATCATATGCAAGATATATGATAAAATAAGCTATATGTGCATAGATACCTGACGTGGGAACCCATCTTGAACTCGGAATAACAAAATTGTATACTTTCAGCATTATATTCAATACAGATATTATATATGTATATGCAACTCAACTCTTACAATATATTTTGTATATGTGTATTCATTTACTTTTGGGTGAATCCTTCTTTTTTGTGTATGTCATTAGCTTTCTGGTCAATTCTTCTTTTTCTACAAACATTCGTAAATGGTTTAAGCTTTGTGAAAGTCTTGTATTTCGTTGCGCCTTAATGGCTTCATATTCTCTTATTCAAATCCTTTGAAAGCTAAATGCATTACACAAGCTTCAAATTTATATTATGTAATTTATATCTATCAAATTCTTTGTTTTTTATAATTCACTAACTTTGACCGGGATCTTCATTCGCGAGGACAGGATGACTTTGTTAATTAAAAGAAATAAACGCACGGTGCACAACTCGCCCATCGCAATGGTAAATTTCCATGAATTGGCACTAGTAATTAATTCTTAGGTGGTAAAAAATTGTGTCGAATGAGGAGGAAATTACAGACGAAGGGGTCTATTTTAGGGATTTTTAGAAATCGTTTTATTCGGTGGGTTTCGAACACTTAAATAATCATCGTATGAAATATACAGAGCAAAAAGGAGATTTTATTGAGATATTAATTCGTTTTAGCCAAAAAAACGTTATGTTTTCTTATTTAAGTCGAATAAATGTCAACCCGCCACGTATCATCGTGTTTTTTTTTCTTTTATTACTCATATCAATAAAATTAAAATATTTTTTCAATAATTTTAAGTCGCGATTTTTCATTCGTAACAAATATTTTTTTTACTTAATTACACTAAATATCTAAAAAGTATAATGTTTCAAGTCCCTTCGACAAGTCGATTTACCTTGTACATTAGTCAAATTTTATAATCAAATATCAACGGTATCAGATTTAAATTGAATGTATTTGAGATATGTGTGATATAGTGTATGTTGAATGAATGAGTCAAGCAAGTGAAACTTATTTTCAGCACAGGTTTTGCCTGCACATTTTATTAAAAAAACCAAAAACTACATTTTGCAGCCGCAAGGAAAACAATGCAAAATTAATTTAAAACATATATCCAATGAAACAAAATAATTTTACTACTTATATTTCCACTTTCTTTTTACTTTCCATCGGCTCGTGTAAAAAACGACGTGTTATAATAATAATAACTGGAATGTTAGATAGAATTCATTTAAATTATATTAAGCCTAAAATCTTGAAATTAAAATGTGTGTATGTGCGAGGTTATATAAATTTGATAACAAAAATAATTTACAATCCAAATATTATTGAAAAGTTACTTAACTTTAAAAAAACGGTTAAATTATTTGATCTCCGCTTATTTTTTTTAAATGTTAAGGGTCTAGGTGCCAAAATAAATAACGGTAACTTTCAGACATCGAAATGACAATGTATACTAACCACAGCACAGCAACACAAAGTGAAGAATTGAGGGCATTCTCCCCCCATCTCTAGCCAAAAATATTTCGAATCAAACTCTAACTTTGGCGTTATACGGATCTGAAAGAAAATAAGAAGAAAATCTATACCATATGTATAAATATATATATATATATATATATATATATATATATATATATATATATATATATATATATAAATATATATATAACACTCTTTAGATAACATTTTTCATATTTAGGTATAAAAAAGTAAGTTTAAGGGGAATTTGCACGATATATTGATTTTGATAAAATGATTACATACATGATTACATAAAAAAATAAAGAGAGTATGTGGTATAATCAAAATATTTTTTTTATTTAAATGAGAAAACATACTAAATATAAAAATCAGGTGACGTCAAAATGCCAATAAGCTTGCAATAACGTCCTTTTCGAATTGTTTGACACGAATTTAAAAAGAAAATATAACGGAAATTTTTGTTTTCGCGATATATTAAATTAAATTATTTTTGTAATTTTTACACTTTTTTATTTCTGCTATTTACCAAATTAATCTATTATAATATTTGTGTTAATCGAACGTTAACACAAAAATGATTACGAGTACTTTATTAATAAATTCGAATTTTTTGAGTTTGGACATGAAAAATATTAGATTTTGTTTTGTTATTTTATGGTACGTTACCAATACCTTTTTAACGCACAAACTAAGAATGTGCTTTATCTTCTATGTTTACAATACTTCTGACGATTTATTGCCTTATACGTTTTAAAACCACATATTTACGTATAAATAGCCTCATTCTTAGCCGATATGTAAAAATATGAGGAATGACGCCATACATTCATTCTCAATAGTAGACAACACTTTGTTGACTGTAAAGTACCCACATTATGACAGTACCCTTTTTCAAAATTATGTATCCAAACCTCGTCGCCGACAGCTATCTTTGGTGTAATCTGAGTCAATATTAGCTTCTAGTTTATATTGAGATGTTTTATAACATAAACCCTATTTTTAAGTATTCTTTAAATACTTTGTTTTCTTAACAACATTCCGTTGACTATGATCACAATAGGGTCTACTCACCAGGCTGACTCCATATATTTTATCTGGTGTACTTTTAGAACAAGAAGTGCTTTATTTGACCTGCAGCTTCTCTAGACAGTATACCGTTCTCTGATGTCATCATGCTCTTCTCCAATATTGGCTACTGAAATATAGTTACGGATAACATCATGCATCTTGAATTTTTATAATAATTCTATAATGTGTTTTGACTTGTGAATGAAAATACATATTTTAGATCTTTATTCCAATCCAAGAAGTAATTTTCGTTCAAATTATTTAAATCCAAATTTTATCTATACATTCGAATAACGTTACCCAATATTAAAAAGTTAGGAGGCCATTGCTGAATACATAATAATAATTAAACTTTGTATGATTTACATTACCAATGTAAACATAACTTCAAGCTATAGAAAAATAAATATTTATAAGAAAGGAAAATCCTTTTCTCTGAGTGACGTCAAGCGTTTGAAAGTTTTGTTTCGCCTACACGCCTTGTGAATCTTCATTTCGTTTACAGATTCTTTAAGTGTCAGTTAAGCGTCAAAGAAAAGTGGGCGTGGTTTATCCTAATGCACACGGCTTCATTTACACCTGGAATGTACCGCCCTTCAGCTCAAAGCAATAACTCTTACTATGGCGCTCAAAACTTTATGTTTCACACGCGTAATATTATATTATTCAAGTGTAAAAGTGACTATTTAATGTAATTACGTCAAAATGAATATTTAATTTTTTTTCTAATTTGCGATTAACTCCTGAAAACACTGTTTCTATCGGAATTACTTTTATTTACTTATTCTGTCACCCAAGCCAAATGCCTAGTACGCATAACTCCATTCCATTTGTATTTATTTCGTCTTGTATTTAAAAATTCAAATTAAGATTTTGGTTAATTATAAATTTTTCGTTCACTAACTTCAAAAACGGTACTGTATTTTTCTACGGTGTCGACAACTGACACGTTGAATTCTGATATTATTATACAATGCACTTCTATTTTCTTCAAATACACCATCTGTTGTAGCATCTAGAAAAGGTTTATCTCTATCTATAAATATGACACATGGTTTAATTTCAGTATTTTCTTGCATTTTCTTCGCTTATATTGATCCGCAGACTCTTTCGATTATTTCTTTTGATAACTCTATTCCTCTTAACAGTTGACAGTTCTTTTTTTACAGTGGCTCTTGGACTTTGTTGTAAACGATGTATGTACATTTTACAAAGTAGCATTTTCGTATTGCGTAAGACAGCGTGACCATATCTTGTCTTACATGATTTTTTAAAAATTGAACTTAATACAATATCCTCTCATGAATTTTGTTATAATTGATTTCAATCGTTCGTCAATATTACTATCAGCGTCCTTGATAAAACTTTTAATATGAACACAAACGTGTTCAATATAAAAATATAAGAATATTTTGCTTTCTAAAGAATTATCCTTCTAATTCACCTTGTCAATGTCTATTGTTTTCACATTAAAAAAATAAGAAGTTTTCGCATTGTAAGAAAAAATATTTATTTCCAAATATCAGCATTTAAGTTTTATATTTATCCTCAGTATCATTCTTCAAATATTTAATTGGCCATCAAATTAGTTTTCTCATTTCCATATATATATATAACTTCTCAAAATTTGCTTCTTAATAATGCTGAATAATTCTATAAGAGAGTTTCAACCAACAACCGTCTTCACGAGAAATCCGTCTTCTCTAATTCTTCTTTCTCCTTCCATTTCTTTTGCCATCCTTCACTAAATTTGTCGGTTCTGCTAAATAGTTTCCTAACTATTTTTAGCAAGGAAACTATTCAGCAGAATATACAATCATCAATGAAAATATTTTCTTCGACTTTGAAATCCAACACTTGTAATTAAGGCAATTATCAATATTGACCTATTGAAATCAACAAATGTATTCGCAATGGGATCGACATTGTATGTAAATAATTAATTTCTATTAAATTTAAACATATATAGTTTAGCTATTTTCTCCTTCTTCAACAAATTTCAAGATCGTGAACTTCATATCCGAAAGCTTCATAAGCTGAAATATATTCTTCGAGTATTTCGAGTACGAACAAATACTTTATGTCAAAAAATATTCTTTCGTGCAATACATGACTTCTGCCGATTATTTCTGAGGCTGCATGTCTGAAACAAATATATAGTTTAATAAATCTAAACATAATGTTTAACAAACTAAACCGATATGATATTAATACTTCTGGCCTAATTTTTTTTTTTACATTAAGAAGAAATAACAAAAAACTCTTACCTTATCTTGTTTTAGCCAAGTGGTTGTTTTAATCTTATTACTTGTCTATTGTATATAGTACATTTGTCAGTCCTTTGGCTCAACTTACAAAAGTTCAGCCAGATGCTGTTCGTATTTTTGCGTATGTCATATAAAAGTAGTATAACAAATCAAATGTAACAAACGTTCGACTAACCTTTCATGGAAAATAACAGTTTAGTTTTTAAATGTTGCTTAGTTTTCTTTATTTTCATTTTTAGCTATTGTCACACCATCTATCGCCGCTTCGTTACCATTGCACTTGAAGTAAGTGCGAGTACAGAAATTTTCTAAACATATAATCGGAGATTACATATCCTTTCAAATGTTTTTTTTTCTCATTAATTTGAATATTAATCAAACCAACTAAGACTGTCTCGTCACTGCAAATATATGTAACTAAATTATTTCCCTTTTTCAATTTTTTAGAAAATGTTTACCACAACGGAGACAAATTGAGATGTTACAGTAATAATATGAGTTATGTTATGAGAAATTTACACATCTTTGCTCATTACAATTAAAATCCTTTAATTAGTACACTGAGATAAAATAATTACCAGTTAATTTCTAACATTTCTAGTGTTTGACCCCCTAATTTATTCAATCTGAAACTAACATGAAGCAGTTAATATGTGATTGTTAATTAAACACACAACTTATTTTTCTAAAGTATATTAAGTAAAGGCTTAAGAATATGTGCACACATACTTTATGCAATATTTCATAGATTGCTCTTTTTCTCAAGTAACACTCGACTATGCATATTTCTCTTGTATTGCATGTATTTCCCATACTTAAGTTACTAACTTGCAATGCGAAAGTCTTTGGTAAAGCTGTATGTGATGTACACGACTGTTGTAACTTTCGACATGTTATAACTTTCTCAATTAATTGGTAAGTAGATGACAAGTTAGAAAACTGTTAAATACAACCCACAAATCTTATTGAAACTTTATATTTAATACATAATATACATAACGATAATAACTGAATTTCATCAGGAAAATTAAAATATATACTTTATTTGCACTAAAAAAATTCTCGAAAGTTATACCAATTGTATTTCAACTAGAAATACCATTTATCATGAAAAAAAGTAAAATCAGATATTTTAAAATAATTTTACTATATCTTACGGTCTGTCCCAAGGTAAGGACTTTTACTGATACATAATTTGCAGCAGCAGAAATTTACGTTGGGATAAAAAGTATATAATACATTACATACATATAATACATTTCATAAAATGATAATGCAAATCCTCACCACTTACGTACGAATTGTACAATGTACACACTTGGTATCATTATAAAAATATTGACACCAACGATCATAGAATCTAATTTAATTCAACTTTTTATAATTTTTGTGACGAATAGTCTATTTCCCTTACAATAAAATAGAAACAATGACACTCACCGTATTACTAACTGATGAATATGATTCGACCATTACCGGTTGTCGCGAAACGTTTACCGTCAAATATGTTTCTGCTTCCTCGTATCCATCCCCTTGAGCTGTGTAAACACAAATTAAGTGAATGTTATGACAAACAATTATTAAACTGAGTTGAAGTGACAAACAATTATTAAACTGAGTTATTAAATAATATGGATTATCTACAAATACACGTTACAAAAAGAAACGAAGCATTTCGAAGAATCTACTAGTAAGTATCGGTAAATTCTTAACCAGTCAGTAAACTTAATGGAAATATTCGGGTAATTGTTTTAAGAGGTCATTCCCAAATTGGACATTGTCGATTTAAAAGATTATGTACTAATTATCGATTCTTTTCTGAAAAAAATAACATCAAAAATAGACTAAATGTCAAATTGGATTCGATATCAGAAACATGATAAATAAAATTTTTCTAGATAGAGTTTTTTGTTGATATAACCTGGTTGCAAAATATATATTGTAGCATTAACGCCGCCATTTTTATACCTATATCATTAAAATCGACACCAAATTAAAACCTTTAATAACATGCAGTGGCTGTAATAGCCACTTTTTATAGTATGAATTGGTTATCCATATATTAAAAAAATTATTGTTCATATGTTTGCATCTAAATACTAGCACCACTACCAGCTCCTTATCGGGCGAATCGCTCCCCGTTAGTTGCCTTTGGATGGAAAGTTTATCGCCACGAGTTTCCTTTGCGTTCACGAAAACATCGTTAACGTTCGCGAGATTATAAGTTAACGTTCGCGAGATTATAAACTTGTACCTCAGACGCATTCGCATTTATGTTTATTTTCTAGAATTTATCACAGGACAGTCCGCAAACTAGAGGTGTAACGATGACCAGGATTATAGTACCTAGATCTTAGAAAATATTAAAGCTAAAAACGTCTGGTTTGAACTCAAATGTTCGATTTTAATGAGCAGTTCTCACGCCATAAATTTCTAGGGTCTGATGATGACCAGGACAATGAAACCTGGAATTGTGTCAATATTACAGCTCAACTTTCGAATTTGGGCACCAATATTAAGTTTTAGTGGAAGTTTCTCATAACCACTAATTCGAGGGCCCAATAATGACCAGGATAATAACACCTGTTTCTAAGCCTTTATTACAGTTAGAAGCTTCGAATTAGGGCTCTGATATTCAGTTTTGTTGTACAGTTTCTACACGCGCGATCTCGGGAGTCTGACGATGACCAGGATAATGAAACTTAGACCTAAGTCAATTCTTCAGCTAAAAGTTTCCAATTTGGGCTCCAATATTCACTTTTATTGAAAATTTCTCATACCCGCTAATTCGATGGTCTAATAATGACCAGGATAATAACACTGATCTCAGTCTATTGAGCTAAAATATTCGGTTTAAATGGGCAGTTCTCACATAAACAACTTGAAGAGTGTGACGATCACCATGATAATGACACCTGGATCTAGGTCAATATTATGGCTAAAAACATCGAGTTTGACCTCAAATATTCGATTTTCATAGGCAGTTTTTACATCCACAAATTTGGAAACCAGACGACGACCAGAATCATAACACCTGTATATAAGCCAATAGTACAGCCAACCTTCATGTACGGACTCCAATATTCAGTTTTGTCGCACAGTTCGTACAGGTGTAAACTCAAGGTTTTGATGATCATCTGGATCGTGACCAGTATTATAGCCAGACACTTGAAGTTTACGTTCAAGTGTTCATTCTTAAAGAGTATTTCTTAAACCCATTAATTTGAGGGTCTGACTATGACCAGGTTAATAACACCTGGGTCTGAGCCAGAATTACAGTTAGAAGCCTCAAATTTTGGTTATAATATTCAGTTTTGTTACACGACCAACTTCTAGGGTCTGATTATGACCAAGGTGATAATAACTGGATCTTAGCCAGTGTATAGCTATATACATCGAGTTTAAGCCAAAAATTTTCGATTTTAATGGTAACTTCTCACACCCGCAAATGCGATGGTCGGATGATGATAAGAATGACAACACATAGATGTAAGCCACTATTACAGTTAGCGGTTTCTAATTTATGCCCTATTAATACATTTTTGTACAGTTCTTACGAGCACAAACTCGAGGGTGTGATGATAAGCAAGATAATTGATCTTAGCTATTACGATAGTTAGATACTTTGGGTTTGAGTTTAAATGTTCAGTATCGATGTTTCATTCTGGAGGGTCTCAAAATGTGAAAGTCTCGATAATATTTATTTATTTAGTTTTAAACTTTAATGTACATAATTTGTATATACAGCCAATTTATTACTAAGAGAGCAACCTAATCAGAATATCAATACAGCCCACTTAACTAGCAACGATAAACCGAACTCGGGACTGCGCCGCTCCGTCAAAGCCGTAAACCTATGGTCAATCCAATATATCACCGCAATGACGACGGTGCAGATATTACTATATATTTGCCTCTATTTCAGCTAGAAATCTATAAATGAAATCTAATCTCAAATTTAAGCTTAAATGTGGCCAGGTTCTTTAAAATGACAAAAATATCAACAAATAATCGCACGTACTTATAACATTTTAAAAATATTGTATGTTGTGGGGGTGGTAACTCTTCTTTTTTGACGTATAGTTTTGATCCAGGATTTTCAGAGCTTATTATTATTATTCTCATTTCATATTTTGTGGATACTACACACATGATGAGAGTATGCATATGCACGAAAAATTTAAATTATATTAATTTCGCTCCCGTGGTGTGCTGGTTTTATCACAGGGTATACGGCCTTTGACGGCACGGAGCACTACGGGAACACAGGTTCGACTCCCGGCTGCTCGTCGAACGGGACTGGGCTGTTGTTCTAATTAACTGCAAGAGATTGATCTCATAGAAATCTTTTTATCCACCGTTTGTATCAACCGAATACATCAAATTTAAGAGAAATTTTCAGAATATTAACTGTAAAAACACTTTTAAACAACCAATCCGGAAACAACATTTTGTAATTGTTAACTCTAAACAAAAAGCCTAAGCATTATATTATCGGCCAATGGATTATCTATGCTCTTAAGTTTTTTTATGCTCTTAAAAATAAGACTAAAAACATTCAAGGAAATAAAAAAGAGGGAAAGCTAAAATTCTGACAGTAAGACGTACAGGCTAAAAGCGGCTAATAAATTTGGAACCTAATTAAAGAAAAGACTATCAGTGAGATTATAAAAAAGAAAGCAAATACTAAAGTGTTGTACTGCGAAGGTTGCTATATAGAACACATAGAGTGCAAAGCTTGGAATAATGAAGGAAGTGTGGGTTTAACGAGTCAGGGCGGAGATTTCATGTATCCCAACAGCGAGTAGGAATTTAGAGAGACAGTAATTCGTTGATTTTTGTGATAAAAGATAAATGTCGGGTTTTCCCTGAGTATGTTTTAGTTATTTTTATTGTAGTTGATCCTTGTCTTAAGGCAAAAGAGCATATTCAGTTTCTTTGTTTATAAAGTTTGTTTAAGTTTTTTTTTCAATATTTCAAATATGGCCCGCCGCAAATTGTAATTAAAATAAATGGCTGATTTTAATTAATTTCTTAGTTTATTTGTTACAGATTAGTTAGCTATAATGACAATGTGGGAAAATAAGCTTTATGTTCATTTTGAGAGATTTTTTATTTTATTGGAATTTTCCATTTTAATAGATCTAAGAAGGTTCATAACCTAATTATGGCTAATTCGTTGTGCTAAGACATCGAATTTAGATCTAAACTAAAACTTTTCAATAATCTTTTAACGGGTGACAATTATAAGATATGTAATAAATGCCTTGTTTCCTAACAATTTCCTATTTCCTATCAAGGTTCCTAACAATGCTAGTAATTGTGATTTTTAAAATGTGCCTTTTTAATGTGAAAATGCATTGAATGTGGTAACTGTTTCTAACATTAAAACATAAATGAACAATATTTTCCACAATGGTGATAGTTTTCATTAATTAGGCAATTCTCTGATTTTACAAACACTGCAAATAGCGGGCGTTATTAGGTAATTGTACGCTGTTCGATATACAAACACGACTTGCTTTCGGTTTTCTTATACGTATAAATAGATATACATGTTTTTAATAACAATATGAATGAGTGATGTTTTATGTCCACCATAATTGTAAATAATTAATATAAACGATTCAAATATGTACAGAATTAACTTACTAAACGTACACCTCTTCGTGGCTAGCTTTTGTAAATTGTTTACATAGTGAAAATTTTATTTGGAGAATCCTTTTCGAAACGTACGATATATACTCGACAATTGCGGAATTATAGTGCCATATACGTTTTTGAAACAGACTGTACTCTATGAAGTAATAATCTCACACTCTAGCAATAGTGATATGCGCCACGTGCTCTTCTGCATACTGCTCTAGCCACGCCTATTTTCATATTTTTTCTAGTATCTATCTGTATCTTAATGAATTTTGCATGGCATTAGGGCTAGTAATAACATTTATTCTTTCCGATCTTAGAATAATTTTCTCTTTTTGTGTTTAAAGTAGTTGAAATTAGTCTTTTTTCCACTTTTTTTTATCGTAAGAAGATTTCAAATTTGTTAGAATTTACAATGAATAGGCTTCCTGAGAGTTAAAGAAGCAAGTAGAATAAAAAATATAACTATTGGAAATATTTTAATACAAAGTCAAATAAAATAATAATATAAGTATTCATTTCTATATCATTTATAAGGCCAAAACCTATTTGCTCAAAATTTTTAGAATTTGCAATGAATAGGCTTCCTGAGAGTTAAAGAAGCAAGTAGAATAAAAAATATAACTATTGGAAATATTTTAATACAAAGTCAAATAAAAGAATAATGTAAGTATTCATTTCTATATCATTTATAAGGCCAAAACCTATTTGCTCACTTTAGTTTTGACGGTCCATGACAAAAAATGTAATTTCTTCTACACACAGATATATTTTCTCTTCCTCTTGAGTAAATCATTATGTCATTAATGTACACATAAAAAATGTAGGGTTATATATATATATATATATATATATATATATATATATATATATATATATGTATATATATGTATATACACCCATCACTCACCAATCAAGTCACCCCATGAGTAAAAAGCTTTAACGGGCCCTGGGTTGTCGACATGAACGCACACTTCATATTCTGCGTGCACGCGCAGCTCAGTTGACGCGGTGTACGCGGTTGGCCGCAGTACAAGGCGAGGCTCACACGAGTGGACCCGCACTAGTGCACACTGCGGTGATTCCACCTCGCCCAAATGAAGCAGGGCGTACGCGCGGCCACTTATCTGTTCGTGTCATATTACTTTTACTATATCGCAGTTAAAGAAGTAATAACAAGCAAATGTAATAATGGACTAGAACAGCTAGGATTGCATCTACAATAAAAAAAAAGTATTCAGACTGCAAAAGTGAAAACCAAAATAAAACATTGCACATTCAACTTATCATAGTTTATCTAGTTTGACACCAAATAGTGTTATAATAAATATGATATAGTGATACGTACAAATATACGATTTATTATGAACGTAGACTCTATATACTGAGTATACCCCCAGAAGCGAGTTTTATTTAAATTAATAAATAATGTTTTTATAAAAAGACAACTGATAACAATCAAAGAAGTAAGAACACAAGCATCGAGATTCAAACTAACAATAAAACTTCCATGGCGTTCCGTACTAAACGTGTCGTGCATCGCGTAACGCAAATCGCAATTCTCTTCCTATTAAAAAATTAGGACAAGGTAAGTCATAACAAATGTTTGTAAATTTCAAAAGATATTTCCAACAAATCAACGGTTGATTTAGAGAAACGACTAAAATTCATTATGAAAAAATGTTACTCAATTATTGTCTCTCTCTAAATTTTATAACAAAAACGATACAATTTCTTTAAAAAAGTTAAAAAAGCTCTTAATTCTGATTTCAATCTGTTTACAAAAACATATCCTTTTGAGGAAATAATTTGAGATCTAATCTGATCACTAAAATAAATATAAAAGGCCGCAATAATTTTACTGTGTTAACGTGGTAAAATAGATATTCGTGGAATTAATGTTGAATGAAATCAATTTGTAATAATAAATAAAAACCCAACAAAGTAGATAACAATTAATTAAAATCACAAAGAGATTCTAGTTCAAATTTGTATTTGTTATTGTTTTATTGGTATGTAATAATCCGTTGATTAAAGCTTTTTGCAAAGAAAAAATATATTATTGCTGTTCCGTCAAGAACTACCCATTTTTGAGGAAAATGAAAGAGAGCAAAGTTGAAGCTTAAAATTTCATATTTTCTTATTTTTTGTATAAAGTCAACTGTTTAGAAAATGCGTTCGAGGAAACATTCGATATTCTAAAAATATTTTTTAATATTATTTGTTGTTAATATTCCTTTGTTTATATCATCTTCAAAACGGTTATCATTTGTACCAATTGTTACCACTGTTAACATGAAAATTTTGTAGTTTCCAGTTTTAGTGAGAAATTCGCTAACTTACAATTTTATCCTCTTCTACTAAAGAGGTGTTAGTAACCGAAAAAACTCAAATTGAAAGTGCTATAGTCCAGTGAAGCAAAAAATGAATAAAATTTCTATTGAACTATTTTTGTCAGTATGAAATATATTTTGCTACTTTTGCGGTATACTGTGGCGAATATTGTCAGTATGAAATATTTTTTGTTATTTTTGCGGTTTTCTGGATAATATTGGATATATTTATATACACTAAACAATATACAATAATATACTGAAATAAATTTATAAGTATAAATAGTGTATTTAATTTTTAATTAAAAATATAAGAATTATCTCTAACCCCGTAAATATATTCTCCCAAATTCTAAAGATGTAATTAAACAATATTTTAATGAGGCTTCTGAATATATAGTTATTTCTAATTAAATGAATAAAAGAGAAAATACTATTAATAACATTATTAATTATATGAAAATCATTAAATATACGACCTACTTACGGTCTTATGAAAATCATTGATTAATTCCCTGAACTATGTGACATGCCTAACAATTTAGATCTTAGAAAAGCTTATTATTCTTATATTAAGCTTATTTTTCTTATTTTCAGTCGCTTCAGCTATTATTTGTATATAATTTTTTCCTAAGAAAAATAAATATTTTATTAAAATTCTTGATTTTTAATGTTTAGCGGTGCACAGCATATCATCAATTAAGTCAAGATTTTGAAAGAAATGGGTTCTAAATTCTAATCGTTAATCAGACGCGAAATTAAATAAATAAAAATAAAAACTTGAAAATAATTAATATTATTATTGCTCTGTGAACTGCAGCAATAGCGGTAGCAGAGATGCTCGTACGGGTGCTATGTTAATTCAGCTCAATGGTCCATGGGCACGCCCTTATATCGTCACCCTAATTATAATTTGTAATGCGTAATAACTTGCTTCTCGATGGAGGACTCATTGATTTTTTTTTCAGTTAGTATTGCTTGGGATATTCACCTAAAATAAAATTCATTATTAGCACCATTATGGATATTCTTCTAAATAAATGGTGAAATTAGTTATGGGAAGGGTGAAGGGAGTTTTTGGACATCTTATGTAGTATTTTGAGCAGTAAGATTTTATATTGTATTTTCGTGGTGAATGGATAAAAGGGCAATACAAAGCAAACTTCAACACAAACAAAACAAAAAAAAAACACTTCAATTCGAAATATTTATTTATCTAGATATTTTCCTAGATAAAAAAAATTCCTAGCTTACTTAAATAAAAAAAAATATTTTTTAACAATACTTGTCTATGTAAGATACTCTACCACTATGCAAAATATCAAGAAAAAGATTGGCAGATCACACTCTAGTGTGATCTAGACTAGACTAGACTATATTGCAAGTGCCACTCCTCAGACCTCAACAAAGTAGCAAGAAAACTTCATCGGTGGCGTACCTTAGACCGGCGTGTGCCACTTCATTCCGTGATTTTATGGACAACGTATATGTGTCAGGTCTATATACATCTAGCAACCGACCGACCATCTGTTCTGCTTCCAAATGCTATGAATTCGCATGCATCGATTCACTAAAATGTAATAAATGTTTAACAGCCCATTTACCACAAGGTTGAGAATAGAGTAGGCTAGATAGGCACGTGGCCTATCACTTAATCTACTAAGGTTATGATCTGTTCATATATATATATATATATATATATATATATATATATATATATATATATATATTAAGACTCAAGGGGGTGGTATGTGTAATACAAAAGTTTCGTTAGAAGTAAGATTATCTACAGCCTCTGCTACCTCAACTCCATTCTCACCTTCACATGGTGGGTCCTGTCAAGTTAAGTAACCTCGTGGAAGATTGAATGAAAACCGCAGTGAGAAATGAGGTCAACGAACAGACGAGAGACACGGGGTGATCAGTTTGGCAGATAGAGCTGGCTTGCTGATCTAGTGACCTTCAGAGAACGGGGTGTCACTTAAGGTGGATCAACATTGGCATCTGTAGTTCTAGTTATATGAATTACTTCTCACTCATCAGGACGTATTGGGCACACAGATGAGTTGAAGTGCCTGAACCCTTCAATCAATATGATATGAAAATAAAGACAAAGCATCGGCTAATTCCCAGCGGACTGATAACACTTAGCAGAACCAGCAGCGCGGGCTCTGGCCAGGACAGGGGCGCTAAAAATCCCTAGGAGTTATCAAGCTGCTACAACAAAAAACATAAAAAGGAAAAACTTACATATACATTGGTGAGGTCTTCCATTCTGGCATAGGACGACAGAATGGAAAAACTGCATCATGACCTCAACAACATCCACTGGGATATTCTGGGCCTGTCAGAGATATGAAGACCTGGTGAGGAAAGCACAAAAACCCAAGTCTGGGCATGTTATATATCATAGTGGACGCGATGATATCATGGCGTCGGAATGCTGATTCGTGAACGATTAGAAAACGAAATTATAAGTCTTGGATCAATTTGAGAGAGAGTTATTTATGCTGTACTAAATATATCCAAGAAAATAACAGTGAAAGTTATCCAAGCTTATGGTCCAACAAACACCTCATTACAAAACTGAAGAATAGGGAAGGTAATTTAGTTACGGGCAAAGTGAAGGTGCTTCAGATAATTGAGGAATATTATCGAAACCTCTAGACATATAAGGAATAAACCTAGTAATTACAATCACTCTGAAATTACAAATAAAAGATCAGAAGATATAACCGATATAATACGTGCTTAAATTCAAATACATTGCTTAAGCTCAAAAAGAGTAAGGCTAGGGGTGGAGATGAATTCCTTCCTGAAATTTTGAAAGAGTAAAGTGGCGCATTTTTAGATAATCTGATCCTAGGTGAGATACCACAGAACTGGAAAACAGCTATAGTAATCTTGCTATGCAAGAAAGGATGTAAAAGCAATCTAAATAATTGTAAACCAATAGGTCTTCTTTCGCAAATATACGAACTATTATTCAAGGTAATAACAAATAGATTGACTGCAAAATGTAACTTCTTCCAACCAAAAGATCAAGCAGACTTCAGACAAGGCTTCAGTATACTAGACCACATCCCGACTATAAGTATGCTTAATAAAAAGCTACAGAGTTCCAGTTCCTCCTATGGCTAGCGTATGTCGACTACAAAAAAGCATCCGATAGTGTGAAAATATGGGCAGTACAAAAGTCTCTTAGAAATGCGAGTATAGATCACAGATACGGGAATCTGATTGCAAACATGCTACTCTGAGGGTATCTTCGTCAACATTATATAGCAAACCCATATCTATGGGAAGAGGAGTTCAACAGGGAGACACAATATTTTTACCCTCGTCGTAGAAGATGTCTTCAAACAGCTATTTTAGGAAAATAAAGGCCTTATGATATCAAGTACATGTTTAAATAACTTGAAGTTTGCGGACGATATAGTACTGTTTGCTAATAATCCAGATGAACTTCAGACTATGATTCAGGAACTTCATGAAACCGCACTGTCAGTTCAGCTCGAGATGAATCTAGATAAGACAAAAGTCATGACATCGGAAATCGATAGCCTGGTGACTATAAATGTGGAAGGTACTATACTCGAACGCGTAGATGAGTACGTATACATAGGCTAAGAACTACGAATGGTTAAAAAACAGATTAATGAAGTAGACAAATGCATACGGCTGAGATGGGCAGCGTTCTCCAAACTCGAGTTCACCTTTAAAGTAAACATAAAAAACCACTTAAAAGCAAGCATATTTAATCAGTGTATACTACTGATCCTCACTTACGGAGCCGAAACTTGGGAACAACAACCCGTCGTGCAATAGCTTGTTTCTGCTCAAACGACAATGGAGAGAAAGTTGGTGGGAATCTCCTTAAAGGATCGCAAAACAAATAAGTGGCTTCGGAGATAAAGCAAAGTAACTGGAATTACGAAGAGAGTGGCGACACTTAAGTGGCAGTGGGCTGGTCACATTGCTCAAAGTCAAATTATGGTGTAAACTTCTCTTGTAGTGGAGACCCTGAGAGTGAAAAAGATCGGACGGACGGTCGCAAATGAAATAGAAGGATGACATAATAAAAGTGGCGAGAACAAACTGGATCCATACAACCCAAAAATAGAAACGAGTGGTGCAGAGTGAAGGAGGAAAACAAAAAAAAGATTGAAAACCGATACTTATCTTTTATCACAAAAACCAACGATTTACTTTATACATGTCATAATGGCATATTACGATATGATTATGACATGATATATGTATATATATGAAGACAACATTTACTACATGAATATTTGTGAGATGATAACCCATGACCAATTCCTGAGGAATTATAATTCTTGAACGTTTCATAGAAATTTTACCCAATTATGAAATATAGCTGAAAAATTCAACATATCAACTATTTGAGTTATAGCTGTGAAGAGTGAATTGAAATATAACCATATTCACATTCTATTTAACAGAGCTTCGGTAACTACCTATGGCGAAAATGTTTGAAGACCTAAAATAATAACTTAACTTTATTTGTCACTCCAGTACACATAAGCGGGAGTAAACTTTGAAATAAGTGCGTAAGTATTATTAACATACATTTATTCAATTGCATAAAACATATAACTTTCGCTGTCGTATCTAAGAAAGTGTTCCTGCAATATTCGGAATACGAGACGTGACTACTTGCATAATTTCACTGTACAAATCCTTTGTTAATCTGAAATGTTTTATGAAATTGGCATCACTCAAATTTAAATTAAATGCATCAAATTTTTAAAGTCAGCTCTTTCTAGGTCTAGGTCTATACTAGCTTACGCATTTATATTCTCTATCAGTTTCAACACATTTCGCATATTATTTTTGCTTCTCATGGTTTGTGTTTTTTTATCTTTTTTTTTAATTCATAATCTTTTATTTTGTAATTCTTTAAAATGACTAGTGAAAATAAAAAAAAATTCAAGCGCGAGTTATTTTTGCTGCTAATAAAAAATTACCCGCATTTGCTGAGTGGTAAATTTACATCCTATTTCACGCTTACTACACGGCTGAAATGACAATGTATAGCCGAGCAGTTAAATACTATTGACGGCAATATTTAATATGCAAGGAATATCATTCAACTACCATGTAATTAATAATGGTGTGATGTTTTATAGGCTATGCTAATTAGTTAACAATTAATTAAGTAACTTATTTACAAAATTCCGCTTCTCGAGAACAGATTTTTACTATTCGTAAAATCACTAATACACCCGTAGCGACGGCCCTTGACGTGTGTAATTAATTTATGGTCTATTCGCATTACTTGATCGCCTATATTATTATTAAAATATAAAGATGTCTTCAATGTTTTTTGGTAACCAGTTTTATTTATTTTGTATTAACTAAGATTTCATCATTGATGCATTGAAAAAGCCAGCTAACCAGAATAGTTGGGTATATGACTTTATTTTCCACATGCAGCTTTATCAAGGTAGCAATAACTCGTGACTGCTCATTTGTATTTACTGGTTTCTTGTAAATTAAAATCACTGGTTGTAAATTAAAATCACGGCCTATAGTATAACGAATAAATGGTATATTTTTACGTGAATAAGAATTTTAAATTTAAAAAAATGTCTTCTCTAATACCTATTTTCGTAAATAGCTTCAATGTACAAACAGGACAATTCTACGGTTTTGTTATTATAACTAATGTAATACTAAAATATGTCTCTTTGTCCTTCTTTCACGTTGCAATGGAGCAAGATATTGCCGTGATTTCCTGCACAGACACAGTTTGAAGGATCGAAAAATTACCAAGAATAGTTTTTATTATAAGAAAATACACAAAGCAAATAAAGGAGCAGCGTCAAAGAGTAATGGAATCGCTCTATTTAATCCTTAATTTAGAGTCCTACCTATAATATTATAAAAGCGAAAGTGTGTTTATTTGTCCTTTTTCGTGTTATAGCTAATCAACATATTGACGTGATTTTTTGCCGGCCAAGAAATGACACTAGCTACTTTTCGTCCCGGGAAATCTCATCCTAACTAATATTATGATCCCAACAAATATAATAAATGAGTAAGTGCGTTTGTCTATCCTTTTCCCACGTCGAGCTATAGCAAAGGATAGAAGAATTGTTTTTCACAGAGATAGTGGACGGGCAAGGAAATAACAGACTACTTGCCAATTCATGAAATTTTATCCAAAATAAAAATTCTATGGAGCTGTAAGAAAATCAAGCTTCTAAGTGAACCCAATCAAGACAAACCTTAAAAATACAGTAACTTATGCCGCATATTTTGATACTCGCAAATAAATCAAAACCTATAGGGTACTTCCCGTTGACCTAGAATCATGAAATTTGGCTAGAAGTAAGGTCTTACAGCATAAGGAAAGGAAAATAAATCTGAAAATCGTTAATTTATAATTATATCACATAAAAAAATATTTCGTGAAATATGCGCCTGTGAAAGATATAGTAGGCAATATATTTTCTTTCTAACAAATTAATTTTTTTTTAAGTCTTTACATATTTATAAATACGGAATTCTCGCAGTGCAAGTTCCACTCGTGATCGTTTTTTTAAACTTCTTAATTTAAGAGACTTTTTAAAGACAAAATTAAAAGTGCTCTTTTTGGCTATATATATCTTTAACACAAACATGAATATTGAGTGTATGAACTACTGAAAAAGCCACGTATGACTATCTCATGCGAAAAGATAGATTCTAGTTAATACATCTCTGCTCTTTTGAGAGTCTGGCCTTGTACTTGGCATTGATTTAATCCAGTTGGATTTTATAAATTGATTTAATTCAGTTGCACTTTCTTACATGAATGAATGTTTGTTTATAAATAATTACTTTTTGAACGACTGTCGTTCATGTTAGGTAAAGAGATTGCCAATAAATGGCGCTATTTTAAATAAGAGCATCAATAGATGACACTGTTTACAATATAAACACCTTTCCTTGAAAAATAATATATCGAGAATTTAAAAATTTAATTAAAAAATTAATTGTGAATTAATTTGTTTTTTCGTCATTGCCAGTGAATTCAAAATGGTAGCTCAATCACTGGTTTTGTTGCGAAGAGAGACATGTCGTACTGAAAAAGAACACGTTTTAAAAATAATGTATAAAGATAATAATTCGATAAACTATTTACGAATATTAATTTTTCACAATATGTCACTGAGGCGTAAAAACGTGTTATGTATTTAAGACGCTAACAACAGATGATTGGGCTTATTTGAAAAATAATTCAGCAAAACTGCTAAATTTATCGCCACGAAAAACATATATGCTATCCTTGACAACATTTCTAAATTCCTCGTTGGGTCTAAAACTCAACTGAAATATTTTTGTTGTCTGAAAAAAAAATCCAAACCATCACATAACAAATATTTTAAACAAAATTCTTATAAGTAAGATTATCTATTATTTTATGATTACTATATTACTTATAAGTAAGATTTTTGTAATAGAATTAAAAATATGAAATGTTCACGTCTAATTTAAAATCCTCGTCGTTTTTTTAAATTTCAGTAAATAGGATTTTAATAAAAAATGTGTTTATATACATGTGTTTGTGTTGTTATTCGGAAGATATAATGTGTTTTATACACATTGTCTTTCGAATCCACAGACCCGTTTTGGCACAGTCCATTTCTTTTCTTTTAGTCGCATTCAAACCAACAGTGTCCACAGAGGCGCGCTGCTAGGCGGAGAAGTAAAAATAAAACGCGGTATAATTAAATTAATTGTACTCATAGGTTTGTGTCTGTGTTTCAATATTATAGTTATGAGTACAGTTTAGCGCCAATTATATTTTAACAATTTGGTTGATATTAAATGAAAGAATATGCAGTAAAAATGACGTATTTCAAAAAATATATTGTATCTGGTGATTATTTATTCTCAAAACTCGATTTGAACTTTTTACCATCGGAAAAGGTTTTATTAATTCGTGTTTATATTTATGAACTTTTTTATGCCACTCTTTTTGCTTATTCAGTTTTGGATATTTTGAGTTGGTTTTTTTAATCAATTCGTTTTTGTATTTAAAATTTCTTTTTACATAATCTTTTTGTTTATTCAGTTTTGGGTAAGTTTTCTTGTAGTAGGTATGTCAATTCGTGTTTGTATTTATAATTTTATTCACGCGATCCTTTTTGTTTATTCAATTCCTTTATTTTTGCGTTTTTCTTATATTATTTCTTGTTTTTATTTATAATTTCTTTGGCGTAATTTTTTGCTTATTCAATTTTGAGTGTTTTATGTTTTTTTAGTTATAAATTCGTCTTTGTAACTTTTGTTTTTTTACGTAATCTTTTTGTTTGCTCATTTTTGAATGTTTCTGGGTTTGTTTTTTTATATGTCAATTCGTGTTTGTGTTTATACACGACTTCCCTTTTAATTTAATCAATTTTAAGATCTTTTTGGTTTGTTTTATTGATATCAATTCGTCTTTGTATTTCTAATCTTCTTTTACGTAATACTTCTAGCTTACTCAGTTTTAGATATTTTGGGTTTGTTTTTATTTTTTTCCAACGTAGGAAATCTCATCCTCACTAGAATAACGATCCCGACAAAACTAAAAATTTGAAAGTGTGGTTTTGTCCTTCTTTCATTTCGCATTGTACCAATAAATCAACATCACTTTTTGCACAAAGATAGTTGGCGGGCCAGAAAATGATATAGGCTACTTTCCCACACAGGAAATCTCATCCTCAATAATATAGCAATTTCAACTAATATTAAAAATTCGAAAATTTGTTTGTCTTTTTTCATGTCGCAATGGATCAACAGATCGATGTCGTTTTTTAAAACTATTTCTGCACAGAAAGTCAATTTTCTGGCCCGCCAACTATCGCGCAACTTACCAACCCGCAAACTAAATAACATTATTGTCCCAAATTCGTTACTGTTAATTACTCAGAAATTCTAAAATTATATTAAATATGTAGCACATCCACGTTGAGTCATTGCTTTGATATTAATACCCCGCACACACCAGACAAATCACGTCAAATAAGAAAGAGTACCTGCGCCTAACTGGAAAAGAGAACTTATTTTGTTCTTTCATACATACAGTAAATAGATAAGATACGATTAGTCTCGATTTAAGAACCCAAACGCTTTGTTGGACAGTTCTATTTATTCATATACATAAATACAGTCTGATAAATATGACGATATATTAACAATAAACGTATGTTATAGTATGTATGTTACATATGTATGTTAGTAAAGTTCAACGGAGACTTGTCTCATCATATATGTAATAAAATATAGAATTACAAATTGTAACTTTATAAATTTTTTTCGTCTTTAATTTAATCATTTCAAATTGTTAAGCTGCTACCTTAACCATTAAGCTGCTACCAAAGTAAAAGTAGTGAAATAATTATATTTTAAAAACTTGAAGCTTATTTGAACGCTATGTGCCAATTCTCTTTCAAAATAAAGACTTCAAAGCGATTCTTTAATAATTTATAAATATTTTATTTACCAAAATATATACCATATATATAGATTTTAAAAATTATATATATATGAAAGTTATACGGTTTAAGTTTAGGTTTTGGTTGAAATTTTAAACAGATTATGCTCTTGATAAGGTTAGGTGAAATATTACATTTTAATGTATGTATGTACCCATAATAATACGCTCAATAAAGTATATAATACAAAGAACATAATGATTTAAAACACAAGTATTTTTGTAGTCCGAATGATATATTCTATTTTAGTAAAGAAGACTCCTGATTATAATAATTATATATTTAGTAAATCGACGCAGTATGCTGTATCAAGGCTCTCCTAGATATGTTATTTCAATGCATAATGTTCTAAATAAATTACTACATAAATAGGAATACAGTGACAATAACTAGACTGGAGATCTACTATTCTTGGTTAGAATATGCCCTTTCGAGCCATAAATACAGACCCGCGGTACGCACAGCTCGCAAACAACGGTGTGATTGCTGAGCGCGTCCAAGCAGCCGCTCGTCTCGCGAATCCGTAGATTAATGGACAGATCTTCGAAGCAGTTGGCATCCAGTGTGTACGTCTTTAATTTCCATGGCAACTGCATCATGTTACATTACGTTATTTTATGTTGGAGTTCGGAAGGCACCCTACTTCTTATTGCAGCACAGTAAAATAGTTCCCAAAAAGTAATAAATAATTTTTATGATCATAATTACATCATATGTGTGCGTGCGTGCGTGCGAACGTGTGTGCGTGCATGCGTGCGAGCGTGCGTGCTACCGAGCGTGCGTGTGACCGTGCGTGCGTTCGCATTTGCGTGCGTGCGTGCGTGTTTATGTGCGTGCGTGCGTGCGAGTTTGCGCACTTGCAAGCATGTGTGCGTGCTTTTATGTTTATATACGTATATAAAATGTAATTTTTAAAACGATTACCCCACAGCAAAAACGTTGATTTAACAGCTTATCCAATTTGACCAATTTATTTCCCTTAATTATGTAATATTTTACATGAAGATAATTATTGAAGAACATATATGCTTCACATTGAAAAGAAAGTTAATACATTACCTACTGTAACCATATTTAAAAGAATATCTCCCATAGTATCCATCACAACTACTGGCTGCAATATAACGTCAATGAGACTTAATAAATCAAAAGAAAGAATTTAAAGTTAATTATGATAGTGTTATTAACGTACACACGCACGCCACTTGTTGCTGAGTACAATCGTTCCACTGGATGTAGTCCCGACTTTAACTATGCCAAAATTGGTTTCCTCAGCCGACATTAAAATTCGAGGCGACGCGCGCCTTGTTGTCACCAATACCTTCTTTGAGAGCTTTCCCTCATTTATATTTAGTCTGCAACATTAAATAATAAATGCAATAATATTTTCAAAACATTGGCGCATTGATCAGATTTAAAGAAGTTCAACGGGGATGACAAAATTTTAACAACCCGTAACAGTAATTTCCCAAAGTGCCAGGGGTGGATTTTGTTAAATATTGCATTTGCTATTTGCATATAGCAATATACATATGATTTTTTTTGTTTACTAATATCATACAATTTAAATAACATGCAAATAAACTATTCATATATATTATTGAAAAAAATATTTTGCTCGATAAAAAATAGCTATAAAATAAAAAATAGCACGATCTACCCAAAATATTGCTACTGCTGGTGCAAATGTTGCTGATAATCCGAAGTTATAAATTTTTCGTAGTACACAAAAATACAAACCTTTAAAAGTAATAACATAACAAATATTGCGACAGAATTGAAGATTTATAGCGATTTGTTACATTGTCGGTAATTGATCCCTCATGATATTTCAATTTGACCCAGTTTTTATTACAAAACTTTGTTCAATGATCACGTATATTTTTGATTAAAAAAATATTTAATAAACAAAATTATCAGATATTGAAAAATATAATAAATTAATGGTAAGCATTCATATAAAGTAATTTGGACATGCTGAGAGTGTCATCGTAACTTTCTTTTTTTTCCAAATAAAGATTATTTTCGAAAATCAATGACAATAATAACGGAACCGTGATGCATTATTAACACAAAATGTTAATAGGAGAAAATAACTTTCAGACTTTTCAAAGATCTGCGGTATGTTTCGTGTATCAGAATAGAATTTGTTCGAATTTGACAACATTACATATGTTGATGAAAGAATAATTACAGGCAGGTAATAAATTTAGAAATCAATCAAGATGAGAAATAATATAGACACAGAAATATAGTCATATTTTTTGTAGTCAAATAGTAGCGAATGCATAAATTTTTAAGTCGTTCTAAATTATTTAATCGGTATTCAGTGAGGTCAAGGTAGCACACGTAGTGTTTATTAAAGATACTATTTAGTTTAAATTCCAATAAATTATTTGAGACCCTTCAGAAAATATATTTTTCTGTAAATTATTCTATTGACATCAGTTCCTTGAGGCTGCCAGATAAAAATAACAAGTTTACCATAAAGTTCATAACACACGAACTTATAAAGACGTCTCAGCACCAATGCTTGACCCGCAGAACAGTCATTTGTCAGCGACACCGACGATGGCAGTGGCAACCTGCAACACTGCGTGTCGCCGGGTTGCAGAACAAAGGCGCGCGGAGCAGCGTCCGCCTGCAGCCACGAACACCGCAACTCGCCGCCACTGCTGGCGCACCGTACTGTCACGCATGCCGATTCCCCTTCACTATTATTTTACATGAACACTATTTTCATAAAATTTTGAAACAGTTTTATTTCAATTTTTCAGTTTTTTTTTTTCAATGAATATTTTATAACGAGATTCGCGATGATTAACGGTCATTATCTAGTAGTCTACTTCCAGGTTTCATAAAAACAGTTATAAACCTAAACTATGTTTATTATATAATAATTTTAATATAATTTTATAATCATTTTAATACGTTCACTAAAACATTCAAAATTTGTGTAAATGGCCACAATCATTCGCCAATCTAGCAGTTACTTATATGATACCAATATTCAAAGGATAATAAAATCTACAAAGTATGTATGGTTTATACACAGAACAGAGAGTAAATAGAAATGGCATGTGGGCATGATGAGCGGCCACACATGAGCAGCGCTCCGCTTATTTCGAAATAAGTGCATCTCGACCTACATTAGTTTGTTGTTTGCCGAGACGCCAGAAAGTGCTCCGTTATTTCTGCGCAAAGAAATAAAAATATGCCTTACTGTGCAATAGCATTGTGTAAAAATGAAAGCCTCATACATAAAGCCTTACTAAAGGAGGTATTTTTTATCACAGATATGACGATTTTTCAAATTTATTTCGATGTGTGAAAATTGACCTGACGTTTATTTTGATGCCGCCGATGTTGAACGACGATGCATTGTAGGGCTGCACCACGCCATCTTAGATGCCACTATTGATATTTTTGCAACTAGATTAATGTATATCGATGTAAACATTTTGTATATTTCTTAGACATTATCACTATGTAATGTTAAAATATAAGAAATGTTTACCAATTTCGAAATGTATACGTTGTGTTATAAATTCTTTTGATGAGATCTAGTCACTTTTCTTATATTAATAATGATTTAATTGTGCTTATTCGAATTAAAGGATATTTTTGTTTTTATTCGAAAAATGGGTTGAAGCTACAGGTCGCTAAAATTGATTTCCTGCAAAGTTAAGCACAATTTGTTCGAGACATTTAAAAGATGAAGAAATAATGAAAAAAAACCCCAGAAGTTTTTATATTCTGCAGTAATACCAACAATAAATATTTGGACATATATTTAGGTGAGTGAATTCGGAAAGTGGATTTTAAGCCAAAAAGGAGTGAGCATATTTATGAAATGAAACACATTTTGTTTGAGGATATTTTTCGGAATTCGTGTTAAAACGATATATCCCTCACAAAAATTTCGACGATTAGATGAGCATTTATGTGAGGTGTTACACTCTTTGCCAACTATTAAAAGAGGTAGTATTAAAGTTTTTGCTTTACATTAGTACAATCGCTGTTTTCTTTAAAGTATGTATTTTCCAAATCACTTGTATAAAATATCAATAGTAATAGATATATATATATAACATTTTTTGTTTTATTTTCAGCTTCAAGCTGATTTTACGTCACTTATCATCTCAGAGAAGCATGACACTAAAAATAACCCCAGATTCGTTATCACCACGTAAGCGAATATTACATGCGATTATAAATCATAAGGAGGGAATAATTGAAAAACACAGGCTTCAAATAAAAAAAACTTCACGCACAAAATAGGCGATTGAAAATAAAAATTGTACTTAGAATATCTACAGAATTAAAAATGATTTTTTTCCGTCCACCCGTCACAGCAATATTGGATCCTGTACATATGCTTCACTTATAAGAAATGCATTTTATGTGTATCAAAACTTTGTAGATAATTATGGAAATCGGGTTAACTATAATTACTAACTAATATTTAGAGAAATTTAATAGTATTCAAGGAACCAAAAAGTTTCACTTATCCAATAAACTTCGTCGAATACACATTGACTTTCATAATCAAAAAATTAAAGTGAAGCTGGCTGGTCAATTATTTAGCAATAGTGTAACTGATGCACTTATATTTCGCGAAAACGAATTAAAACTCTTTCAATATTAAGGTAGTCGAGCGACTGCCAATTTTTTGCGAATAATTTTTTTGTCATATTTAATTCAAAAAGGTATGTGTAGATTTGGTTTTAAGAAACCGCTATGTGACAGAAATGATAACATCATACCGTCTTTCTTGGAAGAAAGTACTGGATATTTAAACTCACTGAAGTATAATGACGGAAAACTTGTAATTGAAAGTCCAAGAAAAATGTTTTTTTTTTGGGTTTTAGAGGTTGTATTCATGTACTGAATCATTTTTATTCACAAGTTGGTTACTTATGTATTTGCCATTTTACAAATGTAGTCAAGATCACCTCGAATAGTCACTTCTATTTTATATTACACTAACAAAACATACATTTTTGCATTATTTACGCAACACCGAATCGTGAAATATTGTTTTTTTTTTGTTTTCTTTATATAGTTATTATATTCTGTTTAAATAAATTACAGGTACTTATAGCTAAATAAAATAGAAAACTTTTTAATATACAAAGAAGTCGTTTATTGAAAAATAATTAATTAATGTTTGTATGTTGAATACGAAATGTTTAAAAGTAATGTAAAATTTTATGTTTATTATTAAGCATAATTTAGGAAAAGATCCAAGAATAATTATAATGTATAAATATGTTCTGGTATTTTGAAAAAACTTACTTATTCTGTTATTTTGAAAAACTTTCTTAATCTTGTTCGAAACGGATCATTTGCAGTCATTATAATACTGAAATTATCGTAATAAATTTGTTTCTTAGACTTTAGATATTGAAATTATCATCATACTTTTTTTTTTAATTTAGACATTTGGCAGTTGTAATAAATTATGTTTGTATACTGTTGTCATTTATTTTTAGCTTTGTTGCTATATTCATAATTTGGATCATGCGGCATGTCTCTTTAGATCATCCCTATCATTTCATTAAACTGAATGGTTTCATTGTTTGTTAAAACCATCGCGCGTTTTATCATTTAATTTCCATTAATAAAACTTAAAATTTAGTTGTTTGTACATTATGGAAATATAGATCAGTCCAAAATGAAAAAAAAGTGCAAACATTTTGTTAAATAAATCGCGAAAGTTTTAATTGTAATACTTTAAAACTGACGAAACCTTAATGGCTAATTATCGTGTTTCCATCAGTCAGTTGGGTGCATCTCATGTAGATAATAATTTAATAAAAATTTTAGAACGTACCTAAACATTACGGTTTCGTAAAATTTAAGTTTTCTTAAAAGATATTTAAATATAGCGACTAATTTGTACTGTTGCTTTATATCGATACGTGGTGAGCAGTCGTTATATGTGTGAACAACACTAACATTTTAGAATTTTTGTCGGGAGCAGGATAAAAATATGCGACAAAGCGTGCGGAAACGAAAACGAATTTAATACATTCATGATGTTTATGAACACGGGGGGGGGTGCATCCTGTTGTAATTGGCGCCTTTAAAATTTAAATATTTCGAACAGGCGACACGTGTTTTTACATAGTTCGCCGAATATGCCCCTTCTATTTGTTTTATGTCTATGGGTTTATATATCGGACAATGTCACCATTTTTTAATTATTAATTCATGTTCGATTCGATTGACTTGCTTTCACGCGATTCCTTTTGCTTACTCAATTTCGGGATCTTTTGGGTATTGTTTTCTTTATACACACACGCACACACGCACACACACACACACATATATACACATTTGTGTATGTGTGTGTGTGTGTTTGTCTATTGGTTTTTTTGTCATTTTGTATGTATGTCTATAATAAATAAATTGTTTTATTTTTCAACAATGCGATTGTCATGAATTAATTAAAGAATTATTAATGCGACGTGGCATGGAAAAGGCTCGTACCTACATCAAACTCTACAAATATCTTTATAAATGTTGTGTATTTTATCTAAATTTTATCGTTTATTTTAAAAACTGTACAGGCATACTCCGGTTAAACTAATTACTCCATCAAATGTAAGATTTTAAAGTTCCAAACTTTTATTTTCAAAGCATCTTATAATTATATTTCTTGTAACAAAATTAGTTCAGAGAGTTCAGTAGTAAAAAGATAATGTTTGAATAAATATAATACCTAATAGTATCGATAATCCAGAAATAGCCCAATTAAATATTTTTAAAAATTAAGTCTGTTTACATTTACATTTGACTCGTTGGTTTAATAGATAGTGAAATTTTATAGAACAATAGGCATAAGGGAGACTTGTATTATATCAACGACAATGAGATATTTCTTTTAATTTGAAAATTTTCAAAAATTTCATTGAAATAAGATTTAGTAATTTTTTTCCAAAATTGCTCAAAATTCACTATTTGCCTTTGACTAGTTAATTACAATATTAAAATCTGTTCATGATTTTAACAGTTAGGATGAGTGAACGGATATTCCTTTGATTAAATTATATCAAGCCTAATTTTCATATTTTAATGAAATATGTCTTCGAGCTATTTTTAGGTGAAAATCGATAAAAATATTCCGCTAACAAGCTACACATCACTGAAGAAAATGGAGTGTATAGAGCCATAAACAATTATATTTTATGTGAAAATGTTAGCAAGTTTTTAGCAAAAAAATATGTTTAAAAATCGCCATGATCTTCGCAAATCGAAGACATAATTCTCATTTCGAATTCGTAAAAGGCGCCATTACTTTTTTCACGACTTTTTTACGTATCTTACATACATGTAACAAAGAAATAATTACGTTTCTCTGTGAAAGGAACAACGTTTAAAGCCCTTATTTCAGGTCTTTTTTAGTAATTTTATAAAGCAAAATTTCTTACAATAATAATAACCTCTATCTCATATTTCGACAAAAATCGTAACTCAGCGTTGTCATCTATAGATTCTGACCATAACGCTTTTTTTAATAAAAGCAATAACACTAATATGTAAATGTAGTGGTTTTGTTTACATGTATATAAGAAATATTTATATTGAAGTAAAAATTCGATTCATTTTTACGATTTTCCGTGATAATGTATTCAAACAACGTGAAAATACAACAAAAAACAGACGATAGTACAAGTAGTACAAATTATAAACGCAAATTATTGCATTGGTATCTATCTCCCTTACTCAACTGTATATTGTTTAAAAACTGATATCATGAATTACTTTACACGACTTTGTGTTTCTCCTCTCCCCTTCATATATTTTAGCGATGAGATATATTTTCATATAAAATGATGTTAATATTTAAATAATAATTATTTCTAAAAATAAAATTAAAAATAATAGCAGAAATGCTTAGAGATTTTATGTCCCGTTTCACTGTCCTGCATTAAATCTGTGTTTTAATGGCATATGAATTTATATTAAAATTTTAGAATTAAGTTCATTGTAAGTAATTTAAAATATCTTAAAAAACCGACTTCGAAAAAGGTAGGTACTAAAAACTAAAAAACAATTGACTCGAAATAGGTACCTACTTATTTCTTATTTGCAATAAATAACTAAATTACTTATTTTTGAAGTCGGTGCCAGCATTATCGACAAACTCAAACTTAAACTTTGGTTTGTTTGACATTTAAAAATATTTTAACCTGCAAGACGAGCGTGGATATTTTAAGAAATTAGATTCTCACCTCCATGAACATATTCAAACGAATTAACATCGTTTAAAAGTGGACTCCGTTTTTTCTTCAAATGCTGTTCAACGACATGTTTTTTTTTCAATTGAAACTAAAACTTTGAATTTAATTTAATGGAGTTATTAAACAGCCATATTTTAATTAGTCAATAGTTTTATATTTTTTTTATTTTCCAAGGTTTTTTTATAAAGAAAAAGCGAAAAAATTCTTTTGTGTAACAAACTTAGCGAAGCAAGAAAAAACCTCTTTGACTGAGGTCCCTCTATTAAGATTGATTTTATATATAGTTAAAGATAAATTAGAATATCGGTTTAGCGTGATTTATTTAATCTTCAATTCTATAAAAACTAAAATTAAAAAATAAAGAAATCTCTGCATACGTAACTTAGCTGAATTTGGCTGGAGATCCACGACATAAGGTTCCACCATAACACGTGGCTGCACAACTAGCCAGCGGATTTCCAACTCGTCTACCAATACTTCCGTCCGCTAAATAAAATATTTGTTTTTAAATTAGTTATATTTTTATTCTATACATGTATCTATCTATACATTTCAATTACTTATTTATACATTTCATTTTAAAAAGTTTTAGTCGAGAAAGGCTAACAAAATATCGAGATAATTTTATAATACCAAAACAATTTTTCTGCAGAAATCGCACCATTTTCAAAAGGAAAAGAATTATACCATATAATCATTTTTTAAATTTTAAAAAAATCCAATAACAAGTGCCAGTCAAAAAGGAGAATTTGCAGAACGTAGCGGTTGATTATTTATATTTTTCGATGAAGGAAAAGTAATATTGAGGAACAGTGTGTGAGGAATAATATATTGCACATTTACTAAAAAATACGTTTTTATATTTAAAAAAAAATTCAAGAATGAAGTTTTATTATTTCCTTCATACTTGCAGTTTAAAGATCTGTACCATGTTTCCCTTCGGTCGAACGAGAAACGTTAGCTTCCTCGTTTGCTAAAATAAGAAATCAAAACTAATTTTCTAATACAAATTTATTATTTGTTTGTCTAAGAAAAAAATAACTATGAAACTAACTAAATCCTAGGTATAATGTGTAATAAAGATGCATCGATGATATTTTTGTAGCGCAGATATTAGAAAAAAGTATAAATCGTAAATAAACAAATGGAATTGCTTTCCAAAGAAAAATGTACTATTTACTGAATCTAATGATATGTGGAAATAAATTAATTATTGAAGCTCCGAATGATTTGTCGATCAAAAATGATTTATCATAAAAAGTTATTTAATTAATGATTTATCATAAAGGTATTTAATTAATGATTTATCATAAAAATTACCAGTTTTAGTTCTTATGGAAAGGAGGCAGCTGAAATGTCATCAAAGTTTTTCAGCCTAACTCCTTTGGATTTTTTGTATTGGATAAAATAAAAAATGTATAAAAATTTAAATAAAGAATATTAAAGACTGTATAGCGGTTCGGGCGAAGTTACTAACTATATTTGCCTAGTGAATTTGAACAGTGATTTCTATTATTGTATTATAGTTTTCTATTATTGTATTACGTATAATTTTAAATAAACAGTAAAGTAATTTTAAGAATTTTGAAAACGTTTGTATACTTTTAGTAAAAAGGTTTGTTTCGTTCAATAAAATTGTGACTTTGAATTATTGTCACTTTCAAATAATTTTATCACGAAGTTCGGATAGCTGTAGGTATATTATTAATGGACTATTTTAGGAAAGTCATTAAGAAGACAGGGATTTGTATCATAATTGGTAGCATCCAAAAAAGTTCCTTCGACATTTGAATAAGAAACGGCACGATTCCATCCCTTTTCTATTTCCTACCTATTGTCTCTTCACTTTGTGTTAGCATACGTTGTATCACAGAAGAAAAAAATGTTTAATTGTATTTACCGATTATAAGGAGAAAAAATCTCGCGCCATAATTCATTGGAAAAACTCTCCCTCTTCGTACCTGATAGCTACCTGTACTCGTATAATCATCATCTTGATTGACACCGGCATCTAGAACTCAATTTCATTGAAATTTTCCACTTTCGCACGGTATACAATTGTTCAATCACCTGACTGCAGTTGCACTAGATAGGTATATATGTGCGATAAGTGAGAATATATTTCTTTCAATATATTTTGAAGTGTTATTTAATATATTTGCCATTCTTATCGTTGCTAAAACGCATGAATGTAATAACTATATGGTTATTTCCTTTATATATTTCCTATCAAATTTCTAATCGGCACGTTTGGTTGTTAAAAAAAATTCTATAGTGAAATTTATTCACCGATTGGAAAAGGGAAAATGTTGTATCCTAATTTATTTGAAACACTCACACTCTTCGTATCCGATATCTACCTGTGCTCGAGACACCCTAATTTTCTTGCTATGCCACTGTCTAGAACCTAATTACATCGAAATTTCCCACTTTTGCACCGTTTACAATTGTTCAACCATTTGATCGCGATTACACTAAAGTATAATATGTGATGGGTGAGGAAAAACTGTTTTCAATTATGTCACCGTTATGTTTTGTGGTGTTATTGAATATATTCAATTGTTTTTTTATCGTTATTGAAAGGCATGGATGTAGTAACTATTAGGTTTCTATAACTGCAAGTAAACCGTTAAAAAAATAAAAACTAAACAAATGAAACATGAATTCAATATTTGTTTTTATGAACTGGCGGTAATTAAAAAGTTGTATCAGATCAAGATTACTTAAAAGCGACCCTAAGAGTTTCATAGTCGACGCTTATCTGCCTTATGATTAAAGTTTGGTCAAGTTGAACCAAGCGTCACTTACGACTTAAACTATATTTGTATGTCATAGTCAAAACTCTTACTTGACTTCGTGAAATTCGCGTCGATGACGTTGCTGAGAGTATCGATATGAATCAATCTAGAAATCTATTTAACCATAAATATATTTAGGTAACCAAGCTATTTTGACAGTTTTGACATTCGTTATATTTCCTGTTTCGGTGGTTGTGTATTCCTTGCTTTTCTTATCATTTTTTATTTACTTCTAATTTAACTAACTTTGCTTTTATCTGTACTAGAAATTTTTAAACCTTTACATATTTAATGACTTAGCTTACGACAACTATTGCAATTCCCACACAAACATCGAATAACGATTGCGGTATAAAGTTTGTTGAAATGGACATCAGAAAAAGACCATTCACAGCATTTTTTAAAAGGAGCTTTTAATACAATTTATTGCAAACCAATAATAAGCATTTATTGAATAATGAACATTTATATTCTATGATATTCAAACTAACACAGAATTCCAAAGACAAATAAGATTGTAAAATCTTGAATTAATGATTCTTTCTTACTGAGAGCTTTTCACTCTCCAAAAACACACAAGAATTGTGTGTTTTTGGAGAGTGTTAGTTTGATAGACCTATGTTTTATTATTTTTACATGAATTTATAATTTTATAACATGTGGGGCGCAAACATTTTTCAAACAGGTTTGTCCATATATATATATATATATATATATATATATATATATATATATATATATATACATATATATACATACATATATATATATATATATATATATATATATATACATACATATATATATATATATATATATATATATATATATATATATATACACTGTGTCCGGGAATAAATGTCGAACAAAGAAAGGGGCTATTCGTTGGCTATAAAGAAATAAATTGTCGTTAAAATAAAACGTAAAACATCTCCTTAATTAAGTGCAACTACATTACGTGTACTACACATAACTCACCCTTTTAACACACCTAATACCGCTAAGGCACGCCTCACGCTAGCCGTACGCAACCACTATATACTTTCTTTTATTCAATTTACCAAACAGCTGATATTATTGTTATTTCACTATACCTGCGCCATTACGTATCTAAATTTGAATTTAATTTTTGTATTAAATGACATAATACATGACTATTAAAAACATAATAAATCAATTACTTATGTACTCACGCATGTTGTACTTAGGCGGAAATCACTT
Organism: Druceiella hillmani; assembly: GCA_039881145.1. Classification (NCBI taxonomy): domain Eukaryota; kingdom Metazoa; phylum Arthropoda; class Insecta; order Lepidoptera; family Hepialidae; genus Druceiella; species Druceiella hillmani. Next base: position 26,695,057 of record JAYKKI010000023.1, on the reverse strand, counting down.
AACATACGACTTAAATAGTTTGTAAAATATTGCACTTAAGAAATATTTCAATTAAATTTTATTCCCTTAACGTAAATTGAAAAATTACTATAACGTTTTATTAGCTTTTACTTTCTTTAAGTTCTTTACCACGACCTAGGTTTCGTTGTATTAGCAAAGAATTCTTTGCTAATAGCCCACCTCAAGATGTTGTAATACAACGAAACCTAGTTCGTGGTAAAGAACTGAAAGAAAGTAGAAATAATACTACATCACGTAGTTTCATTTAATTGTGAATAATGAATTTCTACATAATTAACGCCAAATATATTGAATCATTTAAGTATTTCTATTAATCGTATTAAAATTTTGTTAATCCTTTCACGTAGTCTCTTCATAGATCGATCAATAGATACAATAAAATTAAAGTCTGAACTACAAAACGAGTAAAAATATTTATCTCCAATTAACTTCTCGCTTATATATGGTAAACCATTACATCGATAAAACAATAATTTCAAATTCATTTAAATTGTGTAATAGGCGAAGGTATGAAATTTTTACATTTTATTTATATAGTTTATGTTACTAATTAAAAGATTTTCGTACTTCAAATATCAAAACCACTCATGCGTTTCACCCTTCACTAAAAGAAGGTTATTTTAAAAAGTATACCAGGATGGAAAGGGACGGGGCATGATAATACCGGCAACGTTTTCAATTAGCTAATACTCCAGGTGAACTAGCTTGGATTGGCTAACGTACGAGTATATCTCTTACGATATATCAACCAATTAGAAATTATTCCTTGTTTTAAAAAGCAAAACCATAGGACAGAGACATATGCAAAACAAAATATCCAGATGCTACAAAGCTGCTTTACATTATTTATTCTTTACATTATTTATTATTTATCAATAGTACTGTATCGTAATCTCTTCACATTTTTAATATTGTGTTGAGACATCTTATATTGGATACACTAACTAAGCATGTATGCATTAGAGAATTCTTATAGATATCCATGATTATATCAGATTTAGAAGGAATCATAAAGAAAAGATCTAGAAAAGATAATTCTTTAATAGGTTTTATTATTACTTACACGGAATATAGCCTTTAACTTTATTTAAAACGATTACAAGAAGCTGTCTTCATACTGTGCAACATTTAGTTCGTAAAATTATGGAAATATCTCGTTGATTTCAAGAAAAAATATGAAATTGTAATTCTTCAAGAATAATTTTATATATGTTTTGTTTTGTATCACATATAAAATTTTTGTTGCATCGGTTTTCGGATCTTGAATTATTTTTATTTTATTTTGGCCAAAATTCTTTTGATTCACTAACAGGCCATGCGACAGTGACGGCCTAAAAAATTCGTATATCACAATTTTTTTTCTCTTAAACGTGTGTTTAGTATTATATTCTAATGTTCTATTTCGACTTTACCAACACAGTGTAATAATATTTTTTTATAAATAATTAGTTTATATGTAGAATATTTTATAATTAGTATAACAAATAACAGCTGAATATGTATTTGGAAAAAAGAAAGTTCTAGCTACAAATTTAGCGATTGACATTATCTGACAGAACATTGAACAGTGTAACTATTTTTATGTTGTGACACACGAAAAAACCAAAAATTTAAGTGAAAAGCCTTGTGACCTCTTTACTATACTATAAAATTAAAATAATATTTAAATTCACCATCATCACCAGTAGCTCGACAGTCCTCGGTGAACCCGGGTCTTCTCAAGCAGACTGTTTCAAGTCCTTCTTCTGGGCGCCACGGTTACCAGTTTATTATGTTGAGAGCGTCGAAAACACTTTGTAGACATTCGGTTCTTCCTCTTGAGTCAATTGGTTTGATCAGAAAAATTCGTTTTGTCGTTCTATTTTCCTTCATTCTAATTACATGGTCGGCCTATTTTATTCGCTGATTTTTTATAATTTTTATTATATCTGGTTCTTTAAATAAGCGATAAAATTCGACATTAGTTCTCCTTCTCCAAAACCAAGTCAAAGAACCCGCCACAGATGGATCTGAGGATTTCTCGATCGAAAATTGAAAGGGTTTTTTCACCAGTTTGGAACAATGTCCACGTTTCAGATGCATTTGAAAGTACCGACATGATTAAGCTTTTATATGAGAGTAGTTTAGTGTATTTTCTGATATTATTGGATTTCAGAAATCTTCTTAGCTCATGAAAGCATCTTTTAGCTACAGTTGTTCGTCTCCTCAGTTTTGAAGCCACATCGTTGCCGATTTTGATTTCAGATCTAAGGTAGATGAATGTATTCACCCTTTCAAATTTGATTCAAAACGGCCTATGACGGTATCAATAGAGAACGCCTAATCGAAGCTCTGAATGAATTCAACATTCCTAATAAACTGATGAAGTTGATTTCCCTCACTCTAACCGACAAGAAAAAGAGACTTAAAATTCAAGAGAGCCTGTCTAAACCAGTCGAAATAGCAAATTGCGTTAAATAGGGCGATGCATTAGCGTGTCTTCATTTCGACGTTGCTCTCAACTACAATATTATTAAAGATTCAAAAATCAGCACAAGAAACACGATCTTTTCTAAATCTGTATAAATTATTACATACGCGGATGACATTGACATTATTTCTGGAACTCAAAAAAACCTTAAATAGACATTTTAGCACTAGAAAAAGAGGCCAAAAAAATGTATCTCTCAATAAACCAAATACATGCAATTTGTGACCAACTGACTCCACCATGCATTTTAATATTTCAATTAATTTAACTTTAATCATTTTAAAGAAATGAAGGCTTAATTATTAAGCTATAATTTTATTTTTTCATATTGTTATTATCTGCTAATATTCAATTTTGTAACACTTCATTTTTTGAACAGATTGCGACTCCCTTTAATAATAACCGCGTCCCCCAGGATAGAAAGGATGGTGTTTAGTGCAGATTATATTAGTTTATTACCTGCGTTTGTGAACAACAATCAGTGAAACGCCGCGCTTTGAATGTATCGTGTCGTTATATATAATATTCGTTCGTTTTTGTTAATTATGGTTTTCATAAATAATTACTTGTTATCGTTTTTAAAATATTATAATGTCTACTGTGCGTTATTCCAATTCGGAATATTATGACAGACTGATGTTTTAGGTGCATGCGATTGCAATGCTCGCCAGGCGAGTGTAATTTATGCGGCTATTCATCCAAATAGCGCCAGAAAGCCAAATGAACGGACCATCGGAAGGTTGACTAGTCGGGTTCATAGTACTAGTCAGGTAATGTCCTCGAGGTAAAAATCATCCTTTGTTAGAGGACGTTCAGTTGATAGAAGACGTCACGTGGCTGAAGATGCTATCGTCATTCTTTGGAGTAGCGTCAAATTCGATTTATACTGAACTGAATGCCCGGACGAACAAACTTTATGAGAAAGGATTACCGACAGTTTTAATAAAATTAAGAGAAATGTTCAAATGGAAATCATTTTAAATATCTCCTTCAAGACTTCTTAAACAAATAAGTGAAATAATTTTATATGAACATTAAATTAATAAATCTTTTGGTAAAATAATTGTTACTAAAATGACTTCTCTTTGTAATACTTTATAAACGTGAAAAAAGTCATGGACTGAGTGGTTTCCACGGAACTACAAAATGAGTCGGTACATTAATAATATTATTTATTAAGTTTTTAATTGTTATATTTCATGTTGTTTAATCAATCATTTAAACGAAATACTCGCTACGTACTCAGGTTCACGGGCCATTCCCCAGAACAGCACTGAACGATGTGCGCAAGTATCATGTGTACGAAAAAATTACAAATAATTATGAATATTTTGAGTTTACTGAAAAAAAGTCATCTTTTAAAGGTTATTTTAACGACAATCATCTATTTTTCAGTCAATTCATTGACGTCTTTCGTTGTCCATAATTTATATCCGGACACACACACACATTATATATATATATATATATATATATATATATATATATATATATATATATATATATATATGTATATACTATGTGTATGAAGGAAACTTTGTCACTTCAAACACTTGTTTAGTATAATCCGACAATATATTATTTTTATCAACTAGTCGCCTAGTTGATAAAATATTAAAGCTTAAATTTGATATGAAATCATAATTATTTTTAAATTAACACCCTATAACCTTTACACTAATTTTGGCAACGTGTTCGCCTATTGCAAAATTTGCAATCTGTCAAGTGTCAAAATGAAATGAAGGTCATCTATCAATATCTTTGCTAATATCCCACCTGAAGATGTTGTAATACAACGAAACCTAGGTCGTGGTAAAGAAGTTAAAGAAAGTAGAAATAATACTACATCACTTAATTGTGGACGCCTACATAGTATTTAAAATAATTTATAATAATTTTAAATTTTGTTTTAGAATGTATTTAGTATTTACACATACCTAAATTTTTTGTTCCGTTTCCGTATTAAGTGCCTTCCCCGTAATCACCGCACTTTCGCAACCGATGACAATAATTTTAATTATCTACGTTGTACGTCTGGTATTCGAATTTTGCTTCCTTATAAAATGAGTCAGCACATTTTGTTACATGTTTATCGATATTTTTGGAGATGTATCACCTGATATCACTGAAATGACGGGTTACCCTTCTGTATTGCATTGATCGTAAAAAGACTTGGTTGTAGGATAACCATGTCATTGGCATACTAATACCATGTTCCACCTAGACATTTGGCATACTAATATCATGTTCCACCAGCACTAAAAAACGACATAATATTCGTAATTTCACTCACTCGATATCACAAATAACAAATCGTTTAAAAGAATAAAATCGCATTAAACCAATGAACTGTTATGTCAAACTAAACTTTAAAAAAATATGTAGCCAGTAGGAATGTGTAAGGGTTGCATTATAAATAATAAATAATGCATAAAAATTGAATTTGAGATCAAAATTAATATTATTTTATTAATAAGAAGCGAATAATAGTTTCTCTAAACGACAAATGAAAAAAAATATCGTATTAATACTTATTCTTACAAGTTTATTTTTAAAATCGATAATAATATTTTTATAAACTTTAATATTTGATGGACTAATGAATGGACGTTAAAGATTTTTAAATGGCAATATTTTTGATTTACGAAATGTAAACAACGTTGGCCTTGAAATTAATTTTGATATCCTTTTCTTTTTTACCCTTTTTATCTAAAACTATGCAAACGAAAGGGATAGTTAGATAAGTCAAATTCATTATCGATCGCTAAGAAGAGTAATCAAGCAATTCCACATTGCCACATTTCTTACGTTTATCGAAATACAAGATATAGTTTGATGCATTTTCATGTTAATGACTTATGACAACTTTTAAATATCCAAATTAAAGTGGTGTATACATATATATATATATATATATATATATATATATATATATATATATATATATATATATACACACACACACACATATATATATATATATATATATATATATATATATATATATATATGTACAAATCTATGTATCACGGTTGACAAAAGCTGAATATACTTTTAAGAACCGGAAACTAATTTGCAGATAAATTTCTTCCATTTTTTTATTATTAGTTAAATAAAGTTAGGCCAACTAGATTTATATAAATATTACAAACTGAATAGACATTTATTTTCTTAAAACTCACTTTCGCCGCTAATCGCGACATTACCCACGACATTGTCTACAGGCCATTGATTGATATAGGTTTCTTACTATGTGTAATTATATTTTTATGTGTGTTATATTTTAAAATTGACTCGTCTGTGAAATAAAAATTGTAACTTAAGACACAGTCAAATCGAACTTTATGCTTAGCATCGTCTATGAAACTCAGCCTAAATGTTCATGGAAAATTTTCTGCCCTTGGGTCATACCAATGCCTATTCGCACTAACTTCGGGAATCTGCTGATAAATTACTCTTTTATTACGAAGTAAAGGAAAGTATTAAGATTAAGACCATTTTGGTACGATTACACTTGTTCTCGTTAAACCTTTTGTAGATAGTAGCGCGGCATAGGGCTTCGTCATAAAATGCCAATTGAAGTCTATCGGGACTTTGTTACTGATTGAGGCCACAATGAATACATAAAAAATCCACAGCCACATCCACGTTTATCTTATGGTATTTCTTTCAAAAGATTTCCAAGTTCGACTCTTAAAAACCGTAGATAAGAACCTCCATTAAGTTTCGCTAGAAGTTCAAATGCACCGATAATTTTGCCATCCAGCATTCCAGCCCACAAATTGACTCCGAATTTATTTTGAAAATCTATCTTGCGTTACTATGCGGGGAATCGCGACGGCCCATTGGTGTCAATTTTGCATATTAAATACTACCATTCTTCGAAAACGATTCATCGCTCCATAAGATGGAAATAAAAAAAAAACGCATCTTGCCTGCATCGATGCAGCATCTCCCGATAGAAATGTATTCGTCGTTGATAGTCAGCATGTAGTAGTTCTTCCAATCTTTACACATGGTACGGACACAAATTATTTCTTCTTAAAATTCTTCTTAAATCTCTTCGGCCAGCACTTGACGCTCATCGACATTTCTAAAATATCTTTCAGGAACTACACTTCAAAATATGGGTTATTTACACGAAGAAAGACTCTGTGATAGCGAGATAGCGTTCGCGATTAGGGTAGCGCTCACGATACGTACATAGCTCGTAAATGAAATACATTTCTGCATATTCACGAGCAGTGTATGTCTGAGGCATTTCGCAATCTAGTCGGGTAAACAAAATTCAAAAATCACAAGTACTTACAAGATCCAATTCAAGCGTAGGTCAGCAAATAAAAACAGTGATATGGAAAAAACTCATTGTTAGCTCCGAGCGATAAGAAAGTCACCGAAGAATCAAAATTGTTGAGGGAAGGAGTAGAGGGGGGTCGCTTGACGATCGAAAACAATAAAAAGACTATACGAGTGGAAAAGAGACAGCGAAACAATTCTGACATACAGTTGTTTTCATCGTAGGCATTTCTGGGAATGCGGAGTTATTTCAATAAAGCAGGTATTTTTCGAATTATAACAAAATTAATTGTAAAAATGTTACCTTTTTGGAATCTGTGTGAATTGTAGATGGTGAAATAAAGCTACACAAGGTTGCCGTACATTTTTTCACGCTAGCACTGTTCAAAAATTACTTTTCATGTTTTGTAATTGAAAAAATGTACATATTTCAGCGTTTAATTTTTATATTACCAATAATAACCAATTAGTAACATTTTAATTAGGAAGACGAATATTCTCTTAAACATCTTGGATAAAAAAGAGAAATAGTAATAAAACCTAATAATTTTTATTTACCGATTAACAAAAAATGAAAAATCCTATGTCTAAAACTATTAAGCCTAGAATAATAACATTTACTGTTTCATATGTGTAATAACCCTCTCTCACCGACATTTGGTTGGTCCACTCCTTACAGAACACCTGTATATAATACCACTACAAAACACACCTAAAAGTTTATTCTCGCAGAGTTTATCACTCATACCAAATATATCTCTCTCTAATTGAACCGCGATTAGCTGGTTAACTATTTATATACTGTGTAAAAGTGGAGAATTTCTTTTCAATATTTAGGGACGTTATTTTCATACACGTTCAATTATCAGATTGCATACATTTCTTTGAAAGCGGGCGAAATTTGTGTCTATAGATATTTTTTTTTATATAGATGCTTCCCGTTTCATAAATTTAATTAAATTATCATGAAATTTCATATTCAGTTTTAATTAATAATTCGAACAAAAGGTATCGAATGATAAGGTAAATTTTACAGAAGATCACAATACTAATTCAAGCAGCACAAACTCATTCACATATCATTTGATCCTTGCAGTTACGCACTACACCCTCAAAATTCCCGTTACAGTTTTACAATGCGCTAGTTGAGCTTACGGTACCGAAGTGTCACATCGTTGACGTTCAAACCTGCTATTACCGTGATGACTTAGACGTTCACATCTTGCCGTTTTCCCATACATTTTGCTTCTCTATAAAATCATGATACATGCTATACCATTAACGTGTTATAAAAACGCCCATTATTTTATTATGCATAACTTTCTCTTTATAATTGCGCAAATGTAAGGGTGGTTAAGAAAGCAATGTTCATGCTCGCGTCGCTGAGAATACCACATTTCAATTTATGCAATATCGTCACATTTCTTACAATATCAAAATAAAAGATGCAGGTCTTCCCTATTAATGACATAACGATTTATAAATTTTAAAAAATTTTATGTTTAGAAAAAATACGTATATGGTAAACCACTTATTGTACACAAATATTACAATTCATAACTGTGCATAATGAGTGGATTACAATATACAATATGTAGCATGCTCCCGAATCATTAATACTTTATAATATAAGCTTACATTGTGAGCTTCATTCCAAGATTACTTATTTCATTTTACCTTAACTAATGTTTGACACTTTATATGTTTTAAGTGTCACTACTGCGTTACATTAATATTCTCCTCAAATTAAAACAGTTTTAACAGGTGTAGGTTCCTAATATGAAATAATAAGCTTACACTCGTGTTGAGAACTGCTATATAAAGTCACAATTATGTAGTAACTCTTTTCTAAAATTTTATAAAGGTATGTATCTAATTTTAAACTAAACTAGACGATGTGGTTTATCCGGATCCATATTACCCTCCTCTCAAACGTGCATAAATTCGTTATATAATAAAATAGGGCCGGAGGGTCAGTTAGCTGCTAGCAGGGAGTGGGATTTTGATAACATGGACAAAGGTCCAAAATATGGCAAAAGTGCCATTATAATACAAACTTTAATTCGTTGGCATATCTCTTATCATCTTTATAAGATTAGCGGCCCTGATTAATCTGTTGGTGTTTTTTTATATTTTAATTGCCGATATATTAATCGACTGTATTTTAAATAAAATGCGTATTACTGTAAACAAAACAGTATCATTATCCGACTTGGTTTCAGTATCATTATCGACACTAAACCTGTCCGCGACATTCACACCAACAATTTTATCATAAACGTTATAAAAAAAATTGAGTTGTGAAATGATTCGTTTTTATCGCACGCTGATCAAACATAACATGAGAGTTCTGCATAACACCTGCACACGAATTATGGAAACAACATTAAATCTGACTTAAAAATATTTTGAACGTATTAGCTGCAAATGCTCAGACATATAACACTTTCGCGAAATATTTGAAATCAGTGTTTCAACACGTGTCGCTAATAAAGTCAATGCATTTCTGTTTGGTAATTTAAGAATACGCTATTCTAAAGTTGATCTCACATTGGGCTCATATTCCCAGCCAAAACGGACCCAGTTCTGATAATAAATCGTTTTTATTTATAATAAATCTTTCCTAAATTTCAAAAACTATCCATCTCTTTGGAAGATTTCCCGTATAATACACATCCTCAAATGTGGTTCTAGATCTGATGTACAAAATATAGGCATATACTCGTAGAGTAGTGTCTTAGTAGCCTTCCACTCTAATAAAAAAAAAATTAAATTAAGCTTTACACAATATTAAAAAAAATTACTAGAGTGGAAGACATACGCCTCCCACTCTAATAAACTATTTAGCCACTTATATTACTCAATCTGGAATAAGCCAAGTTAGTATTCTAGGCCCTGTTTTGTTTCTCATTATGATTACTAATTTGCACTCAGTAGTCTGCTCGTTGCCTTCTAATTGACGATGATATATGACTATATATGATATGACTAATCTCGGAGACAACCTGATTTTTAGCTGTTTCAAAGTGATATTGACACAGCATTTCAATGGAGTCCGAGCAACAAGCTATAATTTCTTGTGAGTAAATGCGCAATGATGGCATATTCCGGCCGAAGAGTATCTTCATACAGAATTATAGGATAAATGGAATGACTTTCAAAAGAGTGTCATACGTGCAGAATCTCGGTGTAATTATGGAAAATCATCTAACATTTCATGATCATATGATTGAAACCTATCCGATGGCCTACAGAGTGCTAGGATTTGTCACGCAACATACTCACGATATCCATAATGGTGGATATATTGTGACCTTGTTCAATTATTTGCCCACAGTGTCCTTTAAACCAATGCAGTCATCTCATCTCCGTACAAAACAGCATCTATACGTTGTATACTATACTTTCTATATTTTGGGAAAAGTATGGAAAAAAGTTCAATAAATTTTTATATCAAGAAAGTACGAGTACTATCCTCATTTGTTTCCTTTAGATTTTATAATGGGTGTGACCGAATGTAATTTTTAATTTCAAGACTGGTTTTTAATTAACTTATATTTCACAATGTTGTACGAAAAATATCAAAATGTAAAATGAGTCAACTACCGTATTGATGCTTTATGCTCGCAATTGTCACATAAGAAGGGGGAGTCATAGTTTATTTTCTTTGCCTAGAGCGCACACGAATATCCTCCAATATTCACCAGTTTTTCAGCAGACTTATGAAAATCAATGAGGTATTTGCATGGGGCTCCAAATCTTGATATTTTTTTCTGCTCCATTGACCGATTTAAGAATGGGATTCTGAAGTTGCTAATTAGTTCATGTTTGAAAATTAGGTAGTCACATATTTAATTTGAAATAAAATGTGTTTTTTTCTGTTTTGTTAATAATTTGTTATGTTATGTGTTCTACGGTTGTGTTTGTGTTTGTTACTGTTATGTTAACTGTTGTGCGGTTGGTGTTTGCACATGTTCAACATTTATGGAGTAAACTGCAGTCGAAGATGAGAGTTTCTTCTTAAAATTTAACATTATTGCCAGGAATGATTCATAGTGTACCAGGAGGGAATCAAATATTACCTGCAAATTATGAACATACTGAAGGTATATTGAAGACAAGATTCTAAAAAAAGACAGATTCTAAACGAAAAAAATTCTTAATCATCTTGTAAATCAGGAAAAAATGTTCTCGTTTTATAAGCAAAATCCTTGAGTACTTTTTCAGTTTATATCACGGGAAAGCTTAATACCGCTGGAGTTTATACCGCGGGAAATTTAATTACCTTTATTATTTTTACAAGCTAAGCGGAATAATGACTCCACCAATCAGCTTGCAGAATGTACAATTAAACTACTTCTCTGTTTTAAAATAATTAGTGCTATACCATTTCTACGATTGGAAATGAAATCGTAGAGTACAGGTTCACATGCAATAAGCAATCGTCACACTGAATTTTCTTTTGACTCGACTCTGACTGACCTACTCTGACTAGCTCAATATGGCCAGCAGTATCACTGTGGCTATCGTTGGTGAATGGAGATCGCCAAAATAAGTGGCCAAAACGGTCGCCGGACGAGAAAGAACATTCCCTAGTATCGTTCGTCGAATGAACGTGAAAGGCGTTGCGCTTATGATTCTTTATATACGCCGAATGGAGGTTTAACGTAAAAAGAAAAAAAATGGATACACCATCTTATAGCTGACCGAATGATACAATATACAAATATACGGACTACATCAGAATGTCCGAATTCTTCGGAATAATTTGTATCAATTGTCGGCGGCGGTTGAAGAAATGAAGAAACAGAATGGTAGTATTCTGCAATGGCAATATTAATATATTCACTGAATAAAAAAACACAAAATTTACCTAACTCTTATCGTCTAGCGTATTCACCGGATGAAGTGTTCCAAAGCGATGGTCTGTTTCCAATTTCAACAATAAATTTTTTGCTATCGAAAGCGGCCTTTTCATACAATGGCTATAGAAATGTCAGATTGGCGATGAAGCTGGAGACTCGGTGAGAAAACGGCGGTAAGCGAGTATTCATTTTCTTAAAAATATCGCCATTGTAACGCGTTGGCCAAAACGTAGCGTAACGGGCCGTTTGGACGGCGACGGTTCCAAATCGGAGACATCACCAAGTTGATGTCAGGTCAGGTATTCGCCATACAATTTTGTTTGGCAACACTGACGTCGCCCCAATGAGATGAAGCTCTTAATTAGACAAATACTTGAAACTGGCCATCTTTTAGTTGTGTGATGCATTTCAACATTACGCGTTCTGATTGTTGGACAATCTGTTTTTCGGCGTTTAAGCAGAAATGTTGAAGTGCAACATTATTTTTGGTTTCCAGAATTAAGTGAAAATACCCTATTAATGTCAATTAAACAACATTAATCATAATTCTTAACTCAAAAACTATCTCATGCATTAATCAGATATTTATACATGTGGTGACATTATACCTGCATCACTTCTTTGAACTCCGCAATCAGTATTCAAATTAATTTTTTCTCTTGCCACATTAATTTCAGTATTCCTTTACTTAATTCTAAATATCTATGATTTAATTTTTTAACATAATTTAATAATTCTTATCATATCTTATGTATCTGTTTATACGTACGTATATATATATATATATATATATATATATATATATTTATAAATATATTTATATATATATATATATATATATATATATATATATATATATATATATATATATATTAAATTAAATTTCGTTTCAGTTAATATTTTACATACCTTACTTTAACTTAAAATGCAGCATTAAGCTGCTATCTAATAAACTCAGACATAGCATGTTAATATAATTTATATCTGTTTTGTCCATATATAACAAATAAATTAATTAAAGGGCAATACCAAACCAAAATACCTATGTACACCGATTCTGTTAATGGAAACATTTAAAATTCAGATGTTATGATTTACATATATTGAAGAGTATTTTACGGTTATGATAAGAACCTCAGAAGGTAAACAAATTTTAAACCATCCCGAAAAATTATTTTAATTTTTAATATCTATTAATTTGTGATAACATAATGTAATGATTTATATAATCGAATAGCCAGTAAACATCTAATAGGTACACTCTTTCGCATCACTTCCGGATATATTAAAAATGTACTCGTTACTGATTTACTCGCAAGTTACAATAACCTAATATTTTTATAAACCCTTTTCAACATTTCATATTAAATTCCAGAGAGCTTCGCTGTAGTAACTTAAATCCATTTTGAATATTTCCCGGGTGTAATAAAAAATAAGCGATATTTTGTTTGTTGTATTTTGGTAATGATCTCGCATTATCTACACAGTGGCAAATTTAAAACATTAAATATAATTTATGAATACATACATTTAAATTGGCGAAAAATTTGTCTTTATATAATATATACTTATTTTATGTGACATAGGCATTTAAATTATTTTTAATATATGGAAAATCGTCAAATTTTCTAAAAAGGAGAAAACATTAAAATTTTAATTAACAACATTTTTCAAATACGTAGAATCTATACAGGAACTATTGCGTTACCTTCCATTACGCTAAAGCTAAAACAATAATATATTACACGGTATTACCAAATAATATGTACACAAAATGTTTCTACAAGCTAATACTCACCACGTCACCTTCTTCCAATACCTCACTGTGTTCCGGTTCAAGCTCATCGCCCATTCGACTCGCGAGCGGAATGTCACACAACCACAATCTGTACAAATTTTAACAACATATTTATATCAATTTTTTTCTTTAAAGGTATACATTATTTCCCCCAAATTATTTGCTTATATACTTTCTTGCTTTATTATACCGCATTTTGTTCAGTCTCCTTTATTTCGAACATTTTTTTTATAATTAATACTTTCTTAAATGCATACCACTAAAAGTACTCATTATCGATCACACATCAATATATAGTGACGATGTTAATAGCTTTTAATCACTGATAATATAAAAAGCAAAAGAATGGTAAATGTTTATCGACTCATTTAAATCTTTCATACCATGAGCCCTAAGGAAACTACAAACGACTGAAACATGCCCTCTCGTGGCCCTCATATAGACAGATCTTAATGATATGTGATGCAAAATTATATGCAAAATTATATGCAAAAAGAGGTATTGCCGCTTTCAGTATACCTTAACAAAAACATTAGATTACTAACTATTAAAGTATGTAAACACATAAAATTACGAGGTATTCTTATTACTAAAGCCACCATGTTTCCCCGTAACTTGTCTTTTCACACTATCACATGTGCGATGTCATGTGCAAGTCCGAAACGCCCAGAAGTTGCATCAATTTACCATCAAAGACTTGCCAGAAGAACCGTCAGAATCTCTTATTACAAAAAATTTGCAATATTTTCTTCACAACTCTGTTTTATATAAATATAATTGTTTGTTGTTGTATATTTGTTTGATGAATATAATATAAACTTTTCACTTCTTTTTCACTTTATTTAACTAACTAATCGACATTTTTTTATTTTGAAGATATAAATTCAAATATTAAAAGGTTATAAACCTTGAAGTGTAAGAATCCTAACATTACAAGCTTTTATTCATCTCATCTTAAGTTTCTCGCTTTCAAAATTTGATTTGAGAATTAATGGAATTTTATTGATATCAATTGTCGAGATTCTGGAAACAATCATATTTATTACAAAAGACACCACTTTTTTATAAACTTCACTAATGATGTCCTTCCAGAATTTATAATAAACCTTCACAATAAATTAATATCTCAATTTATTAGAATTAATCCAAGCCGTAAACAGGCAGACGTCGTGACCGATACAAAACTGACCTTGTATTTGATAAAATCACGAGTGTTTTTTATTAATATTATTTTTAATACAATCGAATTTGCGAAAGCACTTTTTTTTGTTTGATTACTTCATCTGAATTCAAATTGAAGCTACATAATGAGCACTTAATTTTTATAATTTACATATACATAGGTCGTTTATTGTGTCTCCTAGGAAAGCAAACACATGCCAGTTAATAAATCGTACTTTTCAATGTTGATATAATAGTTCGTTAAGCCTCTGAGTGCATTATTTACGTGCTTCGGCACGGAATAGCAACTATATCAATGACGGAATTCTTGTATATTATATTGCTACCTAAAAAGTTTATGGGAAAAAAGATGCGTAATTTTCTGTAACAAATATAACGTCATAAAAATTATGTTGTAAAACTGAATTGAACTTATTAAAATATCTAATTTATTGTTAATTCAGAAGATGTATACATTCTTCCTTTATCCAATTGCGTCATATTTGTAAATTTGGAATATATAATATATAAATATTATCTAATTGTGAAAAATTTATTATTGTTCAGGTGTAGCTGAGATGCCAAGTAAACGACAATAAAATAAGCCTCCCACCACCATGATGCATGTCTCGCAAAATACGAGACATTAATACAGAAACTTTTTAGAATGGAACCAATAAGTAAATTTATAATCTGTTTATTTTTAAAATCGCCGACACATTTCACATATCGATTATTGATTTCATCACTAAAAGAGGCAGTCGACAAACTTTCCTTGCCGTTTCGAAGGCAATCACCGCTTCTTCAGGGTACGGAGTTCGGCTTTATCATAAAGTATCAAATAAAGTAAATTAGGATTTTGCTGTTGATTGAGAATACAACGAAATTTTCTAATATTAATTTCATCATGAAGTGATTCACAAAAATTTATTTGCCGCCAATTTGTAAAACTAAATGATAAATTCAAACAAAGTACCTTTATTAATCACCAGGAAGATTAATTTTCAAAATTTTATTTTATTTTAATTACATTTGTAAGAATAAATTATCAGTTCTAAGACTTTTCAATGTCACTTAAGTTTGTTCACTTGCAAAGGCAATACTGGTAACGAGCTGAAAGAGCTGAAACGCCGTCATGGTAAACAGGAATCTGATTTTAGTTCATGCCCGAGCTAGCTTAACTACGAATGACCCCAGTTCCCTTATCGTAACTTACAAGGAACGAAATTAGAAAAGTTAGAACGACATTGATCGCAAATTTATCTGTAGCCCAATGCGCGATAATTAACTTTAACGGTAAGAAGATGCTCAGGTGAAAACGTATTTGTTTTCGTAAATAGTTATTGTTGTTTCAAAAATATTATAGTGGCGCTTTTGGTATTAAACATATTTTATTTGTTAAGATCAATTCGGGTAATATTTATTTTATTATTTTAGATTTATAAAAAAACAAATAGCCAAAAGTATCGTCTTTATTCACAACAATTACCTCGAAGGACAAATACAAAATGAAGCCCTCGATCGGTGAAAATATGATATCCAAAATTTTAGAACTAGCAATGACAATGAATTAAATTTCAGTTTGTACAAGATTTGTTCAAATAAAACCATCCAAGAGCATGTCGAATACCTGCTACGTGGCTCTGTAGCCAAATAATTTACATTAGAAACCTTAACATCCCCCTTTAACCTTATGTTAAGTACATATTATTTCACATTTCTATTATTAATATATATGAGAGATTAACAAAGATGCTTTTATAACAAGAAGAAGATTAAATATTCACTATTTGCAGGATCAGAGTTAGGATAATAGATGTTTACTCCATTATCCTGCAAATAGTGAATATTAATATCACATATATGAGAGATTAACAAAGTAAGCATATCACATAGTAAGCATAATGGCCTCCGGACAAATAAAAAAAAATTGTATTCATTTTAGATGCTACTAGTGTGATGTTGATTTCGAAACCTAATGTTACAAATTTAAAATCTTTATCAGATACTAAAATTATTAGTCGTTATTATTTCATTATTAGTCGTTATAATTTCAATAACTTTATGGTCGTTTGAGAGCTCATATCTCTGATAAATATTTATTGATCTATTGATTTATATTAAAATGCACCAGCTCAAACATAGAACCTAAATTAAAAAAAAGAAGGCTATAAAATTTAGAAAAGTAAAAAAAAGATGCAACTTTAAAGTTTGAAGTTTATTGTTTTTTTTTAATTATATAGATATAATAATTATATCAATGCACGAAGGATTCTAAACACTTTCTATTTATTCTAAAGATATCGGGATATTATGGACAATCGTTATTTGAAAAAAATATTCTTACAAACAATCATTAGAATTTTGTTAAATTTTAAAATATATTAAACAATAAAATTCACAGTGAACGAGAAATCTTTGCTATAGAATTTATTAAATAATTGCAAAATTTATAAAATTTCCTTGAAAATTTTATTACATCACTCTGTTTAATCTATTATTCTATTCATACGAGCATAATAATTCGTATCTTATTAACAAGACCAATTTCTTTTGCTGTTGTAGAATATTTACATTCAAAACTTAAAATAATATGAAATATTTAAAGTCGATTATGGAGCGAAACCGACTAACAAAATTTCGAAAGAATATAATAGTAACAACAACTTAAAGAATTTACAAGAAGAAAAAAACATGAAAATTTCAATTCACTTTGCTAATGTAATAACAGAATTAAAACCAAGTATAAATTTCAATCGTTTAGATTTGAGATTGTTTTAAATTTTTTTTCGGTTTCGGATATAACCCGCTTGCAGGTTACGGACTTGGAACTCATGAACATAAGTGTCTTTATTAGTACCACAACATTACTTTCTTTATTATTTTTTTTGAGTTCATTTATTATCCACTCCACTTACATAAAGAGTAAATATTAGAATATAGAGTAATCCAGAAGGCGCATACGCACAAATCTCTTCGCGGTCACGGTGAAGCCAAAAATCAGTGGAGGGGTACCGCACTCCGCCTACCAGCGCCCTCTCCAACGCGCAAGGTGTTACCAGCAGAATAAATTTACCCACCAACTTCAGGAAATCGACGCGTATAAAGGAAAATCGATAGATTAAAGAAATCGACGCATATATTTGCTTGAGGCAGTACGCATCAATTTATATGGTCACGGGTTGGCTTATATAAATTATTATTAAGATTTATAAAATATTTAGATTAAAATTATTTAAAAACTTTGTCACATTTTACCATTTTATTCATTTCTTAACACTTTTAATACAAAAGGAAAACAATTATTTTAATGTCTAAGTAAAAAGAGATGTGAAAAAGTCTATGATAAAAGTTTCAAAATATTCGAACTCATACTAAAGAAATTCAAAATAGGACGAAACAATTATATTTATATACACATATACATATATATATATATATATATATATATATATATATATATATATATATATATATATATATTAATTAGCATTCAATGTCGTGATAAAATTTCTCCATATTTTAAAAAATATCGGTTCGCATTTGTCAAGAAATTAAAGAAGACAGAAATGAATGAATATAACATGTGTTTCTTGCCGTAATCTTACGTATAGTGATTATATACACAATACACCAAATTCTCCAACGACATTTTCCAAATCTCGATTTTTTTACAAATAAAATTTTACATTTTTCAGTATCTAGCAATTAAGATGTTTTGATTTGGGTAAACAATTTTTTAAGAGGTGACAACACCAGTAAAATGACGCGCTTCTGTTAATAATAATCTACTTCGATATTTTAAAATTGCATAGTTAAATGAAAATTAAATTAAGTAATAGTTTTTACGTATGAAATTATTGTTTCTTTTGCAGTCAAGTGATATTTTTGCAGGTGAGAATAGCACAAGCCGGCATTTTAAGCTATATTGTTACGTAACCTTTTGAGAGCTGTCTTAAATTGCACTGACAGCGTCTTTGATACTACGCATTTTATGCGTAGTTTTTTGGACACACTATCGCGCATGTTCTCGCCTTCTGGAGTACTCATTTTTCTAAGGAGTAAATATCAATTTTCCAACAATTCCCTAGGGTTATAAATTATAAACGAACATTCTGTAATTTTCTTTAATTACTAACATTTTCTCATTTTTTCTTGTTATTTATTTCTCTAACAATGAAATGCTAATCACACATTTCATGCTGAAATTATTTCAATACTATGTAATAATTATTAAAAACAGCTAAAATGCGGGTTAGACCGCATATTATTGAGGTGTCATTACATATGTTAGTAATGTAAAAGTAGCTTTACGTTCCATTGGTTTTGTTCATAAATCAGAATTTACCGTAAATTATTTAACTGTAAGTAATTTCATAACTTCCTTCGGTTCACATTAATTTTTTTTTCTATTTTTTATAGCTTGATATTTTATATGGAAAATGGAAAATTGATATTTATTCTTTATATAAGTGGAGTGGAGTTTCCAATCAATTGTATCATATGGCTAGGGTCAAGAAAGATCATAATATATTCTTGACTCACAGGTGAGGAAAGTCTGTTTTTAAACTATCTGCATCACTAAGTTTAGAACATAATAATTCTACAGTGTTCAAATTAGTTGAAACACCATCAAAAGTCATGCTCAATATTTTTATACCTACTTTGTGCCACTCGCTTAAACAATTTTAAATTAATGTGGCTTTAAGTTTGGCTGTAATACTATTTATAAAAAAGTATCCAACAGGTATTTTCCCATTTTGATCTATTGGGAAGCTATTTGATCCTTAAGGGTGCCAAAATCTTAATTGATGAAATTTTCGTCAGTTTTGCCAATCCATAATTTTTGACGTCTAATAGACATTTGATCTTAAATTAAAGAAAAAATTAATTCCTTTTTGTTTTTTTTTTTTTTATATTTAAAACGCGAAATGGCTCGTTAGTAAAACCAGACTGCGTTCTACACTAACAAACCATCTGCGTAATGTTCTTGTATGTGGAAAAACGTTACTAAAATATTTTCTGGGATATTTGTACGCACCAAGGGAACAATATTGAATCGTGAAGCGAATCTTAGTTGATTTTTTATTGATTCTATCATAAATGTCTGGTATTTCTGTTTTAGCTTTAAAAGAATTTGCCACATTTTTTGTACATCAAACTTTTTTATTAAATGTTGAACGAAGTCTTTCAAGTTAAATGGTAAACATTTTAAATATCCTGTTGCCCTAGTTTTTATTTCAACATGATTATATTTTAAGTTTTTTATTTTAACTTGATTATATTTTTTGTTTGTGTAAATTATGGACTTGCCGCTTTCAATACCCTTTTTCTGTACGTACTCTGGATTGATTGAGAATTTCATACATCTAAATTTATTGCTATAACTGCTATGAGATTTGTTTCATCACCCTGTAATAAATAAAACTTATTTCAAGAAATATTTTGAATAAAAGTCAAGATTATTTTTATGGAAGTTAAGATTATTTTTCATAACACGCCTATGTGTATGGTAGAATATGACTACGAGTAGTCAATAAATATACAACCTACTTTGCTAGTAATTGCAGGTAGTACCACTACGAGTACTCCAGATATATACAATTTACTTCGCTATTAGAATTAGGAAATGATTTTTCTTTTAATAATGCTCGGCCATCTTTCTGACGTACATTTATTTCATCGCTCCTAAAATGTTTTGAGTGTAACTTTGATGGAGCAGATGAAAGCCAATTTTCTTGTCTACGTTCTGTTTGAACAAACTGTACCCACTTACGTTTTTTTTTGGTGGAAACCTATAATTACAAGAGAGGACTCAAACAAAATGGCTCTTAGTTTTTACACTGAAAATAAATGTTATTGTTTCCATTCTATATTTAATAAAAAATACTCTTTCAAGAAACTACAAGTGTAATATTAAATAATGTAATATCGAAGAGCTTTCACATATTTATTTCTAATTAATAATAGAATACTTCAATAGTTTTGTGACTATAAGTTAATGTTTATGGTATTATGCTTATTAATGAAAAAAGTACATCTTCTAAACTTATACAAATATAAAACGTTAAAATTTGTTATTAGACAGATACGTTATAGTTCTATATCGTCGTTACAATTATCTGAGAGATAAATAACAATAAAAGTTGACGGAGGGATATTTGGGTTCTCGTGTTTGTTCGTTTGTTTTTATTCTCTTGTAATATATTGCATTTTATTCTCTTGTAATGTTTAAACATACATTTTATAATACTTTTTTCGTAATACATAAATTTCAAGAGCAGTTAATGCACTACGGATTGCAGTGATTTTAAACAAAAAATAGTATTTACTTACATACAACTATTATAGCCCAAAATAATAAATCGATAACACAAATTAATGGAAAGCATCACTAGTAACAGTCGATAGTCACTAGTGGACAACAGAGGACGCATAGTTAATGGATAATAATTTTAATCTAAAATGTTCCATATAAAATTATTTTACTTTATTAATTAAAAACTAATACTTACAAAAACAAACTGAAGCTACGTTTGATCATTTTACTAGACCAAAAATTGCAATACCGTAATACGTAAATCGGCATAACTTTCTTGAAACCTTTTTTTCACTTGAAATGAGTTGCACACAAACACGACCTTTTGTAAGGACCTAATGCCATAGACTGAGCGAACAGTTGACAATCGGCCCCTGGACGTAGATTACGTTTCTTCTTGCTTTGTCATGTTTAGTACTAATAAATGTTAAATGTCTTTGCTAAAAAACGACACCTAATGTCAAAATAAGTAAATAACTTATTTTCCTTTTTTAAGCTTAGGTACAGCCAAACGTGCAGACAGTGATGTATAAATATAAAATTGAATTAATTCTCCCACTAAATTATTCAAACAATTCAACAATAAAACTTTCATGCTTCAAACAATAAAACTTTTATGTAAACTACATAACAGACAATATTTCATGTCTTAGTAAAATATCAGCGAGTTGTTCACAACTTGGCACATGTTTATTTCATTGAATTTAATATCAATGTGTTTAGTCTTCTTATGGTAAAGTGGATTGTCTTTAGTTTAATTCTACTCTGATTTATCAATACATAGAATTGTGCAAATATGATTAATATAAATTTCTTTGAAAAACTGGCTTAACCATAAAAAAATATTGGCAACTTCACATCCAGCCATTTATGCAGCATCTGTTGTTGATAAAACAATACAAGATTATTTTTGGCTAGCTCCAAATATAAGACCACTATTTAACATCTAAATATAAACAGTGGTTGATTTTCTGGCATCGAAATATCCAATTAAATTTTCATGACCTTGATACTTCAAACAAAAATCTTTAATTTTAATAAGATATCGACTTATTCTCTTAGGCTGAGTAACCTATTGGTTTATAACTACACACTACTTTACTACTACATACATTTTACTAACAAACTGATACCATGTGAAATATCTGGCCTAGTTGCTGGAGATAAAAACAATAATGAACCTATGACTTCCACGTAAGTAAAATTAATCTGCTCATTATCAATATTTTTATTTATTTGAACATTTACATCAACAGGTGTATTTCAGGGGTGTTCTATATTCATATTAAATTTATTATTGTTTTTTCAATATATTATCTTTAACTGATCCATATAGAATTATCAGTTTATATAATTTCTAATTAAATCATTTAAATTGAACTCTTTGAAATTGAATCCTTGTTTCAAGTAACCTGCAATTCGATCAAATATTATATTTGAATGAGACATATTCAAAGCATCGCAAACATACAAAATTAACAAAATTTTAATGCCATTAAAATTACTTACAAATACACGATTGTTTGCGCTAAATAAAACCAAACTTTGATATAAAATTAGCAATTTCTTGTTTCAACAATGAGATGCTTGTCTCCAGCCGTACAGTGATTTATTCAGTTTACATATTTTATTTGCAGGTTAATTCTCCATAAAAGAATGCTGTTTCAACATCTAACTGCCTTATATTCTGGTCAGACTCTTATCTAGTGGTAGGTGAAAATATTTGATTGTGTTTTATTCCTTTAATTTTTGTGAACCCACGGTTACAAAACCGTGCTTTATATCCGTCTTGTTGACTATTTTGGTTTCTCTAATATTAAAACCCCATTTTGATGTTATAGTTCTCTGATTTTTCTTATCAACAAAACCCCAGATGTTGTACGTACGATGAGCTTCTTGTTCTTCATTTATAGCCTCCAACCATAACTTATATTCCTCACCGCTGATTACTTCATCAGAAGTCACAGGAACATTAAACTCCATTAAATTTGCCTCAAAAAATTTATTTATTTCTGGTCGTAAAGTGATATTTGAACTACAGTAAGATACAGTAAGAAAATAAAGTATTTCATCGTCGTTTTAGCAACATTTTCACGTCGTTTTTGCACATTTTTTATATTTCTTTTACAATCAAGCTTCCCAAATATTAATGCCATGCTTTAAGGTCCAATTTTTCTACTATACACACACTGGATTTTTAATTGTTTTCATTCTTAACTCGTATAAATTGTTGCTTTGTAAAAACACGCACATCACTACTTTATTTTTCTTGTGATTCAAAAAATCAGTTTGTTCCTTTATCTTTTTTTATATAACTTTATCTTGTTACTACTCCTTCAGATAATAGGTTTCTTCTAAATTTAGGTACATAAGGAATATTTTTCAGGATACTTATCTCCCACTATCCATTGACACCTTTGTGAATAAAAACATTTCCTTGACTATTCACTCAACCACTTCTATGGCTTTTTAGTTTCAAAATCTCAGTAAAGGTCCTGTATGCTCGCACAATTCTGCAAAATTTTCGCATTTATAATATACGTGAGCCGAGGCACCGCTGTCTCTCCAGCTTTTTTCTGGAGAGACAGCGGTGCCTCAGCTCAGGTAAATTATAAACTTAACTCTCTTGGTTTTGTTTTTTCTTAGGACCACGACAAACTTTTGCAAAATGACCGCGTTTCCTACAGTTATAACATACTAAGCGATGTAATTTTTCATTTAACTCTCTATTTGTTTTGTAGATGGAATACTTTTCTTTGTGCTTTGTTTTGCCACTAATAAGGTCATTTCATTCTCTTTGTATAAATTCAAGCTAGCCTCCTTATCTAATAAGCGAGTTGTTAAGTTAATTATGCTATGTTTCTTCGAATCAAGTGATATCCAAGCTTTATTAAGAGTTTTGTACTTGGGAGGCAGTGTACTCAATATCTTAGTTTGATTGCAGTATCGCTAATATCCTTTCAATTGTCCTTCAATCGCTTAGCTAAACTTTCAACTTTAGTTATTTATTTTTGGAAGGATTGTTTATAAATACCACATACGATGCGTTTTGTCTTTTAATGGGTTAGTTACAAAAGTCTCAAAAGTATTTCTTTTTCTAATTCTAGAAATGATATCTTCAGAAATATACCGAAAAGTATGAAAAAAATATGTCACATACCGCCTTTTAATTTCCAAAACTACCTGACCTAAAATTAAGACGAAATATGGGTTTTTAAAAATCCATGCAAAGGATGTAAGAAAATTATGGCAATGATTATAGATTTCATATTTTTTTTAAATATTCCCCATGTTTTACGTCAATGAAAATCATAATAGGTAATGAATTTGCAATATACTATTTTCAAAGCTGATTTTGTTAGAAATCATGCGACATAGAAACTTGAAAATTGGCATATTAATACACCTAATTAACTCATATATTTTATACCACCAACTTTTTTAAAACATTCATATGAAAATTAAAGAGGAGATACATGAAGGTTTTTAAAATATATTTTTTACATTCATTTAAACTACATATTTAAAATTAATTAAAATCCGACTATAAAATTACAGGAAAAAGCCGATTCTGGAAAAAGATCCTGGTTCTCATAATTTGAAATATGCACAGAGTTTTTACGTCTGCAAAAAATAGAGTGTATAATATATTGCAACAATTTACGCTATAAATCATTAATATTTTTAAATAGTTTAATTAATATACTAAATGCGCTTAAAGTGGCGAAATTTGCACGGAACCCTTGTAATACAAGTTTTACTCGTGCTTGACAAGTTTTTTAATTTACAATTGACCATTTTCAGGTATATGTTTCGAAGACGGCCACTCAAGTGCAAACAAAAAATATTTTTGTCAATTTCCCACATAAAATAGCAAAAACGGCAAATGCTTCCTTAATTTAGGTAATATGCATAATAATTAAAGTATATATATATATATATATATATATATATATGTTTACATATAAGTAATATAAATACTGACTGTGCCACAGTGACGATGTCCTTGCAACAGCAGCCGGCAGGCTGCACATGTGCGACGACGCTCAGCCGCTCCCCGGCCGCCATCTGTCCATTGCAAGGTGTCAGCTCCAGCCCCGCGTGTCGCCAACGCCACTGGTACCGATGACGTACAGGGCTGCCACCAAGGACGAATAAGAAATCAGCAACCATACAATTGTCACATGTACAATTAAGTAAAATAATCAACAATAATAATTTTAAAGCAACATCTGGGCTATATGAAATCATGGTTAAAAGTATTAATGTGAAACATCTAATTTCTCGTTATATATATATATATATATATATATATATATATATATATGTGTGTGTGTGCGTGTATGCGACCGAGTGAGCACGTTTATCGGCAGGGTCAGCGCATTCTGCCACGATTGCTCACGAGAGCACATGATTCTGTAAGAGTATCTAATACTTGCTCGTGGATGAAACATTTTCGAGGAGTTTATTCTTATTGTGCATTTGTGACCCCCGTGTTTAATAGTATTGTATTTTTTTTATTACTTTAAGACTAATAACAGTTTAATATATATATAGAAATAAAAACATACATAACCTAAATTTAATAGCATCTTGTGTGTTTTGTAAGAGCAAAAGTGCTGAAAATTTATTGCCTTTTGTGAAATAATTTTAGAAAATATTAAACAATCATTTTAAATCGAAAACTTATAATTTAAAATTCAAAGACATTGTTCTTCCTGATGCTTTATCTCCTACAAATGAGTACTATAGCAGCTGCTACAGATATTTTACTGCTTGAATGCCAAATCAAAAAAATGTGTCTATATTAACAGAACGTCCATCTTCATCAGGTAAATTACGAAATTTAAATTACCAAAATTTAAGTAGAAAAAACTAAATCAGCTTGAGTTCACTTTACTTCAGTTCAACACATTTCAGCGGTACGGACGTGTCAATCTATAGTTGAATTCCTTGTATACCTAGGCGTTGAATTTTACCTAATGCATAACCACAATAGCAGTTTTCATTTAATTCATGAGTCTATAACAAAATAATTCCTATATTTCATTTGGACTTTATAAATATCCGTTGCAAACATTTTAACATAACATTAACGAGCAAAATAACGCTTTCAAAGAACTTTATTTATATTTATACATATATTTTTATTTACATTTATATTATATATATACGCATTATGTAAAGTTAGGAAACTTTGGGACTTTAATCTGTAATAGTACTACGTGGGTAGATTGCAATACACCTATTTTTTTAAATCATATCATTTTTTTATATTTAAAAATTGTCATTTGTCATTAACATGCATTTGCACGAACCTATATCTTATATATCGAAAAACATAATAAATGTGGCAATATTGCATAATTACCTTTCTTAGCGATCGATGGTGAATTTGAATATTTTAACTATCCCTTTCATTTGCATAATTTTACAAAAAAAAAGGTTAGATTAAAGAAAAGGATAACAAAATTAAATTTCAAGGTCAACTTTCTTTACATATCGTAAATCACAATAATTGCCATTTGTAAATCTTTAACACCAAACCATAATAAACTCAAACATTTAAGATTATAAAAAATACTCTCGTCGATTTTTAAAATAAACTTACCGGAATAATTATTAATACGATATTTTTTGTCATTTAGATAAAGTATTATTATTTTCTTATAAATAATAATATATTAATATAAATTGCCCTTTTAAATGAAATTGTTATGGATTATTTATTATTTAATATGACTCACACATTTTTTCGACCAATAAGGACGTTAAATGTTTTTGAAAGTTTAGTTTTGATATATCAGTTAACTTGAGTAACGTGCGTCGCTGACTTTTTATTAAATAATTTTATTAACTGTGATATCGATTGAGTGGAATTACGATATGTCATTTCTTAGTGCTGGGGAATAATATATGGACATGGTACTAATATATGCCGAATGCCATTACGATACCAGAGAATCCGTCAGAATATACGCTCAACGTTATCCGAACCGGTGACAACCCAGTGGAGGCCAAGTTATTATCAACGCAATTACGAGATTACGTGAGAATAGGCCCATCGTTCCGTTGAAACCAGGTGGTAGTCCACGAATATCGGTAAATATGGAAGAAAATGTGTTAAGTTACTTCAGAAGGAAGCCACATTCAAGTATCAGGCGTTGTGGCAGATTATTTAACATAAGCCTTACGTCAATGCATGAAATTTAAAAAAAAGACACCCAATATCCAAAAACACAATCGTTGGAGACGGCAGATTATGCACGTAAAATAAATTACTCTGAATGGGCCTTACAAATTCGTAGTGAAAATCCTCGTTGGATCGAAAATGTTATTTGGTCTGATGAAAGTTTATTTACGAGAAATTCAATGTAGAATCGACGAATTTGTCACCATCGGTCATCCACATGTCATACGCCAGTTATCTCATCAAGCAAGATGGACTATTAATGTATGGGCTGGTATACCCGGTGATACGATTATTAGCGCCGTTTTCATTAACGGCACTTTGAATCCCCAAAGATATCTGACGCTGCTCAATGGTCCACTCAGCCGATATTTGTACAATATTCCGCTAGCTAGATTGCGAAACGTGTAGTTTGAACATGATGGTGCTCCATCTCAGACTGCGTCTGAAGTCAAGAGCCGTCTCCAAGAATTTTTTGATGAGCAATGTATAGGCAGATTCGGTCCCGTACAGTGGCCTCCGCGCTCGCCCGACCTAACACCACTAGTTTTTTTTTTTAAACAACTTGTGTTCCGCAAGGAATCACAAAATGAAGCCAAAATGAGAAATCGGATTATACAAGCTTTTAAAATCATAAGACAGCGCATTCCAGAGGACCCCGATCTAATGAGACGCGTTCACGCCAATATAAAATTCAGGTAAGTGTAAATATATTCTAAAACAAAATAATTTGTATTTTGATTACTATGTACTCGTGTTTCTCAGTTTTTTGAAACCGATAAGTGACATTTCATTTTGACACTTGACAGTTTGCAAAATTTACAACGTTGCCAAACTTACATTTAGTATAAAGTTTATAGGGTGTTAATTTAAACGTAATTATGATCACATACAAAATTTAAACTTTAATTATTTTATGACTAATTGAAAAAAGTAACATTTTGTCGGATTGTACATAATTAATGGGACAAGCGGTTGAGATCTAACAGGAAAACAACAAATGTCTAGCGTGCTAGAAGATATGAAATTCAATGAAAATAAACGCGAGTTAAAAGCAGGTGTTTGTACAGAAGAGCCAAAAAACAAGAAGACCCGGATGAAAGGCACAAAAACTTTTGAAAAACTTAGAGAATGTCAGAAAAACTTGGCATACTTGACAAAGATGTTCTGAAAGTACACAAAGGAACGAATTAGATTTTATATTTAACGTCGTTAAATATAAAATCTAATTAATAAAAGTTAATTCCGCGTAAAAATATGTGAAAATACCAATGACAATAGAGACGAGGAAGACTGGCAGAAAGCGGCAGAAGCGGATAAAGATGAGTAAATGAGTACTATTTTAATCTGTTATTATCACGTATGAGTTTTACGCTTTAATATGTTTCATCGTCGGATATTTATCATTCTTTCTTTATTTTTTACGAAATATCCTGCTGCATTTGATTGTCTATATTTCACTTCATAAAAAACAACCTTACAAACTTTACTTTATACATTGACTGTTTCTGCCGGGATGAGATTTATTAGACTGAAAGTTTTGATTGTATTTATGTTAATATTCTTCCTGTTTAACTATTTAAAGAGGGTTTACCTTTTAATTCAAGGTTTACCTTTTGGTAATTACTTTTAATCTTGTAAATAGTCATTCTAATTTGGCATCATTTGGTACTAGGGTAAAGTTGTCTACCGATATCAGGGTTTTAAAGAAGTTTATTAGAAATTAGAGAGATTAGAAGAACTTATTTCTGTTTTTCTTTTAACTTTTGCAAAATTGAGAATAATATTTAATGAAATATATTTAGCATTTTATCAAAGCATTTTTAGTACAATTTAGGAACAATATTCTCCCAAATTTTACTACAGGGTTCTTTATTTTTAACTCATGGTTCTAAAACGGTTTAATAAAATTGCCTTATAAAAATAGAATCCAGGCTAATTATGTTTACATAAATTACAACTAGCTAACATTTTCAGTTGTTTAATATATTTAATATTAATCTAATTTTTGACAATCTGTAAACTTCTAAAATAAAATTCAATTAAAAAAATTGGAAATCACCAAAAAGCTTTATAAAGCGCTAACTCCTTTCTGACTCCTTCAGCAGAATTATCCATTTCTCTCCCAACTAGTGATTGCTTATATTTTGTATCATTTTTCCCAAATGGTTTTTATGCTAAATTTCCTTTATTTTTTCCCTAGTTTCTTTTTAGGGTCTTTGGGAATTCTATTAGCACTGCGTTTCGAAATAAATATTTATAATTCCAGTTCATGAATTAAAAGTTAACTATATTGATTAGTGGTTTTAGTAATTTTTTTTTGTTCTTACGAAAAATGAACATTAAAACAGATATTTTCACTTTCAAACTTGAATCAAAAATCTAAATAAAGAAAAGGTTGAAAAAAAGGCGGAAAATAAATATTGATAGAAGCAGTCTAGGTAAAGAATAATTTTGCTTTCTCTATTTTAGTTTTCACTTGAAAATGGTTCAGACCGAGATGATCATTAACAGATTTATTTTCCGAAATCGTAGTTTCCACCCCTTCAGTGACATTGCTTTTTCAAATGCGTGAAAAGGACAGACTTCATATTCTTTAAATATATTCTTAATTTATTAAATGAGCGTTGAATATTCACAAGTGAAGCATCATGCACAGCTTTCATTAAGCGATGATTTGAATTCTTGACATAAGATCATATTTTGTCCAATATTTTCACACAGCCGCCCCTTCCATAACTTCACTGAATGGTTTAAAAGAGGCAACATCCAAAAGGTTGCACGGTATACCCTGATAATAGAAGCTAAATTATACCACTAATCTTTAACAAGATTTGAAAACGTTAATAAAATGCAATTTTGCAAATAACTTGCTGTTGGTGTATCCGGATTCTAAATTTGTCTCTTGCGGTTTCTATTTTGCCTCAAGTTGACGCATGCTTATTCGAATGACGTTTTATCAATGAATAAAACTACCTCTTTCTAAGTAGTGGTTAGCAAGGTCTGGATTTTCTAGATGGCCTGTTTCATTATTTTTCATATTTCATAGACGTTGACCAGTCCCAATAGCACAACCCTTCAGAAAATCTTCTACTTCACCCCTCTCGATATCTACCTAGAATTACAGATAGAACGGAGCTCTACGAAAGCCTACTTGGCCTTTTTAATCTCATAGTAATATCCCGCTCCATTCTACCTTCTCGTGATACTATGCAGTCCAAGTTGGTGAAGTGCTCTACAATTTCAATGTCCATACTTCCCGGAGAGACGGTTTCTTTTCTGGTGTCTGATAGTGATGCACATTTTTTTGGCCTTAAACAAGTTAATTTTGAATCCAATCGTGTATCGATATTGATCGAGATGGTTAAGCTTTCACTACATATCGCCTTGTCTATGCACGAATAAGTAGAGGCCGTTGGCGAAGATAAAGTCTTCCGCAGTCACTCACACATGCTTCAATGGATATCCTTTCCTACGATGTCTACAGCTCGTAGCACGACTCAATCCAGAATTATAAGGAAGATCATGGCACACAGCCTTTGTTTCACGCCGGATTCCATTCGAAAATTCAGTAAATCAGCCATTATAGTGATTTGACTGTGGAAGTTTATATACATCTTCCATGTGAGACTATCAATGCTCTACGGGAAATCAAACTACCTCAGGGTACTCCAAATTCTACTTCTACTGATCCCATTCACTCTTTTGGAAACCTAACCTAGATTTCTACCATTCTTTTGAAAGTCTATGAAAACAATGCATAGTTTCGAGTGGAATTCGATTGTAGCCAATTAATCCATTTTACATTAATCTTCAAATGTATATTTGGTCAACGCAGGACGTGACTTTTCTAAAGCCAACCTGGTTTTTTCTGAACTTCTCGTAGACCTTTTCTTTGATGAGGTTAAGGATAACTTGTGAGCAGATCTTGTTAGTCACTTAGGGCAAGGCGACGCTTCACCAGTTATTACACAATGTCACGTCTCTTTTCTTAGGGATTGTGGTAAGAATTCCGCACATCCAATTCTCAGACATCACTTCTCTCCCTCAAACTTGATAGAACAACAGGTACAAGAAGAGCAGCTTAGTTATTCGGTGGGAAGAAACTTCAGGCAGAATGATTTGTGCCTCAGGTGCCTTCCTGTCCTTCACAATGACAACTCTGTTTGGCAGTTGAATGCTGCTGGTCAGTGGAGCTGGATTGTCTTGCTAAGATTCGTTGTCTTCTTTCTCATTCTCCAATATATTGAGGAGTTTAAAGAAGAGTTCCCTCTAAAGTCTTAGTTGTTATTTTTCTGCAAATAGAAATTACCTTTATCTGCACCTCATCAGTTTTTGCTGCTTCCAATTCTTTCTGAAAAGAGTTTTTTTATGCAACTCCATGAAATCACCTTTGTGAGTTATTCTTTAGCCAGATTTTAACATCTTTTCACTGCTTGGCAAATTCACGTCCCTGGCATGCCAGGACTTCAAAAAACATGATTTTTAGTCTGACGAGTTCTGATCTGAATGTGCTCAACATTTCAGTGGTATCAGGTCTGACCTATATGTAATAGATGTACCTGCATATGTAATTTGTACCTAAAAACAACATTGACGTAAAGTGTATTACTTCAGTAAGATATATTTTGAAGACAATAGTAACATTACAAATACCTGTAAAATACTTTGATACCCAACACACACCTAGTTTATTAAATAAGCTGTATCAATACTCCACACAACTCGTTAATTTAAAGTTCGAAATAAATTCGATCTCCACTTAAACTACAAATTCTAAGATAGAATATAAAAAATATGTGTCTAATTTTTAAATGTACAGACACATTTTAATCGCATGTTTTTGGTTTTATTTTAAGCATGGTCGGATAACACACATATATTGAGAACGATATAATATCGATCCCGGCAATTCTTTAAGTCAATTACAGATTTTTTTTTTATTATTAGACGGTCGATTTATCTTCCTAATATAAAAGTTTACATTGAGGAAAGAAGTCGTAGATTATTTTATCTGTTTTCTTTAGGTAAACATTTACTTGCGGTTCTCATGTGTTTTTGTGCATGAATTGATCTTGTTATATTCTACGACTCCGGGAAAACAATTGTCCTATATTTTACAACCCATTCTGAGTTAAACTACTTGGATGTTTCTAATTTTTATCATCGATTTTAGCCTTTTTGTTTATTATATCTTTAAACATTTGCTTTTTATTCAATTAATACTTGAGAATGAATCAGTTCTTGGAAATCAACTGATTCTAATTTTAATTATCTAGATATTCATGGGGTAATATAAAGTTTTGGTACGGAATGTCATAAGTAATATGTTGTAAGCCTGTTTTAAACAGCCATAACGACGTTGCCACGAGAAATAAATCCACTGATAATTGACCATAGACGGTTCGAACCAGTAAAAAAATTCTATATGTGAGTTTTTTATTATATCTTTCTATATAAAATAAGACAAGTTATCATAACAATATTAGAGTAGAATTTTGAGTTAACTAATGAAAGGTATGCGAGTTAATATTCTTTGTGAAAAGAAATTCTGAGAATAAAGGCGTGAATATTTTTAAGAATATCTCCAGATTTATAATGCAAAAAATTCCGCGTAAGAAGTAATTTTAATATCTTTATATTTATATCCCACATCCCACACGATATGTGATATGTAAAAAAATCAATTACTTGAAAAGGAGAATATGCGGGTTAATGTTTTATATTATATCACTGTGCTATATTTTAAATTTGTATGTAAAATTTATTTCGAGAAAAACGTATGTGACATTTGAGCAGATGGAGGGACACGAGACTAACACTTTAATAGTTTTATTTCTTTCTTATTGAGGTACGGACCTCTAGAAACCACCTTCAATAGTAGTATTTTTGTCTTAAAATAATCACCGCAAACAAACACATCAGTTTTGAAAAGCACGCCTTGAAACATTATGCGACTTACAACTTTTTTTAAAACCGCGTAACTTGGTTAAAGGGACCCCACATACATTAAGTTTTCTTCCAATTTACTAAAATTGGATTCATAAAATTCCATTCATCAAATCACTTTTATAAACCTAATCTATCTACTAATAATTGAAAAAAAATATAACCTGTCGTTCAAAACGTGGAAGTTTTGCTGCACACTATCACCTGAATAAAGCTGGCCCAAATCGAGCATATTCCGCGTACGACTCCAGTCCTCCGAATCGATGTCGACCATTTTATCTTGAGCCTTTTAATTATAAACGATCACAATGAGATGTGCATCGACAATTTTCTTTCCTCTTAAAACAATAAACACTGTGTGATATCGATACGAGTACGTTTATAAAGCAGTATATTTTAGCAAAAATTAAGTTTATGATGATAAAACGATAGACTTCTTTGTATGATGAATTACTGTGTATAAATTCTATTTCGACAGATAACGGGCAGAATCCCCTATCAATTTATAAAGGTCTTGTAATAAATGTATTTCATCGTACTACTATCATGAAGACATAGTTCACGTAACTCTGTCTTTTTATAAATATTTCGTAACAAAACAGGTTTACTTTTTTTTTATTAACCAAGAAGTAATCGGAAGAATATTTAATATAATATTGCAATGGCTACATTTACTAATCAAGAGCCATGTGAGCTAGTTTCATTTAATCTCACAGTAATCTGCTTTTCACTTGTCTTATTCCAAAACCAATTTTTCTAAAAAGTAAATTCAACCTCAATTCGAACATCAGTGGGGCGGAATCGAACAGCGTCGCCGAGTGTGTGCAGCGCGCGGGTGTGGCCCGAGTGCGCGAGCACGCGGAATCGTTCGGCTTGCAGACCTCGCATCGTAGGCGCGAAGCGCGCTTGCAGGAGGACGCAAGCGCTACGCACTATACACGCATATATCGGCCATAGCGCGAACGGGGGCGTACACAATACACCGCTTCGTGTCACATTCTATACAAACAGCACAAAATTATTTTTATTGCTACAATCGCACTGTCCAAATATTTGAAAACTTTTATTATGGCTTAATTTTCATTGGAATTAAAACAAATGTAATTTTGATAATTATATAAAATAACAAAATATTTCAATTTTCTTAATCATTAGTTGTATGACAAATATAATTTTTGTGACACTAAAAAGTTGATAACAATGCACAGGGGACAATGGAAAGGAAAATTTCGATAACAATAAAAGAGAAAATTTGTTGTTTTTTGTGTACAGATGCTAAACGTGAAAATTGTGAAATTACTTTATTGAAATTTACACGAACGTATATCTTTTTTATTGCTCTGGATTATTAAATCTACACGCTAAAATAAATGAAATGAAGCTTTCGCCTGTTAAATATAATATATATATATATATATATATATATATATATATATATATATATATATATATATATGTATATATATATATATATTTATTTATATATATATATATATATATATATATATATATATATATATATATATTCGTGTAATTACTCTAAAATAATTTAACATACGTTTTTACATAAATAATCGATAATACGGCGGTATTAATTTATATTATTGCATTGTTTAATTATAATTATGCCATAAAGGATTAATAAAATAAACGGAGTTTTCCAATATACCACGTTTTCTTTTTCATGCTCAAATTAAATACATAATTATTTACGGATATCGACAAATATCCATAATAATATCAGTCAAATATACATACATATCATACCTTAAACATAAATTATAATTTATACAACTAGAACATTATCCTCACCGACACATCACAATCGTACCAATTGTCCTCGCTCATAAAAAAGAAGACGTCGTCGCCGCCCTCGTTGATGAACAATAAAGTCAAGTCGTTAACAGAACCTATTAGGACGGTGCCAAAGTCTAAAACCTCGTGTCTTGTCGTACAGTCGCCATATTTTACAACTTCTTTCTTCTCCTCTTCCATATGCGAATTTAACAATATACCTGAAAAAAGTATGATGTAGTGAAGTTTAATGTACTATATCTGACTTGATTAGGTCACCAACTTAACCCAGAAAGTAGCAGGTAGGTAACAATAATGCTTCTGGAGCATTATATGGCTAATATTGCTCCACTGCACCAGGTTTTTTGCGGAATCTGTAGAAATAAGTTAAATTGACGGAGAAAAATAACAAGAGAGAATCGGAATCGCATATAGTTTTGCACCGTTTCGAAATCAAGTAAAATGTTTAAATTAAAATTACTAAATTTTTGACATAAAAATTTCCGATATAAAATAAAGACTTTTGCTCTTTAAAAATAGTGTGTCAAAACTACTAGGGATACAACATATAAAACCAAGCCTCCTGTTCTATCATAGTAATGTTGTGATAACGAATGCACAGGGAATATTATTTTATACTCTTTTATCTCGAAAACAATCATTTCAGTCAAAGAAATTTATATAATATTGGAATTCGAAAAGTAGGCAAATTTGAAAAATTGCAATATTGTACAATTTGTATTTTTACCTTAATACTTACCCGTAACCAAATATTCTGGGAAAACAGTTTTTTTAAACCATTGACCCTGCGCGCCCTTTTCAGCAGCACGTCGATTGAAAGAAGCTTCTGGTATATATTTTAAAATGACAAAATCCACTTCCTCTAGAAATTTGCGTACTTCCAAATTTTACCGAAGTGCGATGTCTATTTTAATTGGACTATATAATGATCTCATTAATCTCATGATAATAAAAAGAATTAAAGGGTTTTTTAATAATTCACAAATTAACATCAAAACTAACAAGTTTTATGTTAAATTTCCATTTCGTTATCATGGCTATACATTGATTTTCATTACCCGACTACGGTAGAGGAGATATTCGAGTTTCACAGGCTATGTATGTAAGTTAATTTCTTCCCTCATACAAACTAAACTACTAAAATGGTTTCAACAAATAAGGTGTCCTTGGATTCGTCTTGATACGCAGTGTTACTAGAGCATACAACGTTATATATTATATATATATATATATATATATATATATATATATATATATATATATATGTATGTATGTGAGTATGTTTGTTCCCTTGTGTAGAAACTACTAAAATAATTTCAACCAGTAAGGCGTCTTTAGATTTTTCATAATCCAGAGAATATCTTAGGATACAACGTTATAAATTTCAAAGGCTGCTATGTATGTATTTCGTACTTTTCAATTATTTTTTTCCATAGTCGGCTTTTATTTTTTCCTCTTATTTCCACTCGTTAGAATTTTCTGCTTTACATTTGAATTATATGTGATTTTGAATAACTTAAGTATTTAACATCATTCATACTAAGTCGAATATTAATTATGTGTGCCTTAGTAACGTCATGGTTCACATCATAATTTGGCAAGTGTTTATACAAGAAATGCGAAACCAAAAAGCAATAACGTTTTTCTTTCGATTATTTGTTACTCATTAACTCTGCAAACCAAGCAACAACGTTACCAAACTTGGCAACGTCGTTGCTTGGTTGTGGAGTTATTGAGTAGCAAATAATTCTTATTAAGGATTATTGTAATATAATACAGGCTTTTTACCCATAGTTTCGCTTACATGGTTTACTAATATCACAAAAGGATATTAAGGATATTATTGTTTTAATGGTGTTAATC
The DNA here is from genome assembly GCA_039881145.1 of Druceiella hillmani. Classification (NCBI taxonomy): domain Eukaryota; kingdom Metazoa; phylum Arthropoda; class Insecta; order Lepidoptera; family Hepialidae; genus Druceiella; species Druceiella hillmani. The sequence continues at coordinate 26,658,310 of JAYKKI010000023.1, read as the reverse complement.
ACCTTAACGGTTGAACAGACTTGAGAAACTTGGTATACACATAAATCATGTTTAATAAAAGTCCGTCCGAATTTTAATTTTATAAAAATCTGTATATTTCGAATTAATATGTAGAATTTTTGCATAACTCCGTGTCCATGTCGACAGGTCGACAAACAACCTCAATATTGCTTGCATGTCACGAGAACTCGACGCCGCTATAATCTAATATCCAGGCAAAAAGTCTAAATCCGTTTCTAATGCATTCCAAAAATAAATTAACGATTATCTCAATAGACGACACGACCTTCTCCGTAATTTCATGGCATGACTCGAATTTTGATACTACGCGGACGTATTAATATGGCTTAAATCTTATTTTAGCTGTAAAATCAAGTAGGACCAAATGAACTAGCTGAAGTGGCAAGAATTAGATATGAATATAAACGCTACGAAGAGGAACACAAAAGTACGTGCAAGGAATCTTGAAACAGTTGATAGGAACGTGTACGTGGCGTAGCTCTTTATAGATATTTGACGAAAAAAGACATATTTGAATAGGGTATTGATTATGTTGGATCAAATAAAGCTTTGCTGAATGTAAAATTACGAAGCTTGGGAAGAATTGTTAACTATTTATAGTATGTTTAATATCATCTTAGCTGCATTGTATCACCATAACTGCAAATTGTATTTACAAAATAAAATTTAACTTACTTACTTTTAATTCATAAGCCTTTACCAATAGATTATGTTAGAGATAACTTTATAGATACTAAAAGCAGTTAAAATAAATTGTCATGTTTATAAAATATGTACAAAATGGTAATAATAATAGGTCGATTATTTTGGAAAAGGAAATACCTTAAAATTAAAAAGTAATTTCCAATTTATAATGAGGGTAAATCATAGGTTCTCAGCTTTTTTTTCACGCAACGCTATTTTACTTTTCCTAATGCTTGTATCGACTATTAAGTTTATTAAAGATGGCAGAAAATAAATACTTACAACAACAAGATGTCTTAAGATTACCAAAATAAACCTTAAACGTAAACAGTTTTATACCAATAATTTAGTTTTACTACTTCAAAATTAGTGATAAAATAATAAAGCTAGGTATAACAAAAATACAGAATCCGTCTGTTAGATAAAACAAAGTTTGCTAAACAATTGAAGCTAAATGGTTTTAACTCAATCAACAGCTAGTGGATAACTCTATTAAGTATATAATGATTACGAAGACTATTGAAGATCGAAGTCAAATGAATGTCAAATGAATATTGTAGAGAGCGATGGAACTGACGATTGATTGTAAATTAACTAATCAATATTTTCTTGATTGACGTATTGATTGAACTAAACGCCTTACTTAAAAAAGTTATTAATAAAAAAGTAAGTGGTGTTTGTGTATTTATTGTATTTATGACAAACGAGTGAGGTGATGTGATGTCAGTCGGCACTGGATGGGAGCAAACATATGTGTGAAGTTGCTCCGTGTGGTGAGCCAGGGAGCTATATACATATATAAAAGACAAGGGATCCAAGCGAGTCACTAACTACTGCCAACCGAAGCTGACTAAATATATGAACGTTCTTACCTCCATATTACTATGATTTGGCAACATTTAATTCTATTTGAATGTAATAAAAATATTTTAGCTGCTGCTTGTACACATGTGACATAAAAATTGGACATAACTTCAATGTATATATTCGAACTACCAATTGTAATTTATTTTATTTAAATTCATTATAAAATTTCCGTGGGATTAATAACAAAGCACATGTGGTACAAACGATTATGGTGGCAAGGCGGAATTCTCAGCATGAATATCAATATATATTTGAAGGTACATTTAATGTTAATTCACCTATGCATATATTTTAATTACTCAATTTTTAATTCGGACAGAGCACTTTCCTACGTGCAAAGTGGTTCATAATTTCGCCACCTCGCTCAACGCGCCTGAGATGATTTTTTTTCATAACTAAGTAGTGCGTTTAGTTAATTTATATACTAATATAATGGAAAAGGTATGTACTGTTCTTGAAAAAAGACAATTCGCGAAAAACAAGTAAACATATTTTTGGTTAAATTAATTGATGTTAAACGAAATTGAATTAAATTTTTTAGGGATATAATAGTTTATCGTATATTCTAGTTTTTTTAACTAAATATAGCAATATAGTTAAAAAAAAGATGAAAATTGCATTTAACCTCAGTATTTCTGTATGTTTAATCAATACTTAAGTAATAAGCAGCATATTGCATTGCATTTTAGTAAAATATACTGTATATATTTTTGCTAATAATATAAAAAATGCGTTATCGTTCATAAAACTAAAAGAATGTTATTGTATATATAATTAAAATTAAGAATATATGTGTGTTTAACAAATATTTGATAAATATTTCTCAATGTTTGACAAATATTTCTTTTATCAGAAAATCATATTAGTAGGTGGAACGGAGGAGGGATGATTAAAAGGACAGGTGATTCACTTTTAATAACATAGAATCACCTGAATGATAACGCGAATACGCTTGGCAGTTTCGCTGTGAAGAAACAAACAACAAGAACAAGAGCGTTAAGTTCCACGATATGTCAACGTCTTAGCACAAAGCAGAGCCATGTCGTTTCGGAGCTGCGTAAACGGTTTGAATAATTCATATACATTTGTTTAAAATTGAACATTTTTAATGACATTTCCCTTTTTTTCAGGCCTATATTTACGAGTATATCTAATAATCATGAATTGTTAAAAGTACATCCACTAGTTTACGCATTAATGCAATTTTTTTTTCAAATATTTGTCATTGTGAGAAACTGACTCTTTATTTTGCTCTTTTGGATTGGTAAACCAAAAATAATGTGGATGTAGTTGTCTTACCAACCTCATAAAGATATTATTCCTGTTGTATTTATATAATATACTAAAGGTACTTTTTCGTTATATATTTTATTTGTATCGTATTTTGAGTTAAATGCGACATATATTACATGCAATGCGCCTTAATAGCGTATCAAGAGAAGAACAATATAACAAATGGCCTGTGATCATACATTATTTTGTGTTGAAAATACGAATAATTTTGTTTGTATTAATTGTAACTCAGTTGATGATGATAAGATAGAAGTGTGGAGCACACCAGATGCATTATACACGCAGCGCAGCGTATTGCGTCAAATATCACACAGGGCGTGTAACCGGCTACGAAATGCTATGCGCCTTGCTCTGCAGACGCAACACCCTGCATGGCTGCAATTTGCAAACATGTTAAATATTGAGGACAAGGTATCTACCATTTTGACGAACGATGGTTGGAAGAAGCTGATCTGACAAAGAGCTTTTAGCTAACATAAATAAAAAAGAACGAAAGCAATGAATATCACTGCCTAGCTGGAGTTATTCATAGACCGGTTTTATTGATACTCCGGTCCCCCTTTGAGCAGTTAAATGAATTAGTTAAACCACAATATATCAAATCAAACCAGAAAATATGAAAGAAAACAAAATATCGAAAAGTTATGGCCATAAGGGAAGGACTGGTTATGTGTATAAGGTAGGTGAAATATAATTATTTGTATATCGCGGATTTTACAGTAAAAATTAAATCATTTTAATCTAGAAACATATATTAATACAAAAACATTATAACATAAAATAGATACGTAACAAAGAATACTTTTGGCAAAATTAAATATGTAATATTTTTTCAATTCAACAATCCTACTTTGCTTCCATTAAACGTTTATCTTCCATTTACGTCATATCACACTGAGATACTGAAATTGATATTCACATAAATGGAATATAAATTTTTATTAATAATAACACGCTATATCAAATTAACATCATGAATATAGTAAAAGAGCAGAAAAACTGTGTCTATTGAGGATATTATAGGGGAAGAAAAGCTTCACAGGGATATTTATCACTAAAATAAATTAATAAAAGCCATTTATGATATTTTTATTTGTCCGTCCGTCTATCTACATTGCAAAATGTGAAACCTCTGAAAAAACGTTTACTATTATAGAGATTAATGTCCGAAAAAGAAATTAAAATCTGTATCGTAGCCTTGCGACTTCTAGAAGTTAAAAAATTAAATGAAAAATATCACATCCGGAAAGCAAGGCAGGTGTAGCCATGGGTGAATCTATACATATAATAAAATTTAAACAAAGAAATTCTGTACATAGAATATATTTTAGAAAGGGTGATTGGTTTACAGTAAAGAATGATACCGAGTAATAGAAGCTAGAAAACAGTTTTTTACAATTTTCATCTGTCACTCCGTATGTTATTTTTATGCGTCAATCATGCAATATCTACTCAATGGATTTTGATCAAATTAGGTATGCTGATGGTTTATAACCAAGCGCAACATATAAATTAAGAATAACTTTTCTTATTCCGAATTACACGCGAATGAAACCATGGGACAAAGGTAGTATAATATAAATCTATATAATATATATATTCTGAATTCAATAATTCACCCTCAACATCCAGTTTGATTTAATTATAATTTTGATCATGTTACATTTACGAATAAATATGACTAATATTGTCATACGATTATAAGGGTTAAACTGGTGAATCTATTAACCTTGTCAAAATACTAGAATCGTAAAAATATTGCCATTGTTGTGCTTGAATCGCTTAATTTATAGTTATAGTCGAATATACAGAGGTAACACCACTAGAGAGTAATTCTTCTTCTCGGTCGTTTTGAAATCAACTAATTTAAGCTTTAGTGAAGTATTGCTAATTCCATGTTTAAGTCGCTCGTTAATAAATAATTTACCCCACCTAATATTTTTCGTTTTTTTTTATTTCGTAGGTATTTCATCACCGTGTCCTTTCTTTCCTCGATGTTATAAGTATTTCTTTCCCATATAGAAATTGAGGATCTTTGTCGTGATAGTAGTGGCAGAGGCGGCGTCACCGGCTGGGATGACAATGTCGGAAACGGAAAAGTGAATTGGTGATAAGGGAGATGCCTTCATCAACCTTCGCAACCTTTTCCGATGGTTTAACTGGAGCACCGGTGTCTCCACTTATTTTTGTGCATGGGTTCGCACTTGCTAGCGTAGCTGTGATATTTACGCCAGCATATCTCCACGTTTATCCTATTTATTAGATATTTATATATTGCTGGCCAAAGGTACAAAATCTAGCCTACGATTTTAAGTTGAAATACCGAAAATTATGGAACTTTCTCAGTTATTTTGAGAACTTGGATGGAAAATATTTTACAATAAAGTGTCCTGAGTAGCGGATCTGATTATTTTTGTTACAAGTCAACTTTCTCAATAGTATTGCTGGCAATTGCAGACCCGTCTTACAAGTTCACTCTTATTAACATATGCAGTTACGGCCGATAACGCGATAGTAATATATTTAAAAATTCCACTTTTACCGTGAGTACATTGATAGCAATCTCTGCTTTCGCCTAAACTACTGTCTTGCACGAATAATCCTAGGCCCCACATGTTGATAGACGACGGAAGTTTTGTATTACAAAATTACCTAAGGAAACCTTTCCCGAGAGTTTCAACTATTCACGACGGGCGAAAGAAAACATATAATTACAAGCTGTGCTGAGCGTAACGTATTGTGGAAAATGAATTCGGTACATTAATTGAAACGCGAGAATTTTTTGCAATTTCCTGATTTATTCTGTCAGGAAAGCCATTCTTGTTGTTTACCAAATTACGTGTGAGTCAAATACGAAATCACGTTACAAATCACAGAAGATACTGTAAATATGTCACCTTGAAATACAGTAATTTCAATCAGACGCACTAATCAAAGGTTAGTGTGAGTTAAATGCGAAACCACGTTACAAATTTTAAAAGATGTTGTAAATAAGTCACCTTGAAATACAATGATTCCAATCAGATCCATGAACCAAAGGTCAATAAGTTCAACATATATATACGCGAAAATTATACTATTAGATCAGACGTATCTAATATTAAAATAATTTACCCGAACTGTTAAAAACTTCGGTTTGCTAATCAAAATCTTAGCTTTTAACCTTACGTAAATGATTTTATTAGAAGTATTGTCAGCAGAATTCAATTTAAGCAAATTTAAAATTGTCTAGACGTTCCAACTAAATCTCACCTCTGTCAAACACTCTCGCTGCCACTGCTTGACTGCGGAGGTGCGAGCTGCTAAAAATTAGAATGCCTTCAAAATTTGTGCATCCGCCGTGTTTCAAAACATATGATCTGAATTCAGAATTCAGAACAGGGGTCTGCTATCGGCGCAATCTATTTTTTTTTATTTGTCTATTGTTATTTGTTTTAATACAATAATTAATTTTGTTTCTTGTTAGTGTCTTTTACGATCTTCTACATTACAAAATAAATCAACGTTATGTATGCTTTGAAGTTTGAAATAAATAAAACTTTGTTTCATATTTTACTCAATGAATAAAATTGTACTCACCATCCATATTCATCTACCTCCCAATATTCTACTCTATTAGCATTTTCTTTATTTCTACGGCTATATTTGAAATTACTACACGCACCAAAGAAAATTATGTAAATAAATACAACTGTCACTGTTCGTCTAGCGTAGCTACTGCAAAATAACCGCATGCGCCAATCCCAGAGTAAAATCCAATAAAGAGAGAGCCATATCACACCCCCGACACTCCATACTAGCGAACAGATTTAATTGCCTACACTATTACGTACGTACTTGCCTATCCGTATCCGTATGTTTGTGGGCGTAAATTCATGTAGGGTTGTCAGCAGCGTACAGATAAAAAATATATACTAATACTATACATATCGGTCTCGATCGTTGCGGACAATCGCGCCGATCAAATGAGTTGACGCTATATGTCAGCAACATAGCTGTTTCTCTTTCTAACCAATAGCGTCGATCGAATGACTGGCTCGATAGCACGCTGGCGTAGTAGCTTTGTACTGGTGCACGCAACTTTATTATTATCTAATTTTAAAACTGCAACTATATGAATAAATATTTTACACTATACATGTAATTGTGCGAAAGTAATTTGATAATAATAATATTAAGATGGCATTTAAAAAAAATGTACTTAGTGTGGATCTCAAAACGAAATAAAATCTTAAATAAAAATAAATTTTGTTAATGCATAAATATGATACACTGAAATATTAAAACAAAACAATGACTTTTAAGAACAGTTTGAAATTTAACACTGCTCAGTAACATGTTGGTTGACAAAAAGTAAGTTGACACTAAATAAGTTGGTGACACAAAATAAAATTACTTATATCAAACAAAAAAATGGAGACAAAACAATCTCCTATCCTTAGTGACTATTCTTTTTAAGCACTTGTACACAGTGCAATAACGGACTGTTATATTGAATTACTATAAATAGTTAATAATAAACTTAAAAATTAATTATAATTAAAAATGTAATTACTATAAATAGTTAATTATAATAGTAACACTGAATTAAACAAACATCGCACAATTGAACAAATCACAAGCGCACGCAGCAAGCGGCAGCCTAGGAACGCGTACACATGATCGTACTCATTGTCTGCGGGTGACGTTAAATTGGCGGGGGAAAGTGAGTGTCGCTTCTTTACGTAGTAATAGTTAATATTATTTGGCCATATGATACAATGGCATCACAGTGCGATGCGTTTGCAACTTTGCCGCACTGCTGCCGTGCTCGCGATCTCTGTTCACGCACGACATCGAGTCGGCGCGTAGAGTGGGCGCACCGCGCGAGGATCATCCGCGCCATCTGCTGCTGCGACTATGGTCAAAATTCATGCGCGATAGCTTGCTTGAAGTCGTTCGCAAGCGCCGGGGAGTGAACACCATCAAGCTTGGATTCCCTACATCGTCGCGTCGATTGTTCCTCGTAGAACACATCTCTCCTTTCTACAAGGACCTCCTACGTCGAGCCAAGAAAAAAGGCCGACAGAACTCGTAGGCCTTTGTGTGGACACGCAACGCACAAGTGTGTGTGCGAAAAGAACATGGACAGCCGTATTTAAAAATAAAGACGATCGTCGACCTAAATCTTCTTGTTTAATATTTAATGTAAGTAATTGAGATATTTCCATTCCTGCCCTTTTTTATCTTTATACCTTTTTATTATGTTATAGCTTTATGTATATTTTATTGTGCACATATATGTATATTCATATGTATATATTTATTTCAACCGTTATATTTAGTTAGGTTTTACTTACATTTGTTTTCAAGGAGGTAGTCATTATATGTGTTGTTGATGTTGCTCTTTAAATTGGAATACTTCAGAGAAATGCGCCCTTTCAATTATGACAGATTCGCCACTTATTTTATAATAGACGAAATATCTCCTGTGGTGATATTAATTAGGTCTACACATCTGTTGGACCCATGGCCACAATAGTTTCTTTTAGAAAAACTTGTCTTACCCTGGGTTACTTAAATGCTCAGTCTTTGTAGGCGGGCCATGAAGAGTTATACGCAGCGATAATACAGCATGATTTAAACATATTGGCCATAAATAAAATGTGGATTGCACGCGGTTCGAACACGTGCACCCTCGCCGTGCCCGACTACTCGCTTGCGCACCACGATCGCACCGTCGGCCGCGGAGGAGGTGTAGCTTTCTATGTAGGCCAAGGCATACGATACCGCGAGATAATCATACCGAACTCAGAACTTGAGCAACTTCAGATTCGCTTGGAGATGGGTCGCGTCAGCACGATTGTGGGTACTACATACTGACCAACTATGTCTTTAGATTTAGCGCTCGATTGCCTGCGCGATACGGTGACCAGCCTTAACTGCGCCGCTGAATACTTTTTCTTCACAGATGACCTCAATGTAGATTTACTGAATCAAGCCGATTCAAGCATCTCCAAGACCATTAACTGCCTGGAGATGTTTGGTTTCAAACAACTCGTGACTGAGGCGACCAGGATAATCGAACACTTGGAAACTTTATTTGATTTATTGTGTTGCAGTCCATGTGATATTAAACATGATATACTGATTCATCATAATCAAGATTTAAGTGACTGCGCTGTCTTGGTCGGTATATTAAAACGGTTTATTAAAATTCAGTCGTATCTCAAATATCTAATCGTAAATTCCGTTCCCGTTGTCTTAATAAAATAGATATGAAGTTGTTTGTTTCAGTGGTATCAAAAGTGGTGGGACAGTGTTGCAGTGGATTATGATATCGACAAAAGAGTTAATAATTTTACCACTAACGTTTTGTCGATTTTTGATGCCTATGCACCAGTGAGGGAGCGAACAATCCGCATCCATCCATCCAAACCGTGGATAACGGACACGATTCGTCTCGTGACTCATCTGCGTGATCGAGCCCGCTCGAAAGGTATTAAATCAAAGAAAGATACACATTTAGATTATTATAAATCGCTGAGAAATCTAGTTATCACAGCTTTGAGATGGGAGAGAAAAGCTTGTTTTACTTTATATGTAAACATGCATCGTGGAGATAGCAAACATCTGTAGCGAGGCTGCAAACAATATATCCGATCAGTAAAAGTAGAGAAAATAACCTGCCATACCACCTCTGCCATCCAGATCAGATCATCGATCACTTTGCAGCGCTACCTTGCTCCGATAGTACAGACGCGGATCTTATTTCTTTTTATGATACCCATCGTTTTACTGAGACAAAAGTGCGTTTTCAGACGGTGAGTGAAGATATTGTTTCGAAGATTATGTATTATTTAAAGTCCCAAGCTGTCGGTGTGGATGGTATCTCCGCACGGATGCTGAAACTAACACTACCGTACACCCTTACCCTGGTTACCAAAATTGTGAATCTGTCGCTCACCTCTTCTACCTATCCGGAGATGTGGAAAAAAGCAGTAGCTATGCCAATAAGCAAGAAAAGTAGCGTTCAGTCATTAAGCGATCTTCGTCCTATAAGCATTCTACCGGCAATGTCTAAAATCATAGAAAAAATTGTTTGCAATCAGCTTAAAAGATTTTTAGAATCCATCAAAGCGCTTCCCCTTACCCAATCACGTTTCCATGGTCAACATAGTACATCCACAGCACTTCTATCTATTACTAATTATATCTTAACCTTAGCTGATAAAGGGGAAGCTACTGCTGTCATTCTTTTGGATTATTCACCTGCTTTGATTGCCTAAGTTTACCAATTTGAATGGGTAAATTAAAATATTACGGCCTATCGGAATGCGAGTGTGAATGGTTTGAAAACTATTTGCAGCGACGTTGTTAGTATGTCAAATAATCAAACTCTTACCTCGAAAGTTCATATCATTTCTAGAGTCAATCCTCGGGCCGCTACTTTTCCCCCTGTATACATCAGAACAATTTAGAACACGTTAAAACTCATTTTTACGCTGATGATACGCAGCATCATGATACGCAGTATTAATCCTTTTATGTGGGAGATGAAGACAGAGTGAGCGAAAAGATTAATGAAGATCTCATAAAAATCTGGCATTGGTCCTGTAAACATGCCTTATTGTTAAACCGTTCAAAATATTGTTCTCTATTTACGGCAAATAGGGCTCAGGTAGTTGGACCACTGAAGCTCGCCATAAACGGGCAGTCCATTTCTGTAGTGGAATTTGCCAAGAATATAGGCTGTGAGTCCATTATAATGGACTCACAGCTGAGATTTCATAAACACGTATCCACAAAAATTAAATGTTGCTTTATATGTCTCAAACCGCTACATAGATGCCGTCCTTATATCTCTGTTCCAGTCCATTCTAGTTGAAAGCCTCATTCTTCCTGTACTCGATTATGGTGATATCATACACGGCACGTGATTACTTTTAAAAACACCCAATTCAATCCAAAGAATTCAAAATGCATGCCCGCGTTTTTGTTTCGGCATCCCGCGGCGATCCCGCGTATCATCGTATTTAAATGAGCATGGAATGCTCCGAATGCACTATCGTTGCAGTTATTACACTCTCTGCTTTTTGCGTAGACTTTTCACAACAAAGTAGCCGGAATATATTTACGATATATTAAACTAGTCCGGCAGTGCTCATCGTCACGTGACGCGCGCCAAAGATCGACTTCTCTCAGTCCTGGAACGTCGCACAACCGGCTATCAGGGTAGTTTCGAGTTTGTTGCAACTAAAATTTGGAATGACCTTCCTGAAAAGGTTAATCCTTGACCTATTAAATGCAAACGGAATAAAAAAAATATGGGCACTTCGAAATTATTTGATTTAAATTATATTATTATGAGTATCTTCTTTTTTCTCTCGCTTTTCTAATTTTGATTTAACTTCTTTTCTTTGTGCTATGTTTCCTCTATGGGTAATAATATGGATGTAGTTAAATATATATATATATATATATATATATATATATATATATATATATATATATATATATATATATACACACATATATATATATATATATATATATATATATATATATGTGTATTTGAATGTATGTATGTGTGTGTTTACATCAACAGGTGCTAGCTGTAAACCGACCGTCTCGGTGATGCTTATAGCATAACTGCACAAGCTGAGCTAGTTAATTTTTATTTTGTCATTAGCTCTAAGAAAATTTCTGTACATGTCTATTACTTTACCAATTGTATTTTATATCCACAAATAAATGATATTATTATCATTATTTTTATATTTTTTCTATACCTAACATATTACATTTACTTCTTTTTAATTTCAATTCACATTAGGTGTTATTATTACCATGATTAATCTATGATATAGCATGATTAAACAAACCCATTGTTGGAGTTCATTTACTCAGAAGTAATTAATTTAAAACATTTTTTTTGTTACTTTAAAACCTGTCTAGAAATTAAAACGATAATAATTGAATAAATGTTGTATTGATTGATTAGAAATGCATTAAAAACTACATATAATCTAGCCATATCTAAATATTCTTAATACTTTCGTCCACTTATAATATAATTAACAACTTTTACATGTTGTTTTGCGAATTTTTAAAATTAACAATACGCTTGCGGTAACATTAAAAACAAAATCAACTCATTGCCTAAAATAATAACACAGGCAATATCTTTCTGTATACTTTATTAATACGTTTTATATTTATAATGCTATGAATTATCGACATATTTATAAAAATCTGAAACGGCCATAGTCTTGACTGTCATCTTTTCTGAATTAGCCAACTGAATATAATCAGCAAAAACATATTTTTTTTAGCATTTCGTTACCGTTCTTCTACTTGGTAATGGGGGGTTGTCAACTATCATAAAAGTACCTCGCTACTTTAGATACTTTATTATGTTTTAATGATATTTCAAGACTGTTTATAGTTTGAATAAGAAAAGTGAAAAAGCCCTATTCTTGTTCTGGCTTGAACTGCTCATATTACGATATCGGCGCAGTAGCGCATGGTAGCAAAAATTATTTATAAGCACTTGTTACTTTCCCTTGCTCTCTTACTGTTACGTACAATATACTGATGAAAACTTACACATGGATTTTATTTCTTTTTGTAAGTCAGTAAAGTAAGACTTCCGGAATCTCAATTCAATTCATCAGGGCTGACTATATCGTATTGATATTCTGTTCGTACCTTTTAATATCTTGCCTCATTAATATATCTTAGTACTCTTTAAAATTAAGCTGATTGGTTTTATGCCTTTCATAAAATTTATATTTCGTGTTACCCAATTGTATAAACAAGAGCATGCCTTTTTAACCAATTTATTTAATTTATGTTGTATTTTAACTTCGGTTATTATACAGAGCAGTCAAAACGACATTCTGTGGATTTTGCACGTTTTCTACTCAAATAAATATTTATACGTATTGTTACAAGAAAATGTACTTTTTTGTGCCACTGATATCCTTTTCTTTTTAATGAATTATTAAACGCAGAAACCCTGATGCTCCTAACCAATCTCCTAGATATCTTTATTTATACGTAAGCAACGCTACTTCTGTAAATGATGATAAATATTTATACTAAGATACGATATCGATACTGTTTCTTTGTTTGCGCTCTTCTTTTCACAGTTTCTTCAAAACGGCTTCTCAATCTATGCCTTTTAAAACGGCCTCTTAACCTAGGTTTGTTTATATACAAGTCATCATTTATAGAGCTACACCGCTTACATATTAATAAAGATATATAGGAGGTCGGTTACGAGATTCAAGGTTTCTGCATTAGTGGTTTTCTTTTCGAAACAATACTTAAAAATAATTATTTCGGAAAAAAGGAGCAAAGTTTGAAAAGTATCGCTTTGAATTATCCAGATAATAATCGAAGTTTAAATATCACACACATTGGTTTTTAGGAAAAGCATAAACGTACCATTTGCATAATTAGGTAACAAGAAAAATAAATTTTCGGAAAGGCATGAAATTCATCAGCCTACCTTTAAAGAGTTCGAAGCTATCTTCATCAGGTAAGACATCAAAAGGCACGAACAGTGTATCAATAAAATACTGAGTCACCCAAGACGAATGGAGATTCCGAAAAAGTTTTTTACAATATTAGATTACAAAAAGAACACAGAGTGAAAAAAATTGTACAGAAAAAATATTACCAAACTATATTTTTATGTTTGAAAAAAAAATTAAAAAAGAAACGAGAAAAATATTTCTGTTTTTAAAATTGAGGTGTTTACACAAAGTTACATAAAACAAAATACAGACATTTCAAAAAATAAAAATAAATCCATTGCATTAAATGAAGAGTCACTATATAGTTTGAGAAAAATATATGAACTTTTATTACTTTTATGAAACATTGGCAAAAAATCGTTTGGAAACTTCAGAACGAGGACGATTAAAAATATATAACTCCGTGCCACTTTCAAGGTTAAGTCAAAGTGAATACACGTGAAGCACGTCTGATAAAAAAAAAACTATTTGAGATGTCAGACTAAATGCACTTTGTATACAGTGCACAGCACCACACTCGTACTTCGTCTCGGATGAAAAGCAGAGCTCGCGAGCGCGGTAACTAACGTAGCAAATTCATCGCGCTGTGATGACATTGTATCATGTGGCTCTTACTCTATTGGATGTTGCACTGAACTGGTAGATGCACTTACCGTGCAGTAGCCACACAGTACGTTATGTTTATTTACATACATAATTTTCTTTGGTATGTGTAGTAAGTTCATCATCTATATTAATGGATACATAAATAAAAAAAATATTAATAGAATTAAATACGATTACAAATATAATCCCAGCAAAAAATACAAGAATGTGAGGTACAAAATGTTATTATTGCAGAATATAGGGAGGCAGCTGAATAAGGAAGTAAAGTAAAGTTTATTCATTGGATGAAATAAAACTTTTCATGTGTAGTTAATGCTGAACTTGGTGACCTTTGGCTCGTGCATATGATTAGAATCTTTTTGATGGTGACATATTCGCATCATCTTCTGGGTCTGTAACATGGTTCTGTATTTATCTTGCACGTAATTGTGCAAATAACATGAATGGCTTTTCTTACAGAAAAATTCATGGGCACGTGAAATCTTTTCACTAATATACCGAATGTGTTTTCCACAATACGTGATTTATTGTGAACCAGTAGCCCAGCACAGCCTGCATTTATTTTCTCTTCCACCTCGGAAATATCCTCGAGAAAATTCTCATTAGGTACTTTTCTAATGCAAAGCCTTCGTTTTCTATCAACACGCGGGGCCTAGGATCTTTCGTACCAGGCAGGGGTTTAGGTGGACGCGGAGATTTTCTATTAATGTGCTCATAATAAAATGTAGAATTTTAAATATATTACTATCGCTTTTTTGGCCATAACTGCATATATTAATAACGGTAAACTTCTAAAACAGGTCTGCGATTGCCAGCAGTAATATCGAAAAAGATGTAGCAAAAATATTTATATCCACTATTCAGGACACGTTATTGTAAAGTGTTTTCCGTCCAAGCTTTCAGTACAACTGGAATTTCCAAATTTCTTCAATTGATTTAGGCGCATATATATATATATATTGATTATTGATTTTCCCGAAGCGCTTTTGATACATCTTCGATAATCATAAATACACTATATTCAGTCGAGATGGAACGAAAATTATTCATTAAGGAATGCAACGCTAATTTTAATTTACCTCAAAAACATAATAGTATAATGTGAGAGAAGAGAGAACGTATAGAGTATAACGCGATATTCATTTAAGCTTAAGTTTGTTTTAAGATCTCTGCACAGCAGTGGGATGATAATATGTTGCGGAAAAAAACGTGCAATTCCTATATTATAGTTCTAATCATACGTGGTCTTGCGGATTAGTGGAAGTTTATATATATATATATATATATATATATATATATATATATATATACATACATATATGTGTATATATACATATATATGTGTGTTTGTAACGTATATATCTGAGGATGTGTCTCCGATATTTTCAGATATGTAGAACTTTAAGTTGCATAAGTGTTTTTATTTTAGAAAAAGCGGTGAAAAAATTGGAGATCAGTGAGAAGAGTTACATGCGATTCAAGAAATAGATGGAGTAACAAATGGGGTTAGGAAAAAAACATACTTTAGTTATGGAGCGAATAATTTGCATTTTTGACGGGTTGCTGGAATTACGAAATACTAACAGAAATACCGCAGCTACGCTACTAAGTGTGAACCAAAGAAAAAAACAGAAAGAAGCAGAAACATCGGTTCTCTAGTCACACTATGGCAATTTTCATCCATCTTACCACCACTACCGCCTTCTTCAGGTAACTAAAATACATTGAATATTTTGGGTTAATGTTGAATATTTTGGATCATGACAAAAACACGGTCGCGATAATTATTCTAAAGGTAAAAAAAATTTACTGTAGAAACATATCTTCAACACAAGGAATTGTGGAAGTGTGTTGAATGCAGTGAAGCGATTAATTTAAATTAAAAAGATGATTTAAAGGCAAGAACAAAACATATTTTGCTGATTGAGACATCGCTGTATGTTCTTATTCAAGACGCTCAGAATTGAAAGTAAGTCTGGAATAATCTGGCATGTGTTTTGGCCTCACGCAGCATGTTGTGTTCCTGAGAGATCTTTGCACGGCAGTTCTTCCGGAGTGTCAAAATGTTGAAAACTACGTTAACAGAATAATGATGAAAGCGCACAAACTTCGAAATATATATTTTTCGATAGATCCGAATGTGAACCGGATGGGGTATGTGAATTGAATAAATCACTTTACGGATTGAAACAGACACCCATATGCTGAAATATAGGATTCGACTCGGTTTTGAACAGGCTCGACTTTATAAGATATAAAACTGATTAGTACTTGTATTTAGGACAAGCGACGAAAACGGCCACCAAAAAGGCAATATGGTAGAAGCAGTTATTGTGTGACCTTAGTGAATTCAATCAAAAGACAGCGCGTATAAATATAATTAAAAAAGTACCATAAATGTGATAAAACGGTAATTTAATTAACTAACATGTATTATTAACTAATATATATTATTTATAATATCGTAAATAAAATGGATAGCGATATTTATCATTTCGCTGTCCATATCTCTCTTATTATCTCAAGATGTCAAATTTGTGTTAGAGAGATATTGGGTAAAATAATATCTCATTTATGAGACCTAGTACTTCTATTGTGTTATCAGCATATTTTATACAAATTGTTTTCTTAACATTGTGTTCCATGAAATGAAAATATCTTAGAAAAAAAATTATCAGTATTGAACTGAGAATCCATAGCGTTGATATGAAGTAAATGAAGCGAATTATATAGAGAGTGCTCTATTTTTCCAGATTTTAGGAATATATTTTTTAATGTACAATTTAAAACAATGAAAATAATTTTATATTCCTCATAAAGAAAAGTTTTCAAATGATACTCAAAAAATATATAAAATGAAAAGAAAAAATTTCAGAAACTTTATTTACCACTTTTTAATTCTTACACGAATATATAAAAAAGTTTGCTAACGCTAATAAGATGTTAATATGATGTGTTGCTGTACCAAATTTCAAATTTTTAGATCGCATGATTTCTGACAAAATCGGCTGTGAATATAGAAAAACGAAAATACATTGCCTACTATATCTTTCATAGCCGTGAAAACATGGTGCATATTTCAAAAATTATGGCATATAGTTTTCCTACAACCATTGCATGGGTTTAAAAACTCCATATTTTTTGTCATAAATGTAGGTCGAGTAGTTTCGGAAAAAAAGGAGGACCAGAAATGTTTTGCATATTTTTAGTATATTTTTGAAGAACTTAACATTATGAAAGAAATGTTTTTGGACTCTTATAACTAGCCCTTTCAAACGATACCCCAAACTATACATAGAAAAAGAAAAAAAATCAAGTACTCAATTTACCCAACCCCCTTCCTAAAATATTCAAATCAATATCTTTAGTTTTAGCGATATGTGCGGGTTAATATGCTTTATTACCAAGTCACTGTTATAGTCAAGCTTCCACGTTAAGCGGTTTTTGAGAAAAATGGCTGCGACGAAAGGACAGACAGATATATGAGTAATATTATAAGGATTTCGGTTTTCCTTTTAAGATACAAAACCCAAATAAGTCAGTAGGAATAAAAAAGTGGCCCATCTGAAATTGGGAGAAAAAAAATGTGATGAATATCAATCGTATATAAGCTGCAAACCGTACATAGAAATTTCTAATTCAAAAAATATATATTTATCTAAAGTTTACGAGTGTCGTATAATTAATTTTGTGTTTAAATTTAATTCCATATAATTCCACAACACAAATACATGAACGGTAAACCTTACAAAATATGGCATAAGCAGTGTACATACATTTAGTGTACCTAAAATGTATGTACGAAAACACTAATTCTTAATAAATACTTCAAATTCTTGAAATTATCTCCGTGTATTATAAAAGTGGAATCCTTCTAAAATACAGATATAGTTACTTTAAATTGCTGCAAACTCAAGAATGATAATTTTTGTCAAACAATAGACAAAAATTGCACGTAACTCAAAATGTAAAAATAGGTTTCTAATATTTTGGAACGATTTATTTATTATCATTAGAAAATAATCTAAAAATTAATTATCAACGATTGCCTCTTTTTATTTTATAAATACTTACTTTTTTGCTTTTATAAAATTTTTATACTCCAATTCTGAATATAATACGTAAAATTCGTTGTGATACATAAAATTTACAATTCATTATTTTTTATAGGCCGTATTAACACTTTGCAACGATTTATCAGTAAGAGACGGACTTAAAAGTAAGGGACGAGACGAAAAGTAAGAGAAAAAAAACAGAGACGGACTTAAAAGTAAACATAACTGAAAATAATAACAAGTGCAGATGATTAAAAATGTCATTTTTATTTTGACAGACGACAAAGAGAAATGCAATAAAATCAAGAAACAATAAAAAGGCGACAATGCTTATTAAAAAGATTAAATATTCTGTTAATAAAGCTTCTAAATTATTTCTTAGTTTCTTTGTTATTATTATAATGTTTTCCCTCGAGCTTTTATACGAAATCAATGACAGATAGAGAAAGTATGTGCTGTGGTATAAACATATTTCATACCGTTCCTTTCTGAAGCTGTGTATAGGTTGATTCATCCAATGTATTTTTTTTAAAACGTTATAAAAATTTTGAAATGATTCCACTGAATAACAGACTATATAATTTTAGGGAGTTTTGGCGCAAGATATCTTTAATGTCTTTAGAGTGAGGTATGTAATTCTGGATTTTTTCATTGTGTTCTTTCTTTATGTCTTTGGTATTAGATATTGCGATGCATATTAAATAAGTTGTTTTAGAAGTATTTAGTATTAATGTTAAATCTGATATATCGTCATTTATGACTAGCTGCCACTGTGACTTCAGTCCTGTTGACCTTGGAAAAAATTGCACAAGATTGAAATACACGTAACACCATTTATATTTAATGTTCCTAATAAAAGTTTTTTTTTCAACCTAGTGTGCTTTGTACTAAAATTTTGAAATTAACGTTTTCTTCTTTTGTAGATAATCTATATTAATGAAAAAAAACCTTTATATTGGAAAAGATCCTTTAAAATCCATTAATCAAAACTTCATTAAATTTCTTCAGTGATTCTGGCGTGACGTACGAACAAACGTACTAAAACAATATTTTGGTATTCTATTTATTTTATGTCCCCCTAACTCATTTTTTCTTAAATATTTTCAATATAAAATATCGATTCTGTAATTAGATTGCTTGTGTAGATTTCTTCTGTTATAATACCGTAATTCCAACCAAATTTAGTTCTGCATTTCTGCATTTAGAAGGTTAATTGTGTGTGTGTGTATGTATTTAATTTTTTCAATAGGATATATATGTGTTGGTTAATTTATGTTTGAATATGATTATTTTGTGGTTTTGATTTACTACATTACCTTGTCTATGCAAATATTTTTTAATACGGCATATCAATCTGTGATTTAGATTTTTCTGTCGGTTACTGTATTTGCTGTAGTTTCTAGTATTTATTTTTTTATTTTAGGTAGCAAGCATAAAAGCTTCTATTTCAAAAAATATGTTATTCCCTATAACCAAGAGGTCCTTCTCTGTTAATATATTCTTGTTCAATTCAGGATGCATGATGTGTTTTGCATTATTTTGGGAACTGCCTGTTTGACTATGGATACTAAGGGCAGATATTCTTATGATTATGATTTATAGTCCAGGAAATAAAGCAGAAAAAGCAATGAACCCTCCTAATTTTTATTTTCTTAACATCATGTAAAAGATTTCATGCATTTCCACCATAAAATCTTTTGCATTATGTTCAGGATATTATAAAATTTAATGAAATAAAACGAAATTAAGAGCATATTAAGAGTCGTGGGGATAACTTTATTTTTACTGAAACAACTTTTTCATAAAATACTTCATATTTTTAATAATTCCGAATATCTAAAGTTTTAAAAAAATTTAACAATTATTCAAATTTGATAATGAAATTTCCTTAAAATACTCATATTAAAAGTCAATCAACTCTTGAGAATTTTAGTTTATTATTAAAAGAATGATACCTTATATATTTTCCCTGTGATATACTGCGTAATGCGTGAAAATATACTCTCTTTTTACACTTTATATAGATTACATCAATGATCCGAAACTCAAGATTTTTGTAACTGTAGGTATTTTTGATAAGAGTTTTTAAAGATTTTTTGTATGCAAGTATTTTTGTATGCAATTTATTCAAATGGAATAAATATATTACTCTTCAAAAAAAATTTAGTGAGTCTTATATTAATTCCATTTGAACAAATTGCGTACAAGAAATATACAAATAATGTTATATATATATATATATATATATATATATATATATATATATATATATATATGTACATATATATATATATATATATATATATATATATACATATGTATATATATATATATATATATATATATATATATATATATATATGTAGGTATCACTTTATATTAAGTAATGGATGTGGCGTAAAGTATAAAAAAATTACTTATAGTGTGATTGTTTCACCGGTTTTAACGGTATTGCATAATTGTTCAGTGAAATATAGTTTCTCGCGCTGTTGTTATGTAAATGTTTAAGACAAAAACGAGTGGTTGTGATCAAGTTAATGTTTTTTTTCCCTTGTTTAATCTATATTAGCTATTGTATATAATTACTGAGCTCTAGCATCAACGGTCAAAATTGAACATCAATCAAGAATGTTATTAATTTGGCATTCTTTAGTAATAAAAATATTTCAATAATAATATTGATCATAGATATTGGTTTCCTGATGTCTGTTTTAAGGCATAATTCCCAGATATGAATGTTTCAAATGTTTAACAGAAAAATGAATATGAAAATTTTGTAGTGATGCTATTCAAAAATATTAACCGACAGGGAATGTAAATATTGACTATATTTTTTTATGAAATAATGCTCCACTTCGAAATTTTTATTTACAAAAATTGAGCTAATTATTCCAGAAGCGTTTGACACAATCAAATGACATAATGGACTTATCACTTAAATATCTAAAACAAGACATTTGCTCTCTTTGACGGTGTCAAGTTGCAATACAATGTCGAATACAGCAAAATAAAGTAAAAAACGTCCCGAAAAATATTGTTTCACACTACCATATAACAAGGCAGATTGACTTTGCTTGGTATGTTATCTACAAATTAATGACCAAGTACTAAAAGATTTGGTTCATAGCAAAGATAGAAGGACGGAGAATCTATCTATCTATAATATAATTTTGTAGTTTTTTATTTATTTGATATCATAAGTAATGTATTTACGCAAATTTACCTAAAATGTCGTTTATATAAGAATGGCGATACTCCTATTGTTTGGGTGCACAAAAACCAACGAGTGAAACAAACTTTAAGAAACTAATAAAGAAATTTTAATATTTTCTTTATATTTATGTCGCGCAGTGAGTCCAAAGCTTGACTTCCATTTTTGACATTGAAGGACTTGCATAGTTTTCCCATCGTTGTGGTCATAGATTGGTGTCATCCCAAACTTATTAATTTAGTAACTTATTCGTGAAATTTACTGATTTAGAGCAAAAAAGTTGAAGATGTATAATATTTTCTTTTATTTATACTTATTTAAAGAATTACCAATTGACAAAATATAGATCGTCAGTTAGTCTATATAATTATGTTCCATTTTTATAGTTCTAAATTTTGTAAAACGCTTTAGATTGGATATCAGTATGTAAAGGGTAGATTGCGATACACCTATTTTTTTCTTTTAAATCATATTACTTTTTTCTGAAATTTAAAAAATGTACCATGGAAATGCATCAATCTGTCTTTTATTTCGATAAACGTAAGAAATTTGGCAATATTGCATAAATACCCTTCTTAGTGATCTATGGTGAATTTTATTATCTATCTATACTTTTTATTCACATAGTTTTGCAAAAGGAGGTTAAAAAAAAGAAAGTATAACAAAATTCCATTTCAAAGTCAATATCATCACACATACTTGTACAAGTGGTTGAAGCAGTGATATTTAGGGATGGTACATACGGTATATATACATATAAATATATATATATATATATATATATATATATATATATATATATATATATATATATATATAAAATATTGGTCCAAAATTATCTAACAATTTAAATTGAAACCAATTAGGAAGGGTAATTCATATAACTGGCTTAAATATATATAATAATAATTTTCACCATTAAAACTCTTAACTGACATTATAAATATGTGCGTTAATAAGATGTATTACTACACCAAATTTCAAAGTTTTAGGTTGCATGGTTTCTGAGAAAATAGGCTGTGAATATAGAACAATGTAAATATATTGACTACTACATCTTTCACAGGTTTTAAAACGCGATAATTTTCCAATTTTTCATAATTTTTTGTTTTGTAGTATAGGAAATAAGGGTGGGGGAGTGCTTTATTTTCGTATATATGTTTCTGTATTTTTATGTTTACAATTTCAAACTACGAAAAAAAATTTTCATCTGAAATTACGTTTTGAAAAGAAAACAATTTAGGATATTTATTTCACACTCTATAATCCTTTTATAAATATTTAAAAAAAGTATCTTCGTGCAAAATACGTGGATTAAAAAGATGTATTATTATGTCAAATTTCAAGTTTTTTTGTTGCATGGTTTATGAGAAAATCGGCTGTGAATATAGCTTAAATATATTACGTACTATGCCTTTCATAGGTGTAAAACATGGTGCATATTTAAAAAATATGACATCTCGGAATCATTGCTATAATTTTCCCACAATCTTTGCGTGGGCTTTTAAAAGTCCATATTTTTTCATAATTTTGCGTTGATTAGTTTTGAAAATAGGGGTGGAGGATACGTATTTTTTGCATATTTTTTAGTATATCTCTGAAGATATACAGCTTACAATTAAGAAAAAATAATGTTAGACTCCTATAGTTTGCCCTTTAAAACAATATCCAATGCTGTACGTGAAATTTAAAAAATCGAGTACTTAATTTGATCTTCCCTAAAATTTCCCAATCATTAGTTTTGAGTTATAGCTATTGAGACATAGCGGGTTAATATACGTATTTACTACGTCAAATTTCAAGCTTCTAAGGCAAGCGGTTTTATGGACGTCATGGGTGGACGGTCGCCCATTATGAATCTGCTATAATCAAAGAATGAAATTTTAACGTACTTACTTAAAGACAAAATTCGTTGAAAATAAGAAATTAATACAATTTTCTATTAAAAAAATAATTACTAATAAAGAGTGTAAAGCAAAATGAATCAAATTTACTCTAAAATGGCTCTCTGTTATGATCAACTCCTTTGTCGAATACAGACATTTTTGGTAACACATTCAAGCAACTTATTTCTTTGCATGGCAAGCAAGCTACGAAGTTACTTTTAGATCACTTTTTTGCATCCGTAAATTTTCTTATAGGCGCAGCACATTATTTTAAATCAATTTCAATTATTTCATATCCCAATGGCTGATTAAGAATGATCAGTCAATGTCATATAGACAAAGATAATAAGCCGTTTGAAGCAAATAAAAAATTATTTTGGAGAAACATCGGGAAAGAAAATAAAGATGCCACTAAATATAAGTGTAATATAAGCCTTCTAGCAAAATATTTGACCGTATTCTAGATAACATAATTTTCATGCATATACGCAATTTGTTCAAATGGAATAAATATATTACTCTTCAAAAACAATTTAGTGAGTCTTGTATTAATAATAATATAGGTATTAAAACTTTGCCTCTCAAGTTTGAAGATAACTCTATTCTTGATATACCGAATGTAATTTTACCATAAATTAGCATGAAAATTATGTTATCTAGAATACGGTCAAATATTTTGCTAGAAGGCTTATATTACACTTATATTTAGTGGCATCTTTATTTTCTTTCCCGATGTTTCTCCAAAATAATTTTTTATTTGCTTCAAACGGCTTATTATCTTTGTCTATATGACATTGACTGATCATTCTTAATCAGCCATTGGGATATGAAATAATTGAAATTGATTTAAAATAATGTGCTGCGCCTATAAGAAAATTTACGGATGCAAAAAAGTGATCTAAAAGTAACTTCGTAGCTTGCTTGCCATGCAAAGAAATAAGTTGCTTGAATGTGTTACCAAAAATGTCTGTATTCGACAAAGGAGTTGATCATAACAGAGAGCCATTTTAGAGTAAATTTGATTCATTTTGCTTTACACTCTTTATTAGTAATTATTTTTTTAATAGAAAATTGTATTAATTTCTTATTTTCAACGAATTTTGTCTTTAAGTAAGTACGTTAAAATTTCATTCTTTGATTATAGCAGATTCATAATGGGCGACCGTCCACCCATGACGTCCATAAAACCGCTTGCCTTAGAAGCTTGAAATTTGACGTAGTAAATACGTATATTAACCCGCTATGTCTCAATAGCTATAACTCAAAACTAATGATTGGGAAATTTTAGGGAAGATCAAATTAAGTACTCGATTTTTTAAATTTCACGTACAGCATTGGATATTGTTTTAAAGGGCAAACTATAGGAGTCTAACATTATTTTTTCTTAATTGTAAGCTGTATATCTTCAGAGATATACTAAAAAATATGCAAAAAATACGTATCCTCCACCCCTATTTTCAAAACTAATCAACGCAAAATTATGAAAAAATATGGACTTTTAAAAGCCCACGCAAAGATTGTGGGAAAATTATAGCAATGATTCCGAGATGTCATATTTTTTAAATATGCACCATGTTTTACACCTATGAAAGGCATAGTACGTAATATATTTAAGCTATATTCACAGCCGATTTTCTCATAAACCATGCAACAAAAAAACTTGAAATTTGACATAATAATACATCTTTTTAATCCACGTATTTTGCACGAAGATACTTTTTTTAAATATTTATAAAAGGATTATAGAGTGTGAAATAAATATCCTAAATTGTTTTCTTTTCAAAACGTAATTTCAGATGAAAATTTTTTTTCGTAGTTTGAAATTGTAAACATAAAAATACAGAAACATATATACGAAAATAAAGCACTCCCCCACCCTTATTTCCTATACTACAAAACAAAAAATTATGAAAAATTGGAAAATTATCGCGTTTTAAAACCTGTGAAAGATGTAGTAGTCAATATATTTACATTGTTCTATATTCACAGCCTATTTTCTCAGAAACCATGCAACCTAAAACTTTGAAATTTGGTGTAGTAATACATCTTATTAACGCACATATTTATAATGTCAGTTAAGAGTTTTAATGGTGAAAATTGTACCTGGATTAATACCGTATATATATTTAAGCCAGTTATATGAATTACCCTTCCTAATTGGTTTCAATTTAAATTGTTAGATAATTTTGGACCAATATTTTATATATATATATATATATATATATATATATATATATATATATATATATATATATATATATATATTTATATGTATATATACCGTATGTACCATCCCTAAATATCACTGCTTCAACCACTTGTACAAGTATGTGTGATGATATTGACTTTGAAATGGAATTTTGTTATACTTTCTTTTTTTTAACCTCCTTTTGCAAAACTATGTGAATAAAAAGTATAGATAGATAATAAAATTCACCATAGATCACTAAGAAGGGTATTTATGCAATATTGCCAAATTTCTTACGTTTATCGAAATAAAAGACAGATTGATGCATTTCCATGGTACATTTTTTAAATTTCAGAAAAAAGTAATATGATTTAAAAGAAAAAAATAGGTGTATCGCAATCTACCCTTTACATACTGATATCCAATCTAAAGCGTTTTACAAAATTTAGAACTATAAAAATGGAACATAATTATATAGACTAACTGACGATCTATATTTTGTCAATTGGTAATTCTTTAAATAAGTATAAATAAAAGAAAATATTATACATCTTCAACTTTTTTGCTCTAAATCAGTAAATTTCACGAATAAGTTACTAAATTAATAAGTTTGGGATGACACCAATCTATGACCACAACGATGGGAAAACTATGCAAGTCCTTCAATGTCAAAAATGGAAGTCAAGCTTTGGACTCACTGCGCGACATAAATATAAAGAAAATATTAAAATTTCTTTATTAGTTTCTTAAAGTTTGTTTCACTCGTTGGTTTTTGTGCACCCAAACAATAGGAGTATCGCCATTCTTATATAAACGACATTTTAGGTAAATTTGCGTAAATACATTACTTATGATATCAAATAAATAAAAAACTACAAAATTATATTATAGATAGATAGATTCTCCGTCCTTCTATCTTTGCTATGAACCAAATCTTTTAGTACTTGGTCATTAATTTGTAGATAACATACCAAGCAAAGTCAATCTGCCTTGTTATATGGTAGTGTGAAACAATATTTTTCGGGACGTTTTTTACTTTATTTTGCTGTATTCGACATTGTATTGCAACTTGACACCGTCAAAGAGAGCAAATGTCTTGTTTTAGATATTTAAGTGATAAGTCCATTATGTCATTTGATTGTGTCAAACGCTTCTGGAATAATTAGCTCAATTTTTGTAAATAAAAATTTCGAAGTGGAGCATTATTTCATAAAAAAATATAGTCAATATTTACATTCCCTGTCGGTTAATATTTTTGAATAGCATCACTACAAAATTTTCATATTCATTTTTCTGTTAAACATTTGAAACATTCATATCTGGGAATTATGCCTTAAAACAGACATCAGGAAACCAATATCTATGATCAATATTATTATTGAAATATTTTTATTACTAAAGAATGCCAAATTAATAACATTCTTGATTGATGTTCAATTTTGACCGTTGATGCTAGAGCTCAGTAATTATATACAATAGCTAATATAGATTAAACAAGGGAAAAAAAACATTAACTTGATCACAACCACTCGTTTATATATATATATATATATATATATATATATATATATATATATATATGTGGCAGATTTCAATGTTTGTAAAATTGTAAAAAAAAACTACACCTCTAATACAAAGTAGGTTTATTTTAACTTTATAACAACAAATGCGGATTTCATTTTTTAAAAACCACGTTTTCCAAATGGCGACCATCGAGTCTGACACACTCTTCGAGTCTAGCACGCATGTTTTCAAAAACGCGTTTGCAGAGCGACTGGGGTATCCTACTGACTTCGGCTCGAATATTTTCTTTAAGTTGTGTCACAGTGCTCGGATTTGTTTTGTAAACAACGGATTTTAAGTATCCCCATAAGAAAAAGTCACATGGGCTTAAATCGGGTGACCTAGGTGGCCACGGTACGGTACCGTTGGGGAATATGTTTTTTTCTGGAAATAACTGCCGCACTGCATTCATGGACACATTAGCAGTGTGAGCTGTGGCCCCGTCCTGCTAGAACCATGTGTTTTGGTTGAAGGATGAACTATTATGTAGTTCTGCTCTGTAAAAGTCATTTAACACCTGGGCATATCTCTCCGAATTCACAGTTACAGTTTGGCCACGTTGATTTTCAAAGAAATAAGGCCCTATGATTGCAGATGCAGACATAGCACACCAGACTGTTACTTTAGGCTTATGTAAAGGCTCTTGATGCATTTGTCTTGGGTTGTGAACATCCCAGTAACGAAAGTTCTGCTTATTCACATATCCTCCAATGTGAAAGTGAGCTTCGTCACTAAAGAATATGTTGCCCATCCGGGTAGCAGTACGAAATCTCAACAACATCACCTCCGCGTGAGTTTTTCTTAATTCAAAGTCAGAATCGTGTAAATCTTGAACAATTTGAATTTTATATGGATGGAACTTGAGCTTTTTTCGCAGTATTACCTGTAAAGTTGATTTCGGAATTCCCAATATCGATGAACGTGTACGCAGTGATAAACGGTGATTTTCAACGACAGAAACCATAACACGCTCGACATTTTCATCCGTTGCTACCAATGGTGTAGGTCCTGGCCTGGGCCTATTTAATGTTGACCCTATTGCTCTGAACCTTGCTACCCATGACTGAATGAGGTTGATCGATGGTCCATCACGTAATTGACGAAAGTAACGATTATTAAATCGACGGCGTGCTACAAACAGCGAAAATCCACTCGTAATGTACGCCTCGACGGCAAAAGCGCGGTGCTCTCCACTCCACTGTTCCATGGCTACTAAAACATCCGCACCGCTTGTGCTTCTAACGACGCGCCCCTCTTATGTGTTGCGTTCAGAAACTATGTTTGTTCAAACTTTGAAATCTGCCACTGGACACCTGTATATATATATATATATATATATATATATATATATATATATATATATATGTATATATATATATATATATATGTATATATATATATATATATATATATATATATATATATATATATATATATATATATATATAAGGCAATGTCCCGATTGACTAACCCAAACCACTATTGATAAAAAATTGAAATTGTGGTGTTGATTTTATAATGAAGGCATCGTTTAAGAAGGGATTTTTCGAAATTAATCCTCTAAGGGGTGAAAAGGTATGACTAAGTTTGTTTGTGAAAAAATATTTTTATGGTAATTTTTACTTAGAACTGCGTGTTCATGCGCTTTAACAAAAATAATTTTACCGTGTTTCAAAATTTTCCGTGAGACATTCTCTAAGGGGGTGAAAACGGGTGGTTAAGTTTGTATGGGCAAAATATTTTTAAGGTAATTTTTACTTCAAACTGGATGTTCATGCTCCTTAACCAAAATAATGTTACTACGTGTTTTAGTTTCAGGACTTTCTGAGAAACAACCTCTAAAGGGGTGAAAATGGGTGGCTAAATATGTACGGGAAAACATTTTTATGGTAATTATAACTTTAAACTTGGTACCAATTCTCTTCAATACAAATAATGTAACATATACTTTAGAATTTTTGCAAATTCTACCCTGGGGGGTGAAAAAGGATAGCCAAATTCATATCGAAAAAAAATTAATATGGTAATTTTTACTTAAAAATTTGCATAAATGCTTTTCAATACAAATAATGAAACAATTATTTAAGAATTTTCCGATATTCAACCTCTAAGTGGGTGAAATGGGGTGGCTAAATTTGTATGGGAATGAAATTGTTATGGTAATTTTTAATTAAAATTTGTTAATAATGCTTTTCCATGCAAATCATCAAACAAGCATTTTACGATATTGTAACCCTAACGGGGTGAAAAGGGGTGGCTAAATTTGTATGGGAAAAAATTGAAATGGTAATTTTTACTTAAAAATGTGTATTAATATTTTGCAAGTCAAATAATGAAACAAGTATTTAGGCATTTTCCGATATTCAACTCCGGAAAAAATATTTCTGTTGTAAATTTTTACGTGCCACTGTGTTCACTGGCCGTACTCGGAGAGGGATGGGAATCGGTCTTCATACCGCTAATACCGCTTATGCTCTATTATTATGTGTTTGAATTCATGCGAATCCAATTTCCTCTTAGAGTCTGTTTCGCTACGTCAATTTATGAATTTTAAGGCCAGTTATAAAATGTAGGCATTGACTTAGGGGAAGATTGCTTTTCACATGATTTTAGCACCAGACAGTACAACCACCAATGTGGTACACAAAGAAGTGCTGTAATTCTAACTTCCTCTCTGCTGCTTTATTTGTGTAAACTAGCTAGATACTGTTTGTAGAGTTTGTTGATATATAAATAAACAATAGTGTTAACAACATACAAGCAAGTAGTAATTTAATAAAAATTAAACCGACTTTTTGTTTTATATTTTAAACTACAAAACCGATTTTTATAAAATTATCACTATTCTCTAAGTTAAAAGATATTTAAGCCGATAAAAATAGAATAATTGTAATCTGATTTGTACTTTCTGAGTAATACGTGGAATCACATATAGACAAATAGTTATAATTTATTGAAATTTTGTGCATTTGTTTAGAAGCCTTAAAAGACTAACATATTTAATAACATTAAATGTATTTGGGTCGAATTTATAACCTAATTTTTGAAGTTAATTAAAAATTTAACTAAAGTTTAGAAAACAAATCATCTACGCGAACGAAGCTGCAGGTGAAAAGCTAGTATTTAATAAAATGGAAACAGTACATACAATTAGATAAGTTTCCGGGAAAACTCAACAAACAGCCATGCGAATTGCAAGTCGTGCTGAAAAAAGCGAGGCAGATTGCATTTTTGTCTTGCTCGATGCGTAGCGCCGACGACGTTCGGAAATTGTCATCGTTTAAATTCGTGCTCGGAATAGTTCTATAGTCTTTCACATAGCGTCAATTATATTTAAATTCATTTACTTGAAACATATGAGATTATACAATTTTCTGTAAGACAATTTCATCAGAACATATTTATTAATGTAAATAAATGGTGATGTCACAATGATAATTTTCAGTCGAAAAAAACACTCGAAAAGATATCTTTTTTACGAACACCTCTTTCATTTCATTTCGTATTCTATTGTTACTTTGTATCAAAAGTCATGAAAATAGACATAAAACACACAGTTACATTTTCTTATAATTACGTGGTCCAGTGCACAGACTACATATTTTAAAAAATCACACTAGCGTGCACGACATATCAGAATTAACAGCGTCAGCGTTAGCGAACGTCAGATCAGAATTAACATTTCATAAGTAAGTCGTATTTTATGATTTTAATACCTAAATAATGGTTTAATTATATTTCCCATTATATAACCTAAAATAAACACGATAAAGTTCAATTAAATAAGAAAGGTACATCTAAAAATCAATTTCTGACCGATTTATTTCAAAATATTTGTCTTTTAAAAGCTCACTAGTCCTGTTACTTGCGCTATATGCAAAAATATGTAATATATCAACATTTTGCTAACAAATGACCGTCTATTAACAAGTGTTCACATCTACTTTGCAATAACTTCGTATTAAATACGTTATTTAATTTATATTAACCTTCTTTAATCTAGGTTCCCAAAATACTCAAAGCCATGGTCAAAGTCAGTAAAAGCATCACATCGAGGCAACGGGGAACTTCCTGATAATTCTTGGATTTGTTTAGAACATTTTTAAGAGATGTGTTTTATATTAATACATACATTGAAAAGAAACATTGCGAACCGATGCAGTCCCGACTCTATCCTCTAATTGTCCGACATGCTATCAACAACAATTAAGAAACATTTTTACAATACAACATACACGTAATTAGGAGCCTATATACAAACGTGCATTTTAAACTTACCGCATGGATAATTAAACTACAAATTTTCATTAAACTTTTCTTTTAACTATTTAATATCTTGGTCTTTATCAAAATATTTTTTGAGTCTCACAATTATTTTGTTATTATCTATTTATTGTATTAAGAAACAAAAACAGAATATAACTAAGAAAACTGACTTGAGATTCAAATTCATTTAAAGTTTTTTTAATGTATTCGTATATTTGTTCTTTTTTTTAATATTTAGAGCTAACGAGAATATATGCTGTCATATGCTGTCTTCCAATCATACAAAGATAAGTTAATATTTCCTTATTCTCTAGACGCATCTGTTTCTAATCACTAATCATATTTTAAATACCGCAATTTTCACTGCTTCATTTTGCTATTTACATTATATTTAAACTCTCAGAATATGATCATAAACATGAAAAGTATTATAAAATCGTACCTTTTAAAAGCGGATACTCAATACGAGCGTGTAATGAGACCGTTGTTTTGGTACCGCAATGGGAGCTCACCACGAGCTTTTGGCGAAAGGGCCGGCGGGAACGCGGCGCAAAGAAAACGCGGGCGGTGCAACGCTGGCCTGCGGCGAGCGTCCGCCTCGCGTCGCTCAGCACGCGCAGCGCTGACTGCATGGCCGGCGGATGTAGGGCGAGGCGCACAGGTCGAGAACTTACATTCAGAATCGTGATGCAGCGCTGTCATACCATTTTCTTATTAATTTACATTGACATAAGATGTTTTATGAAAATATCTCCCCATTTATGAAGTCGATACGAGTATATAGCAGATGACGGATCTAAAAACTGACTTTCGATAAGAAATAAGCATAATTATCAGTCTCTCACTTTTGCTAATATTAAACAAAGGCTTCTTGGTAACACTTATTCATTATCCCTTTTTCTACTGTAATAATGACATAATATTGTGACCCTTAAAAATCTTAGCTGATAACTTCCAGTTAAATTATAGTATAAAAACTAATAATAGCAGAATTATTATTTATTTTATTAGAGATAGATTGAATATTCGATAAATATTCGGTATTTGGCATATTTTTCTATGTTCGTATTCGGCCGAGTATTCCGTTCATTTGCCGAATTATAACCGGATATAAAATAAATACTTTCCTTGTATATTTTTTAATTATATATTACTTTTCAATAAAATCTTAACACAAGCGAGTACTTAACAGGACTATTTAACTAAGTCCAAACCCAAAACTCAAATGTTAAAACATTAGTTAAAAAATAGGAAACCAACATTGGCTATTATTGCCAAAGGTACTTAATAATATGTAATTTATAATAATTTAAGTAGAAACAAAATTATAAATCTAAAATTAACAAGGAGCTTACCTCAAATATGAGACTAACGTTATATGAAAATAATAGCATGTAACAAACAAAATAATCAAGAGTAACTTTAATTTTAATAAATCTCACAAAAAAATGTTCCACATATACAACATTAATACTCAAAATTTATATAAAATATAATTTCTGCTTTCTCTGGTAAAAGTCTGTTACGTTTTTGTTCATAAAATTTCTCGCCTCGGAATATGGACGTTCACTGTATACAAAAGAAGCAGAAAGGGAAAAAAACATTGTAGCTAAATAGCCATGTGTGCATATTTTTTTTAGTCTTTCGATGAATTATTTATAGCCAGTTATAATGTATGTATAAAATACCCTTTTCCGATGTATGAGCTCTCGTTGACGGATTTTCCTGTTAGGCCCATTATCCCTAATTATCACATGAATTGCCGAATCAATATGCCACATATTTATCATTTCTCCCAGACGAGGTCGAATATTGACTACCGTGTGCTGTCCAATAAAATTTTTCAATTTTAGAACACTGTTGCACAGAAAATTCTACGTCAAGCCAGTGTGCAGTGAAGCTCAAAAAGTTAATTATATTGTTCAGGCAAGGCTTACATTTCAGTGGTTTTTGATATTGCTTAACAAGTTTTGATTTAGTAATCTTCCACAATTTTTCATAAAATTGCGGCAAAAGGATTTCACCCATGTATTTTCTTCCACGTATTTGGTATTCGGTCTCAATAAATGAATCAATCTATTAAATCAATTATCCTCTAATATAGATGTAGGCCGATTACCAGATGCGATCATTTCAGCTATGACACAGTGAATTTCTAATGATCTTGAGTCATTTATCTCCCATTTCTTGATTAGTGCTTCCTCTAGGGTTCGCTGTACACTTGATGCTGGTTTTATGTTGTAGGCTTAGGGAATGCATGAATGGAAAATTTCAATACAACATGCTGGATGTTGAAGACCAATTATTACGATCACTTAACAATTCATCGTGAATTTAGTATGCTTTTATGCTTTAGCTTTAAATGGTTTGTCGAGGCTAATATTGAAACCGTCCGCCCTGTCCCGCCACGAGGAATCACTGAATTACATAATGTAATGACAAAACTTTAGTTTTGTCGTTTTCATTTTCATCATCAAAGAAAGTCCACATTCGAGATTTTTTATTTCAAAAATGTTAACACAATATTAATCGATGTGCTAATTACTAGTTTTAGCACATCGATTAATGTATAGTTATAATTATAATATTTTTTTCTAAACAATAACAAACATACGCGCATTAGATCGTAATACAAATGCGAGCACGGCGGAGTGGCATGAGCGAAAAGGGGTGGGCAGTGCCCGGACGCTCGTGTCTGATAATTTAAAACGATCAAATAATTTAGCTATGGCCTGCTATGGCGTGGAGTGACGAGAGTACATATACATATACAAAAAAACGATAGATGGAGCTAAATACATTCAATTTATTATAACATTGCTAAGGTCATTGGAACTAACCGTAACTATAACGTCCAGAACCATATCATATTTGCTTTCCGTGTGTGCAAATACGGTCCGTAAAAAACTTGGTGAGTAAAGAATACTCGGGAAAAGTATTGTGTTTTCTTTTCAATTATACTTTCTCCGCATCGTATTTTAATATGCTCATTTTTTTATTTTTTTATTGATATGTGCAATGATAAATTATATTGTGATCTTGTGGTTGCGAGTTTGTGAAAGGTCATACAAAACGGAGTGACTGTAATCTGTAATTCAACGGAAAGGAAAATATCGCAACTTCATTGTTCACATTATCGAAATGCAAAACTCGGCAAGTATTTTCTGTCATACTATTTTTAACAATAAAATTAAACATTTTAAAAGCATCATTTGTGTAATGAATTGCAGAAATTTCAATACAACATGCTGATATAAACCAAAAAAAATTCAAAGTTGTTAAAAGTATGTTTATCTGCTTAAAAATATTTTTTCACAATTTATTATGAAAATTGATAATGGAAATACTTCTGATAAAATAAATATTTTAATAATAGTAAAAATAGAAAATTTCACTAGAAAATTTTACCAATATCGATACCGGAGAATACATAACGACTTCCATACACATATTCTTTATAAGAAAAACAGATAATTTGATGTATATATTTTTTTCATTTTCATTTATACGTATCATATATAATTCAATTGTGACCCAGCGCTGCAAGCTTCCAAAATTAATCCATCTGAACAATGTTGAAAGTCTCGTAGATATATTTTGGAAATTATTACATTTTATACAAATACTAAAGTGGTAAAACATGGCATGTACTTTTGTTTTTTGAAATGTTAGTATTATTTAATAGTTTGAATAAAAAATTATGAAGAAAAATTTCAGGTATTCATTAAGTTTTTTTCAATTATTTAATAAATGTAAATTAAACATCTTCAATTATAATGCCATCTATGGATAACGATGCTCTTTACATGGCGCCATCTACAAGTCTATAAGACTACGAACCCTCTGGTACTTCTGTCACATGAGATCCATACAAAATACCGACCACTTTTACTATAAGGAGGTTTTTTAATATTAGGAGTGCGGCAAATGTCACAACTCAAGAGTACTGCGCAAACCTTCTTTAGCGTGATTGGTTAGGCAAAGCGCGCAAAAAAATAACCGAATATTCCGTCAAATACTTCCATTCGGGAGACCTTATGCTCGCCCCATATATATATATATATATATATATATATATATATATATATATATATATATATATATATATATATATATCAGAACTAAAAACATAAAGTTTGAAATCAAATATTTGGTTTTGATGGGCAGTTTTCCTAGCATAAATTTGAGGGTCTGGTTATACCTGGATCTTAGGTAATATTACAAGCTGGAGACTTCGACTTTGAACCCAAATTTTTGGTTTCAACTATGTCTTCTCACACACGCAAATTGAAAGTGACAACTCCTTGATCTAAGCCCTTATAAAAGTTAGAAACTTTGAGTTCAAGCTCAAATATTCAGTCGCGATGCCCTCAAATTAAATGGTTTGTTAATGATTGGGATAATATGTATTTATTTATTTTATAACTTTACACTAAACAGTTAACCGACTTATTGCTACGAGAGCACTTATTACAGCTAATCGGAATTTCAATCCAGCCCCATCCAACGAACGGCCAGGAACCGAATCCGGAGTCCACCGGAATATCAAAGCCGTAAGCCTCTGATTAGTTCAATATACCACCGCGTTGACAACGGTGATCATATTACTAGATCTTAGCCTCTAAATTTAGCCTTTAAATCTAAACTCAAATATTGCCAGGTTCTATAAAATGACAAAAATACCTATAGATACTCGTAAGTGTTTATAATATTTTAATACTATTTTATGTAGTGGGGGTAACACTTATTCAGTTTCGAAGTATCGCTTTTATTTGGGATCGTATTATGAACGTCCTAATTGGTGGAGTTGCACACACATGAGTAGAGTAATGAATGTATACGAAAATTTGAAATAACAGTACTGTCAAATACAATCTCGTCCATTAAGGAAAGGATAAGTGAATGATACCAGCCTAGTGGAGCGACTTGTATACAAAGGTTCACTCGTGGTCTTTGCGTTGCCAATATTTCGACAATAAGCACATTGAGAGGTATGTAATGCAAGCATTATAAGAAGTAACAAAGATACTGTCCCACAACAAGCCCTGGCACCTAAAAATGTCCACACTAAAAAAACTCGTACTTTTCATTGTCTAACTATGTTTAAATTTCGAACACATACGTCAAAACATTAATGCAACCCCACTCCTACACTAGCACGCCGCCGTTTCGAAAGCAATCGTCAATTTGTCAATTACTCAGTAACGGGATAGTTC
This sequence comes from Druceiella hillmani, assembly GCA_039881145.1. Classification (NCBI taxonomy): domain Eukaryota; kingdom Metazoa; phylum Arthropoda; class Insecta; order Lepidoptera; family Hepialidae; genus Druceiella; species Druceiella hillmani. The sequence goes on along the minus strand of JAYKKI010000023.1, from coordinate 26,621,931 downwards.
TCTAATAACCTCAAAGATACACGTCTTTAAAAATTTCAGTGAAAACAGTCAAGATAAAAAAATCTTTCTGTTAGACTTTTTTATTTAAATTTAAATATATTTAATACCAAGTAAGTTTCACTATTTTATTTTATTTTTGTTTCTTAACGATATTTTTATTGTATCGCAGAAATGAAACTTTCTTATCGTATCACAAGAAAGCCCGGGCCTTATTTAGACTGAATACTTTGGTATAGGAAACATCCATAGCAAGCAAATATATGTATGCTCTCTCAAATCAGTAGAATACCTTCAAGGCCAGAAAACCTAGACAATTTAGATTCTTGTTCCAAAGAAGACGTACACCTACATTACCACCCAAGAAAATAAATGTTCGATTCTGAAAATGAAACTACTCTCTGAAAATAAGAAAATTCTGGAATATTAACTGTAAAAACAACTTTTCAAGAACTAATTCTGACTCCAAATTTTTCAATTTTTAATTCTAAACAAAAACGCTCTTTATTACATTGGCCAATGGATTACTAAAGTTTTGTTTGATTCTTAAAGATAAGACTAAAAAAATCAAGGAAATAAAAAAGGAAGAACCTAACATTCTGATAGTAAGACGGAAAAAGTTAAAAAAAATAGCTAAAAGCCTGATATTAAGTGAAAAAAGGCTAAAAATTAGTTAAAAAGGTTGGAATGAATATTAAAGAGAAAGCAAATAGTGAGAGGTGTTGTACCGCCAAGGTTGCTAGACAGAACACGTAGTACCAAGCTTGGAATTATGAAGTATGGGTTTAATGAGAGATGACAGAGATTTCACGTGTCCAAACTGGGAGTAAGAATTTAAGAGGAAAATAAATGGCTGATTTCTATGATGAAAGATAAATGTCAGTTTTCTCTTAATATGTTTTAGTTAATTCTGGTTTTTATACAGTTAATTCTGTTCTTAAGGTAACATAGCCTATTTAATTTCTTTTCTTAGTAAAGTTTGTAATTTTATTGCAATTTTCTGTTTTAGTAGATCTAAGAAGGCCGATAACCGAATTTTGGCTAAATTATTGTACTAAGACTTATAATTTTGATTTTAACTAAGGCTTTAAAATGCTCACTTGCCGGGTAACAATTATGGAATTTGATTTTACATAATAAACATGATTATGTGATAGGCATTATTAGGAACTAAGGTCCCTAGTAATGCCAAATAGTTGTGCTTTTTATTATGAAAACGCAACAAAATGTGATGATAGTTTATTATAAAAACCATAAATAAATAAGAAAAAACTAACACTTATCTTCATCATAAAAACGACCGAATTATTTTCCCCCTAAATTCATACTCGCAGTACACATGGGCTCTGGTCTCTAGGACCCTCTACTATAGTCTATGCGATAAGGCAATCTCGCTCCGCTGTGTGATATAACAATGCATTTCAACATATTATTTTGTAGTTATTTTGAGTTACAAAAATCTGTTTATGCGTAAACCCTAATTTACAAGTTTTTTTCAAGCATTCAATTAATTTCAAATATAGCAGATATAATTTATACACACATATATATATATATATATATATATATATATATATATATATATATATAATGTGTATGTGTGCATAGCTGCACTCATCTCGCCTACCAAACGGCGACAGCCACATATTGTTAAAAGGCAAAAGACAATTCCAAATAACAAAACGTAAAACAAATTCTAAATAATAGAAATCAAGGAAAAAATCAGTACGCCGTAAGGAATGGCTGCAGACCTACGCATTGCAACTCTTCGGTTCCCCTTTCGTAAACTCAAGAAACCACCACTAGATGACCTCGCACTACTCGTACGAGGTCATCACCCGCAACAGATTTACGCCCGCAACAGTCGCTACAGACAACCACAGGAGTCCTATCGGATGAGATTCGTAAGCACTCACTCTATGTTGCAGAACTCAAGTCGAGACCGCAACATAACTTCAACTATCATCATAACGTTGCTCCCAACCAATCTTCGTTTCGCAACCTCTACCACAGCCACGAAGCCCACCACATTGGCCCACCGCTATTACCGTCCAAGATTTGGGGCCGATGTAAGAACATGCCCGACACCATGCTCATTTAAGAAGTCCACAAAAGCGACATTGAACCCAACACTGACTGCGGCAGAATCCAACGTTCATGAAACATTCCGCCGCCTTTTCGTCATGGACCAGAAGTCTAACTTTACGTTGTTGGTAGACACGGACGCCAATATAACCCGTTCTATTACAAAAAAGATGTACTTCAATAGATCTATTACCGTTCCAGCTCTATGCCGCTAATAACACCGTAATACTCATCTACGACAAAAAACACTAGAGTTCGACCATATTAATGTCGCCGTGGTCAGTAAGTCTAACCTTGAGGCAGATTTCCTGAAACGCCACTAGGTCATTATATGTACATCGCCGTCAACGCACTGCTACGCGCTGCCAATATACCAACAATTAGGAGCACCGACGTGCAGCAACTATATCATGACGTCCAAGCAAAATACCCTGGCATCACTCGTCTCACACCGATGGCAATAACACCCAAACATCGCGTCGAACATGTCATCGAAACTTTCGGCTTTGCACTATCGAACGTGACCTTTGCGCTATCGCTACACCATTACGAACCTGTCGGAAAGTGGTTCGAGAACATGATTCAACAGGATCCATAGATCCTGCTGTAACATGTTTTCAAACTTCTTTATGACAGGTTCGTAGTAGTGGCAGTCCAAGTAAAAACCTCTAGTCATAATCACTCTCCATTGTACCTAAAAAGAATGAAAGACAACAATTTTTCGCCATCTTCAATTAATTATTGTTAAATTCTATTTTCATACGTACCAAGTAAATATGTGAAATTTGATATCGATCGGTCATGGGAATGGGAAAAAAATTGATTTAAATCCCCGTACAGGAAGGCCAAATGTGGGATAGTGTAAGCGTGATAAAAAAATAATCCCTATAGACAAAATGGAAAAGAAATATTAAATAGGAAAATAAAATGAATAATATGATATCTAAACTATAAAGAAAGTTCTAAATTACAATTCTTCGGCGTTGTAGCCTAACATTACAATCACTTGACATGAAACTAACAAGCTGGTTTAAATTCATTTTATGAAAGCAACACAAATCTCTGTTACACAAGTTTGTTTTTGTAATATTATTACAAAAAATTTAATACACATCACAAATTATATCGCAAACTGCAATCGGCGTAAATTTTAGGTATCTGAAACTTGGATTTACGATTGACAAACGTCTCTAAAAAGGCTGCCGTTTGGATTGATACCACCGATGGAAGTGTACAACAAAATAAATGGTAGGGATATTTCCGTCCAGACGTAATTACTGAGTCGGAATTTAATGTATTTGCATATCTCGGCCTATAGTTCATAGATTAATCTAATGCGGATTTGAGTTCCGCATTATATTAATACATAAACGGTTATAACTAATCGCACCGCACATGTAGCTACTCTAACATGGTGTATACATAATATTAGCGTTAATGACGTCATCATAACGTAAGAGAATGAAAGAAGGCTGTGAAGTTATAATTGGTTGACTTTTAGGCCCTAAAAACTATATTTATACCAAAAGAAGAAAACGAAACTGTAGCAAATCTAAAAATATGGAAGAACTGTCAATTTAAGGCTTCTATCATACCAATTGGCAGTGAAAAATGGTATGATACACAATTTTATTACGGACAAGAAGATGGTAGGAGTTGATTGGCATAAAGGTTCCATAAGACGTCATCAAGATTTATCTATTCGTAAGCTCGAAGCCATATCAGTATATAAATTGACCCCTGAGAAAATATATAACTATGACTAAACTGGAATCTTCATTGTATCTAAAATCAAGAGCAAAATACTAGCTATAAAAAAACAAGTGGGTTCGTTATCATCTGCAGAACGAGGCCAGACGATCACAGTAGAAATATGTTTTAACGCTGCTGGAACCTATATGCCTCCACTGGTTGATAGATTGATTTTTAAGAAAAACCCTAAATAGGTTCAGATTTTGATTTATTTGGTATTATAATTTCAAAATTTACCTTCTGAGGAATTGGCAAATATTCTGAAACAATGGGACGATATCAAGGATGGCTCGGACTCTAAACACGATAATATAGCTGAGCCATCATACATGTTGGAACTGAATGATCAGATCAGTCATGACTTGGATGATGTAACAAGGTGTACTAAACCTAGGAGATCGGGATGATGACATCTTGCCACCGAACTCCGAGACCAGTGCCAGTAATACAGTTCATCCATGCGAGACACTGCGTGCCGTTCTAGGCCCAAGTACCAGCTTCGCAACCACTTCAGACGGCACACGTATTCCCAAGGTGAATACCAGATAATAGTCTCGAGACTGATAGTCTAGACAAATAAGAGAAAACTAAAAACTTAAAGCTGATCAAAAATCAGATATGATTCTGAGGATCTTCCAACTAACCAAGTAAAATACTAGAATTTCAGAAGCCTTATTTACTTATTTATTCATTGACGACATTATCGACCTCATAAGAGATTAAACAAACCCGTACAGCATGCAAAAATATGCCAAGCCAGGAAATAAGACAGCCTGTAGAAATTATTTATTTCATGTCTATTACATATAATTCATATGCCTAATGTGCGAGTATACTGGTCAGAGAAATATGGCTATGCCCACATACGCGAGACCATGACGCTAAGACGATTTGAGTTTTAAAGACATGCACTGCACTTCAATGATAATTCTAAAATATTACCATATGGTCAATAAAATTCTGATTGGTTATATAAAATCTGACCGATGATTGAGAAACTTAACTGTAACTCTGCAAGAGCACCTTAGAACAATATTTGTATGTTTATGTACAAAGCTCAAAGCAATATTTGCCCGACAAACCCCAAAAATGGGTCTCCAAACTGTTTGTGATATAAGAGAATATGGTTACAAGTAAGACTACTGTGGTCAGGAGAAATATGAGTGGATGGCGAGCCTCAGTTAGGTGGGTCATTTAATCTAACACACCTAATTAAACTTGCCGGAGAGATGCATACCAACCAAAACTATAGACCGTTCTTTTATAACTACTATACATCCTTACCTCAGATTGAATTCTCGTCAGACCGTGGTATTTCACCTATCGTATCGTTAGAAGAAACCGTAATCCTAACGGCAAACTTCCTGAAGAAAAACGGTTAAAAAAATATCCTAGAGGGACATCAGTCGAACATGTCGCAAGCTATAACAGAATTGATATATACCTAGTGTCTTGGAGAGATAATAAAATTGTTAACCTGGTATCCAAATTTGCTAGAAAAAACACCACATCGGTCGTAAGTAGATTTAATACGTTGCAAAAGCAACGCGTTTCTATGGAACGGCCTTTTGTTGTGACAGAATACAATCATCTTAGTTATTTACTGTAAATCAAAACTTGAGTTATTTACCGTGAATTATTAGGTACCTTTTTTGAATTTATTATTTTTTACTTTACAGTACCTACTTTTTTGAAGTCGGTTCTTTAAAAGATATTTTATTTTAGAATTTTAGTGATTAATATATTAATCGTCACATTATAACTAATATTCAATTATTTTCTTTTTTAGAATGTTCTATAATTATTAAAAGTCACGGGCAAAACAAGTATTTAGATAATTTCCGCTTTATCTAAGGTCAATTACAACACACAACATCGAAGTGGTAGTAGTAGCCGCCTGTGGTTAGTTATAAGCCCTTGAGGAGTTCCCCTCTCCATATCCAAAGTCTAATATAAGATTTTGTAAAATAACAATTACCACTTGAGGAGTTCTGTTCTCCATATCCAAAATGTTATATCAGATATTGCAAAATTATAACTAAAGTTACAACTAACTAATAGCAAATATTTAGAATCACGTTTAATTTACTACCATCCCGTTAAGAAGTTGCACCATTCATCTTCAGAATTTCTCAAATTCTGACCTAGTCGATGGTGCAAAGTAAAAACTACCAGTAGTAAAAACCTTGAATCACGGTTGAGTAAATCAACCATCCGATAAGGAGTTCCACTATTTATCTCCAAGATGCATTATCAGAACTTGACTTGGTTGACGGTGTAATTATTTTGCAAAATAACAACTACCAGTGGTAAATATCTTGAATAATTTAAAAGAATCATCGAAATCGGTCTACTCGGTAAAGAAGTATGGCTGAACATGCATAAAAAAATATTCCGACAAATTGAGAACCTCCTCCTTTTTTTGAAGTCGGTTAAAAAGGCAAAATAATAGTTGATATTTTGCTTTAATTTCAACAAATATTTTTAATAAAACGTCCCCTGTTCCATAACATTTTTACGCACCTTTCTTATCAAGATGAAAAAAAAACTGGAATACATTCACAATTTTTTTAAGTGTTGTCTGTGTAAAAGATAATTAATTCACTGTGGAAACACCCCACCGATCAACAGATAGAGCGCACATACACCAGAAAGCGGTTTCAGGTTGTAGTTTTTTTTTAAAATAATTTTTAGCTTACTTACCCAAAACATCTTATTTATGACAACGGTTTCACTTGTTAGAAGCTAGCAGCAGGGCACAGTATAGGCGAGACAGAAAGACAAGAAGTCGATCATGCCGAAGTTTCCGGTTATATGCAAACTCTGACGGAATTAGTGAAAGTTACCGTATTCGGGATTTTTCAGGTTCCATTTTTTTTCTATAGAATTCGTTATAGATATTATTGTTGCCAATTCGAACCATAGTTAAACTTACTAGTAACAATTACGCAACAACCATCTATGTTTAATTACACGATGATGGAGAACTGAGACTAAGTATTGTTTTTCTATTTTACTGAACTCATTGGAACTTCAAAATCTATATATATATATATATATATATATATATATATATATATATATATATGTATATATATATATATATATATATGTGTGTGTGTGTGTGTGTGTGTGTGTATATATATATATATATATATATATATACAGTGTTATTTGATAGCCTACCTAATGCCATCCTTTCTTAACCCTCGAAATATGTATAAGATTATGCAAAAACTTATTTTTGCATAATCTTTATATATATATATATAAAGATTATGCAAAAATAAGTTTTTGCATAATCTTATACAGTATATAAAGTTTACAATTATTTTAAAAATTCTTACTTCCTAACACCGATGTGAGTGAGTTATTCATATTATAAAGGAGCTTACTCCTTGATAATATGAATAACTCACTCACATCGGTGTTAGGAAGTAAGAATTTTTAAAATAATTGTAAACTTTATATACTAATCATGAAACGTAATTGATAGAAATTATAACTTCAATAATTATATTCGTTCTTCATATTATTTTATACAGAGGAAACATTAATCTGACATCGCATTCGGTTTATAAATAATACTACTATCAAATAAATAAGAATAAAATTATTTATTATTACTTGGATATGAGATGGGTGTACATAATATATGACTATATTCTGAACATATTTTTGAACATAAACCATATTTTTTTTATATACCAAAGATAAATTTTTAATCGAAAATATAAATATTAAAGATGACAACAAAACTGTTCATTGTAAGATGAGCTGTATACTTTAAATTACTTTATCATATTTAAAATGCTCTTTGATTTAATCTGACTCACATCTACAGTGATATCTAAAAATGTAGCCATACCGGTTCTAACTCTTAGTTTTCTTTCTTTCATTAAAACATTACAAATAAATAAATATTTCCGACCAACAAACGGAGCAACAAACTTGCGAGCAAAGAGTATTATAACAAATATGCTTGTTATAGTAACCGGTTTCATCCTCACGGGTGCAGAATTTTTTTTGCACTAAACATTGTGAACTGTGAACCGCACAGCCCCCGTCTTCTTAACCGAACATCCCATCCAAAATAAAGTTGTCATAAATCATTCACAATTAGACACAATAATTTATTAATGCCCATACACCTTGCTAGGAATTTAACCTGGAGCCCATTTTACAGGCGTAAGCGCTTTACCTACTTCGCTACGGACCCTTTCAAATTATCTCTACTTATAAAGGCTTTTTCATTAAGGCTGCTTGAACTTTAACCCTTCTAAGACCGGGCGCTAATTAGCACTATCCCTAAACAACTGAAATTCCCATCATCTGCACCGACAAAATTGAATTATCAACTAATTGCGAAAATTACTTCAATGGAAACTATCTACACCCATATATTTTTGAAAATTTTCTAAATGATGAAATAATTTTTTTATTTACAATGTATATACATACAGAAATGTATAAAAAATTTTCAAATTTGGAAAAGACCATTTTCTCGCCCGATTTTCAATTATTTCATATTTCGTGAAATTTGGCGGATGAAAAACTAATTTTTTTCTTAAAAAATTACTAAAGCAAAAGTAATTATCTTTTTATTTAACAACTTTCTTTGACGAATTTGATATACAATTGTCAAAAAAGCTATGTAATTTTTGTAAAATTACATAACTTTTTAATAATAAAAATAAAATGATAAATTATTCAAGAAAAAGCGTGAAAATTTTTTTTCTTCCTATATTACCGTAGTGTTCAGAATCTTATTTTGTCAAAAACGCTTTGATCCAAATTCCTCAAAAAGGACCGATATATCTGTACTCTTAAAGACCCGCAAAATTCAACTTTAGTATTTTGACTGTTTCGTAATCGTTTAAAACATATCTACGTAAAATATTGCGAAAACCATTATATGTCATCCCACTATACACAAATAAGAAAAAGTGACTATTAATCGAACCCTAAAAGGGTTTGATTAATAGTCTTTTTTCTGAATAATTAAAAAAAGTTCTATTACAAAATTGTCCTTCCGTTCAGAACTTCTGGAAACAAATCGAGTCATAGGATGTGAGTATAAAGAGAATTTTCTAAAAGATAGTGACAACGTTAAGTTTCATATTTATATAATAGTTGGATATTACTTGACAATAACACCATACATGTACAATAATTTCATGACGAAAAGTATTATACGATAATCTCGCTTTGTAAACTAACATTTTCAAAACATAACTGCAACTAAATTAAGACACGTGAAGCAATGAAGTAAGGTTTATTTTTGATAAATGATGTCACTTTGGAGTAAATTTTAAGAAAAGGTAAATATAGTAAAAAATTAAAGCTTGTTTTTATTAATGATATCACTAAAAGTAAAATATTTTATTTTCCTGTTCTAAAATTGTGATCGTACGATAAACTTATTGAAGAGTCTATACGCTGTCAATTCACGTATACATTACTGTCAATTATTCATAACTAAAGATTTACGGAAGGTCTTATAATAAACTAAATGGCCAGTATTATACATAATTAAAAATATACCTCTGAGTTGTCTGGATCTTATACGCTGGAAAAATAAGAGTTGTCTTCTATAGCATAAGTATTATGCAAAGCGAGACTTGTATTAAATTCAGCAGCTAGCACAATTAGTTTCCTTACAATTTTTCTATTCTCATAAATTCTCTAAAGAATTATTAGATTTTAACATGGTTTCTTTGGACCACGTTGAAAAAAATTACAATTCAAAATTTCTGAGGAGTTTCGTACAAATAAAATGTGGGTGAACATTTTTTTTTCCTAAACGTTGGGTTATCGTGAAAGAATCCTTTGATTAGAATACAAATATAATCTTTATAATTACTAATGTTTAAACATTTTATTTACCGGATACGTTTTAATAAGGCTGAAACTAGGAATTCCAGGTCTGAATTGGAAATATCCTGCATTTAAACAACATAATAATTTAAACAATTACGATCATATTAACCTGTATTAGTAAATAAGTGATGAAAAACACGAACTTAATTTTTTTCTATGCGTCAAGTATGAAAGTTGCGTGCATCGGATATTAAAGAATTATTTATGGCGAATTTTATTATAATGAAATAAAGAACCCATGTAGTGGTACTGATCCAGCAAATAGTCAATTTTTATTATCATTATACATCAACATTATCATTATACAGGACACTAATCACCTCATAAATAACAAGTTATTGGACTATCCCATATACAAAAATAAGCATTAATCAGAAATAATACAAAATAATGTAACTTCAAAAATCTTTCAATAATTCCTCATCGCAAACTATAAAAATATTTAAAAACTAACCTCAATTTATATGACTTTGGAGCAGTTTTATCGATTGAAATCTCGAAAACTAAGCTATATGCGCTTATTCAACCTTTTTTATTTAAAAACTAAACGTTTTCCGATAGCTTGTAGATAAAATGTTGAATGTTTTTTTATATCTTGAACGAATATTTTATCCCTATATATATGTAATAATATCAATATATGTAATTAAATTAAAAGCTTACTTCATAAATCTTTCCAACTTCGTAGTGCTTAAACACAATTAGTTTCGGCGTAATTTTCAATACGTCACTTTTCTTCACCGCAGCTTCGTTCTGCAATTTACTTATACTTCGTAATAATAAAGAGTCATCGAAACTGAAAGACAAGAAACATTTTATTATATAGACTGTATAAACAGTACTTTTGAATACCTATTTAATCCTCTATTCGAAACCGATTCAAAGTCCCTTAAATTGGTGACATACTTTGCTAAAAGTTTTAAAACGCTAAATAATTTAAAGGTGATATATTACCACAAAGCATAATAAAGTAATATAATAAAATCGATAAGTAACCGATTGATATCTACAAAGAGAAATTGTAATTAATTGCTATTGCTATATACTATTCTACTGTTCGTAGTATTTCAAGAGTAAAATTATCAAAAGGCCGCTTAATATCAATTTAATATACGCTTCATAATTAAAAAAAAGTTAATGATATATATATGTATAAATATATATATATATATATATATATATATATATATATATATATATATATATACATGTGTGTGTGTGTAATATATTTTCCACGGAAACAAAAAACTATTTGGCTACTAACCGGACAAACACAATTAATATAAGCTTCAATCAACTATAAAATGTACATCTAATGAGACTATTTACTTTGCGTATATTAAAAATATTTCCATCAAAAAATAAATGGTGGCATGAAGGAAAAGTGATAGATTGTATCTCAAATAATTTTTAAAATTTTTGCCTGTTTGAATACTTTTTTGTGCATGTTTTACATAAAAACTACTGAAGCAACATTTAATGTTTATTTCACTCAACCAATACGTGCATTATGCATTCGTACAATTATTAAGTATATATATATATATATATATATATATGTGTGTGTATGTTTTTTTTTTCTTCACAAAAGCAAAATTATCAGTAAGCAAATTCACAGCTATAGATCAAATGATTGAACATACTTATCTTGCTTTATTAATTTTCAGGGAGCAAGCAACATCGGCAGAAATCCTCCAACTACATACAATTTCCAGAAACTCAAGAATTTTCTTTCTTAAAGATTAAATAAAACCTACCACAAAGTGCCACCAGCTGCATGTTTTTCAAAATTATAATCAAATAATCATAATCTCGTAAACAATTAAAGGAAGTGCCTAGTGCTAGAATATACTATGACAAAGGCAACTCCCGATCAAACTCTCCAGCGAATTAAAACATTACACGTGGGTAATGAAATAATCACACACACCCTCTCCTCAGAAAGCTACATAATTAACTTAGAATATGACAGGACACCTATAGGTATACAATTCTCAGCAAAGTATTTTGGAATCGTGGATAAGAAGTTCTGCCACTATGAAAAAGTCAAAAGTAATCGATGCTTTCGAAGGCTAGAACTCTGTACCTGGCATCTCAGTCATCAATATTTATATAAACGAGTATCACATAAATAATTTATACGGAGCACATTTCTGCTCTGCAAACCTGAAAAGTTGAATCACCCTGAGAAAGCTAGTAACTTCTATGGGATTTCAACAAGCTAAACTTCGGAAAAATAATTGACTCTAAAAACACGATCAGATACGTGTAACACAATCTGCAGTTTCATCATCCACAGCACGAAGGAAATCAAGATACCATCTTAGAAAGCAACTTATCTTGGTTAAATCTGAGAGCCGATTGTTACATCAAATTCTATTCACAATAACCTGCCTCAAGGTATTATCGTCGCCATGACGGCTACGTTTACCTCAAGAGCCACCTGCGCGGGATCGGCATTGATAAATCTCTTCAATGTCCCTTCTACATGAAAAATGAAAGTACTAACGGTCACCTCATCAACTACAACGTCCTAATAATTAACGAAATCGCCAATATCTTGGTAAAACCGGTTAAGATTTACCTGACGGCATAACATCAAATGAACAAGCAATTAAAAATGGGCGTCGCCTTAACTGAATAAATGGATAACATTTTACTAGTGCAATCAAAATTGAAATAAATACAAATAATAAATAATAATTAATTGAACAATAATTGTCAGATCTTACAGAGAAATCATTGCTTAGAGAAATTTTTATACTATTAAGAAAACTGGTACCTTCGGTTTTCCTGAGCAATCTCGGTAAATACGTTTCGGTTTTCCTGAGCAATCTTTTATCTTTTATTTTTTTTAAACTTTCATTTCGAATATAAGTTTTTTTTTCATAATCATTGTTTTTATTTGTTAACAAGAATTTAACACAAATGACTATAAAAATAACTTGAATTAATTTTATATATAAAATGAACCTGATAATAGAGTAATAATAATCGCAACTTTTATGTATGAGTAAAAGAGCTAGAACCTAGTATCGATTATACTAAAATTTAAATTACATAGAACGAGGCATAAAGTAGAATTAGATGGTTGTAAATAATCAATTTTATATTTTATTACTCAGACTTTCCATTTTAAATATAATATGAGGCCAAATCTGTTTAAAATGAAAAGCGTTTCAAATGAAAAAAAATAATTTCGGTAAATTGTAAGGTATATTAAGGACTATGGTTCAAAAATTAGGTTAGCGGTTGCACAAGACTGAAAATAATGAAAGGTACCTAGACGCTCTGTATGTATGTACACCGATCAAAACCTGTGTACATACTAATTTTATACAAAGGATAATAAGAAAAACAGCAACATTTTTTCGTAACAAACCTTTCAAGTACGAGTACAAATCGCAGTACGAAGGTTCCGTAAACATTTAGGCACTTTTAACCACCATTTATAGGTACATAATATTTACGAGTATATTAAACTATTTACTAATATTAATTTCTCACAAAGTAAATATATCGCCAACTATATATGTGACAGATGTAAAAACATAATGCATATTAAATTAGCTCTTTCATACGGTAGCAGAATGTCTGGAATTTTAAAATTGTTTTTTCCAATATTCTCCAATATCCTCGCTCTCTCAATTTGAGTATTTGTATTATCTATTAATAAATATACAGTTTAATATTTTAATATTATAGATGTAGCTCAGCGATATAAGTATTCAAATATATGGAGTTATATGTCTTAAAAATAACACCATACAATTTAATGAACAATTTTTAATCTGCAAAAACTTAAACTATTACCTCACCATTGAGCAGTAACATGAAATGCTGTGCCATGCTAAATGGTATGCAATTATAATAATAATAAACTGTTGCCCCTTTACTTATATGTAATATCTCTGCAATTTTACAATAATACTTGATTGTTTTCAATTATTTAAAAAAATACTAAGCACCTAAATAACACGTTATTGTTTCATATAAGTTAATTCTGTCAAACCATTGTGCTCTTCTGTATAAATAGTGTTTATACAGAAGGACACAATGCTTTAACATCCAGTCATCAATGTTTCTACTCGTCGATCGCCATAATCCATATACATGATATTATCTTTATATGTAAAATCCTTTGTGCATGTATATGCAAATACGTACATAAAGGAGTGATATGGGCATATTTGCAATTCGAAATATAAATGGAAATAGCGAAATCACACGATATAAAAAATACATATATATCAATGAAGCAGCATGGCATATTCCACCATTTTAGATACATGAACTTGATCCGACAGTTATTCACTTTGCAATATATCTTGAAAATTGACAACGTGTGTATTTCAGTGAACAAAATGCACTGGGCACGGCATTAATAGCACCAAAAAACTTTAGAATTTTTTTGAAATATGCAAAACAAAAATATTATTTTGGTGCATTTGCAAGAACCATGTATTATGATCAAGTTCCAAAATGTTATACATGGAATAAAACATTAGAAAAAGGAAAACCATGGACGGGAAGTATGAAAGTTGCTGCTTATCCAAGTATTTTTTCAAACGAATTTTTTAGATGGATTGTACACTGCTCATGCAAAACTATGTGACTCGTTTAATTACAAGTGTTATTATTTAACTTTCGTGATCCCACATGATTTCAACATTTAGAAACTACTAATGGTCATGCCCTAGGCCGATAATTGAAAGATGATAACATTGGAACACTTAGTACGCTTGCTAATGCTTTGGTTACTATATCTTCACTTCAGAAACTGAATTCATTTGTTATTTTATTTGCAACATTTTTCCCAAGGAATTAATGATTTTGTAATTGATAAAGATATGGATCGAAAATCCATAACTGGTTATTGTTTTATGTTTGCAAATTGTTTAATTTTTTTCTGTTCAAAGAAACAATCCAGTGTTAGACTGTCTTCTACAGAGTCAAAATATAAAGCAATAAACATTGTGTCAAGTGAAGCCTGACAACAGCTTGTGAATGTACTACAAGATTTTAGTATTGTAAATGTTTGCCCTTTCACAATATTCAGTGACAATCAATATGCCACAATGGTTGCTAATACTGATTGTGTTAAGCGTTTGAAAAATATTGATATTAGAAACCATTTTTATTAAAGAGTTAATAAAAGACAGTAAATTTAATGTTAAATATTTAAAAAACAGAGTTATTATGTAGTAAAAGTTTAAGACCTATAACAACGTTTTACTATATTATACCATTAGCTTTTATTCTATATCATGTTCGAAGAAACTGGCCACTTGTCTGTCTTTCTATTAAAATCAATAAAAGACTTACATTTCGAAACGATTTTTTTAGTAAATAAGTAACTTAATATGTTTTCTCAAATAAAAACAATCTTATTGAGGAATGTATCTATGTAGTGGCAGTCTAAATTAACCCGAGCGCACAACTAGTACTACATAATCATTTGCGACACTGATTATCCACACGTTTACATCGATGTTAAACTAATTATGTCATTATACATGTAAATTCAAAATATTTCCAAAATATAAGTCATATTTTTTATTGGCCATATATTGCACACGGACCGACATGGCGTTACGGTGTGATTTTATAAACCGAAGCGTCGGAATGTTACTTTGTTCTGTATTTACATGAGAGCTACTGACTGTTTTAATTTAGAATATTGGTTGCTGCATTTTTGACATGTAAAATTATTAAATTATTGGATATTGTATTCAATTTATTGTGTTTTATAGTATTAAGGTCAGTATTTTGTATAATTATGAATGTGTTAAGTTTTAAGTTATTTTGTAACTCCAAATATGCATAACTTATAAATAAATGATATTTAAAGTTAAGTACTATCGAAGTTAGTTACAGTTTTCTTGATAAGTAATTAAATTTAAAATTAATGCAAATATTACTCTGCATAATAAATCGCTTTCTTTACTGATAGTTTTAAGTAATAGGAACGTGAATATGTTGCTGAATAGTTTGATACTTTGAAAGATAAAAACACGTTGATAAATGTACATAAAAATATAAAACTGAATACACCACAAGAAGAGCATATTTATAAAAACAAAATATCTAGCGGAGCAAATGACTGGTACAGTAAATAGAACAGGACATGGACTTAATACAGTCTAAGGACAGTTCCAGAGTAGAGAAAAAAGGAACGCCTCTGCCGCCTTTGCCCCACCCACCAAGTTTGAGAAAATTAAAAGACTGGTGATCTCGAACTGACTGCGATTGCATACTAGATAGATTGATGATAGCTGATGGAGGTTAACCAAACGTAATATACTAATAGAGATTTGGCTACCCGCAATTTTTTATATACACCAGTCTTTTACAATTACTAATCATAAAACTGATAAAAATAAGAGGGGACAATAAATTTCTTGGTATTCTTACAAGTTTTTTAGGTAACAATTATATTTAAAAATTACTTGAAAAATTTATTCTTATTTATTTGAATTTCTCTTAAATATAAAATAGAACCTATATAATCTAAGTTACATGTGTATAACTTCAATATGTACATAAATAAAGAAATTTAATTATTTAACTATAAATACCAAATATATCCATACTAAATTACTAACCTGAATGTAAGAAAAATGTTTTTATTACCTGAAATATCAACTTGATTTGCTTACTAACATTCTCTGTTCAAATGGAATGGAGTACAAGTATGTACAGAACCCTCGTCGTGAAAATACTATTCGTATTGAACAAGAAATACGCATAGACGCATAGCAATAAAATACACATACTTTATAAGCTCAACAATAAAGTAACACGTACAATTTTATTGCGGTATCACATAATACATATATAAAAAAGATTGTATTTAATGTGAAAGTAAGATAGAATCCAAATTAAGAACCTACCTTAAGGAAAAGGATAAAGCTGGCTCAATTCTCAAATCGTAGTCTCCCTCTTTTGGAGTCACTTTGTCTCTCTTGTTATCATGATCCTTTAACGATTGTTCTAGAAAAAAGAAATAATTTGTTGAGAGCCTAATATTTGTCTCATCAGTAATTTTTACAGTCGGAACACAATCATTCATTTACTGATTATTTAATTTTTTATATCCTTTGTTCATTCCATACTACAAAGTCAAATTTATGTTAATTTAATTTTATAAGCAATCTTAACAACAATTCCACTGGTTATAACCGGCAGTGTCCTTGCATTTGATGATGTGCAATCATTATATCACAAGTTAACTAACTACTCGTATTTATGAAGGTTTGGGAACCTTTGTTTAATTTATAAATTACTTTCTATCGAATGACTATTGTTATTGTGACAATAGTAACTGGTTTAATCAGTAGCTATTTCATACATAGGTAGTTTAATTCTGATTTTGACAATTTTTTTAAAAAACTATGGTAAAAATTGTCGGCACAGAAAAATTAATGAAAACATATTTATTTAGCGGTGAGGAATAGTTTTTCAGCTGACATTGACGTGACTTGTGTACAGTGTGAACGGGTGAGCACGGTGTATTACAAATGACATTTCAATATGTATCAACGTTTCCTCATTAAATTTAAAACTAAAATAGATTGTTATTTGTTAATTTGTTATTTCGTAAACATACTTTTTCTATACTTTATTTGTTGTTTTTATTGAACTGAATATTACTGAAGGTAATATAATTAGTAATTATATTTTTAAAATTGAAAAATATTGGAATTTTATGAATAATTTTTTTTGTAATTAGTAAATAATTCAGAGTATCTTAATATTTATATTTACTTTAATTATTACTATCCAAAATATCAATACAAGTTCACTTTCAATTAAAGATAACTTCAAACAATACACATAGCTGGATCCTTTTTGTGTGGTGATGTGTTTATTCATTTGTAAGAAGGAGCCTATCCAATTTGTAATAATAACATTGTTACCTTAAATAAATCACTATGTGGTCTCAAGACTTCACCACAATGTTGGAATATGCATTGAGAGGAAGTTAAAAGTACGGGGTTATAAATATTAAGACATTAAGAGGGGGTTAAATGTAATTTGGTCGTAATGCTGGTAACACTGTTATTATCTAGTTGACGTCTCTTCCTGTTAAATAGTTGTCGCGTTGACAGTTTATTTTTATGTTTTCGTGTCTTATATTTACATAAATTCGTTTTGCCTAAATTAATCAGCATGCTTTATTTAATAACAACATTTAGGAAATGTCTTATTTACAAATGATCAAGAAATGATTACATTTTAACTATTTTCAAGCAGCATATATTTGGAAATAGTTTTTATTTTTTGAATATTTTTTTTTCTGAATGAATTAGATGTAGAGACATCAAATTTATTAATTTTTCTTTGAAAACTTGCTTACTATAGGACATTTTTTTATCTGTGGATAACACACGACTCAAACATATGTCCAATCTTCTTGATGCGAGTTATTTATATCGTTCAATAATAACATATATTTTATTATAGAATATTCAGCTAGTATATTTTAACTATTTTCAGATGCCATTTTTAATTTTTTTCATTATTTTAGTTCAAATGCATTAAATTTATAAATTTTATTTTAAAATCTGCTTATAAAATGACACTGTGGAGTGTAATAAACCAAACATTTCTACGATACATTATTTAAGCCTTTTTATATTTGATAGATAATTTCATATGAATTAATTTGCATGGAGATCTATTTTGCTCACTTTGAAAGCGGACGCGCTTTTATTTATAAATATTTTGTTTATGAAAATACTTTCCATTTTATAAATTAAATTAAAGTATCATAAAGTTTTACGTACGGGTGTAACTAATAATTCAAATAAAATATCATGGCTAAGGTAGATTTTATTGAAGATCAGAACGTTAATCGAATTTGTTTGATAAACTCCGCATAAAATTGGTCATTTATTGTTTTTTTTTTGTATAATTATACACAATATTATCCCTTATATTGTGTATAGTAAAAACAAGTTCCCGATCTCATCGTACAGTATTGTGTTTAGGTATCGATTGTTAAATCGAATTGTGGACAAATAAGAATTTATCTCATCTAAATAGATGAGATAAATCCTTACTTGTCCATAATTCATTTAACAATTGTTAACTATGTCGATATTATTAATTATATATTTTTTTAAATTATTGCTATATGTACATGCTATGCGTTAACAATAAAGCAAATAGAAAATAATTTCTCCTTCTTCGTTTGTATGTTCTATGACCAGAACGACCACAACCACTCCATTTGCAAACTAATGTTACCGACCTATTGATCGGCACATTATTGGCTATTATATCATCAATTCACCTTCCTAAATTAACTTTCCATCTCTACAACATCCTCAGGATACTGCAGGAACTATCATCATATTTGTAGCTACATGACTATCACTCGCGTAGCCAATTGCACAGTGAATGGTATTTCAGCAGTAGTGGGAGATAGTATCCGTTCAGGGACTTTTTTCCGTTTAACAGAGTCCCTACAATATTTAAACGGGTTTTGTGGTCTGCCTAGTATTTTTACTAGTTTATTCCGACTTTCATCAGCAAAACTGTCAACATCACCAGAAAAATTAGAGAAGTTTATTATTTCTCCCAGCCCTGTCCCACACCTCATCAAAAATGTGAGGATAAATATACGTTGGCTTAAAGAATATTATCAAAATAATGCTTCGAAGAAGCATTATTAGTGGATATAAATTTTCGAAAAAGTTTGATAAAATTATGTATCTATCTGGATAACAAACGGACAACTTCCATCTTTTATTAAACTTAATTGACAGCGGCTGAATTCTCAACTTGAGCTGATTTAGTCAATCATCATTGATTGCTAGAATATAGATTGCAGTAAATAGATGTTAAAGAATCCCCTCAGTGTGACCCTACGTCAATATAGAGCATCAAATGTCAAAAATCTTCAAACGCCACTACAAATACCTAAACCCTAAAAAATATATATAATACCTAAACCCTATAAAATATATGCAAAATTGTGTGAAAACAACCAACTTTAAATTCATAAAGTAAACGGTTAAAACTTTTAAATGCTGTTTAAACGGAAGGGTTATAAAATATTACTCATATTAGAGCTTGAAAATATTCGATACCTATAAATTTAAAAGCACGCTGAGCTTCAGTTATTTTTGCGACTGAAGTAAAAACATATAACTAGCCGAAATTTTATATTAAATAATACATAACTTCGTTATTATCACATATTTTTTTAAATTTTTTCAGATTATTTAAATACTTTATATATATATATATATATATATATATATATATATATATATATATATATATATATATATATAATTAGACTGTTTGCTAATTTAATATATATATATATATATATTAAATTAGCAAACAGTCTAAAATGCTGAAAGCAATTTTAAAACAAAATTAGTAAATAAATTTAGCCTGATCCTATTCCAAATTTAATTTAAATTACTACATACATTAAAAAGAGCAACAATTAAAGATTCTTACGTCGCGGCTCCATGGACCTATCACCGCCCTCAAGTTGCAGTCGCTCAGCGTGGGCGGTTTTCAGCGCTATTTGCATGTTGCCCAGTTCTTCCACTCGGGTCATCGTTTTCGAACACGACTGGTGAGTTATGGATTTAAAAGTATCACTAATTGTTTTGAATATTTTATAAACTGAAACTCCAGACTTAAGTATAACTTAAACTCTAGAATATGGACTGCACAAAATTTTCAATAAAATTTTATGATATGCTACCAACTGGATCACCTAATGTCCTTAAGAATGAAAAAATATACAAATATTTGAGATAGAGACGCGCTTTTTTATTTGCGACACTATGTATGTCGGTAAAACGCCGGTCAGGTAGATTAAACTCAACTTATATTATATAAACTTATATAATTAAATAAATAAACGAAAAGTCAATATTTGTAATCGGCCTATTCATTTCCACACAAAAACTGACACGTTCCTATCAAATTATTTCTTCTATCGAGAAATGTATGTGACATTCTTCTGTTATAGTTATGTGTAAAATTCTTTAGTTATACTAAATATATACACCTACTTTATGCATATGGTGAATAAAAATCAAGAAATGTTAACCTACGTGTTTAGGATTTGCAAGTATCGAACATATAAACCCTCATTTTATACCTATCAAAAAGTTTAAAAAAATGTGTGAAGGAAACGAGAAAGCAAAAAGGAATATCACAAACTTCATCGGACAGTCTATACAATATGTAAGGACAACAGAAAAGTAAAATGGAATTTCACAAACTTTATTAACAAACCTATCGCAGTAGCAATGACGTGTATTAATCCGTGCATAAATTCGTACCACCTCATTCACAGGCTTATAAGTTAAATAAGATAGAAACGTGAAATTCACAACTAATATCTAATTTCTTCCAACGCGAAATTAAAAACTATATGTAAAAAGACTTAAAGGTTATATTTCGAAAAGAGATCACTAAATTCAAAAGGTGTCCGTGGAACATTACTGACCAAAGCTCTTTAAGCAAAAAGCCGTTTTTTAATTTGTTTTTCACTAAAAAACTATGATTTAGTGGACTGTCATAAAAATAACCATTTAAGGCCTCTTAATATTTCTTGTATACTGTCATTTGAACAAAAAATAACTAAATACTATAATTGTGTTTAAAATAGTGCTAAAACGCACTAAAATGTACAAAAAAGTGCTAGAAATATAAAATAATGAAAGAGATATATATACCCAAGTGTACCCAATCCTCGTAGTGGAAATTTTATTCACTTGACAAGTTTATTAATTCATTAATTAAAGAACGGCAAAAGTCCATTTTTTGCTGTGATAGCAAAATCATGACATAATTTAAAAACTAATAAAGCTTCATTGAACTATCATATCATCATTATCTTTAAAAAGCAATTTTTTTTATTCGGTGCCCATTTTCAAGTTTGATCCTGTCACACTTGCGTATATCATATTTGCTATTTCATTTTTATCTTTTGGACGTACAATTTGAAATAAAAAAAATTAATATAGTAAGAAATTAAAAATAAATATTATTTGCACGAAATGTTCCATTCATTATAAATTAAATATAAATCCTAACCGTTTCATGGCGGTTGCCATGTAATTAAACACTTCCTTAATAAGGAGGCGATTTGACATACATTTTTAAAAACAATGCAGTGAAACAAACAACCACACACTAAGAGTCGTAACTTCAGACAAAATGAGAGTTAAATGAAGTCAAAGGAATTATTTTCTGTTTTGATTACCATTTTCAGACTAATAGCTATTTCTTCCAATCCGAAAACGTCTTTTAATAAGGTCATTTTTGCAATAATTTTTTTTCTAAAATATTGCATAATATCACAGAGTTGCAATGAGCATAACATATAATGTTACTATCTATGCAAATATATATTAATTGCTAATGAATATTGTAGCATGTTTTAGTTGTCAAAGGCATCAAGGATTATGATGAAAACTCAAACGAAAACAAATATCAAACGAAAATCAATGAAAGTTTTCCTGATCATATTCTGGAACTGAATAAAAACTGATATTAACTTACAGAAGACTTAAGTACATTCTTTTAAAGTACTGATAAAAGAACACCTACGAAACGGTGCTATGCCGCGTACAACCTAATATAAGACAACACTTTTTTTACACTTTGACTATGTCATGAAAAAAAATATATGCTATTCTTACCAATATTTCTAAACTTTTCGTTGTTTCCAAAACACAACTGAAATATTTATTCCATAAAAAAATCGAAAAACATCCCATATTATATGCTTTACACAAAATTATCTCTGTTATTTTAAGACTTTATTAATCAAATTAAAAATACTGTTCATATCTTATTTATAAGCTTCGTTGTCTTTTATTTCAATAAAGTAAATACGATTTTAATAAAAAACTAAAACACATTATTTGTCTCGGAAGCACGGATACGCCCGACACTTTCTTGCTTCGCTTTTACAAGCATACAAACCAACAATGATCGCTGAGGCGAGCTGCTGAGCGACGGACCTGTGCCGTTTATTTTCCACACACTCAAAGAGCAGCAAATGTAAAAAAAGTGATGTAAATAATACATTTATAATCATAGATCTGTGTATGGTTTTAATATTGTAATTAAATCAATACTTTGTAAATACCTTTCTACAAAAAAGTAACAATTCTGTTAAATATATATATATATGTATATATATATATATATATATACATATATATATATATATATGAAGATTAATGCACATAGATTTTATTACTAAAGGGTGATTACACGGAAATAATGGGAAATTCCACAATTTCCTACTGAAAATAATACCTAGTAAGTAGCCACGGTAATAGAAATATGAAATTAAAGATTTGGCCTTTCCATGATAAACCAAAAACATTTTGCAGGAAGTCAAATTTTTTTTCCTATCTCGGACTTTGGGATATTTTTAGTTTTTTGACCTAAGTCAGTTTGAATCATGATTAAAATTATATAATTATGAATTGTACTTTGGAAGTATCTTCACAACCACAAACAGAATTAAATAACTTATTACTTGAATTTCTTCAAGAATGAAACCCATCTAATGAGCCGTTTCAATCTACAAATGATTTTTCTGTTCTTGAAGTAAACTATTTTTCTGTTTTTCTGTTCTTGAAGTAGACTATTTTTAAAAAAATCTATTTAAATTCGTTTCAGAATATATTCACACAAACTAAAACTATAATCAAAGTTTATTTATCAATTTGTTTTTTCAGATCATCCAGATGTGCAAGAAACCTTTATCAAAAGGCAGATTATAAGCGTATCACTTTTTTATAAAAATTTAAAAGAAATTTCAAATCATAGGCCCCAAAGTTGTGATTTGAATAATACTGGAATAATAGGTGATAAAAATGGTCTCAGTTCGAAATTAATTTTTGTACGCAGGTTGTGTCTTTTAAAACGTTTCATCGATAATAACTCAAGTGATGAACATTACTTACCTGTTAATAGCCGTGCAGTAGCAGGGATTATATTCATCGGATTATATCCTCTTGCATTTACGAGAATACTCTTCGGCATTAAATCTCCCCTTGATGTCAAATAGAAAGTACCAACGGTTACATGACATTCTTTCCAAAAACTAGGAAATTTTTGCCCAAAAAACTATGGAATAAGGCGCAAAAAAAGAAAGAAATTTAGCGATACCTAAAAGGAGAGTAAATAAAGATGTACTGCCAATCATAGACATTTATGTGGATGGTTGTTATTCCAAAAGATCTTATAAAACGAATTATTCATCTTTGTCAGGTGCGAGTGAAAAAAAAATCCCTGCCAAAGAGCATCAGTGTTTTAAAACTTCTCTAGTCTATCAAGTGGTACCGAAAGTGACATCATCGTCAAACGATTCAAGCTACCCACGAAAGCACATAATTTTTATTTATGGACCCCTAATATCCGATGTTCACTTCAGCATTTAACACAAAGTCCTACAGTTGGGTTCATACGAAGAGAAAAGCGTAAATGTTGAAAAAATCGAATATCGTGACCATTTATTATGAAAATTTGCAATAAGTTGGCAAAAATTGCAATCTGTTATGCAGTACCCAGTAAGTCACAAAAACAAATAACGAAAAAAGCTATCATGTGTTTGAGCAATTGGCAAAAACAAGAATGATATATTTCTAGATGTTCAACATCTATTTGATGGCATTCTTTTATCCTATCACGATGCCTATGAGAACTATACCCGGTGTAAAACTTATTTTTGGGAGAAAAAAGGCAAACCAATTGGAACTCCAAACGATGTTTTTCCTGTTTATTACGGAGAGAATTTCTCTTTTAACTCAAGCTCTTGCAGGACATGCTTGGAATCTCATCCACGATATCGACAGTAAAATTTTTGAACGTTATCACAGCGTAGCAGGGAGACGTTTTGGAAGGAAGAGAATAAATTTTTCCTTAAAACAGTCGTACAGAACCAGATGTAAAACTACCGCTATGTCCTTTAATACAAATAAAAGTATATCTTGATTATACAAAAATATTTTAAAAGTATTCTCATAAAGGAACCCTAAAATGTTGGAAGAAAGAAGGTAGAAGAAAAAAGAAAAAAAATTGAACAGGATACATAAAAAAAATTAAAAGTCGCATTATATTTAACAAAAAGACGGATAAAAATTATGAACAGTGCGAAGAACCTGACACGCCGAATGATATCTTTGAAAAAATTAAAGAAGCCTTTATTTAAGGAAAACAGATCAGAAGCAAGACAATAGTGAATGGATGGAACGTCGTAGTTCTTTATTAAAAGTTTCATATTTTGGCCGCGTTATTAGAAGGAGGTCAGAAATTCGATGCGGTAACTTAGTAATAGATATTTTGTACAAATCAAGCCTCAATATTGTCTCTTCCACTAAACATGGTGTACAAAATGAAAAGACTACTGTCACAGAGTAAGTTTTCACAAAAAAACGTTGCATTTGAACCCTGCGGTTTACTTATCGACAAGGACTTGCCCTTCCTCGGAGCAACTCCTAATGATCTGATTGATGAAGACATAATTGTGCAAGTAAAATGCCCTATAATAGCACAACAATTTAAAGATAAGATAGACCAGCAAAATAAAAAAGATAGTAAATATTTTGAAGAAAAACAAAGAAGAGTTTAGAATATAAGAAGATTTAGAAATAAATACCAATCATAACTGGTATTACCGAATTTTGAAGCAGCTGCATATAACAAAGTGAAAACAATGCCTTTTTGTACTATGATCAGGTGAAAAAGAAACTATGAAAACAGAAATAATAGAAAAATACGATATGTTTTTAAATAATTTTATAATTTGTTTGTTACCAGAAGTATGTGATCCGAGATTTGTTAGAAATATTGAAATAAGAAAAGTTGACGTTTCTGTTAAATATACATCTAAGGAAGACAACAAGATTCCACTAAAACACGGTGATCTCCGAATACAGATTCAAAAAAAATACGAAATCAGAGTTGTTTACAAAAAATTAAAACGCCTTTTTTTTTAACTCTCATTAGTCAGACGGAGCATCAGGACCAACCTTTGTATTCTCGTACACTAAGTATTAATGAGTTTTAATAATATAAGTTCTAATAACACACACACATTAAGGCAATATCAAACATCATCATACACTGTCCACTACACTACCGTAAAAAACAAGATGCTACCATAACCGCACAATACCCTTTACACTACCATACACCATCATACACTACAAGATAACATACATCACTAAACACTAAAACATGCCGCCTAATACAACCAAGCATTACAAAATGCTACCATACATCATTATATGCATCCCCATACTCTGCTCCGTAAGCAACTTGTTAGTTTCTTTAATTATGAAATTGAACGACTTAACGTTGCTTATTCGGTGATTTTATGATTCTCTAAAAATTTTACTTCAAAAGAATACTTAAAAAAACTAGTCAATTACTTATTGAAGTACCTACTTGTCGAACCAAAAATTGTTTACGACATAAGAATACACAAATAATGAGCTGGTTTGGAACATGACTTGTGCTTAGTATGTTATATCAATATAAAATTGAAAGATACGAAAGAGAGTTATATTACCCTATTACGGGCGGATTCAAAACATCCCGACATGTCGTTAGTCCATTAAAATTTTGCTAAGATACAAGATTCGATTTAGTGATTTCAGGTTTGGAAAAAATCTACTTAAAATAATAAAAAACATGTAATACTAAAATTTTTGACACAAATGAAAAATCTTTTGGTATAAAAAAGGAAATAAAAACTATTGATAAAACATCAGATGACGGAATTCTCCAAAATTAAAAATCAAGCATTTAAACTTTCATAATTATACATATTTACTCTATTTCAGCTCCACGGTAACGCTTATGTCAATTATAATATAAAGACAAATATAACGAAACCTCATTTATCTAAATTGGTCTAGTCGTTGGAGCTCTAGAGTAAAATTAATGTATGTAAACACGCGTAAAAACAGTACCTAAAAATAAATCAAGTTGACGAAAACTTACCCTACATACTATACTTTAAAACATAAACCTACATACTATACTCTAAAACATAAACCTACATACTATACTTTAAAACATAAACCTACATACTATACTCTAAAACATAAACCTACATACTATACTTTAAAACTTTATAACTAAATCTATCTTTATTTACTTTATTAAAGGAAAAATATTTCAATGTAACCTAGTAAGTAAGACTAACGGATTTTAGTTGACATTGATTGACATTATACGGATTGATATATAGAGATCTGCATTATTTTATCGACAAGTCATATCGATATTTTATTATATTGAAAGCAAATGAATGCAAATTGCGATAGAAATTGTTAGTAGATGAAGCAGAGCACATCGACGTATTTTGAAAAAAGATGCAGTGCCTACAGAGTTTATACCGGTGTATTGGTCAACATCCTATTTTACATTTTGTCATTTATAATTAAGCCTTTCATAAACGTTTAGGGTTTTCACAAATATTGGACAAGCTACACACTGCAGATCAAAAACAAGCTGGCAATTAGTGAAAAAGGGAAATTTGCATACGAAATATTACACATGAATACGTTTTTCTTGTTTCCAATTAATTCTATACGACGAGAAAATTAGACAAGAATTCTTAATAGATACAACTGGACTCCCCATAAAAATGCTCTGGTATATAGTAAACATTTTGATAGAAAATGTTTCGTACAAAGAACACATCGACATATTACAAAAGTAGATTCAGTGCCTACGGATTTTGCATCGGTGTGTTGATCAACATCCTAATTATTAATATATTATCATTTATAATTAAGCCTCTTATAAATATTTAGAGTTTTCACAAAAATTGGAAAAGCTACATAGTGCAAATCAAAAAGAAGCTGGCAATTAGTGAAAAAAGGTCTGAAATTAGGGAACGTAATTACATTTAAGCAAATTAATTATTTCAAACAAAGAATGCAAGTGGTACCAACAACATAATTACTTTCAAAGTCTGTTGCGACAGCCATTCAGTACTGCTATGATTTTTTGAATTTATCACAATTTATGAATTCGGAAGAATTTTTGTAACACAGTGCAAATTTTGCAAGAAATTAATGATTTTAAAGACAGTTATTACATAAAATTAACGACATTTTACGATTTTCAAAAAGAAAAAGCAGTAGACGAAAAACTATAAACAAACCAGGTACATGAAACCGCTAAGGAGTCTAATGCATCAATATTGATGTTCAAGGTATAATATTATGAACATATCTAGCATTCATTTCATAACCATAAATAAGTGCCTAGATAGGTCGCGTAATTTCATTGGAGGAGTATTACGATAAAAATTCAGACATGAATAAAAACTCTGGACACTGTGGTCATGATAAAATTCAATACAAACTCAAAGAACAACTTATTATTGTAAAAAAGCAACTGTCATATCACTATCTGCGAATCCAACCGCAATATGCCAAAAAAAGGTATTGTAAGTAAACTTCTAGACATATAGGTGTCCCGTAAGGAGTGGATCAACAAAATGTCGGTAATGGAGGAGATTATTATACATACGAAACGATCAATTTTACTATCCTAGGCCTAATAGCTTTAGAGATATGATCTTTACATTTTTCTTTTAATTTTTGTTGCTGTGCATGAAAAGTGATTTTTGCACAATGCTAGTGTAAAAAAATGTATGGCAACCTTGTGGGACTTTACTTCAAAAATATCTACAATTCACACAGATTCCAAAAAGGTAATTTGTTCATGGCAAATTCCTAATTCGGTCATGGTGAAATAAAGCAAGTGCAGTATTTATAAATCATACCGCATTTATTATATTTTTTTATTACAGTAAATGCTCAATGCCTACCCCTTCTTACAAAAAATCTTCTTACAAAATTTCTTCTTAAACTTCGTAAGGCTCTTTCGTGGTTTTTTACCACTTCAGACACAGGGTGTCATTTTTGTCTTAATTGCTGTTCACTATCGTTAGTATTCTCGTAGACCGCCTCCTTGAAATATCCCCACAGAAAATAGTCCAATAGATTGAGGTGTAGCGAACGTGGTGGCCATGACATTTTACCGCCACATCCTATCCATCGATTTGGATAAGTTGCATTTAAGTATTCAGTCACCTGTTGCGAAAAGTGGGCCGGTGCACTATCGTGCTGTAACCACATCCTTTCAAGTACATCTTGTGGTATTTCATTTAACATATTTTCAAGTTCGTCCCTTAAAACTGTAAGCCTCGGTAGAAGATCAAATGGACCGATAATTTTGATTTTGAACTTCCAATTGATGTTGAAATCTATCGTACATTACTATGCGGGGATTCTCGACGGCCCATTGGTGTAAATCGTGCACATTAAATACAACCATTCTTTTAAAACATGATTCATCGCTCCATAAGACTGAATTTAAAAAGCGGTCTTGCCTGCATCGACGCAGCATTTGCCGACAGAAATCCATTCATCGTTGATAATCAGCAGGAGCAGTGCCTGTACTCGATGTACATGGTACGGATAAAATAAAATGTATGTCTTGCGACACCAGTACGTCGAGAAATCCGCCGAACACTAGAGAACATCAACATATCTAGGTCTTCCTTCAGGAACTAAATTTCCAACAATTCGTCCTTCTAAATATACGTTATTATGCGTTATTGCGTACAAGAAAGACTCTGTGATCGGGATAACGTTCGCGATTAGGGTAGCGTTAGTGATACGTATATGCATTCCCATCACATAGCCCGTAAATGAAATACATTTCTGCATATTCACGAGTATTAAATGGAATATATTTCTGCATATTCTGAGACATTTTGCAATGCAGTCGGTCAAACAGTGGTAGGGAAAAAACACGTTGTTAGCTCCGAGCGATAAGCAAGTCACTAAAAAATTCTGAAGGGAAACAGTAGAGGGGGTCGCTTAATAGACAAGAATAATAAAAAGACCGTACGATTGGGAAAGAGATAGCATTCTGATAAGCGGTTGTTTTGATCGTCAGCATTTCTGCGAATGCGGAGTTATTTCAATAAAGCAGATATTTTTTCAATGTTTACAGGATTTATTATAACAATGTCACTTTCTTGCAATCTGTGTAAATTGTAGATGTTTCTGAAATAAAGTGCCATAAGGTTAACGTACATTTTTTTACACTAGCATTGTTAAAAAATCACTTTTCATGTTTTGTAATTGAAAAAATGTGTTTCAGCGTTTAATTTTTATGTTGCCAATAATAATCAATAACATTTTAACTAGATAGGCGAATATTCTCTTAAATATGTTGGACAACAAAAAGGCAGAAATAGTAATAATACCTAATATTTTTTTTCACGCGCAGAAACAAAAAGTTAAAAAAAGTTTAAGAAATTATATCTCTTAAACTATTAGGCCTAGGATAATAAAATGTATTGTTTCAAATGTGTAATAATCCATGCTATCACCGACATTTGGTTGGTCTACACCTTACGGGATACCTGTATATATATTTAAGAAGCATTTTCAAGTTGACTTAATATATTCAGCAACAGATTTACAGTCAGCAACAAATGGAAAATATAAGTGACTTCTTATTTACAAAGATCACACTGACAAGTTTGTTCATCTCTGGCCACTTCCTTCAAAATAAGCGAATGAATTGCTCAATTCTTTTTTCAATTTGGAGCACCTTATATTTTGTAATGATTATTGAAGAAATGTTACCTTAATGCAAAATAATACACGATTCTTGTCATCAACAAATCCAAAGTAGTGTTGAATATAGTAATCAAGACATTGAGAACATTTTTCGACTTAGATTTGAAACAAAAATTCAATTAACTGTATTCAATTGATTGTTACTTCGTACAATATAAAAAAATTACATCATTACATGAAATATTGAGAAGATCACCCTTTCGGGCTCTATTGAGCTGCGTGTTGCATTTCAAATAGCTACCTAACACCAATCTGGTCTACGAAATTGTAATATATTCATCGCGGCATTTTGGACTACATCAACACAGAAGAACAAATTCAAAACCTTTGGGATGAACACAAGTGATTAATATAATGCAAGTCTTCAGAACATCAGACTAAAAATTTGGCTACATAAAGAAATGCAACTGATACCGAAGGGATACCAAATACTACGTTAGAATAAAATAATGAAGCTAAAGGTAATTTCCCAAATATAACTAGTGACATGAGTCAAGCCAATTTTTTAAAATGACGCACAAAAATTTAATTCACGTTTTCATTATTTCTAAGGATATGGTACCTAAAAAAAACTGAAAAATTAAACTCTTGGAAGTTCAATACAGGTTATAACTAAATTTATGAACATAAAATTCCATGAAACGGTTATGAAGTAATTAAAAACAATTCCATTCAATTTCCAACAACCACTAAAGTTATATTACAAATACTCGTGATTTTGCTCAACTGGTACAAGTTCCATCAAGTTATAACGACATCACAATAAAATAATCCTTCCAAACTCTTTTTCGATGCAAGACACAAGTGATACTTCTGAGTTTATTTCAATAACGGAATAAAAATTCGCCGAAATATCACTCCAATTTAACATGCGCCTGTAATTAAGTTTTCACATTTTATTACTATGGTTGCACTGTTCCATTTGTATTCACAGGTGAAAAAGGACAGCCAATAAAATAAAGACGCTGTTATTTTTATATATTATTAATATTTAGAAAGCCTATTTCAGTCATTAAATTTTATGAAAATCAGAGGTTTTTAGTTTTTTCATATCACTAATTATAACTTATGGTCTATATGAATTTTAATAAAAATATGAAGTTAATATTTTATTATAAAACAAATTTTCATATAAGTAGTTATCTAGGGTAGGTAAAATATGTTCCTTTTGAAGTCTGATTTAGGTATATTAACCGATTTCAAAAGAAAAATTGTATCTAAATTTTATTTTAAATACCTATCTAAATATTATACTTAAGTAATTTACTTAATAAGTCTTGTTTTGTATTAGAAGACTGTACTTATTCGTATTAAAAATATGTTTCATAACTTACAATTAATTTAAAGGTTTTGAAATTTTTTTCACTTTGATTACTTGCATCTTCTAAAGTTAACTTATATCAATACCACAAAATCTGCCCCAAGTTAACATACAGAGTTCATGATGTGAACATTAAATAAATGTCGGGTCTAAATGTTTAATTCATGAATAAGTTATGATAAAAATACAACTTATATTGTTGTTACTATAGGTACTTTAATAAAGTATTTTAAATTGATGTCAGAAGCCTAAACTGAGAGTTAGTTCAAAACCTTGAAAAAAAATAATGAAAATGGCTGCCTGTAGCGCTTGGGTTTACCGTGTTTTTTTATTTTTCTGTTTAATATTAATGTCACTGAATTTCACTTCTTTCTTTAAAATATAAATTTTCACAAAAATGTTTTTACACATGTAGACAAGTCTGGATACCAAGAATTTAGATAATATTTACTCTTTATTTATAGTGTATCACAAAAACAAAGATATTGCTAGATGGTATAACGACTCACTTCGCTCGTCCATACGATCCCTATAATGATCTTATAATAATCTAAACAATCCTTGGTAAATAGGTGCTCTTCATCTCTGTTCCCTTATCTCCTAGTCCAGAGATATCTAGGACTGCTAAATCTATCATAACTTTGTTCGTCTCCATCTACTTATATATCGCTATCTTACCCACTTGTAGAGAAAACTTTTATGTAATTATCCATGGTCGATTTTATTTTCCAGTTTTGTCCTAATTTACAAATTTAATTTGGTGTGCATAACCAGTTGTCATAATTTATATAATAGATAGAAGTTTCACTAATTACGCAAATATATTATACAGAGCTTATCACACAAATAATTGCTTTACAACACTAAAACTGTATTATTGCTAGGTAGTCAACTAAATATTGAATATACAGGTTGTCCAGTGGCAGATTTCAATGTTTAAAAAATTGTAAAAAAAAAACTACACCTCTAATACAAAGTAGGTTTATTTTAACTTTATAACAACAAATGCGGATTTCATTTTTTAAAAACCACGTTTTCCAAATGGCGGCCATTGAGTCTGACACACTCTTCGAGTCTAGCACGCATGTTTTCAAAAACGCGTTTGCAGAGCGACTGGGGTATCCTACTGACTTCGGCTCGAATATTTTCTTTAAGTTGTGTCACAGTGCTCGGATTTGTTTTGTAAACAACGGATTTTAAGTATCCCCATAAGAAAAAGTCACATGGGCTTAAATCGGGTGACCTAGGTGGCCACGGTACGGTACCGTTTCGGGATATGTTTTTTTCTGGAAATAACTGCTGCACTGCATTCATGGATACATTAGCAGTGTGAGCTGTGACCCCGTCCTGCTGGAACCATGTGTTTTTTGGTTGAAGGATGGACTATTCTGTAGTGCTACTCTGAAAAAGTCATTTAACATCTGGGCATATCACTCCGAATTCACAGTTACAGTTTGGCTACATTGATTTTCAAAGAAATAAGGCCCTATGATTGCAGATGCAGACATGGCACACCAGACTGTTACTTTAGGCTTATGTAAAGGCTCTTGATGTATTTGTCTTAGGTTGTTGACATCCCAGTAACGAAAGTTCTGCTTATTCACATATCCTCCAATGTGAAAGTGAGCTTCGTCACTAAAGAATATGTTGCCCATCCGGGTATTAGTACGAAATCTCAACAACATCACCTCCGCGTAAATTTTTCTTAATTCAAAGTCAGAATCGTGTAAATCTTGAACAATTTGAATTTTATATGGATGGAACTGGAGCTTTTTTCGCTTTATTACCTGTAAAGTTGATTTCGGAATTCCCAATATCGATGAACGTGTACGCAGTGATAAACGGGGATTTTCAACGACAGAAACCATAACACGCTCGACATTTTCATTCGTAGCTACCAATGGTGTAGGTCCTGGCCTGGGCCTATTTAATGTTGATCCTGTAGCTCTGAACCTTGTTACCCATGACTGAATGAGGTTGATCGATGGTCTATCAGGTAATCGACGAATACTGTAACGATTATTAAATCGACGGCGTGTTACAGACAGCGAAAATCCACTCGAAATGTACGCCTCGACGGCAAAAGCGCGGTGCTCTCCACTCCACTGTTCCATGGCTACTAAAATATCCGCACCGCTTGCGCTTTTAACGACGCCCCCGCGCCCCTCTTATGTGTTGCGTTCAGAAACTATGTTTGTTCAAACTTTGAAATCTGCCACTGGACACTGTATTTAGCGTGAATTTTGTAGAAATTCATTATTCACAATTAAATGAAACTACGTGATGTAGTATTATTTCTACTTTCTTTAAGTTCTTTACCATGGTCTAGGTTTCGTTGTATTACAACATCTTCAGGTGGGTTATTATCAAAGATCCTTGTTATTAGCCCAGAGTAGTCAACTAAAACTAGGAGTAAATTATAAATTTTTAAAATTACTGTACCTGATGGCACGTACAGGAAATTGTCGTCACCTGTGTGCTCGGGGACGACCGTATATTCCTGTGTGTTTTAACCAGTTCCAGAGTATCCCCTTGTGATATTATTAGCTCATTTAAAGATGAACACAAAATATGCTGCAGCACCGGAGATACGTCTCCGCATAATAACGTACTATAACAAATATGTTAACTAATATAAATATAGTTTTTAATAAATTGTTTCAGTTCCATAGAAATATCACAGAAATGGCGTCAATGATTTCAGTTTATCTCTCAATATTTTGTCACTTACGCTAACCTATTAGGTCAATTTAGCTCAAGTATATTTGCCCTTTTCTAATTTTGGGATATTCCTTAATACTACTAAAAATGTAAACTTTCAAAGCCATATACTGTTAAGAAGGGCGAACGTGACTCGGCAGTAAAAATTAGTATTGGTAAAAATATAAATACACTTTGTATATTTAAAAAAAATTCTAAATCAGCTGAATAGTTGAACCGACTTCAATCAAATAATTATAGTTTATACAAGTAACTGAGAAAATTTGTGACAGGATTATAAAAAATATATAAAGTAAATAACATTACTGAAAAATAAAATTATGTTGTAAATGATTTTAACTCCCTATCGGCTAAATGTTATTACCAAATTAATTATTTAATCTTTCAGCACTACTCTATAATATATCGTATTTTTTAGAAATGTTTAAAATTATTAATATAAAATTTGAACATGCCTGTACTCCGTTTACATACGAAAAATCACTACTTTGATTTATTATAATATTTGATGGCGCATTACCTTATGTTTATTGTCTATATAATCAGATTAATTATCATCGCAATCTTCGTCAATTACATCGATAATGTCATTTATCTTAAAAAAATAACCAACGATCCACTCAAAGACTTATTATATTGAATTTCAGAATCCGCGTCACCAAAATCGAATTGTTTGTGTATGCGTGGATTTACTATAGCGTAATGGCAGCCACACACGATACAGTATACTTTCGCAAGTCTGGACTTGTACAAATTCACGTATTTAATGGTGTTCAATAATATCGACAAGGGTGTCGATAACCTAACAGATTCTCTTTTTAAATCAAAACAATTTTTAATTGAAGTAGCAAATATTCAAAAATACTATAGCATAAGTTTACTTATGTTTTTAATTTACATTGAAAAGAGTTTGATAAATCAATGAGTTAGAAAACAAAATTGATTTATATCATTATAATGAGAATAATTTTAAAATTAATGTAAGTGTAAGAGTGAGCCTAGGAAATTTTCCGCCGTTAAAAGTATTATTTTAACTAAAGTAAATGTAATTTATGGTATTTTGTGTATCAGAGTTTAAATATTATAAATATAAATATTATAATAGTAGAATAATTATAAGAAATAATTAATTAGAAGTTATAGGTTAATCGTTTTTAAAAATATTTTGTAGTCTAAGAAATAAATTAAATTTTAATATTTATTTATTATATTATAAATTATTCAATCAATATTAATCTACCTCCATTTTCCTTGAATAAAAAAGGTAACACAAAGAAAACGATCCTCTTTTTGAAAGGATTAAACGCATAAATCTTCCATATTAGATTATATATAAGGTTTCTATTTTAATGTATACCTTTATTTTACTTATATTATTCCGTAAATTGTGATCCAGGATTACTTCCGCCAATAATTTCCGCCCAGGAGCGACGATTTCTTATATGAAATGGCTCCTGGGCGGGTTTTTCAAAATAAATACAAAAAGTACCGTATCAATTCTTTACAAATTAATTACCTGGAAAATCTGCAATATTATCTGAATTTTTCCGATATGAATAGACAAGTGTTTGTTAAGCGGTATATATTTATCCAGTTTTTAACAAAGAATGTGTCTATTATAAGGGCAATTCACCTCGCAACGGTCGCGAAGACTAAATCAAATCGTCGCAACGATAGTTAAATTACCACACATACGTTGTGACTCGATCGTATAAACGGTCCTACACAATTTACTACAGTCGTCGGATATCTTTAGTACAAAATGGAGAGATTTGATCTGAAAACATGAATATTATGAGTAAAAGGACAAAAACAATAGTTGCCAAGGTATTGTTAGAATATATGAATGAAAGAGAAAAGAAATGTGATAAAAATAGTTGCGTAGATGAAATATATGCACCAACTTCTTGCTCGATGAATTAGTGACAGAAAAAGCCGTCGACTACAAAAATTATCTTCGAATGAGCAATGAAACTCATGATAAACTACTGGAAGCCCTAAGAACACAGATCACCGAACAATATAGTTTGCTGAGAGATGTAGTAAAAGCTGAGACCCGTTGATCAAAAACATTACATTTTTTAACCACAGGATAAACTTGAAAATTTGAAAACATCATACCTAATAACACCTCAGCTAATCAGAAAGATTATCCCGTATATATATTATATCTACAGTACCTTGAAAAGTGATTATGTAAAAGTAGGTAAATAATTTAGTTTATATTTTATATTTATTTATAAAGCAAGTATGAGTTTGGCAAATTTTTGTGTCATTGGATGCTATTATTTGATGATTATTTTCCTTATTTCTTTCAAATACCTATTACAGAAGTTTGGAAGAAAATCGCAGCCAAATTAAAAAAAACATGAATTTTTTTTAATTCCATCGGTGCTATGGATGAGAATACAAAGTTATTTACTAAATCACCAGACATCGGTTCTTTATTTTTCAATTATAAAGACATGTTTAGTGTTACATTGTTTACTGTTGTGAACGCCAAGTATTAATTTACCTATGTTCATACAGGAATTAACGGAAAAGTATCAGTTGGGAGATCGTTTCAGCAAACAAAACTTTTTGAACAACTAGAGAGAAACTCAGTCCGAATTTACAAGCCCTCAAAAATTATCTTCACAGATCTTGTATCAATTTCCGTAGGAGTTTCTAACAGATCAAGCATTTCCTTTAAGGGAGAACATTATGAAACTTTATGCAGAATCTAATATAAACGTGATGAAAAAAGTATTAATTATAAGTTAAGTTAAGCTCGAGAAATAGTGGAGAACGTTTTTGCGATTTAAGCAAGTAAATTTCGTGTGTTTCATATTACTATAAACCTGTGATCGGAAAACATTGCAGTGGTGTTAGCTAGTACTGCGCTACATAATTACGTAAGAAGAAATCTTAAAAACAGATATATAATACCTAGATTAGTTGATATCAATACATTTACGTTGTGAAAAATTAATATTTGTAAATAATTCAATAAAAATACTATGTGCGGTTAAATGTTTATAAGCGCCTAAGGGTGTATGGTATTCTCGTAGCGAGGGTTCTATTCGTGCTCGACAAATTTTATTTTTGTCGAGATCGCAACTTTGACAGAGATGTTTTCAAAGTGTTGAAATATTTATAAAATTTCTTACCATTTTGTAATCGGTTTGATGTACAGAATCATCTATATGAATAATATACACATCCTTTTTTAAAACTTTTTATAAACTATGTACTACTTCACTACTTGAGGGACGCAGGTGGAACCACACCTAGCCTAACGGTGAACCGAGTTATTCGATTTATTAATTAAATCCATTGGACAATTTGGACACTTTTAGCTTTCTTATGTAAGATAAATATAATATATAATAATATATACAGCGTATTGATATATTTATGTAATATATAATTATCGTACAAAATATTTTGTGTAGTTTTGTACGATAATATTTAATATTCATATAAAAGCAATTTGTTTAAATATTTCAATTATATTTAATAATATATATATATACTACAACAACCAACTACTTTTTTATGGAATACTTTTTCATGACAGATGTTTTATGGTAATCTTTTACAATTATGTTTTTGTGTACGAATTGACTTATTTTTGTTTTTTTTTTGCGCTTTAATAATTAAGTACTTATTTACAACCTGTACTGATAATATAATACATATTATATGCTTAATTCATTATTCAAACATTATGGTAACTAAAAATCAACTTTTGTCACGATACACCGTGAGTGGTTCAGCTTTGCCCGATATGCACAAGGAAAATATATTGTAAAATCTAAAAGAAAATATCCCAGTTAATGCAACTCGACAATCGATTTACGGACAGATCAGTGTCGACAATTGAATTCTATTATATTCACACTGCACTATTTAAAATATGGCAAGACTTTAACTCTGAATACACGTAGTCAAAAAGTGTTTTTGACAGATGCACCTATTTTACTGTTTACAGAATTTTATTTAAACACTTTGAGTCTGAGAATCCAAATAGTAAGCGGGAAAAAACTGGAGAGAAAATGGAAGACATGATAAGGGACTTTAAAAAATAAATTGAAGTGGAAAATGAAAAAAAATCATGTTATTAGTAATGCTGGTGGAAAAACATAGGACATGGAGTCTTACTAGCTAATATGAGCCGTCATCTTTGTCTCGCTCACAGGCTTCACATTCTAGTGAATGTGGATGACATAAATAACGTACTTAATTTTCTGGAAAAGAAATAGTCAAGGTTGTAAGATACCAGTTACCCGAGTTGGAAGCTGATGCTGAGAAGGTGCAATAAGAGTTATTGGGTTCCTTTGAAAGAGTAATGGAAACGGTTGTGTGACGAAAATTATCCTATAAATCAAAGTGATACAACTGCATCCAAAAAACGAGAAGATTTTGAGGAAGCAATGACATTTACATCAAAACAAATATACTATAACTTTAATAAAAACAGCTTGACCAACTCTGCGGCACAGCATTCTAGAAATGCTAGAATCTTTCATTTACATCTGCAACCCAGACCGAAAATGATTAAGGGTGATGGAAATGATTTTAAAATAAAAAGTGATATATAAGATGATAATTCAACGTATCCAAGAACCTAGAAAGTCTTGAAGAAGCAATGGCATTTACAATAAAACAAATATACTATTTACCTTCAATAAAAACAGCTACGCCAAATTTCTTGCACTGCATTTTAAAATCTTTAATTCATGTCTGCCCTGTGACTCAGTAAATAATATGCTTAAAATGATTTATCACAATGAAATGCGGGTTAATCAAAGTGTAATTTTGTAGTCATTTTTTTGACGAAATTAATGAACTGGAATAAACTCTCACTATAAATACAAACAATTAACAATTCTCCGAATCTAAATGTTGTAAATCAGACATCCACATGCGAGAATTAAAATTGACCACTATTATTTAATTATTTACACTTTATTTGAAAATTTTTAATTAAATCGTATAAACATGTTGCAAAACCTAGGATAATTTTTCGTGTATGAGTTCGAAAAACTATTAAATATTAGATGCCAATGGCAGCTTTTTATAACTATTACTTGTCAAGTAACGAAAATCATTGTAATCATCAATTTTATTAACTCTCCAGGATAACGGGACAAAGATGTTTTTCTACTCATTTTTTCTTCTTTATTCTTAAATACAATGATGGAGTCAAATTTTATAACAAAAAATTAGTAAGAACAAAATATTGTTAAAATCTTCAATTTAAATAAGTTTTAGCGTTACGTGGTCTTAACAGCGCCAGTGGATCGAAATGACTATATATTTTCATAAAATTGTATTTCTAACTGCGACGAAAACTTATAGATTATTGTTGTCTAAATAAAAAAAATTCAGAAGCACATTTCCCTAAACTTGAAATATACGAGGAAAAATTTTCTTTCTTTGTATGGAATGAAGCGTGAAAAATCACATTTATAAGACGTTATAACCATCGCCCTTTAGGGCTGCATAAGTATTATTGCATGAGTGTTTATCAACTATTTGGCTCAAACAACTCGGTCTCCAACCCAGAGCCTTACCCACCCCATATTGATTTACAAATTAAAAGAATGTGTGGTTTTAAATAATATTAATTTATTACTTTTTAATGCCACATTCCTTCGTATTTTCTGAAATAATTGCTCTGAAAATACGAATCTTATGAAACTCCATAAAAATTTACTGCGTTTCGTGAAAAATAACCTTTTATTTAATAGAACTATTATTATTATCAAGTATAAATATTTTTTTATTATTATTAATTACTTAAAAAGATAATTTTGGAATTCTTTCAGTTTTCGAACTCTTGTATGATTAATATTCACAGTTTCTTTCTATTTATGAATTCACATGGCAGTCATGACGGGCAAGTAGTTCAGGAACACTAACATAATATATAAATAGGCAAACGCAAAGTTCGATTGATCAAAACGCCTTATAAATATACCTTTTCATGTTTCGTTCTAGACGAAAAAGGAAATTTACTCGAATACCAAAAATTATAGTGAAATTTTTACTATAATTTATGGATTAACGTAGTCGAAATACAATTTCATGAATGAAATGTAAATTTACCCCATATAGAATTGTTTACCATCAATGCTATATACAGATGTATTTATGTAGTTCTTTATGCATTTATGTTTTTATTATTTATTATATTATTTTCATATTTTTTATTCTTTCTTCTTTTGTCTAAATTTGAAATATTTTTATTCAAATAAAATTTACGACGATTTATATTCAAAATATTAATTTAATAATTATTATGTATTACGTGAAAAAATATTGATTAAAAATAATGTATCTATTTACAATAATTTCCAATCGTAATTAATGCATCAGAAAAATTTATTTGAAAATTAGTTTCCATAATTTGCATTGCATTTAAAAAAAAATTATTGCTTATAAATTTTCAAATAATTATTATTGTTAGTAACATTAAACAGAAAATGACATATTTGAAAAAAAAACTGAAAACCCCAAATTAATAAGCAAAAAGGATTACGTAAAGAAAGGTTATATATGCAAACATGTACGTATTATTATTTTAGGTAAATACGTCATTTTTAACCTGTATTTTTTCATATAATACACAATAAACAAGGAATTAATATTATAAAAATAAATCAAAATAATTAAGTAAGTAGTAGTAGAAATATTACGATAAATTAAAAAGTTTACTAATTTTCAAAAAAGATTGAAAAAACAAACCCAAAACTTGAAAAATGTAATAAACAAAAATGATTTTGTAAAGAGAGGTTATAAATAAAAATAAAAATTTATTTATGAAATAAAACAAACCTAAAGGATTCAAAATT
Source organism: Druceiella hillmani (assembly GCA_039881145.1). Classification (NCBI taxonomy): domain Eukaryota; kingdom Metazoa; phylum Arthropoda; class Insecta; order Lepidoptera; family Hepialidae; genus Druceiella; species Druceiella hillmani. The sequence continues at coordinate 26,580,658 of JAYKKI010000023.1, read as the reverse complement.
AAGGTAGCAAAAATGATTACGTCAAGGGAGCTTATAAATAAAAACACAAATTGATATGTAAAAACAACAAACCCAAAAGGTCGAGAAATTTAATAAGCGGAAAAGATTACATAGAGAGAGGTTATTTACAGAAACACGAATTTATATATGAAAAAACAAATTAAAAGTTCCAAAAAATTAATAAGTAAAAAGAGTCGCGCAAAGTATGGTTATAAATACAAACACGAAGTAACTACATAAAAAAACTCCCTAAATCCAAAATTGAGTAAACAAACGGGATTGTTTAAAGAAAGGGTTATAAATAGAAACACGAATTGATAAAAATAAAAAGAGCAAACCCAAAAAATATAAAATATAATCTCAGCAAAAATTATTATTACGCACACACACACACTTGATAATATATGAAAGCGCTACAATATAGTCGAAATATAAACAAGAGAATAAATAAATTTATTGTTTTTATATATTTGTACCACATAAGAAACATATATTTTATTAAAAATGGAAAGTTAAAACAGGTAATATTTGATAATTGAATTTATTTATATTTTTATTATAAATATCTACTTAATATTTTGTAAGGAATGTTGTATGTAATATGTGCATAGTAATGAAACAAAAAGTAAATTAAGTGAAATAAAAAAGGTTAAAAATATTCCCGGACAAAAAAATCCTCCACGTACGAAATTTTTCAAATTTATTTTTTTATAAAAAATATCGCGTGATGTAATATATATTTTTTTAAATTTATTATGGAATTTATTTTTAATCATGTTCTTTCATATCCTATCAGAAGAATTGTCAACATATCATTAGTGCTAAAATGCACTTATACCATTTTTTAATCATCAATTTATATTTGGATTTGTATATTTAAAGACACAAATAACCGCATATTAGGTGAAAAAGTTTTAAAAAGTACTTCATTGCAAAAACGTTATTTTTTTATGGGAAATATTTTATTAAATGCTTTCTTTTATCAAACAGTGAGCCGCGCTCTTAACAATTGTTAATACGTAACTACCCAAAATACTGTTTTATTAAAGAATATACATTAAAAATTATATATTTAAAATCATCAGGTATGAAATTTTTAAATTGATTTTTTTAATAAATAATCGCCAGGCACATTTTTTTTAAATATATTGTTTCTAACGTATATTCCTTCCCATCATATCAAAAAAATTTGTTGACATATCATTGGCGCTAAACTGCATTTGTTTCTTGAATATTTAGTGACATAACATAGAATATTTAGTAACAAAATTTTGTGTGGAAAATATTTTATTAAATAATATCTTTTATCAGTAAGCCGTGGTCAACAATCGTTTATAAGTAACTACCCAATATAATGTTTTATTTAGATAATCCTTCAAATAAAAGATGAAATTTTCATTGGCTAAATTGCATCTGTTTTAAATTCAATCTCAACGGACCTTTATAAACTTCAAAGCCTTTTTTTTCCTATTCCTCATGATTTAAATATAAAAGAGTTAACATTAACACTACCACTTACTCGTAAGTACACTCTTTTTTAATTCAATGTCTATTTGAGCTTTAAAATATTCCTAAAAAATTGTCACCATAGTTTTGTATATATGTCTTTGGAAATAAGCAATCGAAATATAATCATAGAAGTATTTCAAAATAAAAATAAATTAAAATATTACCTTTTGGCATAAAGTGGTGTATGAAGCATTTCTTCCCGACAAGATTGAACTTGCAAATTATTTGATGTTAAAGGTTCCATGTCCAATATCAAAAATAAAATACTTCTCAGTTGAATTGTAGGACTGTGTAACCTCAATTAACTTTTTAACCCGTCATATTTGGCATAACGAATTTACACTATTTTTAAATTATCTTTTATTTTCTTATGTTTGAAAGGTGCCAATTTTAAGATACTGCCAATTACTGCGTCACCTCAATTAACTTTTCAACCCGTCATATTAGGCTTAACAAACTTACACTATTTTTAAATTATCTTTTATTTTCTTATGTTTGAAAAGTGCCAATTTTATGATATTGCCGATTACTAATAATTATACTCACTTTACACAATAGAATGCTAACCGTACTATTAACGAGGGTCAAAGGCCATATATTTATTCTGTTAGCTTTTTCTCATCACTATATTAATGTGAAAAAGTTTTTTGATTCAATAATAAGATACATTTAAAAGGGTAAAAAATATATTATTTAGAGAGAAATTAAAGGAAATAGAATAAAAAGTCATTGATAAACGATCTTTTTTAATCAATTCTTTAAGTGTTTTTAGTTTTTAAATTTTAAAACTATAAATGAAATGATCAAAATCTACAAACATTGTTTACGAAATTGTATTACATATAATATTCGTAATATTACATAAGATATGACTTTTATTGAAGTTAATAAATTCTATTTTCGATAGAAGTTTAACGCGTTCGTGATTAATCACTCCTACAGCATTCGACACTAATGTTGTTCTAATGGTGTATGACTGCTATAGTTGTAAAGGTATTTCAGCATTCTTTAATACGTGCAATAATTGTGGTTATATTAAATTGGGACCCTACAATTTAATGCTGAGTCTTCAAAGCAAGGTGAGGCTCGCATTAGCATCGAAAAGCTAAAACATTTAAGCATCTCGGACGTTTTTCTCGAATTTTAAATCGAAGTTTGTAAACCTGATCATCGTGTACTTATAGAAAACATAACCATTATGTGTGCAGGTAGCAATTCATAGCAGAGCATGTTTTTGCATCCCACTTAACGAAAAGACAAGGTCTATGCCATATGTAGTTCAATTTCAGTAAGTAGGCGACTCTATATTATGAGAAAGCCAGACAGCGTGGCACGTATCGTTATCGTAAAGGATTTAGCTTTCATTATCGATTACCAGATCCACTTAAACTTTTTGTGATGCAACTGGTAGAGAAGCAATTGTATATATTGATCAAACTCGTTCATGAGTGAAGGTCATAAAGTGTGGAATACGTGAAGCTGTCATCTTGCGATAGCTGAGATTGTGAAAATACATCATAATGACTCATTGGTAGCAGTCAAGTACCGTAGCTAATCTCCACGTAATATTTTCTGGATTGGTCTTCAAGCAGCAGCGCAATTCATCGTCGTCGACAATAGATGGTCACCCAGACCATCGCTGTCTTCGAGACTCTAATCTCCCAAAATAAGCGTTTGAACCAGTGGTTGAATTATTGACATAAGTTGCTTTCGCTGCATGTATTGTTAATATCGGAATTTACAGCGCTCAACTTTTCCCTTGGTGCTACTAATAAATAGGCGATCGTTCAAAATTGATGTTTGTTTATCGTTGTTGCAAATATAACAAATCCCTCTTAATGCGCTATTGTATACTACTTTGATAATAGCTACAAAAAGCTTCTACAAAGTTCTCATATACACAAGAATACTCAAGAAGTTAAGTTTTCGGGAAAATTTAGGAATTTTTAAATTTTTAATGCAAAACTTTTTATTCAACCTAATATTTTCATTTGAATGAACTTGCTTCTTTAACCAGCGATAGACTCAAATAGTATTATTCGGGTCTATCGCCATCTAACTGCCGTCTGTTTACCTCGCTGTCTAATTTTAGTCAACAGCCTTAAGAATTCTATAAGAAAAAAATTTTGTTTTTGCATGCACGCTGGTGACTACTGATTGATAACTATACTGCTTATATAACTAATGATGTATTTGATTCATTATATATAATTAATGCAATGAATTTGTGAATTAAGATGGCGGATTTTATCGTAAAAAATACAAAAATTTTGGGAGTACACCAATTTGGTGGGGTTTGGACGGGACTGTTATGGTAATCATGTCCATGAACGTGTAATTCATTTTAACTTTTTTCTTCATTTCAACAGACACTCAAAGAGGTAACAAAACACCAGACTAATGAAATGGTAAAAATACAGTCTAGATTATTTATATTGGGGATATTATGCAGAATGTATATGATAGATTTCGTAGGATACAGAAATTATCTTATAATGAGTACAACAAATCTTTAAAATTAATAATTGTATCCTGAACCCTTTTTTTTTTATTCAGTAGATAGTTTAATTTCTTTGAAATAGTTTAAAAAAATAGAAATTACCCTCCTATAATTAGTATAATTTCCATAGTGAGTATATTTTATTCATTTCATAGATTCAAAATAGTAGGAAGGGCAATAATTTTGTGTTACTAATATATAGAATAAAGCTATAAGGTATAAGAATATTGATATTTTTTAACTGTAAAGTTATGAATTACTTAAACCATAATGTAAATATCGAGATAAATAATAGCTTCATTAGTGTATATTTCATAGCTTTATTCCATATCTTAGTAACACAAAATTATTGCCCTTTCTACTATTTTGAATTTAATAATTAATCTATGAAATTAATGAAATATACTCACTATGGAAATTATACTTTACGAAGAGAAAAATTGCTGTTATCGTGCAAGTTACATTTTATTTTTGTGCTATTACATGTAAGAAAATTCTAAATCAGGAGGGTAATTTCTATTTTTTATACTATTTGAAAGAAATCGAAACTATCTACTGAATATAAAAAATAAAAGGGTACGGTTCTGGGTACAATTTTTAATCTTAAAGATTTTTTGTACTCATTATAGGATAATTTATGTATCCTACTTGATCCATCATATACATTCTGTATGATATCCCCAATGTAAATGATCAACAACACTTAATAAAGAATCAAATACAAAAAGTAAAATAGAAGAATGTCATAATGAATATATAGGAATATAAACATTCTAAAAAACTATTAAGACATATTAAATAAATTAAATTATTTTCTTGATCTTTTATTCATTGGCTACATATGTAGTAAATCTCCAACCGAACAAATTACTTGGATGTAATAATGACTTATTTTTATCTTTTAAATCAATATGCTCGTAGCTATGTTGCATATTATATGTTAGCATTATTGCTAAAAATCTCATTTTCACAATCCTTTGTTTTAATCAGAAGCTTACGCGCAACCCAACGTAATATACATGCAGTATTTGGTATAAATTATCAAATGTTGCAAATTTTGAAAACAAATGCAAAATACCTATACAATGAACAATCTTTGTAGGAACTTGTAATTTGGAGTTATTCTTAAATATTGACAAACAACTGGCATCCGTACTAAATCTGTGCTTTTTCTTTTTCAAATTCTGATTCAATAATTACCTTTTAACAAATATTGTCTGAATTATTTAACCTTCCAATGACATAAAAAAAACATTTAATCTCTCTTCGTCCAATTTTTGTGCTCTATTTTGATTGTTTTTCCACCTCCAACTGCAAATGAAAGAGTAGATCATTTAACCCATGATGTACATACATAATATTGGAAATTTATAAATGAATTCTTTTCAGGTTTGTAATAATTGCTACATCATAATTACATATTATATAGACTTTTTTCTTTAGAGACTAGTGGGTTATCTATAAAATCTTATACTAACAGTGAAGTGTAACTTACTAAATGTTATTTTTATTAATGTTAAGCCTTTATTAGGTCTCGGGCCGTATGATAGCGATGTTTTTGAGAGTGACGGGGGCTAGGTCTACTACTCTCCACATGCCGTAGGTTCTTCAATCAGTTTGTTTAAAAAGAAAATTCAATTATTGGCGACTTGTGACATTTCACTTGACACCATCTCCAAAAATCTTAAAATTGAGAATTTTGAACCCGGAGTTCTCTGCTTGAGACCCAAAATATTAATTTCATGACTTTAGATTTTCAAATCTCACGATTTAAGCAGACAGTGCCCCTACAGGGGCAAGACTGAGAAGTTTGAACCCGGATTATAGTATCAGAAAAACCACACAAAAACACACAATACTAATTTAAAAAGAATAGGCCCCCAAGTCTCATGATTTAAACCAGCCGTATTCCTGCAGTATTGGGACTGAGGAGTTGAAACCCTGAGTTCAATGCCAGAGACTCTACTTGAGAACCACAATACTATTTTAAAAACAGAAGATCCTCAAATGTCATAATTTAGGCAGGCAGTACACATGTAGTATCGGGGTTGAGAAGTTAGAATCTGAAGTTTGATGACAGTCTCTGCTTGAGACCAAAAACACTTATTTAAAAACTACAGACCCACAAGTCACATGGTTTGGACAGGCAGTACTCCTGCGGCATTACCACTGAAAATTGGAATCCGCAATTCAATAATAGGGTATATGCTTGAAACCCACTATTCTATTTTAAAATAGCAGGTCCTTATGTCTCACAGTTTAGGTGAGCAGTACCGCTGCAGCATCAGAACTGAGGAATTCGAACCCGGAGTTCAGTTCCAGAGTCTCTGCTTAATACCCAAAATTCTAATTAAAAACAGCAGATCCTCAAATCTCACGATTTAGGCAGAGAGTATAAGTGCAGCATTAGGATTTATGAATATAAGGTTGAAATTATATTGTATGCACTCGTATATCTTATCTACTTATTTACCCTGTTACTTTCTAAGACAAGTGAAATAAGTCCAATTCAATGACATTATTTTATAATTCATTGAGATTACTACTCATCACTGAAAAATTATTGTCACTTAATTTCCGCTGTATTTTTGCCAATTGCACTGTGATTTTGCTATAGAGCAAATTTGAGTGGCCCATTCTAATGATATCTTATTAGATTATCATTAGAACTAACTCATTGAAACTCAATCACGATATCTATTTGTTCAATATTGAAGAATTCATTGGTATATCTTCACTTCTTATAATCAGATTCTAACCAAATTACCATCAAAGGGCCATACTGGGAGTATTCCCTTCCGAATAAAAAAAGGATCATTCAAATTGGTTGGGAAATGCTGAAAATAATAGGTAATATACACAAAAAAATAGAGCCGAATTGAGGACTTCCTCCTTTCTTGAAGTCGACTAAAGAATTAAAAAATAAACGTAGTATAAATATTTCATTGAATGTTATGTTCCGTTAATTTTAAATGAAATATTGTTCCAAAGTTTAGTGTTCGTGTAATTAAAATATCTCTTTTTAACATAGGATAGCATTCTCATATTTATTTCACTAAAATATGCAGTTACAGCAAAGCAATAACAAGATAATTACAATAAAAACATGGCAAAATCTTAAGATTACTTTTACAGTGCTAGTAACATACTTATTTAATATAAAGTCATTGATCAAATGTATGTATAATGTAAATAGAACAAATGACGCAGATGATGTACATTTTAAATACGTTTGTATATAGCAATAAGTATCAACCAAGCTTACGTCTTTAAAAAACACTGAAATTAGATACAAGTAATTTACTACCTTATAAAAGCAAACTGCTATAATGTTTTTTATGAGCATACTGCACAAGCTATATTTGGAAAAACGCTCACATAAAAAGTTCAATGATATTTTAACCAGAAGACCATAAATGGATGGAAATATAAATTTCCATTGATGTACTTGTTCGATTGAAACCAGCTACCAAACTTCGTCAACGCCTGAGGCTTTAGCTCGTTCTAATTCTTTTTCATTTCTAATTCGAATTCCTTTTATCTTATCAAACTTATTATTTAAAACAATTTTTAGGTAAACTATAATTAAATTAACAGGGAAAACATTTTTTAACACAGAACCTAATATGAGTGACATAAAGACGAGAAGAGCACTGTGATTCTGATAATGAAGCTATCAAAAAAATAGTTCCAATGATAATACCTTAAGACAAATTTTAACACCACCGGGTTTTTAAACCTACCGTTTAAATTTATTTGTCAACCAAACTATATTCAACACTAATTAATATAATACACGCGCTGAATTATAAAATCTGTTCACTAGTCAGTAATTTAATTTTTCAATTAACATCTCATGATTCAAAAAACAAACGGCCGACTACTATTGATCGTTATTGATCGTTAATACAACAACCATATACTCATTAATTAAACAACCTCAGTTTCAAATTCCGCGTAACCTAAATCGATTTTTTCGTGTGTGCGTCAACTTACTATGGTGTAAGTTTAGTGATATTCAAATAAAGTTGATAAGGACTTTAGTTTATTATCAAAAGATTGTGTTTTTAAAACTTTAATCTCTCAATATAACTAAACCAAAACAATTTTCCATTGTGATAACAAATCTTCAGTAATTAAAAAAAATTAAATCATATCGAGGACAAATTAATGCTTTATTTAACTATTTCATTAAATGGAGAGAGTTTTTTAAATCAAATGATTTGAAAAAAGATCATTCATTTTTGTTGAATTAACGTCGAGCTGCTAAAACTATATGGATTGATGATTGAGATAGCTCTCGATGAGAACCCGGACAATTTTTTAGTACATTTCTTGACGTCACCGAGCAGAAAATATAAAAAAGGACGTTACGGTTTATATGCCAACATAGGCTACACAAATTATACTGATATATTGCATTAAATTATATTGATATATTTAATTATCCAGTAACTACTATTCCCAATATATGCAAATCTTATCCTAAATATACAATTTTTTTTAAATTTTATTTGCCTCGCGCACTGTTCTCAGATACTAGTAACGCTCGTAACTTTCATCGTGCTGAATATATTTTCACAGAATGAAATTTACTTTAAAAGGTTAGCAATGATTTCCTATATCAAACAAATTTGGACCACTACATTATAAATGGATCCCTTGATATATTAAAATATATCATATTTAATATTATCGTGTTAATTTTCATTCATAGTTTTATATATGCTTTTTCTTTCAGGCGTTGTACTAATATTGGATATTTTTGACCATGAAGATGATGATTTAGATAAATTAAAGTGCAGAATTTAATTATCCTCTGCCATGGCACAAGATAGATGTCACGGTTAGACGTTGTGTCATTGAAAGTGTACTAGAGCAAGGAAAAGACTACGATTTTCGATTTTCAGTATCTGGCGATGGATATTTTAGTGCTGTGTCGGAGTTCTGTAGTGAGATGGACGGCTACGTACACTGCTTCAGCCCAATACTGCTTTGGGAGGTTGGCAAGAATAGTAAACGCTTTGAATTTTCGACTAGTGTTCCGTTCATTCTTTCGGCTATTTAATTTGTTTCGAGTATGTGTCGGGTGGTCGTTTGCCGTTTCATTTCGACCTTTTTATGAACTCAAAAAAATTTTATTTATGTACGTGAACTTACTGTCTGAGTGGAGATAATTAATGCTGCGATTCCATTGATTTTCAATTTGTTTATTGAATTCTTTGAATTTTTCTAATTCCGACTTCGAACAGACATCCATGAATTTTAAAAAGTGAATCCGAGCAATTGTAGCACTTTTGTTGTCTTGAAACCTTTTTATTTAAGACGTAATCTCCTTAGTTTACCTTTAGGTATGTTACGCGTGTATTATCCTTCTTGGATTACGTTACTGTTCAATAATTGCACACCTTCGGTGTTTTCTGCAATTTTTCTAGGTCGTTGTAATTTAGATAACTCGGACGCCAGTGTCACAGAAAAATGGTATATTTTTTATCTTCCGATATGTATGCAAATATTAGTATGTTTTTAGTCTTTACATATTGTTGACCAAATTAGCAGTAACTACAATTTCATTATTTATGTTTATTTGGAAGCAACCATTATTGTTAAGTTTTACTTTACCGCCATTTTTAATGATTTGGCTAACCGACATTACGTATAACGCTACTTGCACTGATCTTGATCATCACAGACATGACCAGAGTCGGGTACCAAAAGTAGTTTGTCATCTGCCACTTTCATTGTCCTAATAGGCAAGGCTGTCCTTCCTGCTGAGTTACGGTGGCTATACATACCCGCGTGAAAAAATAATCCTGCTTTGTCATATCCATGGAGGCACCCAAGTCTATGTACCGTGTCATCATATCACTGATTGAGGCACTGAAAACAGAACCGTAACTTAAATTCTTGTCGTTTCGGTTCTTCTTTTCTTTTGCTCCTATCTTAATTCTTTTTTCATATAACCGAAGTTCTTACAGTTAAAGCACCTGAGTCCAATCATAGGACTATTTTTGTATCTTTTCCCTTTGAACTTCCTGTTTATCGTGAACACCTCGTTATCACTATTAATTGTTCTAACATCTTGTAAAATTTTTGGTTTGACCGAATCCGCTTTTATTTTTATACGCAAGCTTTCGATTGCTATAATCATTGGTTTATATAATTCTGGTAGATCGAAGAATAGCATTGTTTCAAGACTCTAATCGTCCAACGCGAACTTGACATTTCAAAGTTTATAGGCCATGACCATTATTCTTCTGCCGTAGTCTTCTACATTTTGACATTCCTTAAGAGTTATCGTACACAGAGATCTAAGCAACCTGACGCGACGTGAAAACCCAACATCGTAGAAAGCAAGGGCCAGATTATTGCTGACATCCCGGCTTTCTGAGCTTCTTAAGTTTTAAAAATTTTTTTTTTTTCTAGCCTTTAAATTATATTTTAACTGAACTGTTTAACAATACAGTTCCACAAACTTTCAAGTTAAAGGTAAGTTTCCGCCACGAATCTCCATGTGGTATAATATCACGATCAGTTCACTTTCAATTAATGTGATTGAATTACTTGAAGATATTTTTACCTCGTTTTCGTTGATAGTCGTTTGACAATTTACACATCCATAGGTTATAATATTTTTGATAGCTTCCTTGTTTGTAAATGTCGTACTATTTCGACACTAAAGTTACTGGACCATAACTTATCGAATTTTTATTGCGCTGATGGAACCGTATGGATTATTATTGTAATATTCATTAATGAAAAATCCGTACAAATAGTATATCTCATGATGTCACCGAGCAAAATATGTCAAAGAGGAAGTGCAATGATACGGTTTATATACACTCCGCCATATACAGTAAAGAGAAAGGACATTACTATAGCTTAAATATTTTAACAATTTTATTGAAATAAAAACCATTTTAAAATTAATTGTTAAAATTATTATTTATAAGAAATTTTAAATATTTTAAATTTTATTTGAAGTAAATTTAATTTATGCTATCTTATGTGCAGAGTTTAATAAATAAACGTATTAAATATAAATATTCTTAAATTAATTTTATAAGGGTTATTAATTGATTTAGTTGTTATAGGATAATTATTAAAAATAATTAGTAAGAAATGTTGTGTTAATCGTTTTTAAAAATATTTAGTTTTTCAAAAAATAAATGAAATGTTTATAATAATTTTGTTATATTAGAAATTATTTGATAATTTAAATGATATTATTTATTCAATACTTGTTTTTTAAAGTTATCGCATAAAATGTTTTGAGTGATTGTTGAGTTAAGGTATATTATTATGATTTTAATCAATTTTATTACGTACAATTGAAGAAACGAAGCTGCGGGAAGGCGGGACAATAATGGATCTGATTAAAAATGTGACATGACAATTTTAATTGCATTTTGAAAGATAATTAAAAATGCTCACTGATACGCATTTTGAAAAATAATTTAAAATATTCACTTGATATGAACATTACAGAGTATGATCGAACTCTTGAACATGAAGCACCGTCTCTATATGAAGTGAGACAAGCAACCAAGAGGCTTAGCAATAATAATAGAACCGCGGGACGGGATGGTATTAAGGCAGAGCTTATCAAAATGAACCTTCCTGAATTGACAGAGGCAATTCACAGTCATCCTTAAAGGTTGGGCTACTGAACAGATGCCCATTGCATGAAAAGAGGGGTCAATATGTCCTATCTGAAAAAAGGGAGACAGGCCGAAATGTGGCAACTTTAGAGGCATTACCCTCCTCAATGCTGCATTTAAAATATTTTCCCATATTTTCAAAGATTACTGCCGTTTACGTCTACTATTATTGGAAACTACCAATGTGATTTTCAGACAGGAAGGGCTACAATTGATCAAATTCACTCAATTAGACAGATATTGGAAAAAAACTATCAAACACAATATTGACACGTTTCCTCTTTTCATTGATTTTAAAGCTACTTATGACTGCATCTATTGCGAAAAACTTTTTGGGACAATGACGGAATTTGGGTTCCATAAAGCTTGTTGACTTCTCTAAAATGACTCTAAAAAGAGTTAAATGTACAGTTAAAGTTATGTCGGAACTCTCAGAAGCTTTTTACACTAGAAGAGGCCTAAGACAGGGCGACGCTCTTACATGCCTGTTTTTTAACATTGCTCTTGAAAAAGCAATTAGATATGCTAGAATTATAACAAGAATCACAATTTTCCAGAGACCCTTATAGATTTTGGTCTATGCCGATGACGTTGACATTATCGGCAGAAGCAGACAGGCTATTGTGGATGCCTTTATTTGGCTACAGGCTGCAGCTAAGGATATTGGACTAACAATAAATGAGGGAAAGACAAAATTCATGGTGGTAACAAGTAGATCTTATACTTCCCTCCCACTGCAGATAAATTCTTATGTCTTCGAATATGTTGACCGTTTTACATATCTTAGTACTGTCATTACTAACAGGAACCGTATCAAGCCTGAAAATGACAATAGATTGTATATTGCTAATAGGTGTTACTTCAGCCAAAGGAATTTTCTGAAGTCTAAACTTTTAAAACCGGAAACAAAAATTAATATCTTTACTACTCTTATTAGACTTTTATCTATAAATTCTTTGTAATAGTATTTGATATGACTTTTTAAGACACTAGTGAGAGATATAATCTAAGCGCCGATTTTTAACGACAAAAATTATTGCTGCTATAAACGAAATATGAAAAATGTGGGTCCACATTATAACGATATCATTATTACTCGTCAACTTAAGTATTAATTTATTATTTTATATACAATATTTTTCATGTTTTTCATTTATTCTCTACTTGGGTTTTTCATTTATTTTGTTATCAGTTCATTAAAAAAATTATAGTTCACATTTTTACTATAAAAGCATAATTAAAAAATGCTTTTAACGTGAAGAAGTATGCCTTGTATATCAATATTGGATAAAACTATGGCTCTGGTTAATAAAAACATGTGAATGATACCAATGTTAAATTATTTTAAACGACTATATTTTGCGCAATGCAAATTATGCCAATAACTTTTATTTTTTTAATAACTAAGTTCAATACTATATTTATATTTACAGGTACATATTAAAAAATGTACATTTCACATTATATCGATCACATGCTTTTCAAATATATAATTTAGATAAATGTGCTCAAATAATTTCAATTCCTCCCTTTTTTCATTATCTAGTAGGTGATTTTTTTTACTTGAATTATATTTATATTTGTGTGACTAAGTTTTACTTGTAAATTAGACAAATTTTTTCTCTATAAACCCTACAAAACGAATTCACACAGAATTATTATAAAAACAATTTTATTTATTTGACGATTAATACAAAATGGTAGTAAAAGGCGACAATATGCTCATTCTTATAAATTTGGTCCATGCAAGTCCTGATAATTTTAAAGTGTCATAAGATCAGTTGGAAAAAGAAAAAAGGTTGGTTAAAGAGAAAAGTAGTACAGAGAATAATTTTCGATAATACGATAGTACATAGCTCGGTAATTAAATACTATCGAACAATGTTTATCGATATTGTCACAGCCGTGTCAATTTTGATTTAAAGCACATGTGATTGGCGCATTTTTTACCTCGTACAATGAAACGTGTGCGCGGCGTTAGTCAGTCAGAAGAGAGCACGATCCGCCTGTACCACCCCCCCCCCAGCCAAATTTTGACACTGGTTCATATAGTGGCTATTAGATTTATTATATCAATAAAGTAGAACTGAAAACTTTTTGGGTCTTTATTTATATTTATTTAAAATCGGTTCAAATTTTTTTATGACACTTTATTATTAAAACAAAATAGGATAAATCCCAATACAATATAACATTACTTTGTGTTGCCCATAAATATAAATATTTAAACGATCGTAGTGAGGAATCTAAATATTATATTCTATTTTAAATAATTTCTTACATTATCTTATGATAAATTGTTCTACCCTTGTAATGATGTATTACGTTGAAGTAATTTCGGACTATTACTTCTGCTAAACTAAAACAGAGTTTGCGTCGTGTTCGCAATTTTCGCTTTTAAATATTCTTTAAAGTCTTTTTTTTAAACGGGTGTCACAAGTTTTTTTTTTAAAAGAAATTATTAGAACATGAATATATATATATTAAAATATATAGTCAATGTTTATCGGGTCACTAAAAATTGTAGGATCTAGACTAAAGAATACACAAACAATGTGTAATCAGTAAATTAGATTCAATATATCTGTGCGATTGTCAATAGATTTGATTTGATATAATATAGTCTATATTGCTGCTGTCATCAGGTTTCTGAATAAGTCTACTGTCAAAAAACTTTAAACTAGATAACATAAAAGAAAACTTGAAAGCGATCTTAAAATAGAAATGATTTATCTGATAATAAATCATTATATATCTATAAGGATAATTAACCTAAAAAATGATAATTGGGATAAATATGAACTATCTTAAAATCCAAATCAACCTTACATTTTTCTGTTAAACAAACGTAAAATTAAAATAAATCGCAATGTTGCTCTCATAGAGAACTATTTCAAAAATTTGCAAATTAATTTTTAATGACAATGTATTATTTACAACTTGTAGTCAATAGATACTTGTTTATCTTTAAAAATCCTTTCCTGAGTTATACATATTTCGTTTCAACAAAACTAAAGGTTGAGTTTCCTTACATTTTGTCAAATGGCAACTGATAGTATAAAATTAACAACTTTATTTTAGCTTAATGTAACCTACTTGCTAAAAGTCCTACATAACCATAACCATTTATTTTACTTCTCTATTATATAAAATGAAACATCAGTCCAATTATGATGACGTGAACAATGCTATTACAAATTTAGTTGATTGGTTTACAATCAATATTCTCAACGAATAATCAATCTTAACAAGAAAAAAACAAAATTTGTAAAGTTTACTTAGCTTAAAACATTTAAAAAAATATATACTCATGCAGAACCAAGGATTGGACCTTGTAGGTAACACAGTATTCTTAATTGCTTGTCATACGATATTGACAGATAGGCTTAGTTCTGCAGCATATGCAGTTAAAGAAATTCGTAGCTTGACAAAATATTTAGACGCAGCTACATTAGTTTTATTATTTTGGTAGTTTAATAACTTACGGTACTTTGCTCTGGGGAAATGGCGGACGGCTGGCTTCTGCAGGATAAAGAATTTTTATCCTGCAGAAGCCAGCCGTCCGCACAATTTATGAATTAGGCCCAAGAATACCACTCGGAGGTAAATTAAAAAAATTAATACACTTCGATCTCTAATATTTGTAAACTCAATGTATTTAAATAGGAATTGTAGTAAAGGTACTGAAACAGGTATTCACAAGGAATAAAAATAAACTCGTTGGTCATTTAAGTCAGTTTCAAGTCACAAATAAATTATGGGTCTCTGTATACGCTTTTGTAATAAAGTCTCTAATCATATCCAAAATCTCCCTTTACTACCATTTAAAAACATTAGACATAATCTGTGCACTAAGAAGCACTTATTATAAAAATTTATATTATCTAGATGAAAATAATCCTTGGAGTAACCTCCAAGTTTCTTACTGGTTCGTTTTGAGTGGAATCAGTCTTCCGATCTTGTAGTAGTATATAATAAAGTGGTAATTTTAATTAGAATAATTTGATATGACATATTTCAAGCGAAAATATTGTTTACCTATGAAATAATTTTGATTTTTTTAACACAATTATGTTCAACAAAAACAATTATAAAATGACAAGCCATAAAATAAAAAAATATTAACTCAGCTGCGGATAAAATTTTATTTGTATTAAAAGTTGTTACATAATTCATTACTGTGTGACACATTTAACAAATAATTAATTGATCACAACAGTTTCATCTTCGCTGTGCATGCAACTAACAGCACATCCAGTAGCGCCGGTGTCGGCCTGACTCGCTTCCCTGCCACCGGCACTAGCCTTAACCTCTCCTCATCATCTGCCGCTACCACTACCCGCCAGCCCGAGAGTGTGCAGCGAGTTTGTGGCTGTCGAGCACGCCGTTTACAACGAGAAGATACATGAAATATATACATCAAAATATGTCATAAATGTTGTATTTGACTGTTAAAAGTACATAAACAAATCATATGAAAACTATGGAAGTTTTATTTTTAATTTATATTTCTTTAAAATCATTAATGTAAAAAGGACCAGAAACTGGTTACTATCGCAAATGGTTAATAATAAAAAATAATAAGTTTAATTTTGGTTTATATTGACGCCTGCTAGAAATGCACACTCTTGCAATTGGGCTTAAAGTGCTTTATATGCTTACATCTTATATGTGCTTTTAAATTCGTCACAGACAATCATAAGAAAATATTTTTTACTAAGGTTACATGTGGCACACTTATCGGAGATACCTTCGTAAAAGTTCCATTAGTAAGATGTGTACCCTTGACGACTCTACAAAGTTTAGAAAATATCAACAAATATAATTAATAGAGTTCTATGAGAACTGAATACTATCACGATTGATCAAGAGACCTTTAAAAACCATTTACACTAAATAGAAAAATGAAAATGCGAACAAAATATAAACAATAATTAAAGTTCTTCAATCTAGATATTTGTAATCACGATTCATATACAATGTTAATTGTATAGAGCAAATACATTGGCCATAACAATATTACAAGATTTTTTACATTAAATGTTATGACATTTATGTATCAATCAATTAATAAACAGTATTTATCAGTTATAGCAGCATAAAATAATACCCCGCGTACAGCTTTCTACATGATATAAATACTGAAGCGGCAGCTAAAGAAATAAATCTGTTCACAACGTATCAGTCATCTATAGTTAATACTTAATAGCATTAGCAAATTAGCATTAGTTGCGAAATGTCAATAGCATGCTAAATGTTATCCGTAATATTCAGTAAGATTGTTTTGATATGTAACACATTAAACAATTCTAGTACCTTTTCATAAAAAATTAAATAATAATTACCTATAATAAACAATTGATCAAATAATTAAATTATACACTATGAGATAGGACACACATGTTAGATTTTTTTTAGGAGACATGATGTTAGATTTTTTAGATGTTAGATTTTTATGTTAGATTAGATTTTTTTCATTAGATTTTTATGTTAGATTAGATTATTTTTATGTTAGATTTTTATGTTATTTTTATGTTAGATTTTTATGTTAGATTTTTATGTTATTTTTATGTTAGATTTTTAAGTTAGATTTTTATGTTATTTTTATGTTAGATTTTTATGTCAGATTACATTTTTCATGTTAGATTTTTTTTAGAAAGAGATATGAATTTGCATAAAATTTAATCACAAACTTAACAACCAAACTTGTTCCCCATTTTGATGAAGTCCATGCATAAATGCTTCAATATGACTTGAAGACCATATAAAAGAGTTGAGTGGCCCCGCCACACTTACTATTGAGGTTCAAATTGTCACAAACCTGTAATTATATGTTTTGGCAAATAAATTTTTGATTTAACTTTTATTAACGATTCCTCTATTAGGTTTCTAAACTCACCATTTGAACATTTAGCCAGTGGTATCCTTTTCTATTGCAAAAAAGGTGGTCCTCATCAATTGGTTTCACTATTGCAATGCGGGTACAGTGAATGAACTCCATCACTGTACCCGCATTGCAATAGTGAATGCCAGGTCATCCATATTTCCTTTGAAACCTAAAAATAGGAATTTAAGATATCCACTTTTGATAATGTTTGGAATTATTTTACTTTATGACCTAATAAATTTTTACAGCTTTATCACTTGTTAGGTAAATTTAATGAAAAATTGAGTTGTTTGGGTTATCCAACTGATGATTTAAATTATACGTTAATAATATAAAATGTCTTAACATTTTAAATACATTCTAGTAATTATATGTACTTACTCTTGTTTTATTTGTGTTCTCTCTTGTTGAGATTGTGGAAACACAATCCACTTATCTGCTATTACAGTGTGATTGAGTCAGTCAGTTCAGAACCTTCTTGATGCAGCGACTAGCCGTCCGCTGCAACAAATTTTGGATTATGCCAACAATCTACTTGTACGAACCCGTAACAAAAAAGCTTAGGGCACGTAGTATCTGTAAAAATTACGTGTATTTTATAGAAAACCTCACTTGACCAAAACTGTTATATTTTTCGATGACTTATTTTTAAATAATATTAAGTTATGTAGAATTATATTAAATCTCGGTCTTACATTGACTTGTAAAGATATTTCTCTAGTACCTCTTAGCGAAGTCTGTGTTCTCAAATCAAGACAAAGCTGCCGAAATGTTTGTTTGTGCAGCCTAAAGCGTTCCAAAAAACAATACATTGTTCTTAAAACCTACGAGTAAAGAAATGATAGAGAAGTAATGTGTATGAATCTATCAAGTCGAAAAGCGTACCCATGTATACAGCGCCACCTATCTGAAGTTGTTACATTAAAGGTGCCATCTTGCTCTGGCTGCAATACATACGTATTTTCTTATCTTGTTCGCACCCACATGCCATTATATATATATATATATAATGCCACATTCATATCCATATGCATATTAGACAAATCTGCGAAGCAC
Source organism: Druceiella hillmani (assembly GCA_039881145.1). Taxonomy (NCBI): domain Eukaryota; kingdom Metazoa; phylum Arthropoda; class Insecta; order Lepidoptera; family Hepialidae; genus Druceiella; species Druceiella hillmani. The sequence goes on along the minus strand of JAYKKI010000023.1, from coordinate 26,562,045 downwards.
GCCATGCCAATTTGACTTTTATTTCAGCATACATAGATGTGAAATTACAGTGCGAAGTATACACGTAAAGGTAAGTACGTACTGAAATTCTTTTGATATAATTAAATTTTTGCTGGTTTTTACTTACACGCAATTTTTATTTAATCCTTAATCAATCTTATTTATAAATGTGGCCGTGGCTGAAGATCCGTGGAATTTAGATAATTTTAAATCATTTTCGCATAATTCTATAGCTTTTGCTACACTATTACTTAGCAATTGAGTGGCTAACTTAACTTTTATTATTTGGTTTTGGAATCCTAGATGCTGTTTAGTTAGTTTATTAGAGAAATGTAATCCCAAAGATTCTTGAAAATTATATAATTCTCGAAGAAACCGCCATTGTATTGAATTACCATCACCATCAATTATATTTTTTTAGTTTCAAAGGTGTTTCTAATAAGTTTAACCATATGACACGGGGCTAAAAATATCATGAAATTTTTACTGTTTGAAGGGTGTTTAAAAGGAGTTTTAAATTTGAACATTTTAAATTTACTGTTTTAGACATTTTTTTTGAAGAGCAGAGAATGCTTCACTAGTAAATCCCGGATTAGCTTCAATACTTTGGTTAGTTAAAGTGAATGGATGGGGTAAACATTTATCAAAAACTGACCTTGCGTAATTATAGCCTGTGAGAGAATAGTAAATTAATGATAGCGCAAATTTCCTTAAAGCCGGTGAAAATTTATCTTTTTATTTAAACACATTCTATTTATAATTTCAGTGGCAACAACATTTTTGTTTAGAGCTGGGCAAATACCACTATTTATAAATCTATTTCTTTTTAAAGTTTTAGTTAATTCTTTTAGAGATATATATTTTTACATAATATTTTATTGACCTTTCGTATTTTCTTTCATTTTGCTAACATGTTTGCGCTTATTTGTGTTGTCCTTTTTAACTTTTGTTTTAATATTTCTTTCCTAGTTGTATATAATGCAGATTCTAAATTTGATGATGGCACGTTGGTAATTGATCTATTAACAGTGTAGCTAAATGAGTGGCGATCGTGTATACTGAAATGGTTTGTGGAGTCCCCGTATGTAGTTAAATTAGTAAGCGGTAGTGTGTCCTGAAGTGGTATGTCCTGAAAACAGTTCATACTTTTTTAATGTCTGAAGATCAAAGTAACTGGTTAGAGAATTACTTTGATATTCAGACATTAAAAAAGTACAACGGGAGTCACAGTTTAAGAAATGTTACTCACGGTGAATAAGGATGGGACTGGTGTTTTGTTAATCTTGCAATATCATTTTGCTGTTGTACAAATATCGTCTTCTTTAAAATGTAAAGAACACAAAACGAAAAATTTTGGAGGCCGCTAATTATTATTTGTTTTGTGTGAAATTATATTTATTTCGTGATTTTGAGGAATTCTGCAAATAATTATTAAAAAAATAACATTTTATACATAAAACAAAGACATACACATAAAAGAATTTATAAAATACACAAAAAGTTAGTAATAATTCTTTAAAGCATATATGCTTCAGTACTTGCATTACCTTTATATTTAATTACGGTGTGCAATGTCCATTTATCATTAATTTCAAATTGATTTAAACTTGAACAAAATAATTTTCTAACCTGTGAAATGTAATCCCATTTGACCTGTTATGTTTATGGGATACACGTAAACAATTTTTTATAATACAGGGTAGCATTGTAACGCGTTCGTCGATTTAGAAAATAAAATCTACACTGCGTCGTTTGTCGTCAGGCGTCTAGCAACAGACTGTCTACTAAAATACTATTCGTCAACACTATCAAATGTCATTTCCATATATTTTTAAGTTTTCTACAAACGATGACGAAAGTAAATAGGAACTTTATCTAGGCCCACAGATACATAGCGATTATTTAATATATATTGAATCACATAAAATCCTTTACGTAGCAGTACTTTTCATTTTTGGGAACGAATATTTCAAATAGTAACAGTAATATAAACAGTTCCTTCGGTTGATAATATTGCATATCTTTCAATGGCGTGATTTGCTTTTCAGTGTCAGACATTTCAATATTCTGGTTAGACAAATGAAAAATTCAAATGGTATTGTAATATTCAAAGTTTAACATATGAAATGAGATAATTTTCATCGATATCCATTACAATTCGTAGTGGGTCTGATCCCAAATGTAGAAAAAATTGGTACTTTTAGAATTTATATGCTTAAAATAAAAGGGTACATTAATTTTTATTAAACCCCTATTTATCCATTTTTGGAAATTTAAATTTCCGTTACTATACAAATAATTATTTATGTAATATAAATTAAACAGTAAAACCTTGATATTGGCCTTGTTATCGAATATGTGCAGTTAAGTGGCCACTCAAATAAGAGAATATGATGACACTATGTCACATTGGTCACACGACCATAGATAATGATATAATAGACAGGTCACTCCCATACTAGATTATTAAGACTGATAGAAAGAGATATCATGCTTGACAATATTTTCGACCCGCCCATACAGTCCAATATTCACTTTTGTTTATATAATACAACACTGGATTATAGACAGTTCAATTGAAAAATCGTTTTATTATATGTAGTAATTACACTAGTAAAACTAAATTATTTTCCATTACATTATATACATAAAGTACAGGATAAATTTGACAATTCCTTTATTACTTGCTTCCCAAACTGTAATAAAAGAATTTTTAAAAATACACATAAAAGTAATGGATGCTTTAATACCGCTCATTGTTAAATACACTTTTATTGAAAGTACAATACATATATCCCAGTACCAATAAAAAGGGCCCTTCATTTAATAACTGCAATTTTTGGGTCTGAAAGTTTTAGTTTCTTGCAATTACTATAAAATTTTGGACCTGTCATTGGCTTAAAAGTAAATACTATAATATTATTGGAATCTAAACAGTTGTAAGACAATTCAAATTTTAAAAAATAATCAATACTGACCAAAATATGCAATTATTAAAAGAATAATTTAAATCCACTAGCCGTGACAAAAATACTAATATGCAAGTAAGAAAATAGCAAATACATTATATATAGTATATACAATACTATATGTAATGTGAACATTGTAGAAATTACATTGAAGTATAGAAGCTTAATAATAAATACCATCAAATAATTAGAATATAAACAGATGTATCACAATTAAAAGAATGATTTAAATCCATTAACCATGACATAGTAAATTAAAAGCGAATATACATATAAAATACAAAAAAAATTTTAATATTGTAGAAATAACATTGAAGTATTTTGTACAAAATGCAAATAGAAGTGATAAAAATTATGCTATGGATTTTTCCTTTTTTTCTTCAAACTTTTTGTATAATTGGCAATAAGCTAATTTTTGGAAAAAAACTGCACTGATTATGATTTTGTCTCACATTGTCAAAGCCTTTAAGATTATTATTTAACGTCAGATATCAGTGAAAAATATCAAGTGTTGTAATAATATCGATGAAAAGAAATTTAACTAAATCATTTCAAAGAAATTTAACTAGTTCATTACAATTAATCGAGTTTAAATCCAAATTGGCGTTCAAAAACATTTTTAAACGTGAAATTAAATCATTTTGGTGAGTAAAATTTCCTAGATAATCATTAATTAATTTAACCGCCTTACCAAAAGTTCGAATAAAAATGGTACTTTTATAAAATAATTGATTTCCCGAGTCCCTAGTTGCAATAAAGCGATGAACATCTGACTGAACTTCACATTTAAATATATTTTCACATGTTTTACAATTCCCAGCTTTCTTTAGCAATTTTTTAGTTACCCAACCCGAAACATAAGCATTAGCATAAATACAAGATTTTTCTCTTATTACATTTTGTTCAGTGAGAAAAGGACCAGACTATCAAAATTAAAACTCAAAATTTCTGATTGACTTACCAATTCCTGTTCCAAAATACTACTTGAATATTCTATGCTACTGGATGTGTGTCCTGTGGAAAGTGTAGAAGATAATATTAAATCTTTTAATCCTGTGATTACAAAAGTATTGCTGTCCTCGTCACAATTTGCTCCTTGGGAATGTGTACTTAAACTGTCTGTAATTAATAAAGCTTTAATGGAATTTTGAAAAGTGTTACATGTAGGATTATTATTTCTGTAGTTATGAGATCTTAATTTGCCAAAAAAAATTTCTAAAGGATCTTGGTTGATATTATGTGGTGAATAAAATTGAATTTCTTTACTTTACAGAAAATATGTTAAAGAGCAGAAGCTTTTTAAAATTATTATCAAATTGTTTATACTAGGAACATATTTAAGTGTATCTACTCTATCAACAAATCGCATACCTTCTAGTGTTCTTATTACATCTACCCAAACTGGTCATGCCCACTTTTCTCACTTACATCTCGCCTGTGTCTGCCAATGTTGTCCTCTTCCCTGGAATCACTGGATCACCTGAAAATGAAGTTGCTTTTTCAATAAAACACAAAATGATTTTATTGAAATTGAAAAATTTTTTGAAGAATTATTTTAAATATTTGCTATCAATAAGACCCAGCTTTGAAATAAAACACATACTAACGTGGGAAAGTAAATGGAAATTGTAATGCATAAATAACAACAGAACCAGCACTAAATCAATTGGCGGTAACTGGTAATTTCAATTAAGTTTAAATATGTTAAACATAAAATAATAAATTGAACTTGATACATTACCTCATCTATGGCCCCTGCATCATTGAATTGAAAACCCTTGCACAGCTACTTACTTTCACCTTACGAATTCTATTCGGATATATACAGTCATCTATTATTCTCGACAACAACTTCACACTTCCACTGGCACCACACTCATATATAAATACAATATCCTTCCATGTAGCTCTTTTTTCACATTCATTCCCAAACAATAGGTCATACTATAACAAATTATTCCTCATACCTTTCAACAAATGTGGAGCATCATACACAACAAACAAATCAGATCCTGACACTCTTATTATAGTTGATTTATAATTTTCATCTTTCATAACACATTCACACTGGGTTTCTTCCATGACATTCCTTATCATCTCTCTATTTGTTACTCCCTGATCACACACAACAGATAATGGAATCAAATTACACTCTTTCACTACTTTTACAACCTTTCGGAATATTTTCGTTAATTGTGCAGTTGGTGTTGTGCCCTCACACAAATAATACGCAATCACTTGCTTCCATGGTTCACATACACCTCATGATCATAAACACCAACGCGTGATCTGCAAACTTTTTTTCTCTCTCTTTCTCGTCGAAGTCCACAATGCCCATAACGTTTTTCTATATTACAATAAGATATACTGGGAGATAAAACTACTTCATCAAATACAATAGAACAAAATTTACGTCTTTCAGTCCAATGTTTTGTCTGATTGTTCAGGTTATCAACAATAAAATTAGAAGAAAATCCAGGACTAAAATTTATATGATTCATGAAACATTGCAAAGTATAGATTGATGCCAATTTGAACTCCTTGCTCCATATTTTGTAACTTTTCGGACTATATTTATACATCGCCAAACACAAAGCTTTCTCATCCTCATTATAATGGTGGCCTCCTCGTTTTCGTTTTGCATTTTTTAGCATTATATTTAATAATATTCTTTGACTTTCATTCAAACATTTATACATCGCTTCAGTAACTATCACTATCTTAACCTTTCGTACCCTTCTGCAAGGTTTCGTACATCTTCGGTGATGAAGGCCTGGAATAAATCTAGTTGTTATAATTTAAATAAATTGAAAAAATGATAGATTGTAAGGTAAAGGAGATAAATATGAAAATTAACATCTTTGCAAGAAAGGATTTATACTAACATTGATCTTGACTAGGCGCAGATGAAACAATTGTAGCAATACATGTCTCGTCACTGGCAGATGATGTTGATGGTTGCACTGCAGCTTCTATAGTCAAAAAGGTATTAGTGAATCAAATAGATTGAGAAATATACGACACATTCGATTAATAAAATGTAAAATACGAATTTAGTATATAATCACTCAAAATTTGTGTATTTTCGAAGTGCTGAGTGATCCCCTATATAAATTATGCATACGTTATCTCATAACGTTTCACAAATGAATATTTTGAAGTTTGTTACTTAGTGGGAATTTAATTTTAAATTGATACAGGATTAAATAAATTTACAATATTCTTTTATTATATATATCTTAAGAAAAATTGCCCTTTTTAGAAGAAAAAATTTATACCAATGTTGATCTTGAATAGGCGTAGATAAAGTAATTGCAGCAAGGCACGTATCATCGGTGGCATTCAAAACGAATCGTAACATCCTGAAGTATATTGGCAGACGATGTTGATGGTTGCACAACAGGTTCTGTTGTCAAAATATATCAATGAATTAAATAATTTCAAAAATATATATGACATATTACATACAATTATTTAAATTCAGATAATTTAATACATAATCACATAAAAATTAGGCCGTTTCGAAATTGTTTAAATGATCTGGCAGAGTATTATTTGCAATTCCCATGCAGTACGTCCAGCCCCGAAACCTTATACCACCGATTGAGTCCCCACACAAATTATGCATCACTTATATCCAAAAAATGTATTTGCAACGATTTACAAAATATTTTTGCATATGCATAATTTAAAAAACTTACGATTATCGCCAAATATGGTAGGAACAGCATCCTTTTTAAGTCTTCTGCAGCTTTTAGCAAAATATTTTGATTCGAAGTGAAGATGACAGACGAACTTGTCTTTTAGGCCTGTAACATAACATTTTTAAGTTTTCACTATCAATTTTATTTAGCCAAATTGCGCTTCTATTTTCATCCCTTGGAAAATGATGCAAAATAACACTATAGTGCTTTATCTTTATCTTTGATTATATAGCGTTCGTTCTCTCCAGAAAACCTTTGCCAATGTCAAGTGTGGAAAAAAAGGCTATGCAACACTGATTAAATCATATTTCAGATATTTGTCATTGTTGCTTATTAACAAAAGAATAAACTATACAATAAAACAAAAACTAAATAAGAAGTTGGCTACACTAGTCCATTCAATTTCAAGATAGAATGTTTATGAACAATCACTTTATCATACATTCAGGTTAGTAATTTAATGTGGATTTATTTGCTATTTGTGATTAAAAAAAATATTTTTTTATTAGTGTGCACATTTACACTGTGTACATACGTAACTTATATCGATTATATTTCATATTTATGAGAAATTCAGATAAGTAACATGAAGTGTTTCAAACAATTTAAAAGTATTACATAAAAAAAGACATAATAAAATAATACCGAAAATTTCGATGGAAATAGTCGTTTAATTGAATGTTAAGTTATACCGAATATTAATACAACTTTATTCTATATCTTAGTAAAATAAAATTATTATAACCTTGCTACTATTTTGAATTTAACAATTAATCTATGAAATTAATAAAATATACTCACTATGGAAATTATACTTTATGAAGAGAAAAAATGCGGTTATCGTGGCGATTACACTTCAGTTTTGTGCTACTAAATGTAAAAAAATGCTAAATCAGGGGGATAATTTCTATTTTTTTAAACTATTTCAAAGAAATTGAAACTATGTGCTGAATAAAAAGAAATAAAAAGGATGCGGTTCTGGCACAATCGTTGATTTAAAAGATTTTTGTACTCATTATTGGCTAATTTCTATATCCTACTTAACCTAATTTATACATTCAGTTTAATATCCCCAATGTAAATAGTCGACAACAAAGTTAATAAAGAATCAAATACAAAAAGTAGAATATAAGAATGTCATAATTATTCCTGTGACATTTACACAATTACAAAAATTTCTAAAAAACAAATCTAACCTAATACATATGAATAAATTATTTCGTTGAAAATTATTTTCTAAATAATCTTTTATTCATTGGCACATTGACTACATCTTCAGCTGAACAAATCACTTGGATGCAGTAACAACTTATTTTTATCTTTTAAATCAATATGCTCGTAGTTGTTGTATATTATATGTTAACATCATTACTAAAAATCTCATTTTCACAATCTTTTGTTTTAATCAGAAGGCTACGCGCAACCTAATATACATGGAGTATTTGGTATAAATTAACAAATTTGGCAAATTTTGAAAGCGAATGCAATATACCCATCAATAGTACAGCGAACAACTTTTGCAGAAACTTCTAATTCGGAGCTATTCTTAAATATTGACAAACAACTTTGCATCCATACTAAATCTGTGCCATTTCTTCTTCAAGTTCTGATTCAATAATTACCTTTTAACAAATATTCTCTAAATTACTTAAATCTTCTAAAGACTTAAAAATTTAATCTCTTCGTTCAATTTTCGTACCACATTCTGTTTTGGTTGTTTTTATCACCTCCAACTGCAAATAAAAGAACAAATTATTTAACCAACAATGTACATATATAATAGTGTAAATTTATAAATGGATTCTTTTTGGTTTGTAATAATTGCTTCATCATAATTACATAATATGACGGTGATGCTGCGTATGACGGTGATGTTTTATGGAGAGTGCCGGCGGCTAGGTCTGCTATTCTCCACATGCCGTAACTTCTTAAATCCGCTTGTCTAAAAAGAAAATTAAATTATTAGCAACTTCTTTGTTGTTGATTATTAAAACGCGAATGTAACTTTGATGATGAGTTTGAACAATATTATCAATAAAATGTATAATTGATTCGATGCTATTATCAAATTAATAATTTTCCGTGAAATATTTACTTACCGTGAAATATTTACGGCTACAACCCAATGTACAAGAAATATCTTTAAAATAATTTCCTCTTGTTACGAACAAATGTAACATATACAACAAAATTTGAATTAAAAGTGAAAATATTACAGATATTATAACCAAAGGTAAAACTGAACTATAAAATAATGTTAAGTTACAAATTTGCAGTTTGACAAACCAATTCAAATAAAGTTAACGATTTTAAATTTCGTATCATAGTCTTTTTTTTTTTCTTTGATTATATAGCGTTCGTTATCGCTGCTCTATGTTCCATAGACAAAATTTTATGTGTGCGAAAGAGATAGGGCTTTCGCGTTCCAATCGAAATATTTGTATGAAGTAAACTCACCCTGAGAATAGATACAGTAGCCCATAGAGTAACAAATAAGAGGGCTCACCGGAAATGAAAATTAGAAACGCTAATGTCAGATTCCTCAGCAGAGGGCGTTTAGACGATTCAAGTTGCGGGTTTCCGGCTGGGCGCCATACTTTTTCTCGCTGTCTAGCTTATAACACACGCATGACATTACTTAGTGTTGAAAAAGTACAATATTGAAAATTCTTGTGTGGCCTCTCGCATATATTTTCTACGGAAAAAATTTATATGTAATAGTGTTTTTCATAAGTATTTTCCTATTCATTTACGTACCAATAAGTTATTTTTATTGTATTATAGTTCATAGTAATGGCGTGTATTGTAACCGGCTGTCGTAATACTCAAAAAACTGCCAAAGGAATCTCATTTTTCAATCTTCCAAAATGTAAAACTCTGTAAGTATCGTTCGTAGTTTAATTTTGTATTACCAAATAAAATAAGAAAGTGTTTTTAAATTCCGTCAATGTGAACATTTACACAAGAATAACTATGTTTATAACCACAAATTATGTCGTAAATTTTGGAATGGTTGAGACTATGTCGCCTAGATGAGTTGGCAGCCGGATTTCAAAACCACTGTTACAGAATTTGTGAGAATCATTTTATAATTCATGATTTTAAAACTATTTCACCTAGGAAATTGTTACAGGTGAATGCAAAGCCGAGTCTAAATTTGCCAACACCGACCGAAGATGTTACAATGAGAGTGATAGAACCAGACATGTTGGAACGACTGAGAGACCAGCCGAGTACTAGTTTAGAGGCGGCAGAATTAAGCTATTCCTATAAAGGAATATCTGAGGTAATTTATCAGTAAAATTATACATAGTCTAGATTTAGAATTTATGCACAAGGAATTGTACTGACCAGGTAGCATCTTTAACATTAAGTATATATAAACTAGTGATACAATTGCTTGCGTTTTGATTGAATACTTAATATCAGGCTTATAGACAAATATCTTTACTTTATTTAACTCATTTTGTTGCAAGTTTTCAACACTTGGATACAGGTAAACGCTAACCCCTTCACTAATTATACATAGTGTATCTTGTAGTATATATTTTCAATTTCAATGATAACTGATACGACTAATGTGAGATAAATTATGTATATTTTGTATTAATCATCCAATGTTTGGAGTTGACAGGTTATTTGGAAACAGTAACATGGATTTTTACAGCATGCCAGATATATGCCAATTTATATCCAAATATTATATATGTTGTGAATTAATTGAATGGTGGAAAATATTCCCACCACCTTCCCGTGGTTTCCATCGAGCAATAGCACAAATTTGATACATTTAAGCAATAATGTAATTACATATGTGTTATTGGCGAAGAGTGGGATACATTTTTAACTATTCAAGTTCTGTCAAATTGTTTTTAAGTATGTTATAGAACAAACTACTGATTTTACCATAAACTTAACATTAATAATTATGAACTAAGAATGTGACCTAGAAACTGACCTGCAGCTATGTCTCCCAATGCAAAGCAGCTCGCCTCGCGAAGTCCAAAGGGAAATAAAAGGTCTTGAGTTAAACAAGGCTCCTGGATTTTGCCTGATAACAGCTGAAATTCTACGACAACTACCTAAAAAGGCTTCCAGCGCCTTAACACACCTTTTTAACAGTGTTATTAGAACTGGATATGTCCCAATGATATGGAAAATATCAGAAATAATCATGATCCCAAAGCCTGGCAAGCTTCCACATCTTGTATCATCTTACAGGCCAATTAGTTTACTGCCGGTTTTGTCGAAACTTTTTGAGAGGATCATCTTGCGAAGACTGATACGAATACTTAACGAAAACGATCTCATCCCGCAACATCAGTTTGGTTTTCGTATTGGCCATTCAACCATAGAACAGGTTCACCGAGTTGTCAACAGAATTAGAGAAGCTCTCGAGAAGAAGCAGTACTGCTCAGCCGCGTTAAGGTTATTATGCGTATAAGGTTTGGCACTTGGGTCTGCTTTTCAAAATGAAGAAACACCTTCCTCACAACTTCTACCTGCTCTTGAAATCGTATTTGGAGGATAGAATATTCAGAGTTAAAATCAACGACACATACTCTGCCTTCCACGATGTGAAAGCTGGAGTACCGCAGGGTTCCATTTTGGGCCCCATCTTATATCTGATGTACACAGCAGATATCCCCACAACAGATAATGTCCTATCTGCCACATTCGCTGATGACACCGCTGCACTTTGTAACCATGAAAACCCTAGTGTAGCTTCTTTAGTTCTGCAAAGCCACCTACACAAAGTTAACGATTGGATGGAAAAGTGGCGCATTAGGGCCAGCTCCACCAAATCAGTGCATGTCACTTATACTTTGAAAAAGGGCAATGTCCCCCAATTAAACTTGGAAACGACATTCTACCACATCAAGAATCAGCAAAGTATTTGGGCATGCATCTTGACAGGAAGCAAACATGGAAAACTCATATCCAGAAGAAACGCGATGAATTAAACATACGACTCAGAAACCTTAACTGGCTAATAGGCAGAAGATCACATGTCACCTTGAAAAATAAAATACTCATTTATAAAACTGTAATCAAGCCGGTGTGGGCATACGGAAGTGAGCTGTGGGGTTCAGCACAAAAATCTAACGTGGAAATTTTGCAACGAATGCAGAACAAAGCACTCAGAACAATAACTAATGCACCTCTGTTTATCAAAACGAGTGAATTGCATGAGTACACAGAGATGAACACCATTATGGAAGAAGTGGAACATAAAGCAAAAGCTTACCAGAACCGCTTAAAAGCTCATACAAACACCCTAGCTACAGCATTATGTGAACCATTAAATGACAGAAGGCTCAAAAGGCAACACATTTGGCACTTGATTAGATAATCAGCATCATAATAGAATAAGAGACAATTTCCTTACAGGAGGAATAGATCTCTCCTGCCAATAAACTCCTACAACAGATCTGTTAAGGGCTTATGAAGCCGATCGCATGATGATTGAAAAAAAAAAAAAAAGTTTTGAAGTTATTATTCGTAAATCTAATATTCAAGGATAAATTTTAAAAACTCCATCTAGGTCAATTTCAATACAAAACATTTTAATTGAACCAAGAATTTTGAACTTATTAAAAGAATAACCCTTTCACGACAAACATTCTAATGTAAACATTTTGACGAACCCTGGAGGAATTACTTTTAATAAAGTATATACTGTAATATTGTAAGAATACCAACTTGAATTTGAAGCTTTAACAAAATTTGGAAATAAATTTTCTCCATTGAGACACGCTAAGAAATAAACACCATAGAATACGCATTAACATCCATATATGTATTGTCCGTGTGTATTTTTCTACTTTCAGCTCTGCAGTAGAGGACATCCATAAACTATTATGGACACAGCGCTGCAAGCTTCTCAAATTATAATCAACCTGAACAGCGGGAAAGTCAGAGAAACCTTGAAGCATGCTTTTTGAAATGGAAATCCAAATATATTTTTGAAATAATTACCTATTAGAATACTATAATTGTAAAATTATATATGTTTTGTAAAATCTCTGATATATGTTTTGTAAAATTTTAGTTACTCTAAAGTTTTAATAAAAATTTATGAAAATAAGAATGTTTTTTAATATATTGTTTAATAAATTCTAATTCAATGTTTTATCATAATGCCATCTATGGGTGATAATTCTACCTAGACAGCGCCATCTTTTGGTCTTGGTAATAATCAAAGTGCCACCTGGTGAGTCAGGGTCCAATTATCCATATAAACATAGACCACTTTTTTGGTGTGTATTAGTATATGGGAGTGTCCGTTCTGTACTCTATTCTGTGCAGTAGCCATTACCGCAGAATAAATACGGTAGCCATTACGTTGATAAGTGTTGCAAGCAAGCATTGAATATACGTTGTGTAAATAAGTTGCCATACGTGGGCATAAAGTAAACAAAAAAATATAATTTATCTCCTGAATCTAAATACTTTTGGACAAGAAGTGTGTCCCTTGTGAACATATACATAATGAATGTCGCAAATAATTATACTAGCTGTGCGCTCGGATTAACTAACATTTTTTAATCCTACGTAAATTTATATATGGCCACTTCAATATAATTGTTAGGTTTCGTGTTTGCGCAACAGGCGGACAGATAGATAATCATACGAACCCGCATTGGTTGTCCTCAAACCAAAAACTAATAAGTTAGTTTTACCAGATATACATATAAAGTTTTATTATCCGACAAAATTAATAACCACAAATCGGCATTTTTATCTGACAAACATGATTTTATGAAAGTCAAACGAAAGTACAGTGTCAAAATAATATTATTAACTAAGTCTTAAGGTGTATTGACCATAAAAATGAGTATTATATTTCTTCTCTTTCTAATATCTATTCAGATGTTCTTCAGATTACCCGAGTAGTATAAAAATTAAAATAAGTATAAAAATATTTAATTATTTGTCGAAGATTTTGAGATGAGGTAAACATTACATTTTCCGCAGCTATTGACATAAATATATTATTTTTTAAACTACTTGTACGAACCACAAACGTAGATATATGTTTTCTTTTCAGAATAATATTTTAATTATTATATTATTTTCCGCTTAGTACACTATGCCGCTCATAATGCGTTTTCTTTTTGTACGACTATTAAAATGCGCCATAAAGAATCATTGCGAATGCACTATAATATATATAAATACAATCAAGGCTGATTTTCCGGGTATTAGCGTAGGGTAATTCAATATTATATGGCCTATACGATGAAACGACCAACCGAAAAATTTTACGGTCTGTCGTGAGCTAAGATTGTTGAGCGATTGCTGGTCGAATGTGTACGTCGCTGTATACATTTATTTATTGAAAAAAAAAATAAAAAGTATTTTTAAACTACAAAGTTTCAATTTACCTGAGATTTTTAGTACGTTGATATTTGATGTTGTAGTGTTGATATTTTTAAAATTGATTATGTTTTTACTGTTTTTTCGTTGAACGAAACGTTTTCAATAACATAACCTCAAATCGAATAACAAATTCATAAATGGCGCAAAATTTAGATTCAAAATCAAAATTGGGATTAATCTTTCCAGATTATGCTTACATATCTAATAATCTTTTAAGATTATTTATTATATTTATTATATTTATTAAGAGTTATTGTAGAGATTTCAATGATAATTGAGGATCCTACCTCTCAACGGATCTCAACGTCTCAAGGACCTGACTGATATGTACCCAGTTGTAGAACTGCTTACTAGCGTTCGGAAACTGTCCAAGCAAATAGCAAAAGCACTTGCATCCCTAGATTATATTAGTGAAAAAAGAGAAGGAAAAGTAAAAATAATAAGATTATGAAGAAAAGTCTTAATATTAAAAAGCAAACAATCAAAATTATATTTAAGTTGTGAGGAAGAAGAAACGATAGATTTAGCGGGTGAAAATTTTTATCTTTGGGATTATTATCTTTGGGACCGGAATTTTCACGATGCGTGGAATGCGGTGAAAATTACTACGAGACTGAAAAAAATTGAAGATTAGCTGCATTGAATTGTTTGTAAATTATGGCAGCTTGTAAATTTCCATTCAACAATTCTTGCAACCCTTATGGCAAGAAAATGAAGAAACAAGAAACGGAAAAGAAAAACTTACACGAGAAAAAAGAAAAAAGTAACGAAAAAGGCAAACGAAGAGGAAAAATGATCCGGAAATTAAGTGGCCAGCTTATCCTTACATGAGCGGCCAACTTATAACGGATATTAACCTTAAAGCTTTTTTAATGTTTTTGATATAAATATGTCTAATATTAAGAATAATCATTGAAAATATACATCGAAATAAGAGTAAAAGCTCACTTATTATAAAAACATTATTCTAAAATACGTATACAATTTGTAGGCTACAATGGAAAATATTTTAGTACCTACACTTACTTGAAGAGAAAATGAGGTATGTTGCAATGTTTGTTGAATTATCTATACGCCAAATATACCATAACTATATCTGTATATAAGGTAATCACATTTAGAAATATCGGAGCGTAAGCTGACACATTGTAGCTATCTCACTCTAACGCCTTATACAATTAATGAATAGCATATATGGTCTAGATATTTTCAGCGTCGAGATTTTGATTATTTTCACAAAATGTTTGAAACGCCTGACTATTTCACAAAAAAATGGAGGGTTGTCCATTTTTACCGTGTAAAATTTTAGAATTCGTATCAATAAAATAATGGTGTAATACTTCTATTTATAACATTTTTCATAGTGAAACTTAATGAAGTTAATATTTTGATTATGTACATTCTTTAATAATACTCCGGGAATAATGCAATGAATTTTATAAATAGTCGTCAGCTGATCGAGTATTATATTTGTGCCAACCATATTTTAACTGTCAAATTCGATTGTATAGGCTATTTAATCTATGGCATAGACAGGAAAAACTTCAGAAAGTTAAAGCACAATGAAGTTAATTGTATTAGAAAGAGATAGCATGCTCGACAGCAAAATCTGAAAAATATTTTTATATGGGAGTACCGGACTCTGCACACGACCTTGGTAGATGTACCTTTGGTAACATTTTATATAACATTTAGGATCATAGATCCAAATATAACTTTCATCCAACTTTTCGTAGTCACATCTGTGTGCACCTAACCTAGAACGAATTGCTTTCTTTTTTTCTTTTATTCCGATAATAATTATCTCCAGAGAGAACTTTTGAGGTATCAAGTTTAGATTTGTTGGTTAGGCAATCTGACTAGATAACGCTCGGAATATCTGTTATTATTGCTTGATAAGAAAAATAAACTAAAGAGCAAAAGAAAAATCAATTACATGTTTACTATGTTAGAATAAATTCAGCGAAAATATAAATAAAAAAAAATTTATAGATAATACAAAGGTGACAACAGTATATAGACGAATAATAAGTATATGAAAACAAACTTAAAACAGATATAAAATTCATATGAATATAGAAGGTCTTAGATTTTGATGTTTTTCTTTCTTATGTATTGAGTGATTAAGTCTAGAATGGTTTTATTAGCTACGGATAGAAGGATTCTAATAATAATAGGTAACTGAATTTTTGGTTTTCATAATTTATTATTTAATGAGTATGCAAAAATTTAATTATTTAGATCGCCCTCAGTAAACTCACAATCGTAAGCTGGAGACTTCCTGACATGCAACCTAGCCAAATGAGTAGGAGTAGAACAGTGACTCAAACGCATATAAGATACCACTGAGGTTTCCTTTCAAGAAAAAATAAATTTGGAAAACTACGATTTTGAAGGAATTGAAGATTGGATCTGGAAGTATCCCCACATGAGACGATCTTTCCCATGCCCTCTGTCAATCAGAGATCATCCAGGAATGAGTTAGCGGAAGGAGATCCTCAATAAAATTATAAATGAAACATCCCCATTCACTGTTGCGAACCGGGTTTTGTGTAAATTATTTCATTACCGATTATGCCACAGTGACTACTAAGGATTGAAAGCAAGAACGGCATTCGATCCCGAACTCTCCAAATCAAGCGTAAGATGCTTGATAAGGAGAGTTAGGAAGCTACAATTTTCCTAAAAATGATTAGTGAGTATGGACTTTAAAAAACTTAGGAGTCGGAGACGATAAAAAGCTTGTGAGCCTTTTTAAGCCGAGGATACCTCAAGGCCTCTACAATATTTAATTTTATTTCCCAAAGAATACCGAACAATCTTTTAGGCGACGAAAATATGTTGAATGAAAGGTAACTGGGCAATAAAAAGACTCACATATATAGACGTCTTTTAGGAGTTTTGGTGTGTCTGTATATATTCGCGTCCAATCCACCAAAAAAATTATTTCCAAACACAAATTTATATTTGGCCTGTGAATTACTTTGTCAATCTAGAAAGAAGGGTTAGTTTAGGGCGTATGGGATGGGAGAAGAACCTAACTGCTTTCAAGAGAAATCGATCAGCTATGTATTGTCGACGGAGGGATAGAAAAGAATCAACACATTCTACTTGTATGGCATTAATGGGATTGGATTGTTTGTGTTTTTGAAGTGGGGTGCTTTTTAAAGGATTCCAATGTAAACGAGGGATTTAGAATAAATTAAAAGGAAAGCAAACATGACACTCTCATTTTTTTGTAATGCTGGCTGAAAGGAAAATAGCATTCTAATCTTAGTTGTGCATGAAACATTATTGATGAACCAATTGATTCTTTTTAAATCAAAATTCCTGTTAATTCAATTTTGCACTTTATTTTTATTCCACCTCCTTAATTACTTTTTAATCATTAATCCTCATTCTTTACTGCTTTTGGGCTTAATAATCGAGAAGTATCTTTTTATGTCTTCACACACACACCGGCCAATAAAACAAATAATTTTGTTTCAAAAAGAAATCCAAAGAACATGATTTTTAAATTTTATCTCGAAATAGTATTATTATGATAGACTAACTAAGCCAATTTCGAGGAAAAATTTAAAATGTAGCTTTTTATTCAAAATGTAACTTTTTTCCTCCTTGTAACTTTGGATTAGACGGCAATATTGCTTGTACGTCTCTAGCTAGACGGCGCATAGATAATATACTAAACTAGACGGGAAGTTGACAAATAATTTAGCTGCAGTTTTACATGTCAGTGCTTTTATGTTATGTGTGAATTTGTTTATCGACAATCAAGATATAGAATAGTGGAAAATTGTGGTAATTTTCAAGTAAATGCAGAATTCGCATTTAATGTTTAAATATGTGTTTATACAGATTTTATTCAATTCGATATACATAAATTAGACGTTTGAAAATTTGTGTAGATACTAGATTATCCCCGTGAAGGAATTTTGAACATAATGTAAGTATACTTACAACGTAGATTACAATTACTATACTACATAAAATATGTTTCACCCGACAGTGACCTATTCAATATCCATAGTTTCTTACCTCATTTCTTGACTAACATATTTTATTCAAAACAAAATGCGTAAATAATTTATTTCTTGTTTTCGAATGGTTACTTTTAGGGAAAACTTTAATACTGGAGCAATAATTCTAGAAGATCTGCAAAATAAGCTATGTGAACAATGGAAATCAAATTTAGAGGGATTACGAGAATTAGGTGGCAAAGTTCAAGATTTACATGCTAGCTTTTTGTTTTACCGCAATTCAAATTCAGAAGTATCAAAATTATGCACCGAAGCATATAAAGTCTTAATTCTGATGATAGGCGGCACACCAAAGTCTAACATGTTTGAGGGCTGGAAAGAATTTGGTATTAATTTAGACGTTCATCTTGAAGATATTAATGTAAGTATTCATATCACTTCTTTTATAAATTCTTATGTTAATTTTGGTATTTAAAATAACGATGAGGATGTAAATCTTATGATTTTTTGTAAAACCCGTAAGGGTAATTGATAATGTTTTGTCTGAAATAAAAATCAAAATCAATGTGGTAATATATTCTTACAATATTGAATACAAGCTTTTTTAAAGAAGCAGTGGTAATAGAATCCACGCTATAAAACAGTAAATGCACTAAAAATATTAGGACAGTTGTTTAAGGAAATCTCACACTTTCCACACACACAATCCATTAAATCCATCACACAATCCATTATATTAGATACTTCATATTAAAATGTAGGTAGGATAAACTTAGAACGTGAATAGTTTTAGTATGTAATGCATTGAAAAGCAGAAAAAGGAACTTTCATTTTCTGTTTTCCAATACATTATTAACAAAAGAATATTGACATTTCAGTTTGAATTTCTGCTTAATAAACTACGAAGGTAATAAAACAAGTAATTACTTATTAAATTACACCTATCCATGTACAAAGAATTTAAATAATGCTGAAATTACAAGTTTTTATTAAAATGTTTTAGATATATAAATATTTTACATATTACAGAAATAATAGAAACATAATAAAATAATTGTTTAGTGTGTACCAATCATTTAAAATTTTATAAATACATAATAAATGCAAAATACATGTTTTTTTTTAGTATATAGAAAATGGCTTGAATACAATGTGTTGTACAGAAGCAGTGCTTCGAGTCTTTATTCAAGATGAAGAAGCCACACTCGATAAAATAGCAAATGCTCTTGTAAAAATGGATAGATTTGACATACTGCAAAACTTAAAAATATTCCTGACCGAACTTCCGAGACTACTTAAGAATGATGAAAGTAATTCAGATGTTGGATATATTTCATCTTCCTGGTCAAGTAATACAACTGGTGTTATAATTAAACCAGTATTTGTGGCAAATAACTTACCTGAAGTATTGAGATTGCCCAATTCAAATCAACAAAAGGATTTCAATTGCGACTCAACAAATAGTTTTGAATATAGCGAAGGTGTCAACAGTTACAGTAAAAGAAATAAAATTCTCTTAACATTTGCTAAATCTGGTTCATATATTGCAAATCATATTTGTCATACTGTAAAAAATAAGTATCCAGACATAGACATCTTCACTTTAGAAGACAAAAGACAAAAGATTCAAGTTGATACTGATAATTATGTTAAAAGATATTGTACAGAGGTAAGTTTATATTTTTTATGTTAAACAAAATTTAAATTTAATGTTTAAAAATTTAATTGTGGATCAAACAGGTACAAAACAAACCATTTGTAATGAGCTAAAAATTTACTTTGGATATCCGTGTCCCATGCCATTAAAAATATTTGTATTGTGAATTAACTTCACTGTTTCAGTACATTTTCATTTGTACAGTGTTTATTTGTACAAAATCAGTGATAATCTATTTCAAATACTTGAGAGCCTTTTTTTCAACTAGACATGATTCCGTTTTGAACCTAAAATATATGGAAATTTTTAAACATTCAATAAATAGCAATTATATTGTGTTTAAATGTAACGATACAAAAGTTATAACAATAATATCAACAATATTTCAGTATTTTTCGTTTGTTCAGAACTACTTAGTTTTTCGGATTCTGTATCTCAAATTTAGAAAAATGGAACAATTATAAGATCATACATGTGTCCATCTGTCGCACCTGTTTTTCTTAGAAACTTTGCATGACTATGAAGCATAATATCTCAATAGTTAATACCCAAAAATATTTATATACAAATTTTTGAGGAACAAATAGGGCAATTGAAATAAATTATTTTTAATGTCATATATTATATGGTGTATCAATTGACAGAAAAAGTTATAGGGATTTTCCTATTGCTCTGCTTACATAGAAGTTATGATGTTCACAACTTTCACAATTAACAATTAAATTTGAACACTTCTCTGACAAAATTATTTCCCCCGCTCCCATGTTGCTCCCGTCATAACACCATCCATATTGCTTCATGTATATCTGCTTTCAAGAATGTGCCTTACAAATATTACCATAGATCTTTAACCTGAGCACAAAAGTTTTTTTATATAAAAGCCTCTCCGAATAAATAATCTCTACGACAGTGAAAACCACACCAAATTTTATTTAGTAGAACTCAAATTATAAGTGAATAGTAAAACAGATGTTGCATTTTATACACAGGTGTGGTAGTAATTAGGGCCAGACTGAACTGTGGGCAAGATTTATTGTTTAAGTTTCTGTTTTCATCAACTGAAATTTATATCATTGTTTGTTATTATGTAATGCTGTTTGTAATTCAGTATCCTAGTTAACAGCTTTAAAAAACAAATTCTCTATAAATAATTAAAATAGAAACAAATCACTTGGATTGATAGTTACTGCGTTTTCTATCTGGCCTTTAAAATATTTCTGTTTTGATTTCAAAATTATGTAGGTAAATACTTTTTCTTCTCGCCTATTGGTGCAGAAGCGGTTGATAATTGTAAATAGTTTAATATAAATACTGTGTACTGTTAAATGTTTATGTGTCTGTCTAAATGTGTGTGGAGCCCTCTAGTGGAGTTCTATTAATATTATTAATATATTGTTGTACACAATCTGCCTTATTATATATCTTGTCTGCCGTACTATGATTGATTGTCAGTAGACATTTTGTCTTTCAAATTTACATTTAACGATTTGACCACTTACGAGTACTTTATTAGGTAAAAAATACTACAGATTCCTTTGTTGTTGTTGAAAAATATTGACATATCAGTGTTTCTGATTGTGGAATTACTTTTCCAGTAGGAAGAGTTATTCAGTCATATACTTCTCTTGGTGAAATTTTAAAGCAAATATCACAATATGTACTATTAATCTCTTGAGGGTGAAGGTAGTTTTTATATAATATTGGCATTTGCACCTTGTCTATAAAATAATGTATAACTCCTTAAGTATTAATTTAATTTTCTTGTAAAGAAATTTTTTAGGTAGATAGAGTTACAACTTAGTCGAATCATTATACCTTACATGTGTATTTGGGTGTGTAAAAAATAATGAACCAACAAAAAAATCCTTAAGAAAAAAGGCTTATAACGAAGTCTTTATAAAAGACTATTTTTGTATTACCATAAAAAAGTACAACCAATAATGAAACGTAAATGTAAATGAAAATACACTTATTCTAATAAAATTTTTTCATCGTTAAGTTTTAGCAACCCATATCAGTTCTGTCTGCATCTCGTGCAGACTACTCTTAAATGAATGTATCAACAATCGATTTGATATTTTCTTCTCTGTCGTCTGGTATATAATTTTCTACATGTTTATTTAATTTTAACAGAGATATTATAATGGTGTGAACGCAAGCTCTGATTATAAGCAGTTGTAAGATTTAAGGAGGGTATTTTTAATGATTTTTGATTTATTATGAAATAAATTATTGTAGTACATTTTTAAGATAAAATTGTTGCTTGTTTTTGTAATCCACTTTGTAAAAAATCTACTTCAGGACCTGATTGAGAGATCGTTTTTGAATTAAATTTCATATCAGTTTTTCTTGGACAATGTTTACTGATTATATAATTTCCTCACTGGTTCAGAGGTCAAAGCACATGGCTTGCATACTAAAGGTGATGAATTCGATAGAACTACTTGCCACAAAAGGAAAACATTGTCATTTCACAATTAATTGAAACTACGTGATGTAGTATTATTTCTACTTTCTTTAATTTCTTTACCACAACTTAGGTTTCGTTGTATTACAACATCTTCAGGTGGGATATTAGCAAAGATTAAAGATAATATCCCACCTGAAGATGTAATACAACGAAACCTAGGTCGTGGTAAAGAAATTAAAGAAAGTAGAAATAATACTACATCACGTAGTTTCATTTAATTGTGAATAATGAATTTCTACAAAATTAACGCCAAATATATTCAACATTGTCATTTCTTAAGTATGAAACTGCAAACACACACAACAAATAACTATTACAGTCAATTGTTTTATAACAATATCTGACCCTTTCAAAAAAAAGGACGACTTGCATAGCGGTGTGACAGGAGAGTCGTTAATTTACTAAATAAATGATCGATTTTCTACAATTTACAATATATTTCACTGACCGAACAGGTGGCGTCTACCCCATTTAGTGTGCTCTTAGTTCATCCCTTGTTTATTCATGTTCACAAATAAGCAAGTCATTTGCTTGCAGATACCAAACATCGGTCAATAAAATCTAACTTGCGAATAGTGAAGTCGCAAATATTTGGGGAGCAAGGTACCTATCGTTATATATCTGTACAGCCCTGTTTTATAATATAGGAGTATGTTATTATTAGACAAACAGATATAAACACTATTAGCAATAACTCTCTTTTTTACTAAAGGTAACTTATTGAGAAAGTAGTTTCTGTACTACGAACACTTATTTCTGCAGTATGTCGAGTACTCATTTTTGGAATATCTATTGCGTGTGGATGAGTTTTTTTTTTCGCTTTCATCTAACTTGAGGAACGTAATTGATGTCGGGCTCTGATTTGCCTTGTATTTACGTTAAGTATGTCACACTTTGGATGCTACTTCGATAATTTTGTGTCTTCTGAATACATCTGGTGTAACATTCCGGGAAAATGATATGGTGCGAAATCAGGCTAGTAGCAAAACAATTAGGAAATGGGTTAAAAGGTACGGTGAATTGGAGTACAATGATAACATTAACATGTAATATTTGCAATATTGTTCTTGGAAAGTTCTATACATCACACTCAGAAATATATCTAAATAATAATGAATAATAGGCATATGAGAAATATGCAGGCATCTACATCTCGAACTGATGTTAATTCCGATTTGGGGAAGGTGAAGGTTTGTGTAAGTATACCATGGATAAACTTGGATAATATCCGTGTTAGATATTTTTTAGGGTAGTATGGCATTGACCAGCATATCGCTAAAGAGTCTGTTTTATGAAAATTATTTCTTAAGAAAGTGTAATAAAAATGATAACAAGACCAAATATTTGAACAGATACTTGAGGTGCAATGAGATGTATATTTTGGGTTTTCATGAATAAAATTACTGACTCTTTAGCACAAAAAGTTGGTCATGTAATTGTGTCGAAACTAATATCCAAAGTCTTTAAAGAGAACCTACGACTCCACATGAAATTAAAAATGGAGGTGGTCTTGGAAAGAAACCCAAATCTCACAATGCTTGAAGAATGAATACCAAAAATGGACACACAAACCAAACGATACATCAATATTTAAATATGCTTTAGTTTCAGTTTACTCCCCTTAGGTCTGTAAAATGTGAATGTTCAAATGTGAACCATTATACTACATCACAAAATCTTAGTCTCTTATAGTCTCGAAACAAGTTTAAATACAAGATAACCAAAATAAATGTAAAATCTAGTCTGAACACAAAGTTTCGTCGCAACTGGATAGTCAAAATCCTGAACCATTCACAATCCATTGACGTTAGTTTAGCTTCTTTTTAGTTATGGTCTTTACTTAATGTTACCTCTTTTGGCTTCTTGTTATTTCTCACTGTGATGCATGCACACTCTTGGTCATTTTGTAGGTATTATATGCAAGTGTCCGGGAATAGATGTCGGACAAAGAAAGACACTAGTCGTTGGCTATAAATGAATAGTCATTGAAATAAAATGTAAAAGATGACCTTTTTCTAATTGAGTGCAAAAAAAATATAACTCTTTTTAACACACCCAATACTTGTCCGGAGTGCGGTGTTTACCCGTAGTGATGGTGTCTTCGCAGTTGTTCACGGGTTATTCCCCCAAGTGGCGCTGAATAATGTGCATAAGTATTGTGTGTACGAAAAAGATGACAAATAATTATGAATATTATTTTCAATTTTCTGACAAAAAAGTTATGTTTTAAATTTTATTTTAATGACAATTAACTATTTTTCAGTCAACTATTGTCCGAATAATTTTTTCTAATAACTAAATCTTCTCCGAATACTAAACTTTAAAAAATTTTAATTTCGCAAGATGTGAAATGAGTAAATAACTCATGAATTTAAAAATCTGCGTTTTGATTAAAATCTCTCATCAGAAACTCCATAGAGCAATATTCGAGTTTATAAGGTACTTTATCTATTTGTATGCGGTACTTTATTTTCGAGTGGCAAAGATATTACTTTGGTCACTCTTTCCTACAATGGTTTGCATTATGTTACATTAAAACAATTAATTACATATTTATTATTATATCCAACACTAACTTTATATTTCTAGCTGTATGTTTTTACTATTTATAATATTCTTCATTGTATCTAAATCTTTAGACTATACTATTAAGTCTTCATATCGGTTCATATAATAACAACTACAGTTTTTAATAATGACATTAAAAGAGTTGATTATATGAAATTATAAACAGATACGTTGTTGGGCATTTCCCTAAGCATATTTTTCAGAAAAGTGGCATAAGTGTGCAACTCCCCACAAGTTAAAATGTTTCGTTATTCAACCCAAAATTGCGCAAACGAGCTAGCAGTAAATGTTTTAAAGGCATGGTTTTAATATTTTACCTTTTATTACATAAAAGTTTATTTAAAAAAATATACCAATATTAAATAAAAATAAAATGTATTTATCTGATATTTTCAGGTTGACTACATATGTCCCATTATTACAGAAGATTACCTGCAGAAAATAAGCAATGCTCAAAATGATGATCCTGCTGATAATTTTGATTTCAAATATACTCGTTTCATATATACTTTAATTACATCTCAATACATCCATGAAAGTGGCTGTTGTAATATGAAAGTCAGACCAATATTACCGAGTTACGCTGATGATCGAACTATAATGAATGTATGCAGGCATCAGATTTTAACTCAATATATATGGGAAGATGACTTTCAAACATTTTTGGAAGCTTGTTTTGAAAATGATATTCAATGAGAAATGTAATTGACTGGTTTGTTTTTGTTTAGGTTTAGAAAAACAAATTAAGGGGTTAGATGTGTATAATAAAGTTAATGTCATAAGAATTACTATTTCTGTATTTTGAAATTACATATTAAATTTGTTAATAAGGATAAAGACAATTTATAAACTATCATTTTTATCAAATTTTGTTTTTTTTTTTGAATGAGTGAGCTGAAAAATGTTATTAATTTGATAGTTACAGTTTAATAATACAAATACATTTAAAGTGATTGGTTATTGTATTAAAAATATTAAATTTAAGGTAAAATTTTACATAATCTTGGGAAAATAATATTGACGGAATGATGGGTTTGAAGTAATAGTGTGCAGATAGTCTATTTGCAGAAAAATATCCGTTTTCTTACACCAGATATTCAACAGCTTTTTAATCTATTAATAGTTGTCAAAGATTATATAAAAATAACTGAACTTATTAATTACTTTTTATTCATAATTAAAGATGGCATTGTTACAAAAATTTCACTATATATAAATATATTACTACCTGTGCCCATTACTTTCTTTGCGTGGAATTCAGAATAAGAAAATTTATTAAGTCAATTTTACTAATTATAGCTGACAATGCCATCTATCGAGAAATGTTTTTACTTAATGTGTGACAGGTATTAAAGGCAAAAAAATAATGATTATTGTTTAGAATAACTGTCATACGTAAAAATAATGAAAAAAGACGGCATGGATTTGTTAAAAAAATCAACACATAGACTTCATTTATGCTAACCATTACACCACAGCTAGTTCGACTGATTTTTTTGAAATTATTATTATTATTATCATCACTATTATTATTATCATGCTGTTTCTCATTTTTTATTTATTTTTACAATGGCTATGAGCATAAAGTTTACTAAAAATACTAATATATGGCATCGGCAATACCATATCGTAACATGTGTGATCGGCAATACCATATCGTAGCATAAAGATAACTAAAAACGCTAATGGATGACGTTGACATTACCAATATCATAATATTCACCTAATCAGGTTTTTTTAAATCTATACTATCGAGATAAAGGTATCCTATATTTTGCTTGAAATATTACTATATCAAATTTCATAAAAATCCATCCAGTAAATTGTATGATTGAAGTAACAAATGTATGATTGAAGAACAAATTAATACCCAGACAGGCAAAATTTCTGAAAACAGGTTTTCTGGCTTCTATTATCATTCTAAACACAATTAATCATTCTTTCTAAAATAATTTCCATATACACAATTCATTCTGTTCCAGTTGTATTATATGGATAGCTTAGAATAATAACGCCTAGAAACAGAGTCCACGCACAATAAGTGACTCCACTGAAACTAAGCTATATTAGCTTAGTATGCCCGACAGCCTGTCAATGCTAAACGTGATTTTGTAGAATTAACAGATCTTTTTTTATTAAATGACGGTTTAAACAGGTCACAATACATTTAAAAGACGCAAGAAACATTCTAACACCATTATATGAAAATGTAACCTGTGCTTAAAGATTTTTTTTCCTAATTTTCTTGTTCCAGAATAGTTTATTGATATGATTTATATATTAACAGTATATTATTAGATCTAGCAAAATTCTGAAAATAAATTTCATTTTCATAGCATTTTTTAATAAAACTTTACTTTTGTTCAATACTTGAATATGTATATTTATTTTCATTTCAAATTTCCTTGTGATTCCATTGTTGCTGCTCGTTGGATTGCAAAAATTAGGCTTAATTGCATTGAACACTATTGGAAACCAATGAAAGATAATAAAATCTGTTCAGTTCATTTGGATGACGAGGAACGATTACGTTGGGGCACAGTTGCAACTATGGTAAATATTTTGTGGCCTTACCTATAGTCCATTCTAAGTAGGAGCAAAAACTTTGTAAATAAACCTTTCGAACACTGAAACAGACTATTTACTCATGTACCTACCTTACTTTCCAATCACAGTTTTGTTTTCGGTACTTGCGAAAAACATATCACTTTATAAATTTTTTAAAATTACGCTATCAATTTAATTGTCAAAGTTTAAAAAATAAAATATTTATTTAAGTACATATTTCAATAGTAGAAATATAATATACTTATTTTATGATTTTTCATAATTTTGTTTTTTCAAGGATACTAACAGTGCAAATTAGTACCGCTAGTAACCTCAAGGGTACTAGTGGTCTTCAACTATTTTCATTAATACGGTCTAAAATATCCAATGGAAAACTTATGACTTATAGAATATGCTGATGTAAGTAATGTTTCCATGTTTTTGTCAACATTGTATACATTTATACAAAATGGATTTAAATGTTATATTGCCTAATCACTGTCATTATTGCACAAATTTTTCATGTTCACATGATAATAAATTATGACTATTAAATTTAGTTATTCTAATTTTCACAGACGGAAATGGAATAGTTTTAATGTGATTAATGTTAAAATAAAGTTATCTAACTTAATATATACTCAACATAATATTTGTGTTATTACTAAGAATAATCTCGAGTGAGTTACCTACGGAAGAAACAGTTTTAATTTCCTTACATTGGGCAAATACAACTCACTAGCAACATTATCCTTTATATTTGTGTGCGTGTTGGTGAATGTAATTACATGATGCCACACATACATGAATTGTTTTTGTGCCGCTAGGCACTATTATTGTAAGATGTATTAAGTCTAATTTTCATATTATCTATCATACAGATTAATAATTGTATGTCAGCACTATTATTTTCATTGCTTTTTAAGTTCATCACATGGCTTTCAATAGCAAGTAACTCCAATAAAATATTTTTAGCTCTTAGGAAAGAATTTAGTGTGAGGCTCTGTCTGTCTAAATATTCAATTTGTTCAAAAAGCAAATGGAACAATTTCCATAATTAAATATAATCCATTTTTTTAACTTGGAGCTGGTAATGTACTGCATTTCAACTATTTCTAAATAATAATTAAAATGTTGTTTGATTGTACACTGTTTTTGTTCTTCATAAATTCATTCCCGATTTAATATTTTGTATAAAATTTTTGTGAAAAAGTTTTTTCTTGTGGTCTTCTTTCCAAAATAACTATACACTATGTTAACGTAAAATAAACATACGAACTGCAAGATCTGTATACACAAATCTAGTTTTGAGATTATCCATTGAATCTATGAAATTTATAATTTCTTAGAAAATAAAATTTATATTTTCAACAGCACCACAAATAATGCTAAAGAAGCAAGTAGAAAGTTCTTTGGTCAAAAATTATTTTCATTACACTCAAAACTGACACGTAAAACTTTAATTTGAAAAGACTTCAGCAAAATTGTACATTGTAGAGTTCTTTGTTAATTACAGATCTTTAAACTTACTAAGGCGATGCTATCTTTGTGCTCATGTGATGCACGTCAGTAGAAAGGCAGGGTTAATTTTTTTGTATCAGTGAGAATATGAAGGTCACACAGTGTACTGCAAAAAATCAAGGAAAAATTACAGTCAAATAATTTATTATTTTGCTATATGCATTCTTTTTATTTAAATTTGGAGATATTTATGATGTTAAATATATAGCCTATTGAAATATTTCAAATAGCTAAATGGATGATTGGGGAATAATTATCAATATCCGTCTCTAACATAATAGAAAAAAGTTGAATATATTCTTTATCCCTGGGTTGACATTTTCCCTAATTGTTTGACACTATCCTGTTTTGACTGCGATATTTCTTTATTAACTTCAATGATATTATTTTCGCCTGTGTTTCGACTTCTTCATTCAGTTTTTCTCTTTGCTAAAATCATTAAAGTAAAACAATTTCATGTTCATTATTAATATATTTTTATGTGTTTCAGGTTCCTATAAAAGTGGAACAATCTGTCAATGCACGAGGGTAACGGATGGCAAACATAACAAAATCCCAAATACTGAAACTATAAATTTTTTTAGCATTCTGTCATTTGCTGTAGTGAATGTCAATTATAACTTTACATGTAGAGATGTGGGGTAAATTTAATTAGAGAACTTAAGAAAATAATACTTTGTCCTTATATTGAAAAAGTACTTTAGTTTTTTTTAGGAGACTATGCATTTGTTCTTATTGAGTATAAAATGAAACAATTTTCAAATAACAATCATATAAAAGGTTCACTTGAAAAAATTTACAATTATTTTACATTGAAGACATTGACGGGTTTTCGGAAATGTACTTAGTATTATCAAAGTAAAGAAAAATGTGCCTTGGCAGTACAGCATTCATTAAATTAAAAATAAGTAGACATTTAGTTACTTCTAAAGTAATAAACTTAGATTGGAATTATCATGAGTTTCTTGGAGTTCACATTTACCCATTAAAATTTCATCGGTCAAAGCAACCATTTTGACACAGACTCAAATCTTCAAAAATATACTTACGATTTTTATCTCTAAAGAATAGTATATTTTTGAACATAATATGCAGAATAAAAAGATTCATTGCTATTCAACTGTTTCTACTCAATGCAAATTATGCTTAAAATCTTAAGAGTTAACAAAGTTTCCACATTGTGAGGAATAGTTGTCATCAAAGTTAAAACTAATACAAATGTTATTACATACAACTTTATTACCAATACACTAACATCAAAAGAATAGCAATCATTAAAAAGATCATCAATCATTGGTAGAAAATATATTTTCGTTAACTTAATAAATTTGAAGTGTACATCGCAACAAGCAATATGAAAAATATTAAGAGTTCCATAGTCTATAAGATAATGCTTAAAAACCAAATATATAATGTCTGATTATAATGATTGTAAATAACAAAATTCCTTCAGTATGTCTAATGCATAATGTACGCTATTGATTCATATGACGCAAGATGAACCATTCATATGAAGCAAAACTTATGATATTGCAGCAAAATGCTAATTGAGAAAGTGGACAGAATTTGTATAATATATTATTCATTCTGGTCAGTATTTTATTCATATTATGGTAGTAACATTCTACACGTGAGGGCATTTTATTAAAGATGGACAATTCAACTAATGGATGGAATTAGAACTAATACTATCAATTTAAAATATTATCTGTAATAAAAACAGTAATAAAACTCGTATAATTTCTGTGTTGTAATTTAATTAAAAATATTTCTCTTAAAAGATATTAAATATTTCAACATATTTTAGATACTGTTTTGTCTATAAACTAGGTTTTTGGTTAATTTCTCTTAAACAAAGTTTAAATAAATTTAGAAAGTGCACTTTAGACCATCCTCAAAATTGTCCAGTTTTATTTATTAATTTAATTTTACAAAAGACTTTAGACAATTTAATATTATAACCATTTCAAATAACTAGAATTTTTTCACTATCAGTCATAAGTTGAGACTATGACTCACCATTAATCATGATTTACATAAATGAATATTAAACTAATATGAAATTTGATCATACCACCATGCTATTTAAATCAAAAAGAAACTAAAAGAATTTGTCAACCTGTATTCATTTATTTAAAAAAACTTGTCAACCTGTATTCAGTTATTTATTATTAGAACAAGACTAAATCATATTTTAAATAAAAAAATGTTCATACATAGCACTTACTTTGCATCTTTGAAAAAACTTATGAATGATTTTTTTTTAGTGTTAACACGAACTAAACGAGGAAAAATTATGGTGATTACAAATTTTCATTCAGATACTCAGTCTTTACTTGTGCCTGGAGAATTTTCGTCTGCAGTTTCATCATTTGTGCTTATATCTCTAACATCAATACCGGTGTCTTCCTGGTCACCGACCATTTCCTATATAAAGTAGATATTCATAGCGTTAGTTTTATTGGTCTACAAATTGTAAATGGATTTGACATTCTTGTAAATGTCTGTGATAGTTGAACCAATTTCATTATACTAAGTGATTAAAACAAACGAATCTTGTCTAAAATAATTGCTTTTTTTACCTGTAAATCTAGATCCTTTTAGTATATTTCCTATACCTTTTAAAAATATGATAAAACAGAATGGGGTTAACAAAAATTAATTATCTTTCATTAAATTAAATATTTTAATTTCTACAAAATTTAAAATAAACAAATTTTTTGACTAAATGTTTTTGAAAATAAAGAATGTCAGATAAATCTTTGTATTTTTGTCATCGCCTGTACTTGATGGCACTTTGTCATTAAAGTAAAATTTGCTTAGAAAAGTTATGAAATTAATATCAGTAAAAGTGTGACAAGTTTCTTGTTGAATATTAGTTTTGCTTATTTTTAAGGGGAGGAGAAATGAGATATGCTGTCATGCCACAAGTTTTTACACATGTCTCAGCTATATAATGAGATTCCAAAACACATTTTTTATGGGTCTGTCGAATTGTAGTTTTTGATAAATGTAAAAAAAAATTAAAGCAATGTTAGGCCAAAAATAGGTACGAAGATGAAAAAGCAGGCTCACGTAAGTTATCAATTTTAGTTTGCGCTTGTATGATAGTGGAAGTCACTGACCGTAAGAACTTCCACCAAACTTTTAGTTTCTTCAAGCATTTGTTTACTAATGCGATTTTCTTCTTCTAGCTCTTCAATTCTCTCATGTAGTAACCTGTTTTCTTCAAGAGTTTCTTCCAGAGCTATTCTGTAATGACATTAAAGCAAATTTTAATTAAAGTGCTGAATATGGCAATGTAAAATTAAATCCTTGTATATATTATTATTTCAGTGTTGACAAATTTTTTATGATATCAGTTAATTAATGTTTGCAACACGTTTATATATTAACTCTTTGTTTATTCACAATTAAATGAAACTACGTGATGTAGTATTATTTCTACTATCTTTAATTTCTTTACCATGACCTAGGTTTCGTTGTATTACAACATCTTCAGGTGGGATATAAGCAAAGATTTTAATTTGAATCTTTGCTTATATCCCACCTGAAGATGTTGTAATACAACGAACCCAGGTCGTGGTAAAGAAATTAAAGAAAGTAGAAATAATACTACATCACGTAGTTTCATTTAATTGTGAATAATGAATTTCTACAAAATTAACGCCAAATATATTCAATCTTTGTTTATTGTAAAATTTTTACTGATTTTGAAAACTTATACAGATGTAAATAATTTATAAAGCATAAATAATTATTGAAACAAATTTAAACATAGGAAACATACAAATTCTATAGGTAAAAAATATGCAATATCTTACAATGATTTCTGTATTCAAGTATGCTATAAGAAAGTCATGTCAAGTTTGAATAACAGATTAAATAGCAACAAAGTTTTAGTGCACTAAAAAAATTCTTATGTATTTTTGTAAATGTAATATTAAAGCAATATTTGTATAATTTTCAAACCAAGTCATAATTATATTCCGATATTGCATTGGTGGGAAATATGTGTGGATATATGTGAAATTTCTAATTATATACTGAAACAAAAATTTTGTTTTTGTTTTTTTATTTTGTTTTTTTGTTATCCATATTCATTCCTAGATGCATAAAAAATAAATAAAATTAATGAAAATTTTTAATATCATCTTAAAAAGAAATTGTAGCCTTTTTAACAATGAAACTAGGTTTTTACATAAAATAAATATGAAAGTTGTTATTTTTTTAATGTTTTTAGTTCATATAGAAATCTGAAGTGAATTTTTTTTTCCGGCTACCTTGTATTTCCAAAAGTTTTCTGATACACCCATCTTCTAGAAATAATCTCTCAGCCTGGGCATACGCATCTTTATAGAACATGATTAAAAATTCTTATTTGAAAAAGATGTTCAAATAAGTTATAGGCGTAGGAACTAGAATTTCGGAAAAACTTGTCTTACTTTGTGAAATGAATAATTTTTATTTCACGTGAAGTCATGCATAAAGAGGTAGACTCTCCGCTCAACTGTAACTTCAGAAATGCTTGGAATTTAGCTCTATATTTTTCTAGAATACTACTCTTGATAAAGCACAGAAAAAATATCTAAATTTTTAGTCCTTCTCTCTTTAATTTATGATTATAACACTAAAATTTATTCTTTTATAATTATTATTAAACACATGTAGTGTACATTAAATAACTCTTCGCCCACTGTGGGGATTAGATTCCGTAGAAAACTTGTGGTCAAACATTTTCAATATTTATAGGTAGATAGTCTATCACAACAATATCTGTTATGTTAGTTTATGCTAATTGAAGTATTATTATCGGTAAACAAAAGTAGAAGTGTGCAAACAGTTCATTGGTTTTTGTCCAATTGTCAATTCAATTTGAGAGGGTTTATTATTATTTTGAACTTATTTTCATAATTAAAACTCAACATTCAAAATTTCCAAGGGCAAGGTTATGATAATGGTTCTAACAAGCGTGGAAAACACAACGGGTAATAGAAAAAAATGTTAGGTATTAATAATCATACATTTTATGTTCCATGCTCAGCTTTGTCTAAATTTGGTAATCAATAATGCAGCAAATATTACATATGAAAATATCAGTTTTTTTGACAAAATTCAAGAAATCTATTTATAATCTATGAATGTATTTTCATTGTCTACAAAAAGGTTGCTGATGATTTGCAAACATTTACCAGATTTAAAACTAAAAGTCTCGAGTGCTACACGATAACCTAGTAGAATAGACATAAAAATTGCTACGATTTCGCATAGAATAAATATATGCTCTTTTGGAAATATCAGAAAATACGTCTGAGTAGGATTGAGCCACAACTCACAAAGCACATTTGCTC
Organism: Druceiella hillmani; assembly: GCA_039881145.1. Taxonomy (NCBI): domain Eukaryota; kingdom Metazoa; phylum Arthropoda; class Insecta; order Lepidoptera; family Hepialidae; genus Druceiella; species Druceiella hillmani. Next base: position 26,527,895 of record JAYKKI010000023.1, on the reverse strand, counting down.
CCCTTAAAGGTTCAAAATTATAAATTTATTTGTTCTGTTGTAGCTTGGTACGAAATTTTGAACAATATTAATTATTTAAGCAAAGTGATGCAAATTCCCTCAATGAATACCCAAGTATGCATAAATTTGCTAAATAATTTGATTGATAAAGTCACAAATTATTGCACTTTGAAATGATTTTACAAGCTACCAAAGTGGCACAAAAACTAAATGCTGAAACAGATTTCCCACAAATAAACACAATTCGTCCAAGAAAATAGATACACTTTCAGTATGAACAATGCGATGCAGTTTAGAATTCTAGATCAGATATTAACTTCGTTAAAACATAGATTTGAAGAGTTAAAATCTTTAGACAATGTGTTTGGCTTTTTAGCAGTACATTATTTAGCCATCTCAAAAAAATTGATGAAAAATTGTAAAGATTTACATCTGAAACTCAAAGATGTTTCTGCTGCACTTTGTAGAAAATGAGTCTAGTTGTCCACAAATACTTGTAATATCATTGCAAAAATAATTTAATGTCAACTTTTCCAAACACATCAATAGCATTAAGAATATTTCTTACTCTACCAGTTACAGTTGCATCTGGAGAAATATTTTTTTTAAAGTTAAAATTGGTATTAAGAATTATTTAAGGTCAAATATGCGTCCACCAAGACTGAGTAATTTATCTATTATTTCAATAGAATCTGAAATATTGGATAGTTTGGACACTAGAGAAATACTAGCTGACTTCGGAAGTCTAAAAGCGAGAAAATTTCAATTTTTGTAAGTACATGCAAGTGCATTTAAGTTTTTATTGTTTATTTACATTAGTCTAGTCTCAGTAGTACATTATATTTAATTTAGTCTCGGACATGTATTAAAGTTGTTATTCAACAGTTTAATTATTAATATGTTTTATTGACAAAGTTTATAATTTAAATAATATAAATTATCGCTTGTTAGATTTTAAAGTATTCAATTTTATAATTCCTATTTTTGAAATAATATCTACGTTGTAATATTTACGCCTAATAAGACAGAATATGTTGAAAATATTGTACTAATGACTAAAAACGTACATATATTCCTACACAGGAATAATTATTCTTATTATTTTATTGTAGTCTTTAAAATGATTGATTGGTTATTAAAGTTGTCCTTTTGAATATTATTCCATAATTACATAACCGAACCTAAATACTTTTCTACAAGCATAAGAGTTAGGGAAAACAGGATAAATGAGGGGGCGGCATTGTTAGTTTTGCACAGGCACTGAAGCGGTCAGCTGCAGCCTTGTACGTATATATACATATATATCTAAATTTTGTATTAGACGTTCATGTGCGTACAATAAAATGACTATTTGCATAAATATGCATTGATGGTTTGCCATTCACATTTTTCTTAATATCCTTTCGCATTTCTTTACACATCTGTAGAAGGCGCTCCAACTCATTTTTAAACTCTTCTTTAAAGACAGATCTATTTGAATGGGGTCGTCCAGGAGGAAACAAATTTGGTATATGTTTAGTTTAACGAACATTCGAATTTCCTGGTTTTTTGTGATTTAAATGAAAGAATATAAACAGAAAATTACATATTCAAAAAAATATGTACTCTGACTCGATTATTTTATTACAAAATGTGTTTGAAATATGCTCTTCGTTGTTGAAAAACAAATAACAAGGTGTCCCGTAAGGAGTGGACCAACAAAATGTCGGTAATAGAGGGGTGTTATTACACATAGGAAACAATAAATTTTATTATCCTAGGTCTAATAGTTTCAGAGATATGATTTTTTAACATTTCTTTTTAAATTTTTATTACTATGTATGAAATTTTTTTTTTATTAGGTATTATTACAATTTCTGCTTTTTTATTGTCCAAAATCTTTAAGAGAACATTCATCTTCCTAATTAAAATGTTATTCATTCGTTATTATTGCCAACATAAAGATTAAATGCTGAAACATGTGCATTTTTTCAATTACTAAAAATGAAAAGTGATTTTTGAACAATGTTAGTGTAAAAAAATGTATGGCAACCCTGTGGAAATTTATTTCAAAAACATCTACAATTCATATAGATTTAAAAAATATAACAGTGTACAATTAATTTTGTAAACATTCGAAAAATACCTACTTTATTGAAATAACTGTGCATTTGCAGAAGTATAACTGTGCAGATGCAGAGAAATGCTTACAATCAAAATAACTGCTTATCAGAATTCTTTCGCTATCCCTTTCCCACTAGTATGGTCTATTATTGTTCACGGCCCTAAACCAACCCCCTCTACTCTTTCTTTCAACAACTTCACTTCTTTAGTGACTTGCTTATTGCTCGGAGCTAACAACCTGTTTTTTGCTGGTTTTCCCTACTACCATTTTTATTTGATTTGGATATTGTTTCACCGAGTGCATTGCAAAACGCCTCAGATCTACACAGCTCGAGAATATGCAGAAATATATTTCATTTCAGGGCTATGTGATGGAAATGCTCGGCAAGTCGCACATATGTATCGTAAGCACTACCCCAATCGTGAACGCTATTCCACTCACAGAGTTTTACTTCGTGTAAATAACTCATATTTAGAGGGTCGAATTCCTGGAAATATAGTTCCTGAAGGAAGACCTAGAAATGTTGATGACCATCAAGTGCTGGCTAAAGTGGAAGAAGCTCCTTCTACTAGTGTTCGGCGGATTTCTCGACGTACTGGTGTCATAACAAGTACAGTACACTGCATTTTAAGAATAGTTTGTACCCATACTATGTACAACAAGTGCTACCTGCTGACTATCAACAAGGAATAGATTTCTGTCCAGAGATGCTGCGTCGATGCAGGCAATATTTCCTTTTTTTTATTTCAATCTTATAGAGTGATGAATCATGTTTTAAAAGAATGGGAGTATTTAATATGCACAATTTAATCCAATGGACTGTCGAGAAACCTCACATAGCAAGGCAAGATAGATTACAACATCAATTCGAAGTCAATTTGTGGACTGGCATCCTGGATGGCAAAATTTACGGTCCATTTGAATTCCCACCTAGGCTTAATGAAGTTTGTTATCTACAATTTTTAAGAGACGAACTTGAAAATCTGTTTCATACCACAAGATGTGGCTACAGCAAGATGGTGCACCGGCCCACTTTCCGCAACAAGTAACTTTCCCAAATTGATGGAGAAGACGTGGGGATACAATTGCTTGGCCATCATGTTCGCCAGACCTCAATCCATTGGACTATTTTCTACGGGGATATTTCAAGGAGGCGGTCTATGAGACTACTAACATAAAGAACAACAATTAAGACAAAAATTACACCATGTGTCTGAAGTGATAAAAAAACAACGAAAGGGCTTTACGAAATTTAAGAATTGTTTTCAAAAGATACCAGTTATGCATAGGATCTAGGGGAAGGCATTTTGAGCATTTACTGTTGAAATAAGGTTCCACAAAGTTGCCAAACATTTTTTTACACTAGCATTGTTCAAAAATCACTTTTCATGTATTGTAATCAGAAACATGCACACGGTAGACCTACGATAATAAAATTTATTGTTTCATCTGTGTAATAACCCCCTCTATCACTGACATTTTGTTGGTCTACTCCTTAAGGGACACTATAATTTATCTTTACGCTATCCTCTTTGAACAATTCAATATTTTTTTGAATTGGTTTTTTATATCAATTCCTGTTTGTATTTACAAATCCAGGGTTTGTTGGAAATGGCAATTAAGACGAAAAACTTATAATTTACACTTCCTTGACAAAGTCCACTTTTGTATTGGACCTTTCTCCAATAATTTTTTTTAATAATCACGACCAAGCTCTATTTTTGGTAAATATTTCATTTTTACCTATATTCCTTCAAAAAAAACCATTCATATTTTTGCTAAACTGAACTTGTTCCGTTACTTTATATATTTGCCAATTTGGTATGAACATAAAAGTTATTAGAAAAATGTATTAAAGCAGATCTGTTAGTGCAATTATAATAGGTTTATTGATTAAATATATACCTCCTTCTTTCCGCAACAACTTCCCAATAGTTCTCAGAAGGGCCATCTTCATTGACTAAATCTTCTACTTTTATTTTGTTATCTGATCCAGTCTGGATACCCTTGTTTGATATTTTTTTTCTTTTCAGATCAATTTTATCTGTAATATCTCTGTAAGAAGTAAATATAGCTTGAAACAATTTGAATACAAATAATTAACAGTAAAATAATTTTGTAGATTAACTTACTGAGTATCTTTTATAATAGTTTCTTTTATTGAAACGTTATACGGTCGGCCAGCCAAATTCTCTTTGTCAGTTGCTGTATGCTGCAAAGTTTTGAGACTTTTTCTCGTATTTTTCACGTTTTCCTGAAATATTAAAAGTATAATGACATTGTCATTAGTTTATATACGATGATAGAAAAAAATGGGTAGACAGAAAATGTGTTACTATTAAACATTAGACCTGGTTTTCAGAGGAAGCAACTCTAATTATAACTTGTTTACGACCTCCTTTATGCATGTTGGAATAGCTGCGTAGTTTCAATAACAAAGAATTTCTACTTTTGAATTAATAACACGATTGTTTTTATTTTCATTCACTTTATAACCTGACAAGAATTAAGAACTTGACAGCGCAATAAAATAACGATGGTAGACGCTGTCCGTCCAATTCCCGCGTAATTTTGGTTCACTGTATTGCCAGTCTCAGAAATTAGATTTGCTTCATTTTCGTAATAAATGGTTCAAATACTTAAAATCATATTGTCGTTAGTTTAATGCACAGAATTTTAATAAATTATTTTATAAACAAAGGCATATAAACATATATTGTTATAGAACAAATAAAGAAAATGATTCAATATTCGTAGAATTTCCAGTGTGGGAACATAATTAACAAAAAAAATTTAAAAATAATTAATATGGCAATCCAAAGATTTGGACTTGTGCTGCGTTAAAATGGAAAATTTTAATTTAAGTAGTAATTCATTGCCTTATCAAGGTGAAAATAAACTTGATGTATTTATAAAAACTGTCATTATCAAATAATTTTAAAATAAATCTCCGTGTATATGTTTCGTTGCAGGTGTGCAAAGCATTACGAATGCGAAAATTGCAGAAAGTCTCAATTTTGGCGCCTTTGGTACAAATTATAATAATGGCTGTAACACGACGCATATGTATGTATAAATGATTTTTTTATAATGGACCCATAAATGTAATTATTGCAGCTTTGAAATTATATTCTCCTTTTTTAAGTTTATCGGTTACGTGAAGTTACAATGAAAATTGACCAAACGATTTTGCTATATATTATCTAAAAATCCTCAGAATGCCGTTTATCCTGAACCGGTCTATGGAGTATTGTGGGTCGATGGCTGGTCCATCAGCCACACTACTACTCGAGAACATGTCGGCGAATAGAAGTCAGTATGCCACGGGGACACGCACAGCAAACGTTAACTATATCCAGACTCATGACCCTTGGGAGGTGAGCAGTCTTTGTTTCAATCTATTTTTAATTTGGAATAATCGAAGGAAATGTTATTAGCGTAATTCTCGATCAAATTATTTGCGAATCCATGAGTTATCAAATATTTACAATTTATTTTATAGTAATATATTTACTATTAGTATTTTGATCTGATTCAACTATCCATAATAAAATTACATCTGTTATTATATCTTCATCTCAGAAATTATTATTTTTTTAAATTTAAAAGTAATTAATTGACAAAGAATTAATTTACTGCTTAAAGTCTTCAGATATTATTCCAAAACATTTTGATCGACATGAGAATTAAGTTAATTTGGTTATAGGGATACAAATACACTATATTTAGTTATATTACTATTTATAGGACTGAAATTGAAGAAATCGGCATAAAATTATTTCAATAATTTATTATTGTTATTTACACAAATTTCTTTCATTGTATAGGAAGAACGTGATTTTTTAATGTTTAGTGTAATGGCGATCTTGCACAAAAAACTTATTCAGATTTCAAAAAGAAATGGTGACATAAATTCATACTTTTTTACTATCGTTTCTATAAGTGGTTTATGTCGCTGACATTTTAAAACTGTTTATGTGTGACGGACTGTTTATGTGTGTGAACTGTTTATGGCTGACGGAGCAGACATCGGCCCACTATACTCTATAATTTCTGATTTGTGGGTGTGGATTTAAAACGTTAAATGAATTTATTGATGAAACAAAAGTATTCTTGATTTTGTTCTTTTTTGGGGTATATCTTGTTTGATCTCGTGAGCGTTGATCATCTTGAAAAAAATAGTTCTTCTGTATGCAATCCTAATCTATCTTCTTTAGGGTGCCTCTTACTTTCGAGAGCTAGTGGACGTAACTGTTACTGTATTGAACATATTATACAAACAAGGCAGCTTTTTTTTCTCGAGAAAAAAGTTTAAGTAGGTTTAAATTTTAATAAAAGAAATGTTAAGTAAAACAATAATTTGACAAATATGAATTTGGAATTTGAAAGGCTTTTATCTCTAGCACATATATAATTTTCGAGAAATTGTTTTCTTAACCACGTTTTCTTTTATAAGGGCATTTTAATTTCTAGTTCTGTCCTTAATTTAAAATAATTTTATGTACAGTTCCTTAATTTAAAATAATTTTATGTACAGGAATAGGATAGTAAAAACAGTAAAAAGGTTCGGTTGTACTAAATTTAAGTTAAATGTGCTTATAAGCGCTCAAATCACTTTTAATTAAATATTCAAGTTAAATTAAATTGTACTTTGTTATTTTTAGCTGGCAGATGGTAGGCCGACGACGAACTGGCAACAAAATGCTATGACGCCGTGTGCACAAACGGCTCATATAGTCGCTGCAGGCCACGAGATAAATTCTGCAACAGGTAATTGAAACGTTAAGTATACCGTATTGAGCTAGTCGTACTCTTCAGCTTCGTTTTGTTTAAATTCTTATATTCTGATGGAGCTAAGCAATAAACATGGTGTATAAATATATATTGCAAAATATTTTTAGGGTTTAAAGACATAAAAAAAAAAACAGAACTCTTCTGAGTCACTAAGAGTCTTTCTATTTGACAGTAGTTGTTCTTAGAAAACAATTGATACAGAAACTTGAAATTTCATGAAAATGAAATATAAAAAAAAAATCATGTGTGCAGTTTACACGTGGTAGAAGTGAAACCTTCAAAATATTTTAAATTGTAATTTGTAAGTTTAATATCAATTTTTAATTTTGATACAAAATGAAAATAATTAGAAAGTTTTTATAATTCTTTCCTCACCTTCCCCTTCCCCTTCCCCTTCCCTCGGCCGCCGGAAACAGAAAACGGCGGCAAAGGACAGGCAAGAACCCCCCTTCCCCTTCCCCTTCCCCTTCCCCTTTCCCCTTCCCCTTCCCCTTCCCCTTCCCCTTCCCCTTCCCCTTCCCCTTCCCCTTCCCCTTCCCCTTTCCCCTTCCCCTTCCCCCTTCCCCTTCCCCTTCCCCTTCCCCTTCCCCTTCCCCTTCCCCTTCCCCTTCCCTTCCCCTTCCCCTTCCCCTTCCCCTTCCCCTTCCCCTTCCCCTTCCCCTTCCCCTTCCCCTTCCCCTTCCCCCCCCTTCCCCTTCCCCTTCCCCTTCCCCTTCCCCTTCCCCTTCCCCTTCCCCCTTCCCCTTCCCCTTCCCCTTCCCTTCCCCTTCCCCTTCCCCTTCCCCTTCCCCTTCCCCTTCCCTTCCCCTTCCCCTTCCCCTTCCCCTTCCCCCTTCCCCTTCCCCTTCCCCTTCCCCTTCCCCTTCCCCTTCCCTTCCCCTTCCCTTCCCCTTCCCTTCCCCTTCCCCTTCCCCTTCCCCTTCCCCTTCCCCTTCCCCTTCCCCTTCCCCTTCCCCTTCCCCTTCCCCTTCCCCTTCCCCTTCCCCTTCCCCCTTCCCCTTCCCCTTCCCCTTCCCCTTCCCTTTCCTTCCCCTTCCCCTTCCCCTTCCTCCTTCCCCTTCCCTTCCCCTTCCCCTTCCCCTTCCCCTTCCCCTTCCCTTCCCCTTCCCCTTCCCTTCCCCTTCCCCTTCCCCTTCCCCTTCCCTTCCCTTCCCCTTCCCCTTCCCCTTCCCCTTCCCCTTCCCCTTCCCCTTCCCCTTCCCCTTCCCCTTCCCCTTCCCCTTCCTTCCCCTTCCCCTTCCCCCTTCCCCTTCCCCTTCCCCTTCCCCTTCCCCTTCCCCTTCCCCTTCCCCTTCCCCTTCCCCTTCCCCTTCCCCTTCCCCTTCCCCTTCCCCTCCCCTTCCCCTTCCCCTTCCCCTTCCCCTTCCCCTTCCCCTTCCCCTTCCCCTTCCCTCCCTTCCCCTTCCCCTTCCCCTTCCCCTTCCCCTTCCCCTTCCCCTTCCCCTTCCCCTTCCCCTTCCCCTTCCCCTTCCCCTTCCCCTTCCCCTTCCCCTTCCCCTTCCCCTTCCCCTTCCCCTTCCCCTTCCCCTTCCCCCTTCCCCTTCCCCTTCCCCTTCCCCTTCCCCTTCCCCTTCCCCTTCCTTCCCCTTCCCCTTCCCCTTCCCCTTCCCCTTCCCCTTCCCTTCCCCTTCCCCTTCCCCTTCCCCTTCCCTTCCCCTTCCCCTTCCCCTTCCCCTTCCCCTTCCCCTTCCCCTTCCCTTCCCCTTCCCCTTCCCCTTCCCCTTCCCCTTCCCCTTCCCCTTCCCCTTCCCCTTCCCCTTCCCCTTCCCCTTCCCCTTCCCCTTCCCCTTCCCCTTCCCCTTCCCCTTCCCCTTCCCCTTCCCCTTCCCCTTCCCCTTCCCCTTCCCCTTCCCCTTCCCCTTCCCCTTCCCTTCCCCTTCCCCTTCCCCTTCCCCTTCCCCTTCCCCTTCCCCTTCCCTTCCCCTTCCCCTTCCCCTTCCCTTCCCCTTCCCCTTCCCCTTCCCCTTCCCCTTCCCTTCCCCTTCCCCTTCCCCTTAGGTCTTATGAGGTGCAAAAATACACGATAAGGTAAACCGTCTTTAACCATCCTTGTTGAAACCTTAGTTTTCTTCGTATCTTTAATGTGGAAATGGTCCGTAATTTTTTATGTGCCGGTACTGATAGCGGTGAGGTGGGACAGTTGATGATTGCTGAAGGGTATTCCCGTATTATTATCTACTAATAGTGCTGGTCCGGGAGTTGCTGGCACGGAAACCGCTGCCAACACTGAAGTTTCTACATCTTCCTCAATCCCAACTCTTTTTTTCATATCAATTTTGTGTATAGACTTCAAATGTGTATGTAAGCCTTTTTGGAGAACGGTTTTTAGCTTTCAAAAACTTCCCACATAGTTTGCACTTTGCACTGAATCATTGGCTATTAAATAATATTTCCAAACTTCTAACGAAATTTCGTATTCACTGTACACTATTTTTGAGTTTGTCGATATAATTCAAGTTAAATTGAGTGTTTATTTTCAACTTCTAGCCAATGTTATTCTATAATCACTAGTTAGTCCACCAAACATTAATTATGTAATTATAACCAATCAGTCCCGAAATTTGAACAAAAACTAGATAATTCCGTTGTGATTTGTAAACAAACGAATGGGTGTAACAGCGAGCTGGGTCTCGTTCCCCGTTACCCCCACTGCGCCGGAAGTCAGTTCGCGCGCCACCGCGCTATGATATATATGGATTATGTTGCCCCGCTCAATCTCGCAATCTCACGAGACGAGACTCGGTCTCATGGGCGAGATCTCGCGAGAACGAGATGGCGTTCCCTAGCCGCCAGTATATAAAATGCAGTATAAACTATATTTTTCGTAACTACTCTTTCATCATCCGATAAATCCATCCATCTCGCTATGTTCAGAAATATAAAATGTCAAACCATCGAAAGATCAAACTCTATTTGATGCCACATATACTGGTGACCATCCGTAAAAACTAGTTGCCCTAATAAAATGTTTGTCCCCTTGGCTGATTAATTGTAACTGCAAATGCAGGAATTGTTTTTTTTGAAACTCAATCAGTACAATAGTACTGAAATGAATCAAATTTATACGCGCAATAAATAAAAAATTCGCTTATTTCCTGCGATTCCAAATTTTGCAGTCAATAGTGTTTTTATGTAAACTTTTGACACCTATTCTTGTTCCATTAATTAATGCTTCCTTTTAATTTAAATTTCTAATGAGAAGAACAATGCAATTAACCTTTGATTCTATATGATGTGGTGTTAAACCATTTATAGATAGAGAATTCGAAAACCCTTACTGGATAATTACTGATTTCATAATAATTATCGTAAATTATTTTATCATAACTGTGATAAATTTTTGCTTCACCTGGTATTCGACTAAGTATATCGTTATTTAAAGCGCAATCATAATTTTTTTGTAGTAAAACAGCTGACATTAAGATTCGTTATGTTAAAATATTTTCTATAATGCTGCCAAAAATATTATTCATTATGTTATTGCGATCCTTAAAAAATTGCGTATTTCAATAATATTTTCACCCAAACTGTGGAAATTGCCTTGCTTTGCCGTTACCACATTGCTTTAAAAATTAAAAAAAAAATAATTCATGTTTTAAAGCCCTCATAATTTGAGTTAAAGTAACATGATGAAATGTAACAAACTCATTCCATCTTGTAAAGCAATTTTCAAGTATAGTTGCACACTATCTATGCACAAAAAACAACAGTTTTACATCCAAACGGTTTATTTTTATTAGTTTCATAAGTCCACAAATCTATAAATAGTCTGTCTATAACCTTCAACACTTGAAGTGGATACATGGACACTTCATCAATAAGAATCAATGAAAGTCAATTAATGGATTGACCATAGTTATTATTGGCTGTAATATTGGCCACAGAATTTTCCAAAAATTGGATCGACAATATAAATTAATTGTGTAAGGTTCTACCTTCAATTATACGAGATGAAGCTATATGTGTCATGATAAGCCAGTATCATGATATTGAACTTCATGAATACCACGATCAATTATGGTACGTTTCCTAAGTTAGCTCTTTCGTGAAGTTCATTAAACATTCTTGGATTGGATCGAAAGTATCTGCTTCAACAAATTCTTCATTAACGTTGGAATAAGTAATCCAAGTAACTGATATGTCAAATTATGATCATTCCAAATAGCTTAAATTTTCAATAGTTATCTATTGAAAGAAATTTACTCATCGAATTCCCTAAAGAAATCTTCGCGAATAAATATTTCAAATTCAAGCCACAATGCTAACAACGCATTTGCTGGCACATTCAATGCAAGAATAACAGCAAATAAATTACGTATTTGTTTTGGCGAATTGAATTTCTTCATTTAAACTTTCACGCCATTCATTGTCATTTGAAGCAGCACCACGAGCGTGACACACTTCAATAAATGTATTGTAAACAATTCCATTATAAGTTCTTACATCTTCAAACGCTTTACGACCTCAAATATGGAGTAAGAGCAAACGTAAATGAAAAAGGTGTACATCATTTGGAGGTTGTCGTCACCATGTACTCTTTTCTTCCATTTTTTTTTCACCACCTATCCAATCATAATGCAAAGGAATTTCAGTATAGTAAAATATATTCGCCGATGGATCGTTTTTATTTTAGGGCAAAGAATGATAATCGTTTGTTTTATTTAAAATTTCCAACGACATTTTGTTTTCCTATTATAAAGTACAATTTCTGTCTCATGTCTAAAGATAGTTTGCGATTGATAAAAATACTATACCGCTAAATTTATAAAACTACTCTACCGCTTCAGTTGATCCAAGATTTTTCTTCAGCAGATCCAACGGCAACAAATTTCTCACTTCATCAATCTGAACTTCTTGATTCCTTTGTGTTTTTTTACTGCCTAATTCTATAACTGCACTGTCATGCCCTTTATACACATACTCATAGATATATGTAAAAATTTTAACTGTAGTGCAAACTTCAACATTCAAAAGGCAATCAATTTTAACAAATAAATGTGGATTGTATGGTACAAGATAACGATTGTCGAGTGATTTTCTCCAAACATCAACCCGTTAGGGTTTATTACACTTAAATTAACTGATTCTCGCGTGACTTCATTAAAATCTTTCGGAAAATGTTTCGTCCATTTGTCATCCCTCATACAAACAGAATTTTGATTAAGTGCACTACATGGTCCATGCATCACATGTTTTGCAACATATTAATGTAATTTAAGGTGCGTTTGAATATCTGAAATGTTTGCACGTATGACTTTACCGATATCAACAATTTCAATTATTTTATCATTTTTAAACAACGTGATTCAATTCTACATACCTCAACTTTACCATAAATATGTTTCGTTACTATTGCATGAATGAATTATTTTCATTTAATAATTTTAAATACACGCACAATAATCGCTGGATGGAAATTAGCAGATTCATTTCGATCAATATAGGTAAACATTTCTGGCCAATTAGGATTTTAAGTCTTTCTAATAAATAATGAAGTTTTCCTGAATTGTTGTACAATGGATATCGCGTCCATATAATTTTGACACATGATTTTTGGGAACCATTACACGAAGATTGCAAAATAACTCTTCTTCCAATATTTATAGTATAGTTCGAGTTCAATTGTCAGTTGTCCCTAAATGATCATAAAGTTATAATAAATTTTGGACTTTAGAACAAACTGGTCTTTTCATATGAAATTAAGACTTGTACCTTCAATAAGTATACATACGTCAACAACCCTCTGCAAAAGTAATTTCTGAGAATGATTATAAAATTATCTCCAGTGAAAAGCCGATAATATGCATATTGCAACATAGCATCTCTATTTCTGAGTTTTCTCGCAGTTCATGTATTTGGCGTTTTAAGAAACAAATTAACATGCCACCCAGTATCTTCATTAGAAAATAATAACGGATATGGATCCAATAATGGATCTGAAACTGAGATACACACAATCATAACTTTTAAAATTCATTAGAATTACATTCTCAATGCACATTTAAATGCGTCTCTCAAAACAACAGTAAAATTATCATTATCAATTTTTATTTGTTCTGCATTATTTCTATCATGTCTATTCACATTTTGAAATTGATGCAAAATTGTCTGTACCTATCACTTTGCCTTTTATAAATATATCTTTTTTTGCGACCTGTTAGCGTTCTTCTTCGAGACATAACACAAATATATTTTCCCTTTACTTTTTGACAAAATGAGCGAAGTCATAACTGTAATTCAAAAGGGATAAATTAAAAATTTTATATTTACTTCAATATTCCATTATTAAGCGTAAAGGCTTATTACACCATACATTTACAAATAAAAACACTAAAATTGGACACGAATTGTATTTTTTTAACAAAAATAATCTGAAAGTGGTATGGTTTTAACCGATGCCAATAAAAAAATAGTGAGAAAAGCGATGTATGTATATATTATGATGTATATATTTGTATGAAAACTCTTAATTCTTGCCTTGACGTTTTGAGTAAAAGAGCTATGAGAAAGGGCAAAGAGGTAATATTCATGAATTAATGACAAAAATTTAGCAAACATGTAAAACTCCTTAGAATTAAATAATATTACACGGTAGAATAATATAAGAAATAAATAAAGATAAAGATAGATCCATTTGAAAGAAATAGAAACAACGCTATTTATCTGATTGCATAACTTTTTTTGTAATATGCTCCCATGAAGGGAAGGCGAAGGTATCTAACCTCATACAGCTTTGAATGTGATCAAAATGTTTCCTTTTAATTGGTTAAATCATTTTTTATGGGAAATAATGTATGTGTTTCCACTTTATTTTACCTGTCTTAAAGGCCATATGCACAAATGATTTTTTTTGCACATCTATGGCATAGTACCTTTCGAATGACAAAAGGTGTCTCAGCGCGGAATTCAATCTTTCAATTCGAATAACTCGGCAAGCAACGGGGCTAGCGGGAGGGGAGGAGTGGCATTCGATAGCTCATTCGCGCGATTTTTAGACACCGTATCATTAATATATTCTCCTCCTTTTATAGTTAATACTAAAAAAGGTACCACAATTTTCAATATTTACGTATTAATATACGGCTTTGCTCTTGCTGCCAGGCAGCGATACTCGAAGCAGTTGGTAATGTCACGCCGCGTGAAAAGTGCCGCGATTTTTAAAACACATTACGTTTCCAAGATATTTTAAATGTTAGAACACGTTTCACAGTCTAGCCAGGACATTCGAGGATACCCTAAATACGCAGAAGAAATAATCCAAAGGAATATTAAATCCTGACTCTTTCACTCATAAGTGTCTGGTATTACACAGAAAGAGATAAACGAGGAGCTACGCTACGGCAACTTATTCTTAGTCGAGTGGCCATCTTATCAACACGATTTTACTATTTACTTGTAATATATGTGTTATAAGATTTAACTCTTTAATTTATATTTCAAAAATAATTATTTTTATAGTTACGAAGATTTCAGGTTCCGAAAATAATTAAAGTAGGTTAATAAAAATTAAATCGTTTATGTACATATTTAAACCCCATATTACCCTAATTATATTCGATTTCTTTTTAATATTGATACAACATTCTGGCAGCTTTTAAAGTGGGCGCCTAAATGAATTACGTTATGAGCGAGCACGGCCTGTCATGTACATGTACAATTTTGCTAACGGGTCGGCGTTTATCAACATAACAGATGTTTCAGCTTTAATTATGTTTTATAAATTTTTTAACTTCTAAGCACCGAGGGTGCTGCGTGAGAACAGTCAGGCGGTAAAATAACGTTTTAGCACTGTTAACCCTTATATATCTCTTTACGGATACTCGTAAATATACATTTTATTCCGTGGAAAAATTAAGGAATTAAGTTGAGTGTTGTTAAAGTAAATAGTATTTACTACTTGTCCTTACAAATATATATATATATATATATATATATATATATATATATATTATATATATATATATATATATATATATATATATATATAGTATGTGTGTGCTACATGCTTGTGCTATGTGCCCGCTCGGGCGTATGCTAAGTGCATGTGTGCGCGCTGTGCGTTCTGTGCGTGCGTGCGTAGCCGTGCCAGCGTTCTTAGGTGCGTTCGTATTGTGTTTATGCGGCTTGTATGCGTCCACGCGCTTATATATTCCTAATTTTATTTTATTATCTTTATATATGCAGATGATCTCATCATATTTTTAGTCGTAATAATAGAAACAAGAAATATGAGTAAACAAGTTTTTTTCTATTGTTTATGTCACGCAACAATATAAAAAAACTGATTTACGTCATCGAAGAAATCTGCACGTATTAAAACATACTTTATTGTATTGTACTAACACATACTTTATTGTATAATGTATTTAAACATTCTTTTAAATATTATAGTAAGATATGAACACAATTACTTGAGAATTACTAACAATAACAACTTTAATTTTCTTTAAATTTATTAGATGTACAAAATCGACCCCAAAAGAGCGGAAGTGTTAAACGTTAACTGGTGCGTAAGTTATCTCGCTGACGAGGAGCAAACCGTATGTGAAAAATTACTTCGTATTTAATTTCGCTGACGCTATGGCGCCACAGCCGTTATGAACAAGTGCTTGTATGTAGCGTCCAAAAGTTATGTACAAAAGTTATGTAGCAATATTCTTTACACACTATTTTCTAAGTGTTCACAAAATTTACTGGATTTCTGCATAAAACGTTGTTACTCACAATTACTTCGTAAGGAAAGTTTTATTCGTTTTAGTAATTTAGGAAAGACAAATCGTTTGTATGTAAATTTTTCTAGTCAGGTTTGTTATAAAACAAACTTTTAAAAAGCGTTTAAAAGCTATTTTAGGAATGAAAGTCAGTAACAGCCTAACAACAAAAATTTTAAGCCATTGTGATAAGATACTTAAGATTTTTATTTTCGTTGTTTTACATGTATTCAATGATTATAGTATTTAAACAGCTGTCATTACAATATAATTATATATCTCCAAGTTTTGTCGATAGATTATGGAATCGTGTTTGAAGTCAGAGGTCTATCTACCTTATATTGACAATTTTTTCTCGTTTGCTCGGTTATTTTAATATAACATCTACTCTATAAGTAATCTTACAAGTTATGCTGTGTTAACTTCTTTAGTGCATTCGTAAAACTAGACAAGATTCGATTACTCTATTGCGAAGTTTAATCACATTGAGCCCATACTTATATTGTATAAAAATTTACTTGGAATTTTTTCGACTCGAGACAAATGATATCAGTGCCCCATTATTTTGTATTAGCCATTATTTTGTATAGACCTGTGTTACGAGTCCTTTTTAAAGGGAACAACTAATGTATTAACTACAACAGAACAATATAGGTCTAAGGAGGTAATTTCTGCGAATGTTTCTGCGAGTACAATTTTCTTTTTTCCCTTTCGGTCATACATTTCTTGAATTTTTGATGATTCTACTTAAACATCTTCGGCCTATTTATTATAAACAAAGGATTCTTTTCAGTGGTTAGTACATATGTTTTAATTATTCTTCGTTGAAATTTTGAGTTAAAGTTAGTGTTGTATTGTGGGTCTTAAGCAATATACCCACAATACTTCTTAGTATATTTTTTATAATACTAGCTGTGCCCGCGACTTCGTTCGCGTGGAATTCGGAGTAAGAAGATTTATTGGCATTTTTGTGTTTTTTTTTTCTCAAAACTCTATGAGCATAAAGTTTACTAAAACGCAAGTAAGTGGTATTGCCAGCTCTGATATTAGCGTGCTCGACGAACGTACATTAAGATTGACGTATCTTTTTTATTTGTGAACCGAGTGAAATGAACTCAATCTTAAATGCTAGTTCAAGCTAATTCAAACTGAAACAAAATCGGTTCAGCCGTTGCTGAGATTAGCGTGCATAACGAACGTTCACATAGCAGCCAAATCGACGCACAGACATAAATTCTAAAAAACTGTTGTTTTAGGCTTACAATTAAGAGCGTATGTTTAGTTAGTACTTAGTGTTACTTAAAATCTCAGTCTCAGTTTTTTTCGATTTTATGATATGCGTGAATTATGTGTAGATCAGATTTTAAAATTACTAGGTTTAAATTTCCTGGGAAGTGGTTAAATATTTATATTAAGTCTTAACATTTTTAGATATAGTTTGTGTTTATTTATTTCATTGGTTCGTGGATTAAATTGAAATATTTATAATAAAAAATATCTTTCTTCAAAACTCCGAACGGTGCAAGATAGTTTTATAAGAGGAGATGGTCCGGGCAAAAGAAGACGGATAGCAACTCTAGGCTCGCTTAAATAATGTCAGTTGCCATTTAACTGATTTTCTCTGATTCAGCAAAATGCATTTATAAATATGATTTATTCCTTTTATGTGCAAAGTCTACTTTTGTCAATTTTTTTACCCGACGTCAAAAAAGGAGGAGGTTCTCAATTTGTCGGAATCTTTTTTATGTATGTTTAGCGCCGTTTAGCCTACACCGTCGACCAGGCCAGGGTCTGATGATAAGTTCTGGAGGAGAACAACGGAACTTCTTAACGGATGGTGGTAAATTGAAAGTGATTTAAGGTATTTGCTATTGGCTAACAACTGCCAGTAGCTTTACAAAATAACTACACTACACGTTATGCCAGAGTCTGATGTTGTGTTCGAAAGATGAACATTGGAACTCCTTATAGGATGGTAATAAATCAAATATATTTCAAAATATTTACTACTGGTAGTTTTACTTTGCAAAATAACTGAATCATCGACCAAGTTAGTGTGTGATCATGAGGTCAGAAGATGAATAATGTAACTTCTTAACGGATGGTAGTAAATCGATCGTAATTCAATATATATGCTACTGGTTACTTATTATTTTACAAAATCTGATATTGGATTTCGGATATGAAGAACGGAACCCCTCATGCGGTAGTTTTAAATTTGCAAAATCCTCAATGGCTAATAGCTAACCATTGGCGGCTACTACTATCCCTTCTTTTCTATGTGTTGTTGATCATTAATTTTAAACGAAAAGGAAATTATCCATATACTAGCTTTTTCCCGGGCAAAAATCAAAATGGCATATGTCATATGAGAATATTGTATTTTTAGCAAAAAATTACTTAGTATAAATATACTTACATTTTACCCAGCCACTACTAAGTTATGGCAAGAATGACATTTCCAGTCTGCGTGCCTGAATTCGGCCTTATGCAAATTTGTTTGCTTTGGATATAGAAACTAATAATTAGCAAATTAAAGGGGCAGAAGACAGGTTTCAATTAGAGGGAAACAACAAATCTTTGAAAAAACAAAGTTGGGATTGACTAGGGGCAAGTCTAAATTCTTTACAGAAAATAATATTCATGTGACTAATGAAAGGCTTTTGTAAAATGGGCTTATGAACTAGTAAAATAACAGGTCTATGGACTATCAAGATTTGAAATACATATAAATAAATTTGGCTCATACGTTTCGAAGATAAAATAATTCTAGTTAAAAGAACTATACGTGTTATACCTCGTATTCCTGTGCACAATATTATGCACAAAGTAATTCAACAGACACAAAAGCTCAGAGACATGTCATAAATTAAATATGAAGGGTTGCAAAGGCTGTACACAAAATAAGTTAATAATGTTTACTAATGTGAATTTGAACTAACTGAAGTTTTATTGACTTGCGTTATCGAACCCCAACAATTCAAACATAAAAAGTAAGTAAACTCATTTATCATAGAACTTTTCAGTTATATCTTATATTGTTATACATTGTTGCATCATATTGGCGTTGACTTCTTCGAAAATAACAAAGACTATTGTTACAAGTGATTTTTTAAAAAGTCCCCACTGTCACAAAATACTTTTTAAAAATATTATACTTTACCAAAATGCTTATCGGTGCAACGCTAAAATATGACTTATTTCATACCAAAATATTAATCAGTGCAACGCTAAAATATGTTGTAATGAGTGTATATTACGACAAAATGCCATATTGGTTTTATAAGGAGAATGAGTATCATAATAAGGCCCAAAAGACAAATTTTAGTTTGGAAGCCGTAGAAGAAGTTTTCATAAGTTTGAGTTACATTGTTAGGATTATTACCTGAGTATTATTATTAGTTAGTATTAATTAGTATGTTTTATTTATCTAATTTCTAAGGAAATATGGAGTATTATAATTGAGTTTATTTGTGGTCATTTCCTTACATCTGTAGTTTATTACGTCGCTATGAATATAAATATATCCTTATTTACTTATATATTACGTATATCTTTATTTTCGTAATGAAAGACATTCCATTTGTAGAGAATGCAACATTGCCAGATCTTCAATTTATATTTTATACTGTAACTATTATATTTTTAAGTCAATAAATCACGATAGGTACGTAGGCGTGATACGAAAACGTGTATCGTTCTAAATTTGTCGATTGCGCTTTATATTTGTCAGTCGTAGTATAAGATGCATTTGAGCTGAGTAAAATGGTTAATGTTTTTACATGGCTGTGTCTTTCTTTACTTGGATTTTAGCACTTCATCACTAGTTCAATTACACGCGTTAAACTTATTTGGACTAACTACTCAATCTTTTGAAATCATAGCTTGATTCAGGTATATTATTATGTTTTGAACTAAAAATTAATACATATTGTTTGAAATAAAGATGTTTAATAAATTAGTCAGCTTGTCGTATTTTGGTTGTCATCGTGAGCTTCTTCTGATTTATTACTGATTTGAACAAACTGTTTCGAGCATTGTTTTGCCTAGATACCTGAATCTAAGTATATCATTCATTCTTCGTCATGGGGATATGACAATCGTAATTCGCTTTATAGTCGATTTATTTTTCTATAGATTCAAAAAGAAGGTGCAAAATGTAGCACTCATTTTTGGTCGGCGGTGGACAACGATTAGTTTCACGAAGTAATTGTTTATCAATTTCAATTAATTGAATCAAATAGTTTAATATTGTTTTGTTATTGTCGGTAAACTCTGCTGCTGGCTCAGCATTAATTAATGTTAGTATTCTAAAGCCTAAAACGAGCCGTTTTTAGATGGAAATTTCAAGGACTATCGGTTTGAAGCAACAAATCGTCAGGATTTATTACTTTAATCCGTTCATTTCAGGTTTTGATCTGCATGCCTTATTGACACTGCCTGTATTGTATACTTTCACCATAAAATTTGTTTTGGAAACTAAATGTTATGAAATATCATAACTGACAAATATGGCGGAAAAAACAGAATGCGAAACAAAAAACAGAAACTATAAATTAATCGATAATGGAATTCAGAGGTAAAACAAATATAAAGTGGCCAAACCAAAATCAGTAAAGTTTAATATTAAAGTGTTTGTAACTTTTCCATAAAGTACTCGTCGGTTGGTCAGCGAAAAAGACTTTTATTAAAGTTGTAACATAGAATCGCTGTCATCACATGCTATATTCATATTTATACGCATATTTTTTTTAATCTGTATCGACTAACTTTTCAGTGTTAAATACATACGATTCAACTTGCAGAGCCTAACAAGTGGGTAAAACATTTTTTGCAAGCAAAAACAAACTTGAATCCCCTCGAATCTTATTAAGGTTATATAGTTAGAGGCGAGTGCTCGTGTAGGATATAGGTCAGGTTATCTCGTATGTTCGCCGGACCGCTGGCTGCCCAGCAGCGGAAATACAACCCGAGTGTTCACGATTCAAAACTTGATTCATTAGGGGTGTTGTGCGAATCGCACTTGAAAACTTTTTGTCGGTGTCAGCCTCCAACTTCACTAATTCTACATTTATTTGGTATTTTTTTCAAAACATTCGGCTCATAAGTTTTAACTGGCCACCATTTTGTTTTTTTTGCGAGTTTTCTTGTAGATCTCCGTCTATTTTTACGTACTGTAATGCTTATTCAGCTAAAGATAAGCAGTGTAAGACGGAATGATATATCACTAAATTTGCGATTTGACCGTCGTTTGCTTTATATTTTATTTGTTATGTTGTTATGTGTGTTGATATGTACTAGTCGTTACAATATTAAAATCTGGACAAAGTTGTTAAGTATATTACTGATGTATTTGGTTTTCATTCTTTATACGGACAAGATTTATCTCACGTCTGGAGCCGATTGAGATCTGTATTAAGAATATATGAGAAGTTTAATAAACAACATAGGATGAGCAAATGCGTATTTAACTACTTGAATTTTCAAAGAATTGGCAGTTAATGTGGAAAAGTATTTCTTCTTTTGAACATCTTATAATGACATAAATATAAGTAATGGATTTTTTTAGATTGCAAATAATCAATACACTCAGCAACAAAAGTGCAAATCAATAAGTTTTACTTATAATCAGCAAAGGTATACGTGTCTAAACGTAACAAATCTGTAGGTAATTATTTTGGTAGTAATTATAATGATTATCAAATGTAAATGTTATTGCATTAAAATCATGAAGTTTAATTTTCAGTAAGTTGCACTTATGATTGACAAAGATAGAAATAAATATGTAATATATAGAATTAATACTTTAATTTAAAATACCTTTCACAATGGAATCATTGATAGCTTTCGCTGAGATACTTATTGAAGATGATTCTGGTACTGTGGTATTTTTTGGTGTTGTTGCAGTAAGTAAATAGCTGAGACTTGAATATTAAGAGGTGGATTTACCTTATTTACACGCAGATGTTCGAAAATAGTGTAAAGGCGAAGTGTGTCATATTTTTGAACAACATTCATCATTTCCATCTGAGCATTTACTTTTAAGTGACTGTTTATAGTTTTAAATTAATCGTATAAATATAGCAGAAAAAATGTAAATCGCTATCATGTCACCTGAAAAGATTGACATTTGGTTCTTGTGCAGTAAGATTGTTGGAATATAATTTCTAGATCAAGATCTTTTCTTCATCAGTATTTTTTCTTTTCCGCTGAGCAATTTTTGGTCTTTTGCAACTCTCATATATAAAATTTCAGCTTTATTTCCAATAGTAGTAATAGTTATCGAAAAACCCAGGAATTAGTATATATTTGGTATTTCAGCAGCAAGTAAAATTGTCAGAGACGTGTGCGTGTATCTATCGAAATCGAATAAAACAATGTGGAAAGACGTGGCAAATAAATTCATGACGATTCATCCGATTTCTTTACATGTGCAACAGCCGTAGATGGAACCACATTTTAATCATACATCATTCAAATATTGATCCTTCATTTTGAAATTATAAACATTTTTTTACACAGTTAATAATAATGGTTGCCTTTTCCGTTCGCATTAATTGGAGATGAAGCCTTTGGATTACACAAACATTTATTACCACCATATAGTAAAATGTAACTAACAATGAAAAATTGTTTCTAGATTTTTACTGGCATGCTGAATGTTCACCTGGTATTTTAAGTAATTAATGGTGAGGTTTACAAAGGCCCCTAAACATGTCAGTTGTCTTTGCTACTGACATTCTAAAGGTATATATCATATTACACAGCGCGTTACGGAAGCGAGGTGTATATATGTAATAGATAATAAACATAAAGATATCTTATAAATAATAGAAAATTTGATACAGCTTCGAAGTAATGAAAATCATTATGTAGAGAATTCAATTAATTTAGTTAGAGTTAAATTTGATAATTATTTAGTAATTCCTGACGGCGAATTACAGTGACAACATAAATGAATGAAATAATAGATATGAATTAATAGGGTGTCAATGATTAATAAAGTTTTCGTTTTTTGGATCCTTTCTAAATAAGTCTGCATAAAAATTAAAGTAAAGGACGCTTTTCATTTTTCTGTTTGGTTTGATTGCAGCCCTCGTGTAGTCCCAAATTTATGGCAAATTACGGATTTCCTTAGTACACAACTCCATGTTGGAAGACTCAGTCTCAGTCATTTTGTTCGTGCATATAACCAGCGTGTACCACGACATGGAATTAACTGAACCGGAGGGAAGGGAGAGAACTCAAGTATATGCTGTCGTCATGGCATGGAAACGATATTGTCGGTCACGGTATTGCTGGCGTGATTGCGTTGTGGTTAGCAAGAAGTTCATATCAATATGTGTAACATCTGAACAAAACTATGCGTTTTCGTACAAATTACCACGTATCCACTTTTTGTAGCTGTGGTGTGGTTCGGAAGTAGCTCGTCTGAAGCGATCGTAGGTAGCTCTTTTGGCGCGCTTGTTCTTTTTAATATATCTCGTCCCTAATTTTTATAACACTGATTGATACATGGTTAAAGACTTAGATAAATTTTGTCTTTTGTACTATTGAAAAATAATTTAAAAATATTTTGGTAAGAAAAGTTAATTCATCAAAATATTTTCAAGTCAAGGTTTTTTGAGAGGTATACAACTTTAAAATAAAAAAAAAACAGGTAAAAGTCACGATAATGGCTATGGTATTGGCTATATCGAAAAGATAATTATATGACTTTTGTGTTTAAATAAGATTTCAGGCGTATGGGCGCCGAGAAGGCCATTATTATTATTTTTATTTGCTTTCTTCATTTTAAAATTGTATATCTCTAAAAAACTCCCCCAAGCCGTTAAAGTATTGTCTCACCGAAGTACATATTTGCATTCAGAAATCAAAAAATCGGCGAAATGAGAGTCTGGTTAGTGCATTGAGTGACCCGTGCCCAGTTTGAAGTGGAATTATTTTATTTAATCATTGTTAATATCTAGCGCAATAAATATATATATATATATATATATATATATATATATATATATATATATATTATGAAAAAAATTACATTACTAAAATGACATTATGAAAAAAATATTTTCGATATTTTTCAAACGATCAATACAATATATTGGATTTTAAAAATCTTTTTTCTAGTACATAATAATTTGGCCCACGTAAAATTTTCATTTCAAGATTTTTGGGTGTTAGCTGTGCCTCAGGCACAGCTAACACCCAAATATTTATAAAATATTTTTTATTATCTTGAGTTTTGAGAAAAAAATAGTTCAAAAACAACATAAATTGGCATAATTAATGGGATACAAAGTGTTACTTTTGTATTAGGAAAATAATCTATATTCGTAAGTGTCATGTAATCTACAATTTCTTGTCAAAACCAAACATCGTTTCCATGAAAATGTTGTACATACTGCAATTCTTCAAAAATTTCCACAGCAATTATATTTCGTTCAATGCGAGTTTTATCGTTTAATATATTTTCAACTTTTTGATGTAATTTTGTTCTCAGTAAAATTATATAATTAGGCACTAAATAAAGGTTGTCATTATACCAAGTAACGAAGAAAGTTCGCGGATTCAAATTAATTTTTGTTTGCAAGCCCTTATGTTTATTATGCATCACCATCATCTAATAAAAAAATAATTCTTATTACTTTAATATTGTCTCCAGTTAGCATAGGAGTTTATATCACTTATTTCATTAACTATTTCGTAAAAGGTAAACAATTCTGAGATTATTTATATAAAAATTGTTGTTGAAAGTATTAAAACTTATAAGACATTTTTAACATACCAAAATAATATTTCAGTGCTACCTTTATACGTAATATAAACTAGTAAAGCTCTAATAAAAACATTTTCTGTTAGATTTGTATTTTTAAATGTCTAATTTTGAAAAACGCCACTCAGTTGTTCTTAAAATGTGTGTGAGAGAGATAGAGGTTCTTTTAGTTTAGATATAAATATATATATATATATATATATATATATATATATATATATATATGCGCAGTGTTACCTTCATATTTTTCTTTTCTCAAATTTTAATGTCAAGTTATACATTTTGTGATGAGTTTCGCTGCGAAATAGGCGTTGTTCAGTTATGATGAAAATCTTTCCGTGCGGAAAGGACGAGGAGCAAGACTAATGAAAACCTTCCACGGGTGTGAACTTGTCTGTACGTACGTGCTTATTAAAGCCGACCTAATCTTGTCTCCTGATTACAGCGAGATGGGTGCAGGTGGCAAGGCCAGTGAACTTAAGGTTAGCGATAAATGGACTTTTTTAAAATGAGAATAGAGTTTGGGTATTATTATGGGATCACTATTCATATTTATTATTTGAGTATAAGATTCTTTCGAGTATAAGATACACTCAGTCGGCCTAAATGAGCAAAAAGATTTAATATTTTTGACATTGTTTGCTCATTTAAAGATATTCTATATAAATATGTTTTTTTTGCACTTTAGACCAACATTATGTAATTAATTTAACCGATAGAGTAATCCGTTTGCATAACTGTTTAATTTTAATTTAATTAATTTAATTTAATTCTCCTGAAATAAAAAAAAACTACATTGTAATAAAAATTTTATTTTGACCGTTTATAAATTATTTATTTCTAATTTAATTAAAGCAATAAAGCAAAACAATTCTATAAAAGCATACTGGCCGTTTGCTCATAGCTTCATAGTACCGACCAACATTGAAGATGATAATCTAGAGTTCAAAGCTAAACAAGAACATTTATTTTTAATTACTGATGATTGAAAATAACAAGTTTAAAAGACTCCATTCGAACAGATGGAATAAATGATCACCTTAATCATTCTAATTACGGTAATGCGTTTTAAACATGTGTGGGTACGATTATCTACTATATTTGAATGTGTGTATGCGTATGTTACTTTGTATAATAAGATTAACATTTTCCCTACATTTTTCTTACAGGTATAGTACCGTCATAATTATTCTTTTTTAATAATTCGGTAAGTTTATTAAGGCATATTTAAAAAATTGTAATCAACTTGCATACAATTATTGAAAACTAACTCAACTTCTATTTTTACATTTTTTTATTATTATCTTTATTAATATTTATTCGAAGTGGTTCATACTTGCAAGTTTATCTAAATATTCGCGTCATTTCGCATTATTAACTCTCGCTAGCCAGTACTGTCGAATTGGCATGCCATCACGAAGTTGTAGAGCGCACAGGCACGGAGCGTGGCGATATCCAAATGACATGCGATCAGTGAATGATTTCGCGTTGACATAATTTTATACAAAGTCTGGCCTCTATTGATAGGTTACATATAATCCATATGTAACCTATCAATAGAGGCCATTCATTGGTTACATATAATGCTACTGCTAAAAATCCTTTGTCATTTGTCGACTATTGAGATGGATAAAGGATGTCATGTGGATGTCTGTTCCGAATTTTATTTATTTACTTAGTAAAATCTGAGCTATAGGATACTATAGCTTATTACTAACGCGTTTTGCAAGTTAATGAGAGACAAGAAAGAAATATTCACAGAACAGATAAATACGCAAAAACAACGATTAAAATACTTTAAATAGAAACCTAAACAAAACATAATGAAATTAGCCGGGCAACAGCTATAAAATATTCCTCGTTTTTTCCTCCGAAGTCCCGAGAAAGAAAACAAGCAACCAACATCGGAAGCATGCCTGAGACAAGAACCCTTTAATTCATACACATACATGAGCGGGGATTGCGAACGAGAATAGGTCGTAACTGTGAACTTACTTATGTAGTTTGCTTTTTAGTTTCCATTGTAAAACTATTTTTACGTCCCTTTGGAGTACCTCACAATCTTAACAATTACTTATTACCAGAACCAATTTCAAATTATCGGCAAAAGTATTTATTTTGCAGTTTTTTATACTCGTGCTACAGTTAGTAACGTAATACTTTGATCTAAAACCTTCCAAATAAATAAAATGTTTAAGTTATTGAGAGTATTTGATGAAAAATTTAACTAAGTTGAAGAAGAATGTTGCTTCCAATAATTTTATTAGGAAAATATCATTACGAACCCGTTTGAAAGCTTTTTAAAAATCGAAATAGATCACATCTACCTAGCGTATTTGCTCCATCTCAGTAGACAAAGCTTTCGGCCATGTTAACAATAATATTCGCCTAATAAAATCACTAACGGCCGGATTCCATTTGGTTTAGTTTTCCGCCAGCTACTTTCGATCTTTGAAGCATTTGTTTAGAATGGAAGTTTTAAATCAAAATATCACTCATCTAACTTAGGACTGAGTCGGAATGGCAATTAAACACCCATTTTATTTCTGTTCTTAATAAATGGCTAGCCGTTTGTGATCGTATTGCAAAATGACGGCTGTTCGTCGCTGATTTAAAATTATTTCTGAGAATAAGTATTGCTTACGATTGTGAGCTGCTTTACAAAAATGTCCACTAATTTTACAATAAAACAACAAGTTTCATTTTAATATAAGCAATTGAACAGTGATGACTTGTTGTTATTAACCAGTTTCAGTTACGTATAAATATGTATTAGCAGGTTCTAGTCTCATGCTTGTTTCCAATATTTGGGTTATGGACAGCTGTCTCTTAGTTGACGGCCACATTTCTGATACCTATAAGACTGCACTTGTAAGACTACACACGAAACTCAGATTTATCCTACAATACCGCCAAAAATTTCACTACATCAACTGTATTAAGGCTATGTTTAAAGCTCTCGTTCGTAATAAATTGAAAACGAGGCGAGTCATTTGGTTTTTATATGCGATAACCTATGTTTGTAGTCGTTGTATATATATATATATATATATATATATATATATATATATATATATACATATACTTTCGATCAACGTTATAAATAATGACACTAAGCTATAAGTTACGTTTTAATGAGAACAAATCAAAAGGGTTTTAATGAGAAAAAAATCTTTAAATCGATTTAACTCTTGTAATCTTGGTTCAAGTAGTTTAGCTTTACTTTAGGTATTCCTAGGTCTCACGCAAGCTCATAGAATACTGTTTAGGTTATTGTAAGTGATTTTGCACAAAATATACCTTAAGTAAAATGGCGGTATCATTCACATAATCTCTTTTGCGTTCCGGGTTTGGTATATGTTAGCGTACGGCATAGGATGTACAGAAGGTGGGTTTATTCAAATAGTTTCTTTCCCCTGGAAAGAATTAGTAGTCATATCCTTTAAGAATTCCATATACGAATAATAATCAATTGTGTTATTTGCCAGTTCTCCCCCACTATTTGACATTCAAATATATGGGAGCGTTATTTATCATCTACTCGTAAATTATATACAAACTAGCGACCCGCTTCGACATTATACAGGTACAATTAAATTATTTGAGTAAGGTCCTTGATAAGTGTTTTTCTTTGGTTAACGCAGTACTATGTTTTATTTTATTTTAATAAAATGTAATAATGTATCAATGCATGATGTACATGACTACACTGATCATTAAAAAACAAGACATTCCTGCGCCAAGCGTGCCCGTTCCCCCTTTGTATGAGCGAATACATCTATCATCAAAACGCCTAACAAAATAATTTAGTTGAAACTCAGTTTAATTTATATTAAACTACTGATCTAAATTATAAATAAAGGATAATTTTTAGACAAAAATCGGTTTTTAGTGGGATCAAATTGTATTTTTCAAAAATGGTGTTAAACAGAATAAGTACAGTAAATCTCGACTTAATAAGACCTTCAGCTTTAGTCTTGAATTATTTTCGATAATATTTTGCCATATTTCAATAAGCGTTATAATTCTTCATTCAAGGAAAGACCAGTCTTTATCGGCGAACAACTGAACAAAATGCTAATTTATGGCCTGGTCAGAATTTTATCCTGTTTGAATTTTATCTTAGGCAAGGAATTTCAAAGAGTCCAAAACAAGTGGAAGTCTCCACTATGAAAGGTGAGACAATTATGGTGGGTTTAGCAACATATTCCAATCAAGCTTCAAACATTTTGGCGGCCAATCAATCTTGTGTGTGATCTCGCCTCGTGGTGACAAAATATCACCCTTTGATGAGCTCTGGATTTTTCTGGATGATGGATTCGTTGTCGGAAAATAATAGTTCTTTCACATTTTTGAAAATATTGTCTAGAACATATTATATTCGTATAAAGTTTACTACGCACAAAGTTTACTTTGAATTTTAAGAGGGAAATTACTGGTAAGTTTATAACAATAGATTCTATAAATCTATTCACAATAGGCATATATGTATATACATGTGTATATCTATTATGTGAGCACTGGTCGTTGTGAAATGTTATAGAAGGTTTACTGTTATGGCCCGCTGGTATTTCTGGGGGCGTCCGTGATTCGTGAAATTTGTCGTAAATCAATGGTTGCACAGTCGATTGACTCGCAAACTGTGTGCCCGGCCACTGCGGTGAACCTAATAGAAATTGAACTTTCCTTGTTGAATTATATGAAGTTCTATATCTAGACTAAATCATTTTTTTATTCCATCCAATCCACCAGAAATGTGTGCTAAAATGTTCTTAGCTATAACTTGTTCACACGACTAATATCGGGTTTAAATGATTTCAGTTTTGATCATTATTGGAGTGAGAGAAAAAGTGAATCCACTTTTTGTTTATACGAATCGTCTTAAATGAATTGGTTCGTTCACTTCAAGAAGACACCAAATGAACTCAACCGCGCTGGAGAGAATCTCATATGCACTCACCTTGCAAAAGGGATGAAGCAGTTTGTTTAAATAAAATAATAAATCCGAAAAAAGACGTCAGTTGGTGAAGAATTGATTTGTACGTAATACTGGGAAAGATTCAGCAATTTTGCTGAAGAAGCTCGGGAATATGAACGGATGTTCAAAAATCATCTCCGGGTGAAGGGAGCATGATATCAAGAATTTCTTTGCAAAGTTGCACTGATCATTAAAAAACAAGACACCGACATGAGAATATGGTTTCTCTTAAATTGAAACGTAAATAAGGGAGCGAAATAATTTTTTTCTCGACAAAACTTTTTGACGACTCTAACACGATGATGACGACTTTAACAAAGTTATTGAAATAAATTAAATATGCCACGAAATTCACGTAAAATATATTGATAACTGACAACAGCTTACAACGCACATGATATTTGAGGGATAACTCTAATTATAAACTACAATACTTAAATAGTAATTTTAATTGAGCGATTTGAACAATCTTCTTTGTGTATATTTTTATTTACCAACTATAATTAATTGACTGATTTAACTTAAAATCGACACGATTTACTCCAAATGTTAGAATATAATGATAAAGACTAGTATTGTTAGTGAGAATAAATAAAGAGGTATTTTTTCTCCTTTATTTCATATCCCTACGAAATTTAGCACCAAATTTCGTCATTTTTTTCTCTAGTTTTCTTTGTTCAATTAACCTCATTTCATTTCATTTAAGATTATCTATCTTGCTGTAATCCATACAAAATTTAAGTTAACAAATTTAGTCTTACAATGCGCATCCGTACTTAAATTGAAACAAGTTTTATATTTGCCGAACTGATCTACCTACGAGTTTGAAAAATTTTGAAAATATTTTAAATATTAGAAGTTTCAAATGAATATTCTGGTTAACTAGCATCAAAAATCACCGAAATAAATTAATGTTATTCGGTTAAATTGTTGATGCCAGTTAAAACTATATACTTGGACGTTTTTATTTATAATATCTTTGTCTATTATAAGAACAAATCTCTCTATTACAAGAAAAAATATTG
The DNA here is from genome assembly GCA_039881145.1 of Druceiella hillmani. Taxonomy (NCBI): domain Eukaryota; kingdom Metazoa; phylum Arthropoda; class Insecta; order Lepidoptera; family Hepialidae; genus Druceiella; species Druceiella hillmani. Next base: position 26,497,507 of record JAYKKI010000023.1, on the reverse strand, counting down.
TTGCTAATATTTAGAATAAAAAATTAAATAACATTCGTCTCTTTAAAATCAAACTTATAATAAAACCAGTAAAAATGTTCGGAATCAAATAGAGTGTAACGAGGGTTATTTAAATACCATCTTTTTCCGCTACTTAGCTCACGTGGAATCATAAGCTTAATAAATAGACAATAGTAAAGTACTAAAAAAATCAAGGAAAAGAATATGCAGTTTTTAGACGTGCTTTAATTTTCTAGACTGATTTACCGGAAGAAAATTGTTTGATCTATTTTATATGTACATAAAAGGATACCGCAATTGACTACTTAAATGATTCGTCCATCGGAGCACATTCCAAACTACCTCAAATAAATGTTTCCAATAGAATTTTGAAACAAGAGTTAAAGTTTCTACAGGGAAAAATATAAGACGGGCCTATTAACTCGAAATTTTTTCAGAAAGTCTAAAATATATATGAATAAATAAGTATATTACAATTTTATTTAATCAATCCGTAAAGGGTTTTAATGAGAGTTCTAAATTTATGAAGCAGTAAAATTGTTGAACAGTTCTATTAACTTGCAGGGAAATTTATTTATATAATATTGACAGCTACTATGAAGTGATTTTTCAAAATTCGAGCGCAAATATGAAAAAATACTTCTATTAATTAAAAACTTCGTATAAATACTCTAAAAACAAATATTAAATAAATGTTCCACAGTTTTTTGAAAATCTACTCCTAAGTGGGTAAAATGGGGTTCAACATTTGTAACTAGTAAAATGGTTAACCGGTTTAATTGATTTGGAGGGAATTTATCTTATGTAATGTTGGATTTTTTAGTTAAGTTCTACACCGAATGGGGTGAAAAGGGGATCCAAAGTTGGGGGGAGGGAGTCATATAGAAAGTTAGTTAAAATATTTAAAACTAACTTTCTATATGCTCTTGTAGAAGCTTCAATTATAAATCGCCATGCATGAAAGATGACATTCGCAATAAAAGATATCCCAAGCCTTTCTACAGCATGAAACAGGCGGTAACTCACAGTACATGAGACGTTTCCTAGACAAAGTATACATGAAAGTGCTGCTCACTTTCATGTACTATACAAATAGTTCAGTTGCAGTATGGCGGATGTTCGGATTTCCTATTCGTGAGCACTTCCTCGCCATGTTTCACTTTACAATTCATTTCGAAAACATTCAAAGGGGTATGTTACCTCCTACCTTCCAATCTGCCCGCATTACTTCATCGATAGATGCATTGCTTTAAGATGATCGACAGATGTATACAGTACTGTAGGAGTCTATGATGCGAAAGGACATTTGGATTATCCACATGTGTGATTTACGGTAAGGCATGAGCTTTAAAGCGATTGCCTATATTCCTAGTATCACATTAAGAGATGGAATAGAAGTACACGCACACACACACACACACACGCACGCACACACGAACGCACGCACGCACGCACGCACGAACGCCCGCACGCACGCAGGCCCGCTCGCCCGCACGCACGCACGCACACACACACATATATATATTTTATACTATGTGTGGGCAGACCTATGACGTTACTCAGAAGTTTGAAACCACCAAAACTCTGTATCGGCAATTCAGAGCTTTACATCACAGTGTACATAATCGACGTGGAGCAGATCACTTTAATATTTTTAAATATACTCGGGTAAGTTCAGTTTCTAGGATTTTCATAAGATTTGTTCATACTGCTAGGAAGTATGTTTCATATTTTCTTGTATTAATCCTTTCTAAATAATGGTAATGAATGTGATAAATACGAATGTAAGTTTGTTTATTTACATGTTTGCTCTGTTTTCGAGGATGAAATATTCCACCGATCTTCATAAAGTTTGTTATTTATATAATTTGTGTTATAGAGATAAACGAAGAGTACCTATTATACTGAGAAATACTGATCCCAAAAGAGTGAAGTCGCGGGCACCAGCTAGTTAGGAAAAAATAAAATCTAAAAAAAAGTTAAATGATTGTGGGTTTTCAAACGTTTATTCAACTATAAAACTGAATTTAGACCACGTTGTTAATGATTTTGAGACTGATTATGCAATTTTAATTAATTGGATAGTTAAATTAATTACTCAGCTAAACTGAAATTTGATCTGGAGTCTGTGGCTTCTATTAGCAATTAAATCATACGCCATTGATCTATGCTCCTGGGACTGCCAATATTTGAAATCTACGAGAATTTTCCGTTTAGTTAAATGTTAGATGAAAATATATTGGTATGTTTTTCTGTAGACCACTATGATAGAACTGTTTGACGTAGGGTGATGTAGATGTGAACATATTTTTTTGATTCCTAGTTTGATGTTTTATGACTTCATAAAATAATCCCTTATACACGAAAATCAGTACCTGTATGCGTGCACGCGTTAAATAATTAATAGCGACATCTGTTACTCTTATAAACAACGTCATAATCTCGGTATATTAAAATATAGCTTTATAATTCATCATTATTCTTGGTATTTAATTTATTTAAAAAAAATAATTTAACATTGTATTTATATATATCAACACTTGTTAATTAAAAATTGTATTATAATCAATGTTTATCAGGATCGAGGGGTTACACCCAGAGGGAAAAGTTTGAAAATGTCGGCATATACAATGTAGCGTAATTTTTTCCACCCCAAGAGCAGGTTGAATTGTTGGCTTTTTATATAATTGTAATGTAAAACTTAATCCCCATGCACTCTTGAATGGAAAATGATTAGAACATAGAACAACTTGCAGTCATGTGAATATTGACTCGGATATCGAGCAAATATTTTGTCACTTGTTATGAAATTATACTTTTTCAACCGCGATTCGTTCATCCACGATCGAGAATTACAGATTAAGATAGTAAACATGTTGAAAATTGATCGAATGAATGTGAAAATCTAGAGCAAGAACTTAATGCATATTAAGGATAATGTACATCAATGAAAACATATTTTTTTAATTGAGGCCCCAACAACAAAAGTGGCAGAATTGTTATATTGGACTGAACGAGGTAACGATGATCGGTAATAATTAATTTTAAATTTTATATAAATTCTAAAGGCATATATATTTATTTTCCATTTGCTGGTTTATTTTAGTCTATACAGGCTACTTTTGCACATAAAATTTTACAAAGACTTAAGTTGGGCCATTTATAAAATATATTTACGAAGCTAAAATATGTTGTGTTTAACAATTACTTTTATTTTATTAACACATATTTTTTCAAACATGTAATAAAATAATAATAGAAAAGTTATTAAAGTTTTCTTGTTTCACCTTCTTCAAGTAAGCCATCGATTACTCTCAAATTGTATTTTAATTCCACATGGAAGTTCTGGTATTATCAAGGAAGACGGGAATGACGTTTGTAAGTTAAAGTTGGTCATATTGTAATAGTTATGAAATAATTTTTTTTATTGATCAGTGTTAAGTATTTTACAATTGTATTACAATTATTTATTAGTAATGACGTCTAACGTACAACTGAATAAGTATGTTGTATGCGTGAAAAGGACGACGAGGGAGCGAGATAGGAGTAAACCAAAAACAAAAAATAATAGGTGAAAAGGAGATGTGGGGAAAGATGTAATTCCGAAGTTGTAATAATTTAGTTGTTATATAATTTATATTATTCAAACTAACTATATGCATTAAATAAATATTGATTTATATTAACATGCTAGCAGAGTGTTGTTTATAAAATTTAAAATGTTTGTAATTGAAACGTATATAATAAAGTTTTTAATAACTTTATTTATCCAAAGCAAAGTAATGGAACGTTATAAGAACGTGCCGAGAAAATGACGTACATGAAGATTGACGATATTTTAATAACAATTTTCGAGCTTTTCGATTATTATTATTTTTCAAATTTAAAAAATGTCAGTAGGTTGCGACAAGAATGAAAGTTGCCGAGGACGACCAGGATGAATAGAACTAATTAAATAAAATCAAAGAATTACATAAAACGAATTACGAATAAACGCTTAAAATACATCGAAGACACCGACACAGCATATCAAATAACTCGGAAGTTTGACCAAATGTACTTTCGACAACAGCATTACAAATTGTAATAAGTTACAGAACTTTTTCCGATGAGTTGCTATTTTTGATCAATTTGAAAAGGCGGTTAATGAATTAAATGCTATTGGAGTAACGATAAATGAACAAGGAAAAACTAAGGTATATGTTGAGAGCCCTACCACCATCATATACCCATATCGGTTGTTTAATAGACGTGTTGCCGGAAGTCGAATGAACCGTCGAATATTCGAAGAGTAAAATAAAGCTCAAAGCAACCGGCAATAAAAGTCAAAATCTAAATAATGAAGAAAACTCAAGGTCTTGCAACACAACTCAAGCTTTTACAACGCAACTGAAAGGCAAATGCTTCCAGTGTTGAAAACATGAACGTTTAAAACTAATTTTACCAACTTAAATAATATAAAAAACAAAAACGTGGTGGAAAAGTCAGAGGAATATTCCGAGGACGCGGAATTCAACGTGGTAATCAGCGAGGAAATCATTCGGGGTAGTTGTTATGGAAAACAACGTAAATTCATTAATAACACTTTTTAATGCGTCAATGGTAAACTGAAATAATGTTAGTAAAATAGTTTGATTACGTTGGGTTTTAAATGGTGGTTCTGCAGATCATATTGTAAATGATGACAAATTATTCGATGAGTATAGAATTTTAAATATACCTATAGATTTTATTTCAATCATTAGATGTTAGAATATTGAAAGCCACTAAGATAGGTAGAATAAAGGTAGAGGTGATGTTTTTGGAAATAGATGTGTAATAATTGTGTCTAATTTGTTTTATGCCAAAGATATGAAACAGAAAAAATAAAATAATCTCTTTTGGTAATAGTTGTAAAATTTATAACAAAAATAATGAATTAATAGAAGTTGCAGTAAAAGAAGGTAGCTTATGTTATGTGACAAATAAACAAAAGACGACAAGTATTAAAATACTTCGAGCTGTGAAATAAATTCCAATGTCGTAAATAACGAAAATGAAAGTGTAATAAAACTGAAAAAAACGTGGCATCATATTTTAGGTCATAATAATTTCAATTATTTGAATATATTATTAATTGGCTTACCAAAAGAAATAGCGTCTGATTATATGAAATGTTGATTAAAATGGGCCGCTGCAACGACATGTTATGATGAAAAAAATATTTTCTATCATTCTAATACGATTAAATTACAATGGCAAAAGTCTATTGTATTAAATGAAAGTCTGATGTGTATAAGTGTTTTTTTTAATATATAAATCAAGTAGAAAATTTAGTAGATAAGAAAATTTAAATATTAAGATGTAACAACGGCAAAGAAGATTTAAATTCAAATATTTTGAGATTTTGTTGAGCGAAATTTATACGTATTATAATTTGCCTAAAGTTGCCTACCTTACGTGCTTTAAATTGTACAGCAGAAAGATTTAATATATCTTTAAGGTTTAATAGATTATTAACAAATAGCATCAAATTATGTAAGGGGTTACATATTGTTTAAAGGAAGACCCAATGTTAAATATTTAAAATTATAGGGAAAAAGAGTATTTGTGCAAACACTTGAACAATTGAGAAAAACAAAATTGAATAATAAAGCTAAATCGTAAATATAGTTAGGTTACTCAGATGTTGGGTATAGAATTTTGTTGGAAAATAAAATAATAGAGGCTAGACATGGCTAGAGTGGATTTTAGTGATATGGAAAGTAGGTTAGATTAATCTAATAAAACCTGTTTATGATATAAATCTAATGAAACATGATTTGTATCACAGTACTAAGTCAGAGTCAAGTAAGATAAAATTGAGAATGTACAGGGTAATTTAAGAAATAATAATGAGGCTGAATTAAGAAGTTTCTCTAAACTTAAAAATACAAATAGTTATTATTATAATGATGATTTTACAAATTATTATATTTATATAAATTATTTCTCAATTAAAACACCGAACACATTTGAGGATTAATAAACAGTGGTGAATTTAAAAAGTGGATAACAGTCATAAACAAAGAAATAGAAAATTTAAATAAAAATTATACGCTGAGCTCATTTGATAGTAGGTCAAAGAATTATAGGGAAGAATTGTAATAGGGCGGTAGATCAAAGAATTATAGATACAAAGTCGATAGTAACGAAGAAAAACAATAATAAATATAAAGCTAGGTTACTTGCTAAGGGATTTCAACAAAAGGGGTATATTTATATTTATTCCTCAGTTGCGGGAAATGGAAATGGAAATTGGAAATTTTTTGTTTTGTTTATTATTGATCAAATGGATGTTGAGGCAGCATTTCTGAATGGACATGTTGTATCTGAAGTTATGTAAATCAGCTACATTGGTGTAATAGTGGTACGGATAAAGTTTATAAATTATATAAATCATTATACGGTTTGAAAAAAGACCTAAAACTCGGTACGAACGCTTTACCGAATTTGTTGAAGAATTAGAAATGAAAAGAAGTAATTATGATAATTATTTTGAATTATACAATAAGAAAGAAAATAACTTATTTATTTATATATTGATATTTGTTAATACGCAGCAAAAATCAAAAGAATATTGATAACGTAAAGTTAAAGTTAGCAAAGCTCTTTAGAATAAAAGATCTTAATAAAGTAAATCATCAATGAATGCTACAAAGTCAAATTAATTATATTGAATCGCTGGCACAAAATATAATTTAAAAAACGCAAAATCGCATAATACTCCAACGGAGATTAAAATGGGTATATCGTTAAGCACTCATGAGGCTGATGCCTGAAAACTCTTTTTCGAAAATAATGTTACTTAGGCCGCTTTTCCTTTCGAGATGTCAATTGTGGGAAGTATCAGGAAAAGAGAAGGGGAAAATATTTGTGTACTAGGAAAATATGAAGGAAGTAGTCCGACAGATGGACAAACAGGACTATACGAGTTTATAAAAATAATAATCGGTAATTAAATGTTTTTGTCTGTCAAACCAGTGACTGAATCGAGCAGACCATGGAGACGGAATGATCTTCCAGAGACGAGCGGCGGTCATTATATTTGCGGCCAGAGTGGTGAATCGGCAGCTGAGGATAGTGTGAAAGTACCGACAAAGCGAGAGTATCCCTCAACGAGTACATCACTGACCAAACAGTCAAGCAGCACCAACAATCAGTTGGTTAGTGGTAGTTTTGTAATTTTTGCATTATTCTATACATTAGTGATAATTTTACTTCTAATGCGCCTTATTCATCCTTGTTTACTCTCAAACTAGAATACTGCTTTCTTATTTCATTATCGTTTATGTGTCTTTATTACATCTATGTCATTTTAAAATATCTACTGAGAAACGCTTTAGAAAGTCTTTCAGGCACAATTTTGAACTTAAAATAATACGAAGAGAAAATATTATTTAATAACGATAATCAAAATTGAATCAGTAAAGAGAGCTTTAAAAGCAGTGCACCCTCCATATTTTGAGTCATGTTTAATGCATGATACTTTTTGTGTTATGTTTGAAACATTGTAAATCTCTTAATAAAGAATTTTTTTGTTGACGGAAATTATTTAGAAGGGATGCAAAATGGCCTATAGTATTGGAAAGTGGAAAATCGCTATGTACATTGACTAGAAAGCAAAATTGACAGTTTTTGTTCTTCGAGGGTTTATCATTGGTCTACTACATTTTTACACCATTATTTGCATATATTTTGAATACTATCCTTAAAATGTTACTTTTCAAAATCACGCTTTTGAGCTTGGAAGTGCAGAAAGTTTTAAATTTGAATTTTTTTAATGGATTTGTATTTATTTTTTAAAGACAAATAAACAACAAAAATGGTTATATATGACAAATTGTCCCCTATTCATTCATTTTAAAACTTTCGCCTCTTATATTATATATTATATATATATATATATATATATATATACATATATATATATATATATATATATATATATATATACATATACATATATATACATATATACACATCTTATATTTATTAATTATTCGAAAAGTACCTGACATTTTTTTGTTATGATAATAGATATTTACTTGTAATACCAAAAAAGAACTAGAGGTAAACTACAGAGGGTTCGACTTAAGGTTGTTGTCGTGTAAAACGTGTCGTCTACGAAATTCACTGCTACCCATTAATAACATTAATATGAAAAATTATTTACCGTTTTGTTTTGGTAAGAATCGCTCTTAAAAATTGTACAATTAACATTTAAGAAAAAGTAGTTGTTCAACCATAATCTTAATTTTATTTAAAAAACCCGCTGAGCGATTTGTCTTTACTACTAAGTCAATGTAAAATGATGTTAATGTCAACATTTTGAAAAAAAAAATATATTTACAATATCGTTTTGGAAAAAATCGCTCTCGAAAATTTTACAATCAACATTACAGGAAAAGTAGTAATTTCACCATACTTAATTTTGTTTAAAAACGCGTCGAGCGATTTGTTTAAAAAACTATGTCAATGTAAAATGAAGTAAACTAAATTTTGAAAAATAAAAATATTTACTGCTTAATTTTAGTAAAAATCACTCTCAAAAATTGTAAAATTAATATTACAGGAAAAGCGAGCGAGTAAAAAAACACGCAATCGAAAATGTAAAAATTATTTTTTATTTTTTACAAACTGTTAAAATTAAATTATATTAACAGTTTGGAAATTAAAAAAAACAAGTTTCAATGAAAAGATTTAAAATAATTTTTGGAACTTACTGTCACACGGCAACTACCTTAAGTAGGCAATTTATTTTTGGAGAATAATTATTCGTGAAAAAAACTGAGAAAAATAAGTATATTTTTACTAACATAAAACTGTTATAACGTTTATAATTTTTTGATTTAGTCCATATTTAAAATAAAAATCATTAAAAAAGTGAAAATGTGTTAAAATCTTAAGAGCAATCATTCATTTGAGGTAGAACATGAAAATATACACATATCGAGTTAAAAGAAAATATCATTGAAAATATAATTTTTTAATATCTAGGTAAGGTTCGAGTCTAGAAACCTTAAAAAAGAAGTTATATCTGGGTTTTTTTATTGTTTACAGACCATATTTTATTATATAATTTATAGTACAGATTGTAAGTAGCACTTCGATAGATTTCTAAAAATAAATGTGGTCACACTTTTTTTGCTCACATTTCCGTTGTTTTCAATCTTTGGAAAACATTGAAAAATGTCGTTTTGTAGGGTTCAAGTTCTACAACTAATGTCCGTAAGCTAATACTGACAGAGACTTAGTTTTTATAACAGTTTAGTTCAAATGGTATTGAAGATAGACGTATGGAAGTTATTAGATTTGAACTAAGATTTGAATTGGATAACTGCAAAATCGTTCATCAAAATACAAGGAAATTTAAGAGCAAATTAACTCTTAATTTTAAAAGCTTTATTTTCTATTAACGTAGGTTAACTTTAAAAAAAAAATTAGAAATTTACGGAAGGTTGAAATTGAATATTTTCTTAAACACACATCTTAAAAGTCCGCAAATCCTTGGGAATCTAATATTCTCAAATATTTAATAATTTTATATTGAATAATATGATGATTAAAATAAAAATGATTTCTTTATGATTTGTGCTGTAATGCACAAACTAACTGTTGTCTTACCCCCAAAAATGTAGATTTGGATTGGTTTTCACTGTAACTACGTTGTTTCACGTGATAAAAAAATAATAAACTATATCAACAGAAGTTTGCGTACTCTAAAAAAAATTGTATGATTTTACTAAAAACGTTCCCATGTTTCCTAAAAACGTACCATGTTCCTGTTATTTCGAAGGTGTTTTTTTTATTTTGTGGCGATAGCCAAATTTTGGCTAGAGCGCTTTAACAGATCATATTCCAGTGGATATGCATTTGATTAAAAACAAAAAAATACATTATATCTCGTATACATTATAAAATAAAAAAACAACTAATCATATTTACTTTCATTCTTACAGTGTTGTTTCCTAAGATTTTCGGTTTATTGAATATTCACTGAAACGACGATTTTTTCGTGATAACATGTTTATAAAGCGTTTTATTAACTATAATTAATATAGGAGAAAAAAAATTATTATACTTCAAATAATGCCAACTCCATTAATAATACTTTGGCGCCTTTCTGAACATAGAAGTAATGTATATATAGTAAAAATAATGCTTAATTCATTTGTATTCTGGTTAATGTTAGATAAATTAAAAATTTGCTATTTTGCAATATGCATTATGAAATTTTTCAAAATGGTTGATAAGACTTTTAATGTGTTTCTGTGACATTCGGCGCACACAATCTGGGTCGGTCTTCCTATAATGATGTAATCCACACAATTCACCTGAACATCATTGAGAATCCGTCGTTTTCGATTGATTGGTTTGGCAAGACAACCAATCGTTCGCGCCGTAAAGTGCAAACAGAATGATATTAAAAATATCTGTGTATACTTTAGCATTAAATTCATCCGGCAAATTGATATCATGTTCATAAAGCCAATATTGGTATTTGTGATTTCTGTGCTCCCTCCTTGATACAGTTCAGCAGTACAATATATCTCAAACGTATGTACAACAAGTGTAGGCTTCCCATGAATAGTCGATTTATGCTATGGTGCCGTAATAAATTCATCCAAGCTCAGCTCGTGAAAATTAGGAAAGCAGTTCAGTCGATTCTTATTCAATAGATTCCACAATGATCTAATTTTTGTAGACTTATCATAAGCATACAGCTTATTGCACTTGACACACCAGGATGATAAGTATTAGACTCTGTGTCCCGGTACATGAGATTTCTTGCATACAAACAGTAATTTTTCAATAAAAATATATCTAACATCAATCAAATTTTATCATACGTAACACTGGAAGACACATAGACTCTTTGGAAGGCGTATTTTATAGAATTTTCAAGAAAATTTTTAATAAATCCATTGTCTTAGAATCACTCAAACTATTTTACAAAAGTTAGATATTTCTCCGGAAACTTAAGCCGCATCTACTGCGATTGCGTCGCTGAGTTATATTAGCATTACCTATGTTAATATGTCACCATTTCCTTAAAAGTTTTGGAACTTTGGTTCGCGAGTAGACGTATTACTTTGTCTTGCAAAAGAAGAACGTGTAATGTCATCGTCACTGTCGCTAAAACTATCATCAATATGAATCAAACCACCTGCATTGAAATTCTCCTTCCGCTCCTAGGTTACTTTCTTCATCACTCATTAAAAAGTTAGCGAGAGAACACGTACATAACGTTGCTTCGATAATTTCCTCATCATTTTCAAACTTATCCAATATTCCATTAATAGTGAAGATAAAAAAAAACGAAAAAAATAGTAAAAGCATTTATTATGTATAAAACAGGAAACATTTTGATAGCTGATAAAATATTGTGACGAGTGTGAAAGTTGCTAGCAATGTTAATTTGTATTTTACTGAAACTGACATGACAAAATATTACTTGTTTGCACAAAAAAAACATAAATCCAAACGTTTCAATAATGGGACGTTGACCGTATACGGGTTAAATATACTTTCATATGAATAGATTAGAGTAATAAAAATTCGGAGGAAAATTGGTCTTTTTACTGTGATAAATTTACGAACATGACATATGTACATATATTATCTTATCGTGTCTCCACCTATCAAAGAGTGTGCATACAGGCACAGAAAGTGCCATAATGTAATTTTATTAATAGACATTATGACAAAGCAAGTTTCAACGAATTGCACACGTTCATTTACGTTTCAATCGAACCAAAACATAATACAGAAATACAAATTTTACACAAAATAATTTTATCCGCTTGAAAATATGTAAAGACTCTCGCCCTTTGCATCATGACTCGGTTGACACAATGAATATTTTCACTTTTAAATAAATTACTTAAAGGTATATTTGTAAAGCTTAAATTGGCTTAAAGGGAACAATTTGAAGAAGCAAATTGTCGAAATTTCACCGTCGAGGAGGTACGGAACGCTCGGCGCGGCGCGCCGTATCGTTCGGTCGTCTCGTTAAAAAGAATACATTTCCGCGGAGTGCGGCCCTGGCGAACAATTTTCATCGACGTTTTATTTTTCATTAAAATTTCATTAGATTTTACGACGTTTCTAACATCTCATTTTGCGAGCTAACGGTTCGTAATCTTAAGTGGAAATGAATTTGTATGTAAATTCGCAAACTTTACCAAGAATGAATTGTAAAGTGACGGAGTGGATTAAACGAATCTACATATTTCAAACTTGTGACGATATTGTTTTGGGAATTTCCGTAGTCGCATCAGTATTTAAGATTAACGAATGAGGAGGTACGCTGAACAAATACCACTTCACTTTTCCTTTTCAATATCCATTTTGTCTTAGCAAATTTAAAACGAATTATTTTTTTATTCAACGATAAACTTATTCAACGATAAAATTTTCGTATATGCGTTTAATATTTGTTAATGTAGAATTACTTTTAAAAAAGTATATAAAGTTATATCAAATAGTATTAGATCTGGTGAAGTATCATAAAAATTAAAACAAGTATGAAAAGTACTTTTTTTATTTAAGGCCAAGGCTAAAGTTCCGATATCCGTAAGAGTGTATATAGTTGCTACTTGATACGCCTAATACGTAAACCGTTCCATTTACTTAATATGTTGTTTCAACGGGTAACAAAAGCAGTGAAATAAACACATTAGAAAAGCTCGCTATCATGTTACACTTTAATTACAATCGAAAATACCCCTATATCTTATATCTTATTCTAAGTAGATTTCATGCAATCTCATCAGCTCCGTAGGTATATTTGATTAAATTTTAATTCGATTTAACGACGCTCCGAGCATCTCGGCGCGTGTCTTTCACGAGTAAACGCCCCCATAATCTTAACAGGGAATCAACTTTTAGCACAATTTATGAAGTGTATTTTGGGTTCATCTCACTAGGCGAGGTTGTTGCTTGTGTTGGCTTACGAGGTAAATTGATTCGGTTTAATGGTGAAATATTAATATTTTCTACACCTCGTTGTCTATCTTAATGCAAATTAACTCTGTAGTTTGATAAGATCGTCTTGTGAAATAATATGGATACGGGGCGGGTAATTATTTACAACGTCGTCACGTGGTAATTAATTTGTGTCGCTTATCGTTTCAATTAAGTTGGCGTATATGTCTATTGTTAGTGAAAATAGTTAAACATTGTACCTTTATATACTTTTACATTAGTGAAAGTGTGTTTAAAGGTCATTGTATATAAATTTTGTCCTTCTGATTATTTTATTTATTTTCTGTGAGGAGAAACTGATGATTTTGTCAACTTTCTCCGAGACTATAGTAGGATATAAATACTTTATGTCTTCTGTTTAACATAAAAAAACCAAAGAATACGATGCATTTGATACTGATAATCATTTGTACATACTGATAAATTAGTTATTTGGTAAATATATAAAGTATTTACAAACAAACAAATTTATCAATTTAGGAGACAGAATAAAAATATTACTTGAAATAAAAATATATAACATATAACTATATTGACACTTGCGTATAATGTACACTGAATAGTGAATGCAACGGTACCTAAATATTTTGAAGGTAGGCTATTGTATTTACTTACGTAAAGAAGAACAAACCAACACTTTCGAACTTTTTGGGATATTTGTTTTAGTTAGAAAACTATTTTCCAGTTTGAAAATCAGCCTCTATTATGTCTAGATCCACCAATCATCCCTATGCAGAAAGTTACGTCGATATGATGCTCCATTGCGACGTGAAAGAAGAACAAAACATTTTCGAATTTTTAACATAGTTATTTCCTGATCTACCAACTAATTTTGTGTAGAAAGTCATGTAGATATGTTTTTCTGTTCCGATGTGAGAGAAGGACAAACAAACATATTTTCGAATTTTTAGCGTTATTTAGGATTGTCATATGAGATTTCTTGGGTTGGAAATTAGTCTATTTCATTTTTTGATCCGCCATCTAATTCTGTGCAGAAAGTTACGTTGATCTGTTGCTTCATTGCGACGTTAAAGAAGGAGAAACGAATACACTTTCGCATTTTTAATATTAGTTGGGATTGTAATATTAGTTAGGATAAGGTTTCCGTGCTGGTAAGTAGCCTGTGTCATTTCCCACTCCGCTAACTACTTCCGTGCAGGAAATCAAAAAGGATTGAAAAGAGGTGAATTACGTTACGTGAAAGAACAAAAGGTTAAAACATGTTCGCCCGCAAATAAATGTAAGAAAATTTTGAAATCGATTTTTTTATAATAAATAATCGCGAGCTACAATGTATATTCTGAAATACACGACCTTTTTCAAAATATATATCGCATTCAATATATAATTCATACATATCCCTCCATGTCCTATCAAAAAAATGTCCAAATATCATTGGCGCTAAACTACGATATTAAAAAACACAGAGCCAAACCTAAGATTAAAATTAATTTAATTTTATTGCATTTCATTTTTATTGTTTTTTGCGGGTGGAAAAACAAACGACATAGATCCAAACGGTGCCGAGCCTCAGTGTAAACTCCCCGACGGCATAGATTAAAGGTAGATATGAAACCGGAAGTCGAAAATTTGTAACTCTAATGTCGGATTCCTATGTAGTGCGCGGTGAAACGCATTCAACTTGGCGGGTTTCTCTACTTTTTCTCGCTGTCTAGTGTATTACTGCCTGCAGAAAAAGTATAATATTGAAAATTCTTGTTGCAATTTTAATACTGCTATTTCATAAGTATTTTTATACCAATTTAGATGCCAATAAGTTATATTTTGACTGTTTTGTTACGTTTTTCAAAATGGCGTGCTGTCACTCTACTCTGAAAAATTACGAAAGGACTCGCATTTTTCAGACTTTCAAAATGTGAAACTCGGTAAGTATTGTTTGTAGTATTATTTTCTCATACCAAATGATATCACACGGTATTTTAAATTCCGTTAACGCTTACATTTAAATCTGTAACTACAAATTATGACGCAATTTCTATATTGTTTTGCAGAGCGATCGAATACAAAAAGCACAATAACAGAGTTGCGAGAAACATTTTAAAACTAAATTAGGAAGTTGTTACAAGGGAATGAAAATCCCAGTCAAAATTTGCCAGCGTTAACCTAAAATGGTACATGACCGGGTTGGAGCTAGACAAATTGGAACAAATATATGCAATAAAGACTATATTTAAATATATAAGGAAATTTATATTAATTAAATTTATATCTAATACAATCATTAAAATTATTCATAACCTAGATGGGATTTGAACTTAAACTTTTTATAGTAGACCAGACAGAACCTTTAAATTAATTACGTATAAATATGTATAAACTAGTGATGCATTGATTGTAATTTGATTGCATACTTAATACCAGGCTTATAAATAAATATCTTCACTTTATTTAATTTGTCTTGATAATTATAAACTAACGATAATATAAGACCACTTCACTAATTATAAATAATGTACATTATCATTTTAACGACAACTAATACGACTAGCGTGAGATAATTATGTACATCTGATGTTAGTCGTCTAATGTCCGGATTTGCCAGGTAATGTGAAGACAGTAACATTAATTTTTATTGCAGCTCAAATATAATTATTACTTATCGCTTTATATTCAAATATTGCAAATATTTATAAATTGTTTATGGTTATAGGAGGGCATACTTCCGGAAAGCAGCTGGCGTTTCGAAAAGGGTCAACAAAAACCCTGAGGAGTTTCAAGCTTGTTAATAAGATACATGCACTGAACAAGATTACTGAATTGCGAGGTACAAATTCAAAAGATTGCGGAATCTTATACAGTATGGTAATTCGGAAAGTATAAAAAATTCTGACGTAAAGCAAATGTTGAGACTTATTTTGCCAAAAGACTTACACTCCATTTGATCATCAATTAAGAAATTATTTTAGAATAAAATTGCAGTGGTGTATGGTTAAAAAATGACAAAGATTTGCATGAATTTGTATTTCAAATCCCCAAAAGGTATAAAAATTGTATTATCACTTTACAATTACCATTTGTTAGATGTGTATACATATTTCTATATAATAAGAATTCCTATATAATAATCTCCTAGAATCCTATATAATAAGAAAATCGTTTGACTTTATCATGATTTAATCGAATAAACGATTTATATGCATTAAGCAAACTATTTTGGCATAAATCAGATGGTAATAAGTTTTGGTCAGTTTGCTATTTGATGAAATTAGTATCGATTAACGGCTGAGGCAGATGATAATTTAGATATGTTTATGATTATGGAAAGTATCAATAAAATTGTAGATAGAAGATTAATAGAGCAAACAATTGTGTTCAGAGACCAAAAAATAAAGGATTGGCAAAAATATCAAACATTGAATTAAATCTATAATGATGTTAAGATTTTCTTTTTTTATGATTTGTTCCGTTTACTAAAATCTCTTAGAAATAATTTAAATAAATATAATTTGTTACATAAAGGTGATATTGTAAAAGAGTCCTACATTAAAGAGTAGCTAGATATTGATGACCCCCTAAATTAAAATTATTTCCAATAATTAACCATTATATATATTTGACTAATTATAAGTCTACGAAGGTAAAGAATTCAGTATAAATTTAGCATGAGATTAGCAACTATTTAAAGCTTCAATATGTAAAATGCTAAAGGTTGGAAATTATTATTTGTGAATATAAAATTCAAGAAGTTTTAGAAACTCCATTTATATCAATTTCAATACAAAGTATTGTGATTGAATCAAAAATTATGAACGTGTTGAAAGAATAACCCATTTTCTTGCAAATGTCCTTGTGCAAAATTTTTATGAAAACTGGTGGGTACAAGTTTAACTAATAAAATATATAATATATATAATAACTAATAAAATATATAAAATACTTAAACTGAAAGCTTTAGCAAAATTTGAAAATAAATTCCTTCCATTGAGACACGCCAAAAAATATACTATAGATTATAATCTACCTAAACAGCGTAAAAGTCGGACAAACCAAGAAGCATGCTTTTGAAGTCACTTGAGAATCCAAATATAATTTTGAAGTAATTACCTTATATACAATTATATAAACAAATATATTTTTGAAGTAATTACCTTATATACCTTAATATACAATTATACTGTTCTGTACTATAATTGTAAAATCTCAAGATATATGTTTTGTACAATTTTAGTAATTTTAAAATTCTAATAGACATTTATTAAAGTGAAAATATTTTTTAATATATTTTAATAAGTTTTCAAATTTAATACATTTGAAATCAACGTTGTGTCATAATACCATCTATGGGTGATAATTTTTCCTAAACAGCGCCATCTACCTTGGTAATAATCGAAGCGCCACCTGGTGAGTCGGCTTCCTATTGTCCATACAAAATTACGACCACTTTTTTAGTATGGGTTAGTATGCGGAGTGTCTCTATGTTCTGTGTATCGGTTTGCATGCGAGTAAAAGAGAACCAATGGGCATCGCCAAAAGGCGTCAAATAATGTGTTTTATTTTTTTATTGAAATCCTATTTATTTTATTGAAAATGAAAAAAAAAAACAATTAAAATTTTAAATAAGACGTGAATAGTTAGTCTTTTTAATTTTGTTCATAAAGTGTTACATACGTTGTTAATTTGATTTAAAAATATTTGTTTGGATTTTTTTCAGATATAAAAGGTATTCCAGTTGAGTTTTTGAAACAACCAGGAAATTTAGTATATTTTGCTAAAAATTTTTTAAATAAGCTCAATTTCAGCGCCTTAATACCAAAAAGCTATCGATGTTACATTTCTAATATCACACCAAAATTTTTTTATATGAACTTAAAATTAATTGAATCCGTATTAAATTGTACGACTAAGCTTTATTGGTGCTAATCATATTTTTTGCACTATTGATGTATTTATTATAAATACCTTTCATTAAATCATTTTATGCAAAAATATGTTTAAGATTTACGAAGGGAACGAAATGAATCCTTTTTATAATCCTGTAAGCCACAAAGCAAGTAAACTTGCCAATATGAAACCTTTCTATATGCAATAGCAAAAAGGGTAGTGTTAATATTGTTAACAACAGGTTTTGTTTATTTTATGTATGAAGAGTACAGTTAGCTGCAGAAAATAATTTTATAATAGTAATTGTAGTTTTACTACATATATATTTTTTATAATAATTTATAGGTATTGATGGTGTTAATACGTATAGCTCATTGATGGGATATCGGGTTGATTCAACACAGCAGCAATAGCGAGAGGCTGGTCACCACTGATTTCATGATCTACAACTATCGGGTCTATGTGATGATAATATGCACGGCCACCAAACATGAAATATTTTCTTTTCGTTACTGTCTACCCCACTTCAATAAAAAA
Source organism: Druceiella hillmani (assembly GCA_039881145.1). Classification (NCBI taxonomy): domain Eukaryota; kingdom Metazoa; phylum Arthropoda; class Insecta; order Lepidoptera; family Hepialidae; genus Druceiella; species Druceiella hillmani. Next base: position 26,479,120 of record JAYKKI010000023.1, on the reverse strand, counting down.
TGTTCAGAGTTATATGTAAATAAATATGTAATGTTGCGACTTGTTTCCGGTGGTTATTATTAACTATTGAAAATGTTGAAGTGAAAATTTATTCCTAATCCCGATAATTATTATGGAAACAGTAATACTATTTGTTGAAACTCATCCCACCTGTAATATTAATAAATCAACTTATGAAATGACCGAATGCAAATCGAATAAAACGGTTTTGTAAAATTGTAAAACAAATTAAATAGAAAATTAATAATTTAAAAATTAAGAATAGTTTGAATCGCTGTTTCGAAATCCTACGACTTATATAATTTCGCAATAAATTGTATAGGCGAGGGTAACGTTGAACAAAATATTACTTCAAATATGAATTTTAATTAAGAGACGTGTCGATACGATAGACAAATTTCGCCAAATATTATTAACGTGTTATAAACATTGAAGACGAGCGCTTGTAGTTCATTGGTTTCGATTATAGATTATTAATAAATTTTCAAGATAATTCTAACTCGAGTGAAAGTTTGGGTTTAAAATCAACACGAAAATTAATTTTGGGAATTGTTAAATAAAAATTCCTTCTTTATTAAATTTCATTTTCGTTTTTAATTTTCTATTTAATTTTCACTTTACGACAGTGAAAATGAAATGTAAGATAAAAACAATTTTAATATTATAAAACGTTTCCAAAGTATTAAGATCAGGTATTTGACTTAATTTAATTAACTCAGTAGTAGCTAGCTGCGTATCTTAACAACTCAGTCTAATTAGCTGCGAATCTTAACGGTTACATTGATTTTTTACTATAATAGACCAACTCGATTTATGACATCTCTTACAAAAAAAATTGAACCGACTTCAAATTACCACCCAACAAGAAGCGAACTGAAAGTATAAAATAATGAAGTTACAAGTACTCAGTTGAAACTTCAGCGTAGGCTGTACAAACTGTGGAACCCCAATGAGATGATCTGATTTTTAAAAAATGGCCGTTTTCATATTCTGCACATACACTACACGTACGCAACAGGAAGAACAGATATGAATCAATTAGAAAAGTTGTCGATTTTTAATACAAACAAGATTTCTTTTTGACCAGTCATAACCCACTGAATATTTTATGTATTTTTTTCATTCTGGTTTAATTTTTGTCCATTTTTGTTAACCATTACACTATATGAAAACAACTCATTTTTGATCTCGTGTAATTTTTCAAATCTTTTTAATTTCCGCCTGCTTCCATATATAAGACTCTAAAGATGTCGTCGATTTTCGTTTTTTGTGTCGTTTTTCCTAATTTTCACTATGTTGCTATTATTAGTTTCTATTTTAATAATTTCTAAAATTTTGCTATTTGACATGCCAAAAAAGTAAAAATATCCTTTGTTACGTTTTATATTATTATAGGTTTATGTAATATTTGATTCGTTGTGAATATACGTATTGTACTTTTGAATATACATACGTATCTTACATGTTAATAAATTCATTTTATCTTCATGTAAGATGTATCTTATATGGAAGTTCATCTTTTTATAATTTTTTTAATTAAACGCGTAAATCATTTTGTTGCAGAAAAGCAAGACGGTGGGCTTGCACATTTTTACGGGTAACGTGGAAAAGATTTTAAAATGGCACAAGATAGTACAGAATCTCGATGTCGAATGCCTGATGGAAGTAATAGGTGAGTTGATTCCGTTGTGGTTTACTATTCTATGTTACGTTGGACGATTATTAACCAAGTCATCGGTCAGCCATTAGATATGTATTCACATTTCCACCAGGGAGATTATATTTTTTATTTATAATTCAGCGCAAAGGTTATAGGTAAACTATTGCGATGATACTAAAGGTCGTATTATTTGTGATACTCACTAGGTGTAATATAAAAATCTCTCCTAACTCGAATTCATTAAGAATTGTTAAATATTGTTTACTCCAGGAAGTCCATGTTAGTGATGACTTATGAAAAATAAAATAATACCACTTCATACAATGTACGGAAGTCTCAACGCACAAACAGGACTGGCCGGTTCGTACATTGAGAATTCCGGACCACTTGGCCGTTTATTTAATTGTTATGAAATTTAAGAAACCAGTCAACTGTGAGTCTGGTTGAGCACTAAGGAACTTATCTTGCTATAAAAAATAATTTGGCTTCTTTAATCGTACTCGTAGCTTTTATACTATTTTGTATTTAGCTCTTTTTTATTATTTAATGATGATGCACATATTATGAGAAACATTCGAAGCCGAATTACAGCTTTCTATGTAATGGTGTTTCTGCCATAGCGTTTTTAACAAAATTTGTGTAAAAGTTGACAGCTTTGACGGTGTACAAAATCTTTATTGTTAGCAGAAGAAAAAATATTAAAAAATAGTTATACTCAATTCAAATGTATACACAAATATTATTTTTTCTTAATATATGTTTTTAGGTTACTCCAATTAAATCGTTAGAACATACATTTAAATCGGGTTAGTATAATCATTTCATACGGGAGTGATTTTATGAAATCAAAACATTCTTCATATTAAATAAGAATAAAAAAACTTGTGAATTAGATCTATTTAAGTTTTTACTAATTGATTTTAAGACAATATTGTCAAACAACTTTAAATAAATTAGTGTCTTAAGTTTTTACTAATTGATTTTAAGATAATACTGTCAAACAACTATAAGTAAATTTATGCATTAGATAAAAACTAAGTGATATCATTTATTCTAGTGTGCGTTGACAAATTTTCGAAAGAAGAAATATAAAATAGAGCCGCACGCTATTTGCAAGTGTGTACTAATTGATTTTAAGACAATACTGTCAAACAACTATAAGTAAATTCATGGATTAGATAAAAACTAAGTGATATCATTTATTCTAGTGTGCGTTGACAAATTTTCGAAAGAAGAAATATAAAATAAAGCCGCACGCTATTTGCAAGTATGCACTAATGGATTTTAAGACAATACTGTCAAACAACTATAAGTAAATTTATGGATTAGATAAAAACTAAGTGATATCAATTATTCTAGTGTGCGTTGACAAATTTTCGAAAGAAGAAATATAAAATAAAGCCGCACGCTATTTGCAAGTATGCACTAATGGATTTTAAGACAATACTGTCAAACAACTATAAGTAAATTTATGGATTAGATAAAAACTAAGTGATATCAATTATTCTAGTGTGCGTTGACAAATTTTCGAAAGAAGAAATATAAAATAAAGCCACACGCTATTTGCAAGTATGCACTAATGGATTTTAAGACAATACTGTCAAACAATTATAAGTAAATTTATGGATTAGATAAAAAACTAAGTGATACCAATTATTCTAGTGTGCGTTGACAAATTTTCGAAAGAAGAAATATAAAATAAAGCCGCACGCTATTTGCAAGTATGCACTAATGGATTTTAAGACAATACTGTCAAACAACTATAAGTAAATTTATGGATTAGATAAAAACTAAGTGATATCAATTATTCTAGTGTGCGTTGACAAATTTTCGAAAGAAGAAATATAAAATAGATCCCCACGCTATTTCAAGTATGCATCTAATGTATATTTGCAAATAGCGTGCGGATATGTTCGCTAAATAAGTATGGAAAACAGTGAGGCGGAAGTTATATATTATTGTTAGTTTTAGACAGATAGGTCAAATTGAATTTATTATATTTACATACCCTTCATTATTAAATGGATGCTATATTTGATACAAGGTCAGACTTTATAAACAAATTAACACAGAGTACTCACTATAAAATAGAACGTGCACTAGGTGTTTAATATTTTAAATATTTTCAATAATTAATTTCGTAATAATTTCGATTAAAGTATAAAGATACACATATTTTTGATTGCAAAGAAATTTATAACTGAGCATTTGGGGAAGATATTTCTTAATGTATGTATCCTTCCGGAAAAGATATGGTTTAAAAATGCGAAAAATAAACGCAATTAAAATTTTAAGATTTCTGTTTTAGCACGTTGCGTGAATATTCGTGCAGGAAGAAAGCTAGAGAAAAACATCTTGCTTCGAGATCAGACAGGGCCTGTACTGGTAGCGGTCTTCTATGAAATAGACTTCCTTATGGTCCAAATACGCGTTCCATCGACGGTAAGGTAATATATATTTTCTCATTTTTAATTACCTTATCATATATGTTTTATGGTAACATATTAGACCATTGATAGATTAAAAACAATCTATGACGCAATGCATTTCATATTTGTGTAAAACATTTTAATTTGATTGCCTTACAATAACTTACTTTCATTAACATAACTTTTGTGTTTACATAAATAAAATTGGCGGAAAATGTTTGAATTATTTCTTATACCTTTGGTTTAATAGTACAATTTTTAAATATGTTCTACAAATAAATAACATAATTTAATAATAACATCTTTGGTCATGCCTTTGTATTATAGCTATATTTTTTATAATTTCAAAAAGCAATGTTTTAAAAGTTTTTTTTGCTTATTTCCCTATAGAGAACATACGTGTAAAATTTTAATTAGTATAAAATAAGGTAGCATAAAATAAACAGGCAGATAGGATTTTAATTTCATCAATTGTTCATGTGTTTGTGGAACTATGGCTTATTGCTTTATAATTTACCGCAAGAAGCTTAATGTTGTTAGATAGGAATCTAATTTACTTTTAATAACATATCAACACAATAAACATAAAATGGAATATACTCAATTATGAATTTCCCTTAACACTAATGATATTGGTATTGAATGCTGCTCGTCGAAAAACAGCAAGAAAATAGGTGAAAATCAGTGACAATGAATTTTAAGGCCTTTGAAAACATTTAATATTTCGGTTACTTTTATTGTAGAGATTATATTATCGACGTTATAATTGCCTTTAAATCAAAATCCTTTGATAGTATCGTCTGTCTTTCTGTCGTGTACAAAAATATAGTCGTACGCTATCTGCTAGAACGGGAACGGTGAAATACAACATGTTGTTGCGTTTAGAGCAATGGCTTAGTAGATAGTCCCAATCTAAATTAAATACTTATTTATGTAACTTTTGAGTGAATCACGAAGAGTAGCAAATTATATGTAACCACTTGAAACTGGTATTCATAATATTAAACACAGGATAGTGGGAAAGATGACAGGCGTCAATAAAATGCAGGCTTATAAGGTGCGGGCTGTGACAGGCGTTGAAATGACAAGCTTACCGCGACTGGCTGCCATCAGCCAGCACATCATCACTAAGTGGGAGAAGGAAAAGACAAGCGCACCTTGATCCATTCGCTTAAGATTTTGAGATTATATCTTGTTATTATTTCACTTATAAAATTAATGAAAATGTCCTGATTATTACAAAATATTTGTCTTATTATTTACCTGTCGAATTATTAACGACGTTGTATCATGTCATTGTTTGTTTGCTGAACACCAAGTTTTAAAACATAACTCATTTTATATAACAAATTTTGAATGAGCAAAATGCCTGTCGCAACACAGCACATGTTACCTTTTTAATTTTTTTGAAGTTATACTTCTTTAGGCGCGTTATGAAAAAATGATGAGAGTGAAATTTTAAGATTCGTCACACAAAAGTTACAGTATGAAGTCGCAGCGGTTGCAGTCTCGAAACAAAAGCTATTGGCACCATCGTCGCCTCTGTTCACTGTTTTCATATTCATAGTATTTATCCACATGTTTCTAGTGTCTACATTCACACACGTGTTTTAGTTAAATATAAGTTCGATTTATATATGTGCTGATAAATTATATGCAGTAGTGATTTAAATTCAATATTTTGATTAATATATTTACTATTCGTAAATATTAGTGAAAAAATTGTGTTTATAGACTTTTTCAAGTGCTCCAATATAATTGAGGTTATCTATCCGTATGTATTATTTAATGATGCCAAAGAAGAACTTCTCAAACGCGTACATAAGTACACGCACCCTTTTTTTTATTAAATAAATATATTTTAAGTCTTACAAATGCTAACTGTATGTGTAAAATAATAGACGCCTTGACATGATGTTTTCAATAGTGTTAATCATAATAGGATTGTAAAAAGTAAGAAACATGAATATATCTACCACCTCGAATTAAAAAATTAAAATAATTGGATATTTGACTAATTTTTTTTATTTCATTGATCATAATTTCAAGGTACAAGCTGATGAAGAGTGAAATTTTTTTTGATAATCTTAAAAATTGACCGAGTTATAAAAGTTTACATTTAACCTTTGGAGAAGGACGGCAATACTGTGTTGTGAGGTCATTTTTAATATTGCACATTATATTTTACGGGAGGAAAAGAGACAGGGATATAACTCTATCCGTATCTTCAAATTTAGAAGCCTACAACTGGCTTATTTTTCAACCAATTTTTTAATTTTTTTCAAGACTGGTTTTTAATTAATTTATATTTCACAATATTGTGGGAAAAATATAAAAATGTAGAATGAGTCAACTAACGTATTGGTATATTGAGGCATTGGTAAACTGGTTACATGACCACAATCCATAAACTATGTCTGTCCACACTCGCAGTTCTTCTGGTATGCGTGTGGCGTGGAAGCTAGTGCTAAAATAAATTCGGCAGCTTATTTCGTCCGCATAGGGAAATACGACTCGTCACGCGGTCTGAGCTTGATACGGTCAATAAGTTCGCGTGGCCGAACGGCAAGTGGGTCGGAGCACGTTGTTGCGGTAAAAGGCTCGCACCGATTGACTCGGTCGCTCCTGTTTTTGCTTTCGCTACGGTCTCTCATCGCGACAATCACTCCCGATATTGCGCCGTCCACATTCCCGCAAAAAATCCCCTCCGCGTAGTCAATCCGTGACGTCTGCTCCTTAGCGAGCATCTCGGCGAGAGTTAGATTGAAGTAACAGTTGGATGGAAATTGCTGTACGTTAAAACAGAATAGTCTTTACTATTTTACTGTACTTTGTAACCGATTGCTTTTTGTTTTTATTTAGACAAATTTATTATATCTTTAATAAGTATTGCCGTGTTTATTCAACCAACTTTTAATGAGATAAAGTCAACTTAAAAAAATTAGCTCACTTCATCAATTACCTCTTAATATATGTTATAATGATATATAGCAAGTTTATTTTTATAATTTATTAAATATATGGATGTATTAATGATATGTTAAATATTTAAAAAACATACATTTTTCTATAAAAGTCTTTTAAATTATCTAAAAAGAGGCGTCTAGTTTTTGGAAATATAATTTTTGAAGAATGATAATAATAATGGTACCTGAACCTCCAGCTTTTTTAAAATGGGGAAGACGTGTAAAGGGTAAGGATAAATATATTTGATTGACTATAAAAAAGTGATTGAGTTTTATGACAAAACAAAAAGAGAAATGGATACCTTCCATTGGGTTTGCTTAGGAACTTCGACAACAAATCAAATTTCATGATTTGAAGTTGAACAGACCATGAGAGGAATTATACGCTGATTACCCCGGATGTCGAGAGGTAGCCGGGAGCCGAAACGCAGCCTTGATATTATAGTTACTAAGTAATACATTCGCATATATATATATATATATATATAAATATATATATAAATATATATATATATATATATATATATTTATATATATTTATATATATATATAAATATATATATAATATATATATAAACATATATAAATATATATATATATATATATTTATATATATATAAATATATATATATATATATTTATATATATATTTAAATATATATATATATATATATATATAAATATATATATATATATATATATATATTTAAAGATATATATATATATTTATATATATATATATTTAAATATATATATATATTTATATATATATATATATATATATTTATGTATATATATATATATATATATATATATATATATATGTATATGTATACATATACGTATACGTATACGTATATGTATACATATACATATACATATGATAATAATAATAATGCTTTATTGTCTCTAAGGTTACATTAGTTCTTACATAGGATGGGTCCCCCTTTTAAGTTCAATACTTGTGTTAGGAGGGTCCGCTCTTTATAACAATACCACTTTACAAATTAAGACAAGAAGCAAAAAATACAAGGCATGCAAATAGATTTAAATCCATAATTCATAGTGAGTATGTGTGAGAGTGTGTGTGTGTATTTGTGTGTATGTGTGTGTGATTGTGTTTACTTGAATAAAAGTGCTTCGGTTTCCGCATATGTTAAAGATTTTAACCAATTTATAATTACTATTTTGCATTTATTTCGTGTCAAGGGATATATAGTTAAGATTTTATTTATTGAGTTATATAATTGTGACAACTTATACGTGTATTGCATTCGTGCAAATGAAGACTTGCCTGCGCTCACTGCAGCGATTAAGTGTTTTCTACGTCTTTTTAACAGTGTTGGATCAAACTTTAGGGACCTATGTATGCTTAGAACAGTGTTTAGTACATAGAGCTTCCTTACCGTTAAAACATCACTCAGAGAGTACAGCTCATTTGTAGGAAAACGGTACGGTTTAAAATGGATTACTTTAAGTAGGGCCCTCTGTGCCCTTTCCAGTTCTAAAAATTTTATCTTAGATGCACCTCCCCAGATTGGTATGCAATAACTCAAAACCGATTGAGCTAAGAAAATAATTTGAGTTAGAAGTGTTTTTGTAGCTATATATCTAAGAGTCTTGAAAACCCATATTAGTTTTCTTATCCGTCCCATCAATATCTCTACGTGTGAATGCCATGACAATCTCTGATCCATTATGACTCCTAAATATTTAGTAGTTTCCACCTTCGAAATAATGGTGCATTGGCAGTTTGTAGTGTAGCTCTTATTACAAGTGTGTATCTTTATTTCGAAATTTTTATTAGGCTGAGTAGTTATATTTTTTGTGAAACACATGTAATTAGTTTTATTTTTGTTTAAGGTAAGTAAGTTAGAATTAAGCCATTTCGAAATCATTGTAAGACCTTTTTCTGCAGATATACGAGTATTTTCCCAAGTGTCGCCCGTAAAAACTAGTACAGTATCATCGGCATATGAAAAAAAATGTCCGTCTCTGAATTTCATTTCGCAAAGTTGATTTATATATATTAGAAATAGCGTGGGGCCGAGTACACTTCCTTGTGGAACACCAAAACCTACGCTCGTCTCTTCGCTAAGGGTATCACCCACTCTAACACTCTGCTTCCTTTCGCTCAGATAGTTTTTAAAAAGATCTAAAGGGATTCCTCGTATGCCTATGCTTTCAAGCCTTTGCAAAAGGATGGAAACAGAGACGCTATTAAATGCTTTCTCCAGGTCTAGTAGTACCGCGAGGCATTTCCTACCTTTATCGATTTGTTTGTTTATTACAGTAGTAAAAGCAGCCACTGCATCTTCTGTTGAAAAACCTGATCTGAAGCCGAATTGAGATTTAGAAATTATATCAAATGAGTTCAGGTAATTGATTAGCCTTTTATTAATCAGTTTTTCAAGGATTTTGGAAATCGCAGGTAAAATGGAAATTGGCCTATAATTATTAATGTCATCTCTGCTTCCACCCTTATGTATCGGCGTGATAATGGCTTTTTTAAATTCTTTAGGAAACACACCTTGATTAAAGCAAAGGTTGGCTAAATGTGTGATAATAGGTACTACTAATGTACTGGCCATTTTAAGAAATTTTGTCGGAATGCTATCTACACCAGGGGCACTGTTTGTTTTCAGGCTTATTAATATTGACTGCACTTCTATGGGGTCAGTTTCAAGGAGCACAAACGATAGAGATCCTGATGTGATGTTGAAGATTGTGCAATGATGTCTTCTGCTAATGATTTTCCGACGTTGGAAAAAAAGTTATTAATTAAATTAACTGATTTACTTGGTGTGGATTCCAGTTTTAACAGTTCATTATTAGAAGTTTTAGTTTTATTACGGTTGGTAACATTATTAATAGTATTCCAAAGTTTTTTAGGATATTTACCGGCATTTTCTAGTTGTTGTTTCTGGAAGTTGTTTTTTAGTTGTTTGCTAAGGTTATTACAATAGTTTCGGTATCGCCTGTAAGTGATTTTAAGAATCTCATTTTCTGGATCAGATTCAGCCTTTTTCTGTAAATGATTTCTATTACGGATACACTTTAAAATTCCAGGAGTTATCCAAGGTTTTAGGACCCTGTTTTTCCGTGGAATTAATGTCGTAATAGTATTTTCTAACAGACAATCTCTTACAGTATCTACCAATTTAGTGGCGAGATGATTAGGATCAGTACAGGTCAGTAAGTCGTGTAAGTCTTTATTTTTTAGGGTAGCCAGGGAATTATCTAAATTTACGGCAACTTTTGTTTTATTCGTGATATTCTTTTTCAATACTTGAGGTAATTTCAGGATAATTAAGCGATGGTCTGTAATTGTGGTGTCCAAAACAGCTATATGAGCTGGCATAGTAGTATTTTCTAGTTTTAATATATAATGGTCTAAACAATTTTCATAGTGGGTAGTGTATGCCCTGGAAGAAGTCCATGTGTAGCGAGCATTGTTAGGTAATTTAATCGATTTAGCCTGTCATGTGATTTTTCAATCTGGTAGGGTATTAAATTTATGTTTATATCACCCGTAATGATGATATTTTTATGTGATTTTATTTGTTCTAAAAGGTCATTAAGAGATGCAATAAACTTATTTGCGTTTATGTTTGAGGGTGAACGATAGATTGCTAAAACTATGTAATTATGGAATTTAATTTGAAGACAAGAAGCATGATCAAGTGATATTTCCTTTACATCTGTTATGTGAGTATTTTTAACATAAGCAACTACGCCGTCATTTTGATTTAAGACATTTTGAGTGCAGTATGACGTAAAGTTATAAATACCAGGGATAGTTTTGTATTGACAAAGAAGAAAGAGAAGCAAGTTTATGTGTTAATTGAGTTGGGAGTGTATTTGTTGTTGCTAGGTTTGAAAAGAATTGTGTGTATATTGTTGTTTTTATTAATTGTGTAATACGTAATAAAGTAGGTAAATGGGTACTTACGGTTAGCAAGTATCTTGTGTGATAAAAATCAGTGTGGATTATTGTGTATATGTAGTGTATAGTGTTGTTTACTAGTGACAGATAATTAATAGTGTATTGCAGATACAAAGTAATAAATACAAAGAAAATTGTTGAGCGAGTTACAATTGTAAACAAATATAGTCATGTTTTTTGCATGAGGCTATGTACCTGGGATTCCGTTGTTATAGTAACTATCGGTGATTCATCATTTTTTCTTACGTAGATCCTCCCGTACGCAGTCCAACAATATTTGTACAGTTTTGTTCTCGTCAAGTCTCGAGCTAAGAAGTAAAGCCGGGCCCCTTTTGGTGTTAGTTGTTTTCTTTAGGCCAAGGTGCTTACCACAGAGTTTCTCCTTATTTCGTGTATTGTGTGTCTTACAAGCTTTCAGCATAAATGTTTTTAATAATGTGGAACTTGTTTCCACAATAATCGGGGACTTATTTTCGCCTTCTTTCCTGCTTTTTACTCTATAAATATCACAAATATCGCTGGTACTAATATCGCAGTTAATACTTTTTCCCAGGCATAACACCATACTTATTAGATCTTCTTTTGTTTCTTTCTCAGTTTTTGGAACATTTTTTATCTCTATATTTGCTTTTTTACTCTGTCGTTGTAAATCCTCTAGTCGCTCTTCTAAAATCATTATATATTCTCTATCCTTTCTGGCCTCTGATTCCAGTTTTTCTAATTTATTTTTCAGTTCTATATTCTGTTCTGTAAGAAAACTAATAGAATTCTCAATATTGCTATTTGTTTGTTTTATATCCATTAACGTTGGGGTGATCTTATTAAATTCCTTCTGTTGCTCTGTCATCATTGATTTAATCATTGCCATCATTTCTTCTTCAAAAGTTTTGAATTCGGAGCCGTAATCATCTTCTCTTCTACGTTTGAGGCGCTGGGAGACAAACTTGGGTGTTGAATAATCCTCAATGTCAGGTCCTAACACATTTAAGTTCGACTCAGACAGTGATTTGTTTAGCATGTTGTCCATTATATACGAATAAATTAAATCAGTAGTCTTGGTTCGTTCGTAGCAGACCGTGCGTCCGTTGTAGAAGTGTAGCGATCCGATCTCCGCACGAGTCGCATAACCGGTTCTCCACGGAACGTTGTCGCACTTGCTACTGGTTTTGAATAATATCACCCGTCTCTTTCCCGCGGAGGTGAAGTGCGGTCCCCGCGCTCGCTGCTGCTTGCCGTGGGCTTGATGCACGTACGATGTTTGATTATAATAGTGTATTTTAAATTGAATTTGTTAGAAATGGACCGGTTAATTAGATAGGGAATTCGCACTACGTGTAGTTGTAATAGGCGCCTTTTTAGCGTGTACACTTATTAATTATTTTAGTGACAGGCCGTAACACTTCCGCTCGCTATGAAATCTCGGACGAAAGAGGAAATATACATATACGTATACGTATACGTATATTTATATATATATATATATATATATATATATATATATATATATGTATTTATATATATATATATATATATATGTATTTATATATATATATATATATATATGTATATATATATATATATATATATATATATATATATATATATATATATATATTCCATAGCATCCATACACATGGATGCTATGGAAAATACAATGTTTAACTCATCGCAAAATCTTTGACAAATTATTAAATATTTATTTCAAATTGACATACGTATTAATTTTTATATAAGTACTACTTGTATAATCTAAAAAAACGTTTAACTATATATTACGAGTAGAAAGGGGAAAAATATAGAAATGAATTTTTGATGGCAAATACACCTTGAGATTTAGTTATCAACGTTATTTTAACACCGCACTTTCATCAGACTATCATACAATCACCAGTTTATCAGATATGTACCGATATATTTTTGTGACGTTTGCAGGACAATTGGTGGAAATAATTAAAAGCCAATTTAATTATTTCGCCAATTGCTAGCTGTTGGCTGTGATTGATTTAAGTGGTGACAACGTAAAACAAAAGGTAATCCAAATATCGAGATGGGATCACAAAAAGAAAATATAGTATATAGGATAGTACTACTACGGGTTGAAGCATTACAACAATGTTTCACTGCACATTATGCTATTAACTTTTATCCTCCATTCGAATAATGTATATTTGGTTAAACAAAATTATTAGTTATTATTTTGAGGACAACCTATGCGAGTCCTTATGGATATCTGTCTGTCTGCCTGCTGCATAAACTCAAAACCTAATAATCTTATTAAAGGGGTTTTATATAAATGTACGTGTAGGACTAACAACGCGTGCCTACGTATTGATACTTTGAATCCGAGCACACAGTTTGTAAAATTATTTGGTACACTCATTATTTGTATGTTCACATGGGTTACACACTAATTATGTCAGTATGTATATAGATTCAGGAGATCAATTATATTTTTTTCTTCACTGTATGCGCACGGCTACCAACTTAGGGTGTTTGGCTGAACGAAGCCAACGCGTGCTATTTAACAACGTAATGGCGATTAGCCCGCAAGGCGCGAAGCGAATTGATCTGTCATTGTTATATCTAAATACGTTCGACTTTTGCCATTTTATAATATTGATCAATGATTAATTTTTTGGCGTTTCATGAAATTATTTTGTATTGTATTACGTTTATTATATTTATATGTTTTTATTGTAACAATTTTGTTGTGTTATATTTGTACAGTGTAAATAAATTGGTGGATTTTGTTTTAAGCGCAATAGCGTACAGTCTGAGAATACAGATACTAAGATTGCCACCATATTACTGTGGAATAAACACAAATGATAAAAAAAAAGAATAAAACAAACATTAATGTTGATAAACCATTTAATAGATGGATTTAAAATGAATATTGGAGAATTGACATAGAGCTCTGCGATTTCAGATTCGAATACATATAGGTGTAATAATCAGTGTCGAGGCAATTATGTAATTGTTACTATGTTGCATGTTTTTAAAAAAATATTTTAATGATTACCAAAAATTAAGTATTTATGATTATTTTGTAATAATTTAATTTTTTGTATAACTAACATTTAATTAAACTATTCTACTGAAATTTTTTGGTATTATTATATGTTTTCTTTTATTATTATTTATATTATATTAACAGTTATATTTATAAATTGTTCGAAACACTTCATCTTGCTTATTTGATTTTCTCTTAAATATAAAATATAATTTACATAATTTAAATTACATGTATATACAGTACAAATGTAAACAGTAATAAAAAAATTATATTTTTAATCTCAAATTCCCAATAATTCCTTGGAAAAAGGTTTACAAAGCCTGAACTATCAAATCGGTTTGTTTACAAAGATTCTCTTTTGAAATGGAGTAGAGTATAGTCATGTATTTAAATTATTTAGTTACAATAACTTACAATTTACTTTTTTATTTTCCTTTATTTCGTATTTATAAATATTTGCTACAAATAAATAATTTTTTAACTTTATTAACAACAATAAGAACATTTTTATCATGTAATTAACTTTGTAAAATGTGGCTTGTCAGTTTACATGGCGTTATCCATTAAGTGGATACACGCTTCTAACTGCCCGTATTAAATATCAAAAATAATTAATCATATAAAAGTAATTGTAGAAAATTGTATAATTTGTAGAAAATTGTAATAATTTTGACTGGCAGACACTATTTATCATGAGACCTTTCAAACCATTTTTAGAACTTCTAGATAAATGTCTGAACAAGTTTTCAGCTTTCTTCCTTTTTTCCCGGTTACTTTCTCAGTTAAAAATAATATTTATATAAATATATATATATATATATATATATATATATATATATATATATATATATATATATATGTGTGTGTGTGTGTGTGTGTGTGTAATAATAGTTTGTCAATTCTGATTATCAATCGATTCGTCAAACATTGCAGTGCAACCTCAATTCTAGTGATTTTTTTTGGGAAATCTCTTTTGGTGATGATAAATGGATACATGTCACTGTACACTTAACAGGGTAATGTATTTCTTCGGAAACGAAAACAAAAATTAACCGTTCGCATTTGTTTGCTTCATTCTCTGAAGAGTATTAGACTTAAACTCCATACTTGAGAAAGTTATATGCATCCAAAAATTTAAATTTATTTTAAAATTAATTTTATTGTATTTGACCGAAGTATAGACACAATTTTATCAGACGATTTTAATTTGAACGCAAATTTAGCTACAGAATTCTCAAGAGTTTTGCCATAAACGGATTCTTGAGAACGATTTTAAATTGAAAAAGACTTATTTTTAATCTAAATCATGCTTATTATCAATTTAAATACCCCTAAAGTATTGACCGAAATCCGTATATCAGTTCATCACACTGAAGAATTTAAACCGGTGCAGTTCTTACTTCATAAATGAAACTTATTCCGTCAAAATCCATTCTTCTATTCAAAATCGAAAGAATTAAATTTCCGGCCATCCTTGCATTTGCGAAGATAATGAAAGAAGAGCCAAGAGCAGTAGTTTAGGTAGTAGCTGTATATCTTCCAAAACCTTTGTTTACTCGTGGACAAATCTACATGGCTTCGAGTCGGTCACGATCTTTTGAAGGTGTAAAGAAGCAATCTAATGGTAAAAAATCGAATATTCTAAGGACTTCAAACAAACTTAATGTTGAAATTTGTTGATTTTAATCAATTAATTATTTGACTAAACGAAAATGAAAGAATATTATGTTTGTTTTAAGTAAACATGTTTCGAACTTTATAATTTGTCTGTCGTGAGTTTTCGTCATTAGAATAAACTAAGCATATAACGAATTGAAATTTATTGTTGTTTTCATTACGTGAATAGTTGTTGAATTTATTAAACAGTTAATTTAAACACATTAAGAGCTTGCAATATGTTAGTTGCAAACGATTTCATTTGTGAACAATATAACCGAACAATACTCAATTCTTTAGTTATATTGTTTATTAATGTTAAACAAAATTGGTCAGCATTTCATACATTCTTAAAAAATTACCGTGTTATGTATTGCAAAGTCATGTATTTTAAAAATACGACAGTAATCTAAGGTTAAAGAGAGCGAAGGATGAGACGAAGGATTCATTGCTTTTCTCTCAAACGGAACCGCTGTACATTCAATAAGTTACATTAATTCGCCTTTCGACGCCATCATCTTGTCTTTCCATTTCACCTAACAAACTTCCTAATTACGAGAACTTGTTCACTTGTTCAATTTACAAGCACTCGTTTCTTGTCGTTCTGCATTCATTATTTTCACTTAGCGCACACGGCATACCACTGTCTTTTTGCTTGCAAAGTTCAAACATCTCTAATTAAATTTTGCGAATGTACTCACACCCTACGGTAACTCTTCGGATAGGTTATTATTTGCATATATTAAAAGTACGAATTTCATAACTTCAGCGAATTGTATTTGATGTGTAAAGGCGATAGCAGAGGATATTTTTTAGCCAGAAAAAGAATTTAATATTTAGAAACGTAGGAGTTTTAGAATAGAAAGCCTTTAAAATATGTATTTACATATGTATGAAATTGATAAATATGGCGGATTTATTGTTACGATAGAAACCAACCAGACCACCAGTCCAGCCAAGCACAATAAACGGCTGGGAATCAAACTTGGGCTTCCGCGGTGTGGTCAAAGGCCGTATGTCTTGTGATTAAACTAACACTCCACGGTTAGGACATTTAAAAGGATATTTAAAATATTTTTGGCAGCCGATGAGTGGTCTTTAATTAGTTATGACAATAGTACAGTTATGAGCTATTCTCTGTATTTCACAGTAGCAAATTGAACCTTTCGCTTATCCAACATATATGTTTTATTATGGGAACCATATTCAGATAATATAGGACGATCGTTGATTTAGTGTTTTATATATTAACCAAATTTTAATAGGGACTAACTATACTACCTAAAAAACTTCTCGTAGAAGATCAGCATATATTATAATATTCTGCAATCAGTTTAGCCAGAAAAGGACATCAGATAAAGTTACTCGATATCTTTAATTCTTAACTTCTCTTTGCTTTTAAAATAGGAACAAATAAAAAGATAATTGTCATAGAATAGTATATATTTTTCCTCCAAAGGTATAAAATATACCCAAATTACAATTTGGAAACAAGGAGAGAATGACTGATAAAATTAGAGAAATACATCTTATTAATAGAACTTAGAGAAACAAAGGGAAAAACATGAATATTTGGTATAAGACAGTTGACAGAAATAAATAGGTTTCTATTTTATTTCGATTCCCATATAAATGTGTGACAATTAAATATGAACTAGCAAAATGAAACCACAGAATAATGATTTAAATAATTATATAGGTGGTATAATACTACACGAGCGTTTTTATGACACTAATAAATAATGTTCCCGCTGTTATACTTTCATGGAACTAAGAAATAACAAACCTACCTTGGTCTAAAAACATACAAGGAGAATGAAGCACAGGTTAAAGGCCATAAGTATCCAATACATGACAACTATATTTCCAGACACCTTTCTAGTCGATTCGACAATTGGATATTCGGTTTCTAAAATTGAAGTCAGTTATGTTAATATTTCAAAGATCATTGATAGGTTAAATTGAATCATATAACTGTGAGCAAAAAACGCAAAAATAATTTTTTGCAATAAATTTTCTGTCTTCATCTGCCAAATCTTCATCTACTACTTCGTAGTTGACAAACTAGTGAAGTTTTCGGAAAAATCCACGAAGAATTGGTTAAAAATATTTTTAAAACGTCAAAATGGAAGAACAATTTAAGCCAAAAGCTGTAAATGTAGATCACTGTAAAATTCTCCTGGCTCAGTCGCTATTCCCATATTTAAACATTTCCGCTTAACGTTTGCCAATTTTCATAAAAACGTGTTGTAGTACGAATGAACCTAATTATATGTGACACCAGCAGTCGCCATGCCGCCTGGACTTTGACAGGACTTGCAGTCAAAAACTGTCGTAGCGCTAGGTGCATGCTGTGTTTTGTTCATTTATTTATACCAAAACGGTATTTTATATCTTTTCACAATATCTTCTGAGTTTTGGGTGTTTATTATTGCGTCCTTTATTGTAACAGTATAATGCGAGAACCGTGTAAGATGTAGCATTTTTTAATATTAATTTATTGCCATGGTACTAAAAGGTCCCTTGCTAAATTGATCGCAGTCCTTATTCATATATAATCATCGGCATTAACAAGTTCTACCATGTCTACTTCCAGATCTGAACAATATGTGTTCATAATCATCATACCTGTAATGGCAGGCATGCGATGACGTTTTATGTTGTCCAGACGATTATAAATAATATCTCCAATCATTTAAATGTTAATCTCGATTATGCCAAAATTTATATTTTATGGCTATTTATCGTTGACTGTTCTTAAAACTATTTTATTGTATCGTTTTTCTTTATAAAAAAGCGGGCCTTGCAGAGGAATAGGGTCCCCTGTAGGGTAAAGAGGGATTAAATTTTATTGAAAACCTAAAAAGAACGTATTATTTAATAATTCAACGTTTCCTTTTTAAATATAGTAAAGCGAATATTTATAGCGAAAATATCGACAAACCATAAAAATAAAGTTTTTTTTAAACATGTTTCAAAAACAGGAAACGTTAAACATTGGCTAAGCCTTATTTGGTTCTAGGCCATCGTATTCCAAGTTTGTTCACTCAGTATTTTTTTAATTTGGCTTGTTTTAAGCTTTTAAGAGGCTTGCAAGATAAATAAAAAAGCGAAATTGAACTAACATACTAAAACATGCTTTGCGTAAATAATATAATTAGATCGATTTCACGTTTGAAATTACGAAAAAAGATTCAGCAAGAAAATAAATATGAAGTTTGGAACTGATGAATGTTAATTTAATGGCATTGTATAAGTACACATAAAGATGTGGATTCATATATTCCTAATAATCTTCGAAACAGGTAGAGATCAAAACTGATTGAAATATATGAGGAAATATTATTAAAATAATATATATAAATATAATTTAAAATTAAAAAACTTAATTTTAATATTATCAAGGATTGTAATCCTAGGAACAAGTAGGTTTTCCATAATATTTATACAAATAATGTTTTCTCTATCAAGTAAATATGTCAATGAGTAAGACCTGTACGGTTTTGCATACTTATTGACGAATATGTTGCGGTATACAATCCATTGGACATACTCGTATGTTTCGACGAATATGTTGCGGTATACAAACCAATGGATATACTCGTACGTTTCGACAAATATGTTGCGGTATACAAACCAATGGATATACGTTTCTAAGTACAAACTCGTTTTGAAATGTAATATGGATTTGGGCTAGTATTTTAATGTTTTACAATACAAGGCGCAATCTCTATGATAATTTGTGTTTCATACATAGTTTTCAAAATAAATTTTTTTGAGAGGCAGGCGAAATATTGATGAGCACATGTCAACTTACATAAAAGAACTTTTAAAAATAATTGTGGCGATTTATTTTAAAGAACACAAATAAATAAACCTGTTGTGAACCAGTTAAACTAATTATACGATGACGGGTTCCTTACGCACTTACGCATGTTTACAAATTGGTGCTATATTTATACACCTGTTGTTCCGTTAGACTATTTGTAAATATTCATATTTTTACTATGAAAATATATTGCCTAGTACAGGCGTAAAATATTGTGAATTTTATCGAAATATCTTGATTTTATTACTTCCTAACTTTCTTTAATCTCGTCTGTTTATACCTCTAGACTATATGTTGCTTAAATTTGAGGTGTCTTTTGAATACGAATAGGATTTCAAAAACATTAAAGTGCAATTATAGTTTCCAGTGTAACGATATTTTTGGGGTAAACCTGTTGGAAGCAGAATGGATGTAAAAATGCCAATTTTTATAGTGCACAAAAACGTAATTGAAAAAAAACTGAATACAGTATTTTATAAAAAAAATTATTTAAAAACGGATTTTGCTTTTTGTTTTGCACACAAAAAAGGAGAATAAACATTTTTTTGAACCCACTTTTGTGTGTTTCGTAGCTACAACGAAATATAATTTTAATTTATTTTAAAGACATTTTTTCAATTGTGGATTAGATACTAGACGCAAATTTCAAATTTCTTTCCTATTTCGTTTAGATATTTGAAGCCTCTGACGGACAGATGGACGGACGATGTTACTACAACAATGGAGTTACGCTCGGACATTTCGGGTACGAAACCCTAAAAAGTACCAATATATTGGTCTATAACCTAGGAGGTTATGTGGAAACGAGAATCGATGCGAAAAAAATATATGTTGACATCGCTTCTTATTGAAAGTGAGACCGTACTTTGCATCAAGGACGAGACTAAACATCGAGTGCTTCACGTTACAGTGAACAAACGAAGATAATCTAAACGCAACATCAAAAGTTCCATAATAAAGAATATGAATATAAAAATTCCAATAATGCGAAACAATAATGCGGTTATAGTTTTGTATTTATATGTTATGAAGGAGTTTAAAACACATTTAAAATATATAAATTAAATCCATGAGCTATTCAAGACTTCTATGAGAATGTTTCAAATAACATTTTTACAGGAATTATTTATAGTTAATTTATTATTTAAGAATATATTATTTTAAGAAAAGTCGTTTAGTGATGTGTCAACGCGGAATTATTGCTTTAAAATCTGGTGAAAACTCTCATTCTGGTGTTGCCGTTCGTGCTTTCATATTATATTTTTAACTAAGTGGCGTGGTAGAGAATACACCAACTGGTATGGTTTGAAAATGTACTTATTTTATTTTTTATTCTACACACATATAAGCGTTGCTGGGAGAGAGAAAAGAAAAGCGACAATAGATGGAAATTTCTTAATCCTTTACTATCATTCACAAAATGTTTTTGTGTCTAAAGCACGGAAAATATGCTCTCAAAGCACGCTATATTTGATATGGTAATTTGAAGTTTAAATGGTTTGGCAACTTTGGGGTGGCTTTTCAAGTATTTCTTATTTCGCTTTCGCTTATTTCAAAATATTTTTATACTGATGATGCTGATGTCTGATTAAGTGCTCCATAGTTCCTGGCGGTAAAATAATATATTTATTGTTAACGATAGAAAATAAAACGACATGTATGTTTGTTACTTCGTTAAGATGCTAATGGATAGAGGAAACAATTAATTAGTACGTAGGATATGGGTATTTGACTATTTTTTTTTATTAATCATAATTTCAAAGTATAAGCTGATGAAGAGTGAAAACTTTTTTTAATAATCTTAAAAATTTACCGACTTATAAAAGTTTAAATTTAACCTTTAAAGAAGGACGGCAATACTGTGTTGTGAGGTCATTTTTAATATTGCATATTATATTCTACGAGAGGAAAAGAGACAGGGATATACTCAACTCAATCCGTATCTTCAAATTTAGAAGGCTACAACTAGCTTATTTTTCAATCAATTTTTGAATTTTTTTCAAGACTGGTTTTTAATTAACTTATATTCCTGAATATTGTACGAAAAATATCAAAATTTAGAATGAGTCAACTACCGTATTGTCATCGTTATTTTAAATTTGGTGAAAATAGAAGTGAAACGACGAATCCGTACGAATAAGCCGTTTTAAATGAAAGAACTTAGAAAAAAAGACCTTACTGACTTTCCAATAAAGACCCGTAAATTTGTTTTGTCTATATGATATTAGAATTTTCCTGGAGTTTTAGAGTATAACAAGATATCTCCGGTTTGCAATTGATTAACGTGGTGGCATAAGCAAATAAGTAGCTAAATATAAATTACGTTATATTAGAAATGTCTAAATATATAATCATTCAAATGAAATTAGAAAATTCTCACTTTGCAAAGTCGTTATGCTGGGTTAAATACATTAATCCACCTATGTGTTAAGATTTGATAATATATTTTTTCTTAACTCATTGTACCCACAGTCGAGAAGTGAAATAATTCGAGTGGATTACAATATTCAAATAGTTTTGGATTGCAGTCCCCGGGCGGGTCGGCGACACTCGAGTGAAACGTACTGACATTCAAGTGAGACGACACTCGCATTATTATTATCGTGTCGCACCTTCGACTCGAGAGGCTGACACAATACGGCTTTATATCAACCTCTCTAGGGAATGAATTTTGCATGAGTTATGTTCGGCGGAAATTTTGAAAACTTAATGGAAAAGGATATTTTCAAATGATTACGTCAGATTTTTAATTAAGACGTTCAATGTTTCAATGTTCAAATTTTTTTAGAAACGTTACGATTTTGAAGTTTCTTATTATAAAGTTTAGTGTCTGCTTTGGGTAATTAAATTTTGCGTCTATTTTTACAATTCATCAGAAAAAATGTTAAAAATTAATTGCATTCTATAGCAATTTATTCCTATTTTCCATCACGCTCGTTTATAATAAAATGTCTTTAGAAGCGACGTTTTGTATCATATTATTATTTTATATTTAAAAAAGGCAAATTCAATCTGTGTTACATAGAAATGGGTTCACTAATTATCGAATAGTTATTTCTTTAACTTGGACTAATGGTATTTATTACGTATACTTAATTTTTACTTACTTAATCTACTAAGTACTTAATTTTTTTTAGAAAGAGGAGTTTTTGCTTCTGAAACTTCATCACATGATTAACACGTTTTTGGTATGTATTTTTCCTTAATAAACGCCCTGCGCTTTATTTTAATTAACTATATAATCATGTAAAAACATCATAATCAGTCAGACTAGTCATATACCATGTAAGCAAATTAAATCTTTAGGCACTTAGACTACCGCAAACATGAAAGCGCAACGTATATTCGACCATGAGGAAAACTTTCTCCGCGTAGATCTACACCCACGCGCTCACTTACCAAGTGCGTATATATATCATTGAACCCTATCACAATGACAATTTCTACTTTTGTTTACTTTTTTTTTTAAATACTTATCTAAATTTTAAAGTGCAAATGGTAATTCTTTGTCTAGAGAAAACGCTTAAAATTACTATTGATTTTGATAAGGATTAATAAATGAAACTAAATGTTAAGATATTTTCTTTCATTTTTTGAAATAAAATATCTCATGACGGTGTTGGGGGATAAAAGTCGAGGAAAAAATGTTGTGCGACGTGACTTTAAATCATTTTTTAATCTGAAAAAAAACTATAACTTATCCATAAAAGATAGTGACTTAGAAAACCTACATTGTGTACCTTTTTAAAACTTACATTTTCCCTACACATAGAATTAATTTAATTGTGTTATTCCTCACCGATTGCCGAGTTCAGCTACTTTTTCTCTGTTTATGGTGACATTATTAAATTTATATCAAATATATATATATATATATATATATATATATATATATATATATATAAGTATATATGTATATATATATATATATATGTATATACATATATATATATATATATATATATATATATATATATATATTATATATAGCCCTTGACAATCTGAAAACTATCATCTTATATTGCGGAAATTATATATCAATTAGACTAGTTGCTTTACGCAAATTAGTAGTTTATGCGAAAAAAAACAAACTAACAAAACTTTACTGTTTATAATATTAATAAGATACAAGTATCTAACTTAATCAAGAATAATATTATTTAATAAGAATGTAACAGTGACATTTAAAGGACACGCTCCTGGACATTAAAAGTTTCCTGTACAGGCGACAAATTTTTAGTGTTCACCCAAATACTTGATCACAGAAATCACGCGGGAGTAACTTTGAATAGTTCCTCTACTTGTAAAACTAGAGCAAGGGCATTATATAATAGCGCTCTCTCAGTTTGCTTCCGGTCATTTAAAATATAATTATAATACTCTATCCCGCTCTAGCCTGGCTCTCTTTTAAAAGCCTGGCGTTGTTTCGAAGTATACTATATTATGAGGGCTCATACAACAAAACAGTGAGGAATAATTATATGCTCATTCATTTCATGTTAGTTTAAGCTCATTTACGATTAATAAATCATATAACTAATTTAAGTACAATGTGTAAATTTGAATCTTGTATATTCGCTTGTATTAGCAGTACGGTATCATGATAATTCTAAATCATCGTCGTCGTCGTCGCCGTGGTGTGTTGGGTTGATCACAAGGCATACGGCCTTTGACGATGCGACGCACCGCGGCGACCCGGGTTCGATTCCCGGCCGTTCGTCGAACGGGGCTGGACTGGTGTTGTGGTTGGCTGTAAGAGATTGCTCTTGTAGCAATAAGTCCGCCATATGTATCAATTAGATACATTAAAGTAGATAAATAAATGAATAAATAACATCAAAATATAAAGTTATTTTAAGTCCATATCCCCATGATTACCTTAAACAGCTTTTCCACTCTCTGGGTGCACTCAATAAAACAAAATGAAGCAAATATTTTGATGTAATGAGCTCTTTATTGTTCTCCGGTTCAAATGATATACTTTCAGGGTGAGAGGCTCTTTCTTAATTATAATAAAAGTGGTCAGCCCTGTAAGGGAGTTATCAGCCTTCCTTAGGATTACTGCGAGAAACGATGTAGTTAAGAAGTTAGAAGTTTGTGTCCTGACGATTGCAGGGTAGCTAAATATAAAATTCACAACCTGGCAGGTCACCCTTTTACATGACATCAATATATATATATAATTACAATATATATATATATATATACATATATATATATATATATGTATATATATATATATATATATATATATATATATATATATAGATATATTTTTTATTTATTTATTTTTTTTCTTTTTTTTTCTTTTTAAGTATAAAATTAAAATTATTTAAAAAAGGCGAAATTTTAATGTCTTCAAGTATCAAAAAAATGCTAGCTCGTTTATTTAACGATTTGAAGTAAATGTGTTCAATGCCGTTCAATGTCAGGCGAGTCTGGAAGTCGAAGGTGAGGAGACAGATATCACTGGAGCACGATGGAAGGAGAGAAGAGGAGCTGCGAGGAGTACGATGGTTGTAGTAGTTATGAATGAAATGGCAGGTTAAATTGAGTATTTCTTGTTTTAAATTGACACCCTTTCATTTACATTTCACGAGACTTTATCGTTAGACTCCTCACAGTATTCTTCAAGAATAACTTCTTTTTCTGAAAAGAAAAATCAAATATACTATCTTTGACACTAAAAAAATATGTATTGATTATTATCCTTCTTACTAGATGATTGTTGCATAAACACTTATATCATGTAATGACGAAGGTACTGTATCTCTTTGAAACCAATCAAAATAATATCGATCATCTATCAAAAGTCTAACTTTATTTTCACAAGTAAAAGATATAGATATCTGAAAATGAAAATTCTGCCGTATATATTTTTTTGCTTGTTCAATAACTTCTACTGTAGCTCAGGTTTGCATGAAGGTAGATGTGGTACATGGTAAATAATTAAGTTTATATGTAATTTTTTTATAGATACATTTTTTTACAGTATTCTTAACTCTATATGTGTTATATGTTTCATAAATTTCAATGAACTTCTCGTACCGCACTTCATTTATATATTATCACATTAATGCTGCACATTTCGCACACAATCATCACATGTTCATCACGTATGGTGAAGTTCGCAGCTAGCAGTAAACATTTTTACTACTAACTTGTTTCCAGCTAGCAGTAAAAATATTCCAGTTCGTCTTTTAAGGCAGTCGCTCCAATTTGACACGATGCAGGATTGGATTTTGATGGTAACTATCCTGTCACATACGGTTTGGTATAAAAGTATCGTTTTCCCTACGCGTTTTGGAAAGATAAAGTTATGACATATCGGCTTTCGCAGTAATGTATTGCAAGAAAGGCGGCATTTCGGCGGCTGGCGATCAAATATTTGCTTTCCTACTAGGGATCTCGCATCTTCTTGCGTTTTATAAGTTCTAATCAGTACTAATACATTCCATACTCCGCTTAAATTTTCTAATGTTAATGCAGTATCCGCTTATTAGTACTGTATGCCAACGACTGTGTGGCAGTGTAGTCGGTAGTTTATTTCACATTATTTACAGTGTGTCCCGCTGGATATTAGCCGATTCATCCGGAATACGTCTTGCTATGCTAATTTTCTCCTCAAAAGTGTGTTGTAAATACCGACATTCTTTCGTCCGATCGTATTTTTTTTTTAAAACTGGTGTCTTTTAGAAGGTAAAAATAAAAGATAAATCTTTACAAAAAAAAACATAGGCATCCTCATAAACGCGCATATATTACATGTTTAGTATATCAAGAATCGTTAATTAAATATAGAAATCGTTAACCGAATATTTTTCAATCAGTAGTCATTGCCTAAATAATGAAAAATATACTGTTAACTGGTAATGCATTCATTCTGCATTGTCAACAGGAATATCTTTTTCGTTTTTTCCAAATTAAACGCGGTACCTTGTCGGGCCTGCGCATTTTATAGATTACTATTTTGCATCTATATGTGGACGATACAACGGAATATAATCTGCGCTTAGTTTCATCTTCCTAATTCGAAGAGTTCCATAGAAATAGCATTTGCAAACTATTATTATTTATTTTTATTAATTTCTCTAATTAACGATTGAAATAAAACTTTTAAGGGTCTTAATTTTTTCACTTTCTCAATATAAGAATGTCATTTTCATTCTTGAAACATCTGGGCCAAATATTTTTTTATTGCCGGTCTTTTTTAAGGTAAAATAATAACTTTGTCTGCAGTTTTTTCTTTAATTTTTTTTTATTACTTTTCCTTAGTACCTCTTGAGAAAAAGTAAAATAACAAACATATAATTTTCCATGGAATAAATCTTAGATATGACATATTAGATGTAAAAGAAACCTACTTTATTACACTCCTAGTAAACCTATTCTAATATTTAAGAATTATATAATATAAATCGTAGTTATTAGAATAATATAGTGTAATAAAGTAGGTTGCTTTAATTCAAACTCGTGATTCTTGTACACATCCTTGAATAAAAAAATTGAATTAAATTAATCTTATAACTGAAAAAATAAGAAGACGTGATAGCCAAACTATTAATAAATCCGACATAAAAACCACGAATGAAAGAGATTGAAATACAAGGTCTCGCCGGTCACTATTGCTTTATCGATCCCTTTCAGCAGTGTGTTTACGAAAATTTGTAACAGTTGGATTACTACATAATAGTAATTTTCCTGGATAAACTTTGCGTAACTAGAGTTGACAAATTAGTTGAAATACGTCTCGTTTTATCGAACAAGTTAAAAGAGATTTCATGGGTTGAATTGTTCAGTGAAAAAGAAATAAGAGCGATTAGCATCACGATGCTTTGGAGGGGCACCATACTTTATTTTAAACCATTTAAAATGTGATTTTGACCAATAATAAATAATGTTTTTATTAATTATATTAACTGAATTTCTTCGTTGTGGAAAGCTATGCGTGGATTGAAATTCCATTGCAGAAAGGCTTAATGTGATAGAAAAGCTATTGAATGAGAAATATGGAATAGATTTGAAAGATATCCGAAGAATTTATTTGTGAGATATTTCTAAACAGAATTATGAATAACGGTAAGTTAGGACTGTAATCGACGGTTCGGGTTCATTTCAGCGTAAACGTAAGTATCACCTGTTTGGGTTCATTTTAAGGTAACGTTATTTTTGACCTAAATATTATAAATATGCAGTCTTATTAAGATTTTTACGCCCAATCGTTTAGTCTTTTATACATTTGAAAAAGAAAGGTTTATACTACCCAAAATTTAGCTAATCTGAAATAGAATCTAAAATATTGAGGTTACCGTCCAGCGATTCATTATCTAGAGCGATCTCGGATGTAATACTCTCAGATATTCGGTTCTATCCGACGCTGCACCTTCATCAAAAGCGCTTCGCACATATATTTTACCTCCGTAAGTCATTTCTGAAAAATGATAGAAGTTTGGTTTTTAGTTTATCGGGTGAATCAGCATTCTCTTATTGTAATTTCGTAGCATATTCACTTCCTCACTCACTGAGAGATCATCGGAATTTACGTCATTTCTAAAAGAGCTTGGAACTTGAAGCTCGGTATATATGTAATATTTGGGATACCAAAAAAGGAATAACTCAGAAATCTGGAAACTGTTGGCTAAAAATTAAGTAATTGATGTTATTATACGTAATATATACACAGTGGTTTTCTATGGCGCTATACATGTATTACAACCACAGGTGTGGTTCCCAAAAATGTTAAATAATTAAATAAACCATATATTTACCTATTCGCTCAGTACATCTATGGTCATATAAACTAGCTATGGTCTTCTTTCAAATTACTTCGTATAGGCGATATCTTTATATGCATCAATCTTCTTGACTTACGACGTTTTATAACAGTGATATAGATTTGATTAAAAAAAAGTATCACTCTGGTTTTTAAAACCGGATTTTAATTTTGCAAGTAATTGTAAAATAAAATTATCTAATTTGATTTGAGAAAAACTTTAGTTTCTTTAAATAGATTTTTTGATAGAACATTTGGTTCATTCTTCTACATTACAGTAGTTGTCTATGATCATCAGGAAATAATTCGAATTTTTAGGTTTTGGTGATGATTAGCTACGTGCATTTCCTATAGGGTAATTATTATGTCAGGCAACGGATTACGTCAATTTCATGCCATTCCTTATTCTGTGCAGGAAAATACTGAATTCACTTCTAGAATCAGATTATTGAGCGGGACAAAGGACACCATTGCAACAGTTTCTGGTTTACTCTTGTCTGAAACTTGTTGAAATCTGTCAAAATTATCCTAAAAACGAATTTTATAATCGCGTTATGTTCCAAGAGTCTAGCCTTGAATTATATGATAATCCCATACTAAGGGCTATATTTTATGGGGATACTGGTGATTATGTAGAAACGCTTGCATTTCTTTGGGAGTGACATCAAAATGCATTATGATGTTTATTTCAAGGCACAAAATCGGTTATTGTTGGATAATATCAATAAAGAAAAATTAGCCTTCCATAAATTTAAAAATGATCGTTTCAATAAGTTTAAGATCGCTAAGGGAAAACGCGATCAACTATTGGTGAAAATCAATTTTTGTAGAGGCCAAAAAAGAAA